>JASAOG010000001.1:5705000-7153333 GCA_030265305.1 Biomphalaria pfeifferi
AATTCCAAATTCTTCTAGAAGTTTCCATACATCTAACCTTTTGTTTTTAAAACTAACCAAAAATAAATCTCTTATACTTTATTAAACTCACACTTTGTTCCTTCAATCATCAGCATGTCAGAATATCCGGCAGCTTCTAATTAAATACAATACACAACAAAAGTAAATCATCGCATTGCAATTAATTCTGCTTAGATCTACAACCGGTATTATTTGCAGTTTAAATGAGCTATTTAAAATAGAATTCAAATGTTCAGTGAGAACCTTGGCACTACAATGAAGTTGTTTCGTTTTGCATACAGTTAAGTATATAGAATATTGATCTCTTCTACGCTGATATCTAATAACATGGATTAAAATCAACTAGAAAATTCATTAACTTTCAAATAGGCTTGGTGAAAATAAGGAGACTTGGGTTATTGAATGTTAAACATACAGTTCACTAAAATAGGTGGCTACATAAATAAACCTAAACAAATTATTTAGAAATACACCTCAAAGAAATGTGCTTGCATTTAAAACAGTCTTGTAAGTTTAGCGATACTTCGCAAACACATTCCTTCTTTTATTGAAACATCCAGAGAGATGTGGGGGGGGGGGGGGGAGGAATGGAGACAAAGGTCGTAGATATAAAGTACAAGAAAGAAGAGTGTTGACAGGGAGTAAGGGAGAGGGTGGAGGTAGAAAAAGGGATGGAAGACAAAACAAATTTGCTTAAGAGGTTGCAATACTTTATACAACAATAACATAAACCCCCCCCCCCCCCCCCAGACTTTACGTAACCCCTCCAATTAACATGTTAGATTCGCATTATAATATAGATCTAGATTTAATAGATGTGTTTGCAAGATAGAAACTTAACTCCGTAACTCATGTTACCTGCGTAAGGTCATTTAAGTAAATTACCCAAGACACCTGACAAGACAAACGAAACATTTATCCGAGACAAGATTATCACCCCTAATTAAACTGACACGGCCCTGGTGTCATGTCAGATCAAGCAGTTTTTAGCCACCAGTGTCTTACCATACTTTGATACCTCTATTTACAATCAGTATCTAGTCACTGAGTTAAGTTCTATATTTACAAGCCGTATCTTGTCACTGAGTTAAGTTGAAATTTTAAGAGCTTATTATTTGCAATGGCCAAGCTTACTACCAAAACTGATATATTAATCCCTATTGGGCGTACGTTGTGATTGCAAGGTCTTTTTTCAATTAGAACCAACAACACCATTCAACAAAAGAGAAAGGACACACACACATATACACACACTGAGAGAAGCTCATCGATGACTTGATCTTGTTCACGTTCCCTGGTCAACGAGTAGCACTGATCAAGAACAAACGAGTTTTTGTACCGTTCTTGTCTCACTAAGCAAAAGTCATCCAGAAGTGTTGGGTTCAAGTCCTGATAAAGGCAATGTGAATTTGTTGTCGCAGTTCCTAGAGTTTTAACACTCAGCTTAGATGGCATTCAGAAGAAGAAAGTCATGTACAAAACTCACTTTGTCTGGTACAAATGTTGTACAAGTTATCTCTACAACTTTGAACAATTATTCATTGTCAATGACAACACACTGATCATTTTAAAACAAATTCCAATTACTTAATTAAAAAAATGGTAATTAATTAATTTTGTTTATATAAAATAAGTAAGACAAATCTTGCAGCATTGAAAGATATGGGAATTATTTTGCGGTTACTCAATTTATACAAGCTTTGTTTTTTAAGAGATATTTTTAAAAAAAATTTTTGTTTCCTAGTTACAAAGTTATCTGTCTGGTACAAAGTAAATATGAACTCGTTGTCTGTCTGGTACAAAGTAAATATAGACTCGTTGTCTGTCTGGTACAAAGTTAATATCAACTCGTCTGTCTGGTACAAAGTTAATATCAACTCGTTGTCTGTCTGGTACAAAGTAAATATCAACTCGTTGTCTGTCTGGTACAAAGTTAATATCAACTCGTTGTCTGTCTGATATAAAGTTAATATCAACTCATTGTCTGTCTGGTACAAAGTTAATATCAACTCATTGTCTGTCTGGTACAAAGTTAATATCAACTCGTTGTCTGTCTGGTACAAAGTTAATATCAACTCATTGTCTGTCTGGTACAAAGTTAATATCAACTCGTCTGTCTGGTACAAAGTTAATATCAACTCGTTGTCTGTCTGATATAAAGTTAATATCAAATCGTTGTCTGTCTGGTACAAATTTAATATCAACTCGTTGTCTGTCTGGTACAAAGTTAATATCAACTCGTTGTCTGTCTGGTACAAAGGTAATATCAACTTGTTGTCTTTCTGGTACAAAGTTAATATCAACTCATTGTCTGTCTGGTACAAAGTTAATATCAACTCGTCTGTCTGGTACAAAGTTAATATCAACTCGTCTGTCTGGTACAAAGTTAATATCAACTCGTCTGTCTGGTACAAAGTTAATATCAACTCGTTGTCTGTCTGGTACAAAGTTTGTACACGTTACTTCTCCCACTCTCGGATCAAGTTGAAATTGAGCACAATTATTTATTGTACCTTACAAAACAAGAATCAATAAGAAAAAAAATCAAACAATTTGTTGATCAACTATTGGTAATTAATTATTTTGATTGGTATCAAACAAGGGAAAGAAATTGTACTTGACGAATGTTGGGGTATAGGTTGAATTAGTTCCCTTGAGGTGGCTTGAGCCCTGAGTTCGAATTCAAGTCTTACAACTTTCTTTAAAATGCATTTAAAAAGCGATCACATCAACATTCACTCAGACACTCCTTTCTTCCCCCCCCCCCCAAACCTTTCACAACTGGTCCAGATAATTGATAGGATCATGGCGCAAAATTGCGCTTACAAAAACAATTGGTAAAAATATTTCTTATCCCACAGATTTATAATTGTTGGCCTAGATCTATTACAAATTTAATACATGACTGATCCAAACTATTTGATACAATTACATTTACGATAAGCTTTTTTTAAAAAAAGGATTTTTTATAATGTTTTTCTGTTTTTACTCTTTGTGTTAAACTTCTGCCACCAAAACTTGTTAAACCAAACTAGGACATGGTCTATGAGGAAAATTCTCATTATATTTTTTTTTCTATTAGTCTCGGAAAGTATCAATGTACACAAGTAGAAAACATTTTTCTTTGAAACTGTGATCGGGATGTCAGTGGGCCGGATTCGGCCTGAGGGTTTTAGTTTGCCCCCGCCTACAGTAAGAAGATAATCATTTTACATTTCAAAATCGTCTCTAGGGGTTATTAGAGAAGTCTTTATGTAATACAATTTTTAATATCCGCCTTTAACGTGTCTTAATCCAGTACAAGTAAATATAGGCCAGTTACATATGTCTTGTCTTTTATTTCAGTTTCTCTGTCAGAAAGTAAACCTTACTTTCATCTTTTTTAAAGCTCTACTATCTAATCTGTTGCTCATCTTTTTAAAAGCTTTACTATCTAATCTGTTGTTCATCTTTTTAAAAGCACTACTATCTAATCTGTTGCTCATCTTTTTAAAAGCTTTACTATCTAATCTGTTGTTCATCTTTTTAAAAGCACTACTATCTAATCTGTTGCTCATCTTTTTAAAAGCACTACTATCTAATCTGTTGCTCATCTTTTTAAAAGCTCTACTATCTAATCTGTTGTTCATCTTTTTAAAAGCAGTACTATCTAATCTGTTGCTCATCTTTTTAAAAGCACTACTATCTAATCTGTTGTTCATCTTTTTAAAAGCTCTACCATCTAATCTGTTGTTCATCTTTTTAAAAGCTCTACTATCTAATCTGTTGTTCATCTTTTTAAAAGCACTACTATCTAATCTGTTGTTCATCTTTTTAAAAGCTCTACCATCTAATCTGTTGTTCATCTTTTTAAAAGCTCTACTATCTAATCTGTTGTTCATCTTTTTAAAAGCAGTACTATCTAATCTGTTGCTCATCTTTTTAAAAGCACTACTATCTAATCTGTTGTTCATCTTTTAAAAAGCTCTACCATCTAATCTGTTGTTCATCTTTTTAAAAGCTCTACTATCTAATCTGTTGCTCATCTTTTTAAAAGCACTACTATCTAATCTGTTGTTCATCTTTTTAAAAGCTCTACCATCTAATCTGTTGTTCATCTTTTTAAAAGCTCTACTATCTAATCTGTTGTTCATCTTTTTAAAAGCTCTACTATCTAATATACTGTTCATCTTTTAAAAAGCTCTACTATCTAATCTGTTGTTTATCTTTTTAAAAGCACTACCATCTAATCTGTTGTTTATCTTTTTAAAAGCACTACTATCTAATCTGTTGTTTATCTTTTTAAAAGCTCTACTATCTAATATACTGTTCATCTTTTAAAAAGCTCTACTATCTAATCTGTTGCTCATCTTTTTAAAAGCTCTACCATCTAATCTGTTGTTTATCAATTTAAAAGCTCTACTATCTAATCTGTTGTTTATCAATTTAAAAGCTCTACCATCTAATCTGTTGTTTATCAATTTAAAAGCTCTACCATCTAATCTGTTGCTCATCTTTTTAAAAGCTCTACCATCTAATCTGTTGTTTATCAATTTAAAAGCTCTACCATCTAATCTGTTGCTCATCTTTTTAAAAGCTCTACCATCTAATCTGTTGTTTATCAATTTAAAAGCTCTACCATCTAATCTGTTGCTCATCTTTTTAAAAGCTCTACCATCTAATCTGTTGTTTATCAATTTAAAAGCTCTACTATCTAATCTGTTGTTTATCAATTTAAAAGCTCTACCATCTAATCTGTTGTTTATCAATTTAAAAGCTCTACCATCTAATCTGTTGTTTATCAATTTAAAAGCACTACTATCTAATCTGTTGTTTATCAATTTAAAAGCACTACCATCTAATCTGTTGTTTATCAATTTAAAAGCACTACTATCTAATCTGTTGTTTATCTTTTTAAAAGCACTACTATGTCGTCTTTTATTTATTTTATGTATTGTTTAAATCTCTACTTTCTACTCGGTTGTAAAGTTTTATTTCTTTGTTTTGTTTTTTTAATTATTAAAAAGCCAAATACTGTTAACATAATCATGTGACTTTCTAAACATTATTATACAATCCTCTAATTTATAATTGCTGGATGTGAAACATGGCTTGACATATATCAAACGAAACAAAGATGATATCTATGCACGCGAGCAATGAAGGAATAGAATGTGGTCATTTCTTTCTCTGGATTGAAACTAGAATATGTTTTTTGCGCCTTGAGACTTGATATTATTGTCTTGGCAAATGGATTCGGGTATACTCTACTTTGTCAAGCTTTTGTTCTAAATCATAAACATTTTTAAACACAAGTTTCAAGTTACGGAATAAAAATGTTAAAATATAGTGTAAGCTTGATGGCAGCATACACATGTCATAATTAATTTGATAGTACACATGACGTAATTATCTTCATAGTAAACATGACCTAAATAGCTTGATAATACAAATGACGTAATTAAATTGATAGTAAGCATAGATGATCTAGGGGATAATTTGATTTAAATCTAGATCTGTGTAGAAATAAACATAAATTTAAAAAAAAACTGGTACGAAAGAAACGCACCAAAAAAAAAAAACAAGATTACAAAGAGAGTTGGTGTTGCCACACAAACTCAGAGTGGGCCCCCGTGGGAGACGGATCACTGTCGGATCCGCATATTCGCTGGTCGACTGAGGATGGCATCGAGCAGGGTATGAAACCGAGACCTTAGAGATAACCAGTTCTGCGCGCTAACCGCACGACCAGGCATTGCTCCTAATCTAATGACAAACTGGTTAGAAACTAATAGCCTACTATTGTTAATATACCTACACATTACGGAATGACAACTACGGATATGTACAATATGTCAGAAGAGCGATTTTAGATAACTTTGGTATTGAGCATTTTCATTTAGGCCTAAATGGAACTAGAATGAGGATGTAGATCTACCTAAATTAAACTACTAATTTAACACTCTCAATATCCGCCTTTAACGTGTTTTAATCCAGTACAAGTAAATATAGGCCAGTTCCATATGTCTGTCTTTTATTTCAGTTTCTCTGTCAGAAAGTAAACCTTACTTTCATCTTTTTTAAAGCACTACTATCTATTCTGTTGTTCATTTTTTTTAAACTCTACTATCTAATCTACTAGATCTAGATCTAAAATATATATTTGGGATAATGTAGATGTAATTTAGATAAGATTTATATTAAAAAAAACACACTAGATAATCAATTAATAGACTAATTGCAATATGAAATATTAAAATAGTAGATTAGTTTTAGTATTTTATAACATTGCAATATTGACATATTGACAATCTAGACTTTAGAAAAAAAAATCTACACTTTTAGCCTAGAAATTAAAATTATAGATCTTGATCTAGTCTACATCATGGCTGTCTGGTAGTGAGGTTTGCGCGCTGGACTGTCGTTTGGATTCATCGATGGTTCCAGGTTCAAACCCTGCCCGCTCCCATCCCCCGTCGTCCTACGGAAGGTTTGGACTACAACTCTGAAGGAACATCCGAAACATGTAAAACAACAAACATTCTAAACTAGACCAAGAAATTCTAGATCTAGATTCTATAATGATTTTAATTAGAACTTAAATCTAAATCTAGTTTTAAATATCTAGCTCGTGTAAGAAAAAAAAATCTAGATCTAGTGTAAAAAATCTAGATTAGATCTAAATCTAGCTATTGTGTCTTTTTAAAATGCGAGTCACATTACGAGGTTTAAAAAACATTACTCTACCGAGTTGTTTTAGCATTTAAAGAATTTATTCCATATGACGTCAAAAAAAAAATCCACTACGTCACACGGCCTAGTTAGACTAAAACATATCATCTATACGAGCAGCTTGTTGAGGGTTCATAGACATTGGTGCACCGAGTGATTTCTTTTAGCATTTCATTTAAAGATAACTCCATATGACGTCAAAGAAAAAAAAATCCATTACGTCACACGTCCTAGTTAGACTAAAAATGTCTTCTATACGAGCAGCTTCTCGAGGGTTCATACACATTGGTGCACCGAGTGAGTTCTTTTAGCATTTCATTTGATGGGCTAGTTAGACTTATATATAAGGATTAAAGACGCTTTTTTTTTGTTTTGTCTGTCAGTTTGTCTGTCCGTTATGTTAAAGCGAGGAAAAAAAAAAGAGTAAAAGCTATTGAAAATCTGATTAAAATTAATTTCCCTTCCGAAACATTGCATTAGTTTTAAGTTTCTATAATAGATTGTTCCGGATGTTTATATATTTATAGTGAAAAAAAAAAAAGAATTCCAGATTAATCAAATGCCGTTAATTAAATTTGTGGGATGGTCTGTTATGAAAATTAGATGTACCATACCCTTATGGAGATTTTATCAAACCATACTTTGGTGTTAGGAAGTTGTTTTCCTTAAAAATTAGAGCATAATATTAACCATAATTAGATTTTCTAACGTTTTAGATAGAAAGTTAAATGTTATGTAAGAGAGAAGTTATGATAGAGTTAAACTATTTTTCATAAAAAATCCGGAACAACCAATTTTCGTAAATGAGAAAATTATTTGTTTTATTTATTAGAAGAGGGATTTTAAACATGTATTACCGTTATTAGATTTTTAATATAAAATTCGGATCATTTTTTGGCGACGATTTATAAGAAAATTAAGGTAATGTAGGTCGATTTCTTTTTTCGAAACAAAATCCGGAACATTCTTTACCGATTAAACAACTTTTTTTATGTTTCGGCAAGAAAATTAACTGTAAAATAAGTCTAAAAATTGATTTTCAATAATCGTTTTTAGTAAATTACTTTCTTATTTTAAAATCCTGAATAACCTATTATCGATATTTTTGAGAAAAATATGATTATTTGACATAAATTTGTTTTAAATTAAAAATTCGGAACAATTGATATTGATAAATAAACTATAGTGACGTAGTGTCAAAGAATATAAGTGTAATATTAGTCAATTATGCGATTTCAAACAATCATTTGACATAATTTATTTTTTATAAAACAATATCCGGAACAACTTTATAGTTAATGAAATATAAATCAGTATAGATATTGTTATTTAGCATTTATATGCTATTTACATTAAAAAACCGGAACAATATATTAAAGATCATGTGTTTCTTGCAACGTTTAAGCATGGAAATAAAATCTAATGTAAGTTAGAAGAGCAAACAAATATTCATTGGCATTGATTTGTTTTTCACAAAACATCCGGAACAATCATTTATAGATACTTTAAACTATTGCAATATTTCTGAATGAAAAATTAAAGGTTAAATCAGATTTACAAAAGCCTCTTGTGTTATTTGTTAATCTAATCGTGACGGACAGACCAACAGACAAAACGCACAAAAAAAGCTTCTTTTATTCGGATGGGTGCACTAAACAAAAAATAAATAAAATCTGATTTTTTTAAAAAGTTTAAGGAATTGGTTTAGCACCTGATCACCTTGCGACGTTACGCTGCTGCACGAAAGTCGCTGCTTAAAAAGTCCATTTTAAAAAATGTGCATGATATTTACAAACAAAGTGCATTATTAGCCTTTATAAACAAACAGAAATGTTTTCTTTTAATTTTAGCAGCTAGTTAACCAGAAAAAAACATCTTTAAGTATTATTTATATTTGTTGTAAACAATTCCTGTACATATAAATATATTTGACTTAGTGATACTGAACATACACAAAATTGATTTACCTCTGTTAGCATATTGTAACATTGCCTCCCTTACATTTACGTAATTGTTTTAGAATTGGTGTATTTTTATGAAAAAATCGCTTGCATAATTAATTTTAAAAATTAAACAGTTTGCTTTTAGAAAACCAAAAGTAGCCGATGCACCTAAACTTTTCTAGCCGGATTTACTGATGAAATAATATTTTTCATAACTCTTCTAGTTTTCGAGATCTGAGTGTGACAGACGGACAGACGGACATTTTGCACAAATTTAATAGCAGCTTTTTCCCCTTACGGGGGCCGCTAAAAAGAATTAACCAGTGCTTACAGAAATATAATTTCGTACTTATGACATTTGAATGTCAACTTTAAAAAATTTAGTGGGTCGAAATTGCGAATTTAAAAAAATCGTTTTCTTGTAAATTTAACCACTGCGGTTTCGATCTTGAAAATGGCTTAGTTGTTCTAGGTGTAAGTTAAATAATAACTGGTCAGATATTCGTATTTTATCGTCAACTACAAATGGGAGTCAAACAGCCAGGACTCATGAAGTGTATAGATATATATTGACAAACTAGCTGTTAAAACCAAGCTAAACCAAACCTTAATTATATATTTAACTTTTAATTTCAAGCTATTCTAAATTAAAGTATTCAAGAAAACCTAGACCTAAACAAAATCATAAAATGCCAACTATTCAATACACGTAGTTTTGTATCTACAATGATCGGTTACTTTTGGAACTGTAGAAGTACATCACAGACCTCTACTCTCGAGACATTACCAGTTTTTCAACCATAAATCTTTAAAACAGTAAGAAAAATGGAAATGACAGACAGACTGACTGACTCTGTTGGAGGCTGCCGTAGTAAGATCTTCAGGTGACCTCATCCGGAATAATAGTCATAAGCTCCGGTTAACGGAATGAATTAGTGTTAAGAGACGGTAAGAGTTAGGATTTGATTTCAAACCAACCCTATTCAGTCGTGTTGAGCACCAAGCTGTTGGACAAATGGAAAACAACCTTGACTTAGTCATGCGACAAACTGCACAAGAAAAAAATTATTAAAGAATACTTACAAAAAAACAAAGCTTATATTAAGTGTAGTTGTATCAGTTAGTTGGATGAGTCATGTAATTAAATTTCTAATAGATTTATTTATATTAACAATAATAAATCTCTCGATTATAAATATTTTTATCAATTGTTTGTGTTTTGTGCAATTTCATGCTTTCAGCTTTATCGATACACTATTATCCTATCACTTGCTTGGACCAGTTGGAAAGGGGTGGAGGATCGCCTTTTAAATGCATTTATAAAGAAAAAGGTTGAACATCCTAGAATCAAATTCTTAGCCAATATACTAACTACTATGGCAGGGAAACGCTCGTGAAAATAGAAGGTTTTATAGTAACGGTATTTATTTTTAGTTTCAGACTTTTAAAGCAAAGTATAAAAGGTACAAATGCAACTTATGCCACCTTACCAGTCAAGTACATTTTCTTTTCCTTGTTCGACAAACGAAACAAATATTTAATTTCCAATAGCTAATAAAGTAATTTGTTTGTTTGTTTTTAGCGGCCCCCGAAATGGGAAAAAACGCTATTAGTTTAGTGTGGAATGTCTGTCCGTCTGAGTGTCTGTCTGTCCCGTTTAGATCTCGTGAACTAGAAAAAATAGTGAAAATATGACGCCATAATATTTTAGACCATTTAAAGTTCTAATGCAAAGCCTACTTTTTATTTTCTGAAAGCGAAAAATCTAATTTTTTAAATCACTTATGCAAGCAGTTTTTTTTTTTTTTAATAAAAATACACCCCTTTTTACAACTATTCACTATTAATAGTAACAAACACGGGAGGCTCTCAAAAGGGGAGATGACCATTTACAATAGTTTTGACACATTTATGAAAATGGTTTTGAATTTTTTGTCAAAGAATTTTTTAATTACATTTTTATTGCTAAGTTATGTAAGTTCTGTCATACTAGCTACTACATTAATACAAAATAAGTTTTCATTTAAAGAGAAAAATCTATTTAGTATGCATATAAGTTAGACATAATTTAAAACAACAATTATTAAGTAGTTTTTCATATCGCGTAATTTGATTAAGACACACACTATTATTACCGCAACTAGATCATTTAGATATTCATATAAGACATCAGGCCAGGTTCACATCTAACTTCACTTTCACCTATCCTTTGGTCTGCTGGACCGCTAGGGCACCACGCAAGATCTGTCAACCTTCTTTCTCCATTCTTGGCTTTCATGTGTCTTTGATAGAATTTCATTCTGATGTTCTTTCTGAAAATATTGAAACCTGCCTGGATGGACCACTTCGGGGGTCTATTTGAGTTTGTGTTTCTACACAAACTGTCTTTGTAACCTTGTTTGTTTTTTTGTATTCTTGTTTTGTCAGTTAAAAGAAATAATTGTGCAAACATTCATCTTAATCCGAGATTGGATGTGGGAGAAATAATGTGTACAAACGTTTTACCAAACAGACAGACAGAGTGGGTTGATATAAGCTTTGTAATAATATTTGCAAATAAAATTTCTACCAATAGCGATACAATAGAACACAGCGTCCCGTGCACTTTTTTGTGGTGAATATTGTGTAAATGTAATATTTGTTTTATTGCAAAACTTTTCTGTCTTTTTATTTGGTTCTTTGGTTCCACATCCCCTCCCCTCCCCCTCTCAATGTCTCCAGCTGTTAGCACGAACTACCACATGTCATAATGATGCATAAGGTCTTCCGGCACAATTCCAATAAATTTCCCGAGCCCGGTTACAGTGCACTCACAAACTCCAAGTGATCTAATAACACAAGAGTTTGGTTATTAACTACGCACATTGCACTAGTTTTATTATAAAAAAATCGAAATATATTTATATATATAGATCCAGAGAATCTAAGCACTTACTATCAGTGACGTCACTAAGGTCGGTGTCACTCGGTCCGGTTAGCTCAGGGTGTCACCCACCCCCACCCCGCTATCAACTTTATCCACTTTTCCTAATAGAAATTCATTTTGTTGACCCAATACATAGCTGATAACCTATTTTCATCGATTTTTACACATGTAAAATTAGTCAATTCTATTAGAAAATCCCATTGTTTATGACATTTTTTCAATAGTTTTGCGTATTTTACAATGTCTGTTTATTAAAATCACATAAACGTGTTTCATTGGTTAGACTTTTAGACGGAAACGGTAGAACATTTTGCTGTGTTGTTCAAAATTTTACTAAAGGGGAAAATTTATTGGTCCACAAATGAAATTGAACCCTAGCGCTCCGAGAATGCTGAAAGTCCGTTACAGCTCTAATTAGTATTTGTATTAATTATACGTCATTCTCGTTAGAACAGTGTAAATATAGACGAATTGCTGATCTATAGTAAGTCCTTGTCGATCTCTGTTTCTCTCTCTCCCCTGTCTCTCTTTGTCTACTGTCAGCAATTAGTCTAATTAACATTTCCTATTTTGAGGATGTTTAAGATTAAGATGACAAACAAAAGGCTTCAATAGAATATTTCTTTTGTTTAATTTCCGAATTAAAACTTCATGAATGTTTTGAATTATTCTAATTCATATTTTGTAGCGATTCACTAGGCTGTCGGTGATCTCAAATCGACAAATCTATAATTAATCCAATTAGATCCAAATGAGAAGATTCACGAAAACTTGTGTCTCAGAGTATTCAATGTATTGGCAAATGTTTCCAGTGTTCTAAAATTTCAATGGAACAACAAAAATTAATAATCTTTTTTGGTTTCTTTTGTACTTGAATTTTTGTTTGAAACTAAAACGTGTTGTTGAGTTGTGTCCTGGAGCTAATGTCCTACTGTTTAGTTGTGTCCTGGAGCTAATGTCCTACTGTTTAGTTGTGTCCTGGAGCTAATGTCCTACTGTTTAGTTGTGTCCTGGAGCTAATGTCCTACTGTTTAGTTGTGTCCTGGAGCTAATGTCCTACTGTTTAGTTGTGTCCTGGAGCTAATGTCCTACTGTTTAGTTGTGTCCTGGAGCTAATGTCCTACTGTTTAGTTGTGTCCTGGAGCTAATGTCCTACTGTTTAGTTGTGTCCTGGAGCTAATGTCCTACTGTTTAGTTGTGTCCTGGAGCTAATGTCCTACTGTTTAGTTGTGTCCTGGAGCTAATGTCCTACTGTTTAGTTGTGTCCTGGAGCTAATGTCCTACTGTTTAGTTGTGTCCTGGAGCTAATGTCCTACTGTTTAGTTGTGTCCTGGAGCTAATGTCCTGCTGTTTAGTTGTGTCCTGGAGCTAATGTCCTACTGTTTAGTTGTGTCCTGGAGCTAATGTCCTACTGTTTAGTTGTGTCCTGGAGCTAATGTCCTACTGTTTAGTTGTGTCCTGGAGCTAATGTCCTACTGTTTAGTTGTGTCCTGGAGCTAATGTCCTACTGTTTAGTTGTGTCCTGGAGCTAATGTCCTACTGTTTAGTTGTGTCCTGGAGCTAATGTCCTACTGTTTAGTTGTGTCCTGGAGCTAATGTCCTACTGTTTAGTTGTGTCCTGGAGCTAATGTCCTACTGTTTAGTTGTGTCCTGGAGCTAATGTCCTACTGTTTAGTTGTGTCCTGGAGCTAATGTCCTACTGTTTAGTTGTGTCCTGGAGCTAATGTCCTACTGTTTAGTTGTGTCCTGGAGCTAATGTCCTACTGTTTAGTTGTGTCCTGGAGCTAATGTCCTACTGTTTAGTTGTGTCCTGAGCTAATGTCCTACTATTTAGTTGTGTCCTGGAGCTAATGTCCTACTGTTTAGTTGTGTCCTGGAGCTAATGTCCTACTGTTTAGTTGTGTCCTGGAGCTAATGACCTACAGGCGTGGCTAGTTCTTGCCCAACGTTACAATGAGTGTCAAGTCTCTCTAGGAACATTTCGTTGTTTCCGACACTTTGTTATTAGTTATGGCATAATTGAACATTTAAGATTTTAGATTAGAAAAGTATTTAACAACAGCTGAAAATTCTTTCCTTGTTGACTTTAAAGAGCTCCTAACGGAAACAGTTAAACATTATAGTGCTAAATTTCTATATACGACAAATTTATTAAAGTGTTGAAAACATTTGAAAACGTACAAGAACTTGAAAACTTATAAATAACTTTAAAGACAACATCTTTTGTGATTTCGTTTTCAATGGACAGAGTTGGTCGAATTGAGATTCGTGTCTCAAAAGTTCTTAATTAAAAGTTCTTAATTAACTTTAGTTTTGAAAAGCTTCTTTTAAAAGACAATATGATGGCATGCATTTGGCAAGAACCTTTTGAAGGCTTAATCAAAGAGCTGGTAAAGTCCCATCAGTATTCCATTTGAATTGTGAAATTTAAGTACTTCCCAGTTTTAACTTCTTCAAAATTAACTTTTGTTGTCTGTAGATGTATTCTAGTTTTGTTTAGATATTTCTGTTCATATCTCTTGTTGTGTGGCTCAATGCTAAAGGGATCAAAGCACTCCAGCGTTCACCTCTTGTTCTTATCTTATGAAATACAGACGTTTACACTTTGCTTAAAAAATGAAGATAATCTAGTCATGACTTAAATTCTTCCAAGTGATTGGTTTTCCTGGCTGACTCAGGCAACCTATTCAATGTTGTAATACCACTAGGGAAGGGTATTTTAGCTGCGCATCTATTGTCTGTTTTTCAAGAGCGGTAGCAAAGAGCTTTAATTGCAATCAGTCATCAAATTTCAAGGTTTAAACAGTTGTGTCGCTCCAGCGAGTTGTTAATACACATTTTAATGATACTCCAGTATGAATAATTAAAATACCTCTTCGGGTGGTAAAAGAGATGAAAGAAAATATCTTTTTAGACTACATAAAATGTCATGCAGGAAGTAATTTGACCACAAACCTTAAATAAATAATGTAATCATAAAATAAAATTGAATTTCTGTTTTTGTTATTTTAAATATTGCTTGCACTCCTTCATGACTTCCAGACATTGTAGCTGCATTATAAAATCCTGACCTCAACACATGAATAAGTCAAGCCCAAGCATTTTAAGATATCAGAACTGGTAACATCAGCTTTCGTTGTCTTTGATGAGAAAAGTCCTAAAACATTTCTGTCATTGGAACGCTAATTTTGGGACTATCTTATAACTCTAGAGATCTATGTTAGGTGTGCTATGAGTCGAGGGACCACAGTCTGTTCAAACATTTTTAAACAATGTATAACATGTTAGTGCGCAGCGCTGCCTAGCACTCGAGACAGAAACATTGTACTATCAAAAGGCCTGCGCGAGAAACATTGTACAATCAAACAGCCTGTGCAAGAAACATTGTACAATCAAACAGCCTGTGCAAGAAACATTGTACTATCAAACAGCCTGTGCAAGAAACATTGTACAATCAAACAGCCTGTGTAAGAAACATTGTACTATCAAACAGTATTTGTCGATTGTTGTCCATGTTTTGTTAATAAAAGTTCTTATTACTTCTCGTGATTTACTCATTTTGAACATGTCCACTTGTCAAACCAACAAAAGTGATACAACTTTATGGCTTGTCAATGTTTACCCAGTCTGCATAATTTTATATCAAATTAAATGGATGCACTCAAAACGTCATACACACACTGTAGCACACACACGAACATACACGCAACGCATGTACACATACACTCACATCCATACACATATACACAAACACGTACGCATACACAGTTTATCTTTTTAAGCATATATCACGTGATAAGATTAAAACAGCACACACAGACACACTCACACACTGCACACTTGTTTCAAAGCACGACATATATTTTGTTCAAAATTATAAATCCTATGATATTATATATATATACAGTGCATTTTTTTTATTTAAAAAAGGTGCCGGTACTCAGTGATGGATTGCCTAACTTTGAACTACTAAATATTTAATTAATAATTTAATTTAATTATTTAAAAATAAACGTTAAAATACAAAAAAGTAATAATTTTTCCCCACATTGAAAAAGGTGCCGGTACGCCGTACCGGTGAGTACCGTTACAAAAAGTCCTGTAATATGATATGCATATTATGATTTAAAAGACTAATAGGACTAATTACGTTTTTACATGTAAAACTAAAACAAGTTCAATAACTGTGGCTATCCATGCGGAATGTGTTGAATCAGGAAACATCTACCACTATTTAAATACTTATTTACAGCTTTCCCAAATATGGAACTAAATCTACTTGTATATTTCTTTAGTAGACAAATGTATCCTCCGATGGGTTAGGTGGTTAGGTGGTTAGGTAAGTAAAGTTTTAGTAGACACGATCTTTTCACTACTCTGAACAAGAAGACTTAGAAAGTGACAAGATAGGGGCTATTTTTAGGTTTTCATGAAATCAATTCAACGGCTGAAAAGAAATAGAATCAGTGTGGCCTTCATCTTGTTAGAAACGTTTTCAATACTCCCTTCCAGATACTAAAAATAACTTGCAAAGACTTTTGGCTGAGAAAACAGAACGCCAACAACACAAGGGGAAGTCATTCTAATCAACTGTTTACTTTACTACGTCAGTTGCATAATCTAAAGTAACTGTGCCATTCATTATATGGTGACTAAATAGCTCGCCCACACTTCCATCCAGCCAGTGTGTCTCTAGCAGTACAATAAGTTGGGTAGTAGATTGTAAAGGTCGCTATGTATATTTATTAATGTATTTATACCTAAGTTATTAGTAGCATTACGTGTATTATCACTGGTCTGTATAATGTATAAGGAGACGCATGTTAGGGCCCATATTGTTGGTGTTGTTGTTTAAACTTCAAACAACAAAGCAATTTTTGGGGGCCAATAGAGGAAGAGAATATGTTTTGTATGTTTTATAATTAAAATTCACAAACAAAACTTGCAGAATAGATTTTTCTAGATGAAATCGTTGGATAAATATTCTGAAACAACTTCAACTTGTAGGATAAAGTGTTCTTCCATCTCTCACATTGACGGCCTGGAGGCGGGGGGGGGGGGGGACTTCCCAACCAATCACGAAACCCAAAATAGTGGCTGATGCTTGCTGGACCCTTGATATAGACCCCATAGAATGGCATTAAGCTAAGGCATTCGTTCGTCATTCAAAAATAAATAAAAAAAAACATACTTTTAAAAAAAGACAATACCTCATTTATGAAGCTGATAACTATAAGAGCAAAAACTTTACTCTTAATAACTAAGGAATGATGGATATTAACAAAAATAGAACATTTTTTTAAACAAAGCTTACATCAACTCACTCTGTGTGTCTGTCTGTCTGCCAAAAGTTTGAGCACGTTATCTCTCCGACACCCAATCTCGGATTAAGCTGAACTTTTGCACAATTATTTCTTTTACCTGACAACACAATAATCAATAATAATAATAAAAGAAACAATCAGTTAATGAACTATTGGTAATAAATTATTTTGCTTGGTATTTCAAACAAGGGAAAGAAATAGCACTTGGCTGAAGTGGTGGTGGTATAAGCTGAATTAGTCCCCTTTATATAAGTTCGCCTTCTCAGGCATAGTGAAGACTAGCTTGATATAGAAACAATAGAGAACTCTACAACCTTCCATGTTCATAGACTCTTCGCTAGCAGAGTGGTTACCGCATTCAGGTTGTTCTCTTTTTAAAAATACATTTAATACATTTAAAACAGCGATCACCCAAATACCCTGTTCTTTTTACCCCTTTCCAACTGGTTCAGACAAATGATAGGATTCATTGCATAGTGAGAAAGCTAAAAGCATGAAGTTGCGATAAACAAAAACAATTGGTAAAAAAAATATTTCTCATCGCACAGATTTAGTTTTGTTAGTCAAGATCTATGACACATTTAATGACATGGCTGATCTAAACAAAATGACATATAATTATAAACTTTCTTTAAAAAAAATTATTATTTTTATATTTTGCATGTTACCCCGCCCTAATTCCCCCTCCCTGCGAAAACAAATTTCTGGTGAAGTGAATGTCTACATCTTGTAAACAATTCTGGTGAAGTGAATGTCTACATCTTGTGAACAATTCTGGTGAAGTGAATGTCTACATCTTGTAAACAATTCTGGTGAAGTGAATGTCTACATCTTGTGAACAATTCTGGTGAAGTGAATGTCTACATCTTGTGAACAATTCTGGTGAAGTGAATGTCTACATCTTGTGAACAATTCTGGTGAAGTGAATGTCTACATCTTGTGAACAATTCTGGCGAAGTGAATGTCTACATCTTGTAAACATCTAGAGTTTACGAAATTCTATTTTATAGGCCTATAGATCAAGACCGACATCGTTCCGACCACAGCTAATGCCCAGGCATTCATCTCTTCCATGAGATGATCCATAGTCGCTTCGCGACTGAAGGAGGCCAGAGAGAGATCAAGACTTGGAAGAAGGTTTGCTAAATGTTCTTGTGCGTCTTTTAATTTATTCAACTCTGTAATGTATAGCATATAATGTATAGCATATAATGTATAGCATATAATGTATAGCTTAGGGCCTACACTCGGAAGCAAGCAAAGACGAAGTCTGTTCAAGATATAGTTTGTCTCTAGTGAAATTACAATTGAAACTGCTTTTGCCTCTAATTTTAAAGAACTCATAACGGTCACACTAGAGTTTTCCCAATGTGGTCGAATAGGTAGTAATTCTTTTCCCAAAATTGTACATCAACTTTCAAATTTATAGGATTGTTAGAACCGTTTTCGAGATCCGTGTCCACCAAGCTGAATAAAGGAATTGTGATGAAAAAGCTGCCCGCAGAATATTTGATACAGTGAATTATTTTCCTTTGCGATCTCGGATGTAGAGCAGTTTTGAACCGCGGGTTGTCTTCCCCTATCCAGTTTGCTCTAGTGCATGATATGTCATTGGGCTTATCTTATTGATTTCTCTTACAAAACTGACCACCTGAGCTTCATCGCAGTCGTCTCCCTTTGGCCCCAAGATATTCCTTTACATTTTTAATAGATTTTATATTGACAGTCACAGCAGGTGAATAGTTCAGCTCTATAGCCAGACCGGAAGACAAGTTGTTGTTTTTTTTTAAAGGGTTTGTAATAAGATCAGAGAAATCAAGGACTACACACAAACCTGAACGAATCTTTTGTATTAAGTATCAAGCACATTAGGAGAGCAGCCCGGGCTTTTAGCTTTGAAGTTACATTTACAAAAAGGAATAACTAAAAAAACCATTGTCCTAGAGTCAAGCTTGTATAATGGAAAGATTCAGTCATAGATCAATCATGCCCAGCCTTTTTTTTTTGTTCGGCCTAGGGATCAGCTTGAATGTTAGGCACGTTACGGACTGTAGCAATGGCTGGGTCGAATTACACACGTGCTTTGGGCAACACTGTCATAGATTCAAGGCTACAAGATTGAAAGTCTAATTATCTTAGATTTAAGGCTGTATGGTTGAAAGTCTCATTGTCATAGATTCAAGGCTGTCACAGATTGTTGTATGTTAGGAGTTTCAACATTTTATAAATGCATTATTTCTATTTGATATTTTGTTCTTACTAATGCTTTTAACTTATTAAAAAAAAAGATCTGACTATTTCTTTTGAAAACAAACTAATGAAAAACTGTCAAGTTGTAACTCATTAGATAGCCAAGAAAGTCTTGTTGTATGGCCTCAAAAAAGTCTTGTAGTATTGCCTCAAGAAAGTCTTGTAGTATTGCCTCAAGAAAGTCTTGTGTTATTGCCTCAAGAAAGTCTTGTAGTATTGCCTCAAGAAAGTCTTGTAGTATTGCCTCAAGAAAGTCTTGTAGTAGTTCCTTAAGAAAGTCTTGTAGTATTGCCTCAAGAAAGTTTTGTAGTATTGCCTCAAGAAAGTCTTGTAGTATTGCCTCAAGAAAGTCTTGTGGTATTGACTCAAGAAAGTCTTGTAGTATTGCCTCAAGAAAGTCTTGTAGTATTGCCTCAAGAAAGTCTTGTAGTATTGCCTCAAGAAAGTCTTGTAGCATTGCCTCAAGAAAGTCTTGTGGCATTGTCTCAAGAAAGTCTTGTAGTATTGCCTCAAGAAAGTCTTGTAGTATTGCCTCAAGAAAGTCTTGTAGTATTGCCTCAAGAAAGTCTTGTTGTATTGCCTCAAGAAAGTCTTGTAGCATTGCCTCAAGAAAGTCTTGTAGCATTGCCTCAAGAAAGTCTTGTAGTATTGCCTCAAGAAAGTCTTGTGGCATTGTCTCAAGAAAGTCTTGTAGTAATGCCTCAAGAAAGTTTTGTAGTATTGCCTCAAGAAAGTCTTGTGGTATTTTCTCAAGAAAGTCTTGTAGTATTGCCTCAAGAAAGTCTTGTTGTATTGCCTCAAGAAAGTCTTGTGGCATTGCCTCAAGAAAGTCTTGTAGCATTGCCTCAAGAAAGTCTTGTAGTATTGCCTCAAGAAAGTCTTGTAGTATTGCCTCAAGAAAGTCTTGTAGTATTTCCTTAAGAAAGTCTTGTAGTATTGCCTCAAGAAAGTCTTGTAGTATTGCCTCAAGAAAGTCTTGTAGCATTGCCTCAAGAAAGTCTTGTAGCATTGCCTCAAGAAAGTCTTGTAGCATTGCCTCAAGAAAGTCTTGTAGTATTGCCTCAAGAAAGTCTTGTAGTATTGCCTCAAGAAAGTCTTGTAGTATTTCCTCAAGAAAGTCTTGTGGTATTGCCTCAAGAAAGTCTTGTAGTATTGCCTCAAGAAAGTCTTGTAGTATTGCCTCAAGAAAGTCTTGTGGTATAGCCTCAAGAAAGTCTTGTAGTATTGCCTCAAGAAAGTCTTGTAGTATTGCCTCAAGAAAGTCTTGTAGCATTGCCTCAAGAAAGTCTTGTAGCATTGCCTCAAGAAAGTCTTGTAGTATTGCCTCAAGAAGGTCTTGTGGCATTGTCTCAAGAAAGTCTTGTAGTATTGCCTCAAGAAAGTTTTGTAGTATTGCCTCAAGAAAGTCTTGTGGTATTGTCTCAAGAAAGTCTTGTAGCATTGCCTCAAGAAAGTCTTGTAGTATTGCCTCAAGAAAGTCTTGTCGTAAATAACAAAGTAAAGATCAATCCAATATGTATATGGAAAGAACGGAATAGTGCTATAGATGTCTAGAAACAATTTGGAAGCTCTTAGGAAACCATTGTTTTGAGAATCACTGACAACAGATTAATGAGAATAACAGACAACAAAATTAATGAGAACTACAGACAACAAGCTAATGAGAATCACTGACAACAAACAAATGAGTCTGACATCAGATAATTATAACCAATGCAAAAAGAATATTAAGAATCACTGCCAATAGGCAAATAAAAATAATACAGAAAACTACCGTGTACAAAGAATAAAGAAGCATTCTATAGTGCACAACAGACCCAAGCCAATATGTCAATGGGAAACATCGCCCACTTAAGAACAGCAGTGTTTTGACTTACTTATCATGTATCAGACGAATGTTTTCTAGAGCTTTGCCGCTAACTTAACCTGAATACAAAAGATCAACCAGCTGATCAGGAAAAGCTACCTATGATCTTCACAAACAAAGTAATGATATAAAAGTGGATTTCTTCTCGGGACAAAACATAAATCTCTTGTCTAAAAGAATCATCTTCGACGTAATTTGAGGGATTAGAAAGACATATAAGCAATTGGCCATTTTCGTTAGTCATTTTCACTGTGATGTATTCGTGTGTAGGAGTTAGACGCCATGATTGTCAATGATTCACAAAGATTATTTCGTTAAGCTAAAGAATTTGTTTGATTGATATAAATGCGACCATATTGTGAGTGTATCGGTGTTAGTGTGTTGGTGTGTGAGTGTGTTTTCTTTTAAATTGCTTTTCTTCCCTTGTGTGTCAAGATCTTTTTTTTTATATAAGGGAACACCAGACTAGCGCATCTAGGAATCTTAGATATTTATGCGTCTAGGTGTACAGCACCTACATCAGTTAGTTGTACTAGTTGTCTGCAGCTAGAGGTCAACGACAGACTATCAACAAATAGGATGGCTGCCTGGTCGTGCGGTTTGCGCGCTGGACTGTCGTTTGGATTTACCGATGGTCCCGCGTTCAAACCCTGCACGTCCCATCCCCCGCGGGAGGTTTGGACAAGGAAGTAAACATCTTCAACTCTGAACTTCTGAAGGAACATCCGAAACATGTCAAACATTTTACAAACAAATAGCAACGCTTCAGATCTACAAGTTCAATATTTTTGTTCTTTTGTTTGTATTTACCAAGTTTATATCAACTCTGTCTTGTAGATAAATAAATGTTACTTATTGAAAGCTATAACTCTATATTCGACGTCATTTCCCTTACTAAGTTTTGCACACTTTTTTTCTCCCCATTGCCATTCTGTGATCACGTTAAATTTTTCATAATTATTTTTTCTCGACGACAAGAAAAAATGTATCAATTAGTTTAACAATTTATGGTAATTAAATAATCAGGTCTTATATAAAAAGGGAGATTGCAGTATTAAGATATATGGTGGTGATTTTGCAATTCTTCCCGTCAAATAAGCTTTGATTTTTTACAAAGCTTACATCAACTCAGTCTGTCTGGCCAAAAGTTTGTACACGTTATTTCTCCGACACCTATCTCGGATCAAATTAAAATTTTGCACAATTATTTCTTGTACCTGACAAACACAAAAATCAATAAAAAAATCAAAACAAACAATTAGTTAATTACTTTGGTTGGATCTCAAACATGGGAAAGAAATAGTACTCGACTGAAGTGGTGGTATAAGCTGAATTAGTCCCCATTATTAGGCTGCCGTTTAGGCTTAGTGAACACAAACATAAAATAGAAACAATAGATAACTATACTATCTTCCATGTTCATGGACTATTCGCTAGCATAGTGGTTACCGCGTTGGCTTGAGAAGCCTGAGAAGGCTTATAAATCTAAATCTGTTATAAATTTGCTTACACTACTGATCCAAAATAATTTTTACAAGTTCGCTTAGTATAAGCTTTGTTGTTTTTTTTTAAAGTATTTTTACATACTAAATGTATTTTTCCTATTCTTTCAATTTTGCTTGATTTGTATTTTTTATAAGAAAATTGTAATATGTGTAATGTAATATACGTAATGCATTTCCTTTGTTGTCTTTAGTTAGCTAGCATAATAGAGCTATCAATAACTAGTTTCTAAAATGTTTCGTGTTTTACACTGCTCAGATGTTCCATCAGAGTTTGTTATAATTTACTTCCTAGTCCAAACCCCCCGCTGGACTACGAGGGGTGGCAGCGGGCAGGGTATGAACCCAGGACCAGAAGTCTAAACGACCGTCCAGCGCACATACCACACGACCAGGCAGCCATCCGATGTACTATAGGAAGTGTTGATAAAAAGGTTTACAAAAATCAAATGTCTAAAACATATTTCCATTGTTGAGCAAACTAAGGTCTGTCTGGATACTGTTACAAAGTGTATATTAACTCACTCCCGTCTGTCTGGATACTGTTACAAAGCGTATATTAACTCACTCCCGTCTGTCTGGATTACTGTTACAAAGTGTATATTAACTCACTCCCTCTGTCTGGATACTGTTACAAAGCGTATATTAACTCCCTCCGTCTGTCTGGATACTCTTACAAAGTGTATATTAGCTCCCTCCGTCTGTCTGGATACTGTTACAAAGTGTATATTAACTCTCTCCCGTCTGTCTGGATACTGTTACAAAGCGTATATTAACTCACTCCCGTCTATCTGGCTACTGTTGCACGTTTTTTCACCCAGTTCACATTCTCGGGTCAAGCTGAAACTCTGCATAATTATTCAGTATCGATGACAACACATGAATCAATTTTAAAAAATAATTATTTAGTGGTAATTAATTTATTTTGTTTTATTTTTTTTAAGAATAAATATTACAGTATTAAGAGATATGGCAGTTAGTGAGAATTTCCTTCCTTTATATAAGCATTACTTTTTAAAATGTATTTGTGTATATTTTTCTTATTTTTTATAAGGTGACAGTGATCCGTACAAGTCTTTGATATTGTTTACATTAGTTTAAACACTAGCTCAATCTTCCTATATTTGTCTTTCTTACGTTTTCTATAGGTTTCCTTAACTCGCCTCCACATTTCTCCGTATCGATTTCTCTCCTTTGTCTAAATTTGTTATT
Organism: Biomphalaria pfeifferi; assembly: GCA_030265305.1. NCBI lineage: Eukaryota > Metazoa > Mollusca > Gastropoda > Planorbidae > Biomphalaria > Biomphalaria pfeifferi. The sequence continues at coordinate 5,728,757 of JASAOG010000001.1, forward strand.
AAATATTTTTTTACTGCAAGAGTTAAAACAGGATCTGAAAAATGGAAACTCAAACAATTGTTGTGCGAATACCCAAATAAAGTCGACTCCTATTGGATGACTGTTTAGTAATTAATGGCTGGATCTGTAGACCAATAGTCTATAATCCTCTTTACGATTTTATGTCTTTGAATTTGAATACGAATGACCTTTCCATCTTAGTAAACACCAGAAAAACAAAAAGTTTGATTCCTTTTGTCACGTGATCTTGAGCCTATATTGAACAAGGATCTAGCCACTAATTGATTGAATTCTTCACCAACCGCTGCGTCTTAGAGTGATGTCTATAACTTCCTCTATCTCTGGCTTGACATAGCAAGGAACCTACAGCTACATCCCAATAAAATTATCTCAGATCATTGGACCCCAGTTAGAGACCGGACTTGGGGTAATCTTTAGCCCAAAGGGATGTCCCTTGATAGATGCTGCTATTTACAAATGATGTTTTGTGAAGCGTCAATCTCTTCTTCCCTTCTCCCCCCACCCCAGAGCCTGTCCTTAAGATGTAGAGTTGACCTTGAAAATACATTCATACATTTTATCACCCACGTTTAATGCTCTCAGTGTCTAGACACTAACACAAATTTGTTTTCTTAATTGTACAAAGTAGGGTAATCGCGCTCGACTCTACGGGAGGCAACCAGTGAACATCTGAGCACTTATTTATGAATAATAACCTTTTTTTAAATTTACTTCTTCAAAATCGATGGCACTTGATTGCCATTGTAACTAAAAGGCTAAAGTAACAAGATTATAAGAGAGTTTGTGTTTTCACACAAACTCAGATGTGGCCTTCTCAGCGTCAGCCCATGGTTCTTCCATACAAAATAGATGTGTGATGGGCGAAAAGTATTATTGGCTGTGTGATGGAAGAAAGTGTTGCTGGCTAATTGATGGGCGAAAGTGTTGCCAGCTGTGTGATGGGAGAAAGTGTTACCGACCTGATTGTATTGTTTGGCCAGCTGACCTTTAAATTTATTATATTATTATTATTACAATCTTAAAATATAAGTAAAATATAAGTATTTAATGAACTGATTGTTTTAAAATATGATTCAATATGAGCCTGACCTAACGGATGTGATTTAACGGTCATCTAATTAGTGGTTGACTTTCAGACAAAGGGGTTTGGTCTCTGGTAAGAATCCTTTTCTTTGGTCAAAGGCCTAAGGAATTATGGTATATAGGTTGTCATTCGCTAGTAATAAATAAAATTATCGCTGTCTGTTATATCTTTCCTATGTAATTCCACTATTTATATGCTTAGAAATGCATTCTTTCATATTTTTTTTTACAATAAACATTTAATAGTTTTTAAAAAAGATGTATTTATATTTTAGAAAACTGCTTTCATATTTTATTTTAAATAGAAAAATGTTTCGCTTTTAAAAAGTAATCGTTTTATTTGAACATGAAGAAATTAGATTTAAATCTTATCATTTTTAGCTCTAAGCGTGATGGACGGACCACACATAATTCATTTCAGTTCTTCCCCTTTCGGTGACCGCTAAAAAGCGATTGGCTTGTTATTATCAGTAGCATAAAATTTCAATTTGCATAGATTTGACGCTAGCCTACCTTTCACTTCCCCCCCCCCCCCCCCACCAAAAAATTCCTGCGTGTTACATGTCCATAGGAAATAGAAATGGAGGCGGATAACAAAGGAGACTACTGGAATGGATAATCTAAGCTCTAAGTTAACTCTAAGTGAATAAAAAGGATGTACTATAGAGCTAGACCGATAAAAATGGATTAGAGAAATGAAAACTAGAACAGCAAATGACAGCACAGAAGTAAAGAATTAAGAAAGATATATAAAAAAAAGGAAAGAATACGGGTGTAGAAAATGGGGGGGGGGGGGGGGAGAGAAATGTAAGAGAACTAGATAATAAAACTGTTTTCCTAGAAACTAAAAAAGCCAACAAAAAAATCTCAAACTTAAATTTCTTCAAGCCGAATGTCTCTTTACGTGATAAAAGTAATTGAATTAAAGGCTCTCTAAAACGTAATGTGATTCGATCGTCACCGAAGTCTGGTCTCCTCTGCCACTTGTACCTATTTTTAGAACCATTGTAGCTGGTTGACTTGTTTTGACAGTTTGCGTCACGTGGTCTCATCTAGCCTCGTTGTGGAGGCCGGGTATTCGATACGACGATTGATTGGGGCTGGGCACTACTTCAAAGACACTTTGGCCGACTCTGTCGTGGTGAAGTGGTTACACAGTAGCATTCCTTGGTAGGATTTACGTTTAGTGGCACCATTGATTAACTCTCCTAATGAACTGCATAAATAATTCACGCCAGCGAGAATCTTGCATGCCGTAGACGTCTGGTCTTTAGCCAGCATTAAATCTTTTCTCAAGCGTTCACCTTGAGAGTCTCATCTTGAACGAATACATTTTGTGTCGAATAAAAACATGACCATGACAAGAATTGGTGTCAGAGGCAGCCCTCGACCAACCGTGAGTCAGCTGTTTGGTAAGCATTGCAGGTAAAAGAGCAGGTTTCGATATCCATAGCACAAGATCAGAATTCACAAACTCCAAACTACCAACAGGAAAGAAAACACAAAGATAACAAAAAATTCGTTCGGAAGTAGCAAGTTGAGAATGGTTACAGTAAAAAAAAAAAGTGTCATTCTTGTGTAATTTTCATTCTTCAAATTTGGTTACATACACTCTAAAAGACAGATCCATACCGTCATGGAAGATTACTGTACTCCTTCTAATTTTAAGGACATTTGTTTCGTAGTTTGTTTATGCCCATTAGAGTTTTATCTTTCACACAGAAAGTTATGGAACCTTGCGTTACTTCTTTGTTGACAGTGGGGGTGGTCATTTCATTATAAGATAGTTCTCAACTGAACTCAGAGCATCCTAGAGACAGTAGAGTTTTGTACGGTGATGTACAATGTAACATTTTAGTTGTTGATGTGTTGCCAATTGTGTCGTATTGGCTGTTTTATTTGACGCTTATTAAAGTACCAGATTTTTTGGAGCCTTGTTGTCAAGTTCTTGATGTGTTGTGTTGTGTTTAGCAGTGTTTACAGAATGTCTGATTAGGAGACAATCGTAACAATATTGAGTAGAGGTCAGTAAGATTGATCACATTGTCTAGTGGTCAGTTAGATAGACCATATTGTGTAGTGGTCAGTTAGATAGAGCATATTATCTAGTGGTCAGTTAGATAGATCATATTGAGTAGAGGTCAGTAAGATTGATCACATTGTCTAGTGGTCAGTTAGATAGACCATATTGTGTAGTGGTCAGTTAGATAGAGCATATTATCTAGTGGTCAGTTAGATAGATCATATTGTGTAGTGGTCAGTTAGATAGATCATATTGTGTAGTGGTCAGTTAGATAGATCATATTGTGTAGTGGTCAGTTAGATAGATCATATTGTGTGGTGTTTAGATATGTAGATATACTGTCAGAGTCACTCAAATTTATCACAGCATTAATCATTATTTATTATTACTTATTTATTTTATTTTAATTTTTCCCCATCCTATCCCCATTTCTTCACCCGCCCCACCTTTACCTCTTCGAGCTAGACTTGGTCCGCCAACTTGGTGTCCTTTCATTTATCTTTCCTTGACCGGGGTAAAAATAAACACATTCTCTTTGATCGTACCGGCCGGATGTCTGACGGGCACAGTTGACACCACCTTGGGTGGAATGCAAGTCACTCTTCCCCTCCCCTTCTCCCACGTCTCTCCTTGATCTAGGAGATCACTCGAACCAACACGCCTAATGACCTTTCCAAGGTGCGACTCTTGTCGGATTTCACCCACGTGTAAGATAATTCTTAGCCTAGGACAGTTCCTGTTTCCGCCCATATCTTCCAGGCCTATATAAGGTAGAATAAGGCGGAATAGACACTCTCTCATTTCTCATTCTATCTGAGCTATCGAGTCTGGACTGGCTTCATTTAGTCTTTCTCTTAGAGGAATACCTGGTGGTAAGCCGAACTTAATCACAAGTTCCATCTTAATTAGTCTGTGTATATTTCTCAATGGATATTATCATGTGTATTTTATTATTTCATTTATAATTAATTAATGCATTGTGCATTTCTCACTGTCGTAAGTAGAAAACATAAACATGGCATATGTATTTCTTTAGGTATTGCATTAATCTAGTAATGCCACGTTCCTCAATTGATCGTTGATGCATCCATGTATATATTTGTACATCTTATTTTATTTCCTTTATCTCGGCTGACCGCCTTGATAATCTTACTAGCGCACTAATACTGTCGTATGTAAACAAACCGTGATGGTCGCTGACCACCACCCATTTCTCCCCCCCCCCCCCTTTGTCTCTTCCAACTTGTGTTGCTTATTTGAGTTTATTTTTTCCCCTTTTATGTACATTTTTATATTGCTACTATCAGCCATCCGTTTTCCACATCCCATTTGTCATCATCTCCCTCTGGTGCTCTAAAGCAATTTCATCAATCTGACGAATGCACCTCAGTCGAGGGCATCGATAGGATGCATGAGAGACATGTCCTAACTCGTCTTTTATTTATCCGCAGCCTCAGGTGTCTGCCTAGTCAATTGCCTATTTGATATTGAATATCATCTCCTGCCTACTGGGATCCACTCAACTATTTACTTGGTACTATCGGCTCTACTTGTCTGCCCATTCGACAGCCCACCTGTCAACTTATAGGTACGAAGTCCCTATAGACCCAGAGTCTGTGCGAGACGTCATAGCTCCGCCTGAACTTCGTAACTCACTGGACATATCCTGTTCACTACGCTGCCCACGGCAGATCCGCTCTGCCCGCATTACCACTTGTGCTCACGCTAGCCGGCCACCCGCCCTACTGTGCCCACTACAGATATCCGAACTTTGGATTGAGACTCCACAAGAACTGAATCACCGCTTCCCTCTACCCGTTAGAGCGCCACCTCCAGCTGCGACCCAAGCAGGACAACAAGCTAGGTTCAGAAGACAAAGCGACATACTCTCTTATTAAGTACAAGAGTGATGATTAAATATATTATTGATTAGAGATAGATGCAAACCCTCCCCTTTTTTTTTTTCAATGTAAATATTTATGTAAATAAATATTCTTCAGATTTAACTTTGTATCTTTCTTTCATTGCTTGTCTCGTTGCGTGCCTGCTCCCGATTTATATGCTGACGGGTTGGTGTGTGATAGTTTGAAAAATAATCATCCCCTAGACATTAAACACGCCAAACACACGTCACCTTCCCCAACCTATCACAAACGCAATATATGATCACAGATAATTAAAACACAATACATGATCACACATGGTTCAAACAGAATACATGATCACACATGGTTCAAACAGAATACATGATTACACATGGTTTAAACATAATACATGATTACACATGGTTAAAACAAAATACATGATCACACATGGTTAAAACACAATAGATGATCACACATGGTTAAAACACTATACATGATCACACATAATTAAAATACAATACATGATCACACATGGTTAAAACACAATACATGAATACACATAATTAAAACACAATAGATGATCACACATGGTTAAAACACAATACATGAATACACATAATTAAAACACAATAGATGATCACACATGGTTAAAACACTATTTCCAATATTCTAATTGAAAGCGGCGACCTATAAAGGGGACTCATTCAGCATATGCCACCACTTCAGTCAAGTAAAATTTCTTTCCCTTGTTCGAGATACCAACAAAATAATTTATTCCCAATAGTTAATTAACTAATTAGGGGAGCGGTTGCTGAGCGGTAATGCGCTTGGCTTCCGAACCGGGTTCCAGGGTTCGAATCCTGGTGAAGACTGGGATTTTTTATTTTGAATCTACGGGCGCCTCTGAGTCCACCCAGCTCTAATGGGTACCTGACATTAGTTGGGGAAAACTAAAGACGGTTGGTCGTTGTGCTGGCCACATGAAACCCTCGTTAACCGTAGACCAAAGAAACAGATGACCGAAAAAAATGTAAAAATGCAAACCATTAAAGGATTTCGATTTTCAAACGCTTTAATGTGAAGCTAATGGACCAGATCTACAGAGACACTATATAAAGGATGAGACCTGAAGGTCTCTAAACGTTCTTTCTTTAACAGAAAAAATGACCCTAAATAAGGTCATGCACAGAGCGTGATGAGGAGAGAGAATGAGAAAGTGATAAAGAGAGAGAGAGAGAAAGTAAGAAACGAGAAAACACAGAGTTATAAGTTGACGTCAGAGAAAGTGCCGCTACAATGGGAGACCAGCTTGTTTGGATATAGGATCCTTGCTTTCATCTTTCTTGTCCACCATTTGGTTGGGCATTATGGAACGAAAAACTTTTACGTGTAAGTGCAGCATACACAATGGGGAAAAAAAACAACACAAAACCAGTTTGTAATCAAAACCCATTTTGTCTACCTTTTCAGTCTTCTAATCTTATCTTATAAAATACAGACGTTAGTTAAACAAACAAAGAGCATAATTGCATCTAACTCATGTCCCTAGGTCAGTCTATCCATGCGTGTTAATACATGAGTTTACTAATAGAGTAACAAGTAGTCCATGTTAATATTAGCAATAAATGGTGACAGCTAGTCACTAGATAAGAGAGAATTTTTTTTTAATTCTACTTATTACTTCGTTCGAGTGTACTTGAAAAAAAGAAACACTTTCCGTCCATTGAGGCGGTAGATAAGATCCAAACATTTCTCAATCTTTTGTTTTGTTTACCTTCACATTTTAATGCTCAATAAACATTTTCAACAAACTCTTTTTATGTTCATTTCCTTTTGTATTTGTATTGGCTTAGCACTAACATTCCTATAGGCCTGCTGTATATCCCGACAATGTAGGAAATGACTTCACTTATGTTTGTATAAATGCTTATTAAGAAATGTTTGCCAATAATGCGGATCTCCCTACCTGCGCCCTGAGAGCCCAGACGTAAATGATTATTTCAGAGATATAAAAAAAAAAGTGAAAAGTATTGTAATAATACTTTTTTTAATTCAATGTAAAAATATAAAGAGAAATGAAAATCGACTTTTGTAAGAAAAAGAAGGAGCAAGCATTGTTCCAGTAGCTGGAGAGACCATTGAAATAGTCCAAACCTTAAATACCTTGGTACTATCTCAGACGGTACCCCGACAAAGTAGCGCGAATGAAATAGCGCCGACAATATAGCGCTAACAAAATAGCGATGAAAAAATATACTTCAGTCATTTTGAAAGAAATGCTTTGGATATCGTAAAATATGAATAGAGCCAATAGTTTTTGTTGTAATAATGTTATCATTATTTTTCAGTCATTTTGCAGGAAACACTTTAGATATCTTAATACATAAATATGCAAACAGTAAGCAAAAATTATAATAAGCTAAAATGAATATTTTTAAAATGTATCATTTTTTTACATTCCAAAAGTGTACTATGAAAACAGGCAAAGATATTTGTCAGATTTATACACACACACACACAAACTTTCTCTGGCGACCAAGATAGTTGTCCTCCCAATAGTCATACAAACACTTTCTCTGGCGACCAAGATAGTTGTCCTACAAATAGTCATACAAACACTTTCTTTGGCGATCAAGATATTTGTCCTACTAATAGTCATACAAACACTTCCTCTGGCGACCTATATAGCTGTCCTCCCAATAGTCAAACGAATTCCCTAGAACATTTTAACCATTGGTGAAAAAAAAAAGAAATGATATTAAATTTAAAGTGCTCTCGTTCTCTGCAAACATGGCATACTTTCAGATCTATTCATATTGAAAAGATAGAGACAGTAACAAATATGCTGCCCTCTAATAATCCGTTACTTTTATACACATCTGCGCTATTTTTCTTGCGCTATTTGCTTTTAAATTTCGCGTTATTTTGTCGGGTCACCATCTTAGAGGATATATTCAATTTCACTGAAAACACTGATTAAAACACCAACAAGAAAAATATCGAAAATACTTAATTTTTTTTTAAAGCATATATTAAGTGTAATTGTATCAATTAGTTTAAATAGTCATGTAATTAAATTTGTATCAGATCTAGACTAACAATAATAAATCTTTGCGATTACAAATAATTTTTTTTAGCGCTATTTCATGCTTTTGGCTTTTTCAATGCACTGTGATCCTAGCACTCGTCCAGTTGGGGAAATGGAGGGGGAGGGGGGGAGAATGAATGAATGTTTCCGTGACAGCTTTTAAAATTTATTTTAAAAAAAAAGTGTAAGACTTGAATTTGAACTCCAGGGCTCAAGCCTCCTCAAGAAAACAAATTCAACTTATGCTACCATATTTGTCAAGTAAAACTTCTTTCCCTTGTTTGAAACCAAACTGAATAATTAATTTCCTTTAGCTAATTAACTAATTAGTCACATTTTTTTTTTATTTTCTTGTTTTTTTTTTTCAGGTACAAGAAATAATTTTGCAAAATCTCAACTTAATCCGAGATTGGGTGTTGGAGAAATAATGTCTACAAACTTTTTACCAGACAGACAGACTCGGTGAAGACACGATCGTAATACAAACGTAAGAACTCTTTTAGGTCCTTGCAAACAAAGTATTCAAAAGAACTCAACTTTCTGATGTAAACTTCACTATGTCTGAATGAGACTGGGATGAACGTAGAGTTAGTCAGATAGTGTCATAATGTTTTTGTTATGTGTAATGCACAATTTATAAGACCAATTTCCAAAAGGATACATAGATATTATAATTATCTTATAATTATTTTTATTTGTAAAGTAAATGAGTAAAGCCTGAAAGGAAATGTCTTTTCCATTAGATAATGTAATACAAAGATTTGTTTTCATGACTAGATCTTCAAAGAGATCTAGATCTGGAAATGTGGAGCCAAAAACATTTTTAATAACCTTTCTGAATAGAAATGGCTGGTTTGACTGACCTTAGCCTATTGGTTATAGACTTCAAATGGCTAGTTTGACTGTTCTTGACCTATTGGTTATAGACTTCAAATGGCTAGTTTGACTGTCCTTGGCCTATTAGTTATAGACTTCAAATGGCTAGTTTGAAAGTCCTTGACCTATTGGCTATAGACTTCAAATGGCTAGTTTGACTATCCTTGACCTATTGGTTATAGACTTCAAATGGCTAGTTTGACTATCCTTGACCTATTGGTTATAGACTTCAAATGGCTATTTTGACTGTCCTTGCCCTATTAGTTATAGACTTCAAATGGCTAGTTTGACTGTCCTTGACCTATTGGTTATAGACTTACTTCAAATGGCTAGTTTTACTGTCCTTGACCTATTGGTTATAGACTTCAAATGAATATTCACCTTTCATCTTCACAACATATGATCTGTCTACCATCTTTGAAGTATTTCCAGTGGCTACGCAGCCCCAGCTGTGACCTCTATATTTTGCCACATCACCAGAAAATTCCTCAGAGGAAACTGATAAGGGACTACGATGAATTTGTTTCCCTTCAACGAAACTCGACCCTGGCAGCGCCAGGTAATGAATACTCGTTCGTCTCTAACAAAAGAATAATAATAATAAGACTTGTCTTCGAGTCCAAAGATTAATGAGGAATGCTACGCAGCCCCGGCTGTGACCTACATATTTTGCCACAATCAGGGCAAACATAACCATTGTCCGCGGTGGTCGATTAAGATTTTCTTAATAAGGAAGAGTATAAAAAAAAAGATGGTTTAGTATTAAGAACTGACTATAATGGACGATTGAATACAACGAGTTCTTGATTCTGTACCTTATGTACAGAACACTAAAATATTCCTAGAATTGATTTGCTTTATTCCTACTCTAACAAACCACAGAGCCTTCTACTCACCTGAGGAATACTAAACAAGGCACTGAAAATCCAAGCGAACGAAATCATGAGCCTGACACGATGTGCGGCCTCGTTTCGCCTCATGGGGTCCAGTACAGCCACGCACCTGTCCAGACTGATGGCCACTGTGATGTACGTAGACAAATATAATGCAAATACCTGCAGAGAAGAAAACCAAAGTGGTAAAACAATTTCAGTACAAATATGTAGTACGAATGTGTAGACTAGGTTTTTGGCGGGAAGGGGGGTGTGTGTACATTCATTAGTGTCATTTCAATACAAATATGTAGACTTATGGGGCGCGGTGGCTGAGTGGTTAAGCTCTTAGCTTCCAAGCCTGCGGTCCGGGGTTTGAATCTCGGTGAAGACTATGATTTTGAATTTCGGGATTCTTATGGCGCCCCTGAGTTTAGTTGGGGAAAGTAAAGGCGGTTGGTCGGTGTGGCCACATGACACTCTGCTCGTTACCCGTTGGTCAAAGAAACAGATGACCTTAGCATCATCTGCTCCATAGATCGCGAGGTCTGAAAGAGGAACTTTACTTTTACTTATGAACATAGACATTAGCCCTAATAGTTTCATTAGTTTCATTTCAATACAAATGTGTAGACTAGGTTTCTGATTTTGTGTGTGTGTGTGTGTTAATTAATTAGTTTTATTTCCATACAAATGTATACACTAGGTATTTGGCTGGGGTTTTGTGTGTGCATTCAATAGTGTATGAAATGAAAAGACAAAATAATAAATACCAAGGCACATGTTAATGCCTATTAGAGATAAACGGCATATAACTATCAAAAGCAACTGTTTGCTGTCTCTGATGTACAGAAATAGGGAATTGTTAAGCTCGGAAATTTAAAATATATACGACCTTTTTTGTCTGACTGTTTTAGCACTGTAAAGTTGAATTTCTAATTTTTTTCCCTTTTTAGCACAAACTAACTCGCAGAAGTTATCTTTAAAAAAAAAACGTCCCTGATACTGTATACAAAAGAAAATCCCCAATTTCACATAACCCCGTACGTATATGGGATGACCACGTGATCAATGCAAACGTTTTAAGTGTATTTTAAGGAGGACTGTGTCAGCAGAGGCCCGGCTCTTTAAAGAAAAGTTAGTTTCGAGGGAAACATTCTGGCAGAAGTAAAATCTATAAGCAAGAACCTCCTGAAAAACAAAACAGCTCGTTAATTCTTTCCCAACAACCGGCTCTAAGATCACACAACACTGAGATGCAACAGAAAAATAACCGTCTAAAAATGGGGCAGATAACAAAAAGAGAGCTTAAATCGAGCTGACACTAAATTCATCTGTGTTACATCTGACAAAAGAAAACAAAAGGGGGGGGGGTGTTACTAGTCTCTTCCCTAATCCTCTAACAAGACAAAGCCTTGCTATGCTGATCATAGTTTCAAATAGAGAGAAACAACGCAAGGCTTAATACATTAATACAATACTAGACACAAGTGAGACAGTTATTTCATATAGATCACTTTAGTCAGGGGCGGACTGGGTATCAAAATCGGCCCGGGCATTACCATATAAACCGGCCAACAAATGGCATGTCATATATTTTCGGTGGGGGCGGAATTTTAACCCCTCTCCGCAATTTATATATATATTAGTGTGTGTATATGTAATTAATCTTCATTACATTCTTATCTTTCATTCTTTTAAAGTTTTTCTACCCTAGAATACTCTTTTCCTATAATTAGTGAAAGGCAGTACACACCGCCAAGGGACAGCTTGGGAGTCTGGGGGAGCGCTGTAAGCTCCCCCAGTGGGGTCCGGGGCGAAGCCCCGGATCCAAGCATTATTTCCGTTATTTAAAGCTTTAAAAAAATGCATATTTTGAGGTAACTACAGTGCAATTAGCCTGCTAATCTTCCGCTAAAAAAAATCAAAAACTAAATCTTCTATTCACTGGAGTCCAGCGACTGGTAGAAAATGGTAAAATGCTCTAGTTTTGTATTGGAAGGGGGGGAGGGAAACCACAAAACCCCCTTTTCATGAAATTTGGTGACTAGTTTGCTTAAGTTGGCCGCACTGGGGAAGTAAGTAAAGTTTCCCTTTCAGACTGAGGCAAAGAGATCTGAGATCTGAGGTCATTGATGGTTTGAACTCCTCCCCTCTCGACTACGCCCATGTGTTATATCATAGGTGTAAGCCTAATTCTATTCAAAATATATAAAGTTTGATAACGCATCGAAAACTGGATGTATGCTTTCGTAGGCTTACATAATGTATTCTATTTATACATGTATGTAGTCTGAAAACTATAAACACTACAATAGCAGCCTTTATGAGTTTCAAACTTTTTGGTATTACTAATAGATTACAGACGTTTCTTCAAAAATATATAATAATTAGGTCCTACGCACTTCACGTGTCAATCTAGACAAGCATGTTGATCTGTGACTTAAAATATGCTAAATTATTGGTTTTCCTGGCTGACTCAGGCAACCCATTCCATTAAAGTGGTATCACCAAAAATACAAAACTAGGGGTCTAGCGAGCCGTCATCCTCCCTACATTGCTCTTTGCCTCAGAAACATGGATAGTGTACAGTTACCATGCAAAGAAACTGAATCACTTCCACGTGACATGTCTGTGAAAAATACTGAATGTCAAATGGCAAGACAAAATACCAGATACTGAAGTCATTCAAAGAGTGGGTCTGCAAAGCATCCACACAATCCTGACGCAGTCCCAGCTGCGATGGGCAGGACAAGCATGCAGAATGGAAGACCACCGCATCCCTAAACGACTCTTGTATGGCCAACTAAGCGAAGGAAAGCGCTCGCAAGGTTGTCAAAAAAAGCGCTTCAGGGACACCCTCGAAATTTCTCTGAAGGCCTTCAGCATAGATCAGCCATCTAGGAGACAGAGGCACATGACTGAGCATCATGACGTCGCGCTGTGAAAACCGGCGCACAGGTTGCTGAGGAAAAGAGAACAAAGCTGGCAGAAGAAAAACTACAGAGAAGAAAAGCAAGGCCAATGACACTAGCTCCAGCTGGAGCTCTGCCTAGTGTGCGGTCAAACATTCCGGGCTCACATAGGTCTCACCAGCCACACGAGGAGACATAAAACCTTAGTGCAAAGCCCTAAGCCTCATGGATGATAAAGTGGTCATAATCGAATTACGATGGCCGAACTATATATATATATATGTAGAGAGAGAGAGAGAGATCTATATATATATATATATATATATATATATATATATATATTTCTTTAAAAGATAAGAGAAAGCAGAACGGTCAGATAGGTACTTCTAAATGCTTGCTTCTTCTTGCTTCGTCCTAGTACATTCTCAAAAACGCGATTTGCATATGAATATATTATTTAAAAAATACGTACAGAATTACTTTACGAGCCTTGCGTGTAGCAAAGTCATACAGTATATCATAATAATTCTGTTTCTAACATAGATCACGCTCAATAGCAAGAATTACCGAATGTTTCCATCTATCTTTGAAAATTGTTGACATCAACTAATTCTTCATTAGTTTCAGGTGCGAGAAGCTTCTTTCACCAGATTACACAATTACGGCTGATGCATAATGCCGCGCGTAAGATTGGCGTTTTCCATATTAAATAACACCCCAAAATGACAATTGTTTTGTATATATTTCCGTATATTTAAGGACTTTTTCGTATATTTTGCGATTTCGGGAGATTTCCAGGAGCTCGACAGGAGGGCGCTGGAAATCTGTTTTTTTATAAAATTGTTTAATTTAATAAAGATATGTACACCTTGAATTAGAGCGGGTCCTATGAAAGTGCGGGTCCAATGAAAGTGCGGGCCCCACTGCGGTCGCATAGGTTGCAGTGGCCTAAGGCCAGCCCTGCAAAATAGCGGCGTATGTTACGCCGCCGCTCCACTGGTATTATTTAAAATATAAATGATTCTAAAATATCCTTTCATTAAATATTGGGTGTGACAGCGCTATATAAATTATTGTAATAATTTTCATCATTAATGACTTTATACTAAGCATAAGTCTGCCATTTATTTTAAAGATATTATGTCTGTTTAGATCTAGGTGGTCATGGATCAGTGAAACATGCAGGTCACACTTAGAACTAGGTGGTCATGGATTAGTAAAACATGTAGGTCACACTCAGATCTAGGTGGTCATGGATCAGTAAAACATACAGGTCACACTTACATCTAGGTGGTCATGGATCAGTAAAACATACAGGTCACACTTTGATCTAGGTGGTCATGGATCAGTAAAACATGCAGGTCACACTTACATCTAGGTGGTCATGGATCAGTAAAACATGCAGGTCACACTTACATCTAGGTGGTCATGGATCAGTAAAACATGCAGGTCACACTTACATCTAGGTGGTCATGGATCAGTAAAACATACAGGTCACACTTTGATCTAGGTGGTCATGGATCAGTAAAACATACAGGTCACACTTTGATCTAGGTGGTCATGGATCAGTAAAACATACAGGTCACACTTTGATCTAGGTGGTCATGGATCAGTAAAACATACAGGTCACACTTTGATCTAGGTGGTCATGGATCAGTAAAACATACAGGTCACACTTTGATCTAGGTGGTCATGGATCAGTAAAACATACAGGTCACACTTTGATCTAGGTGGTCATGGATCAGTAAAACATACAGGTCACACTTTGATCTAGGTGGTCATGGATCAGTAAAACATACAGGTCACACTTTGATCTAGGTGGTCATGGATCAGTAAAACATGCAGGTCACACTTAGATCTAGGTGGTCATGGATCAGTAAAACATACAGGTCACACTTTGATCTAGGTGGTCATGGATCAGTAAAACATGCAGGTCACACTTTGATCTAGGTGGTCTTGTGAAATACTGTTGCTATCTTTCGGAATCGAAGTATCTATCTATCTATATATATATCTATCTCTATCTATCTATCTCTCTCTCTATATATATATATATAACTATCTATCTATCTATCTCTATTTATGTATGTATGTATCTATCTATCTATATATCTCTATCTATCTATCTATTTATCTATCTATCTATTTATCTATCTATCTAATAATCTATTTGTATGTCTGTCTCTATATCTATTTATCTATCTATCTAATTATCTATTTGTATGTCTGTCTCTATATCTATTTATCTATCTATCTAATTATCTATTTGTATGTCTGTCTCTATATCTATTTATCTATCTATCTAATTATCTATTTGTATGTCTGTCTCTATATCTATTTATCTATCTATCTAATTATCTATTTGTATGTCTGTCTCTATATCTATTTATCTATCTATCTAATTATCTATTTGTATGTCTGTCTCTATATCTATTTATCTATCTATCTAATTATCTATTTGTATGTCTGTCTCTATATCTATTTATCTATCTATCTAATTATCTATTTGTATGTCTGTCTCTATATCTATTTATCTATCTATCTAATTATCTATTTGTATATCTTTCTATCTGTTTCTTTTCTTTTCTTTTTTTTTCTTTTCTTTCTTTCTAACCCTTCTATAATTGCACCAGAATACTCGTCACGTTACAGAATTTATTGTGATATTTCTTAATTCTAATAATAAATATTAATTGTACTGCAGCGTCATTTTTCTAAACTATTCTAAACCAATACTAAGCCACTAAATGTGTATGAACACAATAGTGTCCAGTCAGGGAGCCACTAAATGCGTGTACACACAAAATTGTGTCCAGACAGGAATCTCTGATCATGTACTTCATATCACTCTAGTATCAAACATCCGCAGCAAACACATCAAATCTCGTTATCTGTTTCCTTGTGGCATATTTTGTATCTTTTAATGGCATTTGGAAATGCTAGACCCTGCACAATGTGTTTATCCATACAATCACCATATTTTATTGATTGTGGCGGCTTGGTGTTAGCGATGTGGATGGGGGTAGTGGTAGATGGTACTGGAAATGGCTTCTGCACGTTTGAATCTTCACTTTGAACCTGTCTGACTTTTCAAAACATATATTAAGTATGCAAATTAGATGGTGACCGAGAAACCCGCATTAAAAAAAATTCCTGATTGATAATAGACTCCTACAACAGTAATCCATTAGACTACACCAAGGAATTTTAAACCATCAGGTTACATCAGAGAATCTCAAACCATTGCACAAATAAGAATATCTAAAGCCGTTAGACTACACCAAGGAATCTCAAACTATTAAAATACATCAAGATATATCAAGTTCTTGGTCAATGTTGATCTTCTCTCATGATTTTGTACAGAATAGCTTGCTAAAATGGTACGTGACGTTTTGACGCCCGTTTTTTTGTATTTTTTTGGCGCATGGGCCGTTTTGGCGAAACATATTCTGACTGTAATCTTAGAAACACGTAGCTTTTATAATAAAGTTTAATAAACAACTAGTCGACCCACGGCGTAGCATACGCCGTGATTTTGCAGGGCTGGCCTTAGGCCACTGCAATCTTTGCGACCTCAGTGAGCTCTGCACTTCCATAGTACCCACGCTAATTCTAGGTGTAAATTATTAAATTAAACCATTTTATAACTTATAACAGATTTCTCGCGGCCTCCTGATTTATCAGGAACTCCAAAATATACGAAAAAGTCCTGGAAATCTCCGGAAATTATTAAAATCTTTTGAAAACTCATAAAAATCTCAGAAATATATAGACAAAAAATGGTCATTTTGAGGTGTCATTCAATATGGAAACTCCAATCTTACTCGCGATAAAAAAAAAACGGCATCATGCAATACCCATAATTGTGGATCTGGTGAAAGAAGCTTCTCGCGCCTCGAACTAACAAGGAATTACTTGAGCTTAACAATTCTCGAAGATAATTCGTGCTATTGAGCGTGATCTATGTAGAAAACATAATTTTTTATAATATACTGTATTGGCTTGTAAAGTAATTCTGTACGTAGTAAAGAAAGAATAAAATTCAAAGACGAATTTATCTTCTAATACCAACACTTAATTGTCACTTATTATCCGTATTCCTACCCAAACTTGGCCCTGCGAAATCCGTTTCGCATAGGGCCCCACAAAGGTTAAGTCCGGCCCGGCTATTTAGTGACGGATGAATACAGAGTAGATTACTTGTTCTCCCCCTGCTCTTTATTTTAGCCGCTAAAGTTACGTTGGGTAACTCTAGTCCGACTTGCAGAAATAAAAGAGTGATATTTCCATGACTTCTTGGTCACAATGGTCCAGCCCTACTATTTAGTGACGGGTGAATACTACTTGTTCCCCCCTCCCTTTTTTTTAGCCGCTAAAGTAACGTGTGGGAGGGATAATTCTAGTCCGACTTTTCAGAAATAAAAGAGTGATCTTTCCTTTATATACTCATACTGTAAATGGTTGAACCATGAAGAGAATTATATATAAAGATAAAAATAGATGCTATATTATTGTATGTTTAGTAGGAGTTCTACCCCCATCCACAGAAATATTTTTGTTAAAGGTTTTGATTATTTCTTCAGACTTAATCCTGAGTTCTGCCAAGCACACTGGATGACATCCATTGATTTCTATTTCCAAAAGACTTTTTAAAAAGTGTTGACATTTGACATGAATGCCCGAACTAGCTAAGAAACTTTTAATAAGATTTTATTTGAAACAAAAAATATTTTTTTTGCTTATTATTCACATATTTGAATGTATAGCTGGAGATACGTTACTTCAATAGACCAAGTTTAATGTCAACAAATAATGGCATCCATTGTGTCCTGTCCCCTTTGTGTTTGTGTGTAAATGGCCCTAAGACCTGAAACAAATAGTATTGAAAATAAAAATGTACTTGTTTATCAGATGCACAAAAAAAAAGGGTTTATTGTCTATGTCACACAAAACACAGTAGACGATGTCGCCCTGGCTTCTCTACCAGATCTTTCAGTACTGGAATGCCTAGATGATCTTCCGAGCCTCAGTGACCTTAAAAAAGCAATTAACTGCATAAAAAATAGAAAATCTCCTGGGAGTGATGGTATCCCAGTGGAAGTAGTGAAAGTCAACGAATCACTCCTGCTCCCTGAACTCTATATTCTCCTCCGCCGCTGTTGGGAAACAGGTCATGTCCCACAGGACATGCGTGACGCAACTATAGTCACAATATACAAGAACAAAGGGGATCGGAGTGACTGCAACAATTACAGGGGTATCTCTCTCCTCAATATAGTGGGCAAGATCTTTGCTAGAGTGGCACTATCCAGGCTGCAAGTGATAGTTTCTAGAGTCTATCCAGAGTCTCAGTGTGGATTCAGGAGTGGTAGATCCACTGTAGACATGATTTCTTCTCTACGACTACTGCAGGAGAAATTCAGAGAGAGAGACAGACCCCTTTACATCGTTTTTGTTGATCTGACTAAAGCTTTTGACATGGTCAGCAGAAGTGGCCTTTTCAAACTCCTGAGGAAAATAGGTTGCCCTCCCAAACTACTGCAGTTCATTGAGTGTTTTCACGAGGAAACTAAATGCACTGTCAAATTCAATGGAGCCGAATCAGCACCTTTTGAGGTTTGCAGTGGTGTCAAGCAGGGATGTGTGCTCGCACCTACTCTGTTTGGCATATTCTTCTCCTGTCTACTGCATTATGCGTACAACGACATAAACGAAGGTGTGTTTCTCCATACAAGATCCTCTGGAAAACTATTTAATGTATCAAGGCTGCGGGCAAAAACCAAGGTTAGGAAGTTACTCGTCAGGGAACTCTTGTATGCTGATGATGCAGCTATTGTGGCTGATTCTGATATTCAGCTACAGTGCCTGGTTGACAAATTATCTTCTGCTTGCCAGAAGTTTGGCTTAAACATCAGTCAAAGCAAGACTAAGATACTTGTCCAAAACACAAACACTGCACCTCAAGTAAGCATTAATGGCCAACCACTAGAAATTGTTGATCACTTTTGTTACCTTGGCTCCATCATATCCAACAACACTCTACTGGATAAAGACATAAACAACAGGATAGCCAAGGCAATGGCCACCATGTCACGGCTGCAGAAAAGAGTCTGGGACAACATATTGCTGACTAACAGTACTATAGCCCTAGTCTACCGGACCTGTGTGTTGAGCACCTTGCTGTACGGAAGTGAAACATGGTCAACCTACTCATGGCAGGAAAAAAAGCTTAATGTTTTCCACCTCCGATGCCTAAGGCGGATCTTTAAAATAAGGTGGCAAGATAAGATAACCAATGAGGAAGTGCTACAAAGAGCAGGGTGCCAGGACATCCGCTCTGTTATCAGCAGCAGACGCCTTGGCTGGCTTGGCCACGTTCGTAGAATGCCAGAAGGTCGACTTCCACAGGATATCCTGTATGGCGATCTAATAGAAGGCAGGAGAGCCGCTGGTCGCCCACTTTTACGTTATACGGATGTATGCAAACGCGACATGAAGCTCTTCAAAATCGACATTGGCAACTGGGAAGAGGTGGCACTGGACAGATCCTCATGGAGAGAGAGCATAAAGGAAGGGTCAAAGATTGCAGATGTCATACACAACAGAAGCAGAAAGAAGGGTGAAAATGCAACGGCGCCTGGTGATTATATATGCCCAACCTGCGATCGCTGCTGTGTATCAAGGATTGGCCTCTTTAGTCACACAAGAAGTTGCAAAGGGAAAAGATCGTCTCTCGAGACGTAAAATGCCACAGACATTTTGTGTCTGTTCCAGTCTCTTAATGTTTTCTTGAGTTGAGGGGTCCCAAACAGAGGATGCATATTCTATTATTGGCCTAACCAGGTTAAATAACATTTTAGTTTTATGTTCTTTTTTTATTTATAGAAATTTCATTTAATAAACCCTAATGCTTTGTTTGATTTTTTTATAGTTTCATCATTATGGGGATTCCATGACAGTTTTTCATTTATTATAACACCTAGGTATTTTGCGTTTTTAGTTTGTTACTGGTTTACCATGAATAAGATAAGTGGAATTAATTTGTTTTAGTTTTTTTGTTACTCTTAATAACTGACATTTTTCTGGGTGGAAAGACATGCTCCAATTTGATTCCCATTTCTGTAATTTCTGTAATTCTGTTTTTACACATCAATTAATGACGTAGATAGCAAGTGAAGAATAGAATTGGTTTCTTTTTCTATTTACCGTGTTGAAAGAGTTGAACTGAAACAGTCCAGGACACTTCTAGTTGAACTGAAACAGTCCAGGACACTTCTAGTTGAACTGAAACAGTCCAGGACACTTCTAGTTGAACTGAAACAGTCCAGGACACTTCTATTTTTTCTGAATCTCATTTTTAAAATAAATATATTAATAATTGACATTTAATGTAATAATATTACCAAACATAATTCTTGTAGACATGGTTTGTACTCCATTCAACATATCTATAGACTTACGAACAAACTGACTAATTGGATCGAAATACCAATGTCTATGAAAGTTATCTATGATACTTGTCTAGGATAGTTGTCTAAGATGCTAGTACAAACATGTCTATCAGAAGAACAAACAAACCTGCGGTACTAGGATTATCTTCAGACTAGTTGTTTGCTTCTTTTTCTTCAATTCATACTATCAAACAATTCAAACAAATTTGTTTATTTCTTGATTGGTCATTTATTATCAAGGCTAGAATAACTGAAACAAGACCTATGTATCAAATGGAGATTTATACTCGAAGTAATGTACCAACAAGGTAGTCTAAATAATGCGTTCGATATTTGTATCTTGAAGCTCTCATTTAAATTTGTGAAGACAAGAGTGCTTCGTAATAGAGGGACGTTATATATATATATATATCATGGGCGTAGCCGGGGGGGGGGGGGGGTTCTTGGGGTTCTCGGAATTTAGTGACTGATTTTTTGCTTTGATTTTGTTTATTTAAGGTGAGATTTTAATACTAAACCATTACTTGCCCCAGCGCAACCAAAGGGGTTTTGAGTTTAAAACCCCCTACCAGGGGTTTTGAGTTTTAAACCCCCTACCTGGGGTTTTTGCAGTTAAATCCCCCTCTTCTTTAAAACAAAACAAAAAAAATGCAAATGCAAATCCCCTAATTCCAAGAGCACAGTTAAGAAAGATTTTGATTTTAAAACCCCCTCTAAAATTAACGATAAACCCCCTCTGCAATATTTAAAAAAAGCTAATTACGCACTCGAAATGTTATGAGCGTAGCTAAATGGGTTTTGACTCAGTTTCGAGTTTAAACCCCACTTCAGCGGGGTTTGAAGGTAAAAAATACCTCATTAATAATAAAAGAAAGCAAATTATACACTCAAAATGTTATGAGTGTAATCAAAATGGGGTTTTGAGTTTAAACTCCCCTCCAGTGGAGTTTGAAGCTAAAAAGTACCTCTTTAATATAAATAAAAGCAAATTACTCACTCTAAAATCTATGAGCGTTGCCAAAAGGGGTTTTGAGTTTAAACCCCCATTCAGAGGGGTTTGTTGCTAAAGATACCTCTTCAATATAAAAAAAAGCAAATTACACACAAAAATTTTTTGAGCGTAGCCAATCCAATCGGGGGGTTTTGAGTTTAAACCCCTCTTCTACAGATAGTTTTTTTTAAAAGTTTAAAACCCCTCCAGATGGTTTTGAGTTTAAGATCCCCCACAGAGCATTTTGAGGTGGGAAATCCCCAACAGATGATTTTGACGATAAAACTTTTCTTTTCGATATAAAATCTAAAGCAAACTACAGTAACTTAATTCCAAGAGCGTATTCAAGAGAGGTTACACATTTTTACCAGTGGCAGGGCTCCGTTAATAAACTGCAATGAATAGTCATCATTAAATATGGCTCAACAAAGATGGCTAAGACAGATTTTAGGAGTCAGTTATAGAGATCAGGTCTAAATTAAGGAAATCCTATGCCGAACTGGGAGTCGACCCCTTAGTAAGATTGTGAGAGAGCGACGCATGAGATTTGCGGACATGTTCTCCGACAAAATGAATAACGCATAAGAATAGTTGCAATGATATCCTAGTACAACTTGACGCCACTCATTCATGGAGGTCCTCATGGCAGGTGGGAAGAGGCTTCAGACATTACCAGTGACAGATTTTTATGGAAACAGCTTGACGTCAAATGCTCCGAACGGCGCGGGAGGGTCTATCTCAGTAAGAATAGCACATTAGGTTTTTTGAAATAAAACTTTTTAATAGCAGGAAATTGCAGTGTAGATACCTCAGAATATGCATTTTGTCGGCTTTCAATTCCAGAAATAGTGCCTGGCGGCGGGGCTTCGCCCCGCGCTGGGGGAGCTCCTAGCCATCCCCCAGACCCCCTTGCTAGTAATGGCGGGGAATCTACAATTTTTCCACTAATTCATGGAAGAAACTATTCTAGGGCACAATATACGTTTTCCGAAAGAATGAAATGTCAGAATGTAATAAAGATTATGTACACACACACACATACACATAAATACATATAAAAAAAATTTTCGGTGAAGGAGGTCGGGGGGGGAGGAAGCCCCCCCCCCCCACGAACCCCCCCCCCCACCCCACACCAAAAATAAATCCTGGCTACGCCCATGATATATATATATATATATATATATATATAGAGAGAGAGAGAGAGAGAGAGAGAGAGAGAATTACATCAAACAGAATTAAGATTGCTCGTCTAAATATTTTATTTTTAGTATTTGTATAGTATCTAGAACAATTCTGATTTTATTTTAATTCCCATAGACTCGTTTATTTGTATTTATTTTTAAAAAGATGATTTTTTGTTTTTCTTTTACATCAATGCGGCCATAAACATTACATTGTGTTGTTAATACAAAATTATTGAGGTAAGTAACAATATCTTTAAGGTTTAGACTTACTTGCATATATTTGAACAATTTGCACACAATATTTCCAGCAAGCCATTGAACAGTAGCCGCCCACACAGAGTCTCCGGCAATACAAAAGAAGGAGACAAGAAGGTCCGCCAAGGCAAGATTGACAATGAGGGTGTTGATCGTGCTTTTCCGCCTCCGGAGACGCCTCATCTGCACCAGGGTGGCCACGTTGCCCACAAAGGAGATGAGAAACATGACCCCGAACACTACAGCCTTTGTAAGGCTGGCGGTGGTGAACTTAGGGGCCTCGCCAAACGAAGAGTTGAAAGGCTCGGTAGTGTCCGTGAGATCGTAGACGAACGTGGTGACGCCGCTGAGATTTTTGTGTAGTCCTGAGGCAATCACCATGTGATGCTTGTGAATTAAGGAGTCTACGGTCAGGTTCTCAAAGTACTGACCTAGTATTGTGGTGTCATGGTCGACGACCGGAACAGTGCCTGATGTCAGGTCTTTGAGAACGATCATGGCTGATTCTGTTACATGTGGACCGTTTCTTAAGTCCGTTGAGGTGAAGTCAATTCCTGACATTGTAGTCACGTGTCACATTCTGTAAAATAAGACATTTGAGATTATCAATAGAAAATAAAACGCTGCACTTTTGTATTATGTATATGTAAAGAATAGAAGAATAATAATGGGCCTCAATGCTGGGTTGCTAGCTATGAGGAAAAAAAAAGTGCCTCTCTAACTCTTATCCCATCGGCCACGTTTCACGGGTATCTTACGGTTAGTGGCGGTACAGTATAGGAATACTCAATCTGACCCTTCACCACAAATGTTTTTTAGAAATGATAATCGAGTTGATGGGGAACCTATGGGGAGAAGATGGTGTCAGTAACGAGCCTCGGGGTAAAATCCTTTCCGTTGGTCAAGAGCCGATTTGATTTCGCTTGTTAACATTTTATAACATTCAATGAAAACTTGAGTTAGGAACAATTCATCCAGAGGACCTGGTTTTCGCCGATGACATCTGCCTCCTCTTCATACACAACAAAATGCTCAGACCTAACTGACCAGACTCTCAGAAATAGCAAAAAACGACGGGACTTCTAATCAACCAGAAGAAAACAATAGACAAGAGAACCAAATCATGCTACAGAGAGAGAACATCCTAAATACAGACCGCTTTACTTTTCTGGGAAGTAGAGCTAGTAAAGACGGCGAAGCTGATGATGATATACTCTTCGGATCAATAAAGCTAAGTTTACATTTTGTAAGGCAGTATCTCTATATAAGAAGATACGAATCTATAATACAAACCTTAAGTCTGTCCTTCTATACGGTTCAGAGACATGGAGAGTCACTAAAACAAATATGGAAAAGCTCCAGACCTTTGTTAACAGATGCCAATGCCGGATATTAGGAATAAGTGACCAGAAAAGATAACTACTGTCAATTTGCAGGAGAGAACTAGACAAAAGCCCAAAACCCAAGACACCACAAAACGAAAGTGGAGCTGGATAGGACACACCCTGAGAAAATAGCTACCAATGTTGCAAGGCAGGTACTTGATTGGAATCTGCAAGGAAAGAGGAAAGTGGGCAGACCCAAGAAAACCTGGGAGAGGTCAGTCATTAGTGAAGCTGATGGTACTGGAATGACATGGGAGCAGATGAAGAAAGCTGCTCAGAACCGAATTCGGTGGAGAGGTGTGGTTGCGCCCTATGCTCCCCTGGGAGTGCACAGGATTAAGTCAGTCAAATTGTTGACTTTTCTTTTCGCAAGGAATAGTAGCTGTTGTATGAATTGTTGAGCTTTCTTTAAAACAAATAGAGTGTGTTTTATAAATTGTACATCTTACTTTAAAAGACAAAATGTTTCAATGTCATTGAAAATTTTAAAAACTATTTCATATGCAAAGGCATAGACATAAATGTGGTAAATGGGCTTTGTTGGACTAATGTGTTTAGTTTCTTTGATTGAAAACTAGAATCATAAATTGGGCCGAAAGTATCTTTTTCCTTATATATCTTTTGCAATTTTCAGTTCTCTTTTTAAATTAAACTGACATTATTATGCTATAATTTTAAGTGTACCTGATAGAGAAAAAAATTCTGCACTAAAGTACGGGTAGTTGGGATAAAACCCTATAGAGGCTGTGAAAATAAAAGACCTGAAACTAGCTCGTGAAACTACACATTTACAGTGCCTTATTTGAAGATCCTCTGGAAAACTATTCAATGTATCAAGGCTGCGGGCAAAAACCAAGGTTAGGAAGATACTCATCAGGGAACTTCTGTATGCTGATGATGCAGCTATTGTGGCTGATTCTGATATTCAGCTACAGTCCCTGCTTGCCAGAAGTTCGGCTTAAACATCAGTCAAAGCAAGATTAAGATACTTGTCCAAAACACAAACACTGCACCTTAAGTAAGCATTAATGGCCAACCACTAGAAATTGTTGATCACTTTTATTACCTTGGCCCTAGTCTACCGGACTTGTGTGTTGAGCACCTTGCTGTACGGAAGTGAAACATGGTCAACCTATTCATGGCAGGAAAAAAAGCTGAATGTCTTCCACCTCCGATGCCTAAGGCGGATCTTTAAAATAAGGTGGCAAGATAGGATAACCAATGAGGAAGTGCTACAAAGAGCAGGTTGCCAGGACATCCGCTCTGTAATCAGCAGCAGACGCCTTGGCTGGCTTGGCCACGTTCGTAGAATGCCAGTAGGTCGACTTCCACAAGACATCCTGTATGGCGATCTAATAGAAGGCAGGAGAGCCGCTGGTCGCCCACTTTTACGTTATACGGATGTATGCAAACGCGACATGAAGCTCTTCAAAATCGACACTGGCAACTGGGAAGAGGTGGCACTGGACAGATACACATGGAGAGAGAACATAAAGGAAGGGTCAAAGATTGCAGATGTCATACACAACAGCAGCAGAAAGAAGGGTGAAAATGCAACGGACCCTGGTGATTACATATGCCCAACCTGCGACCGCAGCTGTGGATCAAGGATTGGCCTCTTTAGTCACACAAGAAGCTGCAAAGGTAAAAGATCGTCTCTCGAGACGTAAAATGCCAAAGATTTGATGAGTCTTTTACCCGAGATTTGTGTATTTTTCTAGGACTAGCTTACTTCAAGTACCCGGCATTTTCCGATGCACAATTTAACACACAAAAATAATTGTAAAAATAAAAATTGTGATTTTAAAACTTTTAATGATTTTTTAAAAAGTGTTTATAAAAAGGTGTTACTGTAATCGATTGTAAATATTCGTTTCATATGAATCTCACTGTCTATTTTGTGTCAGTTTTAATTTCTGAATGTTTTCTTGAGTTAAGCAGTCACGTGTTTTCTACTGACGTTTATACCGGATTTCTCTTATCAGTCGTTGTGTGACATTGGTCCAAGCTAAGGCTAAGCTTATACATATAAAAAAATCGCATGTGAATATAGGAATGAACTTGTTTTAGGTGAAATCCATTAATTAAAGTTGCTTTGAAAAATTGATCTCACACATGCCATGGGCCTTGTCATAATAGTTATAGATCTATCAAATCTAGTTATAATCTGTATATATATAATCATAAATATTCACGTTGAATTCCAATTGTAACTATAGAATCAGTATAGATCTACTTCTAGAATATGTATCTAGGATATAAATATAGTAGAAACAGAATCTAAGATAATCAGAATTTACTGATACTCTAGGCAGTCTAGATCTAGAGTCTTAGACAGTCTTATACTAATTAATATAAACCTTTATATACGCTGCCTTTTGTGGACCTCACCAAGGCTTTCGACACGGTCAAGGGTTAATTGAGGATTTTGGCCAGGCTCAGATGCCCAACTACGTTCCTATCCATTCTCAAGCAGTTTCATGTTGGACAAAAAGACAAGATTAGACATAATGGTGACATGTCGATCATTTCCCAATAGAAAATGGTGTGAAGCAGGGCTGTGTACTTGCTCCTACACTATTCGCTATCTTCTTTGGCGTAATGCTGGGTTAAATGAGGCAGCTATTGTAAAAAGGCATCGACATCACGTTTCGTTCGGATGGCAATCTTCAAAAGAAATGGTCATAACAGAGCTTCTCTATCCCGATGGATGCGCCCGGCTAGCCCACAATGAACATGATCTCCAGATGGCGGTCAACGAATTCGCATACGCTGCCGCTTCTTTCTGTTTATCTATAAACCTTGGGAAAGCAGAAGTCATGTTCCAGAAGTGGCACAATAAAACCTACTCAGCCCTAAAGATCACCGTAAATGGAAGTCCCCTTAACGTGGTAGACTTTTTCACATATCTTGGAAGCATAGTATTGAATGACACTTCGCTTTCAAGAAAGTTGATAACCGTCTGGTCTGGCCAATAGTGCTTTTAGACGCCTCAAGGAGTGAGTTGGCGGAATAGATCGCTCCGGCTGCCTAAAAAAAGTGTTTACCAAGCAGTGGTTCTCTCAACCCTTCAATATGGATCTGAGACATGGGTATTAAACAGAAAACACATAACACTACTTAAACGCTTTCACCAAAGATGCTTGAGCTCCATCACAAACATACGGTGGCCAGACATCACTACCACTACTAACAGCGATGTCCTTGAAAACCCCGGTATGGACTAGTATAGAGGGACTTCTTATGGTCCGACAGTTACACTGGGCAGGGCACGTACCCCATATGGGGAACAAACGAATGCCAAAAGCAGTCTTTTTTGGTGAGCGAGACAGACAGCTGGAGGTCACTCACAAAGGCCGCGGAATGCACATTCGAGACCAAAGGGAAATTATTCTAGATCTAGATACAGACTCTCTATATAAAATCATCTAGATAGTAGATGTAGGCCTATCCTAATCAATAGACATTTTGTCAAATAGAGCTAGATCTAGACAATCTAGTCTCAAGATAGAATCTAGATTTCTAAACTAGATTCGATCTGAAATGTAGATCTAGATATAGAGTCTACTTGATGACAATGTCAGTGATTCCGAAGATTAATGATGAGTGCAGTGTTTACTATGTATTTTAATGTTTTACGAATCACATGTGCCTATGTCGTGATATGACTACGCCTACAGTATACGCAGAACCGTGAATGGCGTGAACTGTATACATATACGCAGTTAACCTTTTGCGACTTGACGGCTTTTGTAAATTTGTCTGCTGTGCTGTACGAGATTCCAAAAATAATATAGATTCTGAAGTTCTAGAACAATAGATCTATTCCACATAATTTATTAACATAAATCTACTAATTTCATTGATAATAAGTAGCTCTAGATCTACTATTTTACCAATGCATTTATACAGAATTTAATATATAGATTTAATTATACTAATTGTCAGGGTTGTGTTAAGGCCTTCGCTCGTTTGCACGGGCCCCTGACATTCAACCAGGCACCTTCGTGCTTGCAATAAATAAATGACTCAATGTTGACAATGTAAATGTTTAATGATATGAATTTAAGTTATGATGAACATTCTAATATTGTGGATCTGTTAATTAAACAATAATTCTACACCTTGCTGTCCCACAACGTACACATTAATGTTCGAAACCACAACACAACACACTGCTATCTCTAGTCACCAGCGTAGACTTCCAATCCCATACTAACTCCCTGTAGAGACATAAATAAAGACAAACTAAAAGAACCAGTCTAGTGTACTATGGCATCGAAAACAACTGCGAAATGCAGTCATGCCTTAGATACTCACCCTAAACAGGGGAACACAGAAGAATCTCAAAGAAAACGTTTCACCAGCATAATAACAAAAAGACTCCATCAGCTTACAAGCAAGGCAACAAAAAGAAAGTGCGTTCAATAATTGTGCAGTTAATAAACATTGGTGCTAGAATGCCATAATCTACTCACCGACACTAATTAAGAGTTATAATTTAGCTCTATACGTTGTTAGCAAATAGCGTTACACAAAAAAAAAACGAACCTGGGTTTTTTCTTAACTATGATACTTGGTGTGTAATTGTAAAACAGCACCTACCTAAAAAAGTAAATAGAGAGCAAATACCTATATTTATTGTAGTATTATATATATGTCTGTGGCATAGACTTATATATTATATCTAGACTGGAAACCGGAAATAAATTCTTATCCGCGACTGATCGATTCACAGACCTATACATATATAGATTTTTATGTACGTAAACTCTTTTTTCAGGCTCTAAGGGGAGTCGCCCCAACCAATCATTTCTGTCTTAGAAAAGTAATGATCTTTAGTTTTCAAAGTTTAGAAATAATGCACAATCATTTCTTGGATATTCACGCAAATATGTGAAACAAAGCCATTTCCTGTTTGTTTCCATTGAGATAATGTTTTAAAAATCCTAGATGGAAATAATTCATGTTGATTTAAATCATCTTATGTACATTGAAATAGATTGACTACCTAGATATTTCTAGATTATGTATCTAAAAATGGCAAAATAATAATTATGAGACCATAGTATTCTTATTTTGATGTTCAATTACTAGAGCTAGGTCTAAAAATTAAATTATATGTTACATAGGTTAGGGTTGAAAAAAAAACAACTTTACTTCTTTTTACTACTTTACAAAACAACGCATTGATCCAACTTTCTAAAAAATTTTCAAGACATTTTTTGTAGTGTTAAATTATCTCCATGTCCAGTCTAGATATAGTATATATAAGTCTAAGGTCTTTGGTTTTATATTATATAACTTTCGTAACTTCTTCTATAGAAAAATGACTTTTATAATTTCTTTTACTGAAAAATTGGGCTATTCGCGTCTGACACATATATAATTTTTATGTGCAGCAACAAAGCCCATTGGTGGCTTTTCTGTCGAATTTCGTTTCATACTTGAACGGAAATGAGTTTTTTTTCTAATCACTGTTTTATTCCCGTTAGGTCTACGTTCGGATAAAGGAAAACAAAATTATTATTCTTCTTTGTCATTGTACTAACAGTTAAATCTAAGACTCTTACAGCTCTTTGCCAATGGAAGCTTGCACATATATATTGTGTGTGTGTGTGTGTGTTTATACTTAGTGTTAGGATTTACGTAGGGCTAGGGTTTACATGGGGCTAGGGTTTACATGGGGCTAGGGTTTACCTAGGGCTAGGGTTATAGTTTGGAAAAAATCGCCCTCACCCCCTCAGCCCCGTCACTCAAAAGTTCTGGATCCACTGAGTGGCTGAGAAGCGTTGCCTGGGAGGGTAAACAAAATAAATTCATTGTTTTCTCCCCTTAACAATATCCAGTGAGAAATGTTGCAAGGATATTTCAGTTATGCAGCAATGCCGCCCTCCAGGTAGCAACAAAAATGTTCTTGTGATTTACATGTACCTGTGAAGTCAGTTGGCACACCTCTACAGTAGGCAAGTCAGTTGGCATACCGCTACAGTAGACAAGTCAGTTGGTATACCTCTACAGTAGGCAAGTTAGTTGGCATACCTCTACAGTAGGCAAGTCAGTTTGCATACCTCTACAGAAGGCAAGTCAGTTTGCATACCTCTACTGTAAGCAAGTCATTTGGCATACCTCTACAGTATGCAAATCGGTTGGCATACCTCTACAGTAGGCAATCAGTTGGCATACCTCTACAGTAGGCAATCAGTTGGCATACCTCTACAGTAGGCAAGCCAGTTGGCATACCTCTACAGTAGGTAAGTCAGTTGGCATACCTCTACAGTAGACATCAGCATAGTGTCTTGTTATTTTATTTAACTGTCATGGTATTTATCTCTAAGAATTCCGCCTTCTGTCAGGGTATTTTTATTGTCATCGGTCATTACATCAGAGCCCAATTCATCAAGAGCTAACTGTACATGTGTGTGTGTGTTTGTGTATGTGTAAGTTTATGTTGCTTGTATTTACATATAAATTGTTATTGTTGTAGTTATACTAAGGTTAACAATTGTAGTCAAACTGAACTTCCATTAGTTTGGACCAATACAAATATTTTTTGTTGTTTCGTTGAGACGTTAGAACTTACCCATATGAACTTACCCAAATGAACTTACCCAAATGGTATCATGAAAATTACCCGTGGTAAAACAAACCTAACAAAAACTGCACACACTTTACCTTCCAACTTGAAAACGTTTTAATAATCCATACAATAATTTTCAGAATTAGTTTTACACAAAATCATTTTAAATCCTCTTCACTTTGGTTGGAATTTAACTTTTGAGGAGTTTTTGTTTTGTTTTGTTTTGTTTTGTTTCCTTTTTTTATATTAAAAAGAAAAAACAAACTTTAAGTTCGGAAGAAGAAAAGTTTTCAGAAAAGAAATAATTCTTTCATCCGTAAATCTCCATATTAAGCGAAGTAATCCACTTGAAAGATAGGGCTACAGCCTTGGTACAAATACAGTTCTTAGTATTTTAATGTGAGTGGAATGCTTTGTTTTGATTGAAACACCAATAGATGGCTGTATAGGAAAAAAGTTGTAGACAACAGCTGAGCATCTCTTCATTCATAAAACGTTTTCCAGCTAATCGCGAGGAACTAGGGAGCAGCTCACGTGACTAGAGAGAGAGAGGGAGGGGAGAGAGGCCACAGGAGACAAAACCAGCTTACAGATGGCAGAATCTCGCCCAGGAGTCTGAATCTCTCGCTATCACATTAGGACAGCTCATCCAGGAGAAATAACTCTTAAGATATTTTCGAACAAATTTCTGCTTCAGGAGATTTTGTAAAATGTGTCGATCATTTTGAAACAAAAGTTAACTAGATAATTTTTTTAAAAACAGTAGCTTGGCAATAACAAAATAAAAGTGAAAGTTTAAAGAACTTTTTTTTTCTAGTTGAGCAATAACACTAACAGTTGTTGACGAGTATTTCTAATGAGTTTTGGACTCCACTTGAAATGAAGTATATTTATTTAGTGAAAACATCAAACACACTAACAGAACAACTACCAAGAAAATAAATAATAGCATTAAATTGAGTTTGTGTTTCTGGCACATCGGCACAATTTAGGCCATGTCGTGCCCGTAATCCTTCAAGGATTACTCTCCTTTACAAGAGCTAAATTCCATACAGTTAAATCATTAAATTATAAGGTTGAATGCTGCTATGAGTAATTAGAAAAACAAGACAGACGGAAGGACAGACAGACAGAGTTGATATAAGCTTTGTACAAAAGCGTTATACGACAACTGCTTAATGAAACATATATAAAAAAATATATTGAAATACACAATACTTTTAAAGTCATATACTAATAATAATAATTTTAAATATTAATATAGTAACGCATGTGTGTGTGTGTCTGTCTAGGTGGAATCTTGTACACGTTATATCTCCCACTTCACATTCTCGGATAAAGCTGAAGTTTTCACACTTATTTATTGTCTATCATAAACAAATGAACCAATTAGTTGTAATTAATTAATGTTGTTTTAAATAGAATATATTTTAATCTAAGGGGAGATAAACCTTGTGTAGAAAACTAATAATAGTTAACAAAATCTTCCATTTTTATAAATACCTGAATAGCTCAGTGGTTAGCACGTCGGACCTCCATCTTGGTGTCTCAACATTCAAACTCCAATAACTTTGTTTAAAAATTGCTTTTGGAAAGACAGCACAAATACCACTGGTCCACAAAAGTGACTGGACCGAGACCAAGCGTCATGTTAGACCTAAACACCTTGCACGTCACAGATCTGTACGACGGGCAACTGATCAAAAGTTGTGACGTTGCAGGTCAGTGTGTAGGCCTCCTTTGACGCTTGGTCTCGATTGGACCCTAGGGCACTGAGCATTCAATAAGGCACTGAGCATTCAATAGGGCATTGAACATTCAATAGGGCACTGAGCATTCAATAAGCGATAAACAAATTAATTAATGACAAGTAACACAACATTTTGTAAGACAATTCCTCCCTTGAGAATCTGATGAATTTTACAAAGAGCAATTATTTCACTTTTAATAACTAATGCACCGTAGATTTAAAAATAAACGGAACATCTTTACCACGCCCCATTTCCCTTTTCACCCACTAAAACAAAATCCTGGCGAATGTATAAGTCCATCAGAATATAAAAAATCACAATGATAGGCATATAGAGCCATCAGAGTATACAAATAATAGGCCTATAGAGCTATCAGAGTATACAAATGATAAGTCTATAGATCCATCAGAGTATACAAATGATAGGTCTAAATATCCATCAGAGTATACAAATGATAGGTCTATATATCCATCAGAGTATACAAATGATAGGCCTATAGAGCCATCAGAGTATACAAATGATAGGTCTATATATCCATCAGAGTATACAAATGATAGGCCTACAGATCCATCAGAGTATACAAATGATAGGCCTATAGAGCCATCAGAGTATACAAATGATAGGCCTATAGAGCCATCAGAGTATACAAATGATAGGCCTACAGAGCCATCAGAGTATACAAATGATAGGCCTACAGAGCCATCACAGTATACAAATGATAGGCCTATAAAGCCATCAGAGTATACAAATGATAGGTCTATATATCCATCAGAGTATACAAATGATAGGCCTATAGAGCCATCAGTGTGCACAAATGATAGGTCTATATATCCATCAAAGTATACAAATGATAGGCCTATAGAGCCATCAGAGTATACAAATGATAGGCTTATAGACCCAGACGCCGGTGAACAAAATGTTATGCAACGACTTTTAATGTATTCAACTCTTGAATGAATAGGGCCTTCATGCGTGAATATCCTTTGCCGTGTCTGATTGTCAAGATTATCAAGAAGAAATTTAATTTTAGAAGATAATAATTACAAACAAACTAACGGTCAAGCTAGAGGTTTACCGGTGTTGCTAATTAGCTAGTAATTCTTTTCCCAAAGATATAATTCATGATGTCAAGTTTCTAGAAAAATCCTTAGAGTCGTTTTCGAGATCCGTGTCCAGGTATTTCCAACCATTTGAATTTGCGAGCTGAATAGAGGCATTGTAAAAATATTACCAATCGCACACATTTATTTTTGTTAGCCTAGATGAATTTAAAATTAATTAATTCGTGTGTGTGTCTGTGTCCAGCGCCAGGAATGGTACGGAATAACACACGTGGGATTGATTCCAAATCATTGACCCACTCACTATACGCCTGGTGTTTGTAGAAGTAACTTGTTTAATTTCAGCTTTAACCAAACTCATTTCCCCCAAGTTTGGTGTCACACCTACTGGATGTCATCCGGTGTCATTCAGAACCCTGAAACCCCCAGAGGTGATACATATATGTTCTTCTTTCTCTGTGCCTACCTAAATTACTCTCTCTCACACACACACACACACACACAGACAGACACATATATACTTACAGTCCCACACTCTTGAAAGATGTAGTATTTAAAACCTGTATCTATTTCTTATGACGTTAGAAAAAAAGGCATCTTCTAGAGGGATCACACTAAGATTATACAGAAGTATAAAACTGATGAGTTCACACACAAGAGTCTCATACCATATTTTTTAGTTCTCGCTCAAATTGTCTCTTTTCTTATGACGTCATCCTGGGTAAATAAGGCATGTAATATCCTCTGTACAATGCCATTTCTCAAAAAAAAAAAAACCTTTTAAGAAAGGTGAGAGGGACACGCTATATGACTGGACACGGCATGAGACTAGACACGCTATAAGACTGGAAACGCTATGAGACTGGACACGGCATGAGACTGGACGCGCTATGAGACATACACGGTATGAGACTTGACACGCTATGAGACTGGACACGGCATGAGACTGGACACGGTAGGAGACTGAACACGGTATGAGAGGGACACCCTATAAGACTGGACACGGCATGAGACTGGACACGATAGGAGACTGGACACGGTAGGAGACTGAACACGGCATGAGGGGGACACGCTATAAGACTGGACACGGCATGAGACTGGACACGGTAGGAGACTGGACACGGTAGAAGACTGAAGTGTCCAAACATTGTGACTTACCCTAACCTAACAGTTTTCAAACAAAGGGAAAAGGGAGACTATCTAATTTTTGATTACAATTGTTAATATTTTTGCCCGTGTCAGGCATTAACTGGACACGCTATGAGACTGGACACGGCATGAGACTGGACGCGCTATGAGACAGACACGGTATGAGACTGGACACGCTATGAGACTGCACACGGCATGAGACTGGACACGCTATGAGACTGGACACGCTATGAGACTGGACACGCTATGAGACTGGACACGGCATGAGACTGGACACGGCATGAGACTGGACAAAGTATGAGACTGGACACGGCATGAGACTGGACATGGTAGGAGACTGAACACGGTATGAGAGGGACACGGTATGAGACTGGACACGGTAGGAGAATGGACACGGTAGGAGACTGAACACGGCATGAGAGGGACACGCTTTAAGACTGGACACGGCATGAGACTGGACACTGTAGGAGACTGGACATGGCATGAGAGGTACACGCTATAAGACTGGACACGGCGTGAGACTGGACATGGTATGAGACTGGACACGGCATGAGACTGGACACGGCATAAGACTGGACACGGCATGACACTGGACACGGCATGAGACTTGTAGTTTTACTCTAAATAACGATGAGTCACACCAGACATTTTTCATTTCGTCTGGTAGCATCCCATCAAAGGACTATTTCTACCGTGTGTGACACAGACAACTGTTTTATGTCTGCCGCTTTCTGTCAATTAAGTCAAGCCCTGTGACTTTTGTGTTTGGTCTATCACGAGGGATGGAACGGAATGAACGGATTGGTTTTGTAGATGAGAAAGTGGTGTTGTAGATTAATTGTGGAAAACAAAGTCATAGATTAGTGTTCCATAGGAAGTGTGGCTAACAAAGTTATAGATTATTCTTGTAGATAAAGTGTCAATAACAAAGTCATAGATTAGTGCTGTAGATAAAGTGAAAATAACAAAGTCATAGATTAGTGCTAAAGATAAAGTGTCAATAACGAAGTCGTATAAAGTGTCGAGGTATCTTACAAATCAGTTCAACAAGTTCAAGACAGATGTTTTGTATTTTATATTTTGTTTTTTTTAAGCACATCGGCACAATTTAGACCATGTCGTGGCCATAATCCCTCAGGATTATTCTCCCTTCATATTTCAAGAGCTAAATTTTACACAGTCACTAAAAAAAAGGTCTATTCACAGTTAAGATAGTAAAAATAGATGGCATTTATTTTGCTGAGTCATTTATGTCTTTAATGTCATGGTCAGTTACTGATGTCTTAAGTTTCAATGTGAGTCTAGTTCTTAAAGTATATTGATCTAGTTCTTTAAGTAAGTTGATCTAGCTCTAAAAGTGCGGCATTTTACGTCTTGAGAGACGATCTTTTCCCTTTGGAATTTCTTGTGTGACTAAAGAGGCCAATCCTTGATACACAGCTGCGATCACAGGTTGGGCATATGTGATCACCATGCGCCATTGCATTATCACCCTTCTTTCTGCTTCTGTATTCTATGGCATCTGCAATCCGAGACCCTTCCTTTATGCTCTCTCCATATAGATCTATTCAGTGCTACTTTTTCCAAGCTGCTTGTGTCGATTTTGAAGAGCTTCATGTCGCGTTTGCATACATCCATATAACGTAAAAGTGGGCGACCAGCGGCTCTCCTGCCTACTATTAGATCGCCATACAGAATGTCTTGTGAAAGTCGACCTACTGGGATTCTACGAACGTGACCAAGCCAGCCAATGCCTCTGCTGCCGATAACAGATCGGATGTCCTGACATCCTGCTCTTCATAGCACTTCCTCATTGGTTATCCTATCTTACCACCGTTTTTTAAAGCTCTAAAAGTAGGCCTAAAAATTTAGCTCTAAAAGTAAATTAGTTTATCTCTAAAAGTAAGTTTATCTAGTTCTTTAAGTTAATCTAACATAATTTAATTAGCTCTAAAAGTAAGTTGATCTAGCTCTAAAAGTAAGTTCATTTAGCTCTAAAAGTAAGTTGATCTAGTTCTAAAAGTAAGTTGATCTAGTTCAAAAAGTAAATTGATCTAGCTGTAAAAGTAAGTTGATCTAGCTCTAAAAGTAAGTTGATCTAGTTCTAAAAGTAAATTGATCTAGCTCTAAATAAAAATGGATCTAGTACTAAAAGTAAGTTGTTCTAGTTCTAAAAGTGAGTTGATCTAGTTCTAAAATTGAGTTGATCTATCTCTAAAAGTGAGTTTATCTAGTTCTAAAAGTGCGTTGTTCTAGTTCTAAAAGTGAGTTGATCTAGTTCTAAAAGTGAGTTTATCTAGTTCTAAAAGTGAGTTGATCTAGTTCTAAAAGTGAGTTGATCTAGTTCTAAAAGTGAGTTAAAGTAGCACTAAAAGTATGTTGATCTGTCTCTACAAGTAAGTTGAACTAGTTCAAAGAGAAAGTTAATCTAGCTCTAAAAGTAAGAGCTTACTTTTAGAGCTAGATTAAACTACTTTTAGAGCTAGATCAACTTACTTTTAGAGCTAAATTAACTTACTTATAGAACTAGATCAACTTACTTTTAGAGCTAGATCAACTTACTTTTAGAGCTAAAAAACTTACTTTTTAACTAGATCAACTTACTTTTAAACTAGATCAACTTACTTTTAGATCTAGATCAACTTACTTTTAAACTAGATCAACTTACTTTTAGAGCTAAATTAACTCGATTTTAGAACTAGATCAACTCACTATTAGAACTAGATAAACTCACTTTCAAAACTAGATCAACCTACATTTAGACTTGAACTATTTTACTATGAGAACTAGATCAACTCACTTTTAGAGCTAGACCAACTCACTTTTAGAACTAGATATACTTACTTTTAGAGCTAGATCAACTTACTTTTAGTGGTAAATTAAATCACTTTTAGAACAAGATCAACTCACCTTTAGAACTAGATATACTTACTTTTAGAGCTAGATCAACTTACTTTTAGATCTAGTTTGATGTAGTTAAAAAAAAAAGTTAATTAAGCTCTAAAAGTAAGTTGATCTAGTTCTAAAAGTAAGTTGATCTAGTTCAAAAAGTAAGTTGATCTAGCTGTAAAAGTAAGTTGATCTAGCTCTAAAAGTAAGTTGATCTAGTTCTAAAAGTAAGTTGATCTAGTTCTAAAAGTAAGTTGATCTAGCTCTAAAATTAAGTTGATCTAGTTCTAAAAGTGAATTAATCTAATTCTAAAAGTAAGTTGATCTAGTTCTAAAAGTGCAATGATCTAGTTCTAAAAGCGAGTTGATCTAGCTCTAAAAGTAAGTTAATTTAGCTCTAAATATAAGTTAATTTAGCTCTAAAAGTAAGTAATGTAGCTCTAAAAGTAATTTGATCTAGTTTAAAAAGTAAGTTGATCTAATTCTAAAAGTGAGTTGATGTAGTTCTAAAAATAATTTGATCCAGCTTTAAAAGTAAGTTGAAAAGTTCTAAAAGTGAGTTGATCTAGTTCTAAAAGTGAGTTGATCTAGTTCTCAAAGTAAGTTAATTCATTCTAAAAGTAGGTTGATCTAGCTTTAAAAGTGAGTTAATCTAGTACTAAAATCGAGTTAATTTAGCTCTAAAAGTAACTTGATTTAGTTAGAAAAAAGAGTTTAGCTCTAAAAGTAAGTTAATCTAGCTCTAAAAGTAAGTAATCTAGCTATAAAAGAAAGTTTATCTAGTTCAAAATGTAAGTTAATCTTTAAAAAGTAAGTTAAACTAGCTCTAAAAGTAACTTGATCTGGTTTAAAAAGTAAGTTGATCTAGATCTAAAAATAAGTTGATCTAGTTTAAAAGTCAGTTGATCTAGTTAGAAAAGTAAGTTGAACTAGCTCTAAAAGTAAGTTGATCTAGTTAAAAAAGTAAGTTAATTTAGCTCTAAAAGTAAGTAAGTTGATCTAGCTCTAAAAGTGAGTTGATCTAGTTCTAAAAGTGAGTTGATCTAGTTCTATAAGTAAGTTAATTTTGCTCTAAAAGTAAGTTGATCTAGCTTTAAAAGTAAGATTATCTAGTTTAAAAAGTAAGTTGATCTAGCTCTAAAAGTGAGTTGATCTAGCTCTCAAAGTAGGTTGATCTATCTTTAAAAGTGAGTTGATCTAGTTTTTATAGTAAGTTGATCTAGTACTACAATCGAGTTAATTTAGCTGTAAAAGTAAGTTGATCTTGCTCTAAAAGCAAGTTGATCTATCTCTAAAACTAAGTTGATCTAGCTCTAAACGTGATTGGATCTAGTTCTAAAAGTAAGTAAATTTAGCTCTAAAAGTAAGTTGATCTAGCTCTAAAAGTAAGTTGATCTAGTTCAAAAAGTAAGTTGATCTAGCTCTAAAAGTGAGTTGATCTAATTCTAAAGTGAGTTGATCTAATTCTAAAAGTGAGTTGATCTAGTTCTAAAAGTGAGTTGATCTAGTTCTAAAAGTGAGTTGATCTAGTTCTAAAAGTGCGTTGATCTACTTCTAGAAGTGAGTTGATCTAGTTCTAAAAGTAAGTTAATTGAGCTCAAAATTTAAGTTAATTTAGCTCTAAAAGCAAGTAATCTAGCTCTAAAAGTAAGTTGATCTAGTTTTTAAAATAAGTTAATTTAGCTCTAAATATAAGTTGATTTAGCTCTAAAAGTAAGTAATCTAGCTCTTAAGTAAGTTGATCTTGTTCAAAAAGTAACTTGATCTAGCTCTAAAAGTGAGTTGATCTAGTTTATAAAAGTAATGTGATCTAGTTCTAAAAGTGAGTTTATCTAGTTCTAAAAGTGAGTTGATCTAGTTCTAAAATTTAGTTGATCTAGTTTAAAAGTGAGTTGATCTAGCTCTAAAAGTGAGTTGATCTAGCTCTAAAAGTGAGTTTATCTAGCTCTAAAAGTGAGTTGATCTAGCTCTAAAAGAGAGTTGATCTAGCTCTAAAAGTGAGTTGATCTAGCTCTAAAAGTGAGTTGATCTAGCTCTAAAAGTGAGTTGATCTAGCTCTAAAAGTGAGTTGATCTAGTTCTAAAATTTAGTTGATCTAGTTTAAAAGTGAGTTGATCTAGCTCTAAAAGTGAGTTGATCTAGCTCTAAAAGTGAGTTGATCTAGCTCTAAAAGTGAGTTGATCTAGTTCTCAAAGTGAGTTGATCTAGTTTTTCAAGTAAGTTGATCTAGTTCTAAAAGTAAGTTGATCTAGTTCTAAAAGTGAGTTGATCTAGTTCTAAAATTTAGTTGATCTAGTTTAAAAGTGAGTTGATCTAGCTCTAAAAGTGAGTTGATCTAGCTCTAAAAGTGAGTTCATCTAGCTCTAAAAGTGAGTTGGTCTAGCTCTAAAAGTGAGTTGATCTAGCTCTAAAAGTGAGCTTATCTAGCTCTAAAAGTGAGTTGATCTGGTTCTAAAAGTGAGTTGATCTAGTTCTAAAAGTGAGTTGATCTAGCTCTAAAAGTGAGTTGATCTAGTTCTAAAAGTGAGTTGATCTAGTTTTTAAAGTAAGTTGATCTAGTTCTAAAAGTAAGTTGATCTAGTTCTAAAAGTGAGGTGATCTAGTTCGAAAATTAGTTGATCTAGCTCTAAAAGTGAGTTGATCTAGTTCTAAAAGTGAGTTTATCTAGTTCTAAATTGAGTTGATCTAGCTCTAAAAGTTAGTTGATCTAGCTCTAAAAGTGAGTTGATCTAGTTCTTAAAGTGAGTTGATCTAGCTCTAAAAGTGAGTTGATCTAGCTCTAAAAGTGAGTTGATCTTCCTCTAAAAGTGAGTCGATCTAGCTCTAAAAGTGAGTTGGTCTAGCTCATTACAGTGAAAGTTACGGGGTACTAAAGAGAAAACGTCAATGTTTTTTAAAGGGACTTAACCTACTTGCTATGTTAAATATTTACAAAGCTCATAACTTATAATCCACTCACTCCGATTTTCTCTCTTGTAAACTCTTTGTACACCTTTTTTTCCCCACATCCACTCAAGCTGAAATTGTGCACAATTATTTCTTTCACCTGATAAAACAAGAATCAATTTTTTAAAATTGACTAACTATTTAATTAACTACTGGTATTATTTTTTTTTGTATCTTGAACAAGGGAAAGAAATTGTACTTTACTGATGTGATGGTTATAACTTGAAATAGTCCCTTTGAGAACTTTGCCCCTGAGTGAACAGTTTGAAACTAACAATAGATAACTAACTACCCATATATTTTTATTAACTCTTTAAAGAGGTTAGTACATTTGTCCTTTGATGAGGTTTGAGGAGGATTTAAATCTCGAGTTCAAGTTCAGGTCGTTCAAACTTTGTTAAAGCAACCACGGTATTATTTTCTCCCACACCCTAACCTGTATAAATAAGTACTAGAATCATAGGGATTGAAAAAACAAGATGCTAAAAATTGCGCTAAAAAAAACAATTAGTTAAAATATGACTAATTTATTTCTTATTGTTAGTCTAGATCTATCACAAATTTAATTACATGACAAATCCAAACTACGCTTTAAAAAAAGCCTTAAATTATTATTATTTTTTTAATGTTTTTTTTTTTATTATTCTTGTTTGATTTAATGTTGAAATGAAATAGGGGTCAAAGTTCTTTTTTTTTTCATTTAATTGGTTTAATTGTTGCCTCTTCCTGCCCCAGCTCATAACGTGTCATTAGATGACGAGACATATAACGTCCTAGAGAGGATGTGGAGAGAGAAACAACGTTTTCAACATACATAATGCTGAGTGAGACACATGTTTACCTTAGGGGATAATGAGTGAGACACACGTTTAACTTAAAGGATGTTGAGTGAGTTACATGTTTAACTTAGGGGATGTTGAGTGAGTAACATGTTTAACTTAGGGGATGTTGAGTGAGTTACATGTTTAACTTAGGGGACGTTGAGTGAGAAACATGTTTAACTTAGGGGATGTTGAGTAAGTTACCTGTTTAACTTAGGGGATGTTGAGTGAGTTACATGTTTAAGTTAGGAGATGTTGAGTAAGATACATGTTTAACTTAAGGGATGATGGCTGAGTTACATGTTTAACTTAGAGGATGTTGAGTAAGTTACATATTAAATTTAAGAAATCATGGGTGAGTTACATGTTTAACTTAGGGGATGTTGGGTGACTACATGATTAACTTAGCGAATGTTGAGTAAAACACATGTTTAACTTAAGGGATGTTGGGTTAGTTACATGTTTAACTTAGGGGATGCTGAGTGAGACACATATTTAATTTAGGGGATGATGATTGAGTTACATGTTTAACTTAGGGTATGTTGAGTGAGTTACATGTTTAACTTTGGGGATGTTGAGTGAGTTACATGTTTAACTTAGGGGATGTTGAGTGAGTTACCTGTTTAACTTAGGGGATGTTGAGTGAGTTACATGTTTAACTTAGAGAATTTTGAGTGAGACACATGTTTAACTTAGGGGATGTTGAGTGAGTTACATGTTTAATTTAGGGCATGTTAAGTGATTTACATGTTTAACTTAGGGATGTTGAGTGAGTTACATGTTAAATTTAGGGGATGTTGAGTGAGTTACATATTTAACTTAGGGGATGTTGAGTGTGTTACATGTTTAACTTAGGGGATGTTGAGTGAGTTACATGTTTGACTTAGATGATGTTGAGTGAGACACATGTTTAACTTAGGGGATGTTGAGTAAGTTACCTGTTTAACTTAGGGGATGTTAAGTAAGTTACATGTTAAACTTAGGGGATGTTGAGTGAGACACATGTTTAATTTATGGGATGTTGAGTGAGTTACATGTTTAACTTAGGTAGTGTTGAGTGAGTTACATGTTTATCTTAGAGGATGTTGAGTGAGTTACATGTTTTATTTATGGGATGATTGGTGAGTTACATGTTTAACTAATGGGATGTTGGGTAAAACACATGTTTAACTTAAGGGATGTTGGGTTAGTTACATGTTTAACTTAGGGGATGTTGAGTGAGTTACATGTTTAACTTAGGGTATGTTGAGTGAGTTACATGTTTAACTTAGTGGATGTTGAGTGAGTTACATGTTTAACTTAGGGGATGTTAAGTGAGTTACCTGTTTAACTTAGGGGATGTTGAGTGAGTTACATGTTTAACTTAGAGAATTTTGAGTGAGACACATGTTTAACTTAGGGGATGTTGAGTGAGTTACATGTTTAATTTAGGGCATGTTAAGTGATTTACATGTTTAACTTAGGGATGTTGAGTGAGTTACATGTTAAATTTAGGGGATGTTGAGTGAGTTACATATTTAACTTAGGGGATGTTGAGTGTGTTACATGTTTAACTTAGGAGATGTTGAGTGAGTTACATGTTTGACTTAGATGATGTTGAGTGAGACACATGTTTAACTTAGGGGATGTTAAGTAAGTTACCTGTTTAACTTAGGGGATGTTAAGTAAGTTACATGTTAAACTTAGGGGATGTTGAGTGAGACACATGTTTTATTTATGGGATGTTGAGTGAGTTACATGTTTAACTTAGGTAGTGTTGAGTGAGTTACATGTTTATCTTAGAGGATGTTGAGTGAGTTACATGTTTTATTTATGGGATGATTGGTGAGTTACATGTTTAACTTATGGGATGTTGGGTAAAACACATGTTTAACTTAAGGGATAATGGGTTAGTTACATGTTTAACTTAGGGGATGTTGAGTGAGTTACATGTTTAACTTAGGGTATGTTGAGTGAGTTACATGTTTAACTTAGGGGATGTTGAGTGAGTTACATGTTTAACTTAGGAGATGTTGAGTGAGACACATGTTTAATTTAGGGGATGTTGAGTGAGTTACATGTTTTACTTAGGGGATGTTGAGTGAGTTACATGTTTAAATTAGGGTATGTTGAGTGAGTTACATGTTTAACTTAGGGGATGTTGAGTGAGTTACATGTTTAACTTAGGGGATGTTGAGTGAGTTACCTGTTTAACTTAGGGGATGTTGAGTGAGTTACATGTTTAATTTAGGGCATGTTAAGTGATTTACATGTTTAACTTAGGGATGTTGAGTGAGTTACATGTTAAATTTAGGGGATGTTGAGTGAGTTACATATTTAACTTAGGGGATGTTGAGTGTGTTACATGTTTAACTTAGGGGATGTTGAGTGAGTTACATGTTTGACTTAGGGGATGTTA
Source organism: Biomphalaria pfeifferi (assembly GCA_030265305.1). NCBI lineage: Eukaryota > Metazoa > Mollusca > Gastropoda > Planorbidae > Biomphalaria > Biomphalaria pfeifferi. The sequence goes on from JASAOG010000001.1 coordinate 5,772,361, forward strand.
AGTAAGTTACATGTTAAACTTAGGGGATGTTGAGTGAGACACATGTTTAATTTATGGGATGTTGAGTGAGTTACATGTTTAACTTAGAGGATGTTGAGTGAGTTACATGTTTTATTTATGGGATGATTGGTGAGTTACATGTTAAACTTATGGGATGTTGGGTAAAACACATGTTTAACTTAAGGGATGTTGGGTTAGTTACATGTTTAACTTAGGGGATGTTGAGTGAGTTACATGTTTAACTTAGGGTATGTTGAGTGAGTTACATGTTTAACTTAGGAGATGTTGAGTGAGACACATGTTTAATTTAGGGGATGTTGAGTGAGTTACATGTTTTACTTAGGGGATGTTGAGTGAGTTACATGTTTAAATAAGGGATGTTGAATGATATACATGTTTAACTTAGGGGATGTTTAGTGAGTTACATCTTTAACTTAGGAGATATAGAGTGAAACACATGTTTAAATTAGGGGATGTTGAGTGAGTTACATGTTTTACTTTGGGGATGTTGAGTGAGTTACATGTTTAACTTAGGGGATGTTGAGTGAGTTACATGTTTAAATAAGGGATGTTAAGTGAGTTACATGTTTAACTTAGGGGATGTTAAGTGTGTTGAATGTTTGACTTAGGGGATGTTGAGTGAGTTACATGTTTAACTTAGGGGATGTTGAGTGAGTTACATGTTTAACTTAGGAGATGTTGAGTGAGACACATGTTTAATTTAGGGGATGTTGAGTGAGTTACATGTTTTACTAAGGGGATGTTGAGTGAGTTACATGTTTAAATAAGGGTATGTTGAGTGATACACATGTTTAACTTAGGGGATGTTGAGTGAGTTACATTTTTAAAAAAGGGATGTAGAGTGAGTTACATGTTTAACTTAGGGGATGTTGAGTGAGTTACATGTTTAACTTAGGGGATGTTGAGTGAGTTACATGTTTAAGTTAGGTGATGTTGAGTGAATTACATGTTTAAATTTAAGGATAACATTACATGTCTAACTTAGGGGTCGTTAAGTAAGTTTCATGTTTAACTTAGGGGATGTTGAGTTAGTTACATGTTTGACTTAGATGATGTTGAGTGAGACACATGTTTAACTTAGGGGATGTTGAGTAAGTTACCTGTTTAACTTAGATGATGCTGAGTGTGTTACTTGTTTTTTTTAGGGTATGTTGAGTGATACACATGTTTAACTTAGGGGACGTTAAGTGAGTTACATGTTTAACTTAGGGGATGTTGTGTGAGTTACATTTTTAAAAAAGGGATGTAGAACGAGTTACATGTTTAACTTAGGGGATGTTGAGTGTGTTACGTGTTTAACTTATATGATGTTGAGTGATACACTTGTTTAACTTAGGGGATGTTGAGTGAGACACAACTCTAACTTAGGGGATATTGAGTGAGTTACATGTTTAACTTAGGGGATGTTGAGTGAGTTACATTTTTAAAAAAGGGATGTAGAGTGAGTTACATGTTTAACTTAGGGGATGTTGAGTGAGTTACATGTTTAACTTAGGGGATGTTGAGTGAATTACATGTTTAAATTTAAGGATAACATTACATGTCTAACTTAGGGGTCGTTAAGTAAGTTTCATGTTTAACTTAGGGGATGTTGAGTTAGTTACATGTTTGACTTAGATGATGTTGAGTGAGACACATGTTTAACTTAGGGGATGTTGAGTAAGTTACCTGTTTAACTTAGATGATGCTGAGTGTGTTACTTGTTTTTTTTAGGGTATGTTGAGTGATACACATGTTTAACTTAGGGGATGTTGAGTGAGTTACATGTTTAACTTAGGGGATGTTGTGTGAGTTACATTTTTAAAAAAGGGATGTAGAACGAGTTACATGTTTAACTTAGGGGATGTTGAGTGAGTTACATGTTTAACTTAGGGGATGTTGAGTGAGTTACATGTTTAACTTAGGGGATGTTGAGTGAGTTACATGTTTAACTTCGGGGATGTTTAGTTACTTACATGTTTAACTTAGGGGATGTTGAGTGAGTTACATGTTTAACTTAGGGGATGTTGAGTGAGTTACATGTTTAAGTTAGGGGATGTTGAGTGAATTACATGTTTAAATTTTGGGAATGTTGAGTGAATGACATGTTTAACTTAGGTGATGTTGAGTAAGTTACATGTTTAACTTAGGGGATGTTGAGTGTGTTACTTGTTTAACATAGGGGATGTTGAAAGAATGACATGTTTATTTTAGGGGATGTTGAGTGAGTTACATGTTTAAATTAAGGAATGTTGAGTGAGTTACATGTTTAACTTAGGGGATGTTGGGTAAGTTACGTGTTTAACCTAAGGGATGTTGGGTGACTACATGATTAACTTTGGGGATGTTGAGTAAAACACATGTTTAACTTAAGGGATGTTGGGCAAGTTACATGTTTAACTAAGGGGATGTTGAGTGACTTACATGTTTAAATAAGATATGTTAAGTGATTTACATGTTTAACTTAAGGGATGTTGAGTGAGTTACATGTTTAGCTTATGGGATGTTGAGTAAGTTACATGTTTAACTTTAGGAATAATGTGTGAGTTACATGGTTAACTTAGGGGATGCTGAGTGAGACACATGTTTAACTAAGTGGATGTTGAGTGAGTTACATGTCTAACTTAGGGGATTTTGAGTGAGTTACATGGTTAATTTAGGCGATGCTGAGTAAGTTACATGTTTAACTTAGGGGATGTTGAGTGAGACACATGTTTAACTTTGGGGATGTTGAGTGAGTTACATGTCTAACTTAGGGGTCGTTGAGTAAGTTACATGTTTAACTTAGGGGATGTTAAGTGTGTTGAATGTTTGACTTAGGGGATGTTGAGTGAGTTACATGTTTAACTTAGGGGATAGTGAGTAAAACAGATGTTGAACTTAGGGAATGTTGAGTGAGTTACATGTTTAACTTAGGAGATATTGAGTGAGTTACATGTTTAACTTAGGGGATGTTGAGTGAGACACATGTTTAACTTAGGGGATGTTGATAGTTACATGTCTAACTTAGGAGTCGTTGAGTAAGTTACATGTTTAACTTAGGAGATTTTGAGTGAGATACATATTTAACTTAGGAAATGTTGAGTGAGACACATGTTTAACTTAGGGGATGTTGAGTGAGTTACATGTTTAACTTAGGGGATGTTGAGTGAGTTACATGTTTAACTTAGGGGATGTTGAGTGAGACACATGTTTATCGTAGGGGATAATGAGTGAGTTACATGTCTAAATTAGGGGTCGTTGAGTAAATTTCATGTTTAACTTAGGGGATGTTTAGTGAGTTACATGTTTAACTTAGAGAATGTTTAGTGAGTTACATGTTTAACTTAGGGATGTTGAGTGAGTTACATGTTTAATTTAGGGGATGTTGAGTGAGTTACATATTTAACTTAGGGGATGTTGAGTGTGTTACATGTTTAACTTATATGATGTTGAGTGAGACACATGTTTAACTTAGGGTATGTTGGGTGAGACACATGTTTAATTTAGGGCATGTTTAGTGATCTACATGTTAATTTTAAGGGATGTTGAGTGAGTTACATGTCAAACTTAGAGAATGTTGAGTGTGTTACATGTTTTATTTAGGGGATGTTGAGTGATACACTTGTTTAACTTAGGGGATGTTGAGTGAGACACAACTCTAACTTAGGGGTATTGAGTGAGTTACATGTTTAACTTAGAGGATGTTGAGTGAGTTATATGTTTAACTTAGGGGATGTTGAGTTAGTTTTATTTTTAACTTAGGAGATGTTGACTGAATTACATGTTTGACTTACGGGATGTTGAGTGAGTAACATGTTTAACTTAGGGGATGCTGAGTGAGACACATGTTTTACTTAGGGGATGTTGAGTGAAATACATGTTTAACTTAGGAGATGTTAAGTGAGTTACATGTTTAACTTAGGGGATGTTGAGTGAGTTACCTGTTTAACTTAGGGGATGTTGAGTGAGTTACATGTTTAACTTAGAGAATTTTGAGTGAGACACATGTTTAACTTAGGGGATGTTGAGTGAGTTACATGTTTAATTTAGGGATGTTTAGTGATTTACATGTTTAACTTAGGGATGTTGAGTGAGTTACATGTTAAATTTAGGAGATGTTGAGTGAGTTACATGTTTAACTTAGGGGATGTTGAGTGTGTTACATGTTTAACTTAGGAGATATTGAGTGAGTTACATGTTTGACTTAGATGATGTTGAGTGAGACACATGTTTAACTTAGGGGATGTTGAGTAAGTTACCTTTTTAACTTAGGGGATGTTAAGTAAGTTACATGTTAAACTTAGGGGATGTTGAGTGAGACACATGTTTAATTTATGGGATGTTGAGTGAGTTACATGTTTAACTTAGGTAGTGTTGAGTGAGTTACATGTTTATCTTAGAGGATGTTAAGTGAGTTACATGTTTTATTTAAGGAATGATTGGTGAGTTACATGTTTAACTTATGTGATGTTGGGTGAAACACATGTTTAACTTAAGGGATGTTGGGTTAGTTACATGTTTAACTTAGGGGATGTTGAGTGAGTTACATGTTTAACTTAGGGTATGTTGAGTGAGTTACATGTTTAACTTAGGGGATGTTGAGTGAGTTACATGTTTAACTTAGGAGATGTTGAGTGAGACACATGTTTAATTTAGGGGATGTTGAGTGAGTTACATGTTTTACTTAGGGGATGTTGAGTGAGTTACATGTTTAAAAAAGGGATGTTGAATGATATACATGTTTAACTTAGGGGATGTTTAGTGATTTACATCTTTAACTTAGGAGATATAGAGTGAAACACATGTTTAAATTAGGGGATGTTGAGTGAGTTACATGTTTAACTTAGGGGATGTTGAGTGAGTTACATGTTTAAGTTAGGTGATGTTGAGTGAATTACATGTTTAAATTTAAGGTTAACATTACATGTCTAACTTAGGGGTCGTTAAGTAAGTTTCATGTTTAACTTAGGGGATGTTGAGTTAGTTACATGTTTGACTTAGATTATGTTGAGTGAGACACATGTTTAACTTAGGGGATGTTGAGTAAGTTACCTGTTTAACTTAGATGATGCTGAGTGTGTTACTTGTTTTTTTTAGGGTATGTTGAGTGATACACATGTTTAACTTAGGGGATGTTGAGTGAGTTACATGTTTAACTTAGGGGATGTTGTGTGAGTTACATTTTTAAAAAAGGGATGTAGAACGAGTTACATGTTTAACTTAGGGGATGTTGAGTGTGTTACGTGTTTAACTTATATGATGTTGAGTGATACACTTGTTTAACTTAGGGGATGTTGAGTGAGACACAACTCTAACTTAGGGGATATTGAGTGAGTTACATGTTTAACTTAGGGGATGTTGAGTGAGTTACATTTTTAAAAAAGGGATGTAGAGTGAGTTACATGTTTAACTTAGGGGATGTTGAGTGAGTTACATGTTTAACTTAGGGGATGTTGAGTGAGTTACATGTTTAAGTTAGGTGATGTTGAGTGAATTACATGTTTAAATTTAAGGATAACATTACATGTCTAACTTAGGGGTCGTTAAGTAAGTTTCATGTTTAACTTAGGGAATGTTGAGTTAGTTACATGTTTGACTTAGATGATGTTGAGTAAGACACATGTTTAACTTAGGGGATGTTGAGTAAGTTACCTGTTTAACTTAGATGATGCTGAGTGTGTTACTTGTTTTTTTTAGGGTATGTTGAGTGATACACATGTTTAACTTAGGGGATGTTGAGTGAGTTACATGTTTAACTTAGGGGATGTTGTGTGAGTTACATTTTTAAAAAAGGGATGTAGAACGAGTTACATGTTTAACTTAGGGGATGTTGAGTGAGTTACATGTTTAACTTAGGGGATGTTGAGTGAGTTACATGTTTAACTTAGGGGATGTTGAGTGAGTTACATGTTTAACTTCGGGGATGTTTAGTTACTTACATGTTTAACTTAGGGGATGTTGAGTGAGTTACATGTTTAACTTAGGGGATGTTGAGTGAGTTACATGTTTAAGTTAGGGGATGTTGAGTGAATTACATGTTTAAATTTTGGGAATGTTGAGTGAATGACATGTTTAACTTAGGTGATGTTGAGTAAGTTACATGTTTAACTTAGGGGATGTTGAGTGTGTTACTTGTTTAACATAGGGGATGTTGAAAGAATGACATGTTTATTTTAGGGGATGTTGAGTGAGTTACATGTTTAAATTAAGGAATGTTGAGTGAGTTACATGTTTAACTTAGGGGATGTTAAGTGAGTTACATGTTTAACTTAAAGGAATAATGGGTGAGTTACATGTTTAACTTAAGGGATGTTGGGTAAGTTACGTGTTTAACCTAAGGGATGTTGGGTGACTACATGATTAACTTTGGGGATGTTGAGTAAAACACATGTTTAACTTAAGGGATGTTGGGCAAGTTACATGTTTAACTAAGGGGATGTTGAGTGACTTACATGTTTAAATAAGATATGTTAAGTGATTTACATGTTTAACTTAGGGGATGTTGAGTGAGTTACATGTTTAGCTTATGGGATGTTGAGTAAGTTACATGTTTAACTTTAGGAATAATGTGTGAGTTACATGGTTAACTTAGGGGATGCTGAGTGAGACACATGTTTAACTAAGTGGATGTTGAGTGAGTTACATGTCTAACTTAGGGGATTTTGAGTGAGTTACATGGTTAATTTAGGCGATGCTGAGTAAGTTACATGTTTAACTTAGGGGATGTTGAGTGAGACACATGTTTAACTTTGGGGATGTTGAGTGAGTTACATGTCTAACTTAGGGGTCGTTGAGTAAGTTACATGTTTAACTTAGGGGATGTTAAGTGTGTTGAATGTTTGACTTAGGGGATGTTGAGTGAGTTACATGTTTAACTTAGGGGATAGTGAGTAAAACAGATGTTGAACTTCGGGAATGTTGAGTAAGTTACATGTTTAACTTAGGAGATATTGAATGAGTTACATGTTTAACTTAGGGGATGTTGAGTGAGACACATGTTTAACTTAGGGGATGTTGATAGTTACATGTCTAACTTAGGAGTCGTTGAGTAAGTTACATGTTTAACTTAGGAGATTTTGAGTGAGATACATATTTAACTTAGGAAATGTTGAGTGAGACACATGTTTAACTTAGGGGATGTTGAGTGAGTTACATGTTTAACTTAGGGGATGTTGAGTGAGTTACATGTTTAACTTAGGGGATGTTGAGTGAGACACATGTTTATCGTAGGGGATAATGAGTGAGTTACATGTCTAAATTAGGGGTCGTTGAGTAAATTTCATGTTTAACTTAGGGGATGTTTAGTGAGTTACATGTTTAACTTAGAGAATGTTTAGTGAGTTACATGTTTAACTTAGGGATGTTGAGTGAGTTACATGTTTAATTTAGGGGATGTTGAGTGAGTTACATATTTAACTTAGGGGATGTTGAGTGTGTTACATGTTTAACTTATATGATGTTGAGTGAGACACATGTTTAACTTAGGGTATGTTGGGTGAGACACATGTTTAATTTAGGGCATGTTTAGTGATCTACATGTTAATTTTAAGGGATGTTGAGTGAGTTACATGTCAAACTTAGAGAATGTTGAGTGTGTTACATGTTTTATTTAGGGGATGTTGAGTGATACACTTGTTTAACTTAGGGTATGTTGAGTGAGACACAACTCTAACTTAGGGGTATTGAGTGAGTTACATGTTTAACTTAGGGGATGTTGAGTGAGTTATATGTTTAACTTAGGGGATGTTGAGTTAGTTTTATTTTTAACTTAGGAGATGTTGACTGAATTACATGTTTGACTTACGGGATGTTGAGTGAGTAACATGTTTAACTTAGGGGATGCTGAGTGAGACACATGTTTTACTTAGGGGATGTTGAGTGAAATACATGTTTAACTTAGGAGATGTTAAGTGAGTTACATGTTTAACTTAGGGGATGTTGAGTGAGTTACCTGTTTAACTTAGGGGATGTTGAGTGAGTTACATGTTTAACTTAGAGAATTTTGAGTGAGACACATGTTTAACTTAGGGGATGTTGAGTGAGTTACATGTTTAATTTAGGGATGTTTAGTGATTTACATGTTTAACTTAGGGATGTTGAGTGAGTTACATGTTAAATTTAGGAGATGTTGAGTGAGTTACATGTTTAACTTAGGGGATGTTGAGTGTGTTACATGTTTAACTTAGGAGATATTGAGTGAGTTACATGTTTGACTTAGATGATGTTGAGTGAGACACATGTTTAACTTAGGGGATGTTGAGTAAGTTACCTTTTTAACTTAGGGGATGTTAAGTAAGTTACATGTTAAACTTAGGGGATGTTGAGTGAGACACATGTTTAATTTATGGGATGTTGAGTGAGTTACATGTTTAACTTAGGTAGTGTTGAGTGAGTTACATGTTTATCTTAGAGGATGTTAAGTGAGTTACATGTTTTATTTAAGGAATGATTGGTGAGTTACATGTTTAACTTATGTGATGTTGGGTGAAACACATGTTTAACTTAAGGGATGTTGGGTTAGTTACATGTTTAACTTAGGGGATGTTGAGTGAGTTACATGTTTAACTTAGGGTATGTTGAGTGAGTTACATGTTTAACTTAGGGGATGTTGAGTGAGTTACATGTTTAACTTAGGAGATGTTGAGTGAGACACATGTTTAATTTAGGGGATGTTGAGTGAGTTACATGTTTTACTTAGGGGATGTTGAGTGAGTTACATGTTTAAAAAAGGGATGTTGAATGATATACATGTTTAACTTAGGGGATGTTTAGTGAGTTACATCTTTAACTTAGGAGATATAGAGTGAAACACATGTTTAAATTAGGGGATGTTGAGTGAGTTACATGTTTTACTTTGGGGATGTTGAGTGAGTTACATGTTTAACTTAGGGGATGTTGAGTGAGTTACATGTTTAAATAAGGGATGTTAAGTGAGTTACATGTTTAACTTAGGGGATGTTAAGTGTGTTGAATGTTTGACTTAGGGGATGTTGAGTGAGTTACATGTTTAACTTAGGGGATAGTGAGTAAAACAGATGTTGAACTTAGGGAATGTTGAGTGAGTTACATGTTTAACTTAGGAGATATTGAGTGAGTTACATGTTTAACTTAGGGGATGTTGAGTGAGACACATGTTTAACTTAGGGGATGTTGAGTTAGTTACATGTCTAACTTAGGAGTCGTTGTGTAAGTTACATGTTTATTTTAGGAGATTTTGAGTAAGTTACATGTTTAACTTAGAGAATGTTTAGTGAGTTACATGTTTAACTTAGGAGATGTTGAGTGAGACACATGTTTAATTTAGGGGATGTTGAGTGAGTTACATGTTTTACTTAGGGGATGTTGAGTGAGTTACATGTTTAAAAAAGGGATGTTGAATGATATACATGTTTAACTTAGGGGATGTTTAGTGAGTTACATCTTTAACTTAGGAGATATAGAGTGAAACACATGTTTAAATTAGGGGATGTTGAGTGAGTTACATGTTTTACTTTGGGGATGTTGAGTGAGTTACATGTTTAACTTAGGGGATGTTGAGTGAGTTACATGTTTAAATAAGGGATGTTAAGTGAGTTACATGTTTAACTTAGGGGATGTTAAGTGTGTTGAATGTTTGACTTAGGGGATGTTGAGTGAGTTACATGTTTAACTTAGGGGATAGTGAGTAAAACAGATGTTGAACTTAGGGAATGTTGAGTGAGTTACATGTTTAACTTAGGAGATTTTGAGTGAGTTACATGTTTAACTTAGGGGATGTTGAGTGAGACACATGTTTAACTTAGGGGATGTTGAGTTAGTTACATGTCTAACTTAGGAGTCGTTGTGTAAGTTACATGTTTAACTTAGGAGATTTTGAGTAAGTTTTAATGTTTAACTTAGAGAATGTTTAGTGAGTTACATGTTTAATTTAGGGGATGTTGAGTGAGTTACATATTTAACTTAGGGGATGTTGAGTGTGTTACATGTTTAACTTATATGATGTTGAGTGAGACACATGTTTAACTTAGGGGATGTTGAGTGAGACACATGTTTAATTTAGGGCATGTTTAGTGATTTACATGTAAATTTTAAGGGATGTTGAGTGAGTTACATGTCAAACTTAGAGAATGTTGAGTGTGTTACATTTTTTTTTAGGGGATGTTGAGTGATACACTTGTTTAACTTAGGGGATGTTGAGTGAGACACAACTCTAACTTAGGGGATATTGAGTGAGTTACATGTTTAATTTAGGGGTTGTTGAGTGAGTTACATGTTTAACTTAGGGGATGTTAAGTAAGTTACATGTTAAACTTAGGGGATATTTTTTGAGTTACATCTTTTACTTAGGAGATATAGAGTGAAACACATGTTTTAATTAGGGGATGTTGAGTGAGTTACATGTTTAACTTAGGAGATGTTAAGTGAGTTACATGTTTAACTTAGGGGATGTTGGGTAAAAGATATGTTTAACTTAAGGGATGTTGGGTTAGTTACATGTTTAACTTAGGGGATGTTGAGTGAGTTACATGTTTAACTTAGGGGATGTTGAGTGAGTTACATGTTTAACTTAGGGGATGTTGAGTGAGTTACATGTTTAACTTAGGAGATGTTGAGTTAGACACATGTTTAATTTAGGGGATGTTGAGTGAGTTACATGTTTTACTAAGGGGATGTTGAGTGAGTTACATGTTTAAATAAGGGATGTTGAATGAGTTACATGTTTAACTTAGGGGATGTTTAGTGAGTTACATCTTTTACTTAGGAGATATATAGTGTGAAACACATGTTTAAATTAGGGGATGTTGAGTGAGTTACATGTTTAACTTAGAGGGATGTTGAGTGAGTTACATGTTTAACTTAGGGGATGTTGAGTGAGTTACATGTTTAAATAAGGGATGTTGAGTGAGTTACATGTTTAAATTAGGGGATGTTGAGTAAGTTACATGTTTAACTTAGGGGATGTTGAGTAAAACAGATGTTTAACTTAGGGAATGTTGAGTGAGTTACATGTTTAACTTAGGGGATGTTGAGTGAGACACATGTTTAACTTAGGGGATGTTGAGTTAGTTACATGTCTAACTAAGGGGTCGTTGAGTAAGTTACATGTTTAACTTAGGAGATTTTGAGTGAGATACATGTTTAACTTAGGGAATGTTGAGTGAGACACATGTTTAACTTAGGGGATGTTGAGTGAGTTACATGTTTAACTTAGGGGATGTTGAGTGAGTTACATGTCTAACTTAGGGGATGTTGAGTGAGACACATGTTTAACTTAGGGGATAATGAGTGAGTTACATGTCTAACTTAGGGGTCGTTGAGTAAGTTTAATGTTTAACTTAGGGGATGTTGAGTTAGTTACATGTTTGATCTAGATGATGTTGAGTGAGACACATGTTTAATTTAGGGGATGTTGAGTAAGTTACCTGTTTAACTTAGATGATGCTGAGTGTGTTACATGTTTTATTTAGGGTATGTTGAGTGATACACATGTTTAACTTAGGGGATGTTGAGTGAGTTACATGTTTAACTTAGGGGATGTTGAGTGAGTTACATTTTTAAAAAAGGGATGTAGAGTGAGTTACATGTCTAACTTAGGAGATTTTGAGTGAGTTACATGGTTAATTTAGGCGATGCTGAGTAAGTTACATGTTTAACTTAGGGAATGTTGAGTGAGACACATGTTTAACTAAGGGGATGTTGAGTGAGTTACATGTTTAACTTAGGGGATGTTGAGTGAGTTACATGTTGAACTTAGGGGATGTTGAGTGAGACACATGTTTAACGTAGGGGATAATGAGTGAGTTACATGTCTAACTTAGGGGATGTTGAAAGATTGACATGTTTAACTTAGGGGATGTTGAGTGAGTTACATGTTTAACTTAAGGGATGTTGAGTGAGTTACATGTTAAACTTAGGGGATGTGAAGTGAGTTACATGTTTAACTTAAAGGAATAAGGGGTGAGTTACATGTTTAACTTAGGGGATGTTGGGTAAGTTACGTGTTTAACCTAAAGGATGTTGGATGACTACATGATTAACTTTGGGGATGTTGAGTAAAACACATGTTTAACTTAAGGGATGTTGGGTAAGTTACATGTTTAACTAAGGAGATTTTGAGTGAGTTACATGTTTAAATAAGATATGTTAAGTGATTTACATGTTTAACTTAGGGGATGTTGAGTGAGTTACATGTTTAGCTTATGGGATGTTGAGTAAGTTACATGTTTAACTTTAAGGAATAATGTGTGAGTTACATGGTTAACTTAGGGGATGCTGAGTGAGACACATGTTTCACTAAGTGGATGTTGAGTGAGTTACATGTCTAACTTAGGGGATTTTGAGTGAGTTACATGGTTAATTTTGGCGATGCTGAGTGAGTTACATATTAACTTAGGAAATGTTGAGTAAGACACATGTTAAACTTTGGGGATGTTGAGTTAGTTATATGTCTAACTTAGGGGTCGTTGAGTAAGTTACATGTTTAACTTAGGGGATGTTGAGTGAGTTACATGTTTAACTTAGGGGATATAAAGTGAAACACATGTTTAACTAAGGGGATGTTGAGTGAGTTACATGTTTAACTTAGGGGATGTTGAGTGAGTTACATGTTTAACTTAGGGGATGTTGAGTGAGTTACATGTTTAACTTAGGGGATATTGAGTGAATTACATGTTTAATTTAGGGGATGTTGAGTGTGTTACATATTTAACTTAGATGATGTTGAGTGAGACACATTTATGACTTAGGGGATGTTGAGTGAGACACATGTTTAATTTAGGGGATGTTAAGTGATTTACATGTTTAACTTAGGGGATGTTGAGTGAATTACATGTTTAATTTAGATGATGTTTAGTGTGTTACATGTTTTTTTTAGGGGATGTGGAGTGTTACACATAATTAACTTAGGGAATGTTGAGTGAGACACAACTCTAACTTAGGGGATATTGAGTGAGTTACTTGTTTAACTTAGGGGATGTTGAGTGAGTTATATACTTAACTTAGGGGATGTTGAGTTAGTTTTATTTTTAACTTAGGAGATGTTGACTGAATTACATGTTTAACTTACGGGATGTTGAGTGAGTAACATGTTTAACTTAGGGGATGCTGAGTGAGACACATGTTTAACTTAGGGGATGTTGAGTGAGTTACATGTTTAATTTAGGGCATGTTAAGTGATTTACATGTTTAACTTAGGGATGTTGTGTGAGTTACATGTTAAATTTAGGGGATGTTGAGTGAGTTACATATTTAACTTAGGGGATGTTGAGTGTGTTACATGTTTAACTTAGGGGATGTTGAGTGAGTTACATGTTTGACTTAGATGATGTTGAGTGAGACACATGTTTAACTTAGGGGATGTTGAGTGAGTTACATGTTTAATTTATGGGATGTTGAGTGAGTTACATGTTTAACTTAGGTAGTGTTGAGTGAGTTACATGTTTAACTTAGGTAGTGTTGAGTGAGTTACATGTTTATCTTAGAGGATGTTGAGTGAGTTACATGTTTTATTTAGGGAATGATTGGTGAGTTACATGTTTAACTTATGTGATGTTGGGTGAAACACATGTTTAACTTAAGGGATGTTGGGTTAGTTACATGTTTAACTTAGGGTATGTTGAGTGAGTTACATGTTTAACTTAGGGTATGTTGAGTGAGTTACATGTTTAACTTAGGGGATGTTGAGTGAGTTACATGTTTAACTTAGGAGATGTTGAGTGAGACACATGTTTAATTTAGGGGATTTTGAGTGAGTTACATGTTTTACTTAGGGTATGTTGAGTGAGTTACATGTTTAACTTAGGGGATGTTGAGTGAGTTACATGTTTAACTTAGGAGATGTTGAGTGAGACACATGTTTAATTTAGGGGATGTTGAGTGAGTTACATGTTTTACTTAGGGGATGTTGAGTGAGTTACATGTTTAACTTAGGGGATGTTGATTGTGTTACATATTTAACTTAGATGATGTTGAGTGAGACACATTTATGACTTAGGGGATGTTGAGTGAGACACATGTTTAATTTAGGGGATGTTAAGTGATTTACATGTTTAACTTAGGGGATGTTGAGTGAATTACATGTTTAATTTAGATGATGTTTAGTGTGTTACATGTTTTTTTTAGGGGATGTGGAGTGTTACACATAATTAACTTAGGGAATGTTGAGTGAGACACAACTCTAACTTAGGGGATATTGAGTGAGTTACTTGTTTAACTTAGGGGATGTTGAGTCAGTTATATACTTAACTTAGGGGATGTTGAGTTAGTTTTATTTTTAACTTAGGAGATGTTGACTGAATTATATGTTTAACTTACGGGATGTTGAGTGAGTAACATGTTTAACTTAGGGGATGCTGAGTGAGACACATGTTTAACTTAGGGGATGTTGAGTGAGTTACATGTTTAATTTAGGGCATGTTAAGTGATTTACATGTTTAACTTAGGGATGTTGTGTGAGTTACATGTTAAATTTAGGGGATGTTGAGTGAGTAACATATTTAACTTAGGGGATGTTGAGTGTGTTACATGTTTAACTTAGGGGATGTTGAGTGAGTTACATGTTTGACTTAGATGATGTTGAGTGAGACACATGTTTAACTTAGGGAATGTTGAGTGAGTTACATGTTTAATTTATGGGATGTTGAGTGAGTTACATGTTTAACTTAGGTAGTGTTGAGTGAGTTACATGTTTAACTTAGGTAGTGTTGAGTGAGTTACATGTTTATCTTAGAGGATGTTGAGTGAGTTACATGTTTTATTTAGGGAATGATTGGTGAGTTACATGTTTAACTTATGTGATGTTGGGTGAAACACATGTTTAACTTAAGGGATGTTGGGTTAGTTACATGTTTAACTTAGGGTATGTTGAGTGAGTTACATGTTTAACTTAGGGTATGTTGAGTGAGTTACATGTTTAACTTAGGGGATGTTGAGTGAGTTACATGTTTAACTTAGGAGATGTTGAGTGAGACACATGTTTAATTTAGGGGATTTTGAGTGAGTTACATGTTTTACTTAGGGTATGTTGAGTGAGTTACATGTTTAACTTAGGGGATGTTGAGTGAGTTACATGTTTAACTTAGGAGATGTTGAGTGAGACACATGTTTAATTTAGGGGATGTTGAGTGAGTTACATGTTTTACTTAGGGGATGTTGAGTGAGTTACATGTTTAACTTAGGGGATGTTAAGTGTGTTGAATGTTTGACTTAGGGGATGTTAAGTGAGTTACATGTTTAACTTAGGGGATAGTGAGTAAAACAGATGTTGAACTTAGGGAATGTTGACTGAGTTACATGTTTAACTTAGGGGATGTTGAGTGAGACACATGTTTAACTTAGGGGATGTTGAGTTAGTTACATGTCTAACTTAGGAGTCGTTGTGTAAGTTACATGTTTAACTTAGGGGATGTTGAGTGTGTTACATATTTAACTTAGATGATGTTGAGTGAGACACATTTATGACTTAGGGGATGTTGAGTGAGACACATGTTTAATTTAGGGGATGTTAAGTGATTTACATGTTTAACTTAGGGGATGTTGAGTGAATTACATGTTTAATTTAGATGATGTTTAGTGTGTTACATGTTTTTTTTAGGGGATGTGGAGTGTTACACATAATTAACTTAGGGAATGTTGAGTGAGACACAACTCTAACTTAGGGGATATTGAGTGAGTTACTTGTTTAACTTAGGGGATGTTGAGTCAGTTATATACTTAACTTAGGGGATGTTGAGTTAGTTTTATTTTTAACTTAGGAGATGTTGACTGAATTATATGTTTAACTTACGGGATGTTGAGTGAGTAACATGTTTAACTTAGGGGATGCTGAGTGAGACACATGTTTAACTTAGGGGATGTTGAGTGAGTTACATGTTTAATTTAGGGCATGTTAAGTGATTTACATGTTTAACTTAGGGATGTTGTGTGAGTTACATGTTAAATTTAGGGGATGTTGAGTGAGTAACATATTTAACTTAGGGGATGTTGAGTGTGTTACATGTTTAACTTAGGGGATGTTGAGTGAGTTACATGTTTAACTTAGATGATGTTGAGTGAGACACATGTTTAACTTAGGGGATGTTGAGTGAGTTACATGTTTAATTTATGGGATGTTGAGTGAGTTACATGTTTAACTTAGGTAGTGTTGAGTGAGTTACATGTTTAACTTAGGTAGTGTTGAGTGAGTTACATGTTTATCTTAGAGGATGTTGAGTGAGTTACATGTTTTATTTAGGGAATGATTGGTGAGTTACATGTTTAACTTATGTGATGTTGGGTGAAACACATGTTTAACTTAAGGGATGTTGGGTTAGTTACATGTTTAACTTAGGGTATGTTGAGTGAGTTACATGTTTAACTTAGGGTATGTTGAGTGAGTTACATGTTTAACTTAGGGGATGTTGAGTGAGTTACATGTTTAACTTAGGAGATGTTGAGTGAGACACATGTTTAATTTAGGGGATTTTGAGTGAGTTACATGTTTTACTTAGGGTATGTTGAGTGAGTTACATGTTTAACTTAGGGGATGTTGAGTGAGTTACATGTTTAACTTAGGAGATGTTGAGTGAGACACATGTTTAATTTAGGGGATGTTGAGTGAGTTACATGTTTTACTTAGGGGATGTTGAGTGAGTTACATGTTTAACTTAGGGGATGTTAAGTGTGTTGAATGTTTGACTTAGGGGATGTTAAGTGAGTTACATGTTTAACTTAGGGGATAGTGAGTAAAACAGATGTTGAACTTAGGGAATGTTGACTGAGTTACATGTTTAACTTAGGGGATGTTGAGTGAGACACATGTTTAACTTAGGGGATGTTGAGTTAGTTACATGTCTAACTTAGGAGTCGTTGTGTAAGTTACATGTTTAACTTAGGAGATTTTGAGTGAGATACATATTTAACTTAGGGAATGTTAAGTGAGACACATGTTTAACTTAGGGGATGTTGAGTGAGTTACATTTTTAACTTAGGGGATGTTGAGTGAGTTACATGTTTAACTTAGGGGATGTTGAGTGAGACACATGTTTAACGTAGGGGATAATGAGTGAGTTACATGTCTAACTTAGGGGTCGTTGAGTAAATTTCATGTTTAACTTAGGGGATGTTGAGTAAGTTACATGTTTAACTTAGAGAATGTTTAGTGAGTTACATGTTTAACTTAGGGATGTTGAGTGAGTTACATGTTTAATTTAGGGGATGTTGAGTGAGTTACATATTTAACTTAGGGGATGTTGAGTGTGTTACATGTTTAACTTATATGATGTTGAGTGAGACACATGTTTAACTTAGGGGATGTTGAGTGAGACACATGTTTAATTTAGGGCATGTTTAGTGATTTACATGTTAATTTTAAGGGATGTTGAGTGAGTTACATGTCAAACTTAGAGAATGTTGAGTGTGTTACATGTTGTATTTAGGGGATGTTGAGTGATACACTTGTTTAACTTAGGGGATGTTGAGTGAGACACAACTCTAACTTAGGGGATATTGAGTGAGTTACATGTTTAATTTAGGGGTTGTTGAGTGAGTTACATGTTTAACTTAGGGGATGTTAAG
Source organism: Biomphalaria pfeifferi (assembly GCA_030265305.1). Classification (NCBI taxonomy): domain Eukaryota; kingdom Metazoa; phylum Mollusca; class Gastropoda; family Planorbidae; genus Biomphalaria; species Biomphalaria pfeifferi. The sequence continues at coordinate 5,789,875 of JASAOG010000001.1, forward strand.
TAAGTTACATGTTAAACTTAGGGGATATTTTTTGAGTTACATCTTTTACTAAGGAGATATAGAGTGAAACACATGTTTTAATTAGGGGATGTTGAGTGAGTTACATGTTTAACTTAGGAGATGTTAAGTGAGTTACATGTTTAACTTAGGGGATGTTGGGTAAAACACATGTTTAACTTAAGGGATGTTGGGTTAGTTACATGTTTAACTTAGGGGAAGCTGAGTGAGACACATATTTAATTTAGGGGATGATGATTGAGTTACATGTTTAACTTAGGGGATGTTGAGTGAGTTACATGTTTAACTTAGGGGATGTTGAGTGAGTTACATGTTTAACTTAGGGGATGTTGAGTGAGTTACATGTTTAAATTAGGGTATGTTGAGTGAGTTACATGTTTAACTTAGGGGATGTTTAGTGAGTTACATCTTTTACTTAGGAGATATAGAGTGAAACACATGTTTAAATTAGGGGATGTTGAGTGAGTTACATGTTTAACTTAGGGGATGTTGAGTGAGTTACATGTTTAACTTAGGGGATGTTGAGTGAGTTACATGTTTAAATAAGGGGATGTTGAGTGAGTTACATGTTTAAATAAGGGATGTTGAGTGAGTTACATGTTTAAATTAGGGGATGTGGAGTGAGTTACATGTTTAACTTAGGGGATGTTGAGTAAAACAGATGTTTAACTTAGGGAATGTTGAGTGAGTTACATGTTTAACTTAGGGGATGTTGAGTGAGACACATGTTTAACTTAGGGGATGTTGAGTTAGTTACATGTCTAACAAAGGGGTCGTTGAGTAAGTTACATGTTTAACTTAGGAGATTTTGAGTGAGATACATGTTTAACTTAGGGAATGTTGAGTGAGACACATGTTTAACTTAGGGGATGTTGAGTGAGTTACATGTTTAACTTAGGGGATGTTGAGTGAGTTACATGTCTAACTTAGGGGATGTTGAGTGAGAAACATGTTTAACTTAGGGGATAATGAGTGAGTTACATGTCTAACTTAGGGGTCGTTGAGTAAGTTTCATGTTTAACTTAGGGGATGTTGAGTTAGTTACATAATTGACTTAGATGATGTTGAGTGAGACACATGTTTAACTTAGGGGATGTTGAGTAAGTTACCTGTTTAACTTAGATGATGCTGAGTGTGTTACATGTTTTATTTAGGGTATGTTGAGTGATACACATGTTTAACTTAGGGGATGTTGAGTGAGTTACATGTTTAACTTAGGGGATGTTGAGTGAGTTACATTTTTAAAAAAGGGATGTAGAGTGAGTTACATGTCTAACTTAGGGGATTTTGAGTGAGTTACATGGTTAATTTAGGCGATGCTGAGTAAGTTACATGTTTAACTTAGGGGATGTTGAGTGAGACACATGTTTAACTAAAGGGATGTTGAGTAAGTTACATGTTTAACTTAGGGGATGTTGAGTGAGTTACATGTTGAACTTAGGGGATGTTGAGTGAGACACATGTTTAACGTAGGGGATAATGCGTGAGTTACATGTCTAACTTAGGGGATGTTGAAAGATTGACATGTTTAACTTAGGGGATGTTGAGTAAGTTACATGTTTAACTTAAGGGATGTTGAGTGAGTTACATGTTAAACTTAGGGGATGTGAAGTGAGTTACATGTTTAACTTAAAGGAATAAGGGGTGAGTTACATGTTTAACTTAGGGGATGTTGGGTAAGTTACGTGTTTAACCTAGAGGATGTTGGGTGACTACATGATTAACTTTGGGGATGTTGAGTAAAACACATGTTTAACTTAAGGGATGTTGGGTAAGTTACATGTTTAACTAAGGGGATTTTGAGTGAGTTACATGTTTAAATAAGATATGTTAAGTGATTTACATGTTTAACTTAGGGGATGTTGAGTGAGTTACATGTTTAGCTTATGGGATGTTGAGTAAGTTACATGTTTAACTTAAAGGAATAATGTGTGAGTTACATAGTTAACTTAGGGGATGCTGAGTGAGACACATGTTTAACTAAGTGGATGTTGAGTGAGTTACATGTCTAACTTAGGGGATTTTGAGTGAGTTACATGGTTAATTTAGGCGATGCTGAGTGAGTTACATATTAACTTAGGGGATGTTGAGTAAGACACATGTTAAACTTTGGGGATGTTTAGTTAGTTTTATGTCTAACTTAGGGGTCGTTGAGTAAGTTACATGTTTAACTTAGGGGATGTTGAGTGAGTTACATGTTTAACTTAGGGGATATAAAGTGAAACACATGTTTAACTAAGGGGATGTTGAGTGAGTTACATGTTTAACTTAGGGGATGTTGAGTGAATTACATGTTTAACTTAGGGGATGTTGAGTGAGTTACATGTTTAACTTAGGGGATATTGAGTGAATTACATGTTTAATTTAGGGGATGTTGAGTGAGTTACATGTTTGACTTAGGGGATGTTGAGTGTGTTACATATTTAACTTAGATGATGTTGAGTGAGACACATTTATGACTTAGGGGATGTTGAGTGAGACACATGTTTAATTTAGGGGATGTTAAGTGATTTACATGTTTAACTTAGGGGATGTTGAGTGAATTACATGTTTAACTTAGATGATGTTTAGTGTGTTACATGTTTTTTTTAGGGGATGTGGAGTGTTACACATAATTAACTTAGGGAATGTTGAGTGAGACACAACTCTAACTTAGGGGATATTAAGTGAGTTACTTGTTTAACTTAGGGGATGTTGAGTGAGTTATATACTTAACTTAGGGGATGTTGAGTTAGTTTTATTTTTAACTTAGGAGATGTTGACTGAATTACATGTTTAACTTACGGGATGTTGAGTGAGTAACATGTTTAACTTAGGGGATGCTGAGTGAGACACATGTTTAACTTAGGGGATGTTTAGTGAAATACATGTTTAACCTAGGAGATGTTAAGTGAGTTACATGTTTAACTTAGGGGATGTTGAGTGAGTTACCTGTTTAACTTAGGGGATGTTGAGTGAGTTACATGTTTAACTTAGAGAATTTTGAGTGAGACACATGTTTAACTTAGGGGATGTTGTGTGAGTTACATGTTAAATTTAGGGGATGTTGAGTGAGTTACATATTTAACTTAGGGGATGTTGAGTGTGTTACATGTTTAACTTAGGGGATGTTGAGTGAGTTACATGTTTGACTTAGATGATGTTGAGTGAGACACATGTTTAACTTAGGGAATGTTGAGTGAGTTACATGTTTAACTTAGGGGATGTTAAGTAAGTTACATGTTAAACTTATGGGATGTTGAGTGAGACACATGTTTAAATTATGGGATGTTGAGTGAGTTACATGTTTAACTTAGGTAGTGTTGAGTTAGTTACATGTTTATCTTAGAGGATGTTGAGTGAGTTACATGTTTTATTTAGGGAATGATTGGTGAGTTACATGTTTAACTTATGTGATGTTGGGTGAAACACATGTTTAACTTAAGGGATGTTGGGTTAGTTACATGTTTAACTTAGGGGATGTTGAGTGAGTTACATGTTTAACTTAGGGTATGTTGAGTGAGTTACATGTTTAACTTAGGGGATGTTGAGTGAGTTACATGTTTAACTTAGGAGATGTTGAGTGAGACACATGTTTAATTTAGGGGATGTTGAGTAAGTTACATGTTTTACTTAGGGGATGTTGAGTGAGTTACATGTTTAAATAAGGGATGTTGAATGATATACATGTTTAACTTAGGGGATGTTTAGTGAGTTACATCTTTAACTTAGGAGATATAGAGTGAAACACATGTTTAAATTAGGGGATGTTGAGTGAGTTACATGTTTTACTTTGGGGATGTTGAGTGAGTTACATGTTTAACTTAGGGGATGTTGAGTGAGTTACATGTTTAAATAAGGGATGTTAAGTGAGTTACATGTTTAACTTAGGGGATGTTAAGTGTGTTGAATGTTTGACTTAGGGGATGTTGAGTGAGTTACATGTTTAACTTAGGGGATAGTGAGTAAAACAGATGTTGAACTTAGGGAATGTTGAGTGAGTTACATGTTTAACTTAGGAGATATTGAGTGAGTTACATGTTTAACTTAGGGGATGTTGAGTGAGACACATGTTTAACTTAGGGGATGTTGAGTAGATACATGTCTAACTTAGGAGTCGTTGAGTAAGTTACATGTTTAACTTAGGAGATTTTTAGTGAGATACATATTTAACTTAGGGAATGTTGAGTGAGACACATGTTTAACTTAGGGGATGTTGAGTGAGTTACATGTTTAACTTAGATGATGTTTAGTGTGTTACATGTTTTTTTTAGGGGATGTGGAGTGTTACACATAATTAACTTAGGGAATGTTGAGTGAGACACAACTCTAACTTAGGGGATATTGAGTGAGTTACTTGTTTAACTTAGGGGATGTTGAGTGAGTTATATACTTAACTTAGGGGATGTTGAGTTAGTTTTATTTTTAACTTAGGTGATGTTGACTGAATTACATGTTTAACTTACGGGATGTTGAGTGAGTAACATGTTTAACTTAAGGGATGTTGAGTGAGTTACATGTTAAACTTAGGGGATGTGAAGTGAGTTACATGTTTAACTTAAAGGAATAAGGGGTGAGTTACATGTTTAACTTAGGGGATGTTGGGTAAGTTACGTGTTTAACCTAGAGGATGTTGGGTGACTACATGATTAACTTTGGGGATGTTGAGTAAAACACATGTTTAACTTAAGGGATGTTGGGTAAGTTACATGTTTAACTAAGGGGATTTTGAGTGAGTTACATGTTTAAATAAGATATGTTAAGTGATTTACATGTTTAACTTAGGGGATGTTGAGTGAGTTACATGTTTAGCTTATGGGATGTTGAGTAAGTTACATGTTTAACTTAAAGGAATAATGTGTGAGTTACATGGTTAACTTAGGGGATGCTGAGTGAGACACATGTTTAACTAAGTGGATGTTGAGTGAGTTACATGTCTAACTTAGGGGATTTTGAGTGAGTTACATGGTTAATTTAGGCGATGCTGAGTGAGTTACATATTAACTTAGGGGATGTTGAGTAAGACACATGTTAAACTTTGGGGATGTTTAGTTAGTTTTATGTCTAACTTAGGGGTCGTTGAGTAAGTTACATGTTTAACTTAGGGGATGTTGAGTGAGTTACATGTTTAACTTAGGGGATATAAAGTGAAACACATGTTTAACTAAGGGGATGTTGAGTGAGTTACATGTTAACTTAGGGGATGTTGAGTGAATTACATGTTTAACTTAGGGGATGTTGAGTGAGTTACATGTTTAACTTAGGGGATATTGAGTGAATTACATGTTTAATTTAGGGGATGTTGAGTGAGTTACATGTTTGACTTAGGGGATGTTGAGTGTGTTACATATTTAACTTAGATGATGTTGAGTGAGACACATTTATGACTTAGGGGATGTTGAGTGAGACACATGTTTAATTTAGGGGATGTTAAGTGATTTACATGTTTAACTTAGGGGATGTTGAGTGAATTACATGTTTAACTTAGATGATGTTTAGTGTGTTACATGTTTTTTTTAGGGGATGTGGAGTGTTACACATAATTAACTTAGGGAATGTTGAGTGAGACACAACTCTAACTTAGGGGATATTGAGTGAGTTACTTGTTTAACTTAGGGGATGTTGAGTGAGTTATATACTTAACTTAGGGGATGTTGAGTTAGTTTTATTTTTAACTTAGGAGATGTTGACTGAATTACATGTTTAACTTACGGGATGTTGAGTGAGTAACATGTTTAACTTAGGGGATGCTGAGTGAGACACATGTTTAACTTAGGGGATGTTTAGTGAAATACATGTTTAACTTAGGAGATGTTAAGTGAGTTACATGTTTAACTTAGGGGATGTTGAGTGAGTTACCTGTTTAACTTAGGGGATGTTGAGTGAGTTACATGTTTAACTTAGAGAATTTTGAGTGAGACACATGTTTAACTTAGGGGATGTTGTGTGAGTTACATGTTAAATTTAGGGGATGTTGAGTGAGTTACATATTTAACTTAGGGGATGTTGAGTGTGTTACATGTTTAACTTAGGGGATGTTGAGTGAGTTACATGTTTGACTTAGATGATGTTGAGTGAGACACATGTTTAACTTAGGGGATGTTGAGTGAGTTACATGTTTAACTTAGGGGATGTTAAGTAAGTTACATGTTAAACTTATGGGATGTTGAGTGAGACACATGTTTAAATTATGGGATGTTGAGTGAGTTACATGTTTAACTTAGGTAGTGTTGAGTTAGTTACATGTTTATCTTAGAGGATGTTGAGTGAGTTACATGTTTTATTTAGGGAATGATTGGTGAGTTACATGTTTAACTTATGTGATGTTGGGTGAAACACATGTTTAACTTAAGGGATGTTGGGTTAGTTACATGTTTAACTTAGGGGATGTTGAGTGAGTTACATGTTTAACTTAGGGTATGTTGAGTGAGTTACATGTTTAACTTAGGGGATGTTGAGTGAGTTACATGTTTAACTTAGGAGATGTTGAGTGAGACACATGTTTAATTTAGGGGATGTTGAGTAAGTTACATGTTTTACTTAGGGGATGTTGAGTGAGTTACATGTTTAAATAAGGGATGTTGAATGATATACATGTTTAACTTAGGGGATGTTTAGTGAGTTACATCTTTAACTTAGGAGATATAGAGTGAAACACATGTTTAAATTAGGGGATGTTGAGTGAGTTACATGTTTTACTTTGGGGATGTTGAGTGAGTTACATGTTTAACTTAGGGGATGTTGAGTGAGTTACATGTTTAAATAAGGGATGTTAAGTGAGTTACATGTTTAACTTAGGGGATGTTAAGTGTGTTGAATGTTTGACTTAGGGGATGTTGAGTGAGTTACATGTTTAACTTAGGGGATAGTGAGTAAAACAGATGTTGAACTTAGGGAATGTTGAGTGAGTTACATGTTTAACTTAGGAGATATTGAGTGAGTTACATGTTTAACTTAGGGGATGTTGAGTGAGACACATGTTTAACTTAGGGGATGTTGAGTAGATACATGTCTAACTTAGGAGTCGTTGAGTAAGTTACATGTTTAACTTAGGAGATTTTTAGTGAGATACATATTTAACTTAGGGAATGTTGAGTGAGACACATGTTTAACTTAGGGGATGTTGAGTGAGTTACATGTTTAACTTAGATGATGTTTAGTGTGTAACATGTTTTTTTTAGGGGATGTGGAGTGTTACACATAATTAACTTAGGGAATGTTGAGTGAGACACAACTCTAACTTAGGGGATATTGAGTGAGTTACTTGTTTAACTTAGGGGATGTTGAGTGAGTTATATACTTAACTTAGGGGATGTTGAGTTAGTTTTATTTTTAACTTAGGAGATGTTGACTGAATTACATGTTTAACTTACGGGATGTTGAGTGAGTAACATGTTTAACTTAGGGGATGCTGAGTGAGACACATGTTTAACTTAGGGGATGTTTAGTGAAATACATGTTTAACTTAGGAGATGTTAAGTGAGTTACATGTTTAACTTAGGGGATGTTGAGTGAGTTACCTGTTTAACTTAGGGGATGTTGAGTGAGTTACATGTTTAACTTAGAGAATTTTGAGTGAGACACATGTTTAACTTAGGGGATGTTGTGTGAGTTACATGTTAAATTTAGGGGATGTTGAGTGAGTTACATATTTAACTTAGGGGATGTTGAGTGTGTTACATGTTTAACTTAGGGGATGTTGAGTGAGTTACATGTTTGACTTAGATGATGTTGAGTGAGACACATGTTTAACTTAGGGGATGTTGAGTGAGTTACATGTTTAACTTAGGGGATGTTAAGTAAGTTACATGTTAAACTTATGGGATGTTGAGTGAGACACATGTTTAAATTATGGGATGTTGAGTGAGTTACATGTTTAACTTAGGTAGTGTTGAGTTAGTTACATGTTTATCTTAGAGGATGTTGAGTGAGTTACATGTTTTATTTAGGGAATGATTGGTGAGTTACATGTTTAACTTATGTGATGTTGGGTGAAACACATGTTTAACTTAAGGGATGTTGGGTTAGTTACATGTTTATTTTAGGGGATGTTGAGTGAGTTACATGTTTAACTTAGGGTATGTTGAGTGAGTTACATGTTTAACTTAGGGGATGTTGAGTGAGTTACATGTTTAACTTAGGAGATGTTGAGTGAGACACATGTTTAATTTAGGGGATGTTGAGTAAGTTACATGTTTTACTTAGGGGATGTTGAGTGAGTTACATGTTTAAATAAGGGATGTTGAATGATATACATGTTTAACTTAGGGGATGTTTAGTGAGTTACATCTTTAACTTAGGAGATATAGAGTGAAACACATGTTTAAATTAGGGGATGTTGAGTGAGTTACATGTTTTACTTTGGGGATGTTGAGTGAGTTACATGTTTAACTTAGGGGATGTTGAGTGAGTTACATGTTTAAATAAGGGATGTTAAGTGAGTTACATGTTTAACTTAGGGGATGTTAAGTGTGTTGAATGTTTGACTTAGGGGATGTTGAGTGAGTTACATGTTTAACTTAGGGGATAGTGAGTAAAACAGATGTTGAACTTAGGGAATGTTGAGTGAGTTACATGTTTAACTTAGGAGATATTGAGTGAGTTACATGTTTAACTTAGGGGATGTTGAGTGAGACACATGTTTAACTTAGGGGATGTTGAGTAGATACATGTCTAACTTAGGAGTCGTTGAGTAAGTTACATGTTTAACTTAGGAGATTTTTAGTGAGATACATATTTAACTTAGGGAATGTTGAGTGAGACACATGTTTAACTTAGGGGATGTTGAGTGAGTTACATGTTTAACTTAGATGATGTTTAGTGTGTTACATGTTTTTTTTAGGGGATGTGGAGTGTTACACATAATTAACTTAGGGAATGTTGAGTGAGACACAACTCTAACTTAGGGGATATTGAGTGAGTTACTTGTTTAACTTAGGGGATGTTGAGTGAGTTATATACTTAACTTAGGGGATGTTGAGTTAGTTTTATTTTTAACTTAGGAGATGTTGACGGAATTACATGTTTAACTTACGGGATGTTGAGTGAGTAACATGTTTAACTTAGGGGATGCTGAGTGAGACACATGTTTAACTTAGGGGATGTTTAGTGAAATACATGTTTAACTTAGGAGATGTTAAGTGAGTTACATGTTTAACTTAGGGGATGTTGAGTGAGTTACCTGTTTAACTTAGGGGATGTTGAGTGAGTTACATGTTTAACTTAGAGAATTTTGAGTGAGACACATGTTTAACTTAGGGGATGTTGTGTGAGTTACATGTTAAATTTAGGGGATGTTGAGTGAGTTACATATTTAACTTAGGGGATGTTGAGTGTGTTACATGTTTAACTTAGGGGATGTTGAGTGAGTTACATGTTTGACTTAGATGATGTTGAGTGAGACACATGTTTAACTTAGGGGATGTTGAGTGAGTTACATGTTTAACTTAGGGGATGTTAAGTAAGTTACATGTTAAACTTATGGGATGTTGAGTGAGACACATGTTTAAATTATGGGATGTTGAGTGAGTTACATGTTTAACTTAGGTAGTGTTGAGTTAGTTACATGTTTATCTTAGAGGATGTTGAGTGAGTTACATGTTTTATTTAGGGAATGATTGGTGAGTTACATGTTTAACTTATGTGATGTTGGGTGAAACACATGTTTAACTTAAGGGATGTTGGGTTAGTTACATGTTTAACTTAGGGGATGTTGAGTGAGTTACATGTTTAACTTAGGGTATGTTGAGTGAGTTACATGTTTAACTTAGGGGATGTTGAGTGAGTTACATGTTTAACTTAGGAGATGTTGAGTGAGACACATGTTTAATTTAGGGGATGTTGAGTAAGTTACATGTTTTACTTAGGGGATGTTGAGTGAGTTACATGTTTAAATAAGGGATGTTGAATGATATACATGTTTAACTTAGGGGATGTTTAGTGAGTTACATCTTTAACTTAGGAGATATAGAGTGAAACACATGTTTAAATTAGGGGATGTTGAGTGAGTTACATGTTTTACTTTGGGGATGTTGAGTGAGTTACATGTTTAACTTAGGGGATGTTGAGTGAGTTACATGTTTAAATAAGGGATGTTAAGTGAGTTACATGTTTAACTTAGGGGATGTTAAGTGTGTTGAATGTTTGACTTAGGGGATGTTGAGTGAGTTACATGTTTAACTTAGGGGATAGTGAGTAAAACAGATGTTGAACTTAGGGAATGTTGAGTGAGTTACATGTTTAACTTAGGAGATATTGAGTGAGTTACATGTTTAACTTAGGGGATGTTGAGTGAGACACATGTTTAACTTAGGGGATGTTGAGTAGATACATGTCTAACTTAGGAGTCGTTGAGTAAGTTACATGTTTAACTTAGGAGATTTTTAGTGAGATACATATTTAACTTAGGGAATGTTGAGTGAGACACATGTTTAACTTAGGGGATGTTGAGTGAGTTACATGTTTAACTTAGGGGATGTTGAGTGAGTTACATGTTTAACTTAGGGGATGTTGAGTGAGACACATGTTTAACGTAGGGGATAATGAGTGAGTTACATGTCTAACTTAGGGGTCGTTGAGTAAATTTCATGTTTAACTTAGGGGATGTTGAGTGAGTTACATGTTTAACTTAGAGAATGTTTAGTGAGTTACATGTTTAACTTAGGGATGTTGAGTGAGTTATATGTCTAATTTAGGGGATGTTGAGTGAGTTACATATTTAACTTAGGGGATGTTGAGTGTGTTACATGTTTAACTTATATGATGTTGAGTGAGACACATGTTTAACTTAGTGGATGTTGAGTGAGACACATGTTTAATTTAGGGCATGTTTAGTGATTTACATGTTAATTTTAAGGGATGTTGAGTGAGTTACATGTCAAACTTAGAGAATGTTGAGTGTGTTACATGTTTTTTTTAGGGGATGTTGAGTGATACACTTGTTTAACTTAGGGGATGTTGAGTGAGACACAACTCTAACTTAGGGGATATTGAGTGAGTTACATGTTTAATTTAGGGGTTGTTGAGTGAGTTACATGTTTAACTTAGGGGATGTTAAGTAAGTTACATGTTAAACTTAGGGGATATTTTTTGAGTTACATCTTTTACTTAGGAGATATAGAGTGAAACACATGTTTAAATTAGGGGATGTTGAGTGAGTTACATGTTTTATTTAAGGAATGAATGGTGAGTTACATGTTTAACTTATGGGATGTTGGGTAAAACACATGTTTAACTTAAGGGATGTTGGTTTAGTTACATGTTTAACTTAGGGGATGTTGAGTGAGTTACATGTTAAACTTAGGGGATGTTGAGTGAGTTACATGTTTAACTTAGGGGATGTTGAGTGAGTTACATGTTTAACTTAGGAGATGTTGAGTGAGACACATGTTTAATTTAGGGGATGTTGAGTGAGTTACATGTTTTACTTAGGGGATGTTGAGTGAGTTACATGTTTAAATAAGGGATGTTGAATGAGTTACATGTTTAACTTAGGGGATGTTTAGTGAGTTACATCTTTTACTTAGGAGATATAGAGTTAAACACATGTTTAAATTAGGGGATGTTGAGTGAGTTACATGTTTAACTTAGGGGATGTTGAGTGAGTTACATGTTTAACTTAGGGGATGTTGAGTGAGTTACATGTTTAAATAAGGGATGTTGAGTGAGTTACATGTTTAAATTAGGGGATGTTGAGTGAGTTACAGGTTTAACGTAGGGGATGTTGAGTAAAACAGATGTTTAACTTAGGGAATGTTGAGTGAGTTACATGTTTAACTTAGGGGATGTTGAGTGAGACACATGTTTAACTTAGGGGATGTTGAGTTAGTTACATGTCTAACTGAGGGGTCGTTGAGTAAGTTACATGTTTAACTTAGGAGATTTTGAGTGAGATACATGTTTAACTTAGGGAATGTTGAGTGAGACACATGTTTAACTTAGGGGATGTTGAGTGAGTTACATGTTTAACTTAGGGGATGTTGAGTGAGTTACATGTCTAACTTATGGGATGTTGAGTGAGACACATGTTTAACTTAGGGGATAATGAGTGAGTTACATGTCTAACTTAGGGGTCGTTGAGTAAGTTTCATGTTTAACTTAGGGGATATTGAGTTAGTTACATGTTTGACTTAGATGATGCTGAGTGTGTTACATGTTTTATTTAGGGTATGTTGAGTGATACACATGTTTAACTTAGGGGATGTTGAGTGAGTTACATGTTAAACTTAGGGGATTTTGAGTGAGTTACATGTTTAACTTAGATGATGTTGAGTGTGTTACATGGTTAATTTAGGCGATGCTGAGTAAGTTACATGTTTAACTTAGGGGATGTTGAGTGAGACACATGTTTAACTAAGGGGATGTTGAGTGAGTTACATGTTTAACTTAGGGGATGTTGAGTGAGTTACATGTTTAACTTCGGGGATGTTTAGTTAGTTACATGTTTAACTTAGGGGATGTTGAGTGAGTCACATGTTTAATTTAGGGGATGTTGAGTGAGTTACATGTTTGTCTTAGGGGATGTTGAGTGTGTTACATATTTAACTTAGATGATGTTAAGTGAGACAAATTTATGACTTAGGGGATGTTGAGTGAGACACATGTTTAATTTAGGGGATGTTAAGTGATTTACATGTTTAACTTAGGGGATGTTGAGTGAGTTACATGTTTAACTTAGATGATGTTGAGTGTGTTACATGTTTTATTTAGGGGATGTGGAGTGTTACACATGTTTAACTTAGGGAATGTTGAGTGAGACACAACTCTAACTTAGGGGATATTGAGTGAGTTACATGTTTAACTTAGGGGATGTTGAGTGAGTTACATTTTTAAATAAGGGATGTTGAGTGAGTTAAATGTTTAACTTACGGGATGTTGAGTTAGTTGCATGTTTAACTTAGGGGGTGTTGAGTGAGTTACATGTTTAATTAAGGGATGTTGAGTGAGACACATGTTTAACTTAGGGGATGTTGAGTGAGTTACATGTTTAACTTAGGGGATGTTGAGTGTGTTACATGTTTAACTTAGAGTATGTTGAGTGAGACACATGTTTAACTTAGGAAATGTTGAGTGAGACACATGTTTAACGTAGGGGATTTTAAGTGAGTTACATGTTTAACTTAGGGGATGTTGAGTGAGACAAATGTTAAACTTAGATTATGCTGAGTGAGACACATTTTTAACTTAGTGGATATTGAGTGAGACACATGTTTAATTTAGGTTATGCTGAGTGAGACACAAGTTTAACTTAGGGAATGTTGAGTGATTTACATGTTTAACTTAGGTTATACTTAGTGAGACACATGATTAACTTAGGGGATGTTGATTCTTACACCTTTTTATCTTACGAGGTGTTGAGTGAGACTTAACATAGCTGACGTTTACAGAATGACGTGTTTAACAAAGATGTCATTGATTGAATAATATGTTTAACATAGAAGAAGTTGATAAAATGAAATGTTTAACATAGAAGATGTTGATAAAATGAAATGTTTAACATAGAAGAAGTTGATAGAATGAACTGTTTAACATAGAAGATGTTGATACAATGAAATGTTTAATATAGATGATGTTGATACAATGAAATGTTTAACATAGAAGATGTTCATAGAATGAAATGTTTAACAAAGATGATGTTGATAGAATGAAATGTTTAACATAGATGTAGTTGATAGAATTAACTGTTTAACATAGATGATGTTCATACAATGAAATATTTAACATAGAAGATGTTGATATAATAAAATGTTTATATAGAAGATGTTGATAGAATGAAATGTTTAACATAGAAGAAGTTGATAGAATGAACTGTTTAACATAGAAGATGATGATAGAATGAACTGTTTAATATAGATGATGTTGATAGAATGAAATCTTTAACATAGAAGAAGTTGATAGAATGAACTGTTTAACATAGAAGATGATGATAGAATGAACTGTTTAATATAGATGATGTTGATAGAATGAAATGTTTTATATAGATGATGTTGATACAATGAAATGTTTGACATAGGCGATGTTGAGGAAAGGATCAAAGAAACATCTGTGAAAATGGTGTGCGTATGTTTGTGTGTGTAAAAACATGTACAAACTCACACATGGACGTGTGCATTTAAAGACCTCTACTTGTTGACAAATGACAAAATGTATACTTTTTTTTTTTCTGTTTTAGATCGTCACCTTCAGATCCAGGAACATTTAGGAAGCAATGGAAAGCAAAAACTTTTTTCAGGGACGAAAAGGCTGATCGTGATTCATAAAGTATTTACTTCTTTGGTGGAGTCAGTTTAGAAATGTGTTTCATTAGTATTTACTTCTTTGGTAGAGTCAGTTTAGAATCTTGCTTCATTTACTATCTGCTTCTTTGGTGGAGTCAGTTTAGGATCTTGTTTTATTTAGTATCTGCTTCTTTGGTGGAGTCAGTTTAGGATCTTGTTTTATTTAGTATCTGCTTCTTTGGTGGAGTCAGTTTAGGATCTTGTTTTATTTAGTATCTGCTTCTTTGGTAGAGTCAGTTTAGAATCTTGCTTCATTTACTATCTGCTTCTTTGGTGGAGTCAGTTTAGGATCTTGTTTTATTTAGTATCTGCTTCTTTGGTAGAGTCAGTTTAGAATCTTGCTTCATTTACTATCTGCTTCTTTGGTGGAGTCAGTTTAGAATCTTGTTTTATTTAGTATCTGCTTCTTTGGTGGAGTCAGTTTAGGATCTTGTTTTATTTAGTATCTGCTTCTTTGGTAGAGTCAGTTTAGAATCTTGCTTCATTTACTATCTGCTTCTTTGGTGGAGTCAGTTTAGGATCTTGCTTCATTTACTATCTGCTTCTTTGGTGGAGTCAGTTTAGGATCTTGTTTTATTTAGTATCTGCTTCTTTGGTAGAGTCAGTTTAGAATCTTGCTTCATTTACTATCTGCTTCTTTGGTGGAGTCAGTTTAGGATCTTGCTTCATTTACTATCTGCTTCTTTGGTGGAGTCAGTTTAGGATCTTGCTTCATTTACTATCTGCTTCTTTGGTAGAGTCAGTTTAGAATCTTGCTTCATTTACTATCTGCTTCTTTGGTGGAGTCAGTTTAGGATCTTGTTTTATTTAGTATCTGCTTCTTTGGTGGAGTCAGTTTAGGATCTTGCTTCATTTAGTATCTGCTTCTTTGGTGGAGTCAGTTTAGGATCTTGCTTCATTTAGTATCTGCTTCTTTGGTGGAGTCAGTTTAGGATCTTGCTTCATTTAGTATCTGCTTCTTTGGTGGAGTCAGTTTAGGATCTTGCTTCATTTAGTATCTGCTTCTTTGGTAGAGTCAGTTTAGGATCTTGCTTCATTTAGTATCTGCTTCTTTGGTAGAGTCAGTTTAGGATCTTGCTTCATTTAGTATCTGCTTCTTTGGTAGAGTCAGTTTAGGATCTTGCTTCATTTAGTATCTGCTTCTTTGGTAGAGTCAGTTTAGGATCTTGCTTCATTTAGTATCTGCTTCTTTGGTAGAGTCAGTTTAGGATCTTGCTTCATTTAGTATCTGCTTCTTTGGTAGAGTCAGTTTAGGATCTTGCTTCATTTAGTATCTGCTTCTTTGGTAGAGTCAGTTTAGGATCTTGCTTCATTTAGTATCTGCTGCTTTGGTAGAGTCAGTTTAGGATCTTGCTTCATTTAGTATCTGCTTCTTTGGTAGAGTCAGTTTAGGATCTTGCTTCATTTAGTATCTGCTTCTTTGGTAGAGTCAGTTTAGGATCTTGCTTCATTTAGTATCTGCTTCTTTGGTAGAGTCAGTTTAGGATCTTGTTTTATTTAGTATCTGCTTCTTTGGTGGAGAGTTAAGTTTAAATGTACAATGAAAAAAAAAAAGAGAAGACTAATTGAGAGGTTATACTATTTACTGAATGGAACAACTATGAAGTTCAACAAGCTATTGTAAATTTTCATTATAAACATTGACTTATTTGGTCCACTGTATATATCCACTATATATCTATTGCAAATATAGAATAGATTCACTTAATGAAACAAATTGTATTACTTCAGGAGATAAATAGCCTGCCAACTTTAAGCAAATCACGTTGACGAGTTTGAAGTTTGGCTGCTAACAGTAAATTCGTTTCCAGTACAGAAACAAGAGGGAAGGGGTGGGGGTTTTTGTTATTCAATGATTTCATTCATGTTAAAATCTCTGTTTTGCATCCACATGTTTTGAAATCTCAAATGTCCCCTTTTCAACATTATTGACTTAGTGGGAATGTGCAATGTTTTCAAACCAACGCTTAACACTGACTAGTTAACTTGAAAGAACAGCAAACTTGGTGATGGTTAGAGATGACTTGAAGCTTCTTCTCGATCTTTAAGTTTCACGCTCTTCTTCTCTATTCATAAAACATCCTCGAGGGATACGTTGAGAACTATCAGGATAGTGTTGACATTGTTGTGGAACTTTCGAGCTATTTGATCTTTCGTCGACTTCCTTGTAGACGCCAAGCATTTGATAGCCACTCAAATTCCGGAAAAGTCCCTGGCAGCAGTTTGATGACCGCTTTGTGCCATTTGGTGACCATTGGGGCGTTTGAGATAAGCAAAGCTTGGCTTGCCCTCGAGGACTGATTGGGGCGTATACGACCTTGGAGGCGTTTTCTGGTAGCAACGAGTTCTGCTTTGGAACCTCCGCTTGGGCTTTGAACCCAGCCATTGGGTGACTTCTAGCCTTACTGGCTGATGCTGACTTGTCATTGTAATAAAAGCGATCACTTCTTTCAGTAGAGAAGTCGCTCTGATAGGGGGATTGAGACTGCATTTTTGTAGCGCAGTTCTCCTCATTTTCTTCCATCCGGGGGTAAGGAGGATCTCTAGACTCGGCCTTCCCTGCATACATGCTTCTGTGACTAACTGGATACCCTTTGTAGTGATCGTTCGCAAAGCTCTCCTCATGGTCCTCGTTGCAATCGCAAGTGCGCTGACTCCTGCATACCTTCTCGGGCATCACATACTCCCTGTGTTGTCTGGCTGGACTTCTGGAATGTCCTCGTTTCTCCTTGACGAAACCTATCTCGTCTACGTAGTGGCTAGGCTTTGGGCTCTCACATCTGACATACATGACTTCGGTTGGATCTGTTGAGAAATCAAAACATATTTATAGTAGAAGTAAGAAGTCACACATTCGCATTTATTGATTACATTATACATTTGTGGCATTGCAATACTAAACAGTAGACAATGCTCACTTGTATGACAGAGAAACATTCTAATTTAAAGTTTGAGAATAACTACGCATTTCATTTGATATCAGTACACCAGATGATTGAAAGCCGCTTCATTGCACTTTGTTAGTCATCAAATCATTGTAATGTCAACTGTATCAAAGTGTAGTAACAAGATGCAAATGCAACACGTTCAGATGATCCGCAAAGAAGGAGGAGGGGGGGTAGACGGGTGAATATGTTCTAGAAAAATCTCACAATTTTGTATAATAAAATGTATTACTTATTTTAAAAAAATTTATTGTTTATAAATATGTTAATCCTTTCTTATATCGCCACCAAAATGGAGGTCTACAAGGCATGTGTTCTTAGCACGCTACTGTACGGCAGTGAGTCGTGGACTACGTACACAAAGCAAGAGAGAAAATTAAACTCATTACACTTGCGCTGCCTTCGAAGGATCTTAAAGATAACATGGTAAGAAAGAGTGTGTAACACCGAAATCCTCGCGAGAACGGCCTTCCCAGCATCTTTACAGTCCTCAGGCAACGCCGCCTACGCTGGCTCGACATGTTCGCCGGATGGAGGACAATCGTATCCAGAAAATCTTATTGTACGGGCAACTTGCGTCTAGCTCAAGAAAAACTAGTCGCCCCCATCTCCGTTACGTTGATGTGATAAAGCAGGATTTAAAATCATTGAACATTGGGAAGAGATAGCCTTAGACCGCACTAGTTGGAGAGAGACGGTGACCAAGAAAGCTATAGACAGCGAGAAAACATGGTCTTCAGCTCTTGAAGAAAAGCGTGCCACACGGAAAATGGCCAGCTCCTCTACCACCAAAATAGGGCTCCACAGCCATATGAAAAAATGTTCGAGATGAACCATAGTCATTCTAAGACTGAAAGAGGCCAATGGATATCGCCACCTTCACTAGAGTGATAATAGCACTGTTAGGTCCCATTTAGGGGGAAAGCAATCTCCCCCACCCTTTCTTCACTTTGATTGACCCTTAACCTTTTGAAGAGAGAAGATTTGATTTTCGTAAATTGGTGCAACTTCAACTTAAGAATATGTCAGTATATTCAGTATATTTATATTTTAATTCCTTCTTAAAATACTCTTTATGTAGAAAATCCAATCATTTGTTAATAAATGGAAATTCAGCATTTCTACCCCCCCCCCCCCACACACCTTTTTTTTGTATCATGAAGAAATAGAAAATGAAAATGGGTAAATCCGGTGGAAGCAGAGATTCCCCACACACTCACAGACATACACTTTTACCGACCCTAGCCCAAAGTGTGTGTTTTGTTCGTGAAATGATAAACCTGTGCAGGAATCATTTCATTACAATAAAAATTCCATATTGGAGCTGGTAGGGGCGACGGACAAGGTTTTAGTCACTGTCGCTATCTACAAAAATAAAACACTTCTAAACTTTTCATCCAACTTGGAGAAAGAAAAAAAAACTATATCCACAAAAACTTTGCTACACACACAAGGAAAAAAACACAAAATATGAAATAGTTTAAGAGGACGCCAAAATTTTTGTTGGAAAACAAATTGAGTGATCTTAATGCTTTAGAACAGCAGTTTTGGGCATGGGTAGTGCTTTCCCTATAATAACGCAATGGGAGATATAGGGTGTGCACTCTTTATTACAAAACAGAACTTACTGTTTGTCTGGGTGCCAGGGCCGGCCTAAGATATTTTTAGGCCCTAGGCGAAGTGGATTTGGTGGACCAAAAAAAAATTAAATAAATAAATAAACAGCTAAAAAAAAAGGCACACAATTTATTTACAACTTAGTGTACTAGAACAAGAACAATGGTAAACAGTTTCGCTAGTTCTTCTTGTTAAAAAATAAAACGGGTCCTGGAAGGGGACCCCGAAAATCAAGGACCCTAGGCGGCTGCGTAGTTTGCGTATGCCTGAGGCAGTCTGTGTGGGTGGAATCTTATACACAATATTTCGTTATATCTCTCACTCCACACAGTCGTTATATCTCTCACTCAACACAGTCGTTATATCTCTTACTCCACACAGTCGTTATATCTCTCACTCATACAGTCGTTATATCTCTCACTCCACACAGTCGTTATATCTCTCACTCACACATTCGTTATATCTCTCACTCAACACAGTCGTTATATATCTTACTTCACACAGTCGTTATATCTCTTACTTCACACAGTCGTTATATCTCTTACTCAACACAGTCATTATATCTCTTACTTCACACAGTCGTTATATCTCTCAGTCCACACAGACGTTATATCTCTCACTCACACTGTCGCTATATCTCTTACTTCAAACAAACGTTATATCTCTCACTCCACACAGTCGTTATATCTCCCGCTCACACAGTCGTTTTATCTCTCACTCAATACAGTCGTTATATCTCTCAATCCACACAGTCGTTATATCTCTTACTTCACACACTCGTTATATCTCTTACTCAACACAGTCGTTATATCTCTCGCTCCACAGTCGTTCTATCTATTACTTCACACCGACGTTATATCTCTCACTCACACAGTCGTTATATCTCTCACTCAACACAGTCGTTATATCTCTCACTCAACACAGTCGTTATATCTATTACTTCACACCGACGTTATATCTCTCACTCACACAGTCGTTAAATCTATTACTTCACACCGACGTTATATCTCTAACTCAAACAGTCATTATATCTCTCACTCAACACAGTCGTTATATCTCTTACTTCACACACTCGTTATATCTATTACTTCACACCGAACATATATCTCTCACTCACACAGTCGTTATATCTCTCACTCAAAACAGTCGTTATATCTCTCACTCACACATTCGTTATATATCTTACTTCACACAGTCGTTATATCTCTTACTTCACACAGTAGTTTTATCTCTCACTCAACACAGTCGTTATATCTCTTACTTCACACACTCGTTATATCTATTACTTCACACTGACGTTATATCTCTCACTCACACAGTCGTTATATCTCTCACTCAAAACAGTCGTTATATCTCTCACTCACACATTCGTTATATATCTTACTTCACAAAGTCGTTATATCTCTTACTTCACACAGTCGTTACATCTCTTACTCAACACAGTCATTATATCTCTTACTTCACACAGTCGTTATATCTCTCACTCCACACAGACGTTATATCTCTCACTCACACAGTCGCTATATCTCTTACTTCAAACAGTCGTTATATCTCTCACTCCACACAGTCGTTATATCTCCCACTCACACAGTCGTTACATCTCTCACTCAACACAGTCGTTATATCTCTTACTCCACACAGTCGTTATATCTCTTACTTCACACACTCGTTATATCTCTTCCTTAACACAGTCGTTATATCTCTCGCTCCACAGTCGTTATATCTATTACTTCACACCGACATTATATCTCTCACTCATACAGTCGTTATATATCTTACTTCACACAGTCGTTATATCTCTTACTTCACACAGTCGTTATATCTCTTACTCAACACAGTCATTATATCTCTTCTTTCACACAGTCGTTATATCTCTCACTTCACACAGTCGTTATATCTCTCACTCAACACAGTCGTTATATCTCTCACTCCACACAGTCGTTATATCTCTTACTCCACACAGTCGTTATATCTCTCACTCAACACAGTCGTTATATCTCTCACTCTCCAATATCGTTATATCTCTCACTCCATAGAGTCGTTATATCTCTCACTCACACAGTCGTTTTTTCTCTCACTCACACAGTCGTTATATCTCTCACTCCAGAGAAACGTTATATCTCTCACTCACATAGTCGTTATATCTCTCACTCAACACAGTCGTTAAATCTATTACTTCACACCGACGTTATATCTCTAACTCAAACAGTCATTATATCTCTCACTCAACACAGTCGTTATATCTCTTACTTCACACACTCGTTATATCTATTACTTCACACCGAACATATATCTCTCACTCACACAGTCGTTATATCTCTCACTCAAAACAGTCGTTATATCTCTCACTCACACATTCGTTATATATCTTACTTCACACAGTCGTTATATCTCTTACTTCACACAGTAGTTTTATCTCTCACTCAACACAGTCGTTATATCTCTTACTTCACACACTCGTTATATCTATTACTTCACACTGACGTTATATCTCTCACTCACACAGTCGTTATATCTCTCACTCAAAACAGTCGTTATATCTCTCACTCACACATTCGTTATATATCTTACTTCACAAAGTCGTTATATCTCTTACTTCACACAGTCGTTACATCTCTTACTCAACACAGTCATTATATCTCTTACTTCACACAGTCGTTATATCTCTCACTCCACACAGACGTTATATCTCTCACTCACACAGTCGCTATATCTCTTACTTCAAACAGTCGTTATATCTCTCACTCCACACAGTCGTTATATCTCCCACTCACACAGTCGTTACATCTCTCACTCAACACAGTCGTTATATCTCTTACTCCACACAGTCGTTATATCTCTTACTTCACACACTCGTTATATCTCTTCCTTAACACAGTCGTTATATCTCTCGCTCCACAGTCGTTATATCTATTACTTCACACCGACATTATATCTCTCACTCATACAGTCGTTATATATCTTACTTCACACAGTCGTTATATCTCTTACTTCACACAGTCGTTATATCTCTTACTCAACACAGTCATTATATCTCTTCTTTCACACAGTCGTTATATCTCTCACTTCACACAGTCGTTATATCTCTCACTCAACACAGTCGTTATATCTCTCACTCCACACAGTCGTTATATCTCTTACTCCACACAGTCGTTATATCTCTCACTCAACACAGTCGTTATATCTCTCACTCTCCAATATCGTTATATCTCTCACTCCATAGAGTCGTTATATCTCTCACTCACACAGTCGTTTTTTCTCTCACTCACACAGTCGTTATATCTCTCACTCCAGAGAAACGTTATATCTCTCACTCACATAGTCGTTATATCTCTCACTCAACACAGTCGTTGTATCTCTCACTCCACACAGTCGTTATATCTATTACTTCACACAGTCGTTATATCTCTCACTCCAGACAGACGATATATCTCTCACTCACACTGTCGTTATATCTCTCACTCAACACAGTCATTGTATCTCTCACTCCACACAGTCGTTATATCTCTTACCTCACAAAGTCGTTATATCTCTCACTCACACATTCGTTATATCTCTCACTCAACACAATCGCTATATCTCTCACTCCATACAGTCGTTATATCTCTTACTTCACACAGTTGTTATATCTTTTACTTCACAAAGTCGTTATATCTCTCAATCAACACAGTCGTTATATCTCTCACTCCACACAGTCGTTATATCTCTCACTCCAGAGAAACGTTATATCTCTCACTCACACAGTCGTTATATTTCTCACTCAACACAGTCGTTGTATCTCTCACTCCACACAGTCGTTATATCTTTCACTTCACAAAGTCGTTATATCTCTCACTCAACACAATCGTTATATCTCTCACTCTCCACAGTCGTTATATCTCTCACTCCAGAGAGTCGTTATATCTGTCACTCACACAGTCGTTTTATCTCTTACTTCACACAGTCGTTATATCTGTCACTCAACACAGTCGTTATATCTCTCACTCTCCACAGTCGTTATATCTCTCACTCACACAGTCGTTATATCTCTCACTCACACAGTCGTTATATCTCTTACTTCAAACAGTCGTTATATCTCTCACTTCACACAGTCGTTATATCTTTCACTCACACAGTCGTTATATCTCTTACTTCACACAGTCGTTATATCTCTCACTCTCCAAAGTCGTTATATCTCTTACTCAACACAGTCGTTATATCTCTCACTCAACACAGTCGTTATATCTCTTACTTCACACAGTCGTTATATCTCTCACTCAACACAGTCGTTGTATCTCTCACTTCACACATTCGTTATATCTCTCACTCACACAGTCGCTATATCTCTTACTTCACACAGTCGTTATATCTCTTACTCCAGATAGACGTTATATCTATCACTCACACAGTCGTTATATCTCTCACTCAACACAGTTGTTATATCTCTCACTCCACACAGTCGTTATATCACTTACTCAACACAGTCGTTATATCTCTCACTCCACAGTCGTTATATCTATTACTTTACACAGACGTTATATCTTTCATTCACACAGTAGTTATGTCTCTCACTCAACACATTTGTTATATCTCTCACTCCACACAGTCGTTATATCTATTACTTCACAAAGTCGTTATATCTCTTACTTCACACAGTCATTATATCTCTCACTCACAAAGTCGTTATATCTCCCACTCACACAGTCGTTATATCTCTCACTCCACACAGTCGTTATATCTCTTACTTCACACAGTCGTTATATCTTCCACTCCACACAGTCGTTATATCTCCTACTCCACTAAGTCGTTATATCTCCCACTCACACAGTCGTTATATCTCTTGCTTCACACAGTCGTTATATCTCTCACTTCACACAGACGTTATTTCTCTCACTTCACACAGTCGTTATATCTCTTACTTCACACAGTCGTTATATCTCTCACTTCACACAGACGTTATATCTCTTACTTCACACAGTTGATATATCTCTTACTCAACACAGTCGTTATATCTCTCACTTCACACCGTCGTTATATATCTTACTCAACACAGTCGTTATATCTCTCACTTCACACAGTCGTTATATCTCTTACGTCACACAGTCGTTATATCTCTTACTCAACACAGTCGTTATATCTCTTACTTCACACAGTCATTTTATCTCTTACCTCACACAGTCGTTATATCTCTTACACGTTCTTTATATCTCTTACTCAACACAGTCGTGATATCTCTCACTCACAAAGTCGTTATATCTCTTACTTAACACAGTCTTTATATCTCTTACTCAACACAGTCCTTATATCTCTTACTTCACACATTCGTTATATCTCTCACTTCACACAGTCGTTATATCTTTCACTCAACACAGTCGTTATATCTCTCACTTCACACAGTCGTTATATCTCTAACTCCACACAGTCGTTATATCTCCCACTCACACAGTCGTTATATCTCTCACTCAAAACAGTCGTTATATCTCTCACTCCACACAGTCGTTATATCTCTTACTTCACACACTCGTTATATCTCTTACTCAACACAGTCGTTATATCTCTTGCTCCACAGTCGTTCTATCTATTACTTCTGACCGACGTTATATCTCTCACTCACACAGTCGTTATATCTCTCACTCAACACAGTCGTTATATCTCTCACTCACACAGTCGTTATATCTCTTACTTCACACAGTCGTTATATCTCTCACTCTCCAAAGTCGTTATATCTCTTACTCAACACAGTCGTTATATCTCTCACTCAACACAGTCGTTATATCTCTTACTTCACACAGTCGTTATATCTCTCACTCAACACAGTCGTTGTATCTCTCACTTCACACATTCGTTATATCTCTCACTCACACAGTCGCTATATCTCTTACTTCACACAGTCGTTATATCTCTTACTCCAGATAGACGTTATATCTATCACTCACACAGTCGTTATATCTCTCACTCAACACAGTTGTTATATCTCTCACTCCACACAGTCGTTATATCACTTACTCAACACAGTCGTTATATCTCTCACTCCACAGTCGTTATATCTATTACTTTACACAGACGTTATATCTTTCATTCACACAGTAGTTATGTCTCTCACTCAACACATTTGTTATATCTCTCACTCCACACAGTCGTTATATCTATTACTTCACAAAGTCGTTATATCTCTTACTTCACACAGTCATTATATCTCTCACTCACAAAGTCGTTATATCTCCCACTCACACAGTCGTTATATCTCTCACTCCACACAGTCGTTATATCTCTTACTTCACACAGTCGTTATATCTTCCACTCCACACAGTCGTTATATCTCCTACTCCACTAAGTCGTTATATCTCCCACTCACACAGTCGTTATATCTCTTGCTTCACACAGTCGTTATATCTCTCACTTCACACAGACGTTATTTCTCTCACTTCACACAGTCGTTATATCTCTTACTTCACACAGTCGTTATATCTCTCACTTCACACAGACGTTATATCTCTTACTTCACACAGTTGATATATCTCTTACTCAACACAGTCGTTATATCTCTCACTTCACACCGTCGTTATATATCTTACTCAACACAGTCGTTATATCTCTCACTTCACACAGTCGTTATATCTCTTACGTCACACAGTCGTTATATCTCTTACTCAACACAGTCGTTATATCTCTTACTTCACACAGTCATTATATCTCTTACCTCACACAGTCGTTATATCTCTTACACGTTCTTTATATCTCTTACTCAACACAGTCGTGATATCTCTCACTCACAAAGTCGTTATATCTCTTACTTAACACAGTCTTTATATCTCTTACTCAACACAGTCGTTATATCTCTTACTTCACACAGTCGTTATATCTCTCACTTCACACAGTCGTTATATCTTTCACTCAACACAGTCGTTATATCTCTCACTTCACACAGTCGTTATATCTCTAACTCCACACAGTCGTTATATCTCCCACTCACACAGTCGTTATATCTCTCACTCAAAACAGTCGTTATATCTCTCACTCCACACAGTCGTTATATCTCTTACTTCACACACTCGTTATATCTCTTACTCAACACAGTCGTTATATCTCTTGCTCCACAGTCGTTCTATCTATTACTTCTGACCGACGTTATATCTCTCACTCACACAGTCGTTATATCTCTCACTCAACACAGTCGTTATATCTCTCACTCCACACAGTCGTTATATCTCTTACTTCACACACTCGTTTTATCTCTTACTTCACACACTCGTTATATCTCTTCCTTAACACAGTCGTTATATCTCTCGCTCCACAGTCGTTATATCTATTACTTCACACCGACATTATATCTCTCACTCATACAGTCGTTATATATCTTACTTCACACAGTCGTTATATCTCTTACTTCACACAGTCGTTATATCTCTTACTCAACACAGTCATTATATCTCTTCTTTCACACAGTCGTTATATCTCTCACTTCACACAGTCGTTATATCTCTCACTCAACACAGTCGTTATATCTCTCACTCCACACAGTCGTTATATCTCTTACTCCACACAGTCGTTATATCTCTCACTCAACACAGTCGTTATATCTCTCACTCTCCAATATCGTTATATCTCTCACTCCATAGAGTCGTTATATCTCTCACTCACACAGTCGTTTTTTCTCTCACTCACACAGTCGTTATATCTCTCACTCCAGAGAAACGTTATATCTCTCACTCACATAGTCGTTATATCTCTCACTCAACACAGTCGTTGTATCTCTCACTCCACACAGTCGTTATATCTATTACTTCACACAGTCGTTATATCTCTCACTCCAGACAGACGATATATCTCTCACTCACACTGTCGTTATATCTCTCACTCAACACAGTCATTGTATCTCTCACTCCACACAGTCGTTATATCTCTTACCTCACAAAGTCTTTATATCTCTCACTCACACATTCGTTATATCTCTCACTCAACACAATCGCTATATCTCTCAATCCATACAGTCATTATATCTCTTACTTCACACAGTTGTTATACCTTTTACTTCACAAAGTCGTTATATCTCTCAATCAACACAGTCGTTGTATCTCTCACTCCACACAGTCGTTATATCTTTCACTTCACAAAGTCGTTATATCTCTCACTCAACACAATCGTTATATCTCTCACTCTCCACAGTCGTTATATCTCTCACTCCAGAGAGTCGTTATATCTGTCACTCACACAGTCGTTTTATCTCTTACTTCACACAGTCGTTATATCTGTCACTCAACACAGTCGTTATATCTCTCACTCTCCACAGTCGTTATATCTCTCACTCACACAGTCGTTATATCTCTCACTCACACAGTCGTTATATCTCATACTTCAAACAGTAGTTATATCTCTCACTTCACACAGTCGTTATATCTTTCACTCACACAGTCGTTATATCTCTTACTTCACACAGTCGTTATATCTCTCACTCTCCAAAGTCGTTATATCTCTTACTCAACACAGTCGTTATATCTCTCACTCAACACAGTCGTTATATCTCTTACTTCACACAGTCGTTATATCTCTCACTCAACACAGTCGTTATATCTCTCACTCAACACATTCGTTATATCTCTCACTCACACAGTCGCTATATCTCTTACTTCACACAGTCGTTATATCTCTTACTCCAGATAGACGTTATATCTATCACTCACACAGTCGTTATATCTCTTACTCAACACAGTTGTTATATCTCTCACTCCACACAGTCGTTATATCACTTACTCAACACAGTCGTTATATCTCTCACTCCACAGTCGTTATATCTATTACTTTACACAGACGTTATATCTTTCATTCACACAGTAGTTATGTCTCTCACTCAACACATTTGTTATATCTCTCACTCCACACAGTCGTTATATCTATTACTTCACAAAGTCGTTATATCTCTTACTTCACACAGTCATTATATCTCTCACTCACAAAGTCGTTATATCTCCCACTCACACAGTCGTTATATCTCTCACTCCACACAGTCGTTATATCTCTTACTTCACACAGTCGTTATATCTCTAACTCCACACAGTCGTTATATCTCCCACTCACACAGTCGTTATATCTCTCACTCAAAACAGTCGTTATATCTCTCACTCCACACAGTCGTTATATCTCTTACTTCACACACTCGTTATATCTCTTACTCAACACAGTCGTTATATCTCTTGCTCCACAGTCGTTCTATCTATTACTTCTGACCGACGTTATATCTCTCACTCACACAGTCGTTATATCTCTCACTCAACACAGTCGTTATATCTCTCACTCCACACAGTCGTTATATCTCTTACTTCACACACTCGTTTTATCTCTTACTTCACACACTCGTTATATCTCTTCCTTAACACAGTCGTTATATCTCTCACTCCAGACAGACGATATATCTCTCACTCACACTGTCGTTATATCTCTCACTCAACACAGTCATTGTATCTCTCACTCCACACAGTCGTTATATCTCTTACCTCACAAAGTCGTTATATCTCTCACTCACACATTCGTTATATCTCTCACTCAACACAATCGCTATATCTCTCACTCCATACAGTCGTTATATCTCTTACTTCACACAGTTGTTATATCTTTTACTTCACAAAGTCGTTATATCTCTCAATCAACACAGTCGTTATATCTCTCACTCCACACAGTCGTTATATCTCTCACTCCAGAGAAACGTTATATCTCTCACTCACACAGTCGTTATATTTCTCACTCAACACAGTCGTTGTATCTCTCACTCCACACAGTCGTTATATCTTTCACTTCACAAAGTCGTTATATCTCTCACTCAACACAATCGTTATATCTCTCACTCTCCACAGTCGTTATATCTCTCACTCCAGAGAGTCGTTATATCTGTCACTCACACAGTCGTTTTATCTCTTACTTCACACAGTCGTTATATCTGTCACTCAACACAGTCGTTATATCTCTCACTCTCCACAGTCGTTATATCTCTCACTCACACAGTCGTTATATCTCTCACTCACACAGTCGTTATATCTCTTACTTCAAACAGTCGTTATATCTCTCACTTCACACAGTCGTTATATCTTTCACTCACACAGTCGTTATATCTCTTACTTCACACAGTCGTTATATCTCTCACTCTCCAAAGTCGTTATATCTCTTACTCAACACAGTCGTTATATCTCTCACTCAACACAGTCGTTATATCTCTTACTTCACACAGTCGTTATATCTCTCACTCAACACAGTCGTTGTATCTCTCACTTCACACATTCGTTATATCTCTCACTCACACAGTCGCTATATCTCTTACTTCACACAGTCGTTATATCTCTTACTCCAGATAGACGTTATATCTATCACTCACACAGTCGTTATATCTCTCACTCAACACAGTTGTTATATCTCTCACTCCACACAGTCGTTATATCACTTACTCAACACAGTCGTTATATCTCTCACTCCACAGTCGTTATATCTATTACTTTACACAGACGTTATATCTTTCATTCACACAGTAGTTATGTCTCTCACTCAACACATTTGTTATATCTCTCACTCCACACAGTCGTTATATCTATTACTTCACAAAGTCGTTATATCTCTTACTTCACACAGTCGTTATATCTCTCACTCACAAAGTCGTTATATCTCTCACTCTCCACAGTCGTTATATCTCTCACTCACACAGTCGTTATATCTCTCACTCACACAGTCGTTATATCTCATACTTCAAACAGTAGTTATATCTCTCACTTCACACAGTCGTTATATCTCCCACTCACACAGTCGTTATATCTCTTGCTTCACACAGTCGTTATATCTCTCACTTCACACAGACGTTATTTCTCTCACTTCACACAGTCGTTATATCTCTTACTTCACACAGTCGTTATATCTCTCACTTCACACAGACGTTATATCTCTTACTTCACACAGTTGATATATCTCTTACTCAACACAGTCGTTATATCTCTCACTTCACACCGTCGTTATATATCTTACTCAACACAGTCGTTATATCTCTCACTTCACACAGTCGTTATATCTCTTACGTCACACAGTCGTTATATCTCTTACTCAACACAGTCGTTATATCTCTTACTTCACACAGTCATTTTATCTCTTACCTCACACAGTCGTTATATCTCTTACACGTTCTTTATATCTCTTACTCAACACAGTCGTGATATCTCTCACTCACAAAGTCGTTATATCTCTTACTTAACACAGTCTTTATATCTCTTACTCAACACAGTCCTTATATCTCTTACTTCACACATTCGTTATATCTCTCACTTCACACAGTCGTTATATCTTTCACTCAACACAGTCGTTATATCTCTCACTTCACACAGTCGTTATATCTCTAACTCCACACAGTCGTTATATCTCCCACTCACACAGTCGTTATATCTCTCACTCAAAACAGTCGTTATATCTCTCACTCCACACAGTCGTTATATCTCTTACTTCACACACTCGTTATATCTCTTACTCAACACAGTCGTTATATCTCTTGCTCCACAGTCGTTCTATCTATTACTTCTGACCGACGTTATATCTCTCACTCACACAGTCGTTATATCTCTCACTCAACACAGTCGTTATATCTCTCACTCACACAGTCGTTATATCTCTTACTTCACACAGTCGTTATATCTCTCACTCTCCAAAGTCGTTATATCTCTTACTCAACACAGTCGTTATATCTCTCACTCAACACAGTCGTTATATCTCTTACTTCACACAGTCGTTATATCTCTCACTCAACACAGTCGTTGTATCTCTCACTTCACACATTCGTTATATCTCTCACTCACACAGTCGCTATATCTCTTACTTCACACAGTCGTTATATCTCTTACTCCAGATAGACGTTATATCTATCACTCACACAGTCGTTATATCTCTCACTCAACACAGTTGTTATATCTCTCACTCCACACAGTCGTTATATCACTTACTCAACACAGTCGTTATATCTCTCACTCCACAGTCGTTATATCTATTACTTTACACAGACGTTATATCTTTCATTCACACAGTAGTTATGTCTCTCACTCAACACATTTGTTATATCTCTCACTCCACACAGTCGTTATATCTATTACTTCACAAAGTCGTTATATCTCTTACTTCACACAGTCATTATATCTCTCACTCACAAAGTCGTTATATCTCCCACTCACACAGTCGTTATATCTCTCACTCCACACAGTCGTTATATCTCTTACTTCACACAGTCGTTATATCTTCCACTCCACACAGTCGTTATATCTCCTACTCCACTAAGTCGTTATATCTCCCACTCACACAGTCGTTATATCTCTTGCTTCACACAGTCGTTATATCTCTCACTTCACACAGACGTTATTTCTCTCACTTCACACAGTCGTTATATCTCTTACTTCACACAGTCGTTATATCTCTCACTTCACACAGACGTTATATCTCTTACTTCACACAGTTGATATATCTCTTACTCAACACAGTCGTTATATCTCTCACTTCACACCGTCGTTATATATCTTACTCAACACAGTCGTTATATCTCTCACTTCACACAGTCGTTATATCTCTTACGTCACACAGTCGTTATATCTCTTACTCAACACAGTCGTTATATCTCTTACTTCACACAGTCATTATATCTCTTACCTCACACAGTCGTTATATCTCTTACACGTTCTTTATATCTCTTACTCAACACAGTCGTGATATCTCTCACTCACAAAGTCGTTATATCTCTTACTTAACACAGTCTTTATATCTCTTACTCAACACAGTCGTTATATCTCTTACTTCACACAGTCGTTATATCTCTCACTTCACACAGTCGTTATATCTTTCACTCAACACAGTCGTTATATCTCTCACTTCACACAGTCGTTATATCTCTAACTCCACACAGTCGTTATATCTCCCACTCACACAGTCGTTATATCTCTCACTCAAAACAGTCGTTATATCTCTCACTCCACACAGTCGTTATATCTCTTACTTCACACACTCGTTATATCTCTTACTCAACACAGTCGTTATATCTCTTGCTCCACAGTCGTTCTATCTATTACTTCTGACCGACGTTATATCTCTCACTCACACAGTCGTTATATCTCTCACTCAACACAGTCGTTATATCTCTCACTCCACACAGTCGTTATATCTCTTACTTCACACACTCGTTTTATCTCTTACTTCACACACTCGTTATATCTCTTCCTTAACACAGTCGTTATATCTCTCGCTCCACAGTCGTTATATCTATTACTTCACACCGACATTATATCTCTCACTCATACAGTCGTTATATATCTTACTTCACACAGTCGTTATATCTCTTACTTCACACAGTCGTTATATCTCTTACTCAACACAGTCATTATATCTCTTCTTTCACACAGTCGTTATATCTCTCACTTCACACAGTCGTTATATCTCTCACTCAACACAGTCGTTATATCTCTCACTCCACACAGTCGTTATATCTCTTACTCCACACAGTCGTTATATCTCTCACTCAACACAGTCGTTATATCTCTCACTCTCCAATATCGTTATATCTCTCACTCCATAGAGTCGTTATATCTCTCACTCACACAGTCGTTTTTTCTCTCACTCACACAGTCGTTATATCTCTCACTCCAGAGAAACGTTATATCTCTCACTCACATAGTCGTTATATCTCTCACTCAACACAGTCGTTGTATCTCTCACTCCACACAGTCGTTATATCTATTACTTCACACAGTCGTTATATCTCTCACTCCAGACAGACGATATATCTCTCACTCACACTGTCGTTATATCTCTCACTCAACACAGTCATTGTATCTCTCACTCCACACAGTCGTTATATCTCTTACCTCACAAAGTCTTTATATCTCTCACTCACACATTCGTTATATCTCTCACTCAACACAATCGCTATATCTCTCAATCCATACAGTCATTATATCTCTTACTTCACACAGTTGTTATACCTTTTACTTCACAAAGTCGTTATATCTCTCAATCAACACAGTCGTTGTATCTCTCACTCCACACAGTCGTTATATCTTTCACTTCACAAAGTCGTTATATCTCTCACTCAACACAATAGTTATATCTCTCACTCTCCACAGTCGTTATATCTCTCACTCCAGAGAGTCGTTATATCTGTCACTCACACAGTCGTTTTATCTCTTACTTCACACAGTCGTTATATCTGTCACTCAACACAGTCGTTATATCTCTCACTCTCCACAGTCGTTATATCTCTCACTCACACAGTCGTTATATCTCTCACTCACACAGTCGTTATATCTCATACTTCAAACAGTAGTTATATCTCTCACTTCACACAGTCGTTATATCTTTCACTCACACAGTCGTTATATCTCTTACTTCACACAGTCGTTATATCTCTCACTCTCCAAAGTCGTTATATCTCTTACTCAACACAGTCGTTATATCTCTCACTCAACACAGTCGTTATATCTCTTACTTCACACAGTCGTTATATCTCTCACTCAACACAGTCGTTATATCTCTCACTCAACACATTCGTTATATCTCTCACTCACACAGTCGCTATATCTCTTACTTCACACAGTCGTTATATCTCTTACTCCAGATAGACGTTATATCTATCACTCACACAGTCGTTATATCTCTTACTCAACACAGTTGTTATATCTCTCACTCCACACAGTCGTTATATCACTTACTCAACACAGTCGTTATATCTCTCACTCCACAGTCGTTATATCTATTACTTTACACAGACGTTATATCTTTCATTCACACAGTAGTTATGTCTCTCACTCAACACATTTGTTATATCTCTCACTCCACACAGTCGTTATATCTATTACTTCACAAAGTCGTTATATCTCTTACTTCACACAGTCATTATATCTCTCACTCACAAAGTCGTTATATCTCCCACTCACACAGTCGTTATATCTCTCACTCCACACAGTCGTTATATCTCTTACTTCACACAGTCGTTATATCTCTAACTCCACACAGTCGTTATATCTCCCACTCACACAGTCGTTATATCTCTCACTCAAAACAGTCGTTATATCTCTCACTCCACACAGTCGTTATATCTCTTACTTCACACACTCGTTATATCTCTTACTCAACACAGTCGTTATATCTCTTGCTCCACAGTCGTTCTATCTATTACTTCTGACCGACGTTATATCTCTCACTCACACAGTCGTTATATCTCTCACTCAACACAGTCGTTATATCTCTCACTCCACACAGTCGTTATATCTCTTACTTCACACACTCGTTTTATCTCTTACTTCACACACTCGTTATATCTCTTCCTTAACACAGTCGTTATATCTCTCGCTCCACAGTCGTTATATCTATTACTTCACACCGACATTATATCTCTCACTCATACAGTCGTTATATATCTTACTTCACACAGTCGTTATATCTCTTACTTCACACAGTCGTTATATCTCTTACTCAACACAGTCATTATATCTCTTCTTTCACACAGTCGTTATATCTCTCACTTCACACAGTCGTTATATCTCTCACTCAACACAGTCGTTATATCTCTCACTCCACACAGTCGTTATATCTCTTACTCCACACAGTCGTTATATCTCTCACTCAACACAGTCGTTATATCTCTCACTCTCCAATATCGTTATATCTCTCACTCCATAGAGTCGTTATATCTCTCACTCACACAGTCGTTTTTTCTCTCACTCACACAGTCGTTATATCTCTCACTCCAGAGAAACGTTATATCTCTCACTCACATAGTCGTTATATCTCTCACTCAACACAGTCGTTGTATCTCTCACTCCACACAGTCGTTATATCTATTACTTCACACAGTCGTTATATCTCTCACTCCAGACAGACGATATATCTCTCACTCACACTGTCGTTATATCTCTCACTCAACACAGTCATTGTATCTCTCACTCCACACAGTCGTTATATCTCTTACCTCACAAAGTCTTTATATCTCTCACTCACACATTCGTTATATCTCTCACTCAACACAATCGCTATATCTCTCACTCCATACAGTCATTATATCTCTTACTTCACACAGTTGTTATACCTTTTACTTCACAAAGTCGTTATATCTCTCAATCAACACAGTCGTTGTATCTCTCACTCCACACAGTCGTTATATCTTTCACTTCACAAAGTCGTTATATCTCTCACTCAACACAATCGTTATATCTCTCACTCTCCACAGTCGTTATATCTCTCACTCCAGAGAGTCGTTATATCTGTCACTCACACAGTCGTTTTATCTCTTACTTCACACAGTCGTTATATCTGTCACTCAACACAGTCGTTATATCTCTCACTCTCCACAGTCGTTATATCTCTCACTCACACAGTCGTTATATCTCTCACTCACACAGTCGTTATATCTCATACTTCAAACAGTAGTTATATCTCTCACTTCACACAGTCGTTATATCTTTCACTCACACAGTCGTTATATCTCTTACTTCACACAGTCGTTATATCTCTCACTCTCCAAAGTCGTTATATCTCTTACTCAACACAGTCGTTATATCTCTCACTCAACACAGTCGTTATATCTCTTACTTCACACAGTCGTTATATCTCTCACTCAACACAGTCGTTATATCTCTCACTCAACACATTCGTTATATCTCTCACTCACACAGTCGCTATATCTCTTACTTCACACAGTCGTTATATCTCTTACTCCAGATAGACGTTATATCTATCACTCACACAGTCGTTATATCTCTTACTCAACACAGTTGTTATATCTCTCACTCCACACAGTCGTTATATCACTTACTCAACACAGTCGTTATATCTCTCACTCCACAGTCGTTATATCTATTACTTTACACAGACGTTATATCTTTCATTCACACAGTAGTTATGTCTCTCACTCAACACATTTGTTATATCTCTCACTCCACACAGTCGTTATATCTATTACTTCACAAAGTCGTTATATCTCTTACTTCACACAGTCATTATATCTCTCACTCACAAAGTCGTTATATCTCCCACTCACACAGTCGTTATATCTCTCACTCCACACAGTCGTTATATCTCTTACTTCACACAGTCATTATATCTTCCACTCCACACAGTCGTTATATCTCCTACTCCACTAAGTCGTTATATCTCCCACTCACACAGTCGTTATATCTCTTGCTTCACACAGTCGTTATATCTCTCACTTCACACAGACGTTATTTCTCTCACTTCACACAGTCGTTATATCTCTTACTTCACACAGTCGTTATATCTCTCACTTCACACAGACGTTATATCTCTTACTTCACACAGTTGATATATCTCTTACTCAACACAGTCGTTATATCTCTCACTTCACACCGTCGTTATATATCTTACTCAACACAGTCGTTATATCTCTCACTTCACACAGTCGTTATATCTCTTACGTCACACAGTCGTTATATCTCTTACTCAACACAGTCGTTATATCTCTTACTTCACACAGTCATTATATCTCTTACTCAACACAGTCGTGATATCTCTCACTCACACAGTCGTTATATCTCTTACTTAACACAGTCTTTATATCTCTTACTCAACACAGTCCTTATATCTCTTACTTCACACAGTCGTTATATCTCTCACTTCACACAGTCGTTATATCTTTCACTCAACACAGTCGTTATATCTCTCACTTCACACAGTCGTTATATCTCTAACTCCACACAGTCGTTATATCTCCCACTCACACAGTCGTTATATCTCTCACTCAAAACAGTCGTTATATCTCTCACTCCACACAGTCGTTATATCTCTTACTTCACACACTCGTTATATCTCTTACTCAACACAGTCGTTATATCTCTCGCTCCACAGTCGTTCTATCTATTACTTCTCACCGACGTTATATCTCTCACTCACACAGTCGTTATATCTCTCACTCAACACAGTCGTTATATCTCTCACTCCACACAGTCGTTATATCTATTACTTCACACCGACGTTATATCTCTCACTCACACAGTCGTTATTTCTATTACTTCACACCGACGTTATATCTCTCACTCACACAGTCGTTATATCTCTCACTCAACACAGTCGTTATATCTCTTACTTCACACACTCGTTATATCTATTACTTCACACTGACAATATATCTCTCACTCACACAGTCGTTATATCTCTCACTCAAAACAGTCGTTATATCTCTCACTCACACATTCGTTATATATCTTACTTCACACAGTCGTTATATCTCTCACTTCACACAGTCGTTATATCTCTAACTCCACACAGTCGTTATATCTCCCACTCACACAGTCGTTATATCTCTCACTCAAAACAGTCGTTATATCTCTCACTCCACACAGTCGTTATATCTCTTACTTCACACACTCGTTATATCTCTTACTCAACACAGTCGTTATATCTCTCGCTCCACAGTCGTTCTATCTATTACTTCTCACCGACGTTATATCTCTCACTCACACAGTCGTTATATCTCTCACTCAACACAGTCGTTATATCTCTCACTCCACACAGTCGTTATTTCTATTACTTCACACCGACGTTATATCTCTCACTCAACACAGTCGTTATATCTCTCACTCCACACAGTCGTTATTTCTATTACTTCACACCGACGTTATATCTCTCACTCACACAGTCGTTATATCTCTCACTCAACACAGTCGTTATATCTCTTACTTCACACACTCGTTATATCTATTACTTCACACTGACAATATATCTCTCACTCACACAGTCGTTATATCTCTCACTTCACACAGTCGTTATATCTTTCACTCAACACAGTCGTTATATCTCTCACTTCACACAGTCGTTATATCTCTTACTCAACACAGTCGTTATATCTCTCACTTCACACCGTCGTTATATATCTTTCTCAACACAGTCGTTATATCTCTCACTTCACACAGTCGTTATATCTCTTACGTCACACAGTCGTTATATCTCTTACTCAACACAGTCGTTATATCTCTTACTTCACACAGTCATTATATCTCTTACCTCACACAGTCGTTATATCTCTTACACGTTCTTTATATCTCTTACTCAACACAGTCGTGATATCTCTAACTCACACAGTCGTTATATCTCTTACTTAACACAGTCTTTATATCTCTTACTCAACACAGTCCTTATATCTCTTACTTCACACAGTCGTTATATCTCTCACTTCACACAGTCGTTATATCTTTCACTCAACACAGTCGTTATATCTCTCACTTCACACAGTCGTTATATCTCTAACTCCACACAGTCGTTATATCTCCCACTCACACAGTCGTTATATCTCTCACTCAAAACAGTCGTTATATCTCTCACTCCACACAGTCGTTATATCTCTTACTTCACACACTCGTTATATCTCTTACTCAACACAGTCATTATATCTCTCGCTCCACAGTCGTTCTATCTATTACTTCTCACCGACGTTATATCTCTCACTCACACAGTCGTTATATCTCTCACTCAACACAGTCGTTATATCTCTCACTCCACACAGTCGTTATTTCTATTACTTCACACCGACGTTATATCTCTCACTCAACACAGTCGTTATATCTCTCACTCCACACAGTCGTTATTTCTATTACTTCACACCGACGTTATATCTCTCACTCACACAGTCGTTATATATCTCACTCAACACAGTCGTTATATCTCTTACTTCACACACTCGTTTTATCTATTACTTCACACTGACAATATATCTCTCACTCACACAGTCGTTATATCTCTCACTTCACACAGTCGTTATATCTCTCACTCAACACAGTCGTTATATCTCTCACTTCACACAGTCGTTATATCTCTAACTCCACACAGTCGTTATATCTCCCACTCACACAGTCGTTATATCTCTCACTCAAAACAGTCGTTATATCTCTCACTCCACACAGTCGTTATATCTCTTACTTCACACACTCGTTATATCTCTTACTCAACACAGTCGTTATATCTCTCGCTCCACAGTCGTTCTATCTATTACTTCTTACCGACGTTATATCTCTCACTCACACAGTCGTTATATCTCTCACTCAACACAGTCCTTATATCTCTTACTTCACACAGTCGTTATATCTCTCACTTCACACAGTCGTTATATCTTTCACTCAACACAGTCGTTATATCTCTCACTTCACACAGTCGTTATAACTCTAACTCCACACAGTCGTTATATCTCCCACTCACACAGTCGTTATATCTCTCACTCAAAACAGTCGTTATATCTCTCACTCCACACAGTCGTTATATCTCTTACTTCACACACTCGTTATATCTCTTACTCAACACAGTCGTTATATCTCTCGCTCCACAGTCGTTCTATCTATTACTTCTCACCGACGTTATATCTCTCACTCACACAGTCGTTTTATCTCTCACTCAACACAGTCGTTATATCTCTCACTCCACAGAGTCGTTATTTCTATTACTTCACACCGACGTTATATCTCTCACTCAACACAGTCGTTATATCTCTCACTCCACACAGTCGTTATTTCTATTACTTCACACCGACGTTATATCTCTCACTCACACATTCGTTATATCTCTCACTCAACACAGTCGTTATATCTCTTACTTCACACACTCGTTATATCTATTACTTCACACTGACAATATATCTCTCACTCACACAGTCGTTATATCTCTCACTCAAAACAGTCGTTATATCTCTCACTTACACATTCGTTATATATCTTACTTCACACAGTCGTTATATCTCTTACTTCACACAGTCGTTACATCTCTTACTCAACACAGTCATTATATCTCTTACTTCACATAGTCGTTATATCTCTCACTCCACACAGACGTTATATCTATCACTCACACAGTCGCTATATCTCTTACTTCAAACAGTCGTTATATCTCTCACTCCACACAGTCGTTATATCTCCCACTCACACAGTCGTTATATCTCTCACTCAACACAGTCGTTATATCTCTTACTCCACACAGTCGTTATATCTCTTACTTCACACACTCGTTATATCTCTTCCTTAACACAGTCGTTATATCTCTCACTCAACACAGTCGTTATATCTCTCACTCTCCAATATCGTTATATCTCACACTCCATAGAGTCGTTATATCTCTCACTCACACAGTCGTTTTTTCTCTCACTCACACAGTCGTTATATCTCTCACTTAACACAGTCGTTATATCTCTTACTTCACACAAACGTTATATCTCTCACTCAACACAGTCGTTATATCTCTCACTCCACACA
Source organism: Biomphalaria pfeifferi (assembly GCA_030265305.1). Lineage (NCBI taxonomy): Eukaryota > Metazoa > Mollusca > Gastropoda > Planorbidae > Biomphalaria > Biomphalaria pfeifferi. The sequence goes on from JASAOG010000001.1 coordinate 5,829,934, forward strand.
GTCGATATATCTCTTTCTTCACACAGTCGTTATATCTCTCACTTTAGAGAAACGTTATTTCTCTCACTCACACAGTCGTTATATCTCTCACTCAACACAGTCGTTGTATCTCTCACTCCACACAGTCGTTATATCTATTACTTCACATAGTCGTTATATCTCTTACCTCACAAAGTCGTTATATCTCTCACTCACACATTCGTTATATTTCTCACTTAACACAATCGCTATATCTCTCACTCCATACAGTCGTTATATCTCTTACTTCACACAGTTGTTATACCTTTTACTTCACAAAGTCGTTATATTTCTCAATCAACACAGTCGTTATATCTCTCACTCCACACAGTCGTTATATCTCTCACTCCAGAGAAACGTTATATCTCTCACTCACACAGTCGTTATATCTCTCACTCAACACAGTCGTTATATCTCTTACTTCACACACTCGTTATATCTATTACTTCACACTGACAATATATCTCTCACTCACACAGTCGTTATATCTCTCACTCAAAACAGTCGTTATATCTCTCACTTACACATTCGTTATATATCTTACTTCACACAGTCGTTATATCTCTTACTTCACACAGTCGTTACATCTCTTACTCAACACAGTCATTATATCTCTTACTTCACATAGTCGTTATATCTCTCACTCCACACAGACGTTATATCTATCACTCACACAGTCGCTATATCTCTTACTTCAAACAGTCGTTATATCTCTCACTCCACACAGTCGTTATATCTCCCACTCACACAGTCGTTATATCTCTCACTCAACACAGTCGTTATATCTCTTACTCCACACAGTCGTTATATCTCTTACTTCACACACTCGTTATATCTCTTCCTTAACACAGTCGTTATATCTCTCGCTCCACAGTCGTTATATCTATTACTTCACACCGACGTTATATCTCTCACTCATACAGTCGTTATATATCTTACTTCACACAGTCGTTATATCTCTTACTTCACACAGTCGTTATATCTCTTACTCAACACAGTCATTATATCTCTTCCTTCACACAGTCGTTATATCTCTCACTTCACACAGTCGTTATATCTCTCACTCAACACAGTCGTTATATCTCTCACTTCACACAGTCGTTATATCTCTCACTCCACACAGTCGTTATATCTCTTACTCCACACAGTCGTTATATCTCTCACTCAACACAGTCGTTATATCTCTCACTCTCCAATATCGTTATATCTCACACTCCATAGAGTCGTTATATCTCTCACTCACACAGTCGTTTTTTCTCTCACTCACACAGTCGTTATATCTCTCACTTAACACAGTCGTTATATCTCTTACTTCACACAAACGTTATATCTCTCACTCAACACAGTCGTTATATCTCTCACTCCACACAGTCGATATATCTCTTTCTTCACACAGTCGTTATATCTCTCACTCCAGAGAAACGTTATTTCTCTCACTCACACAGTCGTTATATCTCTCACTCAACACAGTCGTTGTATCTCTCACTCCACACAGTCGTTATATCTATTACTTCACATAGTCGTTATATCTCTTACCTCACAAAGTCGTTATATCTCTCACTCACACATTCGTTATATTTCTCACTTAACACAATCGCTATATCTCTCACTCCATACAGTCGTTATATCTCTTACTTCACACAGTTGTTATACCTTTTACTTCACAAAGTCGTTATATTTCTCAATCAACACAGTCGTTATATCTCTCACTCCACACAGTCGTTATATCTCTCACTCCAGAGAAACGTTATATCTCTCACTCACACAGTCGTTATATCTCTCACTCAACACAGTCGTTGTATCTCTCACTCCACACAGTCGTTATATCTTTCACTTCACAAAGTCGTTATATCTCTCACTCAACACAATCGTTATATCTCTCACTCTCCACAGTCGTTATATCTCTCACTCCAGAGAGTCGTTATATCTGTCACTCACACAGTCGTTTTATCTCTTACTTCACACAGTCGTTATATCTGTCACTCAACACAGTCGTTATATCTTTCACTCTCCACAGTCGTTATATCTCTCACTCACACAGTCGTTATATCTCTCACTCACACAGTCGTTATATCTCTTAATTCAAACAGTCGTTATATCTCTCACTTCACACAGTCGTTATATCTTTCACTCACACAGTCGTTATATCTCTTACTTCACACAGTCGTTATATCTCTCACTCTCCAAAGTCGTTATATCTCTTACTCAACACAGTCGTTATATCTCTCACTCAACACAGTCGTTATATCTCTTACTTCACACAGTCGTTATATCTCTTACTCCAGATAGACGTTATATCTATCACTCACACAGTCGTTATATCTCTCACTCAACACAGTTGTTATATCTCTCACTCCACACAGTCGTTATATCACTTACTCAACACAGTCGTTATATCTCTCACTCCACAGTCGTTATATCTATTTTTTTACACAGACGTTATATCTTTCATTCACACAGTAGTTATGTCTCTCACTCAACACATTTGTTATATCTCTCACTCCACACAGTCGTTATATCTATTACTTCACAAAGTCGTTATATCTCTTACTTCACACAGTCGTTATATCTCTCACTCACAAAGTCGTTATATCTCCCACTCACACAGTCGTTATATCTCTCACTCCACACAGTCGTTATATCTCTTACTTCACACAGTCGTTATATCTTCCACTCCACACAGTCGTTATATCTCCTACTCCACTAAGTCGTTATATCTCCCACTCACACAGTCGTTATATCTCTTTCTTCACACAGTCGTTATATCTCTCACTTCACACAGACGTTATTTCTCTCACTTCACACAGTCGTTATATCTCTTACTTCACACAGTCGTTATATCTCTCACTTCACACAGACGTTATATCTCTTACTTCACACAGTTGATATATCTCTTACTCAACACAGTCGTTATATCTCTCACTTCACACCGTCGTTATATATCTTACTCAACACAGTCGTTATATCTCTCACTTCACACAGTCGTTATATCTCTTACGTCACACAGTCGTTATATCTCTTACTCAACACAGTCGTTATATCTCGTACTTCACACAGTCATTATATCTCTTACCTCACACAGTCGTTATATCTCTTACACGTTCTTTATATCTCTTACTCAACACAGTCGTGATATCTCTCACTCACACAGTCGTTATATCTCTTACTTTACACAGTCTTTATATCTCTTACTCAACACAGTCCTTATATCTCTTACTTCACACAGTCGTTATATCTCTCACTTCACACAGTCGTTATATCTTTCACTCAACACAGTCGTTATATCTCTCACTTCACACAGTCGTTATATCTCTAACTCCACACAGTCGTTATATCTCCCACTCACACAGTCGTTATATCTCTCACTCAAAACAGTCGTTATATCTCTCACTCCACACAGTCGTTATATCTCTTACTTCACACACTCGTTATATCTCTTACTCAACACAGTCGTTATATCTCTCGCTCCACAGTCGTTCTATCTATTACTTCTCACCGACGTTATATCTCTCACTCACACAGTCGTTATATCTCTCACTCAACACAGTCGTTATATCTCTCACTCCACACAGTCGTTATATCTATTACTTCACACCGACGTTATATCTCTCACTCACACAGTCGTTATTTCTATTACTTCACACCGACGTTATATCTCTCACTCACACAGTCGTTATTTCTATTACTTCACACCGACGTTATATCTCTTACTTCACACAGTCGTTACATCTCTTACTCAACACAGTCATTATATCTCTTACTTCACATAGTCGTTATATCTCTCACTCCACACAGACGTTATATCTCTCACTCACACAGTCGCTATATCTCTTACTTAAAACAGTCGTTATATCTCTCACTCCACACAGTCGTTATATCTCCCACTCACACAGTCGTTATATCTCTCACTCAACACAGTCGTTATATCTCTTACTCCACACAGTCGTTATATCTCTTACTTCACACACTCGTTATATCTCTTCCTTAACACAGTCGTTATATCTCTCGCTCCACAGTCGTTATATCTATTACTTCACACCGACGTTATATCTCTCACTCATACAGTCGTTATATATCTTACTTCACACAGTCGTTATATCTCTTACTTCACACAGTCGTTATATCTCTAACTCAACACAGTCATTATATCTCTTCCTTCACACAGTCGTTATATCTCTCACTTCACACAGTCGTTATATCTCTCACTCAACACAGTCGTTATATCTCTCACTTCACACAGTCGTTATATCTCTCACTTAACACAAACGTTATATCTCTTACTTCACACAAACGTTATATCTCTCACTCAACACAGTCGTTATATCTCTCACTCCACACAGTCGTTATATCTCTTTCTTTACACAGTCGTTATATCTCTCACTCCAGAGAAACGTTATATCTCTCACTCACACAGTCGTTATATCTCTCACTCAACACAGTCGTTTCATCTCTCACTCCACACAGTCGTTATATCTCTTACTTCACACAGTCGTTATATCTATTACTTCACACAGTCGTTATATCTCTTACCTCACAAAGTCGTTATATCTCTCACTCAACACAATCGCTATATCTCTCACTCCATACAGTCGTTATATCTCTTACTTCACACAGTTGTTATACCTTTTACTTCACAAAGTCGTTATATCTCTCAATCAACACAGTCGTTATATCTCTCACTCCACACAGTCGTTATATCTCTCACTCCAGAGAAACGTTATATCTCTCACTCACACAGTCGTTATATCTCTCACTCAACACAGTCGTTGTATCTCTCACTCCACACAGTCGTTATATCTTTCACTTCACAAAGTCGTTATATCTCTCACTCAACACAGTCGTTATATCTCTTACTCTCCACAGTCGTTATATCTCTCACTCCAGAGAGTCGTTATATCTGTCACTCACACAGTCGTTTTATCTCTTATTTCACACAGTCGTTATATCTGTCACTCAACACAGTCGTTATATCTCTCACTCTCCACAGTCGTTATATCTCTCACTCACACAGTCGTTATATCTCTCACTCACACATTCGTTATATCTCTTACTTCAAACAGTCGTTATATCTCTCACTTCACACAGTCGTTATATCTTTCACTCACACAGTCGTTATATCTCTTACTTCACACAGTCGTTATATCTCTCACTCTCCAAAGTCGTTATATCTCTTACTCAACACAGTCGTTATATCTCTCACTCAACACAGTCGTTATATCTCTTACTTTACACAAACGTTATATCTCTTACTTCACACAAACGTTATATCTCTCACTCAACACAGTCGTTATATCTCTCACTCCACACAGTCGTTATATCTCTTTCTTCACACAGTCGTTATATCTCTCACTCCAGAGAAACGTTATATCTCTCACTCACACAGTCGTTATATCTCTCACTCAACACAGTCGTTTCATCTCTCACTCCACACAGTCGTTATATCTATTACTTCACACAGTCGTTATATCTCTTACCTCACAAAGTCGTTATATCTCTCACTCACACATTCGTTATATCTCTCACTCAACACAATCGCTATATCTCTCACTCCATACAGTCGTTATATCTCTTACTTCACACAGTTGTTATACCTTTTACTTCACAAAGTCGTTATATCTCTCAATCAACACAGTCGTTATATCTCTCACTCCACACAGTCGTTATATCTCTCACTCCAGAGAAACGTTATATCTCTCACTCACACAGTCGTTATATCTCTCACTCAACACAGTCGTTGTATCTCTCACTCCACACAGTCGTTATATCTTTCACTTCACAAAGTCGTTATATCTCTCACTCAACACAGTCGTTATATCTCTTACTCTCCACAGTCGTTATATCTCTCACTCCAGAGAGTCGTTATATCTGTCACTCACACAGTCGTTTTATCTCTTACTTCACACAGTCGTTATATCTGTCACTCAACACAGTCGTTATATCTCTCACTCTCCACAGTCGTTATATCTCTCACTCACACAGTCGTTATATCTCTCACTCACACATTCGTTATATCTCTTACTTCAAACAGTCGTTATATCTCTCACTTCACACAGTCGTTATATCTTTCACTCACACAGTCGTTATATCTCTTACTTCACACAGTCGTTATATCTCTCACTCTCCAAAGTCGTTATATCTCTTACTCAACACAGTCGTTATATCTCTCACTCAACACAGTCGTTATATCTCTTACTTTACACAGTCGTTATATCTCTTACTCCAGATAGACGTTATATCTATCACTCACACAGTCGTTATATCTCTCACTCAACACAGTTGTTATATCTCTCACTCCACACAGTCGTTATATCACTTACTCAACACAGTCGTTATATCTCTCACTCCACAGTCGTTATATCTATTACTTTACACAGACGTTATATCTTTCATTCACACAGTAGTTATGTCTCTCACTCAACACATTTGTTATATCTCTCACTCCACACAGTCGTTATATCTATTACTTCACAAAGTCGTTATATCTCTTACTTCACACAGTCGTTATATCTCTCACTCACAAAGTCGTTATATCTCCCACTCACACAGTCGTTATATCTCTCACTCCACACAGTCGTTATATCTCTTACTTCACACAGTCGTTATATCTTCCACTCCACACAGTCGTTATATCTCCTACTCCACTAAGTCGTTATATCTCCCACTCACACAGTCGTTATATCTCTTGCTTCACACAGTCGTTATATCTCTCACTTCACACAGACGTTATTTCTCTCACTTCACACAGTCGTTATATCTCTTACTTCACACAGTCGTTATATCTCTCACTTCACACAGACGTTATATCTCTTACTTCACACAGTTGATATATCTCTTACTCAACACAGTCGTTATATCTCTCACTTCACACCGTCGTTATATATCTTACTCAACACAGTCGTTATATCTCTCACTTCACACAGTCGTTATATCTCTTACGTCACACAGTCGTTATATCTCTTACTTAACACAGTCGTTATATCTCTTACTTCACACAGTCATTATATCTCTTACCTCACACAGTCGTTATATCTCTTACACGTTCTTTATATCTCTTACTCAACACAGTCGTGATATCTCTCACTCACACAGTCGTTATATCTCTTACTTAACACAGTCTTTATATCTCTTTCTCAACACAGTCCTTATATCTCTTACTTCACACAGTCGTTATATCTCTCACTTCACACAGTCGTTATTTCTTTCACTCAACACAGTCGTTATATCTCTCACTTCACATAGTCGTTATATCTCTAACTCCACACAGTCGTTATATCTCCCACTCACACAGTCGTTATATCTCTCACTCAAAACAGTCGTTATATCTCTCACTCCACACAGTCGTTATATCTCTTACTTCACACACTCGTTATATCTCTTACTCAACACAGTCGTTATATCTCTCGCTCCACAGTCGTTCTATCTATTACTTCTCACCGACGTTATATCTCTCACTCACACAGTCGTTATATCTCTCACTCAACACAGTCGTTATATCTCTCACTCCACACAGTCGTTATATCTATTACTTCACACCGACGTTATATCTCTCACTCACACAGTCGTTATTTCTATTACTTCACACCGACGTTATATCTCTCACTCACACAGTCGTTATATCTCTCACTCAACACAGTCGTTATATCTCTTACTTCACACACTCGTTATATCTATTACTTCACACTGACGTTATATCTCTCACTCACACAGTCGTTATATCTCTCACTCAAAAGAGTCGTTATATCTCTCACTCACACATTCGTTATATATCTTACTTCACACAGTCGTTATATCTCTTACTTCACACAGTCGTTACATCTCTTACTCAACACAGTCATTATATCTCTTACTTCACATAGTCGTTATATCTCTCACTCCACACAGACGTTATATCTCTCACTCACACAGTCGCTATATCTCTTACTTCAAACAGTCGTTATATCTCTCACTCCACACAGTCGTTATATCTCCCACTCACACAGTCGTTATATCTCTCACTCAACACAGTCGTTATATCTCTTACTCCACACAGTCGTTATATCTCTTCCTTAACACAATCGTTATATCTTCCACTCCACACAGTCGTTATATCTCCTACTCCACTAAGTCGTTATATCTCCCACTCACACAGTCGTTATATCTCTTGCTTCACACATTCGTTATATCTCTCACTTTACACAGACGTTATTTCTCTCACTTCACACAGTCGTTATATCTCTTACTTCACATAGTCGTTTTATCTCTCACTTCACACAGACGTTATATCTCTTACTTTACACAGTTGATATATCTCTTACTCAACACAGTCTTTATATCTCTCACTTCACACCGTCGTTATATATCTTACTCAACACAGTCGTTATATCTCTCACTTCACACAGTCGTTATATCTCTTACGTCAAACAGTCGTTATATCTCTTACTCAACACAGTCGTTATATCTCTTACTTCACACAGTCATTATATCTCTTACCTCACACAGTCGTTATATCTCTTGCTTCACACAGTCGTTATATCTCTCACTTCACACAGACGTTATTTCTCTCACTTCACACAGTCGTTATATCTCTTACTTCACACAGTCGTTATATCTCTCACTTCACACAGACGTTATATCTCTTACTTCACACAGTTGATATATCTCTTACTCAACACATTCGTTATATCTCTCACTTCACACCGTCGTTATATATCTTACTCAACACAGTCGTTATATCTCTCACTTCACACAGTCGTTATATCTCTTACGTCACACAGTCGTTATATCTCTAACTCCAGACAGACGATATATCTCTCACTCACACTGTCGTTATATCTCTCACTCAACACAGTCATTGTATCTCTCACTCCACACAGTCGTTATATCTCTTACCTCACAAAGTCGTTATATCTCTCACTCACACATTCGTTATATCTCTCACTCAACACAATCGCTATATCTCTCACTCCACACAGTCGTTATATCTCTTACTTCACACAGTTGTTATATCTTTTACTTCACAAAGTCGTTATATCTCTCAATCAACACAGTCGTTATATCTCTCACTCCACACAGTCGTTATATCTCTCACTCCAGAGAGTCGTTATATCTGTCACTCACACAGTCGTTTTATCTCTTACTTCACACAATCGTTATATCTCTTACTTCACAAAGTCGTTATATCTCTCACTCACACATTCGTTATATCTCTCACTCCACACAGTCGTTATATCTCTTACTTCACACAGTTGTTATATCTTTTACTTCACAAAGTCGTTATATCTGTCACTAAACACAGTCGTTATATCTCTCACTCTCCACAGTCGTTATATCTCTTACTCAACACAGTCGTTATATCTCTCACTCAACAAAGTCGTTATATCTCTCACTCCACACAGTCGTTATATCTCTTACTCCACACAGTCGTTATATCTCTTACTTCACACACTCGTTATATCTCTTCCTTAACACAGTCGTTATATCTCTCGCTCCACAGTCGTTATATCTATTACTTCACACCGACGTTATATCTCTCACTCATACAGTCGTTATATATCTTACTTCACACAGTCGTTATATCTCTTACTTCACACAGTCGTTATATCTCTTACTCAACACAGTCGTTATATCTATTACTTCACACAGTCGTTATATCTCTAACTCCAGACAGACGATATATCTCTCACTCACACTGTCGTTATATCTCTCACTCACACATTCGTTATATCTCTCACTCAACACAATCGCTATATCTCTCACTCCACACAGTCGTTATATCTCTTACTTCACACAGTTGTTATATCTTTTACTTCACAAAGTCGTTATATCTCTCAATCAACACAGTCGTTATATCTCTCACTCCACACAGTCGTTATATCTCTCACTCCAGAGAGTCGTTATATCTGTCACTCACACAGTCGTTTTATCTCTTACTTCACACAATCGTTATATCTCTTACTTCACAAAGTCGTTATATCTCTCACTCACACATTCGTTATATCTCTCACTCCACACAGTCGTTATATCTCTTACTTCACACAGTTGTTATATCTTTTACTTCACAAAGTCGTTATATCTGTCACTAAACACAGTCGTTATATCTCTCACTCTCCACAGTCGTTATATCTCTCACTCACACAGTCGTTATATCTCTCACTCACACAGTCGTTATATCTCTTACTTCAAACAGTCGTTATATCTCTAAGTTCACACAGTCGTTATATCTTTCACTCACACAGTCGTTATATCTCTTACTTCACACAGTCGTTATATCTCTCACTCTCCAAAGTCGTTATATCTCTTACTCAACACAGTCGTTATATCTCTCACTCAACAAAGTCGTTATATCTCTCACTCCACACAGTCGTTATATCTCTTACTCCACACAGTCGTTATATCTCTTACTTCACACACTCGTTATATCTCTTCCTTAACACAGTCGTTATATCTCTCGCTCCACAGTCGTTATATCTATTACTTCACACCGACGTTATATCTCTCACTCATACAGTCGTTATATATCTTACTTCACACAGTCGTTATATCTCTTACTTCACACAGTCGTTATATCTCTTACTCAACACAGTCATTATATCTCTTCCTTCACACAGTCGTTATATCTCTCACTCAACACAGTCGTTATATCTCTCACTTCACACAGTCGTTATATCTCTCACTCCACACAGTCGTTATATCTCTTACTCCACACAGTCGTTATATCTCTCACTCAACACAGTCGTTATATCTCTCACTCTCCAATATCGTTATATCTCACACTCCATAGAGTCGTTATATCTCTCACTCACACAGTCGTTTTTTCTCTCACTCACACAGTCGTTATATCTCTCACTTAACACAGTCGTTATATCTCTTACTTCACACAAACGTTATATCTCTCACTCAACACAGTCGTTATATCTCTCACTCCACACAGTCGTTATATCTCTTTCTTCACACAGTCGTTATATCTCTCACTCCAGAGAAACGTTATATCTCTCACTCACACAGTCGTTATATCTCTCACTCAACACAGTCGTTGTATCTCTCACTCCACACAGTCGTTATATCTATTACTTCACAGTCGTTAAATCTATTACTTCACACCGACGTTATATCTCTCACTCATACAGTCGTTATATATCTTACTTCACACAGTCGTTATATCTCTTACTTCACACAGTCGTTATATCTCTTACTCAACACAGTCATTATATCTCTTCTTTCACACAGTCGTTATATCTCTCACTTCACACAGTCGTTATATCTCTCACTCAACACAGTCGTTATATCTCTCACTTCACACAGTCGTTATATCTCTCACTCCACACAGTCGTTATATCTCTTACTCCACACAGTCGTTATATCTCTCACTCAACACAGTCGTTATATCTCTCACTCTCCAATATCGTTATATCTCACACTCCATAGAGTCGTTATATCTCTCACTCACACAGTCTTTTTTTCTCTCACTCACACAGTCGTTATATCTCTCACTTAACACAGTCGTTATATCTCTTACTTCACACAAACGTTATATCTCTCACTCAACACAGTCGTTATATCTCTCACTCCACACAGTCGTTATATCTCTTTCTTCACACAGTCGTTATATCTCTCACTCCAGAGAAACGTTATATCTCTCACTCACACAGTCGTTATATCTCTCACTCAACACAGTCGTTGTATCTCTCACTCCACACAGTCGTTATATCTATTACTTCACACAGTCGTTATATCTCTAACTCCAGACAGACGATATATCTCTCACTCACACTGTCGTTATATCTCTCACTCAACACAGTCAATGTATCTCTCACTCCACACAGTCGTTATATCTCTTACCTCACAAAGTCGTTACATCTCTCACTCACACATTCGTTATATCTCTCACTCAACACAATCGCTATATCTCTCACTCCACACAGTCGTTATATCTCTTACTTCACACAGTTGTTATATCTTTTACTTCACAAAGTCGTTATATCTCTCAATCAACACAGTCGTTATATCTCTCACTCCACACAGTCGTTATATCTCTCACTCCAGAGAGTCGTTATATCTGTCACTCACACAGTCGTTTTATCTCTTACTTCACACAGTCGTTATATCTCTTACTTCACAAAGTCGTTATATCTCTCACTCACACATTCGTTATATCTCTCACTCCACACAGTCGTTATATCTCTTACTTCACACAGTTGTTATATCTTTTACTTCACAAAGTCGTTATATCTGTCACTCAACACAGTCGTTATATCTCTCACTCTTCACAGTCGTTATATCTCTCACTCACACAGTCGTTATATCTCTCACTCACACAGTCGTTATATCTCTTACTTCAAACAGTCGTTATATCTCTCACTTCACACAGTCGTTATATCTTTCACTCACACAGTCGTTATATCTCTTACTTCACACAGTCGTTATATCTCTCACTCTCCAAAGTCGTTATATCTCTTACTCAACACAGTCGTTATATCTCTCACTCAACACAGTCGTTATATCTCTCACTCCACACAGTCGTTATATCTCTTTCTTCACACAGTCGTTATATCTCTCACTCCAGAGAAACGTTATATCTCTCACTCACACAGTCGTTATATCTCTCACTCAACACAGTCGTTGTATCTCTCACTCCACACAGTCGTTATATCTATTACTTCACACAGTCGTTATATCTCTAACTCCAGACAGACGATATATCTCTCACTCACACTGTCGTTATATCTCTCACTCAACACAGTCATTGTATCTCTCACTCCACACAGTCGTTATATCTCTTACCTCACAAAGTCGTTATATCTCTTACTCACACATTCGTTATATCTCTCACTCAACACAATCGCTATATCTCTCACTCCACACAGTCGTTATATCTCTTACTTCACACAGTTGTTATATCTCTTACTTCACACAGTCGTTATATCTCTCACTCAACACAGTCGTTATATCTCTCACTCAACACATTCGTTATATCTCTCACTCACACAGTCGCTATATCTCTTACTTCACACAGTCGTTATATCTCTTACTCCAGATAGACGTTATATCTATCACTCACACAGTCGTTATATCTCTCACTCAACACAGTTGTTATATCTCTCACTCCACACAGTCGTTATATCACTTACTCAACACAGTCGTTATATCTCTCACTCCACAGTCGTTATATCTATTACTTTACACAGACGTTATATCTTTCATTCACACAGTAGTTATGTCTCTCACTCAACACATTTGTTATATCTCACACTCCACACAGTCGTTATATCTATTACTTCACACAGTCGTTATATCTCTTACTCAACACAGTCGTTATATCTCTTACTTCACACAGTCGTTATATCTCTTCCTTAACACAATCGTTATATCTTCCACTCCACACAGTCGTTATATCTCCTACTCCACTAAGTCGTTATATCTCCCACTCACACAGTCGTTATATCTCTTGCTTCACACAGTCGTTATATCTCTCACTTTACACAGACGTTATTTCTCTCACTTCACACAGTCGTTATATCTCTTACTTCACACAGTCGTTTTATCTCTCACTTCACACAAACGTTATATCTTTTACTTCACACAGTTGATATATCTCTTACTCAACACAGTCTTTATATCTCTCACTTCACACCGTCGTTATATATCTTACTCAACACAGTCGTTATATCTCTCACTTCACACAGTCGTTATATCTCTTACGTCAAACAGTCGTTATATCTCTTACTCAACACAGTCGTTATATCTCTTACTTTACACAGTCATTATATCTCTTACCTCACACAGTCGTTATATCTCTTGCTTCACACAGTAGTTATATCTCTCACTTCACACAGACGTTATTTCTCTCACTTCACACAGTCGTTATATCTCTTACTTCACACAGTCGTTATATCTCTCACTTCACACAAACGTTATATCTCTTACTTCACACAGTTGATATATCTCTTACTCAACACAGTCGTTATATCTCTCACTTCACACCGTCGTTATATATCTTACTCAACACAGTCGTTATATCTCTCACTTCACACAGTCGTTATATCTCTTACGTCACACAGTCGTTATATCTCTTACTCAACACAGTCGTGATATCTCTCACTCACACAGTCGTTATATATCTTACTTCACACAATCGTTATATCTCTTACTTAACACAGTCGTTATATCTCTTACTCAACACAGTCCTTATATGTCTTACTTCACACAGTCGTTATATCTCTCACTTCATACAGTCGTTATATCTTTCACTCAACGCAGTCGTTATATCTCTCACTTCACACAGTCGTTATATCTCTCACTCCACACAGTCGTTACATCTCTCACTCCACACAGTCGTTGTATCTCTTACTCAACACAGTCGTTATATCTCTTACTCTCCACAGTCGTTATATCTCTCACTCAACACAGTCGTTGTATCTCTTACTCCACACAGTCGTTATATCTCTCACTCAACACAGTCGTTATATCTCTTACTCTCCACAGTCGTTATATCTCTCACTCCATAGAGTCGTTATATCTCTCACTCCACACAGTCGTTATATCTCTTTCTTCACACAGTCGTAATATCTCTCACTCCAGAGAAACGTTATATCTCTCACTCACACAGTCGTTATATCTCTCACTCAACACAGTCGTTGTATCTCTCACTCCACACAGTCGTTATATCTATTACTTCACAGTCGTTATATCTATTACTTCACACCGACGTTATATCTCTCACTCATACAGTCGTTATATATCTTACTTCACACAGTCGTTATATCTCTTACTTCACACAGTCGTTATATCTCTTACTCAACACAGTCATTATATCTCTTCTTTCACACAGTCGTTATATCTCTCACTTCACACAGTCGTTATATCTCTCACTCAACACAGTCGTTATATCTCTCACTTCACACAGTCGTTATATCTCTCACTCCACACAGTCGTTATATCTCTTACTCCACACAGTCGTTATATCTCTCACTCAACACAGTCGTTATATCTCTCACTCTCCAATATCGTTATATCTCACACTCCATAGAGTCGTTATATCTCTCACTCACACAGTCGTTTTTTCTCTCACTCACACAGTCGATATATCTCTCACTTAACACAGTCGTTATATCTCTTACTTCACACAAACGTTATATCTCTCACTCAACACAGTCGTTATATCTCTCACTCCACACAGTCGTTATATCTCTTTCTTCACACAGTCGTTATATCTCTCACTCCAGAGAAACGTTATATCTCTCACTCACACAGTCGTTATATCTCTCACTCAACACAGTCGTTGTATCTCTCACTCCACACAGTCGTTATATCTATTACTTCACACAGTCGTTATATCTCTAACTCAAGACAGACGATATATCTCTCACTCACACTGTCGTTATATCTCTCACTCAACACAGTCAATGTATCTCTCACTCCACACAGTCGTTATATCTCTTACCTCACAAAGTCGTTATATCTCTCACTCACACATTCGTTATATCTCTCACTCAACACAATCGCTATATCTCTCACTCCACACAGTCGTTATATCTCTTACTTCACACAGTTGTTATATCTTTTACTTCACAAAGTCGTTATATCTCTCAATCAACACAGTCGTTATATCTCTCACTCCACACAGTCGTTATATCTCTCACTCCAGAGAGTCGTTATATCTGTCACTCACACAGTCGTTTTATCTCTTACTTCACACAGTCGTTATATCTCTTACTTCACAAAGTCGTTATATCTCTCACTCACACATTCGTTATATCTCTCACTCCACACAGTCGTTATATCTCTTACTTCACACAGTTGTTATATCTTTTACTTCACAAAGTCGTTATATCTGTCACTCAACACAGTCGTTATATCTCTCACTCTCCACAGTCGTTATATCTCTCACTCACACAGTCGTTATATCTCTCACTCACACAGTCGTTATATCTCTTACTTCAAACAGTCGTTATATCTCTCACTTCACACAGTCGTTATATCTTTCACTCACACAGTCGTTATATCTCTTACTTCACACAGTCGTTATATCTCTAACTCTCCAAAGTCGTTATATCTCTTACTCAACACAGTCGTTATATCTCACATAACACAGTCGTTATATCTCTCACTCCACACAGTCGTTATATCTCTTTCTTCACACAGTCGTTATAACTCTCACTCCAAAGAAACGTTATATCTCTCACTCACACAGTCGTTATATCTCTCACTCAACACAGTCGTTGTATCTCTCACTCCACACAGTCGTTATATCTATTACTTCACACAGTCGTTATATCTCTAACTCCAGACAGACGATATATCTCTCACTCACACTGTCGTTATATCTCTCACTCAACACAGTCATTGTATCTCTCACTCCACACAGTCGTTATATCTCTTACCTCACAAAGTCGTTATATCTCTTACTCACACATTCGTTATATCTCTCACTCAACACAATCGCTATATCTCTCACTCCACACAGTCGTTATATCTCTTACTTCACACAGTTGTTATATCTCTTACTTCACACAGTCGTTATATCTCTCACTCAACACAGTCGTTATATCTCTCACTCAACACATTCGTTATATCTCTCACTCACACAGTCGCTATATCTCTTACTTCACACAGTCGTTATATCTTTTACTCCAGATAGACGTTATACCTATCACTCACACAGTCGTTATATCTCTCACTCAACACAGTTGTTATATCTCTCACTCCACACAGTCGTTATATCACTTACTCAACACAGTCGTTATATCTCTCACTCCACAGTCGTTATATCTATTACTTTACACAGACGTTATATCTTTCATTCACACAGTAGTTATGTCTCTCACTCAACACATTTGTTATATCTCACACTCCACACAGTCGTTATATCTATTACTTCACACAGTCGTTATATCTCTTACTCAACACAGTCGTTATATCTCTTACTTCACAAAGTCGTTATATCTCTTCCTTAACACAATCGTTATATCTTCCACTCCACACAGTCGTTATATCTCCTACTCCACTAAGTCGTTATA
Organism: Biomphalaria pfeifferi; assembly: GCA_030265305.1. Classification (NCBI taxonomy): domain Eukaryota; kingdom Metazoa; phylum Mollusca; class Gastropoda; family Planorbidae; genus Biomphalaria; species Biomphalaria pfeifferi. The sequence goes on from JASAOG010000001.1 coordinate 5,846,946, forward strand.
TCTCCCACTCACACAGTCGTTATATCTCTTGCTTCACACAGTCGTTATATCTCTCACTTTACACAGACGTTATTTCTCTCACTTCACACAGTCGTTATATCTCTTACTTCACACAGTCGTTTTATCTCTCACTTCACACAAACGTTATATCTCTTACTTCACACAGTTGATATATCTCTTACTCAACACAGTCTTTATATCTCTCACTTCACACCGTCGTTATATATCTTACTCAACACAGTCGTTATATCTCTCACTTCACACAGTCGTTATATCTCTTACGTCAAACAGTCGTTATATCTCTTACTCAACACAGTCGTTATATCTCTTACTTTACACAGTCATTATATCTCTTACCTCACACAGTCGTTATATCTCTTGCTTCACACAGTCGTTATATCTCTCACTTCACACAGACGTTATTTCTCTCACTTCACACAGTCGTTATATCTCTTACTTCACACAGTCGTTATATCTCTCACTTCACACAGACGTTATATCTCTTACTTCACACAGTTGATATATCTCTTACTCAACACAGTCGTTATATCTCTCACTTCACACCGTCGTTATATATCTTACTCAACACAGTCGTTATATCTCTCACTTCACACAGTCGTTATATCTCTTACGTCACACAGTCGTTATATCTCTTACTCAACACAGTCGTGATATCTCTCACTCACACAGTCGTTATATATCTTACTTCACACAATCGTTATATCTCTTACTTAACACAGTCGTTATATCTCTTACTCAACACAGTCCTTATATGTCTTACTTCACACAGTCGTTATATCTCTCACTTCATACAGTCGTTATATCTTTCACTCAACACAGTCGTTATATCTCTCACTTCATACAGTCGTTATATCTTTCACTCAACACAGTCGTTATATCTCTTCCTTCACACAGTCGTTATATCTCTCACGTCACACAGTCGTTATATCTCTCACTCAACACAGTCGTTATATCTCTCACTTCACACAGTCGTTATATCTCTCACTCCACACAGTCGTTATATCTCTTACTCCACACAGTCGTTATATCTCTCACTCAACACAGTCGTTATATCTCTCACTCTCCAATATCGTTATATCTCACACTCCATAGAGTCGTTATATCTCTCACTCACACAGTCGTTTTTTCTCTCACTCACACAGTCGTTATATCTCTCACTTAACACAGTCGTTATATCTCTTACTTCACACAAACGTTATATCTCTCACTCAACACAGTCGTTATATCTCTCACTCCTTACAGTCGTTATATCTCTTTCTTCACACAGTAGTTATATCTCTCACTCTAGAGAAACGTTATATCTCTCACTCACACAGTCGTTATATCTCTCACTCAACACAGTCGTTGTATCTCTCACTCCACACAGTCGTTATATCTATTACTTCACAGTCGTTATATCTATTACTTCACACCGACGTTATATCTCTCACTCATACAGTCGTTATATATCTTACTTCACACAGTCGTTATATCTCTTACTTCACACAGTCGTTATATCTCTTACTCAACACAGTCATTATATCTCTTCTTTCACACAGTCGTTATATCTCTCACTTCACACAGTCGTTATATCTCTCACTCAACACAGTCGTTATATCTCTCACTCTCCAATATCGTTATATCTCACACTCCATAGAGTCGTTATATCTCTCACTCACACAGTCGTTTTTTCTCTCACTCACACAGTCGTTATATCTCTCACTTAACACAGTCGTTATATCTCTTACTTCACACAAACGTTATATCTCTCACTCAACACAGTCGTTATATCTCTCACTCCACACAGTCGTTATATCTCTTTCTTTACACAGTCGTTATATCTCTCACTCCAGAGAAACGTTATATCTCTCACTCACACAGTCGTTATATCTCTCACTCAACACAGTCGTTGTATCTCTCACTCCACACAGTCGTTATATCTATTACTTCACACAGTCGTTATATCTCTAACTCCAGACAGACGATATATCTCTCACTCACACTGTCGTTATATCTCTCACTCAACACAGTCAATGTATCTCTCACTCCACACAGTCGTTATATCTCTTACCTCACAAAGTCGTTATATCTCTCACTCACACATTCGTTATATCTCTCACTCAACACAATCGCTATATCTCTCACTCCACACAGTCGTTATATCTCTTACTTCACACAGTTGTTATATCTTTTACTTCACAAAGTCGTTATATCTCTCAATCAACACAGTCGTTATATCTCTCACTCCACACAGTCGTTATATCTCTCACTCCAGAGAGTCGTTATATCTGTCACTCACACAGTCGTTTTATCTCTTACTTCACACAGTCGTTATATCTCTTACTTCACAAAGTCGTTATATCTCTCACTCACACATTCGTTATATCTCTCACTCCACACAGTCGTTATATCTCTTACTTCACACAGTTGTTATATCTTTTACTTCACAAAGTCGTTATATCTTTCACTCAACACAGTCGTTATATCTCTCACTCTCCACAGTCGTTATATCTCTCACTCACACAGTCGTTATATCTCTCACTCACACAGTCGTTATATCTCTTAATTCAAACAGTCGTTATATCTCTCACTTCACACAGTCGTTATATCTTTCACTCACACAGTCGTTATATCTCTTACTTCACACAGTCGTTATATCTCTCACTCTCCAAAGTCGTTATATCTCTTACTCAACACAGTCGTTATATCTCTCACTCAACACAGTCGTTATATCTCTCACTCCACACAGTCGTTATATCTCTTTCTTCACACAGTCGTTATATCTCTCACTCCAGAGAAACGTTATATCTCTCACTCACACAGTCGTTATATCTCTCACTCAACACAGTCGTTGTATCTCTCACTCCACACAGTCGTTATATCTATTACTTCACACAGTCGTTATATCTCTAAGTCCAGACAGACGTTATATCTCTAAATCAACTAGTCGTTATATCTCTCACTCAACACAGTCGTTATATCTCTCACTCCACACAGTCATTATATCTCTTACTCAACACAGTCGTTATATCTCTCACTTCACACAGTCGTTATATCTCTTACGTCAAACAGTCGTTATATATCTTACTTCACACAATCGTTATATCTCTTACTTAACACAGTCGTTATATCTCTTACTCAACACAGTCCTTATATGTCTTACTTCACACAGTCGTTATATCTCTCACTTCATACAGTCGTTATATCTTTCACTCAACGCAGTCGTTATATCTCTCACTTCACACAGTCGTTATATCTCTCACTCCACACAGTCGTTACATCTCTCACTCCACACAGTCGTTGTATCTCTTACTCAACACAGTCGTTATATCTCTCACTTCACACAGTCGTTATATCTCTCACTCCACACAGTCGTTACATCTCTCACTCCACACAGTCGTTGTATCTCTTACTCAACACAGTCGTTATATCTCTTACTCTCCACAGTCGTTATATCTCTCACTCAACACAGTCGTTGTATCTCTTACTCCACACAGTCGTTATATCTATCACTCAACACAGTCGTTATATCTCTTACTCTCCACAGTCGTTATATCTCTCACTCCATAGAGTCGTTATATCTCTCACTCACACAGTCGTTTATCTCTCACTTCACACAGTCGTTATATCTTTCAATTCACACAGTCGTTTTATCTCTCACTTTACACAGTCGTTATATCTCTCACTCCACACATTCGTTATATCTCTCACTTCATACAGTCGTATTTCTCGCACTCCACACAGTCGTTATATCTCTCACTTTACACAGTCGTTATATCTCTCACTCAACACAATCTTTATATCTTTCACTTCACACAGTTGTTTTATCTCTCACTCAACACAGTCGTTATATCTTTAACTTCACAAAGTCGTTATATCTCTCACTCAACACAGTCGTTATTTCTCCAATTCTCACAGTCGTTATATCTTTTACTTCACACAGTCGTTTTATCTCTCACTTCACACAATCGTTTATTGTCTCACTCCACACATTCGTTATATCTCACACTTCACACAGTCGTATATCTTTCACTTCACACAGTCATTATATCTCCATTCACACAGTCGTTATATCTCCCACTCAACACAGTCGTTATATCTCTCACTACACACAGTCGTTATATCTCTACTCCACACAGTAGTTATATCTCTCACTCAACACAGTCGTTATATATCTGACTTCACACAGTCATTATATCTCATACTCCACAGAGTCGTTATATCTCTCACTCACACAGTCGTTATATCTCTCACTTCACTTAGTCGTTATATCTCTCACTTACACAGTCGTTATATCTCCCACTTCACACAGACGTTATATCTCTCACTCAACACAGTCGTTATATCTCTCACTCCACTTAGTCGTTATATCTCCCACTCACACAGTCGTTAGATCTCTCACTCCACTTAGTTGTTATATATCCCACTCACACAGTCGTTATATCTCTCACTCCACTTAGTTGTTATATCTCCCACTCACACAGTCGTTATATCTCCCACTCACACAGTCGTTATATCTCCAACTCACACAGTCGTTATATCTCCCACTCACACAGTCGTTATATCTCTCACTCCACTTAGTTGTTATATCTCCCACTCACACAGTCGTTATATCTCTCACTCCACTTATTTGTTATATCTCCCACTCACACAGTCGTTATATCTCCAACTCACACAGTCGTTATATCTCTCACTCCACTTAGTTGTTATGTCTCGCACTAACACAGTCGTTATATCTCCCACTCACACAGTCGTTATATCTCTCACTCGACTTAGTTGTTATATCTCCCACTAACACAGTCGTTATATCTCTCACTCCACTTAGTTATTATATCTCCCACTCAGACAGTCGTTATATCTCCCACTCACACAGTCGTTATATCTCTCACTCCACAGAGTCGTTATATCTCTCACTTACACAGTCGTTATATCTCTCACTTCACACAGTCGTTATACTCTCACTCAACACAGTCGTTATATCTATCACTCAACACAGTCGTTATATCTCCCACTTCACACAGTCGTTTTATCTTTCACTTCGAACAGTCGTTATATCTCTCACTCTCACAATCGTTATATCTCTCACTCTCCACAGTCGTTATATCTCTCACTCCACAGAGTCGTTATATCTCTCACTTACACAGTCGTTATATCTCTCACTTCACACAGTCGTTATATCTTTCACTCACACGGTTGTTATATCTCCCACTCTCAACAGTCGTTATATCTCTCACTCCACAGAGTCGTTATATCTCTCACTCACACAGTCGCTATATCTCTTACTTCACACAGTCGTTATATCTCTTACTCCAGATAGACGTTATATCTATCACTCACACAGGCTTTATGTCTCTCACTCCACTTAGTTGTTATATCTCCCACTCACACTGTCGTTATATCTCTCACTCAACACAGTCGTTATATCTCTTACTCTCCACAGTCGTTATATCTCTCACTCCATAGAGTCGTTATATCTCTCACTCACACAGTCGTTTATCTCTCACTTCACACAGTCGTTATATCTCTCACTCACACATTCGTTATATCTCTATCTTAACACAGTCGTTATATCTCTTACTTCACACAAACGTTATATCTCTCACTAAACACAGTCGTTATATCTCTTTCTTAACACAGTCGTTAAATCTCCCACTCACACAGTCGTTATATCTCTCACTCACACAGTCGTTATATCTCTATCTTAACACAGTCGTTATATCTCTTACTTCACACAAACGTTATATCTCTCACTCAACAAAGTCGTTATATCTCTTACTTAACACAGTCGTTATATCTCCCACTCACACAGTCGTTATATCTCCTACTCACACAGTCGTTATAACTTTAACTTCACACAGTCGTTATGTCTCTCATTCAACACAGTCGTTATATCTTTCACTTCACACAGTCGTTATATCTCTCACTCAACACAGTCGTTATATCTTTCACTTCACACAGTCGTTATATCTTACACTCAACACACTCGTTATATCTCTCACTCAACACAGTCGTTATATCTCCCACTTCACACAGTCGTTTTATCTCTCACTTCACACAGTCGTATATCTCTCACTACACACAGTCATTATATCTCTCACTTCAAACAATCGTTATATCTCTCACTCATTACAGTCGTTATATCTCTCACTTCAAACAGTCGTTATATCTCTCACTCAACACAGTCGCTATAACTCTCACTTCACACAGTCGTTATATCTCCATTCACACAGTCGTTATATCTCCCACTCAACACAGTCGTTATATCTCTCACTACACACAGTCGTTATATCTCTACTCCACACAGTAGTTATATCTCTCACTCAACACAGTCATTCTATCTCTCACTCTCCACAGTCGTTATATCTCATACTCCACAGAGTCGTTATATCTCTCACTCACACAGTCGTTATATCTCTCACTTCACTTAGTCGTTATATCTCTTACTCACACAGTCGTTATATCTCCCACTTCACACAGACGTTACATCTCTCACTCAACACAGTCGTTATATCTCTCACTCAACATAGTCGTTATATCTCTCACTTCACACAGTCGTTTTATCTCCCACTCACACAGTCGTTATATCTCTCACTTCACACAGTCGTTATATCTTTCACTTCACACAGTCGTTATATCTCTCACTTCACACAGTCGTTTATTCTCTCACTTCACACAGTCGTTATATCTCTCACTTCACACAGTCGTTATATCTCTCACTCCACACATTCGTTATATCTCTCACTCCACACAGTCGTTGTATCTCTCACTTCACACAATCGTTATATCTTTCACTCAACACAGTCGTTATATCTCTCACTTTACACAGTCGTTATATCTCTCACTCAAGACAGTCGTTATATCTCTCAATTTACATAGTCGTTATATCTCTCAATCAACACAGTCGTTATATCTCCATTCACACAGTCGTTATATCTCCCTCTCAACACAGTCGTTATATGTCTCACTCCACACAGTCGTTATATCTCTCACTCAACACAGTCGTTATATCTCTCACTCAACACAGTCGTTATATCTCTCACTCCACACAGTCATTATATCTCTTACTCAACACAGTCGTTATATCTCTCACTCAACACATTCGTTATATCTATTACTTCACACAGACGTTATATCTCTCACTCAACACAGTCGTTATATCTCTCACTCAACACAGTCGTTATATCTCCCACTTCACATAGTCGTTTTATCTGCCACTTCAAACAGTCGTTATATCTCTTACTCAACACAGTCGTTATATCTCTTACTTCACACAGTCGTTATATCTCTCACTCCACACAGACGTTATATCTCTCACTCACACAGTCGCTATATCTCTTACTTCACACAGTCGTTATATCTCTCACTCCAGACAGACGTTATATCTCTCACTCAACTAGTCGTTATATCTCTCACTCAACACAGTCGTTATATCTCTCACTCCACACAGTCATTATATCTCTTACTCAACACAGTCGTTATATCTCTCACTCAACACATTCGTTATATCTATTACTTCACACAGACGTTATATCTCTCACTCAACACAGTCGTTATATCTCTCACTCAACACAGTCGTTATATCTCCCACTTCACATAGTCGTTTTATCTGCCACTTCAAACAGTCGTTATATCTCTTACTTAACACAGTCGTTATATTTCTTACTCAATACAGTCGTTCTATCTCTTACTTCACACAGTCGTTATATCTCTCACTCCACACAGTCGTTATATCTCTTACTTCACACAGTCGTTATATCTCTCACTCAACACAGTCGTTATATCTCTCACTTCACACAGTCGTTATATCTCTCACTCACACAGTCGTTATATCTCTTACTTTACACAGTCGTTATATCTCATACTCCAGACAGTCGTTATAACTATTACTTCTTACAAACGTTATATCTCTCACTAAAACAGTCGTTATATTTCTCACTCAACACAGTCTTTATATCTCTCACTCCACACAGTCGTTATATCTCTCACTTCACACATACGTTATATCTCTCACTCAACACAGTTGTTATATCTCCCACTCACACAGTCGTTATATCTCTCACTCCACTTAGTTGTTATATCTCCCACTCACACAGTCGTTATATCTCCCACTTACACAGTCGTTATATCTCTCACTCCACACAGTCGTTATATCTCTCACTCACACAGTCGTTATATCTCTTACTTTACACAGTCGTTATATCTCTTACTCCAGACAGACGTTATAACTATTACTTCTTACAGACGTTTTATCTCTCACTAAAACAGTCGTTATATTTCTCACTCAACACAGTCGTTATATCTCCCACTCACACAGTCGTTATATCTCTCACTCTCCACAGTCGTTATATCTCTCACTCCACAGAGTCGTTATATCTCTCACTTACACAGTCGTTATATCTCTCACTTCACACAGTCGTTTTATCTCTCACTTCACACAGTCGTTTATTATCTCACTTCACACAGTCGTTATATCTCTCACTCCACACATTCGTTATATCTCTCACTTCACACAGTCGTTATATCTCTCACTTCACACAGTCGTTATATCTCTCACCTTACTAAGTCTTATATCTCTCACTTCACACAGTCATTATATCTCTCACTCAACACAGTCGTTATATCTCCCACTCACACAGTCGTTATATCTCTCACTTCACACAGTCGTTTTATTTTTCCCTTCACACAGTCGTTTTATCTCTCACTTCACACAGTCGTTATATCTCTCACTCCACACATTTGTTATATCTCTCACTTCACACAATCGTTATATCTCTTTACTCAACACAGTCGTTATATCTCTCACTTCACATTGTCGTTATATCTCTCACTCAACACAGTCTTTATATCTCTCCTTTCACATAGTCGTTATATCTCTCAATCAACACAGTCGTTATATCTCCCACTCACACAGTCGTTATATCTCTCACTTCACACAGTCATTATATCTTTCACTTCACACAGTCGTTATATCTCTCACTCCACTAAGTCTTATATCTCTCACTTCACACAGTCGTTATATTTCTCACTGAACACAGTCGTTATATCTCCATTCACACAGTCGTTATATCTCTCACTTTACTAAGTCTTATGTCTCTCACTTCACACAGTCGTTATATCTCTCACTCAACATAGTCGTTATATCTCTCACTCCACACATTCGTTATATCTCTCACTCACACAGTCGCTATATCTCTTACTTCACACAGTCGTTATATCTCTTACTCCAGATAGACGTTATATCTATCACTCACACAGTCGTTATATCTCTCACTCAACACAGTTTTTATATCTCTCACTCCACACAGTCGTTATATCTCTCACTCAACACAGTCGTTATAACTCTCACTTCACACAGTCGTTATATCTCCATTCACACAGTCGTTATATCTCCCACTCAACACAGTCGTTATATCTCTCACTACACACAGTCGTTATATCTCTACTCCACACAGTAGTTATATCTCTTACTCAACACAGTCATTCTATCTCTCACTCTCCACAGTCGTTATATCTCATACTCCACAGAGTCGTTATATCTCTCACTCACACAGTCGTTATATCTCTCACTTCACTTAGTCGTTATATCTCTTACTCACACAGTCGTTATATCTCCCACTTCACACAGACGTTACATCTCTCACTCAACACAGTCGTTATATCTCTCACTCAACATAGTCGTTATATCTCTCACTTCACACAGTCGTTTTATCTCCCACTCACACAGTCGTTATATCTCTCACTTCACACAGTCGTTATATCTTTCACTTCACACAGTCGTTATATCTCTCACTTCACACAGTCGTTTATTCTCTCACTTCACACAGTCGTTATATCTCTCACTTCACACAGTCGTTATATCTCTCACTCCACACATTCGTTATATCTCTCACTCCACACAGTCGTTATATCTCTCACTTCACACAATCGTTATATCTTTCATTCAACACAGTCGTTATATCTCTCACTTTACACAGTCGTTATATCTCTTACTCAACACAGTCGTTATATCTCTCACTTTACATAGTCGTTATATCTCTCAATCAACACAGTCGTTATATCTCCATTCACACAGTCGTTATATCTCCCTCTCAACACAGTCGTTATATCTCTCACTCCACACAGTCGTTATATCTCTCACTCAAAACAGTCGTTATATCTCTCACTCAACACAGTCGTTATATCTCTCACTCCACACAGTCATTATATCTCTTACTCAACACAGTCGTTCTATCTCTCACTCAACACATTCGTTATATCTATTACTTCACACAGACGTTATATCTCTCACTCAACACAGTCGTTATATCTCTCACTCAACACAGTCGTTATATCTCCCACTTCACATAGTCGTTTTATCTGCCACTTCAAACAGTCGTTATATCTCTTACTCAACACAGTCGTTATATCTCTTACTTCACACAGTCGTTATATCTCTCACTCCACACAGACGTTATATCTCTCACTCACACAGTCGCTATATCTCTTACTTCACACAGTCGTTATATCTCTCACTCCAGACAGACGTTATATCTCTAAATCAACTAGTCGTTATATCTCTCACTCAACACAGTCGTTATATCTCTCACTCCACACAGTCATTATATCTCTTACTCAACACAGTCGTTATATCTCTCACTCAACACATTCGTTATATCTATTACTTCACACAGACGTTTTATCTCTCACTCAACACAGTCGTTATATCTCTCACTCAACACAGTCGTTATATCTCCCACTTCACATAGTCGTTTTATCTGCCACTTCAAACAGTCGTTATATCTCTTACTTAACACAGTCGTTATATCTCTCACTCCACACAGTCGTTATATTTCTTACTTCACACAGTCGTTATATCTCTTACTCAATACAGTCGTTCTATCTCTTACTTCACACAGTCGTTATATCTCTCACTCCACACAGTCGTTATATCTCTTACTTCACACAGTCGTTATATCTCTCACTCAACACAGTCGTTATATCTCTCACTTCACACAGTCGTTATATCTCTCACTCACACAGTCGTTATATCTCTTACTTTACACAGTCGTTATATCTCATACTCCAGACAGTCGTTATAACTATTACTTCTTACAAACGTTATATCTCTCACTAAAACAGTCGTTATATTTCTCACTCAACACAGTCTTTATATCTCTCACTCCACACAGTCGTTATATCTCTCACTTCACACATATGTTATATCTCTCACTCAACACAGTTGTTATATCTCCCACTCACACAGTCGTTATATCTCTCACTCCACTTAGTTGTTATATCCCCCACTCACACAGTCGTTATATCTCCCACTTACACAGTCGTTATATCTCTCACTCCAAACAGTCGTTATATCTCTCACTCAACACAGTCGTTATATCTCTCACTTCACACAGTCGTTATATCTCTCACTCACACAGTCGTTATATCTCTTACTTTACACAGTCGTTATATCTCTTACTCCAGACAGACGTTATAACTATTACTTCTTACAGACGTTTTATCTCTCACTAAAACAGTCGTTATATTTCTCACTCAACACAGTCGTTATATCTCCCACTCACACAGTCGTTATATCTCTCACTCTCCACAGTCGTTATATCTCTCACTCCACAGAGTCGTTATATCTCTCACTTACACAGTCGTTATATCTCTCACTTCACACAGTCGTTTTATCTCTCACTTCACACAGTCGTTTATTATCTCACTTCACACAGTCGTTATATCTCTCTATTCACACAGTCGTTATATCTCTCACTCCACACATTCGTTATATCTCTCACTTCACACAGTCGTTATATCTCTCACTTCACACAGTCGTTATATCTCTCACTTTACTAAGTCTTATATCTCTCACTTCACACAGTCATTATATCTCTCACTCAACACAGTCGTTATATCTCCCACTCACACAGTCGTTATATCTCTCACTTCACACAGTCGTTTTATTTTTCCCTTCACACAGTCGTTTTATCTCTCACTTCACACAGTCGTTATATCTCTCACTCCACACATTTGTTATATCTCTCACTTCACACAATCGTTATATCTCTTTACTCAACACAGTCGTTATATCTCTCACTTCACACTGTCGTTATATCTCTCACTCAACACAGTCTTTATATCTCTCACTTCACATAGTCGTTATATCTCTCAATCAACACAGTCGTTATATCTCCCACTCACACAGTCGTTATATCTCTCACTTCACACAGTCATTATATCTTTCACTTCACACAGTCGTTATATCTCTCACTCCACTAAGTCTTATATCTCTCACTTCACACAGTCGTTATATTTCTCACTGAACACAGTCGTTATATCTCCATTCACACAGTCGTTATATATCTCACTTTACTAAGTCTTATGTCTCTCACTTCACACAGTCGTTATATCTCTCACTCAACATAGTCGTTATATCTCTCACTCCACACATTCGTTATATCTCTCACTCACACAGTCGCTATTTCTCTTACTTCACACAGTCGTTATATCTCTTACTCCAGATAGACGTTATATCTATCACTCACACAGTCGTTATATCTCTCACTCAACACAGTTGTTATATCTCTCACTCCACACAGTCGTTATATCACTTACTCAACACAGTCGTTATATCTCTCACTCCACAATCGATATATCTATTACTTTACTAGGACGTTATATCTTTCATTCACACAGTAGTTATGTCTCTCACTCAACACATTTGTTATATCTCACACTCCACACAGTCGTTATATCTATTACTTTACACAGTCGTTATATCTCTTACTCAACACAGTCGTTATATCTCTTACTTCACACAGTCGTTATATCTCTCACTCACAAAGTTGTTATATCTCCCACTCACACAGTCGTTATATCTCTCACTCCACACAGTCGTTATATCTCTTCCTTAACACAATCGTTATATCTTCCACTCCACACAGTCGTTATATCTCCTACTCCACTAAGTCGTTATATCTCCCACTCACACAGTCGTTATATCTCTTGCTTCACACATTCGTTATATCTCTCACTTTACACAGACGTTATTTCTCTCACTTCACACAGTCGTTATATCTCTTACTTCACATAGTCGTTTTATCTCTCACTTCACACAGACGTTATATCTCTTACTTCACACAGTTGATATATCTCTTACTCAACACAGTCTTTATATCTCTCACTTCACACCGTCGTTATATATCTTACTCAACACAGTCGTTATATCTCTCACTTCACACAGTCGTTATATCTCTTACGTCAAACAGTCGTTATATCTCTTACTCAACACAGTCGTTATATCTCTTACTTCACACAGTCATTATATCTCTTACCTCACACAGTCGTTATATCTCTTGCTTCACACAGTCGTTATATCTCTCACTTCACACAGACGTTATTTCTCTCACTTCACACAGTCGTTATATCTCTTACTTCACACAGTCGTTATATCTCTCACTTCACACAGACGTTATATCTCTTACTTCACACAGTTGATATATCTCTTACTCAACACATTCGTTATATCTCTCACTTCACACCGTCGTTATATATCTTACTCAACACAGTCGTTATATCTCTCACTTCACACAGTCGTTATATCTCTTACGTCACACAGTCGTTATATCTCTTACTCAACACAGTCGTGATATCTCTCACTCACACAGTCGTTATATATCTTACTTCACACAGTCGTTATATCTCTTACTTAACACAGTCGTTATATCTCTTACTCAACACAGTCCTTATATGTCTTACTTCACACAGTCGTTATATCTCTCACTTCATACAGTCGTTATATCTTTCACTCAACACAGTCGTTATATCTCTCACTTCACACAGTCGTTATGTCTCTCACTCCACACAGTCGTTACATCTCTCACTCTACACAGTCGTTATATCTCTCACTCAACACAGTCGTTATATCTCTTACTCTCCACAGTCGTTATATCTCTCACTCCATAGAGTCGTTATATCTCTCACTCACACAGTCGTTTATCTCTCACTTCACACAGTCGTTATATCTTTCACTTCACACAGTCGTTTTATCTCTCACTTTACACAGTCGTTATATCTCTCACTCCACACATTCGTTATATCTCTCACTTCATACAGTCGTATTTCTCGCACTCCACACAGTCGTTATATCTCTCACTTTACACAGTCGTTATATCTCTCACTCAACACAGTCGTTATATCTTTCAGTTCACACAGTTGTTTTATCTCTCACTCAACACAGTCGTTATATCTTTAACTTCACAAAGTCGTTATATCTCTCACTCAACACAGTCGTTATTTCTCCCACTCTCACAGTCGTTATATCTTTTACTTCACACAGTCGTTTTATCTCTCACTTCACACAATCGTTTATTGTCTCACTCCACACATTCGTTATATCTCACACTTCACACAGTCGTATATCTTTCACTTCACACAGTCATTATATCTCCATTCACACAATCGTTTATTGTCTCACTCCACACATTCGTTATATCTCCCACTCAACACAGTCGTTATATCTCTCACTACACACAGTCGTTATATCTCTACTCCACACAGTAGTTATATCTCTCACTCAACACAGTCGTTATATATCTTACTTCACACAGTCATTATATCTCCCACTCACACAGTCGTTAGATCTCTCACTCCACTTAGTTGTTATATATCCCACTCACACAGTCGTTATATCTCTCACTCCACTTAGTTGTTATATCTCCCACTCACACAGTCGTTATATCTCCCACTCACACAGTCGTTATATCTCCAACTCACACAGTCGTTATATCTACCACTCACACAGTCGTTATATCTCTCACTCCACTTAGTTGTTATATCTCCCACTCACACAGTCGTTATATCTCTCACTTCACACAGTCGTTATATCTCTCACTTTACTAAGTCTTATATCTCTCACTTCACACAGTCATTATATCTCTCACTCAACACAGTCGTTATATCTCCCACTCACACAGTCGTTATATCTCTCACTTCACACAGTCGTTTTATTTTTCCCTTCACACAGTCGTTTTATCTCTCACTTCACACAGTCGTTATATCTCTCACTCCACACATTTGTTATATCTCTCACTTCACACAATCGTTATATCTCTTTACTCAACACAGTCGTTATATCTCTCACTTCACACTGTCGTTATATCTCTCACTCAACACAGTCTTTATATCTCTCACTTCACATAGTCATTATATCTCTCAATCAACACAGTCGTTATATCTCCCACTCACACAGTCGTTATATCTCTCACTTCACACAGTCATTATATCTTTCACTTCACACAGTCGTTATATCTCTCACTCCACTAAGTCTTATATCTCTCACTTCACACAGTCGTTATATTTCTCACTGAACACAGTCGTTATATCTCCATTCACACAGTCGTTATATCTCTCACTTTACTAAGTCTTATGTCTCTCACTTCACACAGTCGTTATATCTCTCACTCAACATAGTCGTTATATCTCTCACTCCACACATTCGTTATATCTCTCACTCACACAGTCGCTATATCTCTTACTTCACACAGTCGTTATATCTCTTACTCCAGATAGACGTTATATCTATCACTCACACAGTCGTTATATCTCTCACTCAACACAGTTGTTATATCTCTCACTCCACACAGTCGTTATATCACTTACTCAACACAGTCGTTATATCTCTCACTCCACAATCGATATATCTATTACTTTACTAGGACGTTATATCTTTCATTCACACAGTAGTTATGTCTCTCACTCAACACATTTATTATATCTCACACTCCACACAGTCGTTATATCTATTACTTCACACAGTCGTTATATCTCTTACTCAACACAGTCGTTATATCTCTTACTTCACACAGTCGTTATATCTCTCACTCACAAAGTTGTTATATCTCCCACTCACACAGTCGTTATATCTCTCACTCCACACAGTCGTTATATCTCTTCCTTAACACAATCGTTATATCTTCCACTCCACACAGTCGTTATATCTCCTACTCCACTAAGTCGTTATATCTCCCACTCACACAGTCGTTATATCTCTTGCTTCACACAGTCGTTATATCTCTCACTTTACACAGACGTTATTTCTCTCACTTCACACAGTCGTTATATCTCTTACTTCACATAGTCGTTTTATCTCTCACTTCACACAGACGTTATATCTCTTACTTCACACAGTTGATATATCTCTTACTCAACACAGTCTTTATATCTCTCACTTCACACCGTCGTTATATATCTTACTCAACACAGTCGTTATATCTCTCACTTCACACAGTCGTTATATCTCTTACGTCAAACAGTCGTTATATCTCTTACTCAACACAGTCGTTATATCTCTTACTTCACACAGTCATTATATCTCTTACCTCACACAGTCGTTATATCTCTTGCTTCACACAGTCGTTATATCTCTCACTTCACACAGACGTTATTTCTCTCACTTCACACAGTCGTTATATCTCTTACTTCACACAGTCGTTATATCTCTCACTTCACACAGACGTTATATCTCTTACTTCACACAGTTGATATATCTCTTACTCAACACATTCGTTATATCTCTCACTTCACACCGTCGTTATATATCTTACTCAACACAGTCGTTATATCTCTCACTTCACACAGTCGTTATATCTCTTACGTCACACAGTCGTTATATCTCTTACTCAACACAGTCGTGATATCTCTCACTCACACAGTCGTTATATATCTTACTTCACACAGTCGTTATATCTCTTACTTAACACAGTCGTTATATCTCTTACTCAACACAGTCCTTATATGTCTTACTTCACACAGTCGTTATATCTCTCACTTCATACAGTCGTTATATCTTTCACTCAACACAGTCGTTATATCTCTCACTTCACACAGTCGTTATGTCTCTCACTCCACACAGTCGTTACATCTCTCACTCCACACAGTCGTTATATCTCTCACTCAACACAGTCGTTATATCTCTTACTCTCCACAGTCGTTATATCTCTCACTCCATAGAGTCGTTATATCTCTCACTCACACAGTCGTTTATCTCTCACTTCACACAGTCGTTATATCTTTCACTTCACACAGTCGTTTTATCTCTCACTTTACACAGTCGTTATATCTCTCACTCCACACATTCGTTATATCTCTCACTTCATACAGTCGTATTTCTCGCACTCCACACAGTCGTTATATCTCTCACTTTACACAGTCGTTATATCTCTCACTCAACACAGTCGTTATATCTTTCAGTTCACACAGTTGTTTTATCTCTCACTCAACACAGTCGTTATATCTTTAACTTCACAAAGTCGTTATATCTCTCACTCAACACAGTCGTTATTTCTCCCACTCTCACAGTCGTTATATCTTTTACTTCACACAGTCGTTTTATCTCTCACTTCACACAATCGTTTATTGTCTCACTCCACACATTCGTTATATCTCACACTTCACACAGTCGTATATCTTTCACTTCACACAGTCATTATATCTCCATTCACACAATCGTTTATTGTCTCACTCCACACATTCGTTATATCTCCCACTCAACACAGTCGTTATATCTCTCACTACACACAGTCGTTATATCTCTACTCCACACAGTAGTTATATCTCTCACTCAACACAGTCGTTATATATCTTACTTCACACAGTCATTATATCTCCCACTCACACAGTCGTTAGATCTCTCACTCCACTTAGTTGTTATATATCCCACTCACACAGTCGTTATATCTCTCACTCCACTTAGTTGTTATATCTCCCACTCACACAGTCGTTATATCTCCCACTCACACAGTCGTTATATCTCCAACTCACACAGTCGTTATATCTACCACTCACACAGTCGTTATATCTCTCACTCCACTTAGTTGTTATATCTCCCACTCACACAGTCGTTATATCTCTCACTCCACTTATTTGTTATATCTCCCACTCACACAGTCGTTATATCTCCAACTCACACAGTCGTTATATCTCTCACTCCACTTAGTTGTTATGTCTCGCACTAACACAGTCGTTATATCTCCCACTCACACAGTCGTTATATCTCTCACTCGACTTAGTTGTTATATCTCCCACTAACACAGTCGTTATATCTCTCACTCCACTTAGTTGTTATATCTCCCACTCAGACAGTCGTTATATCTCCCACTCACACAGTCGTTATATCTCTCACTCCACAGAGTCGTTATATCTCTCACTTACACAGTCGTTATATCTCTCACTTCACACAGTCGTTATACTCTCACTCAACACAGTCGTTATATCTCTCACTCAACACAGTCGTTATATCTCCCACTCTCACAATCGTTATATCTCTCACTCTCCACAGTCGTTATATCTCTCACTCCACAGAGTCGTTATATCTCTCACTTACACAGTCGTTATATCTCTCACTTCACACAGTCGTTATATCTTTCACTCACACAGTCGTTATATCTCCCACTCTCAACAGTCGTTATATCTCTCACTCCACAGAGTCGTTATATCTCTCACTCACACAGTCGCTATATCTCTTACTTCACACAGTCGTTATATCTCTTACTCCAGATAGACGTTATATCTAACACTCACACAGGCTTTTTATCTCTCACTCCACTTAGTTGTTATATCTCCCACTCACACTGTCGTTATATCTCTCACTCAACACAGTCGTTATATCTCTCACTCCACACATTCGTTATATCTCTCACTCACACAGTCGCTATATCTCTTACTTCACACAGTCGTTATATCTCTTACTCCAGATAGACGTTATATCTATCACTCACACAGTCGTTATATCTCTCACTCAACACAGTTGTTATATCTCTCACTCCACACAGTCGTTATATCACTTACTCAACACAGTCGTTATATCTCTCACTCCACAATCGATATATCTATTACTTTACTAGGACGTTATATCTTTCATTCACACAGTAGTTATGTCTCTCACTCAACACATTTGTTATATCTCACACTCCACACAGTCGTTATATCTATTACTTCACACAGTCGTTATATCTCTTACTCAACACAGTCGTTATATCTCTTACTTCACACAGTCGTTATATCTCTCACTCACAAAGTTGTTATATCTCCCACTCACACAGTCGTTATATCTCTCACTCCACACAGTCGTTATATCTCTTCCTTAACACAATCGTTATATCTTCCTCTCCACACAGTCGTTATATCTCCTACTCCACTAAGTCGTTATATCTCCCACTCACACAGTCGTTATATCTCTTGCTTCACACAGTCGTTATATCTCTCACTTTACACAGACGTTATTTCTCTCACTTCACACAGTCGTTATATCTCTTACTTCACATAGTCGTTTTATCTCTCACTTCACACAGACGTTATATCTCTTACTTCACACAGTTCATATATCTCTTACTCAACACAGTCTTTATATCTCTCACTTCACACCGTCGTTATATATCTTACTCAACACAGTCGTTATATCTCTCACTTCACACAGTCGTTATATCTCTTACGTCAAACAGTCGTTATATCTCTTACTCAACACAGTCGTTATATCTCTTACTTCACACAGTCATTATATCTCTTACCTCACACAGTCGTTATATCTCTTGCTTCACACAGTCGTTATATCTCTCACTTCACACAGACGTTATTTCTCTCACTTCACACAGTCGTTATATCTCTTACTTCACACAGTCGTTATATCTCTCACTTCACACAGACGTTATATCTCTTACTTCACACAGTTGATATATCTCTTACTCAACACATTCGTTATATCTCTCACTTCACACCGTCGTTATATATCTTACTCAACACAGTCGTTATATCTCTCACTTCACACAGTCGTTATATCTCTTACGTCACACAGTCGTTATATCTCTTACTCAACACAGTCGTGATATCTCTCACTCACACAGTCGTTATATATCTTACTTCACACAGTCGTTATATCTCTTACTTAACACAGTCGTTATATCTCTTACTCAACATAGTCCTTATATGTCTTACTTCACACAGTCGTTATATCTCTCACTTCATACAGTCGTTATATCTTTCACTCAACACAGTCGTTATATCTCTCACTTCACACAGTCGTTATGTCTCTCACTCCACACAGTCGTTACATCTCTCACTCCACACAGTCGTTATATCTCTCACTCAACACAGTCGTTATATCTCTTACTCTCCACAGTCGTTATATCTCTCACTCCATAGAGTCGTTATATCTCTCACTCACACAGTCGTTTATCTCTCACTTCACACAGTCGTTATATCTTTCACTTCACACAGTCGTTTTATCTCTCACTTTACACAGTCGTTATATCTCTCACTCCACACATTCGTTATATCTCTCACTTCATACAGTCGTATTTCTCGCACTCCACACAGTCGTTATATCTCTCACTTTACACAGTCGTTATATCTCTCACTCAACACAGTCGTTATATCTTTCACTTCACACAGTTGTTTTATCTCTCACTCAACACAGTCGTTATATCTTTAACTTCACAAAGTCGTTATATCTCTCACTCAACACAGTCGTTATTTCTCCCACTCTCACAGTCGTTATATCTTTTACTTCACACAGTCGTTTTATCTCTCACTTCACACAATCGTTTATTGTCTCACTCCACACATTCGTTATATCTCACACTTCACACAGTCGTATATCTTTCACTTCACACAGTCATTATATCTCCATTCACACAATCGTTTATTGTCTCACTCCACACATTCGTTATATCTCCCACTCAACACAGTCGTTATATCTCTCACTACACACAGTCGTTATATCTCTACTCCACACAGTAGTTATATCTCTCACTCAACACAGTCGTTATATATCTTACTTCACACAGTCATTATATCTCCCACTCACACAGTCGTTAGATCTCTCACTCCACTTAGTTGTTATATATCCCACTCACACAGTCGTTATATCTCTCACTCCACTTAGTTGTTATATCTCCCACTCACACAGTCGTTATATCTCCCACTCACACAGTCGTTATATCTCCAACTCACACAGTCGTTATATCTCCCACTCACACAGTCGTTATATCTCTCACTCCACTTAGTTGTTATATCTCCCACTCACACAGTCGTTATATCTCTCACTCCACTTATTTGTTATATCTCCCACTCACACAGTCGTTATATCTCCAACTCACACAGTCGTTATATCTCTCACTCCACTTAGTTGTTATGTCTCGCACTAACACAGTCGTTATATCTCCCACTCACACAGTCGTTATATCTCTCACTCGACTTAGTTGTTATATCTCCCACTAACACAGTCGTTATATCTCTCACTCCACTTAGTTGTTATATCTCCCACTCAGACAGTCGTTATATCTCCCACTCACACAGTCGTTATATCTCTCACTCCACAGAGTCGTTATATCTCTCACTTACACAGTCGTTATATCTCTCACTTCACACAGTCGTTATACTCTCACTCAACACAGTCGTTATATCTCTCACTCAACACAGTCGTTATATCTCCCACTCTCACAATCGTTATATCTCTCACTCTCCACAGTCGTTATATCTCTCACTCCACAGAGTCGTTATATCTCTCACTTACACAGTCGTTATATCTCTCACTTCACACAGTCGTTATATCTTTCACTCACACAGTCGTTATATCTCCCACTCTCAACAGTCGTTATAACTCTCACTCCACAGAGTCGTTATATCTCTCACTCACACAGTCGCTATATCTCTTACTTCACACAGTCGTTATATCTCTTACTCGAGATAGACGTTATATCTAACACTCACACAGGCTTTATATCTCTCATTCCACTTAGTTGTTATATCTCCCACTCACACTGTTGTTATATCTCTCACTCAACACAGTCGTTATATCTCTTACTCTCCACAGTCGTTATATCTCTCACTCCATAGAGTCGTTATATCTCTCACTCACACAGTCGTTTATCTCTCACTTCACACAGTCGTTATATCTCTCACTCACACAGTCGTTATATCTCTATCTTAACACAGTCGTTATATCTCTTACTTCACACAAACGTTATATCTCTCACTCAACACAGTCGTTATATCTCTTTCTTAACACAGTCGTTAAATCTCCCACTCACACAGTCGTTATATCTCTCACTCACACAGTCGTTATATCTCTATCTTAACACAGTCGTTATATCTCTTACTTCACACAAACGTTATATCTCTCACTCAACAAAGTCGTTATATCTCTTACTTAACACAGTCGTTATATCTCCCACTCACACAGTCGTTATATCTCCTACTCACACAGTCGTTATAACTTTAACTTCACACAGTCGTTATGTCTCTCACTCAACACAGTCGTTATATCTTTCACTTCACACAGTCGTTATATCTCTCACTCAACACAGTCGTTATATCTTTCACTTCACACAGTCGTTATATCTTACACTCAACACAGTCGTTATATCTCTCACTCAACACAGTCGTTATATCTCCCACTTCACACAGTCGTTTTATCTCTCACTTCACACAGTCGTATATCTCTCACTACACACAGTCATTATATCTCTCACTTCAAACAATCGTTATATCTCTCACTCATTACAGTCGTTATATCTCTCACTTCAAACAGTCGTTATATCTCTCACTCAACACAGTCGTTATAACTCTCACTTCACACAGTCGTTATATCTCCATTCACACAGTCGTTATATCTCCCACTCAACACAGTCGTTATATCTCTCACTACACACAGTCGTTATATCTCTACTCCACACAGTAGTTATATCTCTCACTCAACACAGTCATTCTATCTCTCACTCTCCACAGTCGTTATATCTCATACTCCACAGAGTCGTTATATCTCTCACTCACACAGTCGTTATATCTCTCACTTCACTTAGTCGTTATATCTCTTACTCACACAGTCGTTATATCTCCCACTTCACACAGACGTTACATCTCTCACTCAACACAGTCGTTATATCTCTCACTCAACATAGTCGTTATATCTCTCACTTCACACAGTCGTTTTATCTCCCACTCACACAGTCGTTATATCTCTCACTTCACACAGTCGTTATATCTTTCACTTCACACAGTCGTTAAATCTCTCACTTCACACATTCGTTATATCTCTCACTCCACACAGTCGTTGTATCTCTCACTTCACACAATCGTTATATCTTTCACTCAACACAGTCGTTATATCTCTCACTTTACACAGTCGTTATATCTCTCACTCAACACAGTCGTTATATCTCTCACTTTACATAGTCGTTATATCTCTCAATCAACACAGTCGTTATATCTCCATTCACACAGTCGTTATATCTCCCTCTCAACACAGTCGTTATATCTCTCACTCCACACAGTCGTTATATCTCTCACTCAACACAGTCGTTATATCTCTCACTCAACACAGTCGTTATATCTCTCACTCCAAACAGTCGTTATATCTCTCACTCACACAGTCGCTATATCTCTTACTTCACACAGTCGTTATATCTCTCACTCCAGACAGACGTTATATCTCTCACTCAACTAGTCGTTATATCTCTCACTCAACACAGTCGTTATATCTCTCACTCCACACAGTCATTATATCTCTTACTCAACACAGTCGTTATATCTCTCACTCAACACATTCGTTATATCTATTACTTCACACAGACGTTATATCTCTCACTCAACACAGTCGTTATATCTCTTACTCAACACAGTCGTTATATCTCTCACTCCACACAGTCGTTATATCTCTTACTTCACACAGTCGTTATATCTCTTACTCAATACAGTCGTTCTATCTCTTACTTCACACAGTCGTTATATCTCTCACTCCACACAGTCGTTATATCTCTTACTTCACACAGTCGTCATATCTCTCACTCACACAGTCGTTATATCTCTTTTTTTTACACAGTCGTTATATCTCATACTCCAGACAGTCGTTATAACTATTACTTCTTACAAACGTTATATCTCTCACTAAAACAGTCGTTATATTTCTCACTCAACACAGTCTTTATATCTCTCACTCCACACAGTCGTTATATCTCTCACTTCACACATACGTTATATCTCTTACTCAACACAGTTGTTATATCTCCCACTCACACAGTCGTTATATCTCTCACTCCACTTAGTTGTTATATCTCCCACTCACACAGTCGTTATATCTCCCACTTACACAGTCGTTATATCTCTCACTCAACACAGTCGTTATATCTCTCACTCCACAGAGTCGTTATATCTCTCACTCACACAGTCGTTATATCTCTTACTTTACACAGTCGTTATATCTCTTACTCCAGACAGACGTTATAACTATTACTTCTTACAGACGTTTTATCTCTCACTAAAACAGTCGTTATATTTTTCACTCAACACAGTCGTTATATCTCCCACTCACACAGTCGTTATATCTCTCACTCTCCACAGTCGTTATATCTCTCACTCCACAGAGTCGTTATATCTCTCGCTTACACAGTCGTTATATCTCTCACTTCACACAGTCGTTTTATCTCTCACTTCACACAGTCGTTTATTATCTCACTTCACACAGTCGTTATATCTCTCACTTCACACAGTCGTTATATCTCTCACTCCACACATTCGTTATATCTCTCACTTCACACAGTCGTTATATCTCTCACTTCACACAGTCGTTATATCTCTCACTTTACTAAGTCTTATATCTCTCACTTCACACAGTCATTATATCTCTCACTCAACACAGTCGTTATATCTCCCACTCACACAGTCGTTATATCTCTCACTTCACACAGTCGTTTTATTTTTCCCTTCACACAGTCGTTTTATCTCTCACTTCACACAGTCGTTATATCTCTCACTCCACACATTTGTTATATCTCTTACTTCACACAATCGTTATATCTCTTTACTCAACACAGTCGTTATATCTCTCACTTCACACTGTCGTTATATCTCTCAATCAACACAGTCGTTATATCTCCCACTCACACAGTCGTTATATCTCTCACTTCACACAGTCATTATATCTTTCACTTCACACAGTCGTTATATCTCTCACTCCACTAAGTCTTATATCTCTCACTTCACACAGTCGTTATATTTCTCACTCAACACAGTCGTTATATCTCCATTCACACAGTCGTTAAATCTCTCACTTTACTAAGTCTTATATCTCTCACTTCACACAGTCGTTATATCTCTCACTCAACATAGTCGTTATATCTCTCACTCCACACATTCGTTATATCTCTCACTTCACACAGTCGTATATCTCTCACTCCACACAGTCGTTGTATTTCTCACTTCACACAATCGTTATATCTTTCACTCAACACAGTCGTTATATCTCTCACTTTACATAGTCGTTATATCTCTCAATCAACACAGTCGTTATATCTCCATTTACACAGTCGTTATATCTCCCACTCAACACAGTCGTTATATCTCTCACTCCACACAGTCGTTATATCTCTCACTTCACACAGTCGTTATATCTCTCACTTGACACATTCGTTATATCTCTCACTTCACAAAGTCGTTAAATCTCTCACTCCACTAAGTCTTATATCTCTCACTTCACACAGTCGTTATATTTCTCACTCAACACAGTCGTTATATCTCCATTCACACAGTCGTTATATCTCTCACTTTACTAAGTCTTACATCTCTCACTTCACACAGTCGTTATATCTCTCACTCAACATAGTCGTTATATCTCTCACTCCACACATTCGTTATATCTCTCACTTCACACAGTCGTATATCTCTCACTCCACACAGTCGTTGTATCTCTCACTTCACACAATCGTTATATCTTTCACTCAACACAGTCGTTATATCTCTCACTTCACACAGTCGTTATATCTCTCACTCAACACAGTCGTTATATCTCTCACTTTACATAGTCGTTATATCTCTCAATCAACACAGTCGTTATATCTCCATTCACACAGTCGTTATATCTCCCACTCAACACAGTCGTTATATCTCTCACTCCACACATTCGTTATATCTCTCACTTTACACAATCGTCATATCTCTTTACTCAACACAGGCGTTATATCTCTCACTTCACACTGTCGTTATATCTCTCACTCAACACAGTCTTTATATCTCTCACTTCACATGGTCGTTATATCTCTCAATCAACACCGTCGTTTTATCTCCCACTCACACAGTCGTTATATCTCTCACTTCACACAGTCATTATATCTTTCACTTCACACAGTCGTTATATCTCTCAATTCACACAGTCGTTATATCTCTCACTTCACACATTCGTTATATCTCTCACTTCACAAAGTCGTTAAATCTCTCACTCAACACAGTCGTTATATCTCCATTCACACAGTCGTTATATCTCTCACTTTACTAAGTCTTATATCTCTCACTTCACACAGTCGTTATATCTCTCACTCAAAATAGTCGTTATATCTCTCACTTCACACAGTCGTTTTATCTCCCACTCACACAGTCGTTATATCTCTCACTTCACACAGTCGTTATATCTTTCACTTCACACAATCGTTATATCTCTCACTTCACACAGTCGTTTATTCTCCCACTCACACAGTCGTTATATCTCCCACTTACACAGTCGTTATATCTCTCACTCAACACAGTCGTTATATCTCTCACTCCACAGAGTCGTTATATCTCTCACTCACACAGTCGTTATATCTCTTACTTTACACAGTCGTTATATCTCTTACTCCAGACAGACGTTATAACTATTACTTCTTACAGACGTTTTATCTCTCACTAAAACAGTCGTTATATTTTTCACTCAACACAGTCGTTATATCTCCCACTCACACAGTCGTTATATCTCTCACTCTCCACAGTCGTTATATCTCTCACTCCACAGAGTCGTTATATCTCTCGCTTACACAGTCGTTATATCTCTCACTTCACACAGTCGTTTTATCTCTCACTTCACACAGTCGTTTATTATCTCACTTCACACAGTCGTTATATCTCTCACTTCACACAGTCGTTATATCTCTCACTCCACACATTCGTTATATCTCTCACTTCACACAGTCGTTATATCTCTCACTTCACACAGTCGTTATATCTCTCACTTTACTAAGTCTTATATCTCTCACTTCACACAGTCATTATATCTCTCACTCAACACAGTCGTTATATCTCCCACTCACACAGTCGTTATATCTCTCACTTCACACAGTCGTTTTATTTTTCCCTTCACACAGTCGTTTTATCTCTCACTTCACACAGTCGTTATATCTCTCACTCCACACATTTGTTATATCTCTTACTTCACACAATCGTTATATCTCTTTACTCAACACAGTCGTTATATCTCTCACTTCACACTGTCGTTATATCTCTCAATCAACACAGTCGTTATATCTCCCACTCACACAGTCGTTATATCTCTCACTTCACACAGTCATTATATCTTTCACTTCACACAGTCGTTATATCTCTCACTCCACTAAGTCTTATATCTCTCACTTCACACAGTCGTTATATTTCTCACTCAACACAGTCGTTATATCTCCATTCACACAGTCGTTAAATCTCTCACTTTACTAAGTCTTATATCTCTCACTTCACACAGTCGTTATATCTCTCACTCAACATAGTCGTTATATCTCTCACTCCACACATTCGTTATATCTCTCACTTCACACAGTCGTATATCTCTCACTCCACACAGTCGTTGTATTTCTCACTTCACACAATCGTTATATCTTTCACTCAACACACTCGTTATATCTCTCACTTCACACAGTCGTTATATCTCTCACTCAACACAGTCGTTATATCTCTCACTTTACTTAGTCGTTATATCTCTCAATCAACACAGTCGTTATATCTCCATTTACACAGTCGTTATATCTCCCACTCAACACAGTCGTTATATCTCTCACTCCACACAGTCGTTATATCTCTCACTTCACACAGTCGTTATATCTCTCACTTGACACATTCGTTATATCTCTCACTTCACAAAGTCGTTAAATCTCTCACTCCATTAAGTCTTATATCTCTCACTTCACACAGTCGTTATATTTCTCACTCAACACAGTCGTTATATCTCCATTCACACAGTCGTTATATCTCTCACTTTACTAAGTCTTACATCTCTCACTTCACACAGTCGTTATATCTCTCACTCAACATAGTCGTTATATCTCTCACTCCACACATTCGTTATATCTCTCACTTCACACAGTCGTATATCTCTCACTCCACACAGTCGTTGTATCTCTTACTTCACACAATCGTTATATCTTTCACTCAACACAGTCGTTATATCTCTCACTTCACACAGTCGTTATATCTCTCACTCAACACAGTCGTTATATCTCTCACTTTACATAGTCGTTATATCTCTCAATCAACACAGTCGTTATATCTCCATTCACACAGTCGTTATATCTCCCACTCAACACAGTCGTTATATCTCTCACTCCACACATTCGTTATATCTCTCACTTTACACAATCGTCATATCTCTTTACTCAACACAGTCGTTATATCTCTCACTTCACACTGTCGTTATATCTCTCACTCAACACAGTCTTTATATCTCTCACTTCACATAGTCGTTATATCTCTCAATCAACACAGTCGTTTTATCTCCCACTCACACAGTCGTTATATCTCTCACTTCACACAGTCATTATATCTTTCACTTCACACAGTCGTTATATCTCTCAATTCACACAGTCGTTATATCTCTCACTTCACACATTCGTTATATCTCTCACTTCACAAAGTCGTTAAATCTCTCACTCAACACAGTCGTTATATCTCCATTCACACAGTCGTTATATCTCTCACTTTACTAAGTCTTATATCTCTCACTTCACACAGTCGTTATATCTCTCACTCAACATAGTCGTTATATCTCTCACTTCACACAGTCGTTTTATCTCCCACTCACACAGTCGTTATATCTCTCACTTCACACAGTCGTTATATCTTTCACTTCACACAATCGTTATATCTCTCACTTCACACAGTCGTTTATTCTCTCACTTCACACAGTCGTTATATCTCTCACTTCACACAGTCGTTATATCTCTCACTCCACACATTCGTTATATCTCTCACTTCACACAGTCGTATATCTCTCACTCCACACAGTCGTTGTATCTCTCACTTCACACAATCGTTATATCTTTCACTCAACACAGTCGTTATATCTCTCACTTCACACTGTCGTTATATCTCTCACTCAACACAGTCGTTATATCTCTCACTTTACATAGTCGTTATATCTCTCAATCAACACAGTCGTTATATCTCCATTCACACAGTCGTTATATCTCCCACTCAACACAGTCGTTATATCTCTCACTACACACATTCGTTATATCTCTCACTCCACACAGTCGTTATATCTCTCACTCAACACAGTCGTTATATCTCTCACTCTCCACAGTCGTTATATCTCTTACTCAGCACAGTCGTTATATCTCTCACTCAACACAGTCGTTATATCTCTTACTTCACACAGTCGTTATATCTCTTACTTCACACAGTCGTTATATCTCTCACTTCGCACAGACGTTATATCTCCTACTCACACAGTCGTTTTATCTCTCACTTCACACAGTCGTTATATCTTTCACTTCACACAGTTGTAATATCTCTCACTTCACAAAGTCGTTATATTGTTATAAACCTGGTGGTGGCACAAAGAGGGGCAGTGGTGTGTGTGTAGTCAGCCGACACAAATCGCCCCAGGCCAGCGCTAGACGAGCGGTCAACCGTGACGAGTTACAACTGTCAGCCGAGTCGAGTGTCAACAGGGCGGTTCGGGAAGGATCGACGTCGTGAACAAAGCTCAGGAGCGTCACGAGAGATATAGTCATACGACCACCCAGAATGGTCGAGCGACGTTCGGCCCGGTTCTAGAAGGCCAGCAGGGACCCTATATAAAGAGCGAAGGTATCAGAGACGAGTCAGTCACAACTTCTCGATCTACAGTTCGTTACAACGCCTCAGTACAAGTCCGAGGCGAGACAGAGAGACCAGTGCAAGAGTTGATACGGCGGTACGGTGTTATCAGAGAGATATTTGTACAGTCTTGTGTTACGT
Organism: Biomphalaria pfeifferi; assembly: GCA_030265305.1. Classification (NCBI taxonomy): domain Eukaryota; kingdom Metazoa; phylum Mollusca; class Gastropoda; family Planorbidae; genus Biomphalaria; species Biomphalaria pfeifferi. Next base: position 5,876,952 of record JASAOG010000001.1, read on the forward strand.
GCTGCCAATTGTACAGTATTGGCTGTTATTTATTCAAACATTAAAGTGTTACGTTTCTTTGGAGCCCTGAGTTGTCAAGTTCTTTAAGTTGGTGGTGTATGGTGCAGTTTGCAGAGAGCCTGGATAGTGAGATCCGTAACAATATCTATCACTTCACACAGTCGTTATATCTCTCACTTCACACAGTCGTTATATCTCTCACTCCACACAGTCGTTATATCTCTCACTTCACACAGTCGTTATATCTCTCACTCAACACAGTCGTTATATCTCTCACCTCACACAGTCGTTATATATCTTACTTCACACAGTCGTTATATCTCTTACTTCACACAGTCGTTATATCTTTCACTCATTACAGTCGTTATATCTCTTACACATTCGTTATATCTCTCACTCAACACAGTCGTTATATCTCTCACTCAACACAGTCGTTATATCTCTCACTCAACACAGTCGTTATATCTCTTACTTCACACAGTCGTTATATCTCTCACTCCACACAGACGTTATATCTCTCACTCACACAGTCGCTATATCTCTTACTTCACACAGTCGTTATATCTCTCACTCCAGACAGACGTTATATCTCTCACTCAACTAGTCGTTATATCTCTCACTCAACACAGTCGTTATATCTCTCACTCCACACAGTCATTATATCTCTTACTCAACACAGTCGTTATATCTCTCACTCAACACATTCGTTATATCTATTACTTCACACAGACGTTATATCTCTCACTCAACACAGTCGTTATATCTCTCACTCAACACAGTCGTTATATCTCCCACTTCACATAGTCGTTTTATCTGCCACTTCAAACAGTCGTTCTATCTCTCACTCAACACAGTCGTTATATCTCTCACTCCACACAGTCGTTATATCTCTTACTTCACACAGTCGTTATATCTCTCACTCAACACAGTCGTTATATCTCTCACTCCACACAGTCGTTATATCTCTTACTTCACACAGTCGTTATATCTCTCACTCAACACAGTCGTTATATCTCTCACTTCGCACATTCGTTATATCTCTTACTTCACACAGTCGTTATATCTCTCACTCCACACAGTCGTTATATCTCTTACTTCACACAGTCGTTATATCTTTCACTTCACACAATCGTTATATCTCTCACTTCACACAGTCGTTTATTCTCTCACTTCACACAGTCGTTATATCTCTCACTTCACACAGTCGTTATATCTCTCACTCCACACATTCGTTATATCTCTCACTTCACACAGTCGTATATCTCTCACTCCACACAGTCGTTGTATCTCTCACTTCACACAATCGTTATATCTTTCACTCAACACAGTCGTTATATCTCTCACTTCACACTGTCGTTATATCTCTCACTCAACACAGTCGTTATATCTCTCACTTTACATAGTCGTTATATCTCTCAATCAACACAGTCGTTATATCTCCATTCACACAGTCGTTATATCTCCCACTCAACACAGTCGTTATATCTCTCACTACACACATTCGTTATATCTCTCACTCCACACAGTCGTTATATCTCTCACTCAACACAGTCGTTATATCTCTCACTCTCCACAGTCGTTATATCTCTTACTCAGCACAGTCGTTATATCTCTCACTCAACACAGTCGTTATATCTCTTACTTCACACAGTCGTTATATCTCTTACTTCACACAGTCGTTATATCTCTCACTTCGCACAGACGTTATATCTCCTACTCACACAGTCGTTTTATCTCTCACTTCACACAGTCGTTATATCTTTCACTTCACACAGTTGTAATATCTCTCACTTCACAAAGTCGTTATATTGTTATAAACCTGGTGGTGGCACAAAGAGGGGCAGTGGTGTGTGTGTAGTCAGCCGACACAAATCGCCCCAGGCCAGCGCTAGACGAGCGGTCAACCGTGACGAGTTACAACTGTCAGCCGAGTCGAGTGTCAACAGGGCGGTTCGGGAAGGATCGACGTCGTGAACAAAGCTCAGGAGCGTCACGAGAGATATAGTCATACGACCACCCAGAATGGTCGAGCGACGTTCGGCCCGGTTCTAGAAGGCCAGCAGGGACCCTATATAAAGAGCGAAGGTATCAGAGACGAGTCAGTCACAACTTCTCGATCTACAGTTCGTTACAACGCCTCAGTACAAGTCCGAGGCGAGACAGAGAGACCAGTGCAAGAGTTGATACGGCGGTACGGTGTTATCAGAGAGATATTTGTACAGTCTTGTGTTACGTGCTGCCAATTGTACAGTATTGGCTGTTATTTATTCAAACATTAAAGTGTTACGTTTCTTTGGAGCCCTGAGTTGTCAAGTTCTTTAAGTTGGTGGTGTATGGTGCAGTTTGCAGAGAGCCTGGATAGTGAGATCCGTAACAATATCTATCACTTCACACAGTCGTTATATCTCTCACTTCACACAGTCGTTATATCTCTCACTCCACACAGTCGTTATATCTCTCACTTCACACAGTCGTTATATCTCTCACTCAACACAGTCGTTATATCTCTCACCTCACACAGTCGTTATATATCTTACTTCACACAGTCGTTATATCTCTTACTTCACACAGTCGTTATATCTTTCACTCATTACAGTCGTTATATCTCTTACACATTCGTTATATCTCTCACTCAACACAGTCGTTATATCTCTCACTCAACACAGTCGTTATATCTCTCACTCAACACAGTCGTTATATCTCTTACTTCACACAGTCGTTATATCTCTCACTCCACACAGACGTTATATCTCTCACTCACACAGTCGCTATATCTCTTACTTCACACAGTCGTTATATCTCTCACTCCAGACAGACGTTATATCTCTCACTCAACTAGTCGTTATATCTCTCACTCAACACAGTCGTTATATCTCTCACTCCACACAGTCATTATATCTCTTACTCAACACAGTCGTTATATCTCTCACTCAACACATTCGTTATATCTATTACTTCACACAGACGTTATATCTCTCACTCAACACAGTCGTTATATCTCTCACTCAACACAGTCGTTATATCTCCCACTTCACATAGTCGTTTTATCTGCCACTTCAAACAGTCGTTCTATCTCTCACTCAACACAGTCGTTATATCTCTCACTCCACACAGTCGTTATATCTCTTACTTCACACAGTCGTTATATCTCTCACTCAACACAGTCGTTATATCTCTCACTCCACACAGTCGTTATATCTCTTACTTCACACAGTCGTTATATCTCTCACTCAACACAGTCGTTATATCTCTCACTTCGCACATTCGTTATATCTCTTACTTCACACAGTCGTTATATCTCTCACTCCACACAGTCGTTATATCTCTTACTTCACACAGTCGTTATATCTCTCACTCAACACAGTCGTTATATCTCTCACTTCGCACATTCGTTATATCTCTTACTTCACACAGTCGTTATATCTCTCACTCCACACAGTCGTTATATCTCTTACTTCACACAGTCGTTATATCTCTTACTCAACACAGTCGTTTTATCTCTCACTCCACACAGTCGTTATATCTCCCACTCAAAACTGAATGTTGAATATTTCAACAACATATACAGCTCTTGGGAAAAGACAGAGCGAAAATTAATTTTACCTTGTTCTAAAATGTATAAATGTTACTTATATGGGTATCGCCAAGCTCTATGTAGTGAATACTAAAATTATTTTTTTTAATGGGATAAGAGTCTACTAAACAGTTTCTATATAAAGTCCTAATGACAAGCCTTAAGATCCAGACTTAGAAGATGGTGAACGTCTTTTGAATAAATAATCTCTTCAATGAATAGAGCCTACATGCGGATATATTCGCTTGAGTGTCTGTTCAAAAGAAAAATATTCAAAACTAGACATAATTTACCCGCTGCCCGCGGGTCTTAATTTGCGTATCATATTCGACTTGAGAGTGCTTTGTAAGCTATTAAACGAAATAATAATTTTATAAGTAAAGGGAATGCGTCAATGTAAAAATAGTATGAATGGAGCTATCTAAATAGCTAATAGACTTTTAAAAAATATTTTTTTTCAAATAAAAACATTTGCTTGTAGGCCTACATATATTTGATTAAAATTTGAAAAGAATAGACTTAATTTTGTATGTTCATGTGTTAAAGTCTAAAGTAGATCTAGATCTTGAGTTATACATAGATCTATATCTAGACTAATCTAGAGTCTAGAGTTCATTCTCCGCGTGCATGACCTTTTTTAATTAGATTCATGAATGAAACTATTAGAATATATCTCAACACGGCTTCGCAGCTTTAGCGAACGAATGTATGAAAAATGCTTTAGAAAAAAATGTAAATGTTAATTTGATTAAAATATGAAATGAATGGATTATAATTAGTATGTTCATGTGTTTAATTATAATACTATCTTTGCGAAAAGAAGTTCTATCATCTTAAAGTTGAATTAGAGTTTTAGACCTAGGAATAGAGAGATGTGTAACCTTTTCGGGTACTGTCTAATTAAAGAATGTACGTCCGGAATTCTAAATTCTCAGATATAAGGAACGAATTTATGTAAAAATGTTTTTGAAACACAAACTTGAAGGTTAGTTTGAAATCAATAGACTATATTTTTTATTTTCATGTGTCAAAGTAAAAAACTATCTGCGCAAAGTGTAGTTCTTAAAACTATATCTAGATCCTTTCGATCTTTTCATGTAAATATGGCAAACATAGCCTATACCGATAAAGTTATAATGCTCTCATAGAGTTGGTCAACTTTTTTTGAGGGTCTTAAGTTTGTTTTAGGGCTACAATACATACACTACGTTCTAAGTTAGCACCCAAGAAACATTTCTGCCATGTTTTATCAAGATTGGTCAAACGGTTTTGATTTCTATTCATAATATACATACATACATACATACATACGCCTTACTTTCTACTTTATAATATATAAAGATTATAAAGAAGCCAATTTTTCAAAAAATGATAACGGTTAAACTAGAGTTTTCCCAGTGTGGTCGAATAACCAGTAATTCTTTTCCCAAAGATATACATCAACTGTCAAATTTTTCGGAAAATCATTAGAGCCGATTTAGAGAACCGTGTCCAGGCACGACCCAGGTTTGTCGATGAAATTGTAAAAAAAAAATCATTTGAACTGAAACACAAAACCACAACTTTTACGTGGATCGATCTTTTGAAAAACATTACTCAATGGGGATTTTTATTTATCAAAGACATTACTTTAAAGCTAGCGTCAAAACGCCTTGGCGCCTAAACGTCAGCGTACAAACGTAAAATCGTACTGCTCTGATCAGTTGTTGAATAGTATGTAGCACTTTAACGCAGTCTTATTACTTCTTGGAGTTATTTATAGTTAGTGAAACATAAGATACGTTGGTGACGGTTTGTATCAACATATTGGTTGCTGAATTAAGAGGGAGCGGTCTTTATTTGCGAAGCGTGGTCGAGAGGCCAAGTGCGCTTGAGCTTGGCTTGGCTTGGCTACCTAGAAGGGGGCTCGAGGTTTGACACCCGACTCGGGCAGAGTTGTGTTTACTGAGCGCCTAAAGGCAGCACGGAAAACCAACTCCTAGATACCCCCTCCCCCCCCCCCCCCCCCAACTGGTCCACAAATGAGATTGGACCAAAAGCGCTCTGAGCATGCTATAAGCATGTAAGTAGCGCTATCTAAAAGCTATAAAAGCTATAATAATAATATACATATTGGTTGCTGACTTGGAGGGAGCGGTCAGAATTAATATTTTGTAGACAATATTGGAGATGTTCTACAGGGCCGGCCTTAGGTCATGTGAGGCCGTAGGGGCTAGGCGAAGAGAAGTGGCCACAGTTGTTTGGTGGTTCGGACTGTACCAAATTGTTGGTGTATCCGGTGTGAAACAAATAAAGGAAGTTTTGATGTTTTTTTAAAGGTCATGGATGATTTGGTTCCATTGTATTCTTTGCACTGGAGAATCAAATAGTTTAAACTCGTCCGTTTGTGGCACAAAATAATTTCAGTGAAGAAAAAGTATTATATTTGAACTAAATAACTTTAAACCTATATATATATATGTATATATATATATTTATTTATTTATTTATTTATTTATCTATACTATAAAGTAGAAAGTAAGGCGTATGTATGTATGTATGTTACGAATAGAAATCAAAACCGTTTTACCAATCTTAATCAAACTTGACATAAAGTTCCTTGTGCACTAACTGGAACAGTGACGTATGTATAGTAGCCCTAAAACAAACTTAAGACCCTCAAAAAAAAAGTTGCCCAACTCTATGAAAGTATTAGTATCTTATAAATCTAGGTCACATAGCTATGTCTACATGATGAGACAAGACGACGAGGTCACGCTTGGGCAGAGATGAAAATCTCTAGGTCTAAATTAGCTCTCATTCAAGAAAACATTTTTTTTTACTTTTACACATGAACATACAAATTAGTGTCAATTCATTTCATTATTTAATTAAAATTAACCTTCAAATTTGAGTTTACAAAACATTTTTTACATAAAATCGTTCGCTCTAAATGTGAATAGCTTTAGCCATGCTGACATACTTTTCCCTAACTTGCGGCACCATTACATGCGCCGCACAGTGATACAAATGAAATTAACGTCAGAGGTCAAAATATCGCGCATTATAAAGGCGTATTTATAAACTAATAATCTACTTACATAATACAATATATTTACGTTGTGTTTTTTTTACGCATTTGGTTTAATTTTAAGTCAATTTACTTTTTTCTTTCAGATTTACTTATGCGCATTTAGACCTGTTAACAACATTGCTACACATATACATTAGCCGTGTTGACAACATTTTCTTTCATCATAGCCTACTGTATCTAGGTAAAAAGAAGCTCAAAATGTTTAGTCATTTACTATTATAGGCTCAAAGTTTTTAGTTATTGACTAGACTACTGTGACATTCAAATTATTTAGAGTTTGAGTTTTGAGTTTTTTGGCACATCGGCACAATTTAGGCCATATCGTGCCCGTAATCCTTCAAGGAATACTCTCCCTTCATATCACCAGGGCTAAATTCCATCCATAAATCATTAAAAGCAAGGTCTAATCACAGTTAAAATAGTAAAGTTTCATAATTTAGTAAAAATCTTTTGTAAATATTATATGTTCACAATTTCCAAAATCAAATCTTCATAGACAACCCCCACCTCCCGGACAAAGCCTAGTACTTTCCCAAGGTCAATACTATCGAATAGTGTATTTAAGTTGTGTGCTGTACATAAAATTAAACTAACAATGTTATATAAACAATTACATTCGTGTGTTTGATTTGATTATAAAATAATACTAGATATCTAGGTCTAGAAAGTCTAGATCTACTTATCAACTTTATACATAATAATAAAAACAAAAATAATACTTTCTTCAATTGCAGTCTACACCAAGACAAATGCCCTGACCCCACAGATAAACTGGTACAAAATAAAGTCTAGTCATTTCATATTTTAATCAATTATAAGTAGGCCTAAAAGCAAATGTTTTTATTTGAAAAAATGGATTTAGTCGATTAGCTATTTTGATAGCTCCATTCATACTATTTTTACATTCACGCATTCCGCATTCGCTTTACTTATAACATTACTATTTCGTTTAATTCTTAACAAAACACTCTCAGTGACTATAACGACAGTGATACGCAAATTAAGACCCGCAGGCCGCGGGTAACATATGGCTAATATATATATAATATAGACTAGATGATCTAGATCTATAACTATAAGTCAATTTAAAGCAAATCCTAAAGAATATTTGTGTATGTTAAGTCATACTGACTTCTATAGTTAGAAAGTTGAGTCATATACTTTAAATATTCATAAATTATATAGTATGTCTATTCCTATTATGTATGTCTGTATTACAACTGTTCACATATATCCAAAATGTCGCTCTGGTTTATGTTTGAATTTAGTTCCGTAGGTTACATATGGCTAGTATATATTATAATAAACCCATGCGTCAAGTTAACAATACAATGTCTAATCTTAACTCAAGCATCTAATTTAAACTAATATCTAAACTCCGATATCTGGCTTAAAGTCTCTGTGGAACTTTAAATCTGGGTCCAAACTAAACTGTCATTTGAATTTTAGAACTAGTCTTGGGAAGGCTTCCAATGGAAGACCTGTGACTATCAAACTGCCTCGTCTCCTGGCTGTAACGTTAGCACTACATGATGCCCTTTGTCTGTTTAATACTTTCAGCTAGATTCTTTCATCCGAATGGCAGTAATCATTAACCACTACTCAAGGAACTAATCGAGATGAATGTGATACTTATGTATTACCTATATCTACATGACTAGTTGATCTGATTGTTATTCTATATCTGCATGACTAGTTGAATGATTGTTATTGTATATCTACATGACTAGTTGATCTGATTGTTATTGTATATCTACATGACTAGTTGATCTGATTGTTATTGCGTTTTACCTGCATATTCATTTTCGTAGCTGTCTTCACGTTTTAAACCTCTGTCTCTTTGGTATTTTTTGAAACTCTGACCATGAGAATGCCTGTGATTAGTTTCTGAGTACTTTTTGTACCTCGAATGTTTCATGCAACATTCCGTGTGACTAGGCACATTCAACTCACTGTCTACTTCATAGCAATAATTGTCTTTTTCGGAACATGTATTTTGTTTAGCCCGGCAGTTTTGGTAACGTTCAAAGTCTAAACTTCGACTTCGTTTGGGCATGAAATCGTCCGTGTCATCACTGGCTTCTAGGTTCAAGGCACGTTTGCAACGCATACACCGCCCGACTGGCTCCTGGTTGTCTTCCTCCCCACTAAAATCACTGGCAGTGGTTCGCTCATCGTTGCACGGGGAATCTCCCCTGGTGTTGTCTAAGTGGGTCAAGGACCCATGCAAATGTTTTCGAGATCTCTCATAATCAGTCTCATTGCCAGCCATTCTTACTTTGGCCGTTCGACTGCCGTACACTAGCATGTCGTCCTCTATTCTAAAGCCTCTATCAGTGGTGCGCTTTTTGTAATCTTTTTCGTGTTTACAGTAGCGGTTGGGACTAAGCGATCCGTCATCATCGCCGTCACTGAGTTGTACGTGCTTTTTCCAGGTGGGTCTGGAGAACGTTTTGAAATGTTTCGATCTCTGAACTGGCTCTGTGGATCTGTGGACCGTTCCAACAGAGCTTACTGTGCAGGACTCCGTTTCTTCGTTGCTTGAAGATTCCTGCAATAATTCTTTGAAATCTTCACATACATTACAGCTGACGTGGCAACTAGACACTTCCATTGATGGAAGGTCCTTGACATCTGTACAAGCATCCACTTTGGATGTTGGAACTGTAGGGCAATCACTAGAATCATTTGAAACGACGTCGTTCAAAAGTTTACGCTCTGAGTTTGCGTCCTCAGATTCACATTGAAGATTTTCAGCGATGTCGGGATAAATGCATTCAGCATCTCGAGTCTGTCTCTTGCAGCCGTCGGAAGGTTTCACAGAGCCGACATTCTGCACATGTTGGTTTTGTTTATCAACACATGTTGATTCCGGATTCTTGCACTCGTTGGGTAGTTTGTAGTTACATAATTTGTTGATTTGACATATTTTGCCGAGTACATTTTTATCTAATTTAGAGCTAGTTCTTATGTCAGTTTTAGTTTTTTGTTTGCTATTCAGAGAATGACATTCACATCTTTCCGAGATTTCGTCTGACTTATAACATGGCTTCTCATACGTGTCCGGACTGAGCAATTCATAGTCACAAGACAGAGCCTGGGGTGTCCCTATGTCACAGACTAACTTATCTGTAACTGGCTCTTGTTTGTACTCAGTCTCAAATTGATGGGAAGACGAAGATATCAAAGGGTATGTGTTGCAAACATCAATGTAAAGTCTGCCATCAATAAAGTTTGTTGATCCTGACAAAAGTGAATCACGGCTTGGTTCTGACTCGTAAGGTACGAATGTAAATTGGCAAACAGGTTTGACTTCCTGTGCCAGCTGTTTGTTCTCCTCTTGAGGCTTGTTTGATGCTTTCACAGCATCGTTTTGATTGGGATGAATCGATGCACACTGTCGCATTGCACGGCAACATTGTTCATCTGCCTCAATGTTTTGAAGACACGAACAGTATCCTTGAAAGACTTCTTTGTTTGGCATCTCAGTTTTCTCTGGAGAACATCTTTCCTTTTTTAATGAGCGTGGATTATGGGACGCTTCCTCGAGGATTTGTTCATCTGCAACAAAAGATTGATCATTAGGCATTGCCTCATTATGGTCTTGTACTAGTAGATAATTAACAACGTTGGATACACACTGACCCGCTGGAGTTAGATTATTGGCTTTGTCATGCTCTTTCAGCAAGTCGTTCTTTCTCTCCTCGTGGCCGTCTCCATTGACTCCGCTGTTATTGCTGGTTTCCTCGGTGTAATCAGAGTAGCTATTCTCGACACAATCGTTAGAGGCTTTTGGTGATTTCACCTTTAACCTCTTGTTTCTATTTCTTCTTAGAAATTTGTTGTTTGAAACTTGTGGCTTGTAGCCGACACAATCCTCTGTTTCTTCAAGGTGACTCGGATTGTGCAGATGACCTGTTATTGTGTGAGTCTGATTCATGATTTGATTTAGATAGCCAATATGTTTCGACTCGAGACCCTTTGATCCCATTGCGTACGACTCATTGCCTCTAATGTGATTAGATGGGTTAGAGACGTCTTCGCTTGTTTCCATGTCTTGATTTAGCAAAGATCTAGAGTCAGATTGTGCCATTATTAGATCATCTGGGAGAATGTCCAAATCCTCAAGAATTAATTCTCGGCTTGTTGAAGCGTTGGATTCATCTATCGAGTTAAGTGTATTTAGGAAATGTTTTTTCTTGTCTAATTTGGAATTGTGTTGCTGTTGAAGACTCGCCATGTTTTGCTGTGGATCATTCCTGAGGCAGGAATCTTGTTCCAGATGATCTCTTCCATGCTGGACTCTGTGCTCCAGTGTTCCACTTCTATCATTGAGATTGTGGCAATACACTTGGCTACTTTTTCTATCACAGATTGCATTCGGCTCCATTTTTGGCAAGAAGTTTGTTTTTTCTGGTAAATCACTTGACCAGTCTTGTCTTCTTCCTATGACAGCTGATGTCTGGGCTATGTTATAGATTGTTTGGTTTCTTTTACTATCGGTTCCATCAGGATTGTTATTTCTACAATATAATAGTTTCGGCTTCTCGTTTGTATTCAACTTAGTATTTAAACCATATTTATTTATTTGGTTGGAGGTTCTTTCGCAGAAAGGTTTTGTTTGGAGTAGCTGCCCTTGTTGCTTTTCCTCATTGTGTCGTGCTGGTAGGTGAAAATATAGAAATGGATCTTCGTCTAACTGCGCTTGATGAGCCCCACTGGGGGTATGACACAGACTGGAATGCTGATCTAACCATGTCCGATCAGAACGTGCTTCTAGATTGCAAAGTTGGACACTACCATATGGATATTGATGTTCTGAAGTGTTAGAGTGTATTGTATTAGCGCCTTTTTGAATGATACTTGTAGGGTTCTTTGAGCAATACCCTTTATTTATTGCACCAGATAATCCTTGATCTTTATTTACATTCTGACCTTGTCTCAGTGCACCAGATAATCCTTGATCTTTATTTACATTCTGACCTTGTCTCAGTGCGCCTTGTCCTTGACCTTTATTTACATTCTGACCTTGTCTCAGTGCACCTTGTTCTTGATTCACGGCAACAGGTTTTCCTTTATTTGTTAAAAGAGTTGACTCTTGTTTTAACATACCCAGTTGCCCTCTACTCAAAGACTCAACCTGCCCTTTGTTTAATGCCTCCATTTGCCCTTTGTCTTGTTTAATTTCAGTGTTTTGACACGTTTTGTAATCATCGGTGGCCATAGTTGTACTGGCGTGGTCGTCATGAGGAGCTATACGAAACGAGTTGAGTAATTTCTTCTCTGCATTGGTCTTAGTATTCTCCTGAAGAAGTACTGCTTTCAGATTAGCGTGGATGTTTCCGATACCATTGTCCACTATTGATTTGACATTATTATCAATACGATCCATTTCCATTTCTAATAATGATTCGACCTTTTGGTGGAATCCTTTGACTTTAGTGTCTAATAAGGATGTCACGTTCTCGTCAAAGTGACATATCACATTATCCAGTAAGGTTTTTAAATTAGTGTCAAAATCACCTTCTTGAATTTCCGTCAACGATTCGTGCGTTTGATCTCCTACTGTGACATCTTCAGGCTGTACTTGTGTACTACCTAAAAGATGACATCTATCTGCTGGTGCTGAATTTGCAAGAATTTCTGCGTGGCCGACAATGAAGTCCTGTTTATAATGGATGTCAGATTTAGGATGCCAAAGTAATGCTTCGTGTTCAGCTTCATTGAATAACCCTTCATTCTTGGCATGAACCCACTGAGTTAAGTTGGCCAGTTCTACTAGCTCGCTGTCTGTGTCTGTTTGTTGAGTAGTGTTGACCTTTGGAAATTTGGCATTCACAGTTTCCAAACATTGAGATTTTTTGCAGCGCTCGTGTGTTAGAGATACAGAATCTAATGCCCACTCTCTACTGCTCTGTCCCTCTGAAACACAAATTGGTTTTCTAGATCTATCATCCTGACCTTCAGCCTTGGAAGTGGAAGCCCATAATGTGTGCTCTTTATGTAAATAGAAATTTTTGGAGCGATGTTCTTTTTTTCCCCCAGGATCAGTGCAGACAATGTCACCCCCAACATGTGTGCACGTGTTTGAATCACATTTCTTGTCCACATTTCTGTGTGTAAGTTGTTTGGAGCTAGGAAACTTGCTACTTGTTGAGTAGTGCTGTGGCCAGCTGTTAGGTTTCCATGTGTCAACATAAGTCGCTGGAGGTCTCATTCTAAGACGTTCGGCATTAGAACATTCGATGTCCCTATCAGTCGCGCGTTGTTTACTGGCAAGTCGTTTTGATGAAAATCTTGGGCTACTAGAGGGTGAATGGTTTCTGATAGATTTTTGTATTAAAGAACAGTCGCGGCCGATGGCATTGACGTTTTCGACCAGATCTGCATCTTTTTTACCGATCACCTGAGACCTTCCTTTTGTGGGGTGAAAATGCCTGACTTTTCTCAAACCCTGGTCACTTGTCCTGTTTACACTTTCACCAATAATAGAGACAAATCTATCCTCGCTTGAATCTTCTTGGCCTATTGAACTACTCCAATGAAGAACGTGTCCTGGGCCACCTTTGTTAGAACTAATATTAAAATTTCCAAATGTCTTGGGACATTTTTGACACCAATCTTCTTTGTGCTTAGCAACACAACATACTGGGACGTTTTGCTTGGTTTGTGAACTTTCTGGCCTATCGGAAGGCCTTGGGAGAGGCGCGTCTTTTGTCTCTTCTCTGAGTTGAAGCTCTAATCTCTCTTGCCCGTCATCGTAAGTCAGCAGCGACTCGAGCTCCCCCTGTGTACAAGTTTCAACATTCTCTAAATCACCATTAGAATACATTTTTAAATCAGATAACTGACCTTCGGCAAAAACCTTTATGTTATGAACCTCACCTTCAGCAAAAATCTGCACATTATTCATACAGCCCTTAGCGTGGAGAAAGATATTTTCCAGTTCACATTCATCAGCTCTGCCGTAAAGTTGACCATTGGGCAGTTCGTAGTTACACGGAAACTGCCCTCCAGCTTGTTGGCCTGATTGTGCTCTGTTAAGTATTGACGATATTGTTTGAGGTATAAAACAGCCGCAGTTGTCAGCTCTCTGTCCATAAACAGAATGCGGCATTGGTTTCAACGTCTCACTGGCATTCTCGGAGACATGCATGACATGACTTTCTGAATTGACACAGACGGCTGGCACGATTGGGCTAAGAGGATTCATCGTATTTGGACTGTCTTTTCTTATTGGATCAAAGTCCATGTTATGACCATTACCAAATAAATTTGAAAATAGGTGTGCACTCTTAATAACGTTATTGGATTTATAACTAATATCCTGGCTAGACATATGACTTGCAAATTGAATCTTGTCCGTAGAGACATAATTGAATTCATCTTTAGCAACGCATCTCGAGATGTCCTTGTGAATGAAAGTTACGCGTTTCTTCTCGGTGTTTGGTCTGCAGCCACAGGGAGCATTGTTCAGGTTAAGGGAACGACAGTCATGAGGTCTTCCACATGGGTACAAAACATTGTCATTATTTGGACCATCGAAATGACTAAGATGATTAAATAGAACGTTGTTAGACTGACCTTGTTGGACATAATCCATTCTTGTGTTCTCATCTACAAGGGACTGATTCGTTGCATAATTTAGTTCTTGTCTGACACATTGATCTAGAAGTGACTGATTCATTTCATAATTTAAGCCTTGTTTGACAGAGTTTAGTTCATGATTTCGGGCTTGATTTAACTGGGTTGCTTCATAATTCTGACATTGATTGTAACAATGCATTGCATTGTCCTGATCTTGTCTCAAATTATTTACATCAATTTTACTGGTATTGATTACATTGGTATTACTAACTATGTTGCGTTGGTCCATAGAAGAAGTACAGCCATGCCGACTTTGACTTCTTTGATTGCTTTGATTTTTAAGTGAACAAAAAAATGGATTTCTACATTGACCACAGTTGGTTGGACAGGTACCTTGAGTCAAGTTATGAGGAATATTGCTTTGGACATAGATGGATGGGCTACTAACTTGAGTAAAATTATGAGGACCACTCGCTTGAGAACAGTTAGTTGAACCGCAACCTTTAGTGCATTTAGACTGAACATTACCTCGAGTGCAGTTAGATTGACCATTACTTTGAATGCAGTTAGATTGACCATTACCTCGAACGTAGTTAGGTTCACCACTTACTTGAGTAAAATTGGGTGGGCCAATTACTTGAGTAAAATTAGGTGGGTCACTGCCTTGAACTGTAACGTACCTAGATTTGATCAAACTTTGTTCCTGGAAACCTTGACGCGCTTCCTGTAGGTCAAAGTTGTCGCGAAAGGTCGTTGAGCATTGACCTTCGTTGGCTTGTGCCAAATGTTTCTTTGCTTTCACTGGTCGAAAACAATTTCTGCATGTACTTAAACATGGGACACATCGTGCCTGAGAGAGAGCTTTGTTGGTGGAACATAGGGAGCAGTTGAGTTTACAACTTTCTTTAAACCGCATTTTGTCGTTGTTTTTCTCAGAGTCAACGTCCACACAATCATCAAAGTACATCGCATTATTCAAGTTTAATTTCCTTTGATTGTTTAGATCCTCATTTGAAACAAAGGCAGTCAATAAGTTAGCACCAGAGGGAAGTTTAGTGGCTTCTTTATTGTGTAGCATAGACGCTTGTTCCCGTTGAGTTTGCACTTCCACGCTGTTCGATGAGACTTTCTTTGTCTGTGCTAAGGAAGTCGATGATTCGAGGATCGTTTTGATCGTCTCCAGTGTTTCTATGGCAGACTGCTCCTTTCTCAGCCGGACTAAAGATTGTACACTCCTTGAAACAAAGGCTGCTAGTGTTTCACTGTTTTGAGTCTCGCCAGCTTGATTTCGTTCCTCGACTCGCCCTGCTGTATTCGAAACATTCTCTGCCTGGCTATCAATCCTCTGTACCTCGGAGCTTCTTTGTCGTTCATCTTGTATCAAAGTACGTATACTCTCAGCTGTGTTCGACACCAATTCCCGCGCTAAATCCATCACTTTATCGTCTGTAAGAGTATTACTTCTGCTTCCTTTGGCTGAAACAATGCGTTCCGTATTAGGCTCCTCCTTGATAACATTCAACATGTTTTGGCTTTCCTTGGTACTGGTTTTGACGTCACTGTTTTTAGTCTTGAATTTCTGGCTATTATAGTGTGGACTGGTTTTAGATGAGATTTCACTCTTTATGGATGAGATTTCGCCCTTTGTTACAGGCTCATAGTCTTTAGATGTTAAATCTTCATCATTTACTGTCAGCGCTTCATCGATTGTAGGGAATTCATCATTGGATGAAAGTAATTCATCTGTTACTGTAGGTATTTCATCAACTGCTGTTGGTACTTCATCAACAGCTGTATGTACTTCATCCGTTGCTTTAGTTACTTTAACATTGACTTTCAATGCGTCAGTATTTATTATAGAGTCTCTGCCTCTTTCTAGTGAAGCTTTTCTCCTTGTTTTCACTACGTCACTATTTGCTAGTTGGGCTTCATCTGTCGCTGCTTCTCTATTTTTGACAGATATTCTACGACTTTCCAGAATCGCTTTCTTTCTAGCTCTTCGTGCTTCCTCAATAGCTTCTCTATTCTTCATTGGTTCTTCTCCGTTCGGCTCGCTGTTCACATCTTTAGCTGCACTCGCATCTCTTGCTCTTTGTCTGGCTTGCCCAGCTTGGAGCCTACTTTTTATCATAGTCTTTCTGGCTTCTTCCGATTTATTGGCAAGTTGGTTTTGGCTACTGACTCTTGTAGCAGTTTTTTTTTCTAAAAGCTCTGTAATTGATTTGACTTTACCTTCTTCTAACTGATCATTCACAGAACTAGTACTCGCTTTATGGGCCGTGTTAATCGCCTCGGCTTCTAAAGACAATTTTTTGCTGGAGCTCACCTCAAGGGGGTATCCCTCGTCACCAACATTTTCATCTGAATCTTTTTTGTCTTTTCCTTTTTTTTTTTTTCTTTCTTTTTTTGTGTCTGATTGAGACATTTTGAGCAACATAAGACTTAATCTGGACATGACTGTAGTATGATTTTAGCGATTGATGAACTGGGCACTATATCACTCAAACTTTAACAGTCCACTCTATTGTAGTTTTTCAGGTTGATAAGTTGATGTGATGTGTATTCTAATTCTTCTTTCATTTTCGATCATCTACTGATACAAAGTAGTGGTCGATCAACGTCGAAAATTGTTTTAATCCATCAGCTACTGAATAGGTTGATCCTCTGTTAAATATATGTATAGTGATCTATTTGAAAATTAAGTGTATTGTCTATTGCAGCAGCTCAGTTCTACAATCCAATAATAACGTGTCCAATTCCTTAAGGAATAGCTAACTGCAGCCTCAAATGAAACATTTCCTACTAGCTCAGTTTGAGTCATTTCACTAAGTATTCAGAAATCTTTGTCATTTGATTGGCTCCCAGAATAGCAAGATTCCAGCATCACATAGTATTAAGCCTGTCATCGCATCAAATTATCTCTTGTGTTTTTTATGGTTAAACTTGAACACAATGAAACTGCTTTAAACAAGGCCGAGAAAAAAAATGTGCATAGTTTATTAGATTAGACTTCATTTGTAGCACTAGATCTAGTCTAAGAAGATGTACTGGCCAATAGTTAGAATCCACTAGAGAAGTTTTTAAAGGGAAGTTTCGTCAAAACAAAAGATTTCTTTGCCTACTTTGTGAGGCCGAACTATGCTACAGAGTCCATATCAAAGACTGGACTAATCTTCATGACAGCCACTAGATGATTGACTTTTAAGTCATGTTGGGTTTTCTTTGGATGTTTGTTGTTTTTTTTTTCCTTACAGTGTAACTTCCGTTTAATAGCAATGTTCACTTCCCATTAGGGACCTAGTTCAGTGTGGCACATGTTTGGAACTAAGATATTCTGTCAATTATTTCTCTCTATATATCTATCTATCTCTCTCTCTCTCACTATATATATATATATATATATATATATATATAGAGAGAGAGAGAGAGAGAAAGGAAAGATATAGATAGATAGATAGATAGATAGATAGATAGATAGATAGATAGATAGATAGATAAATAGATAGATAAATAGATAGATAGATAGATAGATAGATAGATAGATAGATAGATAGATAGATAGATAGATAGATAGATATTTGGATGGAACAGTTCTGCTCATTTAAAACCATTCCTTTGAAACCAAAGAGTTCTGATTCACCACCGGAAACACTTTTGATAGTGGCACAATGTCATCATGAATAATGGCATTGTCTTCGACTACGAAGATATAGATAAGTGCAGTGTTTCACAGGACTACGCAAACCCAGTAGCCACCTGCATATTTGTCACATCTGATGCAGACAAAGCTGTCGTCTGCTATGTCAGTTTTCTTCACGTCTTCTGCACCTCTCTACACTGGAAGTTTTCTTTTGGCCTCAATGTGTGTCCCGCGTATTCGAGAGAGCTCTCCAACTATCTCTTTCAGAGGCCATCTGCTTCCAGTGAGGTCAAAATGGTATCTGAGTTAATCTTTATAGCGCTTACGGGAGACACCTCTTTTAAACTCGCCCAAAAAGATCGCTTTTGGCATGCGGTGGTATGTATTCGACCCATCGAAGTTATCAAATACTAAGTAATGCTTTTATACTGTCTACACCAGTCTCCAGCAAAACATGGTTATTTTGCCTACTATAGAGCAAAGGCACCTTTGATGGCAGCGTTGGCGGAGCCTTTAGATGTCTTCTATCCAGGGCTCAGAGCCATACAAAAGTGTGTTAAGAAACACTGGTATATAAACATGTATTTATATTGGTAAGTGAAGAGACCTTCTCCAACATCGGAGGCGACCAAAAATACTGTTGGAGTGGACTATTTTATTTCTCTTCACTACGTCTTAAATTCTTGTTGAGCTTAGAAATAAACAAAGCAGAAAATTTCGCTCTTTGAATGTCTTCATTTGTCTATGCAGTTGAGCTTATAAATAAACAAAGCAGAAAATTTCGCTGTCTGCATGTCTTCATTTGTCTATGCAGTTGAGTTTATAAATAAACAAAGCAGAAAATTTCGCTCTTTGAATGTCTTCATTTGTCTACGCAGTTGAGCTTATAAATAAACAAAGCAGGAAATTTCGCTCTTTGAATGTCTTCATTTGTCTATGCAGTTGAGTTTATAAATAAACAAAGCAGGAAATTTCGCTCTTTGAATGTCTTCATTTGTCTACGCAGTTGAGCTTATAAATAAACAAAGCAGGAAATTTCGCTCTTTGAATGTCTTCATTTGTCTATGCAGTTGAGCTTATAAATAAACAAAGCAGGAAATTTCGCTCTTTGAATGTCTTCATTTGTCTATGCAGTTGAGTTTATAAATAAACAAAGCAGAAAATTTCGCTCTTTGAATGTCTTCATTTGTCTACGCAGTTGAGCTTATAAATAAACAAAGCAGGAAATTTCGCTCTCTGCATGTCTTCATTTGTCTATGCAGTTGAGTTTATAAATAAACAAAACAAATAATTTCGCTCTCTGAATGTCTTCATTTGTCCTTGCGTACCTTTTAACGTTTGAATCTTTTTGACCTTTCCTAAAGTTCCACACTGAGTGACCAATACAGTCGAACTTTAATGCATGGGCTTTTTTGGGCCCGTGAAAGTGAGGAGGAAGGGTCTTCCTTGGAGGAGGGTTTAATGCCTGCGAACTGGGTTCTATGCCAGTGAGCGGGGTCTATTCTCTAAATTTGGGATCGATGCTTGGGAACTGAGGTTATGCCAGAAAGTTATCTATGCGTGGAAAAGTGTTCTTAAGAGTATAACTTTTTAGTGTGTTTGGAGTGTAAATGTAGCCTATTTTAATTGTGTTTGGCATGTGATTGTAGTCTATTTTGAGTGCTTTTGAAGTGTGTGACTAGTCTATTTTTAGTGTGTTTGGAGTGTAATTGTAGTCTATTGTAAGTGTGTTTTAAGTGTGACTAGTTTATTTTTAGTGTTTTTGAAATGGGACTAGTTTTAGTGCCTTTTGAGTGTGGCTCCTTTTAATGCTACTAGAGTCTGTGCGATGACAAATTTACCAATTATTTTTTTTTTAGCTTTTAGCTTTCTCGGTGCGCTATGATCCTATCACGTGTCTGGACCAGTTGTGAAAGAGGGAGGAAAGAAATGGGTATCTTGGTGAATGTTGACATATTTTTTTATAAATACATAAAAAATGTTCATTTAGGGCTCGAGTCCTTCAACTTATAATACCACCACATCTGTCAAGTACGTTTTTTTCCCTAATTCAAGGTACCAAACAAATTAATTAATTACCAATATTTAATGAACTAATTGGTTAATTTTTTAAATTGATTCTTGAGTTGTCATGTAAAAGAAATAATTGTGCCAAATTTCATCTTAATCCGAGATTGGGTGTGGAGGAATAACGTGTACAAACTTTTACCATATAGACAGACAGACAGATAGACAGAGTGAGTTGATAAAAACTTTGTAAAAACCTGGGTGGACACGGATATCGAAAACCGCTTTATCGATTTTTTCTTGAAATTCTACAGTTGATGTATATCTTTGGGAAGATAATTACTAGCTGATAGGCCACACAGGGAAAACTCTGGTTTAACCATTATAATTTTTTGAATACCCTATAATAATCTAATAATTAAATTTTGTCTGGAGCTCTAGACAATCATTATCATGAACATGCCTACGATATGCGGGCATTACCGCATGTCCTCATAAAAAGAGTGAAAAAAATAAATAGACCAGGGGTTCTCAACCTATATATTTATACTAGACAGATATTACCCGCTGCCCGCGGGTCTTAACTCGCGTATTGCAAATATAGTCACTGATATAGTGCATTAGAAACAATTAAGGAAAATAATAATGTTATAAGTAAAGCGAATGCATGAATTCGTGAATAAAAAAAATATTATGAATTTAGCTAAAAATAGCAAATTGACATGAATTCAATTTTTTATGAAAACATTGGCGAACGAATGTAGATCTATGTAAAAATGCTTTAGAAAAACAAATTTGAATGTTAATTTGATTAAAATATGAAATGAATCGACTATAATTAATATGTTCATGCATTTAATTATAAACTATCTTTGCGAAGAGAAGTTGTATCATCTTAGAGTGGAATTAGAGTTTTAGACCTAGGAATAGAGAGATTTGTAGGGCCTAACATTTCGCGTTATGTCTAATGAAATCATATTCGTCAGGAATTCTAAATTCGCATATATAAGGAACGAAAGTATGTTAAAATGCATTTGAAACACAAATTTGAAGGTTAATTTTATTAAATAATGAAATCAATAGACTATATTTTGTAATTTTCATGTGTCAAAGTAAACAACTATCTGCGCAAAGTGTAGTTTCTAAAATTAGATCTAGATCCTTTCGATCTTTTCATGTAAATATGGTCAACATAGCCTAGCTCGATGAAGTTATAATGCTCTCATAGAATTGATCAACGTTTTTTTTTTTTAGGGTCTTAAGTTTGTTTTAGGGCTAAGTACATACATTACTGTTTGTTAGTACCCAAGGAACATTTCTGCCAAGTTTATCAAGATTGGTCAAACGGTTTTGATTACTATTCGTAACATACATACATATATATGCCTTACTTTATACTTTATAATATATATACAAACACACACATATATATATATAAGTGTGTATATATTTGTGTCTCCAACGTGTTGTAACAAGCGTATTTGTACTATAGTTTATATACATTTATATCTTTCCTTTCGCAGGATTGGAAAATGATTCAGAATTACATTCTTATGAAACAATTAATGAAACGAGCGTCAAGTAGACCTATCACTCAACTAAAAAGTAGGAATAAGAAAGATAGATTCTAAGAACACGAACCTATAGCCAGGGGCTATGAATGACACTGAAGTGAATGTACCATCATTGAATGTAGACGTTATTTTTAGTGGTAGTTCTTTCTTTTTTTTTTTAATAATTATTCGAAACTATTTGTTGCGGACGACTTCTTCGTTGTTGAAGAACACTTTTTCAACAACTGAAATTACTGTCCATCAAATGCGTCGTAACGACATTGTGGGATGAAACATTTCTATGGAGAATATCTACGCAAGACAGCAGGGTTTCTGTCCAGGGTTTTTGCAATAGAGGATTTTAGCCTCTCAGGCACTCACTCAAATGGAGATTGATGATGATGATGGAGAAGATCTAATCACGTTTTGAAGAAAATTTAACAATGAACGAAAAAAGTTGTATTAGGGGGTCGCGGAGCTAAAAAGAATTGAGAACCGCTGAAACAGACATTCAGGAACATTTATACATCTGGATCTATAGGCCTATCCCCAAACTAGAATCCATTCTCTTCGTACCCAACCATGCGGGACATTATGAAAAAGTCATGGAAAGATAACACTTTTATTTCTGCAAGTTTGACTATAGTTACCCCACGTAGCTTTCAAGGCAAAAAAAAAAAGGGTTGGGGTGAAGAACAAATAATCTTCTCTGTCTTCACCCTTCACTAAATAGCTGGACCTGACTTAATCATTGCGGGGCCCATGCGAAACGGATTGCGCGAGCCCAGTTTGGGTAGGGATACGCGTAATAAGTGAAAATTAAGATTTTTAATTAGAAAATAAATTTGTCTTTGCGTTTCGTTTTATTCATTCTTTACTACATACAGAATTACTATACGAGCCTCGCGTATAGCAAAGTCATACAGTACATTTTAAAATTCTGTTTCCTACATAGATCACGCTCAATAGCAAGAATTACCAAATGTTTCAATCTTTCTTCGAGAATTATTGACCTCACCAGATTCCACAATTACGGGTATTGTATAATGACTTTTTTTTTAATCGCGCGAAGGATTGGCTGGCGTTTTCCATATTGAATGATACCCCAAAATAACAATTTTGTCTATATTTCAGAAGATTTGTATGAGTTTTCAAAAGATTTTAATAATTTCCGGAGATTTACAGGACTTTTCGTATATTTTGCAATTTCATGAGATTTCCAGGAGCTCCCGCGTTAAATCTGTTATAAGTTATAAAATGGTTTAATTTAATAATTTACTACTAGATTTAGCGCAGGGGCCTATGAAAGTGCGAGGCCAAATGCGGTCGCATAAGTTGCAGTGGCCTAAGGCCGGCCCTGCTAAATTGCGGCATATGCTACTCCACGGGTTGACTAGTATTCTATAGCATATATCTAGATTCTATACTCTACTCTAAACTACTACTAATGCTGCCTTGTCTGGAACTGTAACATCACACCAGAGCTTTGTATAACTGAGTAGTATTTGTGATGTTTTTTTTAAACTTATATATTACTAAATGCTTTTTAGTGTTTTAGCGGTTCCCGAGAGGAGAATAGCCACTATTAGTCTTGTGAGGTCTGTATGTCCCCTTCCGTCAGTCCCGTTTAAATCTCAGAAACTAAAAAAGAAAATGAAAATTGGACATAATAATATTTTAGATCATTCAAAATTGTGATGCAACGGCTACATTTTTCTTTTTCGAAAGGGAACCATTTAATTTTGAAAATTAATTTTGCAAACAGATTTTTCAAAAGAATACACCATTTTTTTATGAAAAACTTCAGGAGAGGTAAGTTGTCATACTTCTTCATTATTAACTCAATCGTCATAGGCAACATTCGCACAATGGTAAAAAAAAAAAAATCCAATCTATTCACAGTGGAAAACGTATGAATGTCTCATTATAAAATAGATTTTCCATTTATTAACTTTCTCATGGAATGGAATACTGATTCAAAGGTTGTTTTTAAAAACGTATTTGGATACGAACTTCGCTTAGTTGTATATTTTAAAAAAACACTGCAGGTATGACATATAATAATGATTATAAATTACAGAGGTCAGGTGTAGATCTAGATATAAATGTATTAATAATTTGAACAAAATTTACATCAATAAATTATTAAGGCAACAGCTATCTTCTAACAGCTTAAGGGTGCTGATTTATTTATTAAGTCTGCAGAAGTATTACATTAAGAAGCGGATCGGACGCTAACAACATAATGTACACTATTACCGCTAGGGACTAGATCTAGTAATTTAAAGATTAAACGTGTAAAGTAAGGCATACGAATTCTAGTCTAGATGTCTGGATTTACACATCTAATCTAGCGGTAATAATGTACATCATGCTGTTCGCGTACGATGTGATTGTAGTCTAGGTCTAAATCTAAGAAGATCTAAATTTAGAATTCTAGATCTAGTGTATGTCTGATTGGTTAGATTGATGAATTCATTGATTGATAAATACAGATGATTACAGACTTAAGAATACCCTAATCTAAATGAATAATATTGCTGCATCTAAGTCTAGATCTAAACTTAATTATATTCACTGGGCATAGACTATAGAATCTAGATGTAGATCTAGATCTGAATCTAAAGTAAATAAGATTTAGATAGATCTATATGTAGAAAAACAGGGCTACATCTATAAGCTATATGCTGAAAACGACATTAAACAGTCTACATAATGATATAGAAATATAGCTTGGCTAGCATACTTTATAGCGATCCCCGAAAGGGTAAAAGACGCTATTAGTTTTGTGTGAATGTCTGTCCGTCCGTCCCGTTTAGATCTCGTGAACTGGAAAAGATAGTGAAAATTCGACATCATAATATTTTAGTCCATTCAAAGTTCTGATGCAACGGCTAGCTACATTTTCTTTTCTAAAAGCGAAAAAGCTGATTTTTTAAATCACTTATTTAAGCAGTTTTTTTCATGAAAATACACCACTTTTACAACTATTCACTATTAATAGTAAAATAAAAAACGGGAGGATCTTTAGTAGGGGAGATTCATATTTGCATATTTTTAACACATTTATGCAAATGGTTTTAGATTTTTTGTCAAATTTTTTTTTTACATTTGTATTGCTACGTTATGTAAAATCTGTATAACATTACTACATTTACCCCAAAATAATGTTTACTTTTTAAGAGAAAAAAAACTATTTAGTATGCATATAAGTTGGACATAAATTAAAACAACAATTAATAAATAGTTTATCATATTATCGCGTGATCTGCAGCGCAACACCACAGCAATAGAACACATAACTAAATAAAGAATTTTTTTTTCTTTACGAAATTTTTTTTTTTTTTTTTGAGGATTTGAATTAGAGACTGACCCTTTACAAAACAATTAGATATTCATTATAAGACATCAATTAGGCCAGATTCACATTTAACTTCACACTCACTTTCACCTATTCTTTGGTCTGCTGAACCACTGGGGTACCACACAAGATCTGTCAACCGTATTTCTCCATTCTTCTCTGTCATTTGTCTTTGATAGAATTTAATTCTTATGTTCTTTCTGAAAATATTGATACGGCCTTTTCACCGGCCTTTTTAACTGCCTGGGTGGACCATTTTGGGGGCCGATTTTGAGTTTGTGTTTCCACATAAACTGTCTTTGTTACCTTAGTATAAATGTAATACAACAAAAATTGTCTAGATGTGTAGAGCTTGATGTAGGGATTACAGAGATATCAAGATTATTTTGTATGTCCCATGGTAGAGAAGACATTTTATGTGGTCAAAGTTGGACTATAGACAGTAGCAGAAAAACTTAGACCGAAAAATGTATCATAACTGTGTAACCATGTTAGAGAGCAGCTTGAAATATGGAACAATTATGCTTCATTATATGCTTTTTAAATTCATTGCTTCAACGGGAATAGCCGCTATTAGTTTTGTGTGTGGTCAGTCGGACTAAAAATACAATACTATCCATAACAGGTAGAACATGTACACGTCTGCTCTACATGAATTGTAATAACACCAAGACTTGACAACAAAGAGCTTCTTTCGTTTTGGATCTAAATTATTTCATAATAAAAATATTTTTTTCAAATTACAAAAGGAGTTTGAGTTTTCCCCAATGTCCCACTATGGATCCTAATTTATCAGACAGACTGTGACCAAAAAAAAAAAAAACTAGCTCGTTTTAAAGCAAATACTAGCGAGTCCTCTACACATGAAAGTGCGCGTAAAGCTGCATTGAATATTAACATTTTATTGTATAGATTATCAGTGTAAACAAACTTAGCATAGCTTTTCGGGTCTTAACCACTGACAGTTCTAAGAAGTACTTGAAGATTTGGAAACAAATTCTCCAATGTTCGAATGTTTGATACCACAATAATAACCGCTGGCTTAGGGTGGACAATGTATTTAGAAAAATGTGGGATCTTAAGGGAAAAAAATATGTTCCTTGAAGGACATTGACGTTCACTTTGTTATTAATATTTCTAATTAGGATTGGAAGACAGACTTCGTAGGTAATGCATGGGTTGTTTGCCCATGAAATGTATGTGCATCTTGAATCTTTTCAAACAGAGCCATCCCATTTCTCCAGGCAAGCAATTGAAAACATGTTTGTCATTTTCCTTTGCTGAAAGGTGAGACTGTTTCTAATGAAATGTACAAGACTTATTTGGATTCCTTGGTTGTGGAATTCGAAAGCGATTTTAAGACTTCAAGGACTTAAAACCAGTTTTCCAAACTCTGAGCTCATCATTTAGTGCAGAAGCTGATTCAGCTCCAGGGGACATACCTCCGACCAAATTATGACCTGAAAGAGAAGTTCCAGTCAATTCTTCCACAGGAGTTTTATGAGTGCCAGAAGCTGTATTTCCACACTTTAAACAACTCTGCTGCTAAACTTTCACATTATTTGGGTCCACATAAATCTGTAAATAAGCATTACTTAGTTTTAAATAAACAAGTGTAAGAACAGTCGATGCTGACTGACTGTAATTGGACTGCAGTCACGAGGATAACAACCTAGTTAGATAGTTCCACAGTTCCGGAACATTATGCATGCGTGTAAACAGTTAAATACTTCACATTATCTACAAATGTACATTTGTGGTGAAATGTTGTGATGTCAAAGGGTAATTACAAAATTTAAAAAAAATATTCGTCAAATTAGTTTCAGAATTTACTTACTCATATAGTGATTTTACAATTAGGAGTGTAAAAACATATGAAAAGCAAATGTATATTACAGTTTAAATGTGAATTAAAATACATTTTACATAGCTAGCTTGCTTTTCTAAATATATATATATATATATATATATATATATATATATATATATATATATATATATATATATATATATATATATATATATATATATATATATATATATAAATATATGAGGCCACCATTTCCCAAAAAAAATTATTATTGCGGCCCTCGGCCCTGCTCTACACAAGGATTATCTCCAATTAGCTTTTTACATTTAAATTTTAAAAAACATCATTGCAAGTAATCAACAAAGATTAATTTGATTAACTAATTGTTTAAGTTTGATAGATGTGTTGTCATCGACAATGAATAATTGTGCAAATTTGATCCGAGCAGGGCCAGCCTTAGGCATAGGCAAAATACGCAGCCGTCTTGGACCTTCGTATGGTGGGGGTTTCGCACAGATACAAAATGCGAAACATGGATCGACTCCCAAACAGAGCAGAAGTTTATGGCTATATGTCTACTAACCAAGCTCTAAGTCTCTGCTCTGATTGAAGATTTAATTCCCAAATGTTTAGATCTACTTGTTAGACTACAGATGTTACAAGACCATTTTGTTTCTTTCTTTTGGTGAAATGTTGAAACGTTATTTCTAGTTTGGGGATCAGAAATAGTCCATGACGTAATGCTCATCCAATCGGCGCCTATTTATGTTTCACTTTTTGTGGATTTAGAAATAGATTGAGAAGATTTTTAATTAGATTACATTTTTTTTTGTCTTCATTTTCTGTATTTCTATTTCATTTGGGGCCCACCTATTCAATTCACCTAGGGCCTCCAATCACCTAGGGCCTCCAATCACCTAGGGCCTCCAATCACCTAGGGCCTCCAATCACCTAGGGCCTCCAATCACCTAGGGCAGGACCTGAATTCCGAGAAGAGCGAGAAATAATGTGAAAGATTCCTCCCAGACGAAGTAAGTAATAAGATTTGTAAAAAAAAAAGTTATTAACGATTTCGAGACTTCAAGAGAATTAAGAGCCACGCTGAATCACAAAACTAACAAACAAATCATTCAGTTTTAAAGGACAATGGAAGCAGTTTGTTATTAATTCTTCTTAAAGTCAGACTGGCGAGTTTTATATCAAAACTCTATTTCTGTAGACAACCAAACCACTAAAGTTAAAACTTTATTGTTATGGACAACCAAACTACTTAAGGGAGAACTTTATTTCTGATGACAACCAAACATCTAAAGTGTAGACAACTAAATCACTAAAGGGAGAACTTTATTTCTGTGGACAACCCAATCACTAAAGGTAAAACTCTATTTCTGTTGACAACTTAACCACTAAAGGGAGAACTTTATTTCTGTGATCAATCAAACCACTAAAAGGAGAACTTTATTTCTATGGTCAACCAAACCACTAAAAGGAAAACTTTATTTCTATGGTCAACCAAACCACTAAAGGGAGAACTTTATTTCAATGGACAACCAAACCACTAAAGGGAGAACTTTATTTCAATGGACAACCAAACCACTAAAGGGAGAACTTTATTTCAATGGACAACCAAACCACTAAAGTGTAGACAACCAAACCACTAAAGTGTAGACAACCAAACCACTAATTGAGCTAGTCTATCAGCCTGCTGACAAAACAATGACTTTACAGCTTATTACTTACGTTGCATGACCGCTTGTAATGGTGGAGCTTGCTCAGTTTCTTCCTGCAGGCTGTAAAGTTCAGAGTGCTCTACTTGACAACCGCTGTCCGCAGATGCATTCGATGGTTGAGACTTCCG
Source organism: Biomphalaria pfeifferi (assembly GCA_030265305.1). NCBI lineage: Eukaryota > Metazoa > Mollusca > Gastropoda > Planorbidae > Biomphalaria > Biomphalaria pfeifferi. The sequence goes on from JASAOG010000001.1 coordinate 5,905,415, forward strand.
ATAGGATACATTTATCACCCCTGAATTCTGAAGCTGCAACTGATTCAGGCAATTAGTAGCCTTGGGGTTATCCGTCTGCACGCATGGACGAGCATACACTTCATTACAGGAAGTAACTTGCAAAGACACTAGCTGGACTTCTGTTTCCGGGGGATTGCAGTCAGATAAGTCGCTCTGACCTTTATCAGTTGAACAATTTGTGTCAAAGGTCATCTTACGATGGTTTGTTTGAGTCCTGTTCATATCACCAGTCAGTTGGGAGCATTTCTTGTTTAAGTCTGCTTGGTAGCAGTTATAAAGCCGAAGATATTCTTGTATATAACAATTCACATGTTTTAAGCTGAACGAAGTGGCCGGGAATGAATTGCATCGGTCAATCATCACGCGCAAGTTGAACTCTACACTATTCTGTACATAATCAATAAATCCTTCCTCCAAAAAACCTTGTTCATCTAATCCAGGAATTTTTTGTCTTTCCTCGCGAAAAAGTTTGGCCGCACTAAACGTGAAGAATATATCAAGATACTTTTTAAAAGCGGTCAAAAGAGGCTGATATTGTTCCATGTAATTGCAGCAGCCAATGCGGTCTCTCTTTACAGCCAGAAACTCGCAATACAGTTGCACATAGCTGAAGAGGTACTCGTAGGCGTCTTCGTCGAGTAGATTCACTTGAATCGCACAATAGTTGATAGTGCTTCGGACATCAAATTGTCTGGAAAGCTGAAGGTGCTTGACAAACTCATCATCTACCCAACCTTGGCTGTTGATGCCTGGAACTTTGATCCCTACTTCGGAAGCTGCTTTAGCAGCACAGAAGATTTTGATGAGTTTATGATGCTCCTTACTTGTTTCCAAGCCCGTAATAATTTTATTTACGTTTTTCTCAGGATGTGATTCTTGAATGCTGCATTCATTGTTGTTACTCAAAGCCTCGTCGTCTGATGTCAATATTACAATAGATTTGTCTTCCGACTGATCTGATCTATCGCTATAGTCCATCACATCCTCATTATTTTGGTTCTCTTTTAGAATACTACAGTTTCCAACATCGCTCACAAAATCATAGTCATCATTCAATTTGTATTTGAAACTCAGCTTCTGAAAGTTTTGGTAAAGCTGTAGAAGATGCTGGAAATCTCTGGCCACCAAGGTATTCCATTCCTTTAACGTTTTCACAGAATCGCAAGATCTGCTGACTCCTACTTCGTAAACCTGGTCAGCTAACACGTCATTAGATTTAAAGCTGACCATTGGTGGTGATAGGTTAGACTTTTTCATTGGCCCAGATGTTCTGTTCCTGGCGGGACCAGTGGAGTTCTCCACAACGTTTTGTGATCTACGAGACCACCTTTGTGCAGCATTGGTTTCTGAGGTGGACGTTGTTGTTGTTTTGTATGCATTAGGGTCAAGTTGTATATTTGAAGGGCAGTCCCTTTCTTTGGGCGCTCGTGTGGCATAATTGATCAAAGGCGATGAAGTGGTTTTATTCATCATCGATTTATTTCCAAGCAATTGTGCTCTCATGTCATGTTCTGTGTTGCTATCATTGTTTTCTGCATTAGGTACTCGGTAACAAATATATTTGCTTTTTTTACTTTTCAATAGTTTGGCTTTATCAGCATCATAAGCGGCGTAGTGGTTAGCTTGTCCGCCTCTTTCAGCACCAACATGAGGCGCATTTCTGGATTGGGAAATAATGCTTTGTCTCAAATCTTCACGTAAACCACCCGACACGGTGGTGGAGACTTGATAATGATACGGAGCATTAACCTCGGGGATATATCTGTTTGGAGGGGAGTACATGTAAGTATTACCAGCCTCTTGAGCAGCCAGACTGGCTAGCCTACCTTGACTGGAAGCCTCGTTGGGCATTTGCCTTGACATTAAATAATTGGAATCATCACACTGTCTGCAGACGTGAGGGGCTGTCTGGGTTGCGATGTCGTTTAGCTTTAAACTTTCTTGCCGTGGTACTGCCTGATACGATGCCCTCAAAAGCTTATTGGTGCTTCCCGATAAATTAAGATTACTAAAATCGCCAGGAACGCTACATCCGAAATCGGCCACTGATTTTTTAGTCACTATAAACTGCCTGCTACTGGGTGGTCTAACAACATTAGAAGCCCTCTGAACCATGGGATCGGCATTTGCTTTTGATAAGGAAGTCTTTGAATGAAGCGAGTTCTTTAAGAGACTCAAAATGCTATCTGAGCGTTTGCCACCTTCCACATTTTTCCTCACGATAGATGAGTGCCTCTTTTCTTGTAAGTTGCCTTGAGACACTTTTATTTCCTCCACAGACTCGGGAGATTTGGGCGGGTTTTCTTCGGTTTTATTCGATTCTTTCCGGTCTTTCTCTTTCCCCTTCTTCTTGCCTCCTTTTTTCTTGCCTTTTGCCTTTGTCTCTTTGGTCGACATGCTGCTGATATCTGCTGAATACGAATCGTAGGAAACTTCGTAGTCGTCAGGATAAAAATTCAGAGATGGACTATAAGTCTCGGTTAGTCTGTTGATGCTTTTGTTGCGGGCCTCATTTCGACTGTAAGGTTTATCATCTTCCGCTGGGTGACGCCCTCGATGGACACTCGAGACTTTTCCTCTTATTTTCACTTTTTTGTTGACATCTTCTAAAGAGTGAGTGCTGGACATCGTCCACTACTCATTCTAAGAAAGTAAGTATACCTAGCCACCGAGGGCTCAAACATTTTCCCTGGTAATTAAAGCATTAAGAATGCAATTTTCGTTTTCCTTGCTTGTTTGTCCTCAAACACTAAAGGAATTAAAAAGTAAACTAACGACTTCTTAGCTGACTAAGTCAATGATCGCAACAGCATAGCAATGTTTAGGTTTTTAACTTGACTGAAGGATACTGTGTTCTTCCCTCCATAGTGTGCGCTGTTTTCATTGGTCAGAAACTCGGTGCATTTCAAACTTAGTGAGCTGTCTCTAATGCTTCTAAAGGTGGCGGTGCGTTGATTGAAAACAGGTTATTTCTTGCTTCTAATGATCACTTCATACATATTTGATTTCAAGCCTGATGGATAGTAAAACAGATGATCCATGTCTATGACCAAAGAAAAGAAAAATTGAATTAGTTTAAATTAAAACAAAGCATTTGTTTAAAAAAAACGAAGTAGAAAACTAGACCACTAGAGAATAATCTCTTGGCTTTTGTGTACACCGTAAAAATAAGAGTTGCCCAAATACAGGTCAGTGCAGCTCTCAGCAAGCATTTCTTTCTTTACAGCTTCGTTTCTTTTGAGCGCTTGATCTTTTCAAACCAATGATCAAACACAATTTTAAACTTCAATGACGAAGGAACCCACCTGTCATTGTTTGTTTAATTTAATGTTGCTTAATCTAAATAACTAGTCGACCGCTATTTTGCAGGGTCGGCCTTAGGCCACTGCAACCTATGCGACCGCAGTGGGCCCCGCACTTTCATAGGTATCGCGCTAATTCTAGGTGTATAAATTATTAAATTAAACCATTTTATAACTTATAACAGATTTCCCGCGGACTCCTGTCAATTTACCAGGAGCTCCTGGAAATCTCCTGAAATTGCAAAATATACGGAAAAAATGGCATTATCCCGTAATTTTGGAATCTGATGAAAGAAGCTTCTCGCGCCTCAAACTAATAAAGAATTACTTGAGATCAACAATTCTCGTAGATAGATTGAAACATTTGGTAATTCTTGCTATTGAGCATGATCTATTATCACGGTTAAAGATCTTGGAGTTATCTTTTGATGTTAAAGAGCTTGACTGTCACTATCTCTTGTTAATTGATCTTTGCCGAATCGTCTGGGGTGCTGAGATCTTGTAACTGTGATGCTGAGGATTCAATATGATGTATATCTCTAGATCTAAATACTATCTTAGAGATTGAATAAGTGAAGATCCTTTTAGATTCAAATACAGAAACTTTAATTTATAACTTGGAACAACTTAACATATTGTTATAAACCTGGTGGTGGCACAGATGGGGGTGGTGTGTGTTTGTAGTCAGCCAACGCCAATCGCCCCAGGCCAGCGCTAGACGAGCGGTCGAGCGTGACGAGTAACGACGGTCAGCCGAGACGAGTTTCAACATGACGGTTCGGGAAGGATCGGCTCAGGAGCGTCACGAGAATTGTAGTCATCTGACCACCCAGAAACGTCGAGAGGCGTTCTGTCCGGTTCGAGAAGGCCAGCAGGGACCCTATATAAAGAGCGAAGGTATACAAGACCAGAGACACAACTTCTCGATCTACTGTTCGTTTCGACGGCTCAGTACAAGTTCGAGAAGAGACAGAGAGACCAGTGCAAGAGTTGATACGGCGGTACGGCTATTAACGGAGAGATATTTGTACAGTCTTGTGTTACGTGCTGCCAATTGTACAGTATTGGCTGTTATTTATTGACATTAAACTATTACGTTATTTGGAGCCTAAGTTGTCAAGTTCTTTCAGTTAGTGGTGTCGTGTGGTGCAGTTTGCAGAGAGCCTGGATGGTGAGATTCCTAACAACTGGTGTCAGAAGTGGGATCGGATCGTATCGGATAGGAACGGATCTGCTATGGCTACTACGATAACGTTATACCAACTCCTTGTGAAGGAACTGAAGGAAGAGCTCGTGATCGAGATCTGAAGACGAGCGGCAACAAAGAAACCTTACAAGCACGCCTTCGGGAAGAACTGGTGAAGGAAAAAGAAGATCCGGACACATATCTTTTTGAAGTCGAACCGGACTTGCTAGAACAGATCACCAGTAGCATGCAGCAACAGATGGCAGCAATGCAGGGACAGATCGCCAGTAGCAAACAGGAGCAGATGGCAGCTGTTCGTGAGGAGATCGGTTCTATGCGAGAACAGATGAACTCGGGGCTAGAAAACACCAATTACAAGATGGATGCTATGGACACCAAGATAGACACTATGGACTCGGGAATCAAAACCGAGTTATTGGCAACGATCCAACGCATACATGGAGGAGAGAATCACCAGCATTGACGAGCAGATGAATCAGAGGGTTGACGCAGTGGAGAAGGCCATCGACGAAATGAAGATACAAGTCCAACGCAAGCACACAAATGTACCAGAAGCAGATATGACGTCATTTGTACCTAAAGTCTCCGGAAAAAAGAAGTCCCCCGTATTTGATGGTTTCGTGTCCGTTGTGGTTGCACAACTTGTGAGAAGGGTGACAGAGGCACTAGATGAACGACGAACAAACCAGATACCAGAAAATCAACCTAGGGTTCCTGTACGATGCTGGAATTGTGGTGAACTCGGTCATATACAAAGAAGATGCACTAGAAGATTTCCACTAACTGGAACCCATTACAGATCAGAAAGGTATGCAAGACCAAGTTCTCGGGGCTACCAGGGAAACTAGCACGCGCCGGCTTCAAGGTGCGGAACCCGGCGACACAGAGAATGAGAGCCCCTACAACCATCATCCCGGTCGCAGTGCTAGGACAAAGTAAGAGTCTGAAAATCATCGGAAAAATTGGATGTCAAAATTATCACTTCCTCCTAGATACTGGTGCCTCACGATCAGTCACATGGACGGATAAAGTGGACAGTAGCAAGAAAACGCCAGTTAGAGCCTACTCGTTGAAAGCAGCTAGTGGAGAACTGATGCCCATAAAAGGCCTGATCGACATAACAGTCGAGCTCGGGAATCAGTCATTCAAACACGAATTCCTGATTGCTGACGTCACAGATGACTGCATAATAGGGCTCGACTTCATGCTGAAATATGGCTTTTCCTTAAATATCGGCGGAGGTACTTTACAATGTGGAGACCTCAAAGTACCCTTGCTTGGCGACGAGAATGAAGAAGATGGCCGAGTCGGAAGGATTAAGTTGGTAGAAAATACAACCTTGCCTGCTAAGTGTGAAATGATCATTTGGGGTAAAATTGAGGACGGCTATCCCACGACAAGAACCACGCTGGTAGAAAGCTTGGACACCAACCACAACGGGATAGCAGTAGGAAAGACACTAGTCACGATTGGGAAAGACCTAATGGTACCCGTTAGAATTATTAACCTCGTACAGTAGAGAAACATTTGCGTGAAGGTAGCACCATCGCTGGTTGCCATGCTCTTAAGATGATAAGAAACTGAAAACCTCGTCAAAAGACTCGAGTCCAGTGAACCGCAGGTTACTAAACTTCTGACAAGTCAAAACAATATTGTCGAAAAAACAGTACACCAAAGCAGAATAATTTCTCAGAGAGTTTTCTGACATATTGCCGATGAAATGGACTTTGGGTGGACAAATCTAATCCAGCATCGAATAGACACAGGAAACACTAGGCCTATACGACAGCAACCACGTCGCCTGCCGCTAGCAAAACACCAAGAAGCTATGGACATCATAGAACGAATGACACAGCAAGGGGTTGTTGAACCATCCAACAGTCCATGGTGTTCACCCATCGTCTTGGTAAAGAAGAAAGATGGATCCATGAGATTTTGTGTCGACTATAGATTATTAAATGACGCCACAAACAAGGACAGCTACCCGTTTGCTAGGATTGACGACACATTGGACACACTTGCTGGGTCATAGATCTTTTCCACCCTTGACCTGAAGAGCTGTTACTCTGCACGTACTACAGACGTTTCGTACCAAGCTTCTCTAGCCTCTGTAGCGCCCTTCATCAATTGACAAAACCGAAGCGGCCGGTTTTCGGACAAAAGAATGTCAGGAGGCCTTTGAGCGACTAAAAAAAGGCTCTTGTTTCATCACCCATTCTGGCCTACCCGATACCAGGCGAGACGTTCATACTTGACACCGATGCGAGCAATACTGGAATAGGCGCTGTCTTATCCCAAAAGGTAGATGGAACTGAGAGGGTCATCGCTTACTTCAGTCGGAGATTGTCCAAAGCCGAGAGAAACTACTGTGTCACAAGACGTGAACTATTGGCAGTTGTGGATGCCATACAACATTTCCATTAATACTTATATGGGCAAAAATTCATCCCTAGGACAGATCACGCTGCTCTTCAATGGCGGTTGTCATTTAAAAATCCTGAAGGACAAGTCGCCAGGTGGATTGAACGTTTACAAACCTATGACTTCGAGACACAGCACCGAAAAGGACAAACTCACCAGAATGCTGACGCGCTGTCTCGACAACCTTGCAGAATGGAATGTAAACACTGCAGCAAGGTTGAAGAAAAGGGAGTTATCATTGATTGCCAACGTCTTGGGGTACAAGCTTCCGGGTCATGGTCCGACGAAAGAATCCGAGAAGACCAGTTAAAAGATGAAGATCTGGCTCCCATTCTGCTTATGAAGGAAGACGGGCAAAGACCGGAATGGCATCACATTTCTGATAAGGGAACTGCTACCAAGGCTTATTGGGCGCAATGGGACTCACTGACAATCGACAATGGAGTTCTCAAGAGAGTCTGGGAAACGGCAGATGGGACATGCAATCGTTTACAGCTGTTGTTGCCCAAAGTGAGAGTTGCTGAGGTTTTGCAAGAAATCCATAATAATTCCAGTGGGTCACATTTAGGAGTCAAAAAGACCTTTGAAAAAGTACACCAGCTGTTTTACTGGTTCGGCTACCGAGATGATGTAGAAGAATGGTGCCAAAGGTGCGACACGTGTGCAGCAGCATAAGGCCGCACAGGAGAACGAAGGGACGTATGCAGCAATACAACGTCGGTTATCCCTTTGAAAGAATAGCGATCGATGTAGCCGGACCATTTCCTGAGTCCCAGAGTACATTCTAGTAGTGATAGATTTTACTAAGTGGCCCGAAGCATATGCGAAACAAAACCAAGAAGCCACCACCATAGCGGAAACACTTGTGGAGAATTGAATTAGCCATTTTGGTGCTCCTAGGGAATTACACTCCGACCAAGGCCGAAACTTCGAATCCAAAATATTCCAAGAGATGTCCCGTTACTCGGCATCGAAAAGACACGCACAACTCCTCTGCACCCCCAGTCAGACGGAATGGTAGAACGATTTAACCGAACACTGGAGCAACACCTGTCGAAAGTCGTCGATGAACATCAAGATGACTGGGACACCTATATCCCAATGTTCCTTATGGCATATCGAGGATCGATTCACAGCACCACCGGTTACACTCCAGCAAATATGTTGTTCGGCCGAGAGCTGCAACTACCATGTGACTTGTTATTCGGGATTCAGGGAAATGTGCCAGCCTCTTCGACAGACTATGTCGCAAATCTCCGAAAACGGATGGAAAAAACTCACGCTCTAGCCCGCAGAAACATCAAGCTCAACAGTGACCAGGTACGATAAAAGGGCCAACGCCGCTGGCTTTCATGAGAATGATCTAGTTAGGCTGTACAACCCACAAAGACGAAAAGGCAAGTCCCCAAAACTTCAAACAGACTGAGAAGGACCCTACCGTGTGGTAAAAAGAATCAACGATGTCTTGTATCGAATACAGAAGAGCCCAAGGTCCAAACTGAAGGTCGTCCACATCGACAGACTCCACAAGTACCATGGTGAAGCCGGATCTGCCCGGAACGGACAGATCTATGGAGGAGGCAGTGTTATAAACCTGGTGGTGGCGCAGATGGGGGTGGTGTGTGTGACGAGCGGTCGAGCGTAACGAGTTACAACGGTCAGCCGAGACAAGTTTCAACATGACGGTTCGGGAAGGATCGGCATCGTGAACACAGCTCAGGAGCGTCACAAGAATTGTAGTCATCTGACCACCCAGAAACGTCGAGCGGCGTTCTGTCCGGTTCGAGAAGGCCAGCAGGGACCCTATATAAAGAGCGAAGGTATCCAAGACCAGAGACAACACTTCTCCATACGGCGGTGCGGCTATTAACGGAGAGATATTTGTACAGTCGTGTGTTACGTGCTGCCAATTGTACAATATTGGCTGTTATTTATTGACATTAAACTATTACGTTATTTGGAGCCCTGAGTTGTCAAATTCTTTCAGTTGGCGGTGTCGTGTGGTGCAGTTTGCAGAGAGCCTGGATAGTGAGATTCCTATCAATATAATACAGTATTTACAATAGTAAACTGTAATAGATGCAAAGTTTAAATAATGAGTATACTCAGATTTCTACTAGATCAAACTCAAAACAATATACGTTTTTACTCTTCAAGTTTTACATCCAGACTGACTCTGTTCTCACTTCCGGTTGAATACTTTGGTTTAACCAATGAAATTCATTTCTTCCAACCAATCAAATAATTTTAAAATCAAGTGTCAAGCGTGTCACTTGAGTAACAGACAGATGTCAACTATGTCATCGGATGTTGAACTTAACCTTGAATTGAGTTTATTATTTAATATTTAATATTTTTACATTAATACTTGACATTGACACGTGACATCTATGTAGGAAATAGAATTTGTATGACTTCGCTACACGCAAGGCTCGTAAAGTAATTCTGTACGTAGTAAAGAATGAATAAAATGCAAAGACGAACGTATTTTCTAATATAAACTCTTAATTTTTACTAATAATCCGTATGCCTACCCAAACTGGGCCCCGCGAATTCCGTTTCGCATAGGGCCCCACATTGGTTAAGTCGGCTATTTAGTGACGGGTGAATACAGAGGAGATAACTTATTCTCCCCCACCCCTCTTTTTTTTTCTCTGCTAAATTTGCGTGAGGTGGAAATTTAAAAAAAAATAGTGATCTTTCTTGGTCTCAACGGTACGGCCCTGCTATTTTGTGTGGGGTGAATACTACTTGTTCTCCCCCCCCCCCCCCTCTTTATTTCGTAGGGTATCACTAGTTCGTCCAACTTGCGGAAATTAAAAAGTGATATTACCTTTACTGCTTCTTGCGTGTCCAAACTCTTGAGCCATGAATAGAATTATATAGAGAGATGCTCATTTTTTTAGGGGGGGGGGATGGGGGAAATTAATTTAGATTTGTTTCTTCTACTGTCATCGATGTTTGACTTATTTACATTCTACAAATGGAACAAAAGGCTCGTCAAAGTTTTTAATCAAATAATGGCGGTAATATTGCCAGACGAAAACAATTATTAAAATAAAAAAGAGTAAAAGTACAAAAAAAAAAATAAAAAAAAAAAAAAAGGAAAAAAATGACCAAAAAAAAAAAGATTTTAAAACCGAAGGAGAGAGTCACGGAGGGCACAAGTTCCAAAATGTTTTTTTCCACTTTCAGTGACTTGCAGATATTTCTTGGAAACACTCAGAACTAGGGTTGTTGTTTTTGTCAGTTGAAAATACTTTGGACTAGATCTTTGTGAGTTGAAAGTTCCTAGAGCTAGATATTTGTTGAGTTGAAAATATATAGTAGTCATACATTATTTACTGAAATACTATTTGAAAGAGAACGAAGTATTGATAGTTTGGTTGATGTACAATGGAAAGGTGAAAACAGATTAGAGAAATATCAACTTTTTATTTTCAACTGACGGAACGGATAAGTTTATTTTTTAGCTTTTATAAGTACTCCATTTAGGTCTGTCTATGTGGCTAAGTACTCCTCTATACTTTTGCCTATGTGACTAGGTACTTCTCTTTACATCTGCCTATGTGGCTAAGTACCCTCTTGATTTCCACCTATGTGGCTAAGTACTCCTCTTTACTTCTGCCTATGTGGCAAAGTACTCCTCTTCATTTCTGCCTATGTGACTAAGTACTCCTCTTTATTTCTGCCTATGTGGCAAAGTACTCCTCTTCATTTCTGCCTATGTGACTAAGTACTCCTCTTTATTTCTGCCTATGTGGCTAAGTACCCTCTTGATTTCTGCCTATGTGGCTAAGTACTCCTCTTTATTTCTGCCTATGTAACTAGGTACTTCTCTTTACATCTGCCTATGTGGCAAAGTACTCCTCTTCATTTCTGCCTATGTGACTAAGTACCCTCTTTATTTCTGCCTATGTGGCTAAGTAACCTCTTTATTTCTGCCTATGTGGCTAAGTACCCCCTCTTTGTTTCTGCCTATGTGGCTAAGTACTCCTCTTTATTTCTGCCTATGTGACTAGGTACTTCTCTTCATTTCATCTCTTCATTTCTGCCTATGTGACTAAGTACTCCTCTTCATTTCTGCCTATGTGGCTAAGTACACTCTTTATTTCTGCCTATGTGGCTAAGTACCCTCTTCATTTCTGCCTATGTGGCTAAGTACCCTCTTTATTTCTGCCTATGTGGCAAAGTACTCCTCTTCATTTCTGCCTATGTGACTAAGTACTCCTCTTTATTTCTGCCTATGTGGCTAAGTACCCTCTTGATTTCTGCCTATGTGACTAGGTACTTCTCTTTACATCTGCCTATGTGGCAAAGTACTCCTCTTCATTTCTGCCTATGTGACTAAGTACCCTCTTTATTTCTGCCTATGTGGCTAAGTACCCCCTCTTTGTTTCTGCCTATGTGGCTAAGTACTCCTCTTTATTTCTGCCTATGTGACTAGGTACTTCTCTTCATTTCATCTCTTCATTTCTGCCTATGTGACTAAGTACCCTCTTTATTCCTGCCTATGTGGCTAAGTACCCTCTTTATTTCTGCCTATGTGGCTAAGTACACTCTTTATTTCTGCCTATGTGGCTAAGTACACTCTTTATTTCTGCCTATGTGGCTAAGTACCCCCTCTTTGTTTCTGCCTATGTGACTAGGTACTTCTCTTTACATCTGCCTATGTGGCAAAGTACTCCTCTTCATTTCTGCCTATGTGACTAAGTACCCTCTTTATTTCTGCCTATGTGGCTAAGTACCCTCTTTATTTCTGCCTATGTGGCTAAGTACCCTCTTTATTTCTGCCTATGTGGCTAAGTACCCCCTCTTTGTTTCTGGCTATGTGGCTAAGTACTCCTCTTTATTTCTGCCTCCAGGGTACTCTTCTTTATTTCTGTCTATGTGACTAAGTACTCCTCTTCATTTCTGCCTATGTGACTAGGTACCCCCTCTTTGTTTCTGCCTGCGTAGCCAAGTACTCGTCCTTATTTCTGTGACTAAGTATTTCTGTTTGTTTATGCCTACGTGGCTAGGTACTCATATTTAGTTCTACCCATAGACTATATAGTTCTACCTAAGTGGCTAGGTACTTCTTTTTAGTTCTGGCTTAGTAGCTAATTACATTTTTTTTCCTAAGTGGCTAAGTAATGGTCTTTATTTCTACCGAAGAGGCTACATACTTAGAAAATACAAACCACACGGATATGAAAATGTTATTGACAATATCTAAACAACCAATCAAAATAAAAGCATGAATAATAGATCTATGTGTAGAGATACCGCTGAGAATTGGTTTCCTAAGTCTGTTAATATTATTCCTTTCATGATGAAGTCTTGAGACTTAGTAGTCACGTACCTGTAAGCAGTGTATCCAGATAAGCCTAAAACATTTAAACTGAAGATGTTATATAAATTCTAAAACCTAATTGTAGACTAGATCTTGATGGTAATTATGTAACTAGCTTGTTGTTGTTGTTCAAACTTGTATCTCTTTTTTTTCTCTATCTCTGGATGGCATTAACTTGACAGATCTCTCACTAAGATCATGACTTAGAGATCTTTTTTTCTTTTTGCCATTTTAGACTTTTTGTTTAGATTCCCAGAGAACACTTCCGGTTAACCAATGTTTTACACAGTGCATAGTTGTAGAATTGTATTGTGTACTTATATATATATATATATATATATATATATATATATATATATATATATATATATATATATATATATATATATATATATATCATGGGCGTAGCCAAGATTTTTTTCTGGGGGGGGGGGTTGAGGGGGATTTTTTTTTCTCCCCTCCCCACCCCCGGCGAAGAAAATTTATATGCATTTATGTGTGTGTGTGTGTGTGTGTACATAATCTTTATTACATTCTGACCTTTCATTCTTTCGGAAGACGTTTATTGCGCCCTGGAAAAGGTTCTTCCATGAGTTAGTGGAAAAATTGTCGATTCCCTGCTACTAATAGCAATGGGGTCTGGGGGAGCGCTAGGAGCTCCCCCAGCACGGGGCGAAGCCCCGCCGCCAATCACTATTTCTGATATTGAAAGCCAACAAAATGCATATTCTGTGGTATGTACACTGCATTTTACTGCTATTAAAAAGTTTTATTTCAAAAACCTAATGTGCTATTCTTACTGACTTAGACTCTCCCGCGCCGTTCGGCGCATTTGCCGTCAAGCTGTTTCCATAACAATCTGTCACTGGTATCGTCTGAAGCCTCTTCCCACCTGCCATGAGGACCTCCATGAATGAGTGGCGTCAAGTTGTACTAGAATATCATTGCAACTCTTCTTATGCGTAATTCATTTTGTCGGAGAACATGTCCCTCAAACCTCACACGTCGCTCTCTCATAATCTTAATAAGGGGTCGACTCCCAGTTCGGCATAGGATTTCCTTGATTTAGACCTGATCTCTATAACTGACTCCTAAAATCTGTCTCAGCCATCTTTGTTGAGCCACATTTAGTGTTTTTTCAATTTCGGCAGATGACTATTCAATGCAGTTTATTAATGGAGCGCTGCCACTGGTAAAATGTGTAATATCTCTTGAATACGCTCTTGGAATTAAGTGACTGTAGTTTGCTTTAAATGTTATATTGAAAAGAGAAGTTTTATCGCCAAGATTATCTGTTGGGGGTTTTCCACCTCAAATCTCTCTGTAGGGGGATTTAAACTCAAAACCATCTGGAGGGGTTTTAAACTTTTAAAAAAAAAACATCTGTAGAAGAGGGGTTTAAACTCAAAACCCCCAATTGGATTGGCTACGTTCAAATAATTTTAGTGTGTAATTTGCTTGTTTTATATTGAAGAGGTATTTTTAGCATCAAACCCCTCTGAATGGGGGTTTAAACTCAAAACCCCAACGCTCATAGCATTTTGAGTGCGTAATTTGCTTTTTTTCTTACATTGAAGATGTATTTTTTAGCCTCAAACTTCCATGGCGGGGGTTTAAACTCAAAACCCCTTTAGTTACGCTTATAGATTTTAGAGTGAGTAATTTGCTTTTATTTATATTAAAGAGGTACTTTTTAGCTTCAAACTCCACTGGAGGGGAGTTTAAACTCAAAACCCCTTTGACTACACTCATAACATTTTGAGTGTATAATTTGCTTTGTTTTTTATTATTAAAGAGGTATTTTTTACCTTCAATCCCCGCTGAAGGAGGATTTAAACTCAAAACTGAGTCAAAACCCATTTAGCTACGCTCATAACATTTTGAGTGCGTAATTAGCTTTTTGTTATGTTGAAGAGGGGGTTTATCGTAAATTTAAGAGGGGGTTTTAAAATCAAAATCTTCCTTCACTGTGCTCTTGGAATTAGAGGATTTTCGTTTGCATTTTTTTTTTGTTTTGTTTTATAGAAGACTGGGAGTTAACTGAAAAAAAAAACCAGGTAGGGGGTTTAAAACTCAAAACCCCTGGTAGAGGGTTTTAAATTCAAAACCCCTGTTGAGGTTTTTAAACTCGAACCCCTCTGGTAGGGGTTTTAAACTCGATGCCCCTGGTATAATGGTTTTAAACTCAAAACCCCTTTGGTTGTGCTGGGGCAAGTGATGGTTTAGTATTAAAATCTCACCTAATATAAACAAAATCAAAGCAAAAAATCAGTCACTAAATTCCGATCCCCTCATTTCGGGGTGGGGGTTTCACCCCCCCCCAATCTCCCTCGGCTACGCCCATGATATATATATATATACATTGGCGTAGCCGGGGGGGCCCGAAATGAAACGTGACTGATTTTTTGCTTTGATTTTGTTTATTTTAGGTGAGATTTTAATACTAAACTATCACTTTTCCCAGCACAGCAAAGGAGGTCTTGAGTTTAAAACTCTCTACCAGGGGTTTTTAAGTTAAAACCCTTACCAGGGGGGTTTTGAGTTTTAAACCCCCTACCAGGGGGGTTTGAGTTTAAAACCCTCCTACCAGGGGTTTTCGCAGATGAATTCCCCTTATCTATAAAACACAACAAAAAAATGCAAACGACAATCTCCCAAATTTCACCGTGACAAACCGTTTTAGCTCACTTAAGGTATCACTCAGGTCTAAGCATTTAATTAATTTATTTGCACACTATTAATCATCAATTTTACTAATTTAGCGATCAAGCGCTAAAAACACAGCCACCACCCCTCCAAATCAACCCCACCCCCTTCGGCATCGATGTCACATTTTGCTATTCCGACCTTGACACGTGCCACGCTAGACTCTTGACAAGAGTACGCTCCCTCCATCTATCTTGGCAAACATCCGTTTACCCCCCCCCCCCTTCCGGGAACGGCTGGTCACTTCAAAGTGCCCATTCAACTCAACGCCTCGGGCAACGCTGTCCGTCTAGCACTAACCATTATCAGGGTATAATCTCCCTTGATCCGGCCGAGCTCGGATAATCCCCCCCCCCCTTTTTATATCCTCTAATCACCTGGGCGAACTCCCTGGACTATCAACTAGCGCCTTCGCGCGGTGTCTATCTCCCGGAAACGCCGTCACGGTCAAGCGAGGATCTCTCTGTCAAAGACGCCAGATAGTCTAGACCACCTTTGCACTTATCTCCCGCCACTAACGCCCCCCCCCCCCTCTCTCTCCACGTGTTATGGACATAACTTCATCGTCCGACTTCATTCTCGCTGGAGAGATGACAGGGAGCACATCTATCTCTTGCTTGAGCTCTGGACTATTTTCATTCCCTTATTTCTCTTTGGATTGGTGGTATGTAACTTAGTAAGGTGCTTGAGAACCATTTTACTTAGTAATGTATGTATATATATATATTTCACTTAAGTTATTTCAATATATATATATTATAATAACTTAAGTGAGGCAACTCAACGAGACATAGACGTTTATTTACACGACTTCACAGGTACACAAAACAACATCTATCGTAGGCACAATCTCTCCAAATTGGCTCTATACTTGGGAGGAAATCGTTCTCCTCTAATGACAACATCCTTCCTGTCTAGTCACAGAAAGTGCGCACCTTCTTTCTGCACTATCTTGGATGTCGGTGCGCATGGCAAAGTCATAACAATATATATATAAATTTGTGCATTTATTACTATATTATTTGTGTACACATTTGTGCATTCTTATGGATAATGTAAGTAGATTACTGTATACTTCTATTTTATATCCTGACTTTTGTGGCTAAATGTTCAAGCCATCTGGACTAGAATTTATTAACAATTCTTACCAGATGTATTTAGCTCTTTAACTATTATTAATGTAACTCTGATATATTAGCGCTCAGCACGAGCCTTCAATATAATATAATTGATTAATTCCTTGGCAGGGAATTATCAAAACATTTCTGTAAACATGTCTTATTACTGAGTATATATTTACTTATGCTCTGTGTTTACTTAAGTGAGAACATGGGCGAGTATCAGTCGTTGATCTCCCCCTTCCCTTTCATCTCATTTATCTAAGCGATATATGTACTTGCTAGTCACCGTGATTGGTGAACGTCACTTGTATTACTTATCATATATCACTTATTACTGTTTGTTATTTCCCTTTCTGGGAGTCCCCATTATTATTGTTATCTCCCTTGATAGGACACCATATTCATTTGTTAGTTCCCTTTGATATTTATGAAACTAGCTTATAGTTTCTACAATCAGTCTGAAGATGTTCTTCACGGAAAGGCATCTACCTCCCAGTGTTATCATTATGGCTAAACCGACGTATACATCATATCGTAGCAGCTTTTGTTTATAGGCAACATTCGCCTGAAATCTTAGCAACCTAAAGCTGATACCAGATTTGTTGGCACCAGATCTGCAGACATCAGTCCTACTCATCCTTCAAGAGTCCAAGTAACAACGCTAGCCACAGACTCGTCACTGGCTTAACTGATTGGTAGACGCAGCTTAGCTCTGCAACCATACAACGTTGGGCTGCACCCGGAGCCTGGATCCACTACGCCAGCCAACCAGCAGACAGCATCAGTACCAGCCACACCCGTCTCACCAGTGCAGCACAGGACCAAAAGCTAAGCAACCAGCCTAATGACACTCAGACCACTTGGTTCTCAAATCTAATGATGATAGTCCTATATATGTAAATACGCTAGATCCTATACTAGCAACTGTACAGCTTTTCACCTTTCATTATCTTATTTTGTATAATACACTGTACATAACTTTACATCATAGTATTTGTTGCCTGCATTATAACGCTGTGCTTGTAGTTTACATGTGCAAGTGTGGGTTCTCAAACCATAAAATCCCCTAGACACCCAAAAAGGCCAATACTTTAATCCAACTTGTCACATTCACGAGAACAGTTAAGGAAGATTTCGATTTTTAAACCCCCTCTTAAATTTACGATAAACCCCCTCTTCAACATAACAAAAAGCTAATTACGCACTCATAATGTTATGAGCGTAGCTAAATGGGTTTTGACTCAATTTTGAGTTTAAATCCTCCTTCAGCGGGGTTTGAAGGTAAAAAATACCTCTTTGATATTAAAAACAAAGTAAATTATACACTCAACATGTTATAAGTGTATTCAAAGGGGTTTTGAGTTTAAACTCCCCGCAAGCGGAGTTTGAAGCTAAAAAATACATCTTCAATGTAATAAAAAAGCAAATTACGCACTCAAAATGCTATGAGCGTTTCCAAAAAGGAGTTTTGAGTTTAAAACCCCTTCAGAGTGGTTCGATGCTAAAAAAACGTCTTCAGTATAAAAATAGCAAATTACACACTAAAATTATTTGAGCATAGCCAAGACAATTGGGGATTTTAAGTTTAAAACCCTCTCCTACAAATGGCTTTTTTAAAAGTTTAAAACCCCTTCAGATGGTTTTGAGTTTAAAATCCCCTTACAGAAAGTTTGGATGTGGAAAACCTCTAACTTCAATATTTTTCTAAGCAAACTACAGTTACTAAATTCTATGACAGTAGCTAAATGGGGTTTTGAATTTAAAAAAAACCCATAATTCCTGAGATTTTTTAGTTTAAAACCCCAACAGATGATTTTGACTATAAAGCTTCCCTTTTCGATATAAAATTTAATGCAAACTACAGACACTTAATTCCAAGAGCGTATTCAAGAGAGGTTACACATTTCTATCAGTGGTGGGGCTCAATTAATAAAGTGCAGTGAATAGTCATCTGCCGAAATTGAAAAATACTAATTGTGGCTCAACAAAGATGGCTAAGACAGATTTTAGGAGTCAGTTATAGAGATCAGGTCTAAATCAAGGAAATCTAATGCCGAACTGGGAGTCGACCCCTTAGTAAGATTGTGACAGAGCGTCGCGCGAGGTTTGCGGGACATGTACTCCGACAAAATGAATTAGGCATAAGAAGAGTTAGCGATGACATCCTAGTACAACTTGGCGCCACTTTTTCATGGAGGTCCTCAGAGCAGGTGGGAAGATGCTTCAGACATTACCAGTGACAGATTTTTGTGGAAACAGCTTGACGGCAAATGCGCCGAACGGCGCTGAGGGTCTAAGTCAGTAAGAATAGCACATTAGGTTTATGAAATAAAACTTTTTAATAGCAGTAAAATGCACTGTAAATACCTCAGAATATGCATTTTGTTGGCTTTCAATATCAGAAATAATGCTTGGCACTTGGGGCGCTCCTAGCGCTCCTCTAGACCCCATTTCTGACAATGGCGGGAAGTCTGCATTTTCCTACTAACTGATGGGTCAGAATCTAAAAAAGATTATAAAATTACACACACACATACATACATATAAATATATTTTTTTTCTCGGGGGGGGGGGGGGGGCGGGGGGAGAAAATCCCCCCAAAAAATATATATATATATACTAGCCAGATATTGCCCGCGGCCCGCGGGTCTTAATTTGCTTATCATTGATATTGTCAATGATATAGTTTGATATATAGGTCCTCCTTCGTGATCGTAGATGAGCACATTTCTCATTTCCTATGGACTCGATGATGACTGCAAAGTCCAATCCTCGCTTTCAAAAATATGATATAGTGTATTAGAAACAATTTAATAAAAATAATAATGTTATAAGTAAAGCGAATGCGTGATATATATCTTATCTTCTTATCTTATATAATGCAGACGTTACTTCAAAAAAGAAGATGATTACGTCCTACGCGTCATGCATTTAGTCATGCATATTAACCATTTAAGTCATTTGTTAATATGCATGACTAAATGCATGACGCGTAGGACGTAATCATCTTCTTTTTTGAAGTAACGTCTGTATTATATAAGATAAGAAGATAATGACTTAAATTCTGCCAAGTCACTGGTTTTCCTGGCTAGCTCAGGCAACCCATATATATATATATAAGGGTATGAATGGAACTAAGAAAAAAACTAATCGACCTACTTAAGCCTTGTAACTTTCTGTATGGCGCATGCGTGACCTTTGTAATGTAATAAGCACGCGACATTGAACTATTGGACTAAGTCGCAGCAATAGCGAACAAATATATGTAAAAATACTTTAGAAAAACATATTTGTAGGTTAATTTGATTAAAATATAAAATGAATGGACTAAATTTATGTTTCATTCCATTGTTCATGGCCGACGGTCATGCGTAAACAATGGCGTCATGATTGCTGATCGCGTTCCATTGTTCTTGTTTATGTTTATCTCCTCCGCTGTGCTATGATTGTTCGTTCCCCTTGTATTGATCTGATCTCATGAACCTGTATTGTTTGTAGATGTCAATGAAACTTGTGGGATTCTCTGATGGACGGCTAGGCCAGAGGAGAACAGTGCATTTTTTTAAAATGTATGTGCTTAGCTCAGTGTTTTTATTTCAACCTCATTGCAGCTAGAGACATCGTCTGGTTCCTGCCTGCTACTGGATCTGAATTCCTGTTAGCCTCCTTGTTCCTACACCTGTTTCTGTTTTCGAACTATTCGCCATCCTGCGACTGACTCCATCCTGCGACTGACTCCATCCTGCGACTGACTCCATCCTGCGACTGACTCCATCCTGCGACTGACTCCATCCTGCGACTGACTCCATCCTGCGACTGACTCCATCCTGCGACTGACTCCATCCTGCGACTGACTCCATCCTGCGACTGACTCCATCCTGCGACTGACTCCATCCTGCGACTGACTCCATCCTGCGACTGACTCCATCCTGCGACTGACTCCATCCTGCGACTGACTCCACATCCTTAACTCCGTGTCTGGAAGAAGAAACGTTTACCATCTCAATTCTCAGCCCCCCCCCCCCCCGCCTAGTCATTGTTGATTTTGCCCCACCTTCGCCGCGTCCCTCACACTTCGAGAACATCTCAACTGAAGTTTTCAGCTGGAGCTGGTACCTCCCAAAGCTGATTATCACGCTAACGTACTAGAGCACCAAGGCAGAGGATCAGTCTAGAGCACCAAGGCAGAGGATCAGTCTAGAGCACCAAGGCAGAGGATCAGTCTAGAGCACCAAGGCAGAGGATCAGTCTAGAGCACCAAGGCAGAGGATCAGTCTAGAGCACCAAGGCAGAGGATCAGTCTAGAGCACCAAGGCAGAGGATCAGTCTAGAGCACCAAGGCAGAGGGGATAAGCTTCTGAGACGACTACAACTGAACACAGGATTATTAGAGCTAAGTTTATAAACAATAGGGCACTCATATTGCTTATTTCGTCTATCCTTATTCGTAGATAGGTTGCTTTAGGTTTTACCATTGTTATCCTTACCATTGTTATCCTCACCATTGTTATCCTCACCATTGTTATCCCCTTGCCTTTTTATCTTTTATTCCATTAAATAGTTTTATCGTTCAAGGTAAAGAAGTTCTTCTTATTTTTATTGTATGCTACCTGTATGTTTTTTTCCCCAATGAGCGCTGGTCTTTGGTGTCGTTAGAAACCCCTAGACCTAACGATAGCAAAACCAAATAATTTAAATAATTCATTGATTTTAATTACATACATCAATCCCCCCCCTCCCAAGAGTCGCATGACATTGGGGCTTTTCCAAGCGGCGCATGACAGTTTTAATGTATTAATGGTAACATATCATTATTTAGTTTTTGATCTGATGCCTCTATGGTAAACATACCAATCTCTGGTCTCTAAGGTTAGAGCACACGCTGAAGGGGTAATTAGCAGTGGCTGGGCATCCATGGCGCGAAGGAGCTTATTACGCTTGGGACCATGGCTGAAGGCCAGTTGGGGCCACCATTTGAAGCACTTTTAAGTCGTTTAACTCTGTTAAGAAGTTGTAAAAACATTGACTTTTAAGACACTATTACTTATATGGAGTCCTAACTGAGCAAACGTTAAGACATGATTACTTTTTAACGAAAAGGTACGATCTTTACATTGGAATGTCTTTACATTTAGATTACTCATATTTTGTCACACTTTAATATTGTCTTATTGGTTGGAGAGAAGCCCATCAAGATGTTCTTGAACCCGGAGTACTAGTGTACTATTTACTTGTGTAGCAGGCAGTGGTTACGGGGCGGTAGTCCGACTCTCTGGCAATCCCGAAAGTGACGAGCTCAGGGGATCCTGTCAGCAGAAAAGCAGCCTCGAGGCTGAACTCGAAGCAATGTTCCACGCACTGGACTGGGTGGCTATGATAGTACGTAACGGGACTGCGTCAGCGAACGACATAGTCCTTTTCACGGACTCGGTGGCCGCACTAGAGGCCCTGAAACGGCTGGATGAAGGTGTCAGAAGGGTATGGGACGTCCTATCGGTCGTAGGGCGTCTCTTACAACTCGGTGTGAACGTTACTTTGCAATGGGTGCCCGCCCATTGTGGGGTGGCCAGCCACGACTTGGCTGACCAGCTCGCGAAAACCGCGGTCGCAACGGTGCTCGAACATGATGAACCGTGCACTTATCAAAGTGTACGATCCCTGGTCGACAAACGCATGTTGACACTTTGGCACGATGGCTGGGATTCTTCGGACAAGGGACGTGAGCTTTACCGGGCAATGAGTAGACCAGACAAAAGAGATGCATGGTGGCAACTGAATCGTGCGGAACAGGCAGTCCTAGCCCAGTTCCGGGTCGGACACTGTCCAATTGGTGCTTACCTCGGACGGTGGAAGGAAAATTACGACACACGGTGTCGCCATTGCATGGAGGACGATGAGACAATAGAACACATTCTTTACGAATGCAGAGTTCTGCACGAAGGACGATTGGGACAAGGAATAGATAGAGAGACGACTGGTTCATGGCCGACACATGGGTTATCCTTGTACGGGGACGAGGTGACCTTAAGACACACTGCTCGCTTCCTCTCACGTGCTCTAAGGGAGTAATTCTCAGCATGTTTTTCGTTGTCAATGGGGTTTCTGACTCGGCAGTGGTTACATCCTTTTGTCCTCGCAGTACTGGAGTGATATTTACTTGTGTAGCAGACAGTGGTTACGTCCTATAGTTCTCGCAGTACTGGTGTGATATTTACTTGTGTAGCAGGCAGTGGTTTCGTCCTAAAGTCCTCGCAGTACTGGTGTGATATTTACTTGTGTAGCAGGCAGTGGTTACGTCCTATAGTTCTCGCAGTACTGGTGTGATATTTACTTGTGTAGCAGGCAGTGGTTACGTCCTATAGTCCTCGCAGTACTTGTGTGATATTTACTTGTGTAGCAGGCAGTGGTTACGTCCTATAGTTCTCGCAGTACTGGTGTGATATTTACTTGTGTAGCAGACAGTGGTTACGTCGTATACATCTACCGTTTCTGGTTATCACCTCAATTAAAATTTAACTTAACACTAATAGTCCAATATTTAAACTAGATGCTTACATATTACTTCCTAATGTGTCTTAAAACGAATAGATATTAATTAATAATATCGTTTTATCCCGTGCTTCTAAGAATGTGCGCTTATAATACTAATTCAGTCACAAGAAGCACTGGCACTTGATTTCCAACATCAATTCGGTCCAACACCAAGCCGTGTTTATGCCATCTCCCATTTAGCTTGAGCCTGTCGCACAAGTCCTGGGTTGGATCCCCATACTAAATAAAATATAATATGTTAAATGCTTTCTTGGAGGTTCAGCGAGTGCCTATTTAAATTAATCCGATAGCGGATTCCAGCAGTGGTTGATTTTGAAACCAATACGATGCCAATGCCCATACATTCTCATCGTATGACCTCAAAACCATCCATTCCAGGTTTGTTTGTTTTCTTGCGGTGGTTGGTTTTGAAACCAATAAGGTGCCAATGCCCATACATTCTCATCGTATGACCTCAAAACCATCCATTCGAAGTTTGTTTGTTTCTTTGTATTCTTGCAGTAGTTTAATTTTGAAACCAATACGACGCCAATGCCTATACATTCTCATCGTATGACCTCAAAAACCATCCATTCGAATAACATATTTTTTTTAAAGTTACGATCCTTACATTGGAATGTCTTTGTATTTAGATTACTCATTACTTAGATTCGGGGGACGGCGGGTTGGCCTTGATTTGCAACCTCAATTCGGTCCAACACCAAGCCGTGTTAATGCCATCCCCCATTGAGCTCGAGCCTGTCTTTATAGTTCCTTCAGCTATGTCTAATTCAGTCTCTAATGTTTGTGCTTTCACCCTGACTGCTATCACATTGGATAAATTGTTATGCTCCAATCAAGAGTTATAACATACATGCACGTCCGCACAGCTTTTTAGACGCTCTTGAAAGAACTGGATATCGCTTTAGTAAACCGTTAAAACGTTTAATTACAGGGAAAATGGTCGTCGAGTCTTCTACTCAAAGCGTCTCTATTCTGCCCTCCCTTAAATCCGGCAGTGATGCGATAGCCGACACCCGACGTGTACATTGAATATATGATTTATAGTTTTAGACTTAAAAACAAAGAGACAGCAACATTATGTGTTTCTTTTCATGCTCATACCGAGGATGGACGAACAAAGATAGAATAATAAATAGAACTGCCTAGAATTAATCTTGTTTTAAGAAGCACACATAACTGAAATTGGGTTACATACCAAAATTTCGTACAACAAAGTAGCGCTGACAAAATGGTGTCTTTCAAATAGCGCCGAGAAAAAAAGCGCGGACTGTATCTCATATCAAATATGCCTTGATCTAAAAATCATATTTATACTGGAGGCTAGCTGGGGCTTGTGACCTTTGACCACTGGAGTGGTAATTTGCATACGGGCGAAATGACTCAGGATCAGAATAATGTTTTTATGACATTCCGATGGTCTAGAGGTTAATTTCGCTTGGTGCGTTATCGCTAGGCGGCGGTGTCGAATCCAGAGTCACAGGTTCGAGCCTCGGTCGGCGCATGCCCTTATTTTCGTTGCATTTTAATGCACTACTTTCTCTCTTAAAAACTTGGTCCCTGGTGCTGTTATTCATTTATGTTTAATATATGTATGTATCATTTGTTTCAGCACCTAACTCTATGTTTACGTTATCTGGAGGCAGCAGAGGTTTAAACTCCCTCGGATAGAAGGAACTCGTTAGGTTTAGGTGGCAACCTTTTGTCCTACAAGTTAAGCTTCTAATCTCTATCTTTGCATTTAGATTACTCATTTTTGTCACACACTAAATTTGTTTGTTTTTTTTTACTGGAGGGGGCCCACTAATATGTTCTTAAACCCTACGCCACTGGTAATAGTTTCGAGTACCTGAAGAGCTGATTTTGTGCTTTGGGCGATTACATTTCTAGTAAGTGTTAACGAGTCTAGCACTAGTTCGGCCTAACAGCCTCAAACATTTATCCACAAAACGGCTAAAGTTTGTGTATGATGGACAAGGGTTCACTTAGTCTCCGAGTTTGTGCATGAATAATGAGTTGTGTAGATGTCCCACTTTGCCCAAAAATGTGTTTCTTGGTGCCTGGTGACTCATGCAGTCCTTTTAACGATGAATGTTTTGTATTCTTTAGAGCTTGACAGGAATCACATCTAGACGTCCATGCAGTAGACGACAACTTTTCATCTAGACTTCTAGATCTCTCTGTGGCATTTTACGTCTCGAGAGACGATCTTTTCCCTTTGCAACTTCTTGTGTGACTAAACAGGCCAATCCTTGATACACAGCTGCGATCGCAGGTTGGGCATATATAATCACCAGGCGCCGTTGCATTTTCACCCTTCTTTCTGCTTCTGTTGTGTATGACATCTGCAATCTTTGACCCTTCCTTTATGCTCTCTCTCCATGAGGATCTGTCCAGTGCTACGTAACCAGTCCAGTCCAGACTTCTAGATAGTGGACACACATCGTATCTAGACTTCTAGATAGTGGGCACACTTCGTATCTAGACTTCTGCATAGTGGGCACACATCGTACCTAGACTTCTGGATAGTGGGCACACATCGTATCTAGACTTCTGGATAGTGGGCACGCATCGTATCTAGACTTCTGGATAGTGGGCACGCATCGTATCTAGACTTCTGGATAGTGGGCACGCATCGTATCTAGACTTCTGGATAGTGGGCACGCATCGTATCTAGACTTCTGGATAGTGGGCACGCATCGTATCTAGACTTCTGGATAGTGGGCACGCATCGTATCTAGACTTCTGGATAGTGGGCACGCATCGTATCTAGACTTCTGGATAGTGGGCACGCATCGTATCTAACTTCTGGATAGTGGGCACGCATCGTACCTAGACTTCTGGACAGTGGGCACACATCGTACCTAGACTTCTGGACAGTGGGCACACATCGTACCTAGACTTCTGGACAGTGGGCACACATCAAACCTAGACTTCTGGACAGTGGGCACACATCGTACCTAGACTTCTGGACAGTGGGCACACATCGTACCTAGACTTCTGGACAGTGGGCACACATCGTACCTAGACTTCTGGACAGTGGGCACACATCGTACCTAGACTTCTGGATAGTGGGCACACATCGTATCTAGACTTCTGGACAGTGGGCACACATCGTATCTAGACTTCTGGATAGTGGGCACACATCGTATCTAGATTTTTGAACAGTAGGCACACATCGTATCTAGACTTCTGGACAGTGGGCACACATCGTATCTAGACTTCTGGATAGTGGGCACACATCGTATCTAGACTTCTGGATAGTGGGCACACATCGTATCTAGACTTCTGGATAGCGGGCACACATCGTATCTAGACTTCTGGATAGCGGGCACACATCGTATCTAGACTTCTGGATAGCGGGCACACATCGTATCTAGACTTCTGGATAGCGGGCACACATCGTATCTAGACTTCTAGATAGCGGGCACACATCGTATCTAGACTTCTAGATAGCGGGCACACATCGTATCTAGACATCTGGATAGCGGGCACACATCGTACCTAGACTTCTGGATAGCGGGCACGCATCGTACCTAGACTTCTGGATAGCGGGCACACATCGTACCTAGACTTCTGGATAGCGGGCACACATCGTACCTAGACTTCTGGATAGCGGGCACGCATCGTACCTAGACTTCTGGATAGCGGGCACGCATCGTACCTAGACTTCTGGATAGCGGGCACGCATCGTACCTAGACTTCTGGATAGCGGGCACGCATCGTACCTAGACTTCTGGATAGTGGGCACGCATCGTACCTAGACTTCTGGATAGTGGGCACACATCGTATCTAGACTTCTGGATAGCGGGCACACATCGTATCTAGACTTCTGGATAGCGGGCACACATCGTACCTAGACTTCTGGATAGCGGGCACACATCGTACCTAGACTTCTGGATAGAGGGCACGCATCGTACCTAGACTTCTGGATAGCGGGCACGCATCGTACCTAGACTTCTGGATAGCGGGCACGCATCGTACCTAGACTTCTGGATAGCGGGCACGCATCGTACCTAGACTTCTGGATAGTGGGCACGCATCGTACCTAGACTTCTAAATAGTGGGCACGCATCGTACCTAGACTTCTGGATAGTGGGCACGCATCGTACCTAGACTTCTGGATAGTGGGCACACATCGTATCTAGACTTCTGGATAGCGGGCACACATCGTATCTAGACTTCTGGATAGCGGGGCATCGTATCTAGACTTCTGGATAGCGGGCACACATCGTACCTAGACTTCTGGATAGCGGGCACACATCGTACCTAGACTTCTGGATAGCGGGCACACATCGTACCTAGACTTCTGGATAGCGGGCACGCATCGTACCTAGACTTCTGGATAGCGGGCACGCATCGTACCTAGACTTCTGGATAGCGGGCACGCATCGTACCTAGACTTCTGGATAGTGGGCACGCATCGTACCTAGACTTCTGGATAGTGGGCACGCATCGTACCTAGACTTCTGGATAGTGGGCACGCATCGTACCTAGACTTCTGGATAGTGGGCACGCATCGTACCTAGACTTCTGGACAGTGGGCACGCATCGTACCTAGACTTCTGGACAGTGGGCACACATCGTATCTAGACTTTTGGACAGTGGGCACACATCGTACCTAGACTTCTGGATAGTGGGCACACATCGTATCTAGACTTCTGGACAGTGGGCACACATCGTATCTAGACTTCTGGATAGTGGGCACACATCGTATCTAGATTTTTGAACAGTAGGCACACATCGTATCTAGACTTCTGGACAGTGGGCACACATCGTATCTAGACTTCTGGATAGTGGGCACACATCGTATCTAGACTTCTGGATAGTGGGCACACATCGTATCTAGACTTCTGGATAGCGGGCACACATCGTATCTAGACTTCTGGATAGCGGGCACACATCGTATCTAGACTTCTGGATAGCGGGCACACATCGTATCTAGACTTCTGGATAGCGGGCACACATCGTATCTAGACTTCTAGATAGCGGGCACACATCGTATCTAGACTTCTAGATAGCGGGCACACATCGTATCTAGACATCTGGATAGCGGGCACACATCGTACCTAGACTTCTGGATAGCGGGCACGCATCGTACCTAGACTTCTGGATAGCGGGCACACATCGTACCTAGACTTCTGGATAGCGGGCACACATCGTACCTAGACTTCTGGATAGCGGGCACGCATCGTACCTAGACTTCTGGATAGCGGGCACGCATCGTACCTAGACTTCTGGATAGCGGGCACGCATCGTACCTAGACTTCTGGATAGCGGGCACGCATCGTTCCTAGACTTCTGGATAGTGGGCACGCATCGTACCTAGACTTCTGGATAGTGGGCACGCATCGTACCTAGACTTCTGGATAGTGGGCACGCATCGTACCTAGACTTCTGGATAGTGGGCACGCATCGTACCTAGACTTCTGGATAGTGTGCACGCATCGTACCTAGACTTCTGGATAGTGGGCACGCATCGTACCTAGACTTCTGGACAGTGGGCACGCATCGTACCTAGACTTCTGGACAGTGGGCACACATCGTATCTAGACTTCTGGATAGTGGGCACACATCGTATCTAGACTTCTGGATAGTGGGCACACATCGTATCTAGACTTCTGGATAGTGGGCACACATCGTATCTAGACTTCTGGATAGCGGGCACACATCGTATCTAGACTTCTGGATAGCGGGCACACATCGTATCTAGACTTCTGGATAGCGGGCACACATCGTATCTAGACTTCTGGATAGCGGGGCATCGTATCTAGACTTCTGGATAGCGGGCACACATCGTATCTAGACTTCTGGATAGCGGGCACACATCGTACCTAGACTTCTGGATAGCGGGCACACATCGTACCTAGACTTCTGGATAGCGGGCACGCATCGTACCTAGACTTCTGGATAGCGGGCACGCATCGTACCTAGACTTCTGGATAGTGGGCACGCATCGTACCTAGACTTCTGGATAGTGGGCACGCATCGTACCTAGACTTCTGGATAGTGGGCACACATCGTATCTAGACTTCTGGATAGCGGGGCATCGTATCTAGACTTCTGGATAGCGGGCACACATCGTACCTAGACTTCTGGATAGCGGGCAAACATCGTATCTAGACTTCTGGATAGCGGGCACACATCGTATATAGACTTCTGGATAGCGGGCACACATCGTACCTAGACTTCTGGATAGCGGGCACACATCGTATCTAGACTTCTGGATAGCGGGCACACATCGTATCTAGACTTCTGGATAGCGGGCACACATCGTATCTAGACTTCTGGACAGTGGGCACACATCGTATCTAGACTTCTGGATAGTGGGCACACATCGTATCTAGACTTCTGGATAGCGGGCACACATCGTATCTAGATTTCTGGATAGCGGGGCATCGTATCTAGACTTCTGGATAGCGGGCACACATCGTACCTAGACTTCTGGATAGCGGGCACACATCGTACCTAGACTTCTGGATAGCGGGCACGCATCGTACCTAGACTTCTGGAAAGCGGGCACGCATCGTACCTAGACTTCTGGATAGTGGGCACGCATCGTACCTAGACTTCTGGATAGTGGGCACGCATCGTACCTAGACTTCTGGATAGTGGGCACGCATCGTACCTAGACTTCTGGATAGTGGGCACGCATCGTACCTAGACTTCTGGATAGTGGGCACGCATCGTACCTAGACTTCTGGATAGTGGGCACGCATCGTACCTAGACTTCTGGACAGTGGGCACGCATCGTACCTAGACTTCTGCACAGTGGGCACACATCGTATCTAGACTTCTGAACAGCGGGCACACATCGTATCTAGACTTCTGGATAGTGGGCACACATCGTATCTAGACTTCTGGATAGTGGGCACACATCGTATCTAGACTTCTGGATAGCGGGCACACATCGTATCTAGACTTCTGGATAGCGGGCACACATCGTATCTAGACTTCTGGATAGTGGGCACACATCGTATCTAGACTTCTGGATAGCGGGCACACATCGTATCTAGACTTCTGGATAGCGGGCACACATCGTATCTAGACTTCTGGATAGCGGGCACACATCGTATCTAGACTTCTGGATAGCGGGCACACATCGTATCTAGACTTCTGGATAGCGGGCACACATCGTATCTAGACTTCTGGATAGTGGGCACACATCGTATCTAGACTTCTGGATAGCGGGCACACATCGTATCTAGACTTCTGGATAGCGGGCACACATCGTATCTAGACTTCTGGATAGCGGGCACACATCGTACCTAGACTTCTGGATAGCGGGCACACATCGTACCTAGACTTCTGGATAGCGGGCACACATCGTACCTAGACTTCTGGATAGCGGGCACGCATCGTACCTAGACTTCTGGATAGTGGGCACGCATCGTACCTAGACTTCTGGATAGTGGGCACGCATCGTACCTAGACTTCTGGATAGTGGGCACGCATCGTACCTAGACTTCTGGATAGTGGGCACACATCGTATCTAGACTTCTGGATAGCGGGCACACATCGTATCTAGACTTCTGGATAGCGGGGCATCGTATCTAGACTTCTGGATAGCGGGCACACATCGTACCTAGACTTCTGGATAGCGGGCACACATCGTACCTAGACTTCTGGATAGCGGGCACGCATCGTACCTAGACTTCTGGATAGCGGGCACGCATCGTACCTAGACTTCTGGATAGTGGGCACGCATCGTACCTAGACTTCTGGATAGTGGGCACGCATCGTACCTAGACTTCTGGATAGTGGGCACGCATCGTACCTAGACTTCTGGATAGTGGGCACGCATCGTACCTAGACTTCTGGATAGTGGGCACGCATCGTACCTAGACTTCTGGACAGTGGGCACGCATCGTACCTAGACTTCTGGACAGTGGGCACACATCGTATCTAGACTTCTGGACAGTGGGCACACATCGTATCTAGACTTCTGGATAGTGGGCACACATCGTATCTAGACTTCTGGATAGTGTGCACACATCGTATCTAGACTTCTGGATAGCGGGCACACATCGTATCTAGACTTCTGGATAGCGGGCACACATCGTACCTAGACTTCTGGACAGTGGGCACACATCGTACCTAGACTTCTGGACCGTGGGCACACATCGTACCTAGACTTCTGGATAGCGGGCACACATCGTATCTAGACTTCTGGATAGCGGGCACACATCGTATCTAGACTTCTGGATAGCGGGCACACATCGTATCTAGACTTCTGGATAGCGGGCACACATCGTTTCTAGACTTCTGGATAGCGGGCACACATCGTATCTAGACTTCTGGATAGCGGGCACACATCGTATCTAGACTTCTGGATAGTGGGCACACATCGTATCTAGACTTCTAGATAGCGGGCACACATCGTATCTAGACTTCTGGATAGCGGGCACACATCGTATCTAGACTTCTGGACAGCGGGCACACATCGTACCTAGACTTCTGGACAGTGGGCACACATCGTACCTAGACTTCTGGACCGTGGGCACACATCGTACCTAGACTTCTGGACAGTGGGCACACATCGTACCTAGACTTCTGGATAGCGGGCACACATCGTATCTAGACTTCTGGATAGCGGGCAGACATCGTATCTAGACTTCTGGATAGCGGGCACACATCGTATCTAGACTTCTGGATAGTGGGCACACATCGTATCTAGACTTCTGGATAGTGGGCACACATCGTATCTAGACTTCTGGATAGTGGGCACACATCGTATCTAGACTTCTGGATAGTGGGCACACATCGTATCTAGATTTTTGAACAGTGGGCACACATCGTATCTAGACTTCTGGACAGTGGGCACACATCGTATCTAGACTTCTGGATAGTGGGCACACATCGTATCTAGACTTCTGGATAGTGGGCACACATCGTATCTAGACTTCTGGATAGCGGGCACACATCGTATCTAGACTTCTGGATAGCGGGCACACATCGTATCTAGACTTCTGGATAGCGGGCACACATCGTATCTAGACTTCTGGATAGCGGGCACACATCGTACCTAGACTTCTGGATAGCGGGCACGCATCGTACCTAGACTTCTGGATAGCGGGCACACATCGTACCTAGACTTCTGGATAGCGGGCACACATCGTACCTAGACTTCTGGATAGCGGGCACGCATCGTACCTAGACTTCTGGATAGCGGGCACGCATCGTACCTAGACTTCTGGATAGTGGGCACGCATCGTACCTAGACTTCTGGATAGTGGGCACGCATCGTACCTAGACTTCTGGATAGTGGGCACGCATCGTACCTAGACTTCTGGATAGTGGGCACGCATCGTACCTAGACTTCTGGATAGTGGGCACGCATCGTACCTAGACTTCTGGATAGTGGGCACGCATCGTACCTAGACTTCTGGATAGTGGGCACGCATCGTACCTAGACTTCTGGATAGTGGGCACGCATCGTACCTAGACTTCTGGATAGTGGGCACGCATCGTACCTAGACTTCTGGACAGTGGGCACGCATCGTACCTAGACTTCTGGACAGTGGGCACACATCGTATCTAGACTTCTGGACAGTGGGCACACATCGTATCTAGACTTCTGGATAGTGGGCACACATCGTATCTAGACTTCTGGATAGTGGGCACACATCGTATCTAGACTTCTGGATAGCGGGCACACATCGTATCTAGACTTCTGGATAGCGGGGCATCGTATCTAGACTTCTGGATAGCGGGCACACATCGTATCTAGACTTCTGGATAGCGGGCACACATCGTATCTAGACTTCTGGATAGCGGGCACACATCGTATCTAGACTTCTGGATAGCGGGCACACATCGTATCTAGACTTCTGGATAGCGGGCACACATCGTATCTAGACTTCTGGATAGCGGGCACACATCGTATCTAGACTTCTGGATAGCGGGCACACATCGTATCTAGACTTCTGGATAGCGGGCACACATCGTATCTAGACTTCTGGATAGCGGGCACACATCGTATCTAGACTTCTGGATAGCGGGCACACATCGTATCTAGACTTCTGGATAGCGGGCACACATCGTATCTAGACTTCTGGATAGCGGGCACACATCGTATCTAGACTTCTGGATAGCGGGCACACATCGTATCTAGACTTCTGGATAGCGGGCACACATCGTATCTAGACTTCTGGATAGCGGGCACACATCGTATCTAGACTTCTGGATAGCGGGCACACATCGTATCTAGACTTCTGGATAGCGGGCACACATCGTATCTAGACTTCTGGATAGCGGGCACACATCGTATCTAGACTTCTGGATAGCGGGCACACATCGTATCTAGACTTCTGGATAGCGGGCACACATCGTATCTAGACTTCTGGATAGCGGGCACACATCTTATCTAGACTTCTGGATAGCGGGCACACATCGTATCTAGACTTCTGGATAGCGGGCACACATCGTATCTAGACTTCTGGATAGCGGGCACACATCGTATCTAGACTTCTAGATAGCGGGCACACATCGTATCTAGACTTCTAGATAGCGGGCACACATCGTATCTAGACTTCTAGATAGCGGGCACACATCGTATCTAGACTTCTAGATAGCGGGCACACATCGTATCTAGACTTCTAGATAGCGGGCACACATCGTATCTAGACTTCTGGATAGCGGGCACACATCGTATCTAGACTTCTAGATAGCGGGCACACATCGTATCTAGACTTCTAGATAGCGGACACACATCGTATCTAGACTTCTAGATAGTGGACACACATCGTATCTAGACTTCTGGGTGATTGAAAAAAAAACTCCACATTTAAACCATGTAAGTGATGGACAATCTAGACTTCTAGGAAATGATCAGGAACCACACATAGGCTTCATTTACTTTAGTGTGGTTCCCTTTAGGAAAAGAATACACTAGAATGTCTAGTGGTTGAACTTTGAATATATGCATGCATGTGTTGTTTTTTTTCAATATTTATTTTGAGTAGAGTTTTTGATTTAAAAATAAATGAATATGAAAGGTCCTTTTTTTCACTTTTAACTAAGTTTCTTTCCTTTTTAAATCCTTAGGTCTTAACAAGTGGTAGGCCTACACAACTTTCGTCTATAATTTTAAACTTTATTAATGGTGGTAAGTGTCCCAAAAGTTATTTATGTCATAAAAACACCAGCCTTGTCTGAGATTTATTTTAAGCTTTTCAGCTTCTTCTCAAGTTCTCTTTCAACAGATTTTGTGGCTGATAAATTTTTTTAATTGTTTGCTTTTTGAAGTTCTATAGAAGGGCCAACATTTGTTTAGGTTAGTGTTTTACCAGCAGCGTATTAGAATGAACATGGATGGATTCAAAATCTTTAGTGCTAATGCTTTTTTTCTTACTAAAGTAATTCTTTCCCTTTTTTGAAAATATTGCAACGTGAATAAGTTGATAAAAAAACTGGTGTACTTGCGTGTGTACAGTGTGTACTGTATAGATACTGCATTGATCAGCCAGAAACATTGTATACATTGTATAGAAGTCTCAAGTTTTATATACTAGCTAGCTACACACACACACATTTTTTAAACCTACTCTCTCCTTTTTTGTCTACCTCTGTCTGCCTTCTCTCTATATTTGTCTACCTCTCTCAGTCTACATTCTCTCTATATTTCTGTCTACCTCTCTCTGTCTACCTACTCTCTATATTTCTGTCTAGCTCTCTCTGTCTACCTACTCTCTATATTTCTGTCTACCGCTCTCTGTCTACCTTCTCTCTATATTTCTGTCTACCTCTCTTAGTCTGCCTTCTCTCTATATTTCTATCTACCTTTCTCTGTCTACCTACTCTCTATATTTCTGTCTACCTCTCCCTGTCTACCTTCTCTCTATATTTCTGTCTACCTCTCTGTCTACTTACTCTCTATATTTCTGTCTACCTCTCTCTGTCTACCTTCTTTCTATATTTCTATCTACCTCTCTTTTCTTTTTTATCCATTACTTCATATATATAATTCGTCCATCGTAGTTCGATAATGACCAATTTTGTCATCCAGGGGGCTGAGGGCTTTGCACTGGGGTTTTGTGCCTCGTCATGTGGCTGGTCTGTCACCTAATGCACATACCTTGCCGTGGTGTGACAGCTCAATGACCCTCAGAGCTATACCGGCAGGAGCTCATCGCTCCTGGCATGTACTAGCAAGCCGGACAGGTCTGTTAGGAAAGAGGCCAGACAAAAGGTGCATCCCCCTCCCCGGGACACAGGGGTTGTGCGATAGGCTAACAACCTGTCCTAGAAAAAAAATAGTGTGATAGAAACCAGAACAAAAACACAAACACTAAACATTGTCAGAAGGGAAAGTAGAGCTCCACAAAGGAGACTTATGAAGCTACCGGGAAGAGCCTGGAAACCATAAAAAAAACTAGCAAAGAGACCATGGAGCGTGGCGTGTTTTTGTCGAGGCCTTATGTTCCATGAGGAACTCAAAGGAGTGATGATGATGATGTGGCTGGTGAGACCTATGTCAGCCCGAAATGTTTGGCACACCGGGCAGGTTATTCCAATTGGAGCTAGTGTCACTGGCCTTGCTTTTCTTCTCTGGCGCTTTTCTTCTGCTAGCACTGTTCTCTTTTCCACAGCAATTTATGCGTCAGCTTGCGCTGGGCTCAACTGTTCAGGACTCTGACTTCACACACTAGGCTCGTTATGTCAAGAACAAGACGCCGTCTTGTACTCGAGAGGTGTCTAGACTCTACTCCACACCGAACCGTCGTAATGCGCCATACAGAACCACACCGCTGAACCACATTGAACCAAGTCATCTGAAGTGAAACGTCTAGACTGCGACACCTTCACAGCAATGAAAATTTAGATCTATTGTAATTTCGCTACATTCAAAAGGAGTACAGTTGCCAACAACACTATGGGAAACCCCCTGGCTTTGTTGAAAACAACTTGAACTCTGCATTATTATGGTTAATATAATAATCTCTTGTTCGTCATCATTCAATCCAATATCGAGATTTCTTCCATGAGATCAACAATTTTGTAGTCACTCAAAAGTTTTCTAGCGGCAGCATTTTTAATAGATTATAATTAAAATGTCAAAATCAAAACAACAAACCATGAAAACCGTTTAAACTATTAAGTTATATATTAATAATTTTTACTCCACAAAATAGAGAAACAAATAAAGATTTTTCACATAACAAGAGAAGTAACTGGCTATTTCAACTGTAGTGGACTACTAAGCCAATAGACTGCAATACTGTTAGACGAATGTAACTCTATTAAACCAGGCACCAGCATTCACAGCTCGGCGGATTTAGTTATTCAGTTTTAAATTGTGGTAGACAACTTTCTGTCAGAAACTGTCCCATTAAAACAAAATATACACAAAATGTATGTCGTTAAGGATTTGATTTCAATTTAGACAATTTCAAGTAAGACTAATTGTGTTGATTTCAATGTCAAAGTCTAAAAGTTCATTTTTTATTTTTATTATTTTTTTGGTGCTTGTCTCGATTTTCTAGAAAGATCTTGACTTTGCTCACAAATTCTTTCTCTTTGTTTTTATCAAGTGGGATTGGGGAATAAAATCCATCACTTTCAGACTTCTCGATACAATCTTTGAATATATGAGATGATCGCTGATTCTCTATCAGCGCATTGCTCTTTTGTGTACCCTTCTCGCTGGCTGTCTTCTTGACTTCATTTTGTGCATGATGCACCTGGTTTGTGCCTTTTGTACATCCCAGTTCTTCACTTAGTGCATGCCGCACCTGGTTTGTACTATTTGTACCAAGCAGTTCTGCTCCACAGAAATCCGTTGACCATTGAAAGCCATTGATGGCTCCATGCATATCTACAGTTTCTTTCATTTGTGCGTTACGTGTAGATTTGTGTGCATCAATAGGGAGCTGACAATTCGAGCGTGAATAGAATTTTTTGGGGGGATCCGAGTCAAAATAGTCATCATCCAACTCGAAGGAGTTGAGAACGGAAAGAGTATTACTGTACGTTTCGCACATCAGAATTTGTTTGTGTTGTTTGTCCAATGACCGCCTGTATTGTTTGTCTATCTCGTCTCTTAGCGCCGACTCGGAGACATGACGTTGTCTAACTTCTTCCGACTTTCTTGGAGGCTTTTTTTTCCTCGGTCTATTCAGATCCGAGTCCGTCTCTGATGATCTATTGCCCCAAGGAGAAGCTAAAAAGTTTATGAACTTTTTCATTTTTTCGGAAATCAGCCGACGTAAGAGAAGAATGTGAAGTCTCTGCTAGATAGATAGATAAATAGATAGATAAAAAAGATAAATATATAGATAGATAGATAGATAGTTAGATAGATAGATAGGTAGGTAGATAGATAGATAGATAGATAGATAGATAGATAGATAGATAGATAGATAGGTAGGTAGGTAGGTAGGTAGATAGATAGATAGATAGATAGATAGATAGATAGATAGATAGATAGATAGATAGATAGGTAGGTAGGTAGGTAGGTAGGTAGGTAGGTAGGTAGAAAACAGGGGAAAGATAATAAATAATAATTTTATTTATAAAGCGCTGTTAACAAACAAAATGTATGCTCAATGCGCTGTAATAACATTACAAACACAAACAAGACAGCTAAAATGACAAACTAATCTAAAAAAGTTTTAAACAGATAGGTCTTAATGTTCTTCTTGAAAGTAGTGTAGGGTGTTGTCTGACCGAGATCAATGGGGAGTGAGTTCCAAACCTTTGGTCCATGCCCTCAGACAGTAGCTTTTGAGGGAGAAATTTGGCACTACTAGAAGTGTTAAGTCTATTGAGCGCAGGGCTATCTGAGGGACATACGGAGTGATTAGTTCGCTATGGTACAAGGGTATCTCATTGTTATTTATATATATACACTGATGACAAAGTGTGGCCACGTTGTAGTCGATTCTCGCTTTCACGGGAAGCTAATGGAGCGTGCGCAAGAGCGTAGTAGCAGAATCTTGTCTAGTTTTTTAAAGGACTATTTGTGCGGCGTTGTTCTGTATACGTTGCAGCTTGGCTATTTTGACATCAGGTCTACCTGCTAGCATGGCGTTACAGTAGTCAAGGCGGGAGAATATAAATGCACACAGCTAGATTTTTTAGTTGACTCCGTTTTTAAATATGGTTGGATCTGGCCTAATTTACGCAGCTGCAGATAAAGACCCTTGCAGAGCTGACTTATGTGTGGGTCGAAAGATAGTGTTTGATCGAAGAAAACCAAGATTCCGCACTAGGTGGACATAAGGAACTTGGCTGTTCGTGATAAAATAAAGACTGTGCTCTCGACTTTTGAGACCTGTTTCGAGTGCCAATCTTAATTATTTCTGTCTTGTCTTCGTTCATCTTGAGTTTATTTTCAACCATCCGATCGCACATCCAATCAAGAAAGACAATAAATGGTAGAAAACAGGTGGAAAACAATAAATGGTAACAAGTGAAAGACAATAAATTGTAGAAAAAAGGTGAAACACAATAAATGGTAGAAAACAGGTGAAAGACAATAAATGGTAGAAAGTGAAATACAATAAATGGTAGAAAGCAGATGAAAGACAATAAATGGTAGAAAGTGAAAGACAATAAATGGTAAAAAATATCTGAGAGACAATAAATGGTAAAAAGCAGGTGAATGACTAAAATGGTAGAAAGCAGATGAAAGACAATAAATGGTAGAAAACAGGTGAAAGACAATAAGTTCATGCTTTTAGCTTTCTCAGTAAGCTATGACCCTATCACTTGTCTGGACCCTTTATAAACGGGTGGAGGGAGAAAGGGGTTGGTAACTGGATGATCGCATTTTAAATGAATTTATAAAAAAAAAGTGAACGAACTGAATTCGAACCCCAAAGCCTCCTTGGCCTCCTCAAGCAAAGACATCAACCACCGAGTCAAGAAAGTGCTTTATATGATTTACATGAAAGTTTAATAGTTATCTTTTGTTAGTTTCAAACTTTTCTCTTTAGAAATGATGAAGGGGACTAATTCAACTTATACAACCACATCAGTCAAGTACAATTTCTTTCCTTTGTTCGAGACACTAAACAAAATAATTAATTACTAACAGCTGATCATTTGTTTTATTGATTCTTGTTTTGTCGGATAAAAGAAATACATTTTAGCTTAATCCGAGATAGCGTGTTGGAGAAATAGCATCTACAAGCTTTTTACCATACAGATAGAGAATCAGAGTGAGTTGATAAAATCTTTGTAGTAAATGGTAAAAAGCAGATAAGTAGAAAAGACAATAAATGCTAGAAAGCAGGTGACTATAAAAAACAATAAATGCTAGAAAGCAGGTGACTATAGAAGACAATAAATGGTAGAACGCAGGTGACTAGAAAAGACAATAAATGCTAGAAAGCAGGTTATTATAAAAGACAATAAATGGTAGAAAGCAGGTGACTATAACAAAACAATAAATGCTAGAAAGCAGGTGACTATAAAAGACAATAAATGCTAGAAAGCAGGTGACTATAAAAGACAATAAATGGTAGAAAGCAGGTGACTATAACAAAACAATAAATGCTAGAAAGCAGGTGACTATAAAAGACAATAAATTCTAGAAAGCAGGTGACTATAAAAGACAATAAATGCTAGAAAGCAGGTGACTATAAAAGACAATAAATGCTAGAAAGCAGGTGACTATAAAAGACAATAAATGCTAGAAAGCAGGTGACTATAAAAGTCAATAAATGCTAGAAAGCAGGTGACTATAAAAGACAATAAATGCTAGAAAGCAGGTGACTATAAAAGACAATAAATGCTAGAAAGCAGGTGACTATAAAAGACAATAAATTCTAGAAAGCAGGTGACTATAAAAGACAATAAATGCTAGAAAGCAGGTGACTATAAAAGACAATAAATGCTAGAAAGCAGGTGACTATAAAAGACAATAAATGCTAGAAAGCAGGTGACTATAAAAGACAATAAATGCTAGAAAGCAGGTGACTATAAAAGACAATAAATGCTAGAAAGCAGGTGACTATAAAAAGAAACATACTTCACCTCAAGCTTCTAAAACAATGCCCTTGCTAGACTTTTGTTGTACTAGTTTCTTAGTACAAAAAAACTTGTTTATAAAAAGAAACTTGTCAGAGTCCTTGATAAATAATGTAGACAAATTACATTACATAATATCCGTTTTTATCTCAAGATATTTATTGTTATTGACTCTTGAGAAGCAAGAAAGACTTTGCCAGACATATATCTCCAAAAAAAAGAAAGTAGTATGTTTTGTTTTTAACTAGAAATGACTTTAAGCTGTTCTATATATATAATTATATTTACAAACGGATCTAAAATCTAATTCTATTATCCAGTTTTAGATCTAGAGATTCTTGATTATAAATTTTAGATTCAATTTATACCACTTCTACTTTCTAGATCTAAATTTACTGCATCTACTTTGTACTTACCCTGTCAAAGAGCATCCAATAAATAGATTGTAAGTCTACTCGTCAAAATGAAAACAATGGTTTTTCAGTTTGTCTAAGTACATACAAATGTACATCTATAGTCATCTATCCGAAGCTGTGACTTACTATTTCGTTTCATTCTGTTTTCGTGTTCTGAATTTTATGTGAATCCTTTTTGCAACACTCTCTTCAGTCAAGTATTCCGAATTGTGTTGAATGGTGTACAACTAGAAAGTCTATTTGAATTGTGTTCAGATCTTTCATTTCAAATGAAACTTACGAAGCTACACCTGCATTACTAACAAACTTGTCGATGTTATTGTAAGCAGCTTGTTCTATAGTAAGACATTGTCTTTAGGGTCGTCCTCAGGCCGATTTTACCGATTGCTCCAAATTGGGCCCTCGCCTGACCGGGCATATTGTATTTAGCATACCACTAACAGTCATAGCTCTTGTCAGATGTAGGGTGCCTATTACATTTATGGCTCCCTATGCATGTTGTATAAGAAATGATCTAATAGATAGTAATAGTTGTTAGTGTAACAAAACTGTAGAAGAGGGACAGAGAGATGCGGACATCATGGCCCCGGGGTATAATCTTTGTCCATCCTCTCTTTCTCTCGCCATGGCCTGGACATTTCTCTATCTTGCAAGTTTGTAAACTTCAGTAACCTAAGATGCTCTTTAATAAATGTCACGTGACATCGCGATCTAGACCTCTATATCCATTTTTAATTAGATCGAAAACTACATATTGCTGATTGATGAATCTTTTTTCTTTCTTTCAATGATTAATAGATCAAGTATGTAGAAATTGATTTTTTGATGATTAATAGATAAAGTATGGTAGAGCTAAGTCTTTTAATGATTGATAGATCAGGTATAGTAGAGCTAATTAACATTAAATAAACAACATCTGATTAATAAACACGAAATAGAAAATACGTAATACGTAATATAGTATTGATAAATAAATTTATTTTATAATATTGAATGTACACAATGTCATTTCATTTATATATACATACTTCTTGGAGGCATCTCTATAAGTTCTGTGTTGGTTAAAAATCTTCCTATTCGTAACTTCTTATTCAATAATAACCTTTTTTTTTAAAAAAAATATTGGCCTAAAAATATAGACACGGCAATGTATAAAACTATCAGACACGAGTTTTAATTTAGAATCCGCATGTCCATTTCACTCTGCGCCTTAGAGTTTTGACCAAATTGAGACCCTGGACACATCCCATAGTTAGATTGAATAGAAGGAATACTATCTTTACGTTGGGTTCTATTGTACATAGCATTGTCTGAAGTTTGACAGTTTCTTTGTATCTCGGCCAGGTTGGGCTGATAACCTTCTTCAACGGTTTCAAAAGTAACGGTTTTGTACATGTACCGGGGAGCAGGTTCCTGTTTTGGGGTTCCAGATTCGCACAGGGTCGTAAAGCAATGGGTCTTGGTTTTTTTATTGGAAGTATCTTTTCTGCAGGTCTCCTGTTTGTTTGCTACTTGACTGGCGTCGACTGGTATGCAGTAGAGCAGCACACCAGCGTTGGAAATTCTAGATCTTTCCTTAAGATTTCGAAAACATTTTCTTGGAAATAGCTTGAGGTTGTAGCCAGCTTGGTGTAGGTTATCCTGACATTCTACGCACTGAAGAGTTTTGACGTAGTTAAGTGTAGTGTCGTCGTTTTGGGTAGAATCAAAAAGTAGTCTGTTATCTTCAGCAGAGGCACCACCAAGATCGTTCTCTTCATTTTCGAAAGAATCCTCTTTCTCAGCGTCGCTGTCTTCATCCAAAGGACCAATGACACACGAGTAAACTCGAGGGACATCAACGGGGGAGAAGCCCTTTCTATTGTAGGATTCTTTCTTTGACACTTTTGGATTATTTTGTTCTTGGCCGGCAGAATCTTGTGCAACATTGTTGTGCACCTGGCCACCTAGAGGATTAACTATTTCACCACATGGACACCGTACCAGCTGTCGTTTTGTGGCTGGGATTTGCTGACCACATGAACATCTAATGGCTGAAGTGAGTGGTGGTGCAATCATTTGACCACCCGTCGATCTGGCGACATTGTCTTTACCACATGGACACCCCGTTAAATGACCATTTGGTGACCAGTTAGTCCACTGATCAATGGCATTTACTACCCCATGACCATCTGAGCGGTTAGCTGTCTGACTACCAGGCATCTGACCAGATGGACTGTAAGCTGCGTGGATAGCTGGACACCCATTCGCGTGAACAGCTGGCCAGCTGATTACTTGGCAAACTGGACATTTAGCTGCAACACCAGCTGGCCAGTTAGATCCTTGAACTTCTGAGAACCCGGCCCTTTGACCTGTTGACCAGTTAGTCGTTTGAACATTAGGAAATTTGGCAGCATGCATGTTTAGCCAGGTAGATCCCTCACTTACTGGACACCTAGCCATTTGTTCCTTTAACCTTTGCATTTCCCGGCAACAGGGACATTGTCCATTGAAATAGCTGACTTCTTGGTCTTCGGGTACTCTATCAATTTGATCATACATTTCTCTGACTAGTTACATAGGAACATCTGAATTGAATTATCTAAGCTGAAACTGACTACCAATGTTGCCGCACAAAGATTCATTTGTTGTCTTCATAACACTAGAAATGAAGCAATAAGTCCATATATCCCTGAAGCCAAGACATTACACATGTTAAAAGATGAACATTTTAAGTGGAGATAACAGCTCCTCTCATGTTTAGGCGTGAACAAGTGCACACTGCAATTAATTTAAGGTGGGAACAGAAGCACACTGCGATTTTAGGCGGAAATTTTAGCGCAATGCAAGTTTAGGCGGTAACGGAAGTTCACTGCAACATCAGACAGGTGCAGAAGCTCCTTGCAAGATCAGATAGGTGCAGAAGCTCCGTGCAACATCAGACAGGTTCATAAGCTCCATGCAACATCAGACAGATTCAGAAGCTCCTTGCAACATCAGACAGGTGCAGAAGCTCCGTGCAACATCAGACAGGTGCAGAAGCTCCGTGCAACATCAGACAGGTGCAGAAGCTCCTTGCAACATCAGACAGATGCAGAAGCTCCGTGCAACATCAGACAGGTACAGAAGCTCCGTGCAACATCAGACAGGTGCAGAAGCTCCTTGCAACATCAGACATGTACAGAAGCTCCGTGCAACATCAGACAGGTGCAGAAGCTCCTTGCAACATCAGACAGGTACAGAAGCTCCTTGCAACATCAGACAGATACAGAAGTTCTTTGCAACATCAGACCGGGAAAAAAATGAAAGCAACATTAGAACCCTCCCCGTGTTTGTTAGCTGGTTTTGTTGTTGTTGGAAAGACTAAAATATGATGACTACAAACTTGTAGCCCATTCTGAACTCATGAAGCAGTTCTTCTTTTTCTATTTTAAGTTGAGGCGTTTTTGTTCCAATGAAATCAACATTCTATATTGTAGCGTTTTTGTTCCAGTGAGATCAACATTCTATATTGTAGAGTCACTGTAAATACCCATGACATTATATTCTGAAATACAAATTACCCTATTTAAACGGACTGCTAAGAAAGTCAGAACTGCCGTTATGTATACTGTGCAAAATTATGCTGTTAACTATTTGGCACTATCAGAGCAGATAGGCCATATTTGTTTTCGAAACAAAAAACTTCCGTTTTAAAATTGTGTATTTTTTTATAATAAAAAGTTAAAATAGTTTTAATTTAATTTAATTGGTAACGAAATTAAACAAAAATATTTATAGCTTTTTTAGGAAACAAAAAGTTGTCTAATATTTTTTGGTAAGTTTGTAGACGTTTGCGTTATGACCACTTAATGGCGCTATTGCATCTGTCTTGCACACACCAATCAAGAGCGTTCAAAGTGACGTCAATGCCGCCATGCTCCAGAAGTGTTCACTTCCCTAATGTGTTGTCGACCACCTGGGCATACAGTGTTCAATGATGCATCACTGGCTATAGAAATAGACAATTATTTGGCTAATGCCAACAGCGACATTGGTTGCCACCAATCAGATAAATAGCTTTCGTGAAGACCGCGGGACACACATATGAACCCCAAAGCCCAGCTCTTGTCCAATAATTATTAGCTGAGTGGGGGAGGGAGGCGATTTTTCAAACCTTAACCCAAACCCCATGTTTGAGAGAGAGAGAGAGAGATTGTAAAATACACAGCACATAAGTGTAAAGTTAGTCAAATATATCCTAGCAAAAGACATGGGCAAATAGAGAAAGACTGTGGGCAGATCATGTGGTACCCTGTTTTATTTGTTTATATATATATATATATATATATATATATATATATATATATACTAGACATATATTACCCGCGGGTCTTAATTTGCGTATCACTGTCGATATAGTCACTGAGAGTGTTTTGGAAACAATTAAACGAAAGTATAATGCTAAAAGAAAGCAAATGCGTGAATTTAAAAATAGTACGAATGAAGCTATCAAAATAGCTAATCTACCTAAATCCATTTTTTTAATAAAAACATTTGCTTTTAGGTCTACATATATTTAAATCTAAATCTAGAGTCTAGATACTATTATAATAGATGTAGATCTACTATTATAAGAG
The DNA here is from genome assembly GCA_030265305.1 of Biomphalaria pfeifferi. Classification (NCBI taxonomy): domain Eukaryota; kingdom Metazoa; phylum Mollusca; class Gastropoda; family Planorbidae; genus Biomphalaria; species Biomphalaria pfeifferi. The sequence continues at coordinate 5,950,068 of JASAOG010000001.1, forward strand.
TGAATTCAACGGCTCAAGAAGCTTATTAATTATTGTATGTTAGTATATTTAATATCCCCCATATAGAGCCTCATGTAGCCTGCCCAATCATAGCGTGTTTACATAGCGATGTGCACGACACATGAATGGGACTATTAATATGCATGTCAACATGGAAGCTATAGCGAATGTTGAAAAATGCTTTAGAAACACAAAATTTGAGGGTTAATTTGATTAAAATATGAAATGAATGGACTTTATTCTGTATGTTAATGTGTTAAAGTATAAATTAGATCGTTCCTCTTTTAATTAGATCTAGAATTAGAGTTAGATCTAGACTGTCTAGACTTAGACGTCGGCTTCGATAGATGAATGGGATTATAAAGTACGTCAGGACGTCTAAATTCGCAGATATAAAAAACGAATTTATGTAAAAATGCTTTTGAAAAACAAATTTAAAGTTTAATTTTATTAAATAATGAAAACAATAGACTTTATTTTGTAATTTTCATGTGTCAAAGTAAAAAACTATCTGTGCAAAGTGTAGTTTTAAAAATTAGATCTAGATCTAGATCCTTTCGATCTTCTTTCATGTAAACAATTAAACATGGCCTAGATCCATAAAATAGAACTACTTTCATAAAGTTGAGCAACTTTTATTTTTTGAGGGTCTTAAGTTTGTTTAAGGACTACAATACATACGTCACGGTTCCAGTTAGTACCCAAGAAATATTTATATTTATTTATTTAGTTTCATTAAAATGGTCAAACGGTTTTGATTTCTATGCGTGACATACATACATACATACGCCTTAGTTTCTAATGTATAGTATATATATATACAGTGGGGTAGCATCCATGGTACGAAGGGGTTCAATGAACCCTGGCCCACAAGCAATAGGGGCCCACAGCTGTGGTGTAGCAACCATGGAGGGAAGGAGCTCATTACGCTTGGGCCCATGCCTCAAGGTCAGTTGGAGCCCACATTAGAACTTTGGAAGAACATTTGTTTGTTCATTTGAAACACTTTTAAGTAGTTTAACTCTGTTAAAAAGTTGTAAAAACATTGACTTTTAAGACACTATTACTTATATGCAGTCCTAACTGAATCAAACGTTATGACATAATTACTTTTTTTTAAGAAAAAGATACGATCTTTACATTGGAATGTCTTTACATTTAGTTGACTCAGTTTTTTGTCACACACTAAATTTGTCTTATTGGCTGGAAAGGAGCCCATCAAGATGTTCTTGAACCCGGAGTACTAGTGTGATATTTACTTGTGTAGCAGTCAGTGGTTATGTCCTATAGTCCTCACAGTCCTGGTGTGATATTTACTTGTGTAGCAGGCAGTGGTTACCTCCTATAGTCCTCGCAGTCCTGGTGTGATATTTACTTGTGTAGCAGGCAGTGGTTACGTCTTATAGTCCTCGCAGTACTGGTGTGACATTTACTTGTGTAGCAGGCAGTGGTTACGTCCTATAGTCCTCGCAGTACTGGTGTGATATTTACTTGTGTAGCAGGCAGTGGTTACGTCCTATAGTCCTCGCAGTCCTGGTGTGATATTTACTTGTGTAGCAGGCAGTGGTTACGTCCTATAGTCCTCGCAGTCCTGGTGTGATATTTACTTGTGTAGCAGGCAGTGGTTACGTCCTATAGTCCTCGCAGTCCTGGTGTGATATTTACTTGTGTAGCAGGCAGTGGTTACGTCCTATAGTCCTCGCAGTACTGGTGTGATATTTACTTGTGTAGCAGGCAGTGGTTACGTCCTATAGTCCTCGCAGTACTGGTGTGATATTTACTTGTGTAGCAGGCAGTGGTTACGTCGTATACATCTACAGTCTCTGGTCATCACCTAAATTAAAATTTAACTTAACACTAATAGTCCAATATTTAAACTACATGCTTACATATTACTTCCTAATGTGTCTTAAAACAAATAGATGTTAATTAATAATATCGTTTTATCCCGTGCTTTTAAGAATGTGCGCTTATAATACTGTCTCTAATTCAGTCACAAGAAGCACTGGCACTTGATTTCCAACATCAATTCGGTCCAACACCAAGCCGTGTTTATGCCATCTCCCATTTAGCTTGCGCCTGTCGCACAAGTCCTGGGTTGGATTCCCATACTAAATAAAATATAGATGTTAAATGTTTTCTTGGAGGTTCAGCGAGTGCCTATTTAAAATATTCCGATAGCGGATTCCAGCAGTGGTTGATTTTGAAACCAATACGATGCCAATGCCCATACATTTTCTTCCATTCGAAGTTAGTTTGTTTTCTTGCGGTGGTTGATTTTGAAACCAATACGATGCCAATGCCCATACATTCTCATCGTATGACCTCAAAACCATCCATTCGAAGTTTGTTTGTTTTCTTGCGGTGGTTGATTTTGAAACCAATACGGTGCAATGCCCACTCATTCACATCGTATTACCTTAAAACCATCCATTCGAATAACTTTTTTTTTTTAATTTACGATATTTACATTGAAATGTCTTTGCATTTAAATTACTCATTTTTGTCACACACTAAATTTATCTTATTGGCTGAAGGGTGGGGCCCACCAAGATGTTCGTGAACCCGGGCCCTCGGGTACCTTGCTACGCCAATGTATATATAGCCAGGATTTTTTCGGGGTTCCCCCCTCCCGACTATATATATATATGTTTGTATGGATGTATGTGTGTACATAATTAGTCTTTCTGACCATTCATTCTTTTGGAAGACGTTTGTTGTGCCCTTGAATAGGTTCTTTCTGGAGTTAGTGAAAAAATTGTAGACTCCTCGCCCTTGTTAGTAAGGGGTCTGGGGGAGCGCTGAGACCTCCATGAAAGTGTGGCGCCAAGTTGTACTAGGATGTCTTCACAACTCTTATTATGTGTAATTCATTTTGTCTGAGCACATGTCCGCAAACCTCATGCGACGCTCTGTCACAACCTTACTAAGGGGTCGACTCCCACTTCGGCATGGGATTTCCTTGATTTAGACCCGATCTCTATAACTGACTCCTAAAACCCGTCTTAGCCATCTTTGTAATGCCACATTAAGTGCTTTTCAATTTCGGCAGATGACTATTTATTGCACTTTTATTAATGAAGCCCAGCCACTGGTAGACATGTGTAACTTCTCTTGATTACGATCTTGGAATTAGGTGACTATTTTGCTTTAGATATTATATCGAAAAGGGAAGTTTTATCGTCAAAATCATCTGTTTGGGGGGTTTTAAACTAAAATATATCTGGAGTTGTTGTTTTTTTTTTATTCAAAACCACATTTAGCTACGGTCATAGAACTTGGTGACTGTAGTTTGCTTTAGAAATAATATTGAAGAGAGAGGCTTTCAACCTTATAACGCTTTGTAGGGGGATTTTAAATTCAAAACTATCTTTAGGGGTTTTAAACTTTTAAAAAAGCCATCTGGAGGAGAGGGGTTTAAACTCAAAACCCCCCATTGGCTTGCCTACACTCAAAGAGTTTTAGTGTGTAATTTGTTTTTTTTATATTTAAGAGGTATTTTTACATCAAACGCCTCTGAAGTGAAATTTAAACTCAAATAACCCAATAGGCTTGGCTACGCTCATAGCATTTTGATTGCGAAATTTGTTGTTTTTTTTTATTTTGAAGATTTATTTTTTAGCTTCAAACCCCGCTGGCGGGGGTTTCAAATTAAAAACCCCATTGGCTATGCTCATAATATTTTGAGTGTGTATATTGCTTTTTTATATTGAAGAGGTATTTTTAGCTTCTAACTCAGCTGAAGAGGTTTTTAAACTCAAAACCCCTTTGGCTACGCTCATACAATTTTGGTAGGGGGTTTTAAACTCAAAACCCCCTTGGCTGTGCTAGGGCAAGTGATGGTTTAGTATCAAAATTTCACCTAAAATAAACAAAATTAAAGCAAAAGATCAGTCACTAGACTCCGACAGCCCCCACACCCTGCGGGGATGATTTCATTTAGGGGCGGGTTAAACCCCCAAAACCCCCCTGGCTACACCCATAATATATATATATATATATATATATATATATATATATATATATATATATATATATATATATACATATATTTTGTATGGAGGAAGGCAAAGAGTTTTTTTGTTGATAGTTAATACTTTATAGCTTCTGATAGTTGTACAGAATCCGTGGTTGTTGTGACAAGTCAAAAGCTTGCTGTCAGAGTCACTCAAAATTTATCACAGCATTAATCATTATTTACTAATATTTATTTATTCTATTTTAATTATTTCCCAGTCCTATCCCCAATTTCTTCACCCGCCCCACCGTTTCCTCTCCAGGCTAGACTGACTCCACCACCTTGGCGTCTTTTGCACTTATCTTCCCTTGACCGGGGGTAAAGATAAACACACAGTCTCTTTGATCTTACTCGCCGGATGTCTGACGGCCGCAGTTGACACCACCTTGGGTGGAATGCAAACCAATCCTCCTCCCCCCTCTCCCACGTCTCTCCTTGATCAAAGAGATTACTCGGGTCAACACGCCTCGTGACACTCCAAGGTGCGACTCTTGTAGGACATTTCCTGTATCCGCAAATATCTCCCGGCCTATATAAGGTAGAATAAGGCGGAATAGACACTCTCTAATTTCTCATTCTGAGCAATCGAGTCTGGACTATATCATTTATTTTCACTCCTAGAGGTATACCTGGTGGTAAGCCGAACTTAATCACAAGTTCCATCTTATTTACTTTTGTGTATATTTCTCACAGGTTAATCATGTGTATTTTATTATTTCATTTACATTTAATTAGTGCACTGTGCATTTCTCACTGTCGTAAGTAGAAAACATAAATATGTCATATGAATATATTTATGTATTGCATTAATCTAGTAATGCTACGTTGCTCAATTGATCGTTGATGCAACCATGTATATATTTGTACATCTTATTTTATTTCCTTTATCTCGGCTGACCGCCGTGATAAGTTTACTAGCGCACTAATACTGCGCTCAGAGAAGATATATGAATTATCTTCCCTTTACTCATTTTACTCTAACGAGAGTTGTGCCCCTTGAACGGACACTCTCCTTTCAAGCGCACTCCATTGTTCTCGGCCAACGGCCATGTGTAAACAAACCTTTATGGTCGCTGACCACCGTGACCACCGCCCATTTCGCCCCCCCCCCCCCCTTTTCTCTTTCCAACTTGTGTTGTTTCATTGAGATTATTATTTTCCCTTTTATGTACATTTTTATATTGCTACTATCAGCCATCTATTTTTCCCCATACCATTTGTCATCATCTCCTCATTGTGCTCTAAAGCAATTTGACCAATCTGACGAATGCACCTCAAACGAGGGCATCGACAAGATGCACGAGAGACATGTCCTAAAGTGTCTTTATTTATCCGCAGCCTCCCTTAGGTATCTGCCTATTTGTTTGGATCACCTGCCTATTTATCTGGTATTGTCTGCCTAGTCAACTGCCTATTTACCTGCCTTTGTACTTAGTGCTATCCAGCACTGCACACTGGCCTATTTGCTATTGAGTATCATCTACTGCCTACGTGGATCTACTCAATTCTACTAATTGGCGCTATCGGATCTACTTGCCCGCCTATTCGACAGCCCACCTGTCAACTTATTAGGTGCGACGTCCCTATAGACCCAGAGTCTGTACGAGACGTCATAGCTACGCCAAACCCTCTGCAACTCACTGGACTTATCCTCTTAGCTACGCTGCCAACGGCAGATCAGCTCTGCCCGCAGTACCATTGTGCCCACGGTAGCCGGCCATCCGCCCTACTGTGCCCACTACAGATATCAGAACTTTGGATTGAGACTCCACAAGAACTGTATCACCGGCGCCCCTCTACCCGCTAGAGCGCCACCTCCAGCTGCAGTACCTCAAGCCAGGACACAGCCAGCTGTGACCCAAGCAGGACAACCAGATAAGTTCAGAAAACAAAGTGACATACTCTCTTATTAAGTGCAAGAGTAATGATTAGATATATTATTGATTAGAGATAGATGCAAATCCTCCCCCTTTTTATTCTTATAAGTAAATAATCATCCCCTTGACACTAAACGCGCCAGACACACGTCACACTCCCTAACCTTTCACAGTTGGACTCTTCGGGGACCGCCTCTGAGTGTTTGAGAAAACACAAACGCTCTTTCTAGTTTTCTATATTTCTTGGTTGTGATCTTTCTTTTTTTTAATGTTTATTTTTTTTTTTTTTATTTTTTTTTATTTTTTTTTTTTTTTTTTTTATGATTATTTTATGTATTTTTAAAAGACGTGCAAATAGAGACTATCACGGAGTCACTTTTTTAGAAAAACTATTAATAGATTTATTGTGTAATCTGTTTATTTAGCTATTTGTTTATTTAGCTATTTATTTGTATTTTGGACAATCCGCAACTCAACGTTTCTTGACGAGCATTGAAAATACATTTAAATATTTGGAAAAGTTTTCCTAGCCAAGAAAATTCAGAAAACTCAGAACATTGTTTAAATTTTTTACTTGTGTGTTTATAGAGATTGGAGTTTGAATATTGATCAGCTTCGCCGTACTTCCACCTGCTGCAACCGACGACATCGCAAACTTGAGGACCGCCGTCAGCAGATTTATGTGACTTTCTAGAAGTGTCTATGTCGCTGCCAAATTGTTTGTTACGTTTATGCCTGCTCTCTTTGCATTTCTCTCGACGTCTTTTAGAGTTACTACTGTCTTCCGAGAATTTCTCGTTCATGCTAACATATCTCCCAGAACTGGTGCCTTCTTTGAATGCGTTCTCTTGGTGTTCAATTGAATAGACATTTTCGACCTCTTGGAATTTATCTTCATTAATGTCTCGCTGAGTTTTACTGTCTATGCCTCGGCAGTTTAAATAATCATTCGTTTCTCCGTTGCTGCAGCCCCCAGCATCACTTGGTCGGTGCCAACAGTCAGGTTCAAATAATAGAGATCTTTGATATGTGCTTTCCTTGCCAGGTTTAGATTGACTACATTTACACGCTGTCAAAGATGAATCTTCTTTCAAGTTGTATTCTTGGTTTTGAAACGTTTTAAAACAAGTATTTCTTGTAGTGTAAGTTCTGAGAACAGAATTGTCACGAAAATCATTATTTGTACTGGAGAAATGATGAGTAGAAGAAGTAGGCCTACCAACTGGGCACTCATCATTCGGTACTCCATAGTCTCTTAACATTATACCTTCTTTGCATTCATTAGTCATCAGTTTGTTATTCCCAGCATATTCTGTGAAGCTGCAAGTTATCTTTCCATACCTTTTAGAATCAATCGCTTCTTGAAGCTTATTTCGTTTTCTTGCATAATATCTGCGTTCAATGTGTTCTTTGAATTGATTGTCAGTCTCTTCCTGTCTTTTCAAACAGGAATCGTCTTTTGGTTCATAGTCCATAGTCTCAAACCATTGAGAAGCAACATCTACTTGGCACTCTTTCTTTGCATAATTCAATGTTCTCCAAGGACCAGTGTTTTCTTGCTCTTCTTGAGCACAACTAAACAAAGGTCTCATTAGCTTGCTAACAGGTGAACTGGTTTCACAAGCAGCACAGTACGGCTGTGAAACTTGTGGATATTTGGCCATGTCTGGACAAGGTTGTATATATTTGTTGATTGATTTTGTTGGGAAGAAAATATCTTTAGGTGATCTCGCGCATAATGGGCAGTAAAATCTGTCATACTCTGTGGTTTGTCTAAGGTCATTATCTAGAACACTTCTTAACGGACCCAATCCCTCCATACACGAAGGATCCTCCTTGTAGTTTATAAGGGTGCAAGTTTCATTTTGTTGAAAGTGTTCACACTCACGTTGTCTTTTTGAATGCGACTTTACATCGAATGATTTCAACTGCTGACTCTTGTAAGTATTGGGGCTCTCGTTAAGTTGCCGTATTTTAGTATATTTCTGATCACAAATGTCACATTTGCAATATGTATCATCACTATCTCTATTGCCATTTGTTTGACTACAGAGAGGTTCCTTTGGTAACAATTTCTCATTTTCATTACTATCTACCGGTATCTCCCCACTGCCAAAAATAAAACTTTTCTCTGGGGAACTGCGACACTGGGAGACCTTCATGGTTGGTAAAGTCAAGTGTCTTGGTGCTGGTTCCACTTTCACATTGTACTGCCGACTAGAGTCGGCATGCCGAACTGAAGTTTTGGAACTGAGATCGAGACCTTCGGATTCAAACAACGGACTGGAGGAATGGGGATCTGTCCACTCTTGTTGACCTTCCTGAAGAGTTTGTTTGGCCGTTGAACTGATATCCGACGTTTGAACGGGGCTGGAAGCACAATCATTCTTACAATACCGACAAGAAAGTGTGCCATAGAGTTGTCTTTCCCTAGGAGGGTGATAAATAAGACTAGTTTCGTGAGGCAAGCTCGACTGACATTCATCGGAGCTGGAAGTAAAAATAGATTTACCTTCTTTTGTCTCGTAGGAATCATCCGTCTGAGTAGGAATGGCCTCATCCGTTTCAGTCGGACTGTCCTCTTCTTTGGGCTCGTAGAAACTCTCGGTCTGAGTAGGAATGACCTCAACTTTGGGCTCGTAGAAATTCTCGGCCTGGCTAGCAATGACCTCCTCTTTTGGCTCCTCATAATCATTATGCGATTCTGGCTCAGATTCTGGAGTCGCCTTCTTTTTAACTATTGCTACTGTGCTGGTAGAGGCAGACGACTCAGAAGGTTTTCGTTCTTCTTGGACTTGTACAACAACTTTTTTCTTTGGCTTTGGGCTGGGCGGCTTGCGTTTCACAATGGGAGGCACATAGTCGTCATCATCAAAGTCAATCTCATAAGTATAAATTTTAGAATACTCTTTAGGATAGGTTTCTGAGAGTTTGGTCTTGTGGTCGTCCAGAAGCGCTTGTTCATACAACTCCACAGCATCGTCATGTTCATTGGCGCTGATGTCATTTGCCCAGGCGGAGCTTAAACGTTTATTTTGCTTGAAAGAATCGATGTAGAATTGAGATTGTTTTCTGGCTTGCTCTCTTCTGCTCTCTTTATGCTTAAACGAATGGCCTTGACCTTTGTCTGTTTGTCTACGATTATGTTTCTTGTCTTTTGATAGAATGTTGATTTCTTCTTGCCGGTCCTTTGTTGACATTATTTCAAACACTATTGACTAGCATTGCACGACGTCCGTACCAACCATCTGCTCAGTAGGCTAAGTTGATATTGCATTGCAATGTTCAGAGTTGGCATTACCGTTCATTGCTCCAGTAAGACTCAAAAATACGAGAGTTTTTTTGTTTTTTTTTGGACAACTCTAGCTTTGACCTCCTTAAAATCAACCATTTACTTCGTCCCCTGACCTGACTCGATGTGATAGGTGGTGCAATGTTATATGGTGAGATTCAGTTACAAAGGAAGTTGCTGATAAAGCCAGAAATTTCACCCCATTCTGTTATAGGTATCTACTTTTTGAAGAAGTTACTTATCAAAGTATTTTTTTGTAGGTTTGTTAGTCTCTTGCATTATCCCCATGCCACATAGGCCTGACCATACATATTGCATTCTTGTCATCTCTAATTTGGCAATTAATTGCGAATAGTTGACTAGTTGGGTCGAATATTCCATCATTGCGAATAGTTGACGAGTTGGGTCGAATATTCCATCATTGCGAATAGTTGACGAGTTGGGTCGAATATTCCATCATTGCGAATAGCTGACGAGTTGGGTCGAATATTCCATCATTGCGAATAGTTGACGAGTTGGGTCGAATATTCCATCATTGCGAATAGTTGACGAGTTGGGTCGAATATTCCATCATTGCGAATAGTTGACGAGTTGGGTCGAATATTCCATCATTGCGAATAGTTGACGAGTTGGGTCGAATTGCGAATAGTTGACGAGTTGGGTCGAATATTCCATCATTGCGAATATTGACGAGTTGGGTGGAATATTCCATCCTTTTTTTCCTGTATATATTTCTACGTTCTCTTCTATCTAATGATCTTGACTTTGCTACATGTCACACCAACTATTTTAGTTTCATCAAAGACATTGACTTTGACAAATATTCTCAACATCTATAGTTACCAAATATTTTGTAAATGTGGCACTGGGTGATAATATCTTGAGAAGCCATGAAATGCGTTCTCTTGTGACTATCATTTTTGTAGAAATACAATATGGTACCATCCAATTCTTGGTTGAATGGTACATCTCACTTAAACTAATATATGGTACCATTTAATACTTGTTTGAATTGTACATATCACTTTAACTACTATGTTGTACCATACAATGCTTGTTTGAATGGTACATCTCACTTTAACTACTATTTTCTTTGTGGTGAGGTCTTACATACGCTCTATATACATTCGGTCTATCTTAATTGTGAATGTGTCTGTTTGTGTCCTCCAATGTAATGTTTGTCTCTGAACTAATAGAAATCAAATTATTTCCTTTTTCTTTACTTCTTCTTGTGAAGCGTTTCTTCGCTAACCAGTTGCTTGAACACTTTCCATTAGGGTGTACACTATCTTGTGGTTTTCAATGTTTCTAGGAATGTTTCTTCTCATTAAGTGCTTCTTTTCAATCTGGAAACACTTTTCAGACTGAGATCAATACTATTGCTAATATTTAAATATTCGAGCAGAAAACACTTTATCGAAGACATAAGGTTGATATTTTGTGCCAATCATAGCGTCTCAAATTGGCAATCGATTTTAAGCTAGACTTGCTAAACTATTGGAGAAACAGGTGCATTTGAAGATAGCCGTCTGTGATATTTGAATGGAGCAAGTATGGGCTAACATTTGTAGCAGGGTCACCATCACCTTAGAAGAAATTGCGAAACAAGATCAATAAGAGATTTAGACAACTCAAAAAGTACTGACCTATAGAACTACATCCATTGAAGGTTTGAAGTTTGATATGAGTTATTAGCTAAGCCCACTTCAGAACAGGCTAAGTAAATCTAAGTAAATTGTATTTATTTTCAGGTAAAAATAAAGACTGCCTTTAGTCAAGTTCCGTTAGGTGAACTAGCCAAACAAAATCACCAACCTATATCCTAGATACCAACCTTGCCCTGCAACAAAAAAACCCAGCGCAGATAAAACCTTTCTACTTCTAGATGTGACTTTCCATAGCCTCCACCTTACATGCTGCCTTAAAGTCATTCACTACTCATTCATTTTTATTTTGTTTTTGAAATACCTGAAAATAAATACATATCTTTTTCTGTTCGTCTGAAGGAGTTGTCAATATAATCGGCATTCTGCAATCCACTTTACAAATACCATCTCTAACGATTTTCCTAGACATTTGACAGTTGTTGCATATCTTTGGGAAAAGAATTACTAGCTGATTGTCCATGCTGAGAAAACTCTCGTTTGATCGTTATAATTTTTCAAAATATTATCTTCTAAAATAAAACTTTGCCTACACCATTTTAATCCTCCACAGAACGTCAGCAGGTATCCCTAAACGTAGGCCATAATCATGAAAGATTTATACACATAAATAGACTTTCAGGAAGGGTTTGCGCACCTTCTTGTACGTCAGGATTTATAGGCTCATCAAAAGAATTGTATGCTTATAGATTTGCTTTCCTAAGATTTTTCTTTCGTGGAGAGGGGGGATAAAGACGTTGTACAAATGTTCTTGTTTCTAAAATATATCATTCATTAGTTCTTACGAGTAAAATAGTCATACGAAAGTCATACAATCATTAGTAATAAATATAAAATGGAAAGAGGACCTGTACCTGATTAAGCCTTTTCATTCTACCTCCTCCTCCCCTTTTTTATATTATGTCTGAAACGTACAGTCAAAATAAGAAATGATTTCTCCATTTCCTAATTTACCTAGGAACTGTAAAGAATCAATTCTATTGAATTCTATTGAATGCTCGATCTCGCAATTTGTCGGTAACATATGTGTTTGTGTAAATATATATATATATATATATATATATATATATATAGAGAGAGAGAGAGAGAGAAGATAGATAGATAGATAGATAGATAGATAGATAGATAGATAGATAGATAGATAGATAGATAGATAGATAGATAGATAGATAGATTGGTAGGTAGGTAGGTAGGTAGGTAGGTAGGTAGGTAGGTAGGTAGGTAGGTAGATAGATACATAGATACATAGATACATAGATCCAAATCTAGATCAAGTGTTTCAAATCTAGATCAAATGTTTGTAGTCATATCCAAATCTAGATCAAGTGTTTGTAGTCATATCCAAATCTAGAGCAAGTGTTTGCAGTCATATCCAAATCTAGATCAAGTGTTTTTAGTCATATCCAAATCTAGATCAAGTGTTTGCAGTCATATCCAAATCTAGATCAAGTGTTTTTAGTCATATCCAAATCTAGATCAAGTGTTTGCAGTCATATCCAAATCTAGATCAAGTGTTTGTAGTCATATCCAAATCTAGATCAAGTGTTTGCAGTCATATCCAAATCTAGATCAAGTGTTTGTAGTCATATCCAAATCTAGATCAAGTGTTTGCAGTCATATCCAAATCTAGATCAAGTGTTTTTAGTCATATCCAAATCTAGATCAAGTGTTTGCAGTCATATCCAAATCTAGATCAAGTGTTTGTAGTCATATCCAAATCTAGATCAAGTGTTTGTAGTCATATCCAAATCTAGATCAGAGATCAAACAGAGTTGTCAAGCGTGTTTTTTAGGTCTAAATAAAGAAGTAGACTTGATGGAGAAGATTCGTTGGGATCTGGTGAAAAAGAAACAAGCGCAACCTTTGCATGGACCTTGACCTTGGCCTTGTTCGCATGTGCTGTAGCAGCCATTTGTATCAGTGTAGTTCATCTTACACAGCGACGCCTGTGCTCCGTCATGTTGTTTTGAAATTGTCACATAAGTCATGCATCATGAATACGGTGAGTACGCAATAGGTTAAACAAATGCCAGTTATAAAAAAACAATTTCATTTATTTAAACTTTAATTACAATGAGAAACATAAGCCTATATTACACAAAATATATTTAAATATTGTTTCGTTATTTAACATAAAGCTTTGGTAATGCACTATCACAAATTATATGTAATATTTATATTATAATTTCGCTTTTATAACATTAGCAAAAGCACAGTTATTTAGGCTTCTGAGAGAAAATAACTTTAAGATTGGGGCAAGGAGATCACTGCATAGTGGAGACTTGTTACGAGTCGTAGACCTAAACGGGCTGAGAAACGCTGTTCTATAGAATGCCTGACATTTATGACTCAACCATTTCATACTTTGTCTAGGCATTGTTTAGTTGAATGACTAGATCTACGTCATGTAGGAAATGTATTGAGAGAGTTATTTACAAATAAAATGTAGATAAAACAAAAGAAATACTAATGAACAAGACCTAGACCTAATAAGATTAAAAATACATTTGCAAGTCTCTATGCTTATTCCAACGTTCCAGTTTTCAAAAAAATTCATGAAAAGAAAGAATCATATAAATTGTCTAGAATTACAAATTTTACCATGAAAATGTTTTGCATACTAATTACTTAGCGGATCGAATTGTCTATAAGTCAGAGCAACACAAGTTTCAAGTCATTCCTAGTAGGCCTACTTCAAGTACAAAACAATATACAAATGATTCCAATTTCCAACACTTTATTATAACTTGTGTCAGCAGCATTTCTTTCTTCAAATATTTCATTCTGAAGTTCAACCTCTTTTGGTCCATTGAGTGTCTTGATTTGTATTAAATATTTCAGGCACTAAAATGATAAAATTTACCTCGATCGATTTTTTTCCAAACTCATCAAAACGAAACGTTTCAACAACTTTTAAGTCAAGATCTAGTCACATAGATCCTTCTTTATAGTTATATTTCCCTGGATCACATTCTTTTCTTTCCCCTTTAAGGGAAACATCTTCAGTATTAAAAATGTACCTAGCACAATAAAGTTGTAGACACTTAGTCGTAATTAGAACTTTCAAAAACATCAAAATAGTCAAGATTACTGTCGAATAGAAATATTGTTCCGAGAAACTTATGTCATTAATAAACTACTTCAATGAACATTGCCCATTTTGTCTGAGGCAGTTCTAGTCTTTCTTCACATTGCCCATTTTGTCTGAGGCAGTTCTAGTCTTTCTTTACATTGCCCATTTTGTCTGAGGCAGTTCTAGGCTTTCTTTACATTGCCCATTTGGTCTGAGGCAGTTCTAGTCTTTTTTTTACAATGATTTACGTCTAGCCATTCTACAAAAATGCTGATTTTGTGCTCTTATCTTATCTTATATGATATAGACGTTACTTCGAAAAAGATTATTTCGTCCTACGCGTCATGCATCTAGTCATGCATGTTAACCAATTACTTAAATTCTGCTAAGTCACTGTTTTTTCCTGGCTGGCTCAGGCAACCTATTCCATGCTCCTAGGGAAGAAGGAGCATTTGTACAAATTTGTCCTAGCATATCTTCCGGTAATATAGCTAATAGAAATGGTAATTAATTAGATAAAAAAGAATACTTAATTTACCTTGTTTACTGTACCAAAACAATATGGAATCATAAGGATGTAGGTCTAGATTCGATATTTACTATATTCAGATTGATATGCTTATACTTCCTGACTGCACGGAATGTGTTCTAGAATGGTGTGTACTGCATGTGCTGTGTGTGTGTTTTTGGTTGTGTGTGGAATGGCTGACTTTCTCCTTATCTAAACCTTCACATTCAAAGATCGCTTTGTGGCTACATTTTTGTGTGTAAGTGTGAAGGGACTCGGCTTCAAAGATCTACTTGTTGATATTCATGGTATAAGGGATGTTTGTTTACTTCCGCTTCTAATGAACAACCTTTGCATTGGTTTTTATAGCGTCAATTTATTTCTCGCAAAAATACGCTTAATTAGAAAACTATAAATAGACTGAGGCTATAATCATTTGAAAGGCAATAATAATAATTAGGATTAGTAGGATCTAAACAAAAATGTAAATGGGTGGTCCTTTTCTGTAAAAGGACATCTCCAGCTAATTTGAGCTAGAAACAATACAAAAACTGTTGTTCATTGAGACCTGCTCTAATGCTGGGGTATACGCCTATATTCCACTGATGGTAAGCGTCCAAGGGTTCCATCTATTGTGATCTTAATGTGTCGCCTCCTTGGAAACTTCCGTTTGGTGGTGAAAGTATAGATCAACAACTAGTAGCGAGACAGATCCCCATCGTATTACCTCAGGAGCATGGGAGACAGTGTATGAATTGCAAGGTTTGAAGGGTATCTGAGTCCCAGGTCAGGAATTCAACAGGAACACTGTAGCCAAGTTTTTAAAAAGCCGCCCTGCTGTTCAGCATGGTAGCCGCCATCAGTCACCCGTAGTTGGATTGGCGGTTCTTCCATGGTACAATAAAATGAATATGAAGAAATTTCCCTTCTTAGCGCGTCGTGTAAGATAAGATAAGATAATTTTATTAATCCTATTAAATGGAAAATCAGTTTGACTACAATTGACAACCTCATCGTAACTACTGTACAATAACTGTATGGATGAAAAATTCGAACAACATTCACACACGAAACACATGCACACTCACAACCTGCGCTTTATGAATTTGATTTCTATGTACTTCTCGATGACGACAGATGATCTTGTAACACTCTGACCGAAAGTGGGATAAAGAAGTTTTAAAATCTTTCTGTTTTAGTCCTAATGGAAAGGAGACGACCACTTCGTTCAGATCTTATATAACAGTGGTTTAATGGGTGCACGTTTTCTTTAAGAATCGTGAGTGTTTTGGAAAGGCATCTTTCTTGAAAAAGCTCTTCAAGAGATGGTAGCTGTGTTCGAGTGATATACGATGCTTTTTTTAATTAGTCTATTTAGTCTAAGATCCAGGACCCGGACCGTATCTTGTGTGACCCAATTCAATATAGGCCACATATATTGGGGAACCTTCCTTGGGTGAATAGTTCAAAGTCCATACTAGGTCCGCAGCAAAAAAAATCATTCAGTGGTAAAACAATATCTAGCTACAACATTAAAAATAAAAACAAAGAACTAAGCAATGAGCTAGCCCCAGTGTTCAAAATACTTTTTCAGGCATCTCTTAACCAGGGCAGAGTACCAAAGGGCTGGAAAGAAACTAATGTCACCCCTCTATTTAAAAAAGGAGAAAAAATCAGACCCAGAAAACTACAGACCAGTATCACTTACCAGCATCACATTTAAAATCCTAGAACACATAATATGTAGGAACATCATAAACCACTTAGACAAACATAAATAGATGCTATCTTACTAGATTTTTCCAAAGCTTTTGATAAAGTTCACCACCATAGTTTGCTTAAAAAATTAAAATATTTTGGCATTGATGGTCCATTGCATCAGTGGATTAAAGATTTTCTGATATGGAGAGAACAAACTGTAACAATAAATGGCTCTAAATCAATACCAATAACAGTAAACTCAGGCGTACCTCAAGGAACAGTCTTGGGTCCACTACTATTTTTAATTTACATAAACAATTTACTAAATAGCATTAGTTCAGGAACAAAAGTCAGATTATTCGCAGACGATTGCATAGTATATAGAACTATAAAAGCAACACAAGATACATACATTTAGTATTTTGAAGTAACGTCTGTATTATATAAGATAAGAAACAATAAAATCCTAAAAGCAGTTTGTAATATCATCCAAAAGGCTGGCGACCCAAACGCAGACCCCGAATGCGATGGATTGATGATTTGGAGGCAGATCTGCCGCAGCTTGAGGTTAGGGCGTGGAGACAAAAGGCCCAGGAAAGATCTGAATGGAATGATGTGTTGAAGCAGGCCAGAACCCTCTATGGGCTGTAGCGCCACTGGGATGGATGGATGATGAAGATTATTGGCAATAAACAAAACCCCAATTAGGACACAATGAGAAAAGTATTCTTAAGAAATCTGTCAAAAGTTTTAACATAAACAATATCACAAAATCCTAGTTAGCAACTTAACACCTAAAAAGATAAAGAGACAATAACTTTGAATAACTCCTGTATACAACCTATACAACAATTAATTAGACCCTAATAATTAATAAATGTTAGGGGTTTTTTAATTGAAAAAAAAATGAAACATTATAACGGTCAAATGAGATTGTTTTTGTTTAGTTGGACAATGACCTAGTCATTCTTTCCCCAACGTTAGACATCAACTGTCAAAGTTCTAGGAAATGGTTACAACCGTTTTTGAGATCCGTGTCCAGATTTCCCCCCCCCCCCCCCCCCCCACCCATAAGTTCCACGAAGGTACGATCTGAACAGAGGTATTGTAAAATGTCAAAGATCTATAAAATGATTATTAGGCCAGCAAAATGTTTTTTAAAAAGTTCTATGTTGTGTATTGTTGTGGATCTCTCAATCCTATTATATGGATTTGAGACATAGGTATTATACATAAAGCAACTAAGACTACGGTACTTGAATGCTTTCACCAAAGATATAAATAAAAAATCTTAATCAACCACAATGGTTATGTATGCGCTAGTGTGGCAAAATATATAGGTCACATCTGGGGCTGCGTAACCACGGAAATTACTGAATTTTCCATTAATCTTCGGACTCGAAGACATTATAAATATTGCTAAAACTAATAATCACGTTCTGACTTTGTTTAACAATGTATAGCTCAAGTTTTAGGTCCTTATTAAAATAGGAATTTGAAAACTGTAAGCTTATCTCGAAAAACTATAACATCTAGAGTCATATTTAATTAATACATTAAATTTCCCATCACAGTTAAACCTCAAGGATTAGTAGATGAAAACTCTGCTCCTTTGATATGGACACAAGTACTGATGCCACTGATACTGTACAATAGATCTTCTATATTATGAAAATGTGTTTGTTGCAATAGGTATTATCTATGAAGACAATTTAATTTTTTGTTACTTAAGAGTTAGTATAAATGCAAAAGGTCCAGATAATTTTCAGGAATTTGTGGAAGGTCTAAGAATTTCGAAAGTATCTACATTAAGAATAAGCAATATTACTTCAGATGGAGGGGGCACGGTGGCTGAGTGGTTTAGAGCTTGGCTTCCGAACCCTAATGGCGCCCCTGAGTCTACTCAACTCCAATGGGAACCTGACTTTAGTTGGGAAAAGTAAAGGCGGTCGGTTGTTGTGCTGGCCACATGACACCCTGCTCGTTAACCGTTGGTCAAAGAAACAGATGAACTTAACATAATCTGCGCTATAGATCGCAATGTCTGAATCGGGGACCTTATATATAATGGAGCTCCTAATAATGGCTACTATGAAAACGAAAATCTCTAATATGTCTAAACTACTCTGAGAACAATACTGTTTCCCCTTACATCAAGACATCCTCTATAAAAAAAAATGCCTGAACTATAAAACCTTAATTTTTGTCTAGTTTTTGATGTAATAATAAATTTTGTAAATACTATTCGCTATCAGGGTATACAGACTATTACAAAAGTCCCTTGATTCCGTGCAAGATAAATACGAAGATAAGAATATTCGGATTCAGCAATGTTCACAGATCTGATCCAATGAAAAATAAATGTAGTGACGATATCAGGGAGGTTTTATTTTTAAAAAATCTTTCTATTTTCAGATAAGCTAGCTAATACAAAATACTTGTATAAAATAATTTATAGAAGGGTAAGAATTCCATATGTACAACTGCATCTCTAAATAATATAGAAGTTATTTTTGTTCCATATAAAAAATAATTAAATACCAAGAATTATTTGACTAATTAGATGTTGTTGTTGTTTTTTGTTTTGTAAACTAATTCATGTTCTGTTAGGTACAATAATAATTTTTTTTAAGTTTTAATTTGAGCCAAGAACGGATGTGAAAGAAAAAAACTTGCACAATTATCTATGGGGACAAATCCCCAAATATTTAGCCAAGTCTCAATACTTGTGCATTTCTCTTGTCGATATCAAACAAAAAAATGTATTGTATATGGTATGCCAATGAGTAATTGTGCAAAGTTTCA
This sequence comes from Biomphalaria pfeifferi, assembly GCA_030265305.1. Classification (NCBI taxonomy): domain Eukaryota; kingdom Metazoa; phylum Mollusca; class Gastropoda; family Planorbidae; genus Biomphalaria; species Biomphalaria pfeifferi. The sequence goes on from JASAOG010000001.1 coordinate 5,969,006, forward strand.
ACTTGATCCGATAATGGGTGTGGGGAAAATCACGTGTACAAACTTTTAAACAGACAGACAGAGTGACAAAGAGTTGATAAAAGTTTTGTAAAAACCTTAATGACGACGTACTCAAGACGAAGCAGTTTGCCGTCCTACCCAGAGAGAAGCAGTTTACCGTCCTACCCAGAGCGAAGTAGTTTACCGTCCTACCCAGAACGAATCAATTTACCGTCCTACCCAGAACGAATCAATTTACCGTCCTACCCAGAACGAAGCAGTTTACCGTCCTACCCAGAACGAACCAGGATCTACATATTTTGATTTGTAGTCAGGATCTAAGTATTTTGTTGTTTTTTTTTCAGCATGTAAGTATTTTGATTATTTCAGGATCTAAGTATTTTTCTCAGGATCTAAGTATTTTTCTCAGGATCTAAGTATTTTGATTTGTTCAGGATCAAAGTATTTTATTTATTTTTTTTAGGATTAAGCATTTTAATTTGTTGCCAGGATCAAAGTATTTTTATTTTTTCAATACCTAAGTATTTTGATTTCGGCCTCACTGTGGACAAAAGATGTTGATTCGACCTCCCGTCACTTAATGTTCAAGATAGATGCCGTTTGTCCTTTCTGGTTGCATGAGAAATCCTTCATGTTCAGCAAAAGTTTCAAGAAATAAAATCCATACGCTTTTTACTGGCAAAGCTAGAAATCAAACAGACCTTCTTTATATTGCCTATGATAATCTAACTAAAAATGGGAAGAAATATTCAAGTAAATAATAATAATAATAAAAGCATTATGAGATTGTTTTCTTAATATTGTTTTTTAAATATATTATCTCTACAGCTACTTGGCCACTTTTACATTGAAGGTTTTTTTTATTTTTCAACTTTAATGATTTATTATATATATAATGAGGTTCTACTAAGAATTAGCACTTTGACTGATTGATGGAAGATTCCATTCGACTTATAACTGCCCACCAGGTTGTGTTGTATACATTGAAACTACGTTGTGTTGGATGTATTGAAATAAACTAAGAAGTTCATGCTCTGAATATTTTTCCAACATTGCACTGTAGCACTGTGATTCAGGATTAAACCTTTATTTGCGAAATCTTATTCTTTAGGAAGGTTCATACAGCTTCTACTAAGACCTTGATAGGAAGTACATTTTAGTTCACTGTTGGATCCCATTCTGCTGCTCATGTCCCTGTCAGTTAGACTTCTGTTGGTCGCCCCACATTCGGACGTACTTCCCCTGTAGTAGCAGCTGCAGCTTAACGTGGCAGATCTGTTATCTCGCGAGGATAAAAGTTTGGAATTGTATGAGATAGAATTTGCTTGATATGGGTTTGACATGGATGCAGCAAATACAGGACTGTATTTTGAGGGCGTATTGGAATTGATTTTAAATCTTGACATTGAGCTTGACGAATACGGTATCTGGGATCTTGCCTCGCTGAAGGATCTTCGAGGTTCATAACGGCAGCCCGTCTTCATGCATTTGTCGCTTTTAAAACCCGAGCCAGTCTCCCTTAGGGAGGAAGAATAAAGTGCAAGCTGGGAAGTGGAACGCCCGCACCCGCTGCCACTATAATCGTTGAAGCGTGTGGCTGTGTCCATGTAGTTATTTCGCCTCGAGGCTGCGCTTAGACTTCTGTGGGAAGGTAGAGTGGAGTCTTGCTGTACGCGCTTCCAAGAGCTGGTATTAGTGTAACTGGGTGTTTTCTGTGAGGAGCCAGCCTCCATTTCGCACGTATTTGCAGAGCAAACAGGAAGATACGTTATTCCTCGATCATTACAACAGAAGTCGTTACATTGTGATACAGGGCAAGTTATTCTTCGCGGTAGGCATGCCGCCGACCCTAAGGTCTGTGGAAAGCATGAAAATTTTCCTTGTGCTCTATAAGACTGTGTAAAAGAACGTAAAGCCTGACATTCGGGGCTGACGTTTGGAGTTGCCCTTTTTCTAGATATAGGGCTAGAATTGAAGCGTTGACACAATGGTGACTGCGGGCCGCTTTCTTGAGCTCTGGTACAGCATCTTCTTGATGGAGACATGTCTTCGTGCTTCAGGCAACACATTTGTCTTGCTGGCTGAGTAATTCTCATTGACGGATTGTCTCTGGAAGGCATGCATTGCCTTTGATTCTGGTATCCTGTTCTTTCAGACATGTGTTGACATTTTCTGGTAGTTCCTGTTGGTTCAGAACGTTTCGACCACCACTCTTCACGTATTTGGGAAGGAGAAGTGTTACATTTGGGAGCTCGACCAATATATCTGCTATCGTTATTAAAAGAGGTCGATCCATGCACATATTGACGACTTTTAGGAACGTTGTAGGGGTCTCTATCGTCGTCTCGATATTGACAATACGTGTCCCTGGTGCTATCAGCTTTCGGCTTCCGGTAAGATTGCGTTTGCCTGTAATCCATTTCCGGCGACGTAGAGTAGTATGACTTTTTTTTTAAATCACACTCTTTCTGGTCGGGAAGACAAAACTGTCTGTTTCGGTGAGCTTGACGCTCCTCATTGTTGCAAGTGCATTTGCATGGCCCCCACGTCTCCTTTCTTCTCACGCCATCTTGTCTGTCCCAATACCTATCTCTTGTTTGGTCATATTGCTGTGATCTCATCATTTTGTCTCTGTCAGACTTGCGATCTCGAGATTTAAAGCTTCTGAATTTTTTGTTTTCATTCTCTTGAAAGTCTTGAGAGCACCAATCTCTTTTACCATCTCTGTTTTTTGCTGAACTCATTTCTTTCCTAGAGTCATCAGTTTTTTTGTCTGCTTTCTCGTCCGTTTCTTTACTAGCCCTTGACGATTGCTGCTTCTCGTCTGCTGACGGTCTTGTTTTCTTTTTATTTTCACGCTCTGTTTCACAAGCTTTATCCTCTTTGCTGCCGAAGTCTTTTTTTCCTGGTTTATCGGACTTACTTGGTTTTTTGCTATCTGCTTCCTCTTGTGTGTGGTCATCTCGCCCCTTCGATAGGCTATTTTTAACATCGTCCTTGTCTGAAGATTTCTTTTTAGGCTTTTTCGGCTCTTCAGGAACGTGCTCCTGAACCTTTTTGTCATCGTCTGCTAATTCATCAGAAGTCGGCTCTACTTCTTGTATATATCTTTCAGAAGCTTCAGGAGACAAAGGATCGGTTTGTTTCGGAGAAGGGGAAAGCTCGTTTGTGCTGTCTTCGTCACCAGAGACATCGAGTTTGGATATCTGCTTCGAGGCAGACTCGCTGGGAAGATTAGGACTTGATAAAACCTTTTCTTTGCTTTTAGCGTCCTTCAGTTTGGTATCGCTTTTTCCTTTTTCGTCTTTTTTACCTTTAGGGTCATCTTTTTTACCTTTAATGTCTTCTTTCTTGCCTTTACCTTTCTGTTCTTCCTTGGAGTATGTTTTTTTTGGTGACGGTTTGCTCATTGTTAAATCTAAACAGTCTTTAAACTAAAGTCTGACTGTCAATGTTCACACTTGAACGTCTCCTGGGCAACACAAACATACCAATGACATAGTGCATTGAAGTCATTGCTGCTTGGTAGTTATACGAACGTGACTGGGAGAAGTTTTCTACGTTAAGGAAGTTCAAATGAGCTGTTGAATAGTATTCTTTTGTTCCTTCTTTGAAGAGTTCCTATCACTTTTGTGGTTGGACGTCTATCATTTTACAGTTTCCGTGTGCACTGAGGACAAATAGAATATGTAAATGTAATTCAATCATTAGATCAGACTCTGGATTGCATGATTTAAATCAGTGATGCCCAATTAAGGCCCGCGGGCCGGATTCGGCCCCCCCCCCCGAAACGTCAGCACAAAATGTATAAAATCCCCCATCCAAAAAAAAAAAAGTTGAAAAATGTATCTTTACTACTTTAGGACTCTTATATTTTCTCTGATGTATTGATACCATGACCTTTAACGTTTGTGCGTGTATGAATAGGAAATGTAGAATCTACCAGGAAAAGTGGGCGGATCTTTACTTTTTTTTTGTGGAACATGCTAATAATCGAATATATTTGTTTTATAAAGAAAGTTATGTTTAACAAGGTTACAAAAGACAGTTTGTGTGGAAACACAAACTCAAAATCGGCCCCCGAAGTGGCCCACTCAGGCAGGCTTCAATATTTTCAGAAAGAACATCCGAATGAAATTATATCAAAGACAAATGAGAGATAAGAATGGAGAAAGAAGGTTGACAGATCTTGTTTAGTGCCCCAACGGTCCCCCAGATCAAAGAATAGGTGAAAGTGAATGTAAATTTAGATGTGAACCTGGCCTAACTAGTTCCCCTTGTGGTCTATAGGGCAGATGATGTAAAGTTCATCTGTTTTTGTGACCTACGGTAAAAGAGGGTGTCATGTGGCCAGCACAACGACCAACCGCCTTTACTTTTCCCCAACTAATGTCAGGTACCCATTAGAGCTGAGTGGACTCAGAGGCGCTCAAAGATTCCAAAGTTGAAAAACCCAGTCTTCACCAGGATTTGAACCCTGGACCCCCGGTTCGGAAGCCAAGCGCTTTACCGCTCAGCCACCGAGCCTCCCCTGGCCTAACTGATGTTTTATAATTGATCTAATTGTTTTGAAAAGGCTCAATATCTTATTCAAATCCTGAAAAAAAAAAAAAAAAAAAAAAAAAAAAAAAAAAAAAAAAAAAAAAAAAAATACATATATCGTGGCTGTTGCAATAATAAATTAGGAAAATAAAGTTTACAAGATTACTATTCGTTTTAAATTAGGTCTAGCTTATGATGCATACTAATTAGCCTTTACTCTTTAAAAAACTGCTTGCATAACTGATTTTAAAAATTAGATTTTTACGCTTTTAGAAAAAAAAAAAGTAGCCGTTGCATCAGAACTTTGAGTTGTCTAAAATATTGTGATGTCGGATTTTCAATATCTTTTCTAGTTTACGAGATCTAAACGGGACGGACGGACAGACATTTCGCACAAAACTAATAGCGTCTGTTCCCCTTTCGGGGGCCCCTAAAAAAACAACAACATATATATCAGCAGCAGCATTATAAAATAAATATGGCGGCATCATTGTTTTGAACCACAAATAAAAGATTGACTACAGCTAGACCTTAGAGGATTGATGGGAATATTCACCAAAAAGAGACAAGAAAATGAGTCGGTTTTAAAGGCACCTACACTATTGCTAACCTTTTAAGTAAAGAAATGAAGCTATTTTCTGAAGTGGAAAAAAATAAAATCGTCAAATATCAATGAATGTAGCATTAAATCTAGGCGGTTCTGGTAAAATAGTTTCAGAACAATTACGTTTAGTTTTTGTAACTTTACGGTCATGTGGCTCGCGAGACGAGTGTTGGAAATTAAAATAGCCCGCAGGTCGAATTAGGCTGGGCATCATTGATTTAAATGAACAATTGCTATCAAGATGTCATGCAATATACTTTTGGCTTGTTGGTTTTATTGAAGTCTATGTAGTCATCTGTGGCTCCCATTCTTTGCTTTAATGCTTAGACTCACACCTTTCTTCGTCTATTTGGATTTACTAGATCTAATGCTAAGCTAGTCAAAGGTGTGGCGCAACTATTATTTTCAGTTTCACAATAGACACAGTTTCTCTCACCGTCAACTCAGAATATTACTGTTATTAATTGTCCGTTCATCGTGGCTGAGTGGTAAAGCTTTTGGCTTCCAAAATGAGAGGTCCTGAGTCTGAATCTCATTGAAGCCTGGGATTTTTATTTCGGAAACTTTTAGGACGCATCTGAGTCCACCCAACTCTAATGGGTTAAGTTAGGGAAAGTAAAGACTTGGTTGTTGTGCTAGCCACATGACATCCTCGTTATCCGTTGGCCATGGAAAAAGATGACCTCTACATCACCCTACAGATGTAAGGGTCTGAAAGTGAAACTTAACGTTTTTACGTTTTTTTAATGTCTGTCTCTAGATGTCTGTCTCTAGATGTCTTTCTCTAGATGTCTGTCTTTAAATGTCTGTCTCTAAATGTCTGTCTCTAAATGTCTGTCTCTAAATGTCTGTCTCTAGATGTCTGTCTCTAGATATCTGTCATGACTTTGCATATGGAAAACTTTTTTAAAATTCCTTTAACGTCAAAGAATCACAATTACACGATTTTTATTGCGCTACATTGAATTGTTGCGGGTGTAAAAGAAATATGATCAGTTAATCTGTAGAACAAGAACACATCCAAAAATGTTCCGTTTTTAAGGCAAATAAGAAGTCAGGTGTAAGATGTCAGTAGCGAGGTGAGGCATGTCAGTAGCGAGGTGAGGCATGTCAGTAGCGAGGTGAGGCATGTCAATAGCCAAATAAAGATTTAAGCTGTAAGACGTGAGTATGATCTTGTAAAAGTGAGTAGCGTGAATAATTTAAAGTGAGATGTAAGATATAGTATGTCAGTAGTGAGATGTAAGATGTAAAAAAACAACAGACCAGGAGATTGAAAGTGTCTTCTACTAGCTATTGATCTTATAAACTGTTTGGGCCTGCACCTGCATGCAAGCCTACTCAAAAACTTATTTTAAATATCACACCTTATTATATCTAGATAATAAATGAATCTAGATTCTCGATCTAGCACTTGATTTTATCAGACAGCAGCGAGATGTAAGATATCAGTAGTGAGATGTAAGATGTAGGATGTCAGTAGTGAGATGTAAGATGTCAGTAGTGAGATGTAAGATGTAGGATGTCAGTAGCCAGATGTAATATGTAGGATGTCAGTAGCAAGATGTAGGATGTGAGTAATGAGATGTAAAATGTAGGATGTCAGTAGTGAGATGTAAGATGTAGGATGTGATTAGTGAGATATAGGATGTCAGTAGTGAGATGTAAAATGTAGGGTGTCAGTAGTGAGATGTAAGATGTAGGATGTGAGTAGTGAGATCTAAGAAGTATGATGTCAGTAGCGAGATGTAAGATGTAGGATGTCAGTAGCGAAATGTAGGATGTGAGTAATGAGATGTAAGATGTAGGATGTCAGTAGTGAGATGTAAGATGTAGGATGTGAGTAGTGAGATGTAAGAAGTGTGATGTCAGTAGCGAGATGTAGGATGTGAGTAGTAAGATGAAAGATGTAGGATGTCAGTAGCGAGATGTAAAATGTAGGGTGTCAGTAGAAGGATGTAAGATGTAGGATGTCAGTAGCCAGATGTAGGATGTAGGATGTCAGTAGCGAGATGTAAGATGTAGGTTGTCAGTAGCGAGATATAAGATGTAGGTTGTCAGTAGCGAGGTATAAGATGTTGGATGTCAGCAGCGAGATGTAAGATGTAGAATGTCAGTAGCGAGATGTAAGATGTAGGTTGTCAGTAGCGAGATGTAAGATGTTGGATGTCAGTAGGATGTAAGATGTAGGATGTGAGTAGTGAGATGTAAGAAGTAGGATGTCAGTAGTAAGATGTCAGTAGCGAGATGTAAGATGTCAGTAGCGAGATGTAAGATGTAGGGTGTCAGTAGCGAGATATAGAATGTGAGAAGTGAGATGTAAGATGTCAGTATTGAGATGTAAGATGTAGGATTTCAGTAGTAAGATGTAGGATGTCAGTAGTGAGATGTAAGATGTAAAAAAACAACAGACCAGGAGATTGAAAGTGTCTTCTACTAGCTATTGATCTTATAAACTGTTTGGGCCTGCACCTGCATACAAGCCTACTCAAAAACTTATTTTAAATATCACACCTTATTATATCTAGATAAAGAATGAATCTAGAGTCTCGATCTAGCACTTGATTTGATCATTAATGTCGCAGTTCTCCTGATTTGGAACAATGCTCCACCATTGCTAAGCACATAACATTGTTTTCTAGCTTCAAATGAAATGAAAGATGGAAGTATCGGCTGTTGACTAAACATTTTGGCGGCATCTTGTAGACTGAAATAAAAGCAGAAAAAAGCTTTTATTTTTTTCTAACACATTTAAAGACTATTGCCGCCATTTTATTTCTAAGTGCCACTTCCGTTTTCTGCATTAAAGAGGGAAAAGGTTCAAGACTTGTAGTGTGAATTTCAAATTGAAACACATCTTCAGTATTCTAAAGAAGAGCTTAGCGCAACTTGTGAGCCAGGCCAATCAATGTCTAATAATGTGATGGTGTGGCTTTTTTAAAATAATCTTTAAATTATTTTTCAAAAACTAAAAGTAATCATTCAGAAAATGCATTTTTTATTGAGTGTCTTGATGGCAAGCATTTCAAATGACTCACAATTTAGTCAATGTATTTTTTTCTTCCAAACTTTAATTCCGATCTCTTTCTGTACTCTAGTTCTTCTTTCACAGATAAGACTTTTTTTTTCATTTCGCTATCAAAAGAAAATAAGAATCCTATTATTTTACAAATAATTTTATTTGTTTTCAATGTCGATTTTTTGCATTTCAAACCTATATTCGACTGGATCTCCATCGTTGATTTTACTGGATCACCACTGACCACTCCATTGTAGCTTTTATTTTATCTCAATCCTAAACGCAGTTTTAATGTTTTAAGTGTAGATTCTACCAGAAACAATTTTCAATGCTCGAATTATGTTGCACTCGTTTCCTTTATCCTACTACTAATGTATCGACTACAGTCGTCTGTTGGTTGTTGGATTATTTATTGTTTACTTATTTGGCGATTGCTTGTAAGCAAACATCTGGTCTGTTCAAGAGATTTGTGTAGAGCACCTAGTTTTTTAGGTATGAATTTATGTTCAAGCAAACATTTCAACTAGTCATTAAATAAAATATAAAAAGCTTTTTTACTAATAGAAATTTTTCAATTATTTTTACTCAACTATGTAGTTAATTTGTAATAGATCTAGAGCAACAATGCGCTATGGTTCAATCACTTGTGGGGACCAAGTTGAGCAAGAAGATTTCAATGCTGGCTTTTCAAAAGTAATTTTTTTTAATTGTTCGACTTGAAATCAACCTCGAGGACTGAAGCCTCATTGGTGAAATGTTAGCACTAAGCTAGACAAGTGATTATACAAAATAAAAGGTTTTATAATTCTATACACAAGACTTTTCTCCCCTTAACTGGTGGAGACCACGGAGAGCAAAATTAATTACGATTTTTAATTTTATTTTCAATTTTTTATTGATTTGTGTGCTGTTAAGGACAATGAATAATTGCTGCAAAGTTTCAACTTGATCTGAATGAAAAGTGGGAGAAAAAACGTTTAGAAAATTTGTACCAGACAGACAGAGTGAGATGATATAAGCTTTGTACCAGACAGACAGAGTGAGATGATATAAGCTTTGTACCAGACAGACAGAGTGAGATGATATAAGCTTTGTACCAGACAGACAGAGTGAGATGATATAAGCTTTGTACCAGACAGACAGAGTGAGATGATATAAGCTTTGTACGAAAAAAAATAAAAGTCAAGTAGATCTAGATCTCTAGACTTCAGACTTTATAGAACAACGAATGAGTTCATATTTGAATTTTGTAAGTGAAATGGTTCAAGTAGGTGACAAAATAATATTTCAAATTAATATTTTCAAAGCGTCGTTACAAATAAACAACGTGATGAATTTGAAATTGTCTGTAATCAAAACTAATGGGCAACCAATTTGCCGTCTATGTTTGTAATGTTTTTGACAGAACAATAACACTGCGCTTCGGAAAATCAGTGTCTACCAAGAGGTGGTTCTCTCAACCCTTCTTTATACATCTGAGACATGGGTATAATACATAAAGCAACTAAGACTATTTGAACGCTTTCACCAAAGATGCTTGCGCTCGATCATGAACATACGGTGGCAAGACCGCATTACAAACAGAGATGTCCTTGCGAACGCCGGTATAGACAGTATAGACTAGTATAGAGGGACTTCTTATGGTCCGACAGTTACGCTGGGCAGGGCACGTATCCAGTATGGGGGACGAACGTATGCCAAAGGCAGTCTTTTTTGGTGAGCTAAAAGGTGGTCGACGTAACAGAGGTGCCCCACGGAAACACTTTTAAAACTAGCTTAGGCGCCAACTTGCCTTAGCTGACATAGAAGCGAGCATCTGATTGCATGCGGCCTCAGAACGAGACTGCTGGAGGTCACTCACAAAGGCCGCGGGATACACCTTTGAGATCAAAATAACATCCGCTGTCAAGGACAGACGTAGACGGCGAAAAGAAAATCTAAATCTATATTTGATATCAATCTGTTAGATAAACTGGTCAACTCATGGTCACACACTTTCATTTCCCTCCGCTGCCCCGCCAACAACAACACAAAAAAAAGCTAGTCCTATTGTAGAATATTCAAATTTCTGCTTTTTCTTCGGCTTCTCAATTCAATATTTAATAAATACCCAATGTTTGCCGCAACTACACATACTCATACACAGGATACATATATATTATATTACATATATACATAACAAACAAACAAAACTAGTCAAGAAACGACGATATAGGTATATAGTCTCATTGTAAATAAAAGTGCAAGTTTTCATTTAATCTCGATAGATATTTAGAGAGAGATATTTAGAGAGAGAGATATTTTGAGAGAGATATTTAGAGAGAGATATTTAGAGATAGGTATTTAGAGAAAAAATATTTAGAGATAGGTATTTAGAGAAAAAATATTTAGAGAGAGATATTTAGAGAAAAATATTTAGAGAGAGATATTTATAGCTTTGATTGCAAACAGTTGGATTTCTTGGCAGACCTGCAGACTAGTTGACATTTATTATAGACTTTGACTTGACCTACTTTACTTAATCCTGTGCACTCCCAGGGCAGCATAGGCCTCAACCACACCTCTCCACCAAATTCGGTTCTGAGCAGCTTTTTTCATCTGCTCCCATGTCATTCCAGTATCCTCAGCTTCACTGATGACTGACCTCTTCCAGGTTTGCTTGGGTCTGCCCACTTTCCTCTTTCCTTGCGGATTCCAATCAAGTGCCTGCCTTGCAACATTGGTAGCTGGTTTTCGCAGGGTGTGTCCTATCCAGCTCCAAATTTGCTTTTTGATATCTTCGGCTATGGGCTTTTGTCTAGTTCTCTCCCACAAATTGACACCTAATTCCTAATATCCGGCATAGGCATCTGTTAACAAAGGTCTGGAGCTTTTCCATATTTGTTTTAGTGGCTCTCCATGTCCCTGAATTGTATATAAGGATACAAGCTGTGACATTAAGCATAATTTAAATCACACAGGCAATACAAAATCACGATACATCGAGAGAAGAGAGCGAGAAAGATACAAATTTGTTTATTGATGTTGGTGCATATATGTGTGCACAAAAATAATTTTACTATACATAATTTTATCTAGGGTTTATAACGAGAACATTGTCATAGTGAACAATGAAAGTGACATCAATATATTGTAGCTAATTGATATTAGAATCAGGATGATTGGTAGCATAATCTATAGTATTGGAATAACTAATGGTAGTAGATCTCATTGGCGATGGAAATCGGTTTCGTCCACATGATTGATGGTATAATCAAAGGCATCCCTGGATGATTGCTAGTCAAATCACTGAACAAATGCTGCATTACTTTCTCTCAACTATTGTCTTCTAGTCAGCATGGCTGTCGCAAGCTTGAACAGGATGAAGCACAGATATAGAAAGACACAAATGCAATACCACTTATACATAATACAGTCCATGCTGTAAGACTTGTCATGGGAAGCTGCAGAGTCCGAAACAAACAAACAAGATCAAATAAACGAAAGAATACACCAACGTTTTGTTTGGCTCTAACTAGACCTAGATTTATGTTTTGTTTGTCTTATCTAAACCTAGATTTATGTTTAAATCCTTCCAACTGTAATGTATGGGGGAAAAAATTAAGTTGGAAGCCCAGAGCAATTAGATGATAAGTCACAACTGAACGGAAAGAGACTTGTAGTTTTTTTTTTTGTTTTTTTTTTATTTCTAGGTTAATGCGATTCTACTTGACTTTCTCATTTCTCCAGACTGTCCTATATTTCTCTGATAGGCCTACTTATTCTAATCAACTTTTTGCTACAGAGCTGTTGGCTCTTTTGTAGACTGTACTGTACTAAGTAAAAATAGCTTGTATTTTTTTTTTCATCAGCTCAGCACTTCCTTTACGGAGTGTTGGTTGGGTTGTATTGGTTTTAGGGTCTGCCTACGGTGACTTAAAATTAGGTAAAGATGTAGGCTACAGCTCCATAAAGGTAAACGCAGTGTCTACAGAGAGATGGGTGTAATGGCCGTACAACGATCGCGTCCATTAGATAACTTAAAGAACTAAATTACTAAATGAGCTTGTGTTCAAAATACTTTGTCAGGCATCACTTGACCAGGGAAGAGTACCAAGGGACTAGAAAAAAAGCTAATGTCACTCCCATATTTAAAAAAAAGGAGATGTATCCGATCCAGAAAACTCCAGACCAGATCACTCAACAGCATCATATGTACAATACTGGAACACGGAATATGTAGCAACATCAAAAACCACTGAGATAAACATAATGTCCTTACTCCATACCAACATGACTTTAGCCTTTTTAGGAAATATAAGTCATGTGAAACACAACTAAAAGATCTAATTGATGGTTTTTCATAAGGCTTAGATTAAAAGAATTTGAGATAATGTTTTCTTTATGTAGTAAATACAGTAATCTGTTTAACTTTTCTCAGCAAGTTATTCCCAGGGCTGTTTACCATAATTCTGTCAAACCAGTGAAGAACAGAAGATGATGCTGTTCAACCAATGAAAATACACACACACAGTACGGTGCCAATAAGAACTTTCCAAACAGTTTAGCTGTAACTTAAACATTTCGTAAACCTTTCATTAAGGCACGTACATTCCAAGTAGCACTTGACGAGATCAATGATAAGAAAGAATGACAGATCAAAATTTATTCCCAATAGAACTTCAAAACATCGGGAAAGAATTTTTTTTTTTATCAAATTAAAAAATTGAAAAGTGTAGGCCCTATTTAACAATTTGTAAAAAGATTTTTTAAGAATTAAATTAGTATAAAATTATGAATTTAGATACTGGTGAATAAGCTATTGACGAATTTAAGTTGTGAATAAGCTGTTAATGAATTTAGATACGTAGTGAATAAGCTGTTGATAAATTTAGATACTTAGTGAATAAGCTGTTGATTAAGATACGTATAGAATAAGCTACTGATGAATGTAGATACTTAGTGAATAAGCTGTTGATTAAGATACGTAGTGAATAAGCTGCTGATGAATTTAGATACGTAGTGAATAAGCTGTTGGTGAATTTAGATACTTAGTGAATACGTATTGATGAATTTAGATACTTAGTGAATAAGCTGTTGATGAATTTAGATACTTAGTGAATAAGCTGTTGATGAATGTAGATACATAGTGAATAAGTTGTTAAATAATTTAGATAAGTAGTGAATAAGCTGTTAGTGAATTTAGATACGTAGTTAATAAGCTGTTGATGAATTTAGATACCTAGTGAATAAGCTGTTGATGAATTTAGATACTTAGTGAATAAGCTGTTGATGAATATAGATACATAGTGAATACGCTATTGATTAAGAAACGTACTGAATAAGCTGTTGATGAATGTAAATACGTACTGAATAAGTTGTTGGTGAATTTAGATACGAAGTAAATAAGCTGCTGATGAATTTAGATAAGTACTGAATAAGCTGTTTTTGAATTTAGATACGAAGTGAATAAGCTGTTGATTAAGATACGTACTGAATAAGCTGTGGATGAATTTAGATAAGTACTGAATAAGCTGTTGGTGAATTTAGATACGAAATGAATAAGTTTTGATGAATGTAGATACTTAGTGAATAAGCTGTTGATGAATTTAGTTACGTACTGAATAGTGAATATTGTAGTTAAGGTATTGTTCCAGCAAAAATCTTTCTTAGCATTATGACATATATCCGGGGGTGTCAGTAAGGAAAGTGTATGCCCACCTAACGACCTGGCGTGGAACTGTTCCAAAAACAAGCAGGCCTACTCTATGCGCTGGTTGTTTTTTCTCTTACAACTAAAATTAAACCAATTTAGTCAACGTTAGACTGATCTAGTTCCCGTGATAATTGACATCCAGTGTTTAGACATTTCATTTAGTAGCTTAAGCTATAGTGTCTCTTTCCTGACAGTGTAATTAGGCCTACTTTATCATTCGGCCCTATCAAAGCGTTGGATTAACACTTTTTGTTTCAAGATATCTTCAATCTACTTAAGCCCAAAACAAGGATTTAAGCATAATATGTTAGTCAAATGTTTAAAAATTAAGTAGGACAGTATAGATCTAGGCTTAATATATTATCTTGAGATATATATGACTATGGGCTAATTTGTAATAACAAGCTTATCTAACCACTTCCAGTGTTAAGTTCCGCGATAGGTAAGATTTCTAGTCATAGATATTTCAATCTACATTTATTCAGTAATACTTCACTCTATGGAGTCTATATCTAGGCCTAAACAGTTATGTCTCTGACATTTGTAGTGTGGATATTGAACCACCTAATTAACAGCTTATAATTAGCTACTAAAACTAATCTAGTAACCAGATTTCGGTCTGTGTCTGTATCATATAGTTTCGGAGTTTAAGCCAGATTGAGATTCAGCTGCAGCAATTAATTAATTTTGATGCTTTAAGAAAAAAACTCCCTTAAAGCAAATCATATCTATTATCTATAAAACTTTACTGACATTTTGAAATGAAATGGATAGAATGAGCATTTCCAATTAGATTTCTATAGACCTACCTAGATTGGCGGTAATCATCATAAATCTATGTTCAACTGTCAGAAAAAAACAACTTATAAATACGACTATCGTTAAACTTGTTTGCTCTAACGGAAACTTTTTCCCCCGGAAATCTACTTTATAGACACGAGAACTGTTTGCGACTTCATCATCCTTATTTTTATCACAACCTAGAGACTTAATAGTATAAGGTAAAGTATATGCATGTTAGCAATATTTCGCGAAGTTGAATGACAATCTAGACGCAAAATACAATCCCACAAATAATTTGTTGCAGAAAATGTGATTCCATCTTGTGTAGAACTCTTTACTTGTTCTTTGTTATGTGATTCCATTTCGTGTAGTTGAATCTATTGTTCATGTACTCTGTGTACGTTGAAACTATAAGTTTTATAACAGAGTTTTTTTCTTATCAGCTTTGTGACTAGACTGCGATAAAGTGTTTAACAACTTTTATTTTATATTTATTTTCTGGGACGCTGTCAAAACACACAAAAAAAGTGTTATGTATGTCAGTTGCATTACGCTATCTCACTAACCTAACCTTTACCTCATACCTAAGAGATGATTAAGACAAAGTTCATCTGTGCCCAATACTCATAGTAATTGGAACAGGAGCTTTAGGTAGTAGTTGATGGGCATGCTCACGCAGCTTAATCTACTTTAATTGTATCCAGAAATCTGTAAAATAACATCTACGAGGCAGCAAAGTAATGAAAATTGACGTTTCTCTTGAAACTTGATCATTTTATATAGGTTATTTTAAGATTAAAGCATTAAAGCTAGCAGCGCATTCATTTTCTTCAAAAGAGATCGAAGTAAATCTCGGGTCTCCTGACAAAGCTCAAATTGAGTATAGAGTATCTGAATCGCTTCCCAGAAGTGCAATGAAGACCAGCTCAGAAATGCACATGATAGAAGTTTGTCAAGCGAAAAGCGCAGAAGATAGCAGCTCCGTCTATTCTAAGGCATTGTGGGAAAATTTCTATCACAGCTGCCTCCTCATAGCCACTTGCGATTCTGCAAAATCTTTCATATTGACGACTTTGGAAGTTATCCTTCACAATAGATGTCGATAAGTGCAGTGGTTTTTCTTTCTCCAGCACAAGACTGACACGTTCCCCCAGATGAAAGTACGCTTGGGAAGGACAGCAGTGTACGAGCACAGACATGGAGTGAATAGCGTTGGTTGTACGGCACTCTCAAAGCACTGGTTCCGTGATTAGAATTAGACGTTTTAAGCTCATTTGTTTAGTATTGACCTACATGCTACGATCGTTAATTTGTTCCAGACATAGCCCACTTTATAAATAATGGAACTAGAAAAAGGTAATCTACCGGTACAAACAGGGAGCACTGACTATATGGTTAGAAAGTATTCTGTAGGTAAGCATTCATAAATATATATTCACTAAGAACAGCTCATCTAATTATAGATCACGAGTTCTGCTCTAAGCTATACAGCTTAAAACAACCAGTGAATCTCCGAAACCACTGACAGACTGACACATACTGAATACTAAATAAAACAAAACAACTGGCCACGAGACACATCCTTTATTGGAAGAAATCACAGACATAATTTACAGTTGTCAAAATTAGTTAAAAATTTTTTTTAAAAAGCACACAAGTGATGAGTAGTTAATGATGTGAAGAGAACAAATGTGTTGAACTGCTCAAGTTTATTTGTGTCTATACAAAACCAAAGAATAGATTGCAGTTCAACTCCATTCTAAAACGTTGACAACAAAGGTTCAAAGTGGTAAGCAGGTCTCAATGATCTATGGAGTTAGAACTGAGTTGTAAAGGACTGTGAGACATGGAATGTTTCTTATGTTGACACTGAACTAACTTAATTCGCTCTAATAAAGGCTATCACATTAACAGTACAATTTATTGCACAGCCTGGTAGTAGCCTTTTATTTGAGCTAATTAACACAATGGTTGTTTCTTTTTTTGGCAATTACCAAAGTCAGGCTAGGTTGTTTCTGAAATATAATGGCTGAAAATCGCTCAAAGACTTCATGTATGACTTAGATCTTAGAGCTAATGGTGATTGCCCACAACAACGAAACCTGGCAACACATATTAACCAACATATAGCATAAGAAGCTAATTTACAAGCAAATGATACATTGTATTATGACCCTATCAAACTGGGAACAAAGACAAACTTAGGGTAAGTCGTTCTCATTAAAACAAAACTATAACATAAGAAACATAATCATTATAGACATTAACCGTTCAATACTTTGTTATTTTTGTGAATACAATTTAAATATATCAAAGTTTGTAGACATGTCCACCTCTAATTAGAATGCAATCTAGTGGCCACACACTATGCAATGTGTAAATAGTAAAGACATCAAACAAGTTCTTTACTTCACAAGTTCTATGGTGGGTTTTTTTATGTTTCTATTTCCCTGTATGTCAGTGGTTCATTTTAAGTAATTTTTTTTTTTTTATTTGAAGCAAAAACAGTTATTACTGTAAATAAACAATTCAAATCATAGCTGAATTCTTTTTAAAAAAATGAAA
Organism: Biomphalaria pfeifferi; assembly: GCA_030265305.1. Taxonomy (NCBI): domain Eukaryota; kingdom Metazoa; phylum Mollusca; class Gastropoda; family Planorbidae; genus Biomphalaria; species Biomphalaria pfeifferi. Next base: position 5,986,214 of record JASAOG010000001.1, read on the forward strand.
GTATGTATACAAGTAAAAGAGAAAAAAAAAAATTATGGGTAATCTAATTTTGGAATTCTTTAATTATCAAAAGAAAACCTTTACTGGATTTACAATGTCAATGCAAGTTTCTGCATAGCATTGAAGTAACGTCTGTAATTTATAAGATAAGATAAAAAAAAATAAAATGTGACATTAAAGTATTATTCTGGAACATTCTGTACAACAAATTCAAAATACACAAGTCCTACCAACATAATCATTTTAACCACAAAACTAGCACAAAATTTCTTCCAATCCTAGTCCATGCGTATTTGTGTCCTAGTCATATCTAATGAACTTCTCAGTAATCACTTCATTTGTTGAATATCTCTTATATATGTAGTGATTACACAGCTTAATAGAAAGTGGCATTAACTAAGACTTTGTGACAGGGTTTCATACACCCAATAAATAAATACAAATATGATCAATTAAAATCCTGAACTTTTTTGTTTAATTTTACTTAATGAGTCAAAAAAATATTTAGTGCCAAATCTCTGTCTTGAATATATTGTTTATGTCAACAATATAAATATATTTATAGAGAAATACAAAATAATACTCATGTAAACAAAAAACAACAAAAATATTGAAACATAAAATATTCAAAGTTAATAGAAAAGTTCTACTTTTTGGTTGCTATTTTATTCATTGTTAAATATCCAAAGGCCCTAAATCTAAACAAATTCTAATAAGAATTCAATCAACAAGGCCTTAAGTTTAACAACTTACTAGAATTATGTTTGTTAAGATCCTAAACCAAAATATCAACTAATAGAGATGCATTTTTTAAGATCCAAAACCAAAATATTAACTAATAGAGATACTTTTCTCAAGATCCTAAGTCTAAAATTGATCCTACTAAAGCTACATATCCTAAGTCTAACATTAATTCTACTAGAACTACATATCCAAAGCCTAAAATTAATCCTACTTACTACTAGAACTAATATCCTAAGCCTAAAATTAATTCTACTAGCGCTTTACTTCCCAAAATTCTAAGGCTTAACCTAATGATCAACTCAAAGTAAAGGAAACATTCATGTATGTACAGAATATAAATGGTAAAAAGTTGTTCACTGTACAATATTAAGTAAAATGTTTTAAACATCATACAATACAAATAAGTGCATTAATAGAATCTGAATAGAAGAAATACAAAAATGATTATTAATAATTCATTTCTTTGTAAGCAACAAACATTAATATAAGTATTTGCAATCAACCAAACACTACCAAAATCAAAGGCTTATAATATGAACTAACTTTACTAGTGTTCTAATATTTCAACCAAAAAAATCCATCTTTTAGAGTAAGGCACAGTAGAGAAGACCTTGTTTCATCTTTAGCTAATCAGACATTTAGGATATATTAGAATTTAGCTTATCAGACAATATATATATATAATCAATAGCAATACATATCTTTAAAATTTTAACAAAATAGAGATTGAATTTTATCTACAAAACCAAACCATCCAGCAGATTTAGGAAGACTTTTGTTATTATTTGATGTTGCATTACTAGACAATTGAAAGAGTAATTCCGCCAAAGTAATTGGCAATTTGTTTTAAAAAGATTTTTTAGACCAAGACATTTGTTCAATGAGACTCAAAGCTGTTAGAGTCATGTCGTAAACAAAAACTTCAAGACAAATATCTGAGCATGTCACATAGCATTCAAATTGTATTTACAGTCTGGCATTAAACTTACTACCCTAAAACAATACCATTTACTTCAAGCAAAGACTAGAGGTTTTTGTATGTCTTAGTATTGTTCCTTATTCTGCTATTCTGCTAAATTTGTAAAAAAAAAAAAAAAAAAAAAAAAAAAAAAAAATCAGGCACTTAGTACCCCAAAAAAATCTTGACCATTATTTTCTTGATTGTAGCTTTATCAACATTTTTTAACATGTACCCAAAATGAATGAAATATATCAAGGTAATTTTTCGGTACAAACACATGGCAGGTTTATGCATCAAATCTTTGGTATGGGGCTTCATCTTTGACCAAACCTGAAATGATGAAAAAATTTGGTTTATTCTAAAATATAATAAACAAAAATATATTTGTAGCACTTTAAAAAAATATGGATTCATATTAACATCAAAACATTTGTCGCAGCTGTATTATATTTATTTATATTTGTATAAAAATATTCATATAAATGTATACAAATCTGTATTATCTTTCTTTTTGCTCTCTCCCTTATATATGTTACTGGCAAAGTGCGAAATGCCGGAATTCTATAGAATTTCCTACTTTACCTTGGCATTCTATAGAATGACTAGTTCTGTATCATGCAAAGTAAAAAATGTTTTATTTAGAAAGAAAGAAAAAACACCCATAAACAACAGCATTTCTTAAGACTAAAAATAAATTTTTAGGTCCATGTCTATACCCTATGCTAAGTTCAGTTTCAATTTTCAAATAATCAAATAATTCTTGAAATCAACAAATCTTTACTAGAAATAGTAATATACATAAGTAAATATAAGACTGTTTAATTTCTTCTAGCTAGACTAAAATGATGCCGAAACAATGAGCGGGTAAAACTGTCTACATGCAACAGCAAAAGAGGATCAAAACTCTTAAAAGTTGCGCTTATTATAGCATATTTGTGTTAGTTTCTTCTTAATTATAAAATCAATATAATTATGTTTCAATCAGTTGTCTTAATTTATACAATAAAAAGGTAATTTTAAAAATCTGCCGCTAAAGCAAAAAAAAAAAGTCTCATCTACCACATGTTCTGTTTGTCATTGAATTTAAATGAGAAAATACTTTATTATAATTATTTTAAACATCATTTCTTTTTTTTTTTTTTGTTAAATAGCCCACTGAGTTATTAAGATCAAGATGAGTTTATAATAATCAGATATAAGCACTTTTGTGTCTCAGACAAAAAATGAATTGTACTGAAGCCTTGATTAATATAATAAATTAACATTGTGTTTTCCATGATCATCACAACAAAATTTTTTATTCACTTTAAAAATCCATATCTGGTCAAGTAGTTCCTTCTTGATAGTTGTATTTGCCTTGATTACATAATAGACATACTTTCTTTTATGTTTCATAAAACATACAACATAATAAGACAAATCTTTTCTATTAACTTATTACCAAGTACAATGCAGCTGTACAAAGCATGTACACTAAGGCAGTTGTAATTAAACAAAGTGCACACTTTAAAGAACAAGATAAAATTATTTAGCTTACTGGAAAATAGAAATATCTGAGAAATGTATATTCTAAATTCTTAATTAACTAATTTAAATCAAGATTTCACACATTGCCTAAAGCAGCTCTAGTCATTCTTTTTCATTGTCTACAGTATATCTATGTTTTTATAAAAAAAAAAAAAACACATTGTTTGAATAATTCTTAAAAAAAAAACATTATTTGAATAATTCTAAAAACACAAGAATTCAAACTAAACAAAGGAGCCTGGGTGTGGTGGGGGAAATAGAAGAAAAAAAAACTGGAATAGATTAGCTGCCAACATTTAAAGAAATGGTCATTTGAGTATATTTTATAAGACCTATTTTTTTTTAATTTTAGATTTCTACAATAAGGCTTGTCTTTGAGTCCAAACATTAATGAGTAGTGCAGTTTTTTTCTGTCAGTTAAAGCAACTTGGCACCTAATCTGGTCTTTAAAACATTTCTGTGGGGCACCTGTCTTACATCAACCACCTTTCAGCTCACCAAAAAAAGACTGCCTTTGACATATGTTTGTCCACCATACAAGTTATCTGTCCTGCTCAGCATAACTCTAAGACCATAAAAAGTCCTTCTATCCTGTCCAAACTGGCATTTGCAAGAAAATCACTGTTTGTCGTGCAATGTTCATGATAGAGCATAAGCATCTTAGGTGAAAGTGTTCAAGAGGTTTTAGTTACTTTCTGTATAGTGCCCATGTCTCAGATCTATATAGAAGAGTTAAGAGAACATGAAGCTGATTGAGAATGGATAGGATTGTAAGTGGCCTTCCAAGCCTGGCCAAAATCCTCCATAAGCCATCATGAGATCCACCAAGCCAGTGTATAGGTTTTGGAACAAAGAAATGAACAATCCTTTCAAATCTATCACTGAACTGTCAAACTTTCTTTGAAATGTATGAGCCAAAAAGGTTAAATCAAGCATGGAACTTTCAGTATGTTGCAAGATGCAAACTATTGTGCTGAAAAAAAAATTGTTTCAGTTGCTAAACAGAAAGTTTGAGACCTTCCTGCTGAATACAAAAGTCAATTGTAGAGAAAATACTCTCTGCTGACAACTGTTTGGATGGAGTTCAAGAGTTCACTCAATGTAAAATGTAGACCTCTAGGTTGCATTACAATACAAGGTGGGATAGGTTAAATTTCAAATAGTGTACAACACTTCATTGTACCAGAGTAAATGGACAGACCTCAACATTTTATCAAGGAATAAATGAAATATGAAAAGAGAAAAATCATAAGAAAAAGAAGAAGCAATTTTTACTTATGCACTAATATTAAAAAAAACAGGACCATATCTAAATAGTTGATACTGTCATAAAAACAAGATATTTTTAACAATCACAAGGGAGTAAAAAATAAAATACATATTTATATGTAACCAACTCTATTATAGTAATCAAACCAAAAAAATCAATAATGAACATTCTAATAAGTTTAGGCTCTAGATTTAAAACAGATTGAAGAAAGTGAATAATTTAAAATTGTCAATGCATGTATCCAATGCTAATTACATGTACTCAGCCTTAATGGGAAGTCTTAAGATAAGATAGATTCTCTTATTTATTGACAGATATGTTGTGGAAAGGTGGAGCAAGGGGAGACTAAGGTTGAAAAGGGAACCAAATGGATTGATTGTACCTGTGCTTTACTTTTTGTCTTGAAAGCCTGAGATGAATGGGCAGAAAATAATGCTATATACTGTCATTTTTGTCAGCTAATAACTAAATTTAAAATACTTTAATAAATTATTCTCAACAAAATTGTTTTTGTTATTTTTTAACAATGTTTGAATTTTTTTTCCAATCGTATATCACATGCTTTAGATTCAATTGTGTGAAATAGTTATAGGGAAAAGGCCCCTTGCCTTTGTGTTGTTTGTTCATATCTCAAAAAAGAAATGTGACATTGAAAATTCAATGTAGCTACTGGTTAAGCTTAAAAAAAAAAACATGCAACAGTTGGTCTTCTGAAATTGGAATTTTTTTTTTAAATTAAGTTGGAAAGTAATCACATACCTATTGTTGCAATCTATTCAGTTTCTATCCTAAACACAATTAGGCCTATTTCAATTTGTACTAAATATTCTTAAATACTAGTTTTGTATTCCTATAGCAAAGTTGTCCAACCTATTATAAGACTTTGGGCCATTCAAATTTCTGACATCCGTGATGAGTGCCACAGCACAGAAAAGTAGAAAAAAAAAAAAAGAAAGAAAAGAAACTGACTTGAAACCATTTTATAAGAGACCTGTGGATCTAGTAGACGTTCTCAATATCGGGCTACATAAAAGAGACAAAGTTGGAGCACTGAATCTTATGCTCATATGTTATACGATTAGCCAATGCTTCTCAGAAATTTAAACATTTTTAAGAATGTCTGACTTTCTTAGTCAATAAGTTCCAGTTGGATTTTCGAAAAAGAAAATCGTGAAAATACACAGATCATTCTTTAAAAGCCCCTGAATTTGGATACTTCTTTCTTTTTGGGAAAGACAAATTTAACTGCAGATCATAGTCTAGAGTGGCACAGGTTGAGTGGGTGCACTTTGTCCGCCTGCTGAATGAAGAGTTGCAGTTTTGTTTGGAAGGCATTTGTCAGCATAAGCATTAACTTGTCTTTCCTTTGTATGTTGAGTTTATTCATATGTGACATAAGGTCGCATTAATCGCTAAATTTCACAACCACTAGGGGTCTTTCAGTTGAAGCGATTGCTTTGTTTTCTCCATCATAAATATTTCAATTTCATGTTTAAAATAAAAATAATAAAGATATATAGACGGTCTTCTGCTATTTCAAAATTGCTGTTTTTATAGCAAATAAATACCATTAGTGGACTTGTCAGCAGCAATAGTGGACTTGTCAGCGGCACTAGTGGACTTATCAGCAACAATAGATAACATTTCAAAATCTCCTGTTTTTGTCTCTTTAATTATTAATCAAGATTTACCCATAGGCTGATGGCTTCAACTACTCTTCAGGATGCATTGCCTCCACCACAGTTAGAAAAACATTTTTTTTTTGGCAATCTTGCCCTTGCTGCCCAATTATTTTCTTGTCTTTCTTTGGTAAATATTTGTGTCAATCTTCCAATTTAAGACTGAAGTTTCTTAACTCAGTCACCTTTATTGATAAATGACACAGCACCAATAGAACACAACCCAAAATGCAGAAATGATACCCTGTTTCACAAACCTATGATGTCAAATGCAAGGTCAGCTCTAAACAGGATAGGAAATGTCTTCAAGCTAAAGGTAACTGTTAACTCGTATTGCTAATAACATAAATATTGTTTTCTTATCCCCCCCCCCCCCCAAAAAAAAAAATAAGGAATAAAAACCTAAGAAAGATTGAGAGTGCAACATAGGGAAAGACAAATTTTCTTTTTTGAATTTCTATACTTTTGTGTCTAAGTTTTGGTCACCCCTGCCCTACAGTAGAAACTACTTTTTAAAAAGGTGTAAATTTAGCCAAAGTTACACAGCAACTCAATTGCTGAAAGCTAAAAAAGGTAAGTTGTGACCTTCAAGGTTACTTTTGTATTATATACATTGTATTGTATTGCGATGAATAGTTCATTATATACTTAATTGTATTATACTAAAAAAGTTATATTATTTTTAAAAATATATTAATATTTCTATTGCCAAAGTTTATTGCCCTATACAGTAACATGTTTCCACCTACTGAAAATCTATAGACTTACTTCTTTCAAAATTGCTATTACAGTATCAATTTACTTTTTTAGTTGCCCCATTAGGTAACCAAATACTGCCTGCTTAGCCTGGTGAAAATTGACCAAACAAAAGTGGTGAACTGTGCTAAATGAAGACAGCCACTAGAAATCTAACTCTGTCATGTTTATCTTTCACAACATAATTGCAATGGGAACGCATAATCTTCACAAAAAAAAAATCCAATTTGACCTCTAGAGGTAACAAAAGATCACAAGCAACACTTTCAAATCTTGAAATTGTCAAATGCTTTTGAAATTGGATTTCAGCCAAATCATAGCCGAAATAAAACTATGACTAATACTGCTTTATCGACGTTATAGGACATTTGTTGTGATTTCAGAGACTCTTTTCTCAAATAAAAACAGACGTATAAATAGAACAGACACAACATACAGAAGTTAATCGAGTGACTGACTACACACAAACGTCTTGATTCTTTTCACACTCCCTAGTCAATAAGTAGCACTGATACAGTCTGACCAAGTAAGGAATGAATGAGTTTTTCTTCTGTTCGATTCCAGTCTTGATGGACAGAAGTCGCACACTTCACGACAACTTGAGATAGTTAAAATGGAGCGTGTGGCAGTTGTTTATTAAAATTTTTCTGACTTTGGGGATACATTTTTGTTTTAAAAGTTCATTTAAATAAGAATCAGAAATATTGCTCACTACAGTTTTGTCAATACACCTAGAATTTGCCAATTAAGACTTTTTTTTATTGTAAATCATGATATGGGCAAAATACTTTTGAATGGAAGTAGTTGGCAGCTTTGATCCAGTAATTAATTCTTTTACTTGTCAGCTCATAATGTATAAAATGCTAGTATAAATGTCATCGTCACAAAAACTGTAATTTTATAATTTAAAAAAATGTGTACCATTAACATTTAAAAAAAAAAAAACCTACCATATTTTCTACGAATTTCATCAAGGCGACCTTTTCGCTCTGCTCGACGCTCATCTTGTTTAGCTTTCCTCTCCATTTTTTGTGACTCAAATTTAGCTTCCTCTCGCTCCAATCTGAATTTTGTAATAAAATATTGAATCATTTAACTAGCTGTAAGATTGTTTTAGTGATTTTATAGTCACAATAAAACAGTGTAAATTTATGAGATAATTAATTTATGAGATAATTACATTTGTTTACACAGAAACTCTACATGATGATTTTATTTAGACATTAAATCTAACATATCATTTTATTTCAATATGAAATCTAAGTGATAATTTTATTAAGACTGTAAATTATTTAGACAGTAAATCTAAATGATGATTTTATTTCATCAGGTTTCAATCAAGACTTACTTCTGTTTGTTGTTTCCTCGACAGCAGCAACAATAGATACATGTGCAAGTAATTGTCAGAATGATCACACCTCCAATTACTCCCATGGAAATTATAAGTGCCTCAAAATTGACTGCAAAAAAAAAAAATTTAAATACATATACATACAAATACCTATACATACAAATATATATAAATACATATAAATACAAGGTTCCCGGTCATTTCCTCCCCTGGCCACTTCATCCCCTGGTTATTTCATTCTCTAATCCATCTAATAATTGTAAAAGTATGAAATTAACAATATTTGATATATTTATTTTTATTTACATGACAAAAAGAATTACACATTAATAAAAAAGAATACAATATAATGTCATCAAAAATATAAAAATTTAGCATCTATAGATATAGAGCTAATGTAAAAATTGTTTTTGAGTGTTAATTGAAATCAATAAGATAGGCTATTGATCCATTGATTCGTATTGCTGTAAATCATTTGTAATTTCTAGGCCAGAGTTGCATATTTCTTGATGTCTGCGTTTATAAGAATAAATAAAATGTTATATCAGGGTTTGAAATTGCATGCTCATGTTCTAGAAAAAACGATTGACAAATAAAGATAAAGGAGATAATTTATCAGCGGCATGATATGTAATTATTCTCATCTCTCAAAAAGATTCCCACTACTTTCACCACACCTTGGCCTTTGATGATAAATTATGAACACAGAGTGGCATGATCATAATTATTCTAATCGCACTTCTAGCTTTCAAAAGATTTTCCCTACTTCCACCACACCTTGGCCTTTGATAATTACATCACGCAATATGCACAGGATAATATTGAGATCCCTACAACAAACAGAAACATTATAACTAAATACAAACCCTGCATTACAATATATCTACCTATTGAAATATATTCTTTCATTTCTCAACAAGTATGAAGAGAATAGGGAGAGCACTATAAACACTGTAATAACATGTCCAAAATATCAATAGTATTCTAAATAAGCATATTTATATATTACATAAAATGAGTGCTTAAAGGTAAATCCTTAATAACATAATTATACAATGACTACGAAAAAATATTTAATTGGGGATGAATTGACCAGGGATGAATGGACCGGGGTTGAAATGACCGGTCACCAAATACTAATATGTACAAATACATGCATACAAACACATACTTACAAATAAATATACACAGTGGAGAAAAAAAAGGTGAGCACACTATTTTTTTTCATTAATTTAGTTGTTACTATAGATTTTTATCTTTTAACAGTGGAATATATCAAGGTGAAAATACCTGTGGGTGCAGTTGTTGATAGAAAAATTGAACCAATGAGATATCAACAATATAGAAACCCTTTCTTAGTCAGTTCAAATATTTAAGAATGTGAATACTTCTTATATCCACTCTTTAACTTACTACTATGTAAGTCTCTGCTTTGAATGCTTTCAAGTAGTAAATAACTCAAATTACACATTCTGGCAACAAGTTGATTTCAAAAAGAGATGTTTAATTGTGAAATTTAGATTAAATAAAGAAATGATATGTCCCTAGTCAACAGTTTGGAAAATTCACACAATGTTAATTTTCTTCTGCTTGTTTAGTGAAACACAGATCAGACATTAAATAAATAGTTAATTATTTTTTATATAAATGACAGAAAAAAAGGTTAACTAGCCATGTAAGAAATTAAACAAGGAATTTTTTAAATGTACCAGTAAATTTGTATAAAATACAATGTTTCAAGTAGCTTGAAAAACTAATCTACTCACCCCAGCAGACACCCCATCTAGCATTGGACAAGGAACAGAGAGAGCTAGGGGGCAGAACTTTTCCAACTGGGTACAGCATACATTCATCATTACTGTAGCAGTAGAGACACTGCAATTATTTTTAAAAAAAATGTTTTAGTATTTTTCATATGTATTAAATAGTAGATAAACCAACAAAGTCATGCATAGGTTTGTACTTAATCTATTATATTTTAATTACAAACATTATTTTGTTGTTTTATTTTGTTTATCTAGTTAATATTAAACAAACAAAAAAAATTAAATGTTCATTTCTGAGTTTTCTTAACTCCTTGTTTCAAATTCCCAAAACAGAATGTTGAAACATACAAGCATATTAACAGGCAAAACAAACTTTTACAAATTTATAGATTTTAGATTACTGCACATAGTAAGATCTTAGGAGTTCATTAACCTCAATGACATCAGCCAATATCCCATTTGCCCCCTTTTTTAGGGAGGAAGTTTTATATAATAGACACAGGGCTGGATTTAAGTATGTGGAGACCCCTTCACTTTTTCAAAAGCATTAGTAAAATTAAGATCTACTTAAGTTTCACTTATGAATAATAATAAACTTAAATCTAATAGCATGTCATATAAAATGTTATATTATGTGTATATTTTTTAATTTGTGGAAGGTAAGTGTCACGAGTCGAGTCTGTGACCTATTCCGACCAGTTTCTAGAAGCTCGTGCAAGTGTCCAGCGTAAACAAGTTAATTTTAGATATCCAATCAAAGAAAGAGGTTAAGGGAAAAAAAGCACACGTCAGTTTCTAGAAGGTCAAAGTTACTAAAATAATTATCGAAGAAGGTTCCAGGATTCTGGAACGTACGATCAAAGAAAGTATAAATTAAGGAAAAGTGAGTTAGACGGGGTCCTCGCAGAGTAGTAGTTCTTGTAGAGCGTTGGTTCTCGCTCAGTAATAAGTTTTATGATATTAGCGGGTCCATTAAGTAAAGTTTTAGTAGTTGAAGTGGAAGTTATACTAAGTGAAGTTTTATGTATCATTTTTTTATTTATGAAGTATCAAGTCAAGTTGTTATTGAATTAAGAAGTTAATTTTGATGTGAAAGTTTGAAGAAGTTATTAAAGAAGTTTGAAGAAAATACAGAGAGATGTTTCTTTCTTCATTTCATTGAATTGTCAAGTATTGTGAATATAATCCCCGGCAAATGTGCTCGTCACATATATTGGCACCTCCTGACGAAAAAAGGCATTTATAAATAAAGACAACGACGAAGTCAAGCATCACATACTACATTTTCAAAGAAGAAAGTCGACACATTCTAGCAAGCTCTACGAATTTTTATAAAGCCTCTAACGAGTGATTTATAGCCTCTCTGAACGACAAAGCCTCAAATAAAGCCTTATAAGAAAAGCCTCTTGCAGAATACGTCAACAAGACGGCAATCTTTGAAACGAAACGGGAAAGATCATCTGTTTTAAGGTCAGTACCTTACATTTTACATTTACTAAGCTGTGAAAGCTATATTTACTAAAGCTGTGAAAGCTATATCTATCAAGCTGTGAAAGCAACGTTACTAAAGCTAGTGTACACTAGTTTGTTTACATACACTGACCACTTAAATTCCTCAAGAGGAGACACCGATCGATATTTAACTAGGTCAGCCCTCTTTCACTTTTTACCTGTTGGCGGCTAGACTCTGCTTAATGAGAGTGTCGGCAGAACAATTAAACACCTACATTTCTGCTATCGTTAATTTCATACTATGGCGTCTCAAGCAGACTTATTTAAAGTATATTTAAAATTAGCCAAGGACATTGGTATTCCACAAGAACATCAGTGGGAATGGTGTGAAAAACAAATTAAAGAAGAAGAGAAGAAACGTAAAGAAGAAAGAAAACTTGAAAGAGAAGAAAAAAGAAGACAAGAAGAAAGAGAGGCAGAAGAAAGAAAATGTAGAGAAGAAAGAGAAGCAGAAGAAAGAAAATTTGAAAGAGAAGAAAAAAGAAGACAAGAGGAAAGAGAAGCAGAAGAAAGGAAACGTAAAGAGGACAGAGAGGTAGAAGAAAAAAGATTAGAAGTGGAAAAATTTAGACTTCAGCTTCAGGAAGAGGAGTTAAAATTTAAAAAAGAAAAAACAGAGGTTCAATCGACCTTACCTACTAGCAATGCTTTTGACAAGTATAAACCTTTATCTAAAATATTATCTTTTCAAGAAAATAAAGATAATATAGATTCGTATTTGATGCGGTTTGAGGAGATAGCGAAAGCATCAGGCTTACCAGAAGAACAATATGCACACCATCTCTTGATTTTATTACAGGGTAAAGCATTAGATGTATGTACACAAATACCATCTCACGAACAGCGTACTTATTAAGAAATAAAAGAAGCTTTACTAAGACAGTTTGGAGCTACGCAAAATGCTTATCGCAAGAATTTTTTTTTCGAAAGACCAAGGCAGGAAGATGATCCACAGTTATTTGTCTCTGATATGGTAATGTGATTTGATAGGTGGATATCTTTAGCTAATATTGATAGAACGTATGAAGCATTAAGAGACCACATATTAATTGATACCATTACTAACGCATATGCAGAAGATATTCGATCCTTCATAATCGAGAGAAATCCTAAAGATCTACAGACCCTGACAACAATAATACGTCAATATAAAACTGCTTATCCAAGCAAGCAAATCAGATCAGCAACTGATGACAACTTTATTTCCTTTTCAAGAGACAACAGAGCATTGCCATCTTTTCAGACCGACAAAACTTTAATATGTTATAAATGCAATACTAGAGGTCATTTCGCTTCACAGTGTAGAGTGAAGGTCATAGAGTGCAGTTTTTGTCACATGAAAGGACATTTAGCAAAGGATTGCAGAAAGAAACATAATAGTATCAGTGACAGATCTAGTGACCAGGCATATTCGCAAAACAGATCATTAAATGTAAAAAATTCAACATATGGAAATAAGAAACAGGTTTTTCCAAAAAACTCGAAGGCACATCACTCAACAATGACTGTTATCACTAAATCACAAGGACTTCAGTTTTATCCTGGATTAGTCGGTTCTCAAAGAGTACAGGTGTTACGAGACACAGGTAGCACTTCAGTTGTTATACGTGCAAATTTTGTGAGATCAAATCAATATACAGGCAATGAAATCGAAGCCACTGTTTTCAACGGTACTGTAAGTAAACTACCAGAAGCTTTGATACATATTACGACTCCATTTTTCAGTGGACATGTAGAAGCTTTAGTAGCTCAAAATCTACCTGTTGAACTCATAGTTGGTAATATACAGGGAGTGCATGACTGTACTACACAAGATCTTATTGAATGGAACAATACAATAAAAATGAGTCAAGAATGCAATGTAGTAGTCACAAGGTCAATGCAAAAAGAAAAGGAAAGACTTGAAACTAAACATATTGAACACAAGAATTCTGATAAAGTTGTTCAAGAAAATGAAAATGATAAGCAGGCAAACCATTTGCATCTAAAGACGAATGAGCTTGAAAAATTTCATAGTGAAGAATTTAAGTTGAACAGAAAAATGATGAAACATTATTTAAAATGTTCAAAAAGGCTCAATCGAACATCAATCAGCAAGAAAATAATGATCCTTATTTTAAAGAAGGAACACTTATGAAGAAAAGTCAATACAAAAATAAAACTGTTGAACAAATTGTGGTTCCAAAAATATACAGAAACACCATTATTAATACAAGCCATGATGTACCGTTTGCTGGACATATGGGAGTTACCAAGACCAAGAAAAGAATACTTCAAGATTTTTACTGGCCAGGTATTACTAAAGATGTAAAGAAGCACATTAGTACCTGTCATATTTGTCAAATGAAAAGTCCAAAAGGTAACAAAATACAAGCGCCAGTGCAGACAATGGAATTGACTGAGAAACCATTTCAAAAAGTAGCAGTTGACTTAATTGGTCCCATGCCAATTGAATCCAGCAGAAATCACAAATATATTTTAACTTTATTACACATGTACTAGATGGCCAGAAGCTATTCCGTTAGTCAATATTTCTGCAATTGATATTACCAGAGCTTTATCTGAAATTTTTTCAAGGACAGGCTTGCCTGAAGTTATACTTTCTGACCGAGGAAGTCAGTTTACAGCAGATATAACTAAGACATTCATGGAGATGTACAATATCAAGATGAAGTTTACTACACCATACCATCCTCAAAGCAACGGGCTTTGTGAACGATTTAACAAAACATTGAAACAAATTATATCGAAAATAGCAAATGATAATCCGCAGAATTGGGATCTCCTTTTACCAGCTGCATTATTTGCTTACAGAGAAAGTATCCAAGACACCACAGGATTTTCTCCTTTTGAAATGTTATATGGAGCTAATCCAAGAGGTCCTATAACTACTTTCAAAGAATCACTACTAAAGTCAAACCATGATGCATCAGTTAAGAAAACTGCATTTCAGCATGTTCTCAATACAAGAAATACAGTAATAAATGCATGTGAAAAAGCTAAGGAAGCAACAGCCAAAGCTAACGCTGATAGTCATAGAAGAATAAATGTAAATAGAAAACTTAGGTTCTTTGAACCAGGAGACAAAGTTAAATTATTATTACCTGATAAGAAAAATAAGTTCTTTATTAAATGGCAGGGTCCATTTACTGTTTTAAGAAAAGTCACAGATGTAGATTATGAAATCTATATCAATAACAGAAACAAAGTGTTTCATATCAACATGTTACAAAAATACAATGAAGCTACTGATACAGAAGAAGAAGACGAAGAACTTGAAAAACATATTTCATGCTTAGCAATTATTCCAGAAGAAAATGAGGAGGATATGGATGAATTAGTAGTACCAACTACAACTTCTAGACAGACTGAAACCTGGCAAGATGTCAAGATGGACAATTTATCATCACAAAGAAAAAAGGATATAACGAATCTACTCCAAGAATATGCTAATATATTTACAGATGTTCCAGGTAAAACGACCATTATAAATCATGAAATCAAATTGACAAGTGACAAACCTACCAAGTCACGTCCATATCCACTACCTATTCACTATAGAGATTTCTTTCAGAAAGAAATCAATGATCTTTTAGAACAAGGCATAATTGAACACTCGAATTCACCTTATGCTGCTCCAATAGTGCTAGTAAAACGTCCACAGTCATCATCGCCAAGAATGTGTGTAGATTTTCGACAGTTGAATAAAATAACATGCATTGATTCTTATCCAATGCCTAATCCAGAGGATTTAATGTCACAGTTTTCTGGAGCTAAGTATTTTACGAAACTCAATTTGACAAGAGGATATTATCAAATACCTATGACACAGGATTCAAAACAATACACTGCTTTTACTACAGCCTTTGGCCTTTTTCAATATAATTACATGCCATTTGGTTTAGTAAATGCTAGCAGTACTTTTAACCGAGCCATTCATAGGATGTTCGGACAAAGAAAAGACACAGTGTCCTATATTGATGACATATGTGTTTCATAATACATGGGACGATCATATTAAAGGACTCAAAGAAATCTTCCAACAGTTGAAAGACAATGGATTTACTGTAAAACCAAGCAAAGTTGAATTAGCAAAATCAGAAGTTACATTTTTAGGTTATAAAGTTGGACACAATTCACTGAAAACACAGGACAATATTATAAAACGAATTTTGGACATTAAAATACCTCAAACAAAAAAGCAGGTTAGAAGTATATTGGGACTTTGTAATTTTTACAGATGCTTCATTCCAAATTACGCATCACTTACAACACTTCTTACTAACCTTACGAAGAAAGGACAATCTAACACAATTCCATGGTCATCAGAATTAGAAGAGACCATAAAGAACATTAAGTATGCTTTTGCACAAGAATCCATTTTGAAATTACCAGACAAGAAGAAGCGGTTTTATCTTGCTACAGATGCTTCCTCGTCAGCAATAGGAGCATGTCTGATGCAAGAATATGAAGGCATTCTACATCCTGTATTTTTTATAAACAGAAAACTATCTTCAGCAGAGACCAGATACTCGACCATTGAGCGAGAGTGCCTTGCGATTGTCTGGGCTATTTCAAAATTTAGCAAGTATCTGTTAGGAGCACCCTTTACTTTACAGACAGATCATGCACCACTGGCATTTCTCAACTCTAAAAAAATGTCAAATAGTTGTCTGACACGATGGAGTTTGCAGTTAATGGACTATCAGTTTGATGTAAAGACTGTTCCAGGAAAATTGAATGTTTTTGCTGATACTTTGTCTAGATGTATGTAGATATTATACAATATATTGTTTATGTATATTTTGTTTTAAGTCAGAAACACAAAATTTATTCATTTTTTATTCCATGTGTTTAAAGACATTTCAATATTCCGATATTCTATAAAGTAGCAAAGGAGATATGATATATCTACTATTCAGTTGTTTTGTAATATGTTAGTTACACAAGTTGGGAAATGTTCAGTTTAATATATTGATTATTAACAATAAATGTAGAGACCTAAGATGTATATTATATATATATATGCTGAATGAGTACAACATTTTGATTTTGTTTTCTATTTATATGTTAACATAATGAAACATTTTTTTTATTTTTAGTTATGAGTTTTGTACATTCAATAGAGCAATTATATCAGTGTTTTAGGCATATGTAATATTGTTACTTTACGCATTTTATATTGCATACAAAATGCTAAAAAGGCAAGGGGGTAATGTCACAAGTCAAGTCTGTGACCTATTTCGACCAGTTTCTAAAAGCTCGTGCAAGTGTCCAGCGTAAACAAGTTAATTTTAGATATCCAATCGAAGAAAGAGGTTAAGGGAAAAAAAGCACACGTCAGTTTCTAGAAGGTCAAAGTTACTAAAATAATTATCGAAGAAGGTTCCAGGATTCTGGAACGTACGATCAAAGAAAGTATAAATTAAGGGAAAGTGAGTTAGACGTGGTCCTCGCAGAGTAGTAGTTCTTGTAGAGCGTTGGTTCTCGCTCAGTAATAAGTTTTATGATATTAGCGGGTCCATTAAGTAAAGTTTTAGTAGTTGAAGTGGAAGTTATACTAAGTGAAGTTTTATGTATCATTTAAGTTTTATTTATGAAGTATCAAGTCAAGTTGTTATTGAATTAAGAAGTTAATTTTGATGTGAAAGTTTGAAGATGTTATTAAAGAAGTTTGAAGAAAATACAGAGAGATGTTTCTTTCTTCATTTCATTGAATTGTCAAGTATTGTGAATATAATCCCCGGCAAATGTGCTCGTCACAGTAAGCAGGTTCTTGGTAGACACACTGCCATAAATAAGGAGCTACTTTTACATATATGAGCATGCTACAGGCTGGCACTTCTTCATCACGAGTGTTTCCAGCCATAAGATTTAAAGTGTTGGTGGTAAAAATGAGAAGAAAAAAAAGCATTAAAGACCAGTTGAAATTCAAAATATTTTTTATCTCTTTTGTGGAGGACCCAAGGCAGTAGCTTTTTATCACTAGCAGTTATTCCTTTTTCTATTTATAGCTAATGACTATTAAATACCTTAGCATTGGAAACACAATCACTGCAAGATCCATTGTGCTTGCTACATTCTAAAATAACAAACAAAAATCTGTGTTTTAGAAGACAAATGAACAAAATGTACAAAACCAATCGATTCTGTTTACATCTATCCAGTACATTACCTTGCTCTGGTGTCAGGGTAGTTGAAATGTGAGAGCTTGTTGTAGTTGAGAATGTTGAGGTGCTGGTTGTTTGTGGGCTTGATGTAGAACTACCATTTTGTGCAAACACAGCAGTAACAACAGCTAGCCCAAGTAGTACATACAGTGATGAGTTCATCCTGCTTGCTAGAATTAATACAAGTGACTACTTGATGTCTCACTTTTGTTTCTGTAATGAAGTAAAAACAGTAAAATTAACCTAAAGCTGAAGATGTAAACTAAACCTTACTAGCACAGTCCATTTAGTCTAATCAGGTCACATAATGATGTGATAATTCTGATCCTAAAAACAAGCTGGCTCATTCCTACTAAGAAGTACTACAATTGCTTATGAACCATATAAATAAACAAAAAATTCAAGCACATATTCTGAAATGATTTACAAATCAAAGCCTTATTTCCCTTCTAAACAAAATACCAGTGCAAAACTTGAAAGCTATTTCTGGGACCCTGCATTGTTGCTTACACCAACTTAATAGGGTATAAAACACCACATTTCTAGTCTACCAATGCTATTATGGTGTGGTGTTAGATTTTAAGAAATCTAAAAGGAGTAAGCACAGTGTTCCCGGCGACAAGATCGTTTAGTCTTGTATTCCATCTTGGACATCATTTGCATCGACTGACTACACACACACACACATTTACCCATATTTCCACACCACACCAAACATTTAACAATACAATATCTGAAGTGCTTATCGCAAAATGATGGGAAAATAATATAAAATATTTATTCTGCTAATACAGTGCTTTGGTCTATCGATCTCAAGCCTGACCAAAAAACCGGCAGTTTGAAAACACCAAACAAGTCGTTCATTAAACATCCATCCTTCAATTTTGCCTACTGTAGAGGTTAGTGAAATGGGTCTGTAGTCGTTCTTGAAGATTAGAAAAACATCACTTTACAGTTGTTAAAAGAGTTGATTTACTGTTGGTGTTATGACATGCCCCAGTAACATTATCCACAAAACAAATATTTTGCCAAAAGTGCTATAGACTGGTGCAATTTTCGCAGAGACAAATATGAAAATTATATAGAAGGATACAGACTTTCAGAAATTGACAGCATCGACGAAAACAGAGATCCAATTGTTGTTGAGATTGATGAAACAAAATACATTCATTGGAAATACCAAGAGGTCAGTGGAGAGAAGGCCACTTGGTGTTTGGAGGTGTTGTTGTTGAAAGACTTTTCAAAAAATGTTTTCTAGTTCAGTAGTTGCTTAATTGCACTGCAGCAACTTTAACACAAGCTATAACACTTGACAACACATTTTGCATAGAACCGACATAATATGTTATAATATTGGCTGCTTATGCTAATGTAGCAAATATAAAAATGGAGTCTACAGTCATTCTGAAGAAAAACATCAAGACAACTTCATATACCCCAATGACAACGATACACACAAAACTTAGAGAATCTATAGCTGAGACATGCATGACTAGATTGGCACAAATGAAATTTTGAAATGCTTAGGATGTCTTCTTTTTTTGACTGAAGTACCAATCTACAATCTACTGACCTAGGCCTAGCCAGCCTAGGTTTTAAAAAATCTAGTCACTAAGTGTCTACTCTAAGCCAAGTCACTTAAGTCAGGCTAGTCACTCACTGACTAGTGTCATACAATCATACTTTACTAAGTAGTAATACTACTAGTAAATAAATACTATAGTATTAGCTTAGTAGTATCTACCATTTTTTATATAGTCAATAGCTCATCTTTATGATCTTCACCGACCTTATGATTATGATCTAGTTATTATGTTATTGTAGTAAATAGTAATACGTAGTAATACTAGTAATAGAGACCAATAGAGTCTAAAGTACATTATAATTTATACTAGATACTACGATAGAGACAAAGAGTCTAGATTAAATGTAGATCTTGACCAATATATATTTTTTTCCAGATGATCTAGGTCTATTTCAGTTTAAGCAAAAAAAAAAAAAGGGCGTGTATTTAATTTATATTCATTAACTTGCCTGTGAGAGTAGTGTTTTTATTTAATCTAGATCAGAGTAGTCTAGATCTATCAATATCAGCTTCCGTTTTGTCTAGTTACTATTTTTACAATGCAACGTCACTTCCTTATTGATTCTTTAATGCTTCAAACATATAAGTCTGTGGCTTCAAACATATTCCCGGCCGGTTGGGCATAGACAACAAAATACAACATTTAGACGTTCTAATAAATTAAACTGTAAAATTAAAAGATGTTCAAACTAATATTTATTGACCAGTGTTTCACAAACTGCAATGTGTTCCGCGGAACCCCAGTGTTCCGCGAGGCCTGAATATGTGTTCCACGAACTACTAGTACTCAGTAGTAGGCTATAGCGTGAATTAATCTGTGTAAAAAAAAAATTAGCAAAGTGTTCCGCTAAATACTTAAAAAGTTAGAATCTTGAAGTGTTTGGGAAACACTGTTATAGCCAATAGCTATCTGATATCCATACTACGCTTCGGTTGAAATAGGTGTATATGTTTATATAGTCTAGATTTAACGGCCCTAATTACAATCCAAAACTCCTTCATCTCATGGGCGTAGCCAGGATTTTTTTTTGGGGGGGGGGGAGGATTTTTCTCCCCCACCCCCGAAAAAAAATGTGCGTGCGTGTGTGTGTACATAATTAATCTTCATTACATTCTGACCCTTCATTCTTTCGGAAGACGTTTATTGTACCCTAAAATAGGGTCTTCCTTGAGTTAGTGGGAAAATTGTAGACTCCCCGCCATTCCTAGCAAGGGGTCTGGAGGAGCGCTGTGAGCTCGCCCAGCGCGGGGCGGATCCCCGCCCCAAGCACTATTTCCGGTATTGAAAACCAACAAAATGCATATTCTGAGGTATCTCTTCAGTGCATTGTTCTACTATTAAACATTTTATTTTAAAAACCTTATGTGCTATTCTTACTGACTTAATTAGATCCTCCCGCGTCGTTCGGCGCATAGGGCGGCAAGCTGCTTCCACAAAAATCTGTCACTGGCAATATCTGAAGCCTCTTCCCACCTGCTCTAAAGACCTCCATGAAAATGTGGCGCCAAGTTGTACTAGGATGTCCTTGTTTGCGCTTTCCTCGTAATGGCCACCATGTCATCGCAACTCTTAAATATGCGTTATTTATTTTGTCGGAGAACATGTCCCGCAAACCTCATGCGACGCTCTGTCACAACCTTACTTAGGGGTCGACTGCCTATTCGGCATAGGATTTCCTTGATTGAGACTCGATCTCTATAACTGACTCCTAAAATCCGTCTTAGCCATCTTTGTTGAGCCACATTTAGTCTTTTTCAATTTCGCAGATGACTATTCACTGCACTTTATTAACGGAGCCCAGCCACTGGTAGAAATTTGTAACCTCTCTTGGCTGCGCTCTTGGAATTAGGTGATTGTAGTTTGCTTTAGATTTTATATCGAAAAGGGAAGTTTTATAGTCAAAATAATTTTGGGGGGGATTTAAACTAACAAATCTGTGGAGTTTATTTTTAATTTCAAAACCCCCTTAGCTACGCTCATAGCGACTGTAGTTTGCTTTAAAATAAAATTGAAGAGAGGTTTTCTACCTTAAAACTCTCTGTTTGGGGATATTTAAACTCAAAACCATCTGGAGGGGTTTTAAGCTTTAAAAAAAAGCCCTCTGGAGGAGGGGTTTAAACTCTAAAAACCCCTTGATTTGGCTATGCTCATAGAATTTTGATTGTGTAATATGTTTTTTTTTATATTGAAGGGTTGTTTTGTTTTAGCTTTAAACCCGCTGAAAAGAGGTTTTAACTCAAAACCCCTTGGACTATGCTCATAGATTTTTGACTGTGTAGTTTGCATTTTTTGTATAATGAAAATGGTTTTTTTTAGCTTTAAACCCCGCTGAAGGGGGGGGGGGGTAAACTAAAAACTCCCTATGGCTATGATCGTAGCATTTTGACTGTGTAATTGCTTTTTGTTTATATTGAAGTGGTATTTTTTTAGCATCAAACCCCGCTGAAGGGGGGTGTGGCGAGGTTTTCAATATTTAAAATGGTTATTGGTTCGTTTACTCTAGGGGAAGTAATTTTGAGTTTTCTCTGCTCACACAAGTAAATTTTGAACAGGCACACTGCGAGCCACAATTAGAACAAATGAACTGGCTGTAGGTTGACAATAAAAACAATTTAGTTTAACAACAACAATATCACTACTAGCTTGGGTAGTGTGTTAACAATGATTTTGATGGATTAATTTCATCATTAATTGCATATGAAGGAGTGGATAAGTGTTTCTATTTTTATTTGTTATCTTTCTTTGCTGGTCGTTGGCCGCTGGACTCCTCTGGTAGATGCAGGAAGGACATGGAGCTGAATCTTCTTGTAGATAGATGAGGCTTGACTCGAAGAGGAATACGTCTGCAGCGAAAGGGGGGAAGGGTATTCTCAGGGCCGTAGTTAGTGGGCAATAGATATTGGGCAGCGGACAGCTGGAACTGGGCATTTTACGCTGCGCAGTAGGCGCTGATCACTGGGCAAGTATCTGGGCACTGGACCGTAGGCAATGGGTAGTGGGCATTACTGAGATTCCTTCTCGCTGACAGAGAAAGGGGGGGGGGGGAGTTCTGGCGTTGTCGGCTCAGTTTTGGTGACGCTGCAGATCCAGTCGAAGCTGACGATCTAACAGGTGTAGACAGTGCAGATCTAGTGGTGAAAAGACTGCACGTCTAGTGTGCGTACTATTGCACCACCAATAACAACCAGGCACGGTTGTTTAAATTATAGGCGGCTTTACGAGGGAAACTAAGTTCCAGCCTTGCCTATTAAATACAGAAATCTGTCTGGCGGGTGTGAGCGTCTGTTAAAGTCCACTCTTATATAGATTGGGACTTGAACTCATTAGCATAGCCATTAGTGCCGGATCCAATGGATTCGGGGTATTTTGAATTTTATTTTAAAATAACATTCATGCTTGACCAAATGGGATTAAAGCTCCTAAATTCCTAATTTACCCTCGTCCAGTAGAATTGAACTTTGAATTTTTATTAAGCTAACCAAAGGGGCCATATCTAAACTTGTGATCAGGTCAGGAGTTACTAAGATGGCAATTTGGAAAGTTATCTTTTCCCTAGTAACTGCTTGGACGGAAAAATGTCACTACCTGACTCTATTGTTGAGCGGACGTTATGGGCGGATGTGTCCTGCCTGAGGAGAATGGGATGATGCAGATATCAATCTCGCTGCCCAGCTCTCTGGACGCGGGGAGGGGGTAGTTAGATGGACGAAGGTCATCCTGGATGAGTTTTATCACTTACACCTGGTCAAGGGATGGATAATAAAAAGGAAAAAAAATCCTAGTAGCAAAACTTTTCTCTCGAACGTTTTAAAGCACAAATGAAACTTTTATATGCAAGCGTTTACGTATCGTCACAGGGGGTTTAAACTCAAATCCTTTGGCTACGCTCATACAATTAAACAGTAATTTGCTTTATTATATTGAAGAGGTGGTTTTTACCTCTAAACCCCATGGAGGGGATTTTTAAACACAAAACCCATCTTGGCTACGCTCATAGAATCTGGTGACTGGTGTATGGATAGTCTTATATTGAAGAGGGGGTTTTATCGTACATTTCGGAAGGGGTTTTAAAATCAAAATCTTTCTTAGCTAAGCTCTTGGAATTTGGGGATTGTCGTTTGCATTTTTTTGTTGGTTTTGTTTTATAGAAGAGGGGGATTTGACTGCAAAACCCCCCTGGTAGGGGGTTTTAAACTCAAAACCCCATTGGCTGCGATGGTGCAAGTGATGGTTTAGTATTAAAATCTCACCTAAAATAAACAGAATCAAAGCAAAAAATCAGTCTCTAAATTCTGATACCCCCCTGCCGGGGGTGATGTATTTCAGTTGGGGGGGGGGGTGAACCCCCCCTGGCTACGCCCATGCTCTATCTCCAACACTTTTTTCTAGCCCTCAAATTCTATCTTATCTTATAAGATTCTATATATCTAAACGTTCCTTTCTCTATCTCTCATCCTTTAATCAATTATAACGGCCCGCAACCCCCCTATAGAGTAGGCCTAAGCACAAACATTAGTGGTGGCCTTGCTGTCTACCTGTATTTTAACTCCGCTCCGGGAGAGAAAGGCGATACTCGAATTTACAGGCCAGACCAAGTTATAAATAAGAAAAAAATAAGGCAGGGGAATCCTTGCCAAAATAAACAATATTTTCTATGTAGCCTGGGGATCAAATCAACTTGCATAGCCTGTGAGTAATGTTAATTTACATATAAATATAATTTTCATCTAGATCTAGATTAGAATTACGAATTACTACAGTTTGAAATGTTAAGATAAATGTTTGTAAACTGTTTTACATGTTTCGGGTGTTCCTTCAGAGTTGAAGATAGTTTACTTCCTAGTCCAAACCTCCCGCAGGACGACCGGGGATGGGAGCAGGCAGGGTTTCGGTACCCCCCCCCCCCCCCCCGCTTGATAAATTAAGTTATTTCAATCATTTCTGGCTTAAATGTACTGTTAAGAATTTAAGGTACCGTTTACCTATTAAGCCTATATTTATTCTTGGTTTTGTCTTGTATTTTAAAGATTTTTTTGTGGAAAGGTGCATACACACGTGTCCTTAGTACAAAATATACTAAATTGATAACACATCACATACACAATGTATATATAGGTATGTAACATTGTTTACTCTCCGCTAACACAAATTTTTAAACGATTGACCTAGCAAACAACATTATGCAACTTCAAGCATGTCTTTCAAATGGCAACCTTGCGGTCTCTAGTAGATCTGAGACTAGAGTGAAGAGTGTCTAGACTCTAGATCTATAGTCTAGTCTTTTAGGTCTAGGTAAAATCAATGCTTGGCGATGTGGTTGGTTCGGAGTTAACATTATATCATTATTGACATTATCAAAATATTTATTTTATAGTCTATATTTATTTATAATTAATTTAATTAGAGTTAGAGTATTATATTTTATTATTAAATTTATTAAATATTATATTATAATTATTATTTAGATTTCTAGACTAGTCACAAGAGACTAGAGTAGGTAGTTGCACCAAAAAAATTAAATTAATCCTATACCAACAAATGTGTAATAGAGAAAAAAAATTAGAATGAAAGAGGATGAAAAATGCTTTCCAACAACACCAAACTTATTATGCCAGCATTATTGGTTCAAAAGTTATTGTGAATTAAAGTTTGTCCTAGGCTTCCTGACATCCTATGGACTTCATATAGAGAAATAAAAAAAAAAGTGAAGCAAATTCTTTTTGATGTGAATATTTCAAAAACTATTGTGAATACATATACAAAAGTATATATCAAATTGTACAGTTTTAAAGGAGGAATTTTAATGTATAAGTGGCAAATCAAAATGAAATTTACAAATTTAAAATACCATTAGTAAATTACGAAAAAATACATTTTTTTCTAATTTTCTTAAAATTGTCTATAAAAAGAAAAATGCTCCTGGTTGTCAAGTTCTCAACACAATAAGCTTCTAAATTGATCTAGATCTATCTAGTTATAAAACAATTAGATTAGAAAAAGAATCTTTAGATTTAAGATTTAGATCTATTTAATTATATTTTATATTTATTTGAAAGAATATTTTAGATACCTAGATTTACAGATTTTAGCTTCGACATCGACTGACCAAAAGAACTCCCAAGAATACAGATCTTTATTATATTTTATCTTAATAAGCAATGATATAGGTATAAAGAAGTGATTCATGCAATTTTACATGTCACTAGAGTTGTACTGGTAACTGTAGTAAAAACTTGTAGAGTACTAGACTATTACTAGAGATATCATATATATATACTATGAGATACCCGTGATACCGTAGGCATAATTCTAGATCTGTAAATCTAGAGTAGTCTAGATTCTTAGTATTCAACACTAAATTTAAAATTCTACTAGAACTCTAGACTAGAGTAATCTAGATATAAATCTAGATAATAGAGCCTCTAGAGATCTATCACTAGTAATAGTAGTATCGTGGCTGCGCTTTGAACTCCTGCAGAATTACCCTAGTATCATCTAATCTAGGAATCTAGACTTACTAGTCTAGAGTACTTATTGAATTGATCTAGACCTAGAATTATTAAAATCTAGGTCAGGGGTGGGCAACCTTTTTCTTTTGAGGGCTGCATTTTAAAAAATTGGGGAACGGGGGGCCATATATCTGTTATATTATTATAGATATATATATATAGAGAGAGACTGTCTCTATAAATATAATAGTAACTCTATACTCATGTACTTATTGTATAATTATATTAATAAAAAATATTAATATGTACTTACAAATTAGAAAAATGTGCTAGCTAACTCAATAACTGTGTACATTGTCTTTTAATTCACAATTTCAACAAGAGTGTATAAAATGTGTAATCTATATAATGTCAATAATGTCCTTTAATTCACATTTACAATAAGAGTTAACAATTTCTGAAACTAATAATTCACCAATATTTTATACAATTTTGTTGTCTTTTTAAATCATATTTCATAAAAAGAAAAGTTGTACTTAATGTTGAGGTATTTAACTGTTCAAATTCATGCATGATTTTCTAGAATCGTGCAAGTAGCTTACTAGCTGTTATCATTGTTACCACTATTATTCTATTATTATATTTTCAAACAAGAAAAAAATGCCAGTTCATGATGTATGCGCACCCAAATAATGTGCAAGTTTAGTAGCAAATTGTTTTTTTAAGTGTGGAAATTTAGCTTCTGGCACCCATAAAGTGATAAAGCTTCTGTGGAAGAACTGACTGACCCTGTATAACTTTTTTTTACAGGTCTTGATTTGCATGGAGGTATGTCTTATGGAGCTGAATCAGCTTCTGCACTAAATGGTAAGCTGAGGTTAATGAAAACTGGTTTCAAGTTCTTGGCGTTTAAAAAATTTGCTTCCAAAATCAAGGAATCCAAATAAGTCTTCTACTTTTCAACCTTTTCACCTTTCAGCAAAGGAAAATGACAAAACCTGTTTCAACTTGCTTGCCTGGAGAAATGGGAAAACTTTGCTTGAAAAGATTTAACCTGCTCATACATTTTATGTGCAAAAAATCCATTGCTACGCTCTCTATGTAAAACATGAACTGTCTTCCACTCTTCGTTAGAAATATTAGTAACAAAGTCACTGTCAGTGTCCTTCAAGCAACATAAAATTTCTTCCTTGAGATCCTATTTTCTTTTCACTACCTTGCCCGTGCTAAATCAGGGGTTAATATGCTTGACTAAATGCATGACGCGTAAGACGTAATCATCTTCTTTTTTTGAAGTAGCGTCTCTATTATATAAGATTAATACTACAGTGGTACCAAACATCAAAATGTTTTGTTTCGCCAAAATCTTCAGGTACTTCTCTGAACTACCTGTGGTTAAGACTTCTAGCTCTGATAAGTTTGATCACTAAGATATTCAATGCAGTTTAGAGATTATGATAGAGATATTGTTCTTTAATTTATTTTTCTAGGTCATAGCACAGACTCCATCAGTTGTTATACTTGCTGTTTTGTTCCATGCCAACTCAACACGTTCAACATAGTTCTTCATAGTATTAAATAAATACTGGCCTGAGTTTGTGTCTTGGACTGAATATTTTGAAATAAGAATAGTAATAAGAATAATCTTCGTTGGCTAGAATAACATGTTGAGGCAATGTTTCTTTAGCCTCTTCATCATAAGTGATAATTGTCAGAAGTTTCAATAATTTATATAGATATGTATAACTATTTATTTATAAAATATTTGCTTTTTTATATGTATAATATTGTTGCAACATGGTTACTGTGTGGTCAACCGTGACACACTGTCAAGTGTTGGGTAGCGAGAGTTAGGGGACTTGGGGAAGTGACGAGTGTGTAAACAAGAGAGAGAAAAAAAGTCAGCGAGTGAAGTATGAGATCTGTATATAACGTTGCCGTGTATATATGTTTTGTTGAAATTTTCGACAATTAAAAGGCACTTCAAACGTAAAAGGACTTGTTTCTTCACAACCGGCGACCACAACGAGATACAACTAGGCACAAGTAAGTGGAAATGTCGATGTACAAAATATATAGAGAAGCGGGCAAGGAAAATGAAAAGGCGATGAACTGGAAAAGTTCATAACATTAAAAATAACACAAGAGGAAAAAAGGGAAGAAAGATTTAATAGGGAAGAAGCCAAAAAGAAAGAAGATATTAGAAAGAAAGAAGAAGATAGTAGAAGGAAGGAAATCTTACAACTAGAACTAGAACTTAAAGAAAAGAACAGCAAAATGAAAAGGAGGGACACTTTGACAAATACAAACCATTAGACAGAATGTCTCCATTTGGCGAGAGCCAGAATGAGTGCATTGACTCATATCTACTGAGGATATAGCAACATCATGCAACCTCCCACAGATAGAATGGGCAAGAAGCCTCATGGGGCGCTTAAAAGGTAGAGCCATCAACATCTGTCTTCAAATGAGAGATGAAGAAAGAAAAGAGTACGTGGTCGTGAAGGAGGTTTTGCTGAGACAGTTTGGCTCCACAAATTACGAATACAGAAGGAGATTGAAAGAGTCGACATCTCTGGCGAGCGACGATCCACAAATCTTCGTCACCAACATGTCGATTTACTTCGATCGATGGGTAGACCTGTCAAAAGTGGATCACAAATATGAAACCCTCAGAGAACACATCATAATGGACGCTGTGCCTAAGACCATCAGCAGCCTGATAGCACAACTAAGGCAGTATAAGGCTGCACACCCAAGGGAAGTGTTAGCAAGAGAGAACCCAACTGCGGCATCAGATTTTATGGTGAACAACGCTGTAAGAATGCGGACTCCAAGCCCTCTATATAGAAGAGAGAACGCTGACAAGAGCCCACCATATACAGGAAGAAGAGAGAAAGAGGAAGAAATGAGCCTGACCTATAGATATCGAAGAGACAAAGATAAAGAAATGAGTCCAACATATAGATATCGAAGAGACAAAGATGAAGAAATGAGTCCAACATATAGATATTGAAGAGACAAAGATGAAGAAAGGAGCCCAACATATATCTACAAGAATATAGAATATCAACGTAATCAGCAGAGTTCCTTTCCAATGTCAAATTTGTGGTAGAACAAACCACACAACAGAGACTTGCTTCTACAACCGACGCAATAAAGATTGGAACGACAGACCAAGAGATTGAGCATTTGCTGCCAAAAATGCTAATAAACTGCAGGTATACCCAGGCTTCGTGGGAGAACAGATGACCAACACACTGTACGATACAGGTGAAACCGCAATTTTAGTCGCAAAAGAATTGGTCAACCCACAAGAGTACACCGGAAGAAGACAAGACTGTGCTGGTTACACTGGCCAAGTAACTACACACCTGGTAGCACGTATCAACATACACACACCGTTCATCAGTGGTTGGCATGAGGCTTTAGTACTAGACAATAAGCCTGACAACATTGGCTGTATCAAAGGCTCTAAACCTTGCACAGTAGAAGAATTGAACAAGTGGAAAGAAAACTACACACAGAAATGTTCCATGGTTACTACAAGAGCTCAGAAGAAAGCAGAAGAAGTGCTAAATACAAACGATAACATACAAGTTCCTTATAACAATGAAAATGAAAATACAGAAAATAGCGATATGAGAAGCCTTAATCAAGTGAACAACCTGAATGAAATCTCCACAGAAAGTCAAGACCCACTACAGATTAAAACAGAACAATTTGTCAGTGAACAGAAAAATGATCCAGATCTAATAAAACTCATAGAAAGTGAAGCTCCACCAAGACGAGGGTTAATCAAGATAGGCGAAGATGGTGTCTATGTGAGAGAAATTCATCTGAAAGCAGACAAGACACAACAATTGCTTGTTCCAAAGTAGTATAGAGAAACAATTTTAAAGCTTGCACATGACACCCTGTTTGCCAGACATATGGGAGTAAAGAGAACATTGAATAGAATCTTGAATGAATTTTTTTGGCCTAGAATTACGCAAGAAGTCAAGGCCTACATAAAATCTTGCCATATTTGCCAAATACATGGAGCAAAGGGAACATATATGCAAGCTCCAATACAAACAACAGACTTAATTGAAATGCCATTTGAAAAGATAGCTGTAGATATTATTGCTATTAATATCCGCAAGAGGCCATCGCTACATATTGACTGTTGTAGACATGTGCACATGATTTCCAGAAGCAATACCATTGAAAAGAATTTCTTCCGAAGATGTCGGAGACGCACTAACAGCAATATTTGCAAGAACAGGTTACCCTCGCATAATACTGAGCGATCAAGGCACCCAGTTAAAATCAAATGAATTTGCAGTTTTGCAAAACTCTGAATATTAAACAACAATTTGCTGCCCGTTTTCACCCCCAAACAAATGGGATGTGTGAACGCCTGAATTCAACGCTGAAAACAATGCTGAACAAAGTAGCACAAGACAACCCAACAGACTGCGACAAGCTGATCAACCCCATACTGTTCGCCTACAGAGAAGTACCACACACAACAACGGGCTTCTCACCATTCGAGATGCTCTATGGCTCACCTGTTATGGGACCCATGTCACTATACAGAGACTTTCTAGTTAATAGGAACATAGAACACGACGTACTGACAGGATACGATCTTGTCATCAAGACAAGACAAAATATAATCAGAGCATGCGAAACTGTCCAAAAGCAAGCAAACAAAGAGAAACCAGAACTATTGAGAAAGCTAAATCAGGGTCGAACACTACAAGTTGGTGATATTGTCATCGTTCTGCTGCTTGACAAAAATAACCAGCTATTTATAAAATGGCAGGGCCCATTCCAAGTCACAAAGGTGATTTCAAAGGTCAACTACAGTATAAACATCAGAGGTCGAGACAAAGTATTTCACATCAATATGCTGAAGCTGTACATGCCAAGACCATTTACCCTTTCAGCGAACGCTAAGCAAGACACGCAAGACAGTCAGAGAGTCATGATGATAGAACCAATAGAGGAAACAGATGAATTACATGTCCAGTTATTGAAAGCTGTGAAACTGTGAAAGATATTGACACATCACACCTCCAGTATTCAGTTAAGCAAGATATTGATAAACTGCTGGCTCAATGGGCGCCAATATTCACAGACAAACCGGGTAGAACAACTGCCATAAAACACACTATTCAACTGACTGATACGAAGCCCACAAAAGCCAAACCATATCCAGTTTCCTTACACCTTGAAGAGATATTGAAAAAGGAAATTGAAACGTTGCTAAAAATGGGAATAATTGATACATCCACATCTCCATACTCAGCTCCAGCAGTCCTAGTGAAACAAAAAGAAACAACCGGAAAGATGCGTCTATGTGTAGACTACCGGAAACTAAACGCCATTACAGTGAAAGATACATACCCAATGCCTAACATAGAGAACATTATACCTAAACTTAGAGGTGCAAAATATTTCACTAATCTTGACTTAGCCAGAGGTTATTGGCAAATTCCACGAGATGAAGATGCTAAGCCACTCACAGCATTCATTACTCCATTTGTTTGTTACCAATGGAATTACATGAGCTTCGGGCTTAGCAACGCACCTGCGACTTTCAACAGAATGATGGCAAAACTATTAGGGAAAAGACCAGATGTCATTTTCTATCTTGATGACATGTGTGTCTTCCACAACACATTAGAAGAACACGTTGCTGGTCTGCAACAAGTATTCCAGATACTACAAGACAATGGGCTTACAATAAAACCTAGTAAGGTTAAAATCTCCAGAACAGACATTGAATTTCTAGGGCACAGAATACAGCAAAATACGATCAGACAACAAGACAACATAAGCAAGATACTCAACTTAACAAGACCTACAACAAAGGGACAAGTCCGAAGCATCTTAGGTTTATGTAATTACTATAGACGGTTCCTGGCAAATTTCACAAGTATTACACAACCTCTAATTGAACTGACAAAGGCATGCCAAACAAGATCACATGGAGTTCCAGACTACAGGAATGCCTGCAAAGCATTAAAAATGTCTTCTCAGACGACATAGTACTCCAGCTTCCAGACATCAGAAACCCTTTCTACTTAGCAACAGATGCATCCTCCACAGCAGTGGGAGGCACTTTAATGCAGAAGTGTGATGCAACGCTAAGACCAGTTTACTACATTAGCAGAAAGCTGAACGCAGCAGAACAGAAATATTCCACGATAGAGCGTGAAGCTCTAGCAATTGTGTTCTGCATCACGAAAGTATCCCGTTACTTGCTTGGAAAATCATTCATCTTACTAACAGATCATGCCCCACTAGCTTATATCAATACGAACAAGCTAGATAACCAGAGGATTACTAGATGGGCTTTAAAACTCCAAGACTTCAGCTTTACAGTTCAAGCTATTCCGGGACAAATCAATGTGATTGCTGACGTGTTGACAAGATGTGAACTTAGGTTCATTCATTAATCAGCTTATAAGAAAATTAACAAATACCTTGTAAAATAACTTTAAATTCTGTCGTGTCAAGATTGAATTAACAGTACGCGCCAGAATTTTTTTTTATTTCATTCAGTGATGTTAAATTTGTACTACAAAGGACCTCATTCACAGATCGTAAACAAACAACATTTAGTCGTCATGTGATCTTATTGATAAAACAAGTAAAAAACTGTAACGTGACAACCATCATGAATTAAACATGAGATCGTAAATTGTATAGAAGAGATAGAGCACCACGTGGCTAAATGTTGTTTGTTTACGATTGGTGAATGAAGTCCATTGAGTTTTGTTTTTTTATGTTTGTTGCATTGATTGTAGTCATAGATGTCCATTTAGGAACTGGTATGAAAGAAACACAAAGTAAACAATTCCTTAATTTGGAAGATGTTTTGATGTAACATAAAGTATTAACTAATTGTGTATTTTTCACCTTACAAAGTTGGCATTCAAAAGACTATCGTTACATAGGAAAAAACTAAATGCTGGATTTTTTAAAATATAAGCTGTATAATATAACAGGAAAGCTGTCTACGATAGTTCAATTGGAAATGTCCCTTGCAATAACATATTATTGAAGATTTATTTGTCCTCATAGGCATTATCACTTCTCTCATAATTGAAGATGCCATTGTATTACATGTCATTGTTTTTCTTGTCTATGTAAAACATTATTGATGTACACCCAAACTATTGAGTTCTTAAAATTTTGATACATTCAAAATTTTTCTCTGCCCTGGGAGGACTATTGTGACATGGTTACTATGTGGTCAACCGTGACACACGGTCAAGTGTTGGGTTGCGAGAGTTAGGGGACTTGAGGGAAGTGACGAGTGTGTAAACAAGAGAGAGAAAAAAAGTCAGCGAGTGAAGTATGAGATGTGTATATAACGTTGCCGTGTATATATGTTTTATGTTTTGTTAAAATGTTCGACAATTAAAAGGCACTTTAAACGTAAAAGGACTTGTTTCTTCACACCTGATTTCTGTATGTGTCCTTGGGCAGCGTAAAATATTCTGGTGGGCCGCATGTGGCCCGAGGTCCATAATTTGCCCTCCCCTAATCTAGATCATTAGACTAGAGTCAAAGAGTTTTAATCTAAAGACTATACTATAACAAAATTAGTCTATTCTGATACTAGATCTATTGAAAGCCTAGTCGGCCGTAGTGAGTAGTATTAGTTACTTATACTAAATTATACTAGATTCTAGGTCAGGTGATCATCTGTGATGAATATAGATCTAGTCGTCTAAATCTATAGATCTAGGTTATAGTACACTATATTAAATATAAATTTGAGTTTAAAATATTTTTTCTTTAAAAAAAAAAAGATGTCTTTGTAAACATATTTTTTTTTTACAAACTTTCGAGTGGATCTATGTTTGTTATATCAGCTCACTCTGTCTGGTACAATTTTTTTTACATGTTATTAAGTTTGGTGGAATATTTTGCTTGTTTTTCTTTTCATTTTTTTTATATCATATATCTATTGCAGCCTTACTTAAGTTCCTATATTGTTTAAAAAAAAAAAAATATATGTAATATATCTGTCTCATATGAATAAATCTCTTGAGAGTTTACTCCCTTGTGACTTTCCATATTACTAATAATAAACTACTATTAATAGAATTAACTGGACACCTGTGTAGGACATCAAAACAAAGATTGCAATGTGACACTTGTCACAACTAAACAGATGCATTGGTGTAATTTCATTTCCCAGGCTAGAAACCATTCTCTTGTGGGGTGTTTATAATTATATTTTACAAGTATTACCTTATTTATCATTTTATGCTATTGTTGTTTTTTTTTTGTTTTCAGAAAATTGATTTATTCTCTCAAATTGTGTATTTACAGACCTATGTAAAGAAAAAAAATGCAAGTAGATACCCTGCAGCTCAAGCTGACTCAAACCTTCAAATTTCAGATTGTCACTTTCTTTTGCTTAGGAGCAATTTATGGCAGAGGAGCTTGGAATGTGTTTGCTGTTTTATTTTTAGCTGGGACTACAGGACACAGCTGCTATACCAGTGGTGTATTATGGTTTGGGAATCTGACACAGGAAGATAGTGAGCACATCACACTTAAAAATCTAACTGCCAATTATTCCCTTGGAGATGTGACGCCAACTTTGATCTCTGGGGAGTGTGATGTAACCATTGCTACAGAGAATGGAACCAATGTTACAAGAGATTGTCCTCATGGTTGGGTGTATCACAGTGAATTTGAGTCAACAATTATTTCAGAAGTGAGTCACATTATAAACTACACTTAAAATTTAAAAGATTGTGTAATATATTTTATATTAAATTTTGATGTTTCATGTTTAAAAAACAAACCAATCTTACATTCTTTTTGGCTCAAAGTGATTTTTGGAATGAATTGTAGAAGAAACTCTTTAGTGGCTTTATTGAGAATGTACAATATATTGCCAAAAAATACATAATCAACTAACATGCAATTATTTGATGTAACATTAAAACATTATAAATCATGTAAGGTTTATTGGAAAATGGAATATTAATTCATTACATATAGACAATTTGGCTATGGAATTTTAGGGAAATACTAGTGTTTTCATTATTTATCTTTTTAATAGATTCTAAAGTTCATTTATAGTTTTTATGAATGTATTTGTCCAGCTAAGGCAACAGTTGATACAATGCTTCATGAAAAAAATATTTTTTTTTCCCATTTTATTTTGTGTATAGCCTTATATTTATATGTTAGAAATACTGGAGAGAAGTACAAAGCAAGGGTGACCATTAACTATCTACATATGCCTATTGATTGTATCATTTAATTCACAGTGTTTACAAAGCTTATATAAATATCAGTTATCACTCTGTCTATCTGATAAAAAGTTCATGTTATTTCTCCGACACCAATGTTGGATCAAGCTGAAATTTGGCACAATTGTTTCTTTTAGGTTACAATACAAAAATCAATAAATTAACCAATTCGTTAATTAACTATTGGTAATTAATTATTTTGTTTGGTATCTTGAATAAGGGAAAGAATTGTACTTAACTGAAGTGATGGTATAAGCTGAATTAGTCTCCTTGATCAGTCATGCTCTAAATTGAAACAAGCAATATATACATATACAATCTTCTCTAATCATAAGTACCTCACTAGCAGAGTGGTTAGCACGTCGGCTAGAGGAGGTGTGAGCCACAAGTTTGAATTCAGGTTGTTCCCCCTTTCTTTCTTTTTTTTTATTGTAACTGCTTTTAAAAACTAATTCTTGTAAAATCCTCACAGATAGCCCTTCCTCCCTCTTCCATGTTTCCAACTGGTCCAGATAAGTATGATAGGATCATAGCGTAGTGAGAAAGCTAAAAGCATGAAATAGCGCTAAACAAAAAAAAATTGATTAAAATATTAATCGCACAGATTTATTGTTGTTGCTCTAGATCTATTACAAATTTAATGACATGACTGATCCAAACTTATTGATACAATTACACTTTGTATAGGCTTTGTTTTTTTTGTTTGAAAAAAGTATTTTTTATGTTTTTTTTGTTTCTTTGTTTGTTCCCTCAGTGGGAATTAGTGTGTGTTCGAGCCTACCTTTCTGAATTGTCCACAACAGTTTATTTATTAGGATCCATGTTTGGAGCTTTGTTGATCTCTCCTTTATCTGACAAATATGGGCGTCGAGTTGTTCTACTAGTCAGTCTCATAGTCCAAGCTGTAGTTGGCTCTTGTGTTTCACTGTCGCCAAACTATACTGTTTTCACTGCCCTGAGATTTGTTGTTGGATTTTTCAATATGGTAAGCAATGCTGATGTAGACATTAATACGTAAGAGTTTCTTAACAAACACAGTAGTAAGTGTAATCTGAAATTTGTTTTTTTTTTTGTTTTAGAGCATTGGTTTGAGCTCATATGTGATGGTGACAGAATTATTTCCTGAAGTCTATTGTACTCTAGCTTGCTGTGGTCTGCAGATATTTTGGGCAGTAGGAATAATGCTGACATCACTGTTTGGTTTTATAGTTAGAAACTGGCGCCACCTTCAGCTTCTTATTTCTTTGCCCAATATACTGTTTATTGTAATGATTTGGTAAGGATTACTTTTCTTACTTTTGTTTTTGTTTTTAAAAAAAAAGTCGGCATCCATTTCATTGCAAGTTGTTGCTTAGTCTTATTTGTAGTGAGACATTTTCCACCATTAGAAGCTCACACCCCCACCTCTTATGCCTATTTATTTTACCATAAAACTAGTTGTAAAGTTATTTTTGTTTGTTGTAGGGTTACCTTGCTTTAAGGTAGAGGAATTTCTCCAATGAGATATGCAATATTAAAATTATTAATTATACCATTTATAGATCAAAGCAAATAACTTGCATTGATAGTCAATGATACAATGTTGTCTTAATTTCTTATCATATTACCCTTTTTTGGTCAGGTTTTTGCCAGAGTCCCTGTCTTGGCTAATCTCTCAGGGGAAACTTGACAGAGCTCAAGCTGTAGTGAATAGGATTGCCAAGTTCAATGGTATAAAAAATTTGGATGAAACATTGAATGTTCAGCACTATTCACATAACAGACAGACAGCAGAAGAACAGAGACTAGTCCAGCACTCTGACAAACAAAATCAGCTTGAAAAGGAGAATGAAGAAGTTGATGGGCAGAAGTTCCAGAGTTCTCACAATGAAAGGAGCATAGCAGTACAGAACTATACAGCTACTAGTGAACCTTTAAATCCATGTTCATCTTCTGATCAGAGTGACAAGCCTTCAGGAGGAAAATGCAAAAGTTTGTTTGTTCTGTGCAGCAACCCAAGGCTAAGAATTTATTCATTGATATTATTTTATCTGTTGTAAGTAATAATGAATAGAAATCTAGTAGTTCTTCTAGTAAGTTTTTAAATGTTATATAAAAAAAAAGGTAAACATGTTTCCTTTTTGATGCTATTGGTTTTACTAAGCAGCATTGTAGTTGGCTAACCTTATCATAGGAAAACCACTTTGTGAGATTGTATAAATGACTGGCCCCACTTTTTTTGTTGTTGTTTTGCAGACATCATTGTAGACCAACAAAATGTGTCCGTGTAAAAAGCCGTCTTTAATGTATTCTAGGGTACAACATGTATTGCTATTCATGGTTGGGGTACAGAATTTTGTCAAATGAAATATCTTCAAGTCATAATACATATAGTGGCTCAAGTATTGATGTAGATTATGTTATCTTTGTGGGACACCTTCAATGTGCTGCTGTTTTATTGATTCAATAAATTTTGTGAAATGTTTACATGAGATACTAAAGTTTTTCTTGCATTAAAATGCTAACATAGATTATAAAGGTAGTGGAGGTTTTTCAAGCTATTTTAATTATTGTCCAATGCCTGCTGTACTAGTTTCTATTTTACACAGTTTAGGCCAAACAGTGACTTACTCCTGTAGGAAAGAAGTGGGAGTGGTGTTGTGTTTAAAGCTTGGAAGACACTTGCCTTGAATTGTTTGGAAACATATCAAGCAACTGCTGGGTCCAAGACTTTAAAAAAAAAAAATGAAACCTCTCACTTTGATGGAAGATGGAGTAGGATATTTTTACACTTAACCAGTTGTACTCACATTTTTAACCTTTTGAACCCGCCAGCCCGATTAATCGGTCTGCAGGTAAAAAAAATGCATGCCCTGCCAACCCAGTATATCGGTTTCACGCACCTTACCGTAAACCTAATGTCCGTAATTAAAAATGCAAAGAAAACAAAAATAACCTATTTGTACAGTGATCAATTTTATTGCACCAACTTAATAATAGTCAACAGAAAATCTACAATAATGCTTTATGTATATAAGTCTATCATAACATATAAAACATTTGAAGAGCTCTTAAAATCCTTAAAAGTAATATTTTTCTTTTAAGGAAAATTTATATTGTAGAAAGAAAATTGAAATAAATGTTTTTAGCATATTTGGCTAAACACTACTGACTTTTTGATATAAATAAAGATAGAATAGTTTTTCTTATGATTAGTAAAAAAAATTATTCAAAAAACTTTATTTCTAAAATTGTAAAAAAAAAAATTATTTTGAATAAAATGTATATTCTTGATTGTTATTCTGACAATGAATGTTTTACTCTAATAGAATATTACTTTTTTTTTTTTTTTTTGTTCTTTTTCAGTTTTGTGAGTAGTTTAAGTTATTTTGGAATCTCTCTAAGTACACCAGTACTTCATGGTGATCAGTTCATTAATTTATTTCTCCTTGGAGTGGTTGAGATTCCAGCCTACATTCTCTGTGTTGTAGTTGGTGGCAGGTGAGGCTCTATGTCTTTGCAGTCTTGTCGTTTTCTGGTTTTAAATAGTTTAAGATATGAGTTGTAGATTTTATATGCATAACATTTGTAATTAATGTCCTTTTTAATTGAGTATAAGTATGTAGTGATGGGAACTAAACTAAATTTAAAAAGTTAAACTAAAACTAAGTTTCATCTCAAATAAAGTAGTTTAACTAAAAGTTTATCATGAATTTCAAAATATAGGTTAACTAAACTAAAGAAAATTAATAAAACTATACAAACTTTTTCATAACTTTTGTGTGTGTGTGTGTGTGTGGGGGGTAATCTCGACATATGCTATAATTATCCGACTCTGTGCTTACGTTTGATTTAATTCTTTTAACATTGTAGAAATATTTATCCATTATAAAATCAGTAACAAAGAAGATGTTTCGTACATAAACGTTAATGCACAATAAAATTTGAAAAAAAAAAAAAGATGTCTAAATTAATATGTGTGCTTGTATTTTTGCCTTGAATTAAAACCTTTACCTGGTACTTTTTTCAAATTTTATATTATTAACTTATTATATAACGGAAAATCTTACTTATACCGTTAAAGTTTAAAATCTCATTAAATAACAGATTTAGAATTTTACATTTAGATCTAGTAACCAAAGAAATAGAAACTAGAGTTTTATGAAACATTTGACCTGTGTAACTATTTTAGTGTAAAGTACATGCTTGACCATGTTAATGTGCTATTTTCTTGTCTGACCACTGACCACACAACAAACACTATTGCATAAACATTAAACGGGCAAGGAAAAAAAAACATGGGATGGTCTTGTCATTATGGACTGCACACTACAGTACACTAGGCCCACATGTGTATGTCTATCTAACCAGGTTGTTAAAATCAGTCAGACACACTGTCTATTTACATTCTGGGCAGGGTGGGTGTGTAACTATTTAGAGTGTAAAGTAGCTCTACGAACATGCTTGACTAACCATGCCAGTGTGTTATTTTCTTTTCTGACCACTGCTCATTAAGCAAACACTATTACATAACGCACAATGAAAAAAATGCAGGGTAGTCATGTAGTATCATCGACTACACATGTACAGTACACTAGGCCTACATGTGTATGTTTATCTGACCAGGTTGTTAAAATCAGTAGGACACAGTCTATTTACAAGGAGTGTTTTGGATTAACATGGGTTTTTTCTAGAGTTGGTTATCCTAATGCTGTTAGATCTTTATAGGCCTGTCAGTTTAAACCTAGATCTCTTAGTCTTAAGACTAGAATTTTTTATACCGTACGTTTCAGCTTCATCTAATGTTTAAGTTATAAAAAGGGTGTACATGATGTTCCTGCAGTTAATAAATTATTGTTGGCTGCAAATGAATTGATTAAAACCACTAAATATTGACCTAAATAGCTATTCAAATTCCCACTATAAACAGAAATTAAACACTACCACATGACTCAGAAAAAAATTTGGTACAACCCCATTCATAATATTGCATAGAAGCTTTTGGTAACAATGTTTAACAACATTTTATAATACTGCTACTTTCAAGTGCAGATATTGACTCCCATAACTTCTGCTTTACCCTCTACAAATGCAGACTGACAAAATAGTTGTTAACTGCATAATCTTTTGGATAATGAAAGTTGTTGACATCACATGACCAGAAAACAGGAATGTGTGTTTCAAACCCTACCACACGTTGAATAGTTTTACAAATTTTAATTAAACTTTATAGTTGATAACTAAAAAAAATTAAATTAATTAAACAACGATTTTAACTAAACTATTTTTTTCTAGTTAAACTTTGGCCTTAATTAATTTTTTTTTTAGTTTAACTAAAAGTTTCTAACTTTTTAGTTAACTTTTGCCTACACTACAAGTGTGTAACCCTCTCAAATGTATTTTAAAATCATATGTTATTAACTTTTCTGATATATCTTCAATATCACATTTAACAGTTTTCATAATTATATGTAGCTATCCCAATAATTTGTAGCTATTCCATTATGATGAAGAAACTATAATAACAAAATAATTGAATTGATGTTTAGTAATGTTCATTAATGTTTGTTAATAACTAAATACCCCTAACTCAGTGCACATGGGCTAATAAGTGTATCTTCTTGTATTTCTTCTTGTTATAAATTCTTAACATTATTTTAAAAAAATTATTATTATTATTTGTTATTTCTTCAGGTTTGGGCGTAAAATTCCCTTGTGTGTTTTCCTTTTGATTTGTGGAGTGATGAATATTATTGCAGCATTTACATCCAATCAAAGGAGTACGTTTCTTCCCTTCATTGTCATTTTTATTTCAATTAATTTTAATGAGGATTTTTTGTCTGTTCCCATTCCCCCCCTTTTTTTTTCTTAACCATGAAATCATTAGTTATTTTTTTTAGTTCATTTCTGACCTGTTCCATTTCATTTTAAATATTCAAAGCACCAGAATTTTATTTCCACTTCATTTTTAAAAAGGCTTTTTAAACATTAACAAATGCAATCTGATTGGAGACTTTCACCATATGCTAAACAATCTCAGGGACACTAAATAGAACTTGCATGTTGCCAACTGAATACAAATACATTGAGCTACAAGAAGAGCTTTAGAAAATTTGGTTCTGCAGTGCAGAATAAAAAATGAATAAAAAATTTCAAATCACTTGAAAAAGACATAACTTATCAACGCTTCCTTTAGTCCCTAGACTGAATAAACAGAGCTATTTGTAGTAAACAGAGCTATTTGTTGTTAACAGCTATTTATGTTTTTTTCTTTAATAATTCTTAGGACATTTTGAATAAAATTTCTGTAGTCATTTTTTTTTTTTTTTTTGTCGAATCATTTCAGTTTCAGCCATTAAGATTTTAAGTGATGTGTGTGTGATAATCAGTAAGTTTGCAATAACCGGAGTGTATACAACTATATATTTGTACGCAGCTGAGATGTTCCCGACGTCAGTCAGGTATATATTCATTCAAATTGATATCATAGGTCAAAAAATAAATAGCATTGTTGGGGGCATGGTTTCAAAATGGTAAAGCATTTGATTTCTGAACTGAAAGTTTTCTGCCTTTAAGTCAGGTGAAAATGTGGATTGTGAACTTAAGGTTTATTAGAATGCTCCTGAGTCCACTTGGCTCAAATGGATACCTCACAAATATTAAAGTAAAGGCAGTTTGTGATTGTGCCTGCAACATGACACAGTCATTAACTATTAGACTTTAAATCTTATGCACCATGGACATGTTATGACTGTGTAACATTACTTAACATATGTAGTCACCATTTCTGAAATAAGGTGAAATTTGAATAAATTTTTAACATATCTTGTCATTTGTTCCGTAAATCAATTTCTCTCTAAATTGTCCTTTATATTAGAAGACAGGGAATATCTTCTTGAACTTAAATGCATTACCATTTTCAGTCCTTTGTTGCAAATACTTAAATTTGTCATGGTTTAGTGAGACTTGTATATTGGATGCTTTCCTCAGTATAAACATTGTGGAAAATTTCTTGTTCTGAGTGGCTGTAGGCTTGCCTCGGAAACTCTTGCTTTACATCCTAAAGTGCAGTAAAAAAAGATAAATTAAACGTTGTGTTACTAATAAATTTGAAATTCTATGCACACAAAAAGGAATAAAGTAAAACCACAAATCTACATACTTGGTTTTAAAAAGTCATCAGCACCAACTCTCCTCATTTTTTTTCCTTCTGGAGGCGCAGTAAGAATATGCTCTTCTATTGTATCTTTATCTGCGTCGTCTAAAAAGTTTCTTTCTCTGCATACTCTTTCCATGTTACCTTTTACAACACATCTTGTCTAACTATATGTTCATACTATTCCAATTATTTGCTGCTTCACATTGTTCAGGAACGTTATGTTTTTCTGCTCAAGTATTTCCGGCATGAATTTGTAGCATGTTTTCTTATCTCATTTTATATACTCAGCTTTATTTACTTATATTTATTTCCACTCTCTTAAGTATCTATGAGCAGACAAATTAAATAGCCTTAAAATTTCATTTTTTTTGCCAATGTTTCTATATATGTTAGATTTTTTTTCAATAACAATGGTCTGGGGAAGGTTTCATTAACCATTGTGTTTGAGGTAAAGAAGTTCCTTG
Source organism: Biomphalaria pfeifferi (assembly GCA_030265305.1). Taxonomy (NCBI): domain Eukaryota; kingdom Metazoa; phylum Mollusca; class Gastropoda; family Planorbidae; genus Biomphalaria; species Biomphalaria pfeifferi. Next base: position 6,028,859 of record JASAOG010000001.1, read on the forward strand.
ACCTAATTTATAAGATTTTGTCAAAAAAAAAGTTGAATGCAAAATATTTGTTATAAGAAAAATTGATAATACATTTTAGATAAAAAATATTTCAATACCTATCTATCTTATGATGTATGTAATCAATTCAAGACATGTCTATTTCACTTAGAAATCAAGCCATGGGACTGACTTCCTTTTTTGAAAACTTGGGAAGTTTAACTGCACCATTTATTATATTTTCAGTAAGTGAATATTTTTATTTGATGAGTTGACAGTTTGAAAGATGACAAATAGAAAGCTAGATAACATCATAATATCTTTTTGAGGTGAAAATTGGTGTTCCTAATTGTTAGGCATCTTCTTATACAAAAATACAATTTCTTGACTTATTCCACACCTCATTACATAAATACAATTTCTTGACTTATTCCACACCTTATTAAAGACAATGGATACTGTTACGATCATTAATAGTGCTAGATGTTATGATCAAACTTGATGCCAAGAAGTCATGTTGAAGCACAATCAATGGTCGTAATTGCCGAGGATTCAGAAATCGTCAGTTGATAAGATGATCATCTAGAAGCTGTTAGTTGATAAGAGGATCATCTAGAAGTTGCTAGTTGATAAGAGGATCATCTAGAAGTTGCCAGTTGATAAGAGGATCATCTAGAAGTTACTAGTTGACAAGACGAAGTATATTATTATGTATTCAATGAAATACCTTCTCTTCGTCTAAAATAAATACTTTAATTCAGAACTTGAAAAAGCTATTCACAAATAATTACAATAGTTAAATGTACTTGAATAGAATAACTGATCTTCACAATAATATAATTGAGTTCTAACACTAGACTCTAGTACATGTTATCTCTAACACGTTCCACACAAGACTGCCGCAATCTAGAATCCTTCCCGGGCTCTAGAGCGTTATCACGTGACCAACATCTCTCCGCTGCAAGGCCAACCAATAAATGCAGCTTAAAGTACAATAACTAATACTTAAACCAATCATATTTATTTCAAAACATAATCCTGCTGCGTGATATAAAATTCCCCAGCTAACTAAAATTCTGCCAACAAGCTAAATATAGATACAGTGTACGTGACAGATACTTATTCAAAACCTCATTAAAGGCAAAGGATAGCTGACAGAAAACTTTGTTAGACTGTCTGTAGTATGTACTAAAGCAGTTACCCTTGGTCTAGTCTAGTTCTAGTTATAAAGGCTTATAACAGGCATCTACTACATTGAAAAAAAAGTGTTTTTAATTATGTAACAATTTATTATTTTATTATACTATTTTGTTTCATATTAATTAATAGGCCAAATCCATTCCTGAATTACCAATGATTCTCTTTGGAGCTGTGTCCATTGTTGGTGCTATACTTGTGATGATAATGCCAGAAACTCACAGAAGACCTTTGCCGGTTTTTATTGAAGATCTTGAATCTCTAGATAAGCGCAATGCAAAAGAGCATATTGAATTATAAGTTGTTTTCTTTGTTATTTGATTTTTTATGTTTAATTTTTGAAATGTTCAATTGTTGTTTAATGTTATTTATGGTTTTCAAACATACTTTTTTTATGTTGAGAAGATAAACTTACAGCTTCCCCTCCTTTTTTTTTAAAATTATTAAACCTATTATAATTATGAGATAACCAAAGAAAAATGTTTTAAGTTATTTTATTAATATCAAAAGACTTATGGAAAAAGTAGTAGTGGTGTTGCATTATTTATTGTTCTAAGACTTTCTTTTTCTTAAAAATATATTAACGATTCTGCATGCTCTAACTATTTTACTTAGCTGATTTACTTTTAATAAAAATTGTATACCGAAATAATATTCTGCTTTTATTTTAGTTTACATTTGTTAGCGTTTACCACTTTTTTTTTTTTTTTTAAGAAATCTAGTCCCAATTCTTAGTAACATACAGAATTATACTAATAAACAATGTTCTTTATATTTTTTTTAAAAAAATGATCCCTGAAAAACTATTTGACTTTTAGATGATACTTTTCCAAAAATTATACATATTTAAAAGAAAAACACATGTGATACTTACCATATACAAAGCGTACCATTATGCTATATATTTTGTTTTATCATATTTATTGTTAAGTGTTTGTAAACCTGCATATATTTTTTAATGTTTTACAAAGTGGGAATCTCTTAATATCCTTTTGTTGTTATTTGTTGTTTATTTACAGAATTAGGTTTAATTAATAAATTATATCAGACTAGTCGACCGGCGGCATAGCATACGCCGCTATTTTGCAGGGTTATTACCTTAGGCCACTGCAACCTATGCGACCGCATTGGGCCCCGAACTTTTATAGGACCCGCGCTAATATTAGGTGTTTAAATTATTAAATTAAACCATTGTATTACTTATAACAGATTTCCTGCGGCGTCCTGTCGATCTCCTGAAATTGAAAAATATACGAAAACATCCTGGAAATATCTGGAAATTATTAAAATCTTTTGAAAACTCATACAAATCTCATGTAATATATAGATGGAAATTGTCATTTTGGGGTGTCATTCAATATGGAAAACTCCATTCCTACGCGCGATAAAAAAAAACGGCATTATGCCATACCCGCAATTGTGGAATCTAATGAAACATTTGGTAATTCTTGCTATTGAGCGTGATCTATGTAGGAAATATAATTTTTATGATATAATGTATGACTTCACTACACGCAAGGCTCGTAAAGTAATTCTATACATAGTAAAGAATGAATAAAATGCAAATACAAATTTATTTTCTAATACAAACTCTTCATTTTCACTTATTATCAGTATCCCTACCCAAACTTGGCCCCGCGAAATCCGTTTCGCATAGGGTTAATGGTTAAGTCCGGTTCTGCTATCTAGTGACGGATGAATACTACTCTCCCCCCCCCCCCCTCTTTTTTTCGCCTCTTACATTACCTAGGATAACTCCCTCTGTCCGACTTGCAAAAATAAAAGAGTGATCTTTCCATGGTGTCCAAACTCTTGAGCGTGCTCTGTGTCGCCTTGATAGTTACTACAGAGTAGATTGCTCCCCCCCCTTTTTTTTTTATAATGTCTTGGTTACAACGGTCCGGCCCTGCTATTTTGTGACTTTGTGTGCCCGCCCCCCTCCCCCCCCTCTTGTTTTCTTGTGGATTATCCACAGAAATAAGAGTGATCTTTCCTTTACTTCTTCTTCTTGTTTAAACTGTTGAGGGAAGAAGAGAATTATATATAGAGATATTTATAGACATAATGAATCAGATGATTTTGTGTCTTGAATAACATACAGTCTTGAAACCAGGCACAATTTATGAACAAATCACATAGAAGAAATAGTGAATCTCTTAGTGTTTGAATGTTTTTGTTCATTTGATCTGAGGTTTTATACATTAGGTATTTTGGAATAGTTTTCATTTTGTATCATAGAGAGTGATACAATTTATTTAAGGCCTAACATGTTGATATTATTATTTGTTAATACATAATTTATTTTAGTTATTTTTTTCCTTTTAAAATTATATATAAGTCAAGGAGTCTAAGAAAATTAGTATTTAATGTAATTAGATTTTCTTTAGTTTTTTGGGGTTTTGTTTGTTTGTTTTTTTGCTTCACCTCCTTAACAATGTAGGTAGATCCTTTTTTCACTTGACTACATATAAAGGTGTATGCTCATTTACTTATTTTCCCGTTCTCACTCCAAACCTAGAAAATTGTGTTTGTGCCACAGAATAACTTTTTTTACTCCTACTATACAGGTTTTTTTTTTTTTTTATTTGCTTTTGCTTTACGAGTTTATAAGACTTAACATTTCACAAGCAAGGCTTTTTTTTTCTGTGTTTATGATTAGACTGAATTACTTTAACTTTTTAAATCAGTATCTCACATTTTTTTTTGTGCTGTGAATCAAGTTGGCTATTTGAAATAATTTTGTGTTCAAGTTACATTATTATGAAATTTTATGAGACACTTTAGCTCTACCATTAACTCAAAGAGTCACATTAAACCATTTTTTTATGCTATCAAGGGCAGCTATGCTAATTAGTTAACAGCATTGTAATTCTATTGGTCCTAGTGTTCTTAGTTTGTCTGCAATAGCTGAATGATCAGTTTATCAAACAATGATAATTATCCACATGGGAGATATAATCTAGTCCTTGTCTGTCTGAAATGTAACCAGATAATTTATCCATATTTTTGACAGACATTGTTGCCATTGTGTAGGCTTTCATTTTAGGTTTTATTGCTATTTAATGTGAATTGAAATTGCCTCATTCTACATATGTATTGATATTTTAATTATGGATTCTGTAAATCATACTGGTCATAATAAAATACAAATTAGCTTACAGTTTAAGTTGTTATATCATAGATAACTTTAATACATTTTTTAAAATGTCATGATTTTTTTATGACTTCTTAAAATGTTTTGATCTCAATAAACTGTGTATTTATGATGAAATTAATATACTAACTATATTGATAAATTTTAAAAACATTTCACATTTTATTCCAGATTATTGACATTTTATAGAATTACACCAGTAGTTTGACATATGTTTTAAATGTAACATTTTTTAAACAATTTTACATTTAATTTATAAAAAAGTTTAACAACATACATTTTTATATGCAAATGTTTTGTTTTCTTTTGGCTCATTAATGCTAGCAGTACATAGCATATATTTATTACATGCACAAATATCACCATTTATATGCAAACAGCATTATATTGATTTATACATATATTTCAAGTTTACATTTAAAACAATTTTAAGTTCACAGTGGATCAAGCATATTTGTTTGTGTGATATTTGTTGGCTTATGCTTAGATCAAATCTAAACATAAAAATCTTTAGCATGACCATATCAATATTGACATTATTCCAATGGTCTTAAAATGTTGTTCCATCCAAGGATAATTTGTCATGGCAAGTGTTACCAGCCTTGTTGGTAGTTAGCCAACTAATTTAAATTTTGTGTGTGTGTACATTGCATTGTGTGCAAGGAAAGAGTTTCTGAACATTTTAGAGAGAGTATTAAGACCTTAGGTTGAATAACTTAAGAGTATCTACTATCAGACTAGAAGCAAAGTTCCCCCCAAAGATAAAGGCCTCTACAATATTTTCTTAGTCTAGTCTTGCTAATGAACCAAGTAGACAATGTTATTTACCTCCCCTTTCTTTTGCTAGTCCTTACAAGTTTATAGAACTTTATATACAGGATTTTTTCAATGTTCATTAAAATTAAAATCAAATGTGCACACACAAAAAAAAAAAAACACCCATATTGAGGACTCATTGTTGATAATCTTGAATGCAGCTCATTAATCAATGCAAACTTTATTATTATATTAATTAAATAACAAATTCAACAATTTTAATTTAAAGATAGACCTTATGATGTGACTGTATAATGTTTTTGCAAACAAGTTACAATGTTTATTGTATATATAACAGTGTTAGACAACATTGGAGGTTAAGAAATCTTTTTTTGTTCTTTTAATTTTCTGCTGTGCTTGCATTATTTGCCTTTAAGACTTGCCTTATGTTGAAATCCTCAGCCATGACTCATGACTGTGAATACATTTTTAAATTGGGAATTAAAATTTTGATAAATTGTGCTTAAATTGTTTCACCTTTGTTAATCAGTAAATACTACTCAGTTTTTTCTAGTGCTTGTTGAACATATTCCATCACATCAGCAAGCAGCAACAGAAAAGCCTCACAAAAAAAAAAAAAGCTTTTATGAAATGTAAAAAGTAAAGTTCCCCTTTCAGACCTTGTGATCTACAGGGAAGATGGTGTAAAGGTCCATCTGTTTCTGTGGCCTACGGTTAACAAAGGTGTCTTGTGGCCAACACAATGACCAACCCAATTTTCTTTTCCACAACTAATGTCAGGTACCCATTTAAAAGGAAAATAAATCGGCAACAAATCTATTAAAGATTACCATCGTATGTCCATGATAGAGAGCAAACATCTTTGATGAAAGCGTTCAAGTAGTCTTAGTTGCTTTCTGTACAGTGCCCATGTCTCAGATCCATATAGAACGGTTGAGAGAAACACAGTGGACATTGATTTTTGTAGGCAGGCGGAGCTATTTATTCCGCCAAACTCTCGCCTGAAGGCGTCCAAATGGTACAGGTACCGCTACTGACCCTGGCAAGACGGTTATCAACTACCCTTGAAAGTGAGGTGTCATTTAATTGATACTTCCCTGTTATGTGAAATGGTCTACCACGTTAAGGGGCTGTCTGTTTACGGTGATCTTTGAAGCTGAGTAGGTTTTATTGGGTGATAAAGATTAAATAGGAATACACATAACACCTAAACAACCCTCCCCATATACATAGACCTATATATACAGCGCTTTAAAAAAAATAGGTGTCGGTTTTCAGTGATTAGATGCCGGTACTCAGTGATGAATTGCCTAACTTTACTAATATATTAATACTAAACGTTAAAATACAAGACAAGTAATAATTTTTTTCCCACATTGAAAAAGGTGCCGGTACGCCGTACCGATGCGTACGTCACAAAAAAGTCCTGTATAGGTTTAGGCATATATATATATATATATATATAGGGGGGGGGAATGCATGCATCGCCCCCTGAAACACTGGCTATGTTGAAGTCGTGTTAATTTTATGTTGATTCTATATTTTTGGGGGGTAAAGTAATTTCATCTCCTTTTTTTTTTAATTGATAATAGAACTCCATGATTAGCCTATCTGTCCTATCTTTTTTTTTGTGTTCTCATAGTCCTATTGATTTTTCTGCATTATACATTTTAAGATGTAGCCTTGGCAAGTTTCTATTATGTCTGGCTTCTCACTTTCTAATAAGATTTCTAAGTCTGCTGATTTGTTCCTAATACTTTGAAGGTTTATTACTAGGGTTTTGAGGTATCTGTGGCATTTTACGTCTCGAGAGACGATCTTTTCCCTTTGCAACTTCTTGTGTGACTAAAGAGGCCAATCCTTGATACACAGCTGCGATCGCAGGTTGGGCATATATAATCACCAGGTGCCGTTGCATTTTCCCCTTTCTTTCTGCTTCTGTTGTGTATGACATCTGCAATCTTTGACCCTTCCTTTATGCTCTCTCTCCATGAGGATCTGTCCAGTGCTACCTCTTCCCAGTTGCCAGTGTCGATTTTGAAGAGCTTCATGTCGCGTTTGCATACATCCGTATAACGTAATAGTGGTCGACTAGCGGCTCTCCTGCCTTCTATTAGATCGCCATACAGGATGTCCTGTGGAAGTCGACCTTCTGGCATTCTACGAACGTGGCCAAGCCAGCCAAGGCGTCTGCTGCTGATAACAGAGCGGATGTCCTGGCACCCTGCTCTTTGTAGCACTTCCTCATTGGTTATCTTATCTTGCCACCTTATTTTAAAGATCCGCCTTAGGCATCGGAGGTGGAAAACATTCAGCTTTTTTTCCTGCCATGAGTAGGTTGACCATGTTTCACTTCCGTACAGCAAGGTGCTCAACACACAGGTCCGGTAGACTAGGGCTTTAGTACTGTACGTTGTCCCAGACTCTTTTCTGCAGCCGTGACATGGTGGCCATTGCCTTGGCTATCCTGTTGTTTATGTCTTTATCCAGTAGAGTGTTGTTGGATATGATGGAGCCAAGGTAACAAAAGTGATCAACAATTTCAAGTGGTTGGCCATTAATGCTTACTTGAGGTGCATTGTTTGTGTTTTGGACAAGTATCTTAGTCTTGCTTTGACTGATGTTTAAGCCGAACTTTTGGCAAGCAGCAGATAATTTGTCAACCAGGCACTGTAACTGAATATCCGAATTAGCCACAATAGCTGCATCATCAGCATACAGGAGTTCCCTGACGAGTAGCTTCCTAACCTTGGTTTTTGCCCGCAGCCTTGATACATTAAATAGTTTTCCAGAGGATCTTGTATGGAGAAACACGCCTTCGTTTATGTCGTTGCACGCATAATGCAGTAGACAGGAGAAGAATATGCCAAACAGAGTAGGTGCGAGCACACATCCCTGCTTGACACCAATGCAAACCTCAAAAGGTGCTGATTGGGCTCCATTGAATTTGACAGTGCATTTAGTTTCCTCGTGAAAACACTCAATGAACTGCAGTAGTTTGGGAGGGCAACCTATTTTCCTCAGGAGTTTGAAAAGGCCACTTCTGCTGACCATGTCAAAAGCTTTAGTCAGATCAACAAAAACGATGTAAAGGGGTCTGTCTCTCTCTCTGAATTTCTCCTGCAGTAGTCGTAGAGAAGATATCATGTCTACAGTGGAGGTATATGCTACTTTAATAGGTATTACCGCTTTAGTAGGTTTATTTAATGAGGGTGTGTATTAGTTTTAGTAGATTTAACAGGAATGGATCTGGCTAGTGGTCGGAGAGCTTGATTTGAGATGGTGGTTAAGATGTATGGGTTAGAAGTTTCTGCATCAAAGGAGTCAAACAGTTCTGAGTTTATATTATTGTATAGATTAGGACATGGTCATGGACGATTTTTTTCTACTTTAAATTCCAACCATATTTAGATCTAAGTCGACTAAGTAGGCCTACATTATATTTAGAAGTCAGCCAAAAAGATAAAACATACCCACATTTTTCCAAAATATCCTGTAATTTGAAGATTTGATTAACATTAAAAATCATTGATATAAATAGATCTATACGAGGCAATGAGGCTACCCGCTAATGATTGATTGTAATTAGTTTTACACCTTAGTCTATATTTTAGCTATTTTTTAAGCCGAAAAATCAAAGGTCAAAGTTGGCATTTGGACCACAATCGAGTTGTTTAGGCAGTATGCTAGTTTAGCAGTTAAAGTACTAATATAAAGATCTAGGTCTACTATTATATTTATTCTGTAGGACTAGATCTAGGTCATCTTGTTCCCATTAATCAATCTAGTCAAGAATCACATCGTTATAATTTGGGTACAAGGGTCCATTAGATAGATCTGGATTCTAAATCAGAGTGAGTTGAATCTTTTAATTTAAAATAAACTCTGAGACATAAATAATATAATAAGAATGTAAATTAAAATGTAATGTAAATCAAGTAAATGTACATAATTATGATTATCATTTTTAATCTTCTCCCGCCAAACCTGGCTGAGGCATGTTCATCAAGTTCATGTCATTCATGAACTCATGTCTTGATGTTGAACCTTGTTCATATTCTTCATCAACTTCATGCCATCCCCATGATCACCCCCCCCCCCCCAACCGAATAGATAGAATCTAGATCTAGATTTCTAAACAGAAAAATTTTAAGCAATAGATGTCTCACTGCCATTGGCAGCATATATTATATTGACATTGATATAAAAAATAATGATAATCATGCCATGATTATAAATTTATATTATTAAATACTATTATTTATAGATCTAATAATCTAATAATAATTATAGTGCACAAGGACAAGTCACAAGTATATTTAAATAGATAGACTGATAGCAGATATAGATCTGTCACTAGAGCTATCTACTATTCTAGACTTGACTTCAAGTAGCTGATGCCAATCCAACACCTTCAATCCTTCATGTTAAGATACTTATCAAACACCCCACTGTATTTTTTTTAAATTTCAAAATTCACCTTTATTAAGATGATATTGCCTATGGCGAAACTATTGATAGGCCATAGTCCATTCTTATTGTGCATCATCCATTTCTTTATAGTTTAGACATAGATCTAGATACTGTCTATAGTTTCATTTACACCAGAAGACAATTTTTCTACTTGGATTCAAAGTGAATTGGTATAATGTCACTTTTGTATATCTCTTGACTCTTGGAAAGGATGAAGTAGGTCACGGGTTAAGGTTTTTTTTTTTTTTCTTTGCCAATGATGCCTCAGCTTAACAAAACCTATATTATGCTTCTAATTAGGCAGGGAAGTATGTAAAAGTGCAATTAATTGCCTAATAGAATCTGTCCCTTGCTACCCAAACAATAAAGTAAAAAAAAGTAAAGTTCCCCTTTCAGGCCTTGTGGTCTATTGGGCAGATAATGTAATAAAGGTAATCTGTTTCTGTGGCTTACGGTTAACAAGGGTGTCCTGTGGTCAGCACAATGACCAACTGCCTTTACTTCTCCCCAACTAATGTCAGGTACCTATTAGAGCTGGGTGGACTTGTTTTTGTTTCTGTTGTTCAGAGAGACGCACTGTCTGTGTCACGGCTTTACATTCCTTATCTTGATTCGTTGGTTTCTTCATTAACGTCTCACTTTTCGAGCAATAATAACAATAATAATGATATGTTTTGCCTGCATCCAATAACGATGCAAGAGCTGGAATGTGATGAATTCAGAAGTCTACTTACTGTCAGCAGTCCACCTTATGGTATTGACAATTTTGACTGCGATGATGAACTGGTTAGACTACTGGCCTTCATTATGACAAGCTGCAGAATTTGTCACTTTGGACTCTGCTGAGTTGAATCACTATGATTTCTTTCATGCTGTTTTAGATAAAAGTAATTCTGATCATGCTAACTTTATCGGCCACTATGTTAAGCATTGAATGATCTTTCAGCACCCTACAACAAATCAAAATTTGCTTGCAGCCAACAAAGACTGATGAAAGACTCAGCACTGTGTACAATAAGCATTAATCGCCAGCTTGTCCATTGCGACTCGAATCTATTCATCAGTAAACTTATTGACAGTTTCGTAAGCCACAGTTGACGTTTGCAGTTCTTGTTAAAGCTTCATTAGGAAAGCATGGGCTGCACATATAAACTTAAACTTAACAGCATCTACAGTAAATAGTTTGTTCACCTGTTTGTTATATATTTCTTTTTAAATTTCATTAAAAATATTTACAGTGCACTTAATATCGCAATGATAATGTTAATGAACAGATGTCAGTTAAAAGGTGACACCAGGTTGTTTTCTACAGAGGGATTTGGGGGGGGGGGGTGTTCAATAGTTCTTTTCTTTAATATTCTCAGTACCGTAACAAGAAAGTTGAAACTATGACTATGAGCCAGAGATCACACCTGCCTACTATTCTACAGGCAACTGTACATTTCTATTTAGCACCTTTTTATGGGGGAGGGGGAAATTGTGGCTTAAATTGCACAGCAAAAGTTGCCTGCCGGAAATGAAAGTTTTCTAATCCCTAACCCAAATTCTATATTTTTCATTTATGATTTAAGAAAGTTAAATATTGTAATGTATACTTTCACATATTTATAGATTATCATCTCCTACACTACCAACACATACGTGAGAGAGAAGGAGAAAGTGTCTTGAAAGTACAATGATACATGTACAATGGCATGACTAGGAGAAAGTACAATGTTACAGTAGCACGTGCACAATGATATAACTAGGAGAAAGTACAATGCTACAGTAACACATGCACAATGACATGACTAGGAGAAAGTACAATATTACAGTAGCACGTGCACAATGATATAACTAGGAGAAAGTACAATGCTACAGTAACACATGCACAATGACATGACTAGGAGAAAGTACAATGCTACAGTAACACATGCACAATGACATTACTAGGAGAAAGTACAATGCTACAGTAACACATGCACAATGACATGACTAGGAGAAAGTACAATGCTACAGTAACACATGCACAATGACATGACTAGGATAAAGTACAATGCTACAGTAACACATGCACAATGGCATGACTAGGTGAAAGTACAATGCTACAATAACATATGCACAGTGACATGACTAGAAGACTACAATAACACATGCACAATGACATGACTAGGAGAAAGTACAATGCTACAGTAACACATGTACAATGACATGACTAGGAGAAAGTACAATGTTACAGTAGCACATGCACAATGACATGACTAGGAGAAAGTACAATGCTACAGTAACACATGCACAATGGCATGACTAGGTGAAAGTACAATGCTACAATAACATATGCACAGTGACATGACTAGAAGACTACAATAACACATGCACAATGACATGACTAGGAGAAAGTACAATGCTACAGTAACACATGCACAATGACATGACTAGGAGAAAGTACAATGCTACTGTAGCACATGCACAATGACATGACTAGGAGAAAGTACAATGTTACAGTAGCACATGCACAATGACATGACTAGGAGAAAGTACAATGCTACAGTAACACATGCACAGTGACATGACTAGGAGAAAGTACAATGTTACAGTAGCACATGCACAATGACATGACTAGGAGAAAGTACAATGCTACAGTAACACATGCACAGTGACATGACTAGGAGAAAGTACAATGCTACTGTAACACATGCACAATGACATGACTAGGAGAAAGTACAATGCTACAGTAAAACATGCACAATGACAAGGCCTTTATGTGCACACTGTTAATATGTTTCGTATTGTGAGATCTCAACATATATTTCCATCTTGAATGATGTTTAGTTTGTTTTCAAGATGGAGGGGAGAGAGCAACATGTTTTACTAGAGCCTTTATAAGTTCAGATAAAGTTGATTCTGTCAGGTTGATTCCACATGGACCTACAATAACATATGCACAGTGACATGACTAGAAGACTACAATAACACATGCACAATGACATGACTAGGAGAAAGTACAATGCTACAGTAACACATGCACAATGACATGACTAGGAGAAAGTACAATGCTACTGTAGCACATGCACAATGACATGACTAGGAGAAAGTACAATGTTACAGTAGCACATGCACAATGACATGACTAGGAGAAAGTGCAATGCTACAGTAACACATGCACAATGACATGACTAGGAGAAAGTACAATGCTACTGTAGCACATGCACAATGACATGACTAGGAGAAAGTACAATGTTACAGTAGCACATGCACAATGACATGACTAGGAGAAAGTACAATGCTACAGTAACACATGCACAGTGACATGACTAGGAGAAAGTACAATGCTACTGTAACACATGCACAATGACATGACTAGGAGAAAGTACAATGCTACAGTAACACATGCACAGTGACATGACTAGGAGAAAGTACAATGCTACTGTAACACATGCACAATGACATGACTAGGAGAAAGTACAATGCTACAGTAAAACATGCACAATGACAAGGCCTTTATGTGCACACTGTTAATATGTTTCGTATTGTGAGATCTCAACATATATTTCCATCTTGAATGATGTTTAGTTTGTTTTCAAGATGGAGGGTAGAGAGCAACATGTTTTACTAGAGCCTTTATAAGTTCAGATAAAGTTGATTCTGTCAAGTTGATTCCACATGGACCTACAATAGCAATATAAAGTTGATGCCTGTGAGATTAATTCCACGTGGACCTACAATAACATTATAAAGTTGATGCCTGTGAGATTAATTCCACGCGGACCTACAATTATAATATAAAGTTGATCGCCCTGATTGGTCATTGGATAAAATTTTGTTTTTAATTTTTGTAGCTACTAGTAAAAATTGGTACTCACTATCCCAAACTCAAGATAATCATCTAGCATTTGATAAGATTCAAATGTGTATTACTCATTTCAGCTTCCAGGCCATAAGTGTGGCCCTATGTGTTGCTTAGCTATCCAGTTTACAATGAACTCTTGTTAGATTTTCGAATACATCTAGTACAGGTACTGCATTAGTTGAAGGTACAGACAAATGACAGAATGGTCCAATGACCCAGCTGCATGTCATGGCTCTGATGTTCCCTCTCTTTTATTAGCGATCACTGAATTCATTGTAAATTTCGTTGTACGAGTCAACAATAAGCTGCCGTTGTGAGATGCAGAAAGTTTCTACATTACATACCTAACTATATCGTTCTCTAGTCGTTTAAGTGACTTAGACATTGCCTTGTCCTAGTGTGTATATGTCTAGTAAGACTCGTGTTTTACTGGGACACTTTCTCTTCACTTCTGTTTACCTGGAGACGGTGCTGTCTTAGTAGACACTGTCTTCTCACTCAAGGTCACTGATTTTCTGTCACGTCAAGGGCTATCGTTTGGTGGTCCTCAAACTTTCCTACTACTGCAACGATCCTACAGTCTGTACATTGTTAAATGAGTAGGACCCTCACACACTGGTACAGTCGCATTGGAGAGAACAAAAATATTTGTCCAGGTAGGGTCATTTTGTCTGGTCAGTTATCTTTATTGAAAAGATCATATCGGAGGGGAATAAAGTTTGTTTTTATTTTGTTATTTTGAGGAGCGAGGGAGGCATGAAAATCAATTCTTTTTTTTTTTTCATCTTTACACTATGTTTGGAAACTAAATGGACCTAAAATGAATTTTGCTTTTTAAAAGTTTGTATCTTAGAATTTTTTTTTCTGAAGTCAGCAGGCTCTCCTGCCTTGTTAGGGGTCCGTGGGAGCGATGTAAAGCTTCCTCAGCGGGGTCCGGTGCCTATCGTTTACCTGCATTCTGAGCCTTTTTTGTTTTCACATGTTGAAGAGGTACAGGCCAAAACTATTATGCCAGTGACATTCGAAGTACATAGAGCGCATGTACGTCTGCAATGGGTGCGATCGTCGTGAGGTCTTTGTGTTAAGTAAGACATCTTGTCGTGTCCATTTTTTTTAAACACATAAGTCGTCAAAATAACGATGTACGATAGTGGATAGAAATTCAACCGTTTGAGATCAGAAAATCAAGAAGAATCACGTCTTCTTCAAAAAATTTGAAGCCGCTAGTGTTGCAGATGCTTCTCGCTAAAACGTTACATGCTAGGGCCCACAAGGTTCTACTTAGAAGCTGAAACGTTTGTCTTACTTGAAATAGTTCATTTTGGAAACTTCATTTAGGTCAGTTGGTGCAACAAACATGGATTTATTTATAACTACAATGAAATGAGTTTTTTTTTCTCTTGAAAAATAGACTGGCCTCGCGCACACCAGTTTTAGAAGCTCTGGTCTATTTAGCTAGCATAGCAGAACTGTTGTGCATTGCCTTTATTTAATTTATTGTTACTTCTACCACGAGTTTTGAACTTGCCTATAGATTTGTTCCTCCCTGTATTTTACAAACCCTCTTGTATTGTTCTATAACCAAGTCCGTGGATCACTGATGGTGGCAGACAAACTCGTAATATAGGGCGAAAAGGACATGGCTGGGTTGAGTGGGAGCGCATAAATGGAACAGAGTTGTCTCTCCACAACCCCCTTTCCACCCCCTCCCTCTCTCTCTCTCTCCCCCTCTCTCTCACTCTCTCTCTCTCTCTCTGGTATCTGTTTTTGTTATTGTCAAAAGTAAGGACTCCCTAGTTATCATTTGGCATGACTATTATCAGCGTGCTTGGTTAGATGTGTGTCATTTCACTAACTTCACGGAGTTTCTCTGTGCTGCCAGTGTACTATTAGTTGTGTGTAACTCTACGTTCAGAGTGTAAGCCTACATTCCTTATATGGTGGATGGGTACATTAGAGCGCTTGGCTGCCGAGCGGGACTGGGTTCGAATCCCAGTCTTGCTTGCAATATATTCAGATGAAAAGTAACTGTTGTATTTAGAGTCCAGATAGATATATCGATCAAAATACACGACAGTATGAGAAAGAAAAAAAAAGTAGTTGGTTCACAGTTGGCCATTAAACACAACTCGACATCTGAACCTCGTGAAAATATCGCATATGACTTCGTTACTAATAGTTAAAGCAGTCGCTCACGTGAAAATGCTTCGTCTGCGTAACGGGTGCCAAGTTATGCAGGTCGCAGCTGAGTTTGTGTATCCAAGGGAAATATTGCACTCGTCCTTAATTCTGTATGATTTTCATTTTTTTTTTTTAACTTTAAAAAAAAAAAGTTAATTAGTAATTATAACAGCGATAATTGATCATTATAATCCTAATTTTTCACATGGTATAATTATGACTGCGATAACAAACTGAAACACATTCATTCATCTTTTGTTCTTGTCAAGTTGATAACGAGTAGACGGACAATGGAGAAAGTAATTAATGCAACTAATCGATTTTAAGGGAGAATCGATCTGCTGGCCTCCATTGTTTAAGATAGGAACGATTTGTACATGACGAAATTCAATTCTTAAAACATTGTCTTGCACCGCCACACATTTGTACATGTGAGATAGGAACTTTTGCTTCAACATTTGTACATGTGAGATAGGAACTTTTGCTTCAACATTTGTACATGTGAGATAGGAACTTTTGCTTCAACATTTGTACATGTAAGATAGGAACTTTTGCTTCAAAGGTCGACGTTTAATGTTTTTATCTCTCTCTGTCTCTCTCTCTCTCTCTCCCTGTCTCGCTCTCTCGTTTCTTTCTCTCTCCCCTCCCTGTCATCTAGTATTTCAACGTATCACCATGTCAAGGAGAATGTGAACTATGTCCAGACATAATGTTATCTCAGAGTCCTGTTGTACTGAAGGCTCTGTTAGCACACTGTTGATCTCTTCTGCTGGCTTTTGACTGGAAGGGATAGACTAAGCCATGTCTGGAGCATCGCGCCCTGTAGACTTCTAAGAAATGTTCAACATTTTTGAACAGTGCTAAACTCCACATCGTGACTACTTGTATGCCCAACAATCAAGTCAATGTACAGCATACAAAGCCAAATGTTTCAGAACAATGTTCTCCTATCTAGTGGAGTCCTAGTGTAAGCAGGAGAGTATTCCTTACACCCAGCATTTTCTCAACTAAATACTCGAGTACCAAACACACACTTTGTTTGTAAGACAACAAAGGGGAGATAATCATTAACTAGGATTCAAACTGAAAACAAAAATTTAACTAAGAATAATGGGATTGAGGGATTCAAACCGTTGCCCCTGACAACAATGCTAACTAAGCATAAATTGTTTAGTTTGAGGAAATAGACATTCTTTATATACCTATCTCTGATATGTTTGTGCGAGAAACAGACATTCTTTATATACCTATCTCTGATATGTTTGTGCGAGAAACAGACATTCTTTATATACCTATCTCTGATATGTTTGTGCGAGATACAGACATTCTTTATATAGCTATCTCTGATATGTTTGTGCGAGATACAGACATTCTTTATATACCTATCTCTGATATGTTTGTGCGAGATACAGACATTCTTTATATACCTATCTCTGATATGTTTGTGCGAGATACAGACATTCTTTATATACCTATCTCTGATATGTTTGTGCGAGATACAGACATTCTTTATATACCTATCTCTGATATGTTTGTGCGAGATACAGACATTCTTTATATACCTATCTCTGATATGTTTGTGCGAGATACAGACATTCTTTATATACCTATCTCTGATATGTTTGTGCGAGATACAGACATTCTTTATATACCTATCTCTGATATGTTTGTGCGAGATACAGACATTCTTTATATACCTATCTCTGATATGTTTGTGCGAGATACAGACATTCTTTATATACCTATCTCTGATATGTTTGTGCGAGATACAGACATTCTTTATATAGCTATCTCTGATATGTTTGTGCGAGATACAGACATTCTTTATATACCTATCTCTGATATGTTTGTGCGAGATACAGACATTCTTTATATAGCTATCTCTGATATGTTTGTGCGAGATACAGACATTCTTTATATACCTATCTCTGATATGTTTGTGCGAGATACAGACATTCTTTATATACTTATCTCTGATATGTTTGTGCGAGATACAGACATTCTTTATATACCTATCTCTGATATGTTTGTGCGAGATACAGACATTCTTTATATAGCTATCTCTGATATGTTTGTGCGAGATACAGACATTCTTTATATAGCTATCTCTGATATGTTTGTGCGAGATACAGACATTCTTTATATACCTATCTCTGATATGTTTGTGCGAGATACAGACATTCTTTATATAGCTATCTCTGATATGTTTGTGCGAGATACAGACATTCTTTATATACCTATCTCTGATATGTTTGTGCGAGATACAGACATTCTTTATATACCTATCTCTGATATGTTTGTGCGAGATACAGACATTCTTTATATACCTATCTCTGATATGTTTGTGCGAGATACAGACATTCTTTATATACCTATCTCTGATATGTTTGTGCGAGA
Organism: Biomphalaria pfeifferi; assembly: GCA_030265305.1. Classification (NCBI taxonomy): domain Eukaryota; kingdom Metazoa; phylum Mollusca; class Gastropoda; family Planorbidae; genus Biomphalaria; species Biomphalaria pfeifferi. The sequence continues at coordinate 6,046,846 of JASAOG010000001.1, forward strand.
TACAGACATTCTTTATATACCTATCTCTGATATGTTTGTGCGAGATACAGACATTCTTTATATACCTATCTCTGATATGTTTGTGCGAGATACAGACATTCTTTATATACCTATCTCTGATCTGTTTGTGCGAGATACAGACATTCTTTATATACCTATCTCTGATATGTTTGTGCGAGATACAGACATTCTTTATATACCTATCTCTGATATGTTTGTGCGAGATACAGACATTCTTTATATAGCTATCTCTGATATGTTTGTGCGAGATACAGACATTCTTTATATACCTATCTCTGATATGTTTGTGCGAGATACAGACATTCTTTATATACCTATCTCTGATATGTTTGTGCGAGATACAGACATTCTTTATATACCTATCTCTGATATGTTTGTGCGAGATACAGACATTCTTTATATACCTATCTCTGATATGTTTGTGCGAGATACAGACATTCTTTATATACCTATCTCTGATATGTTTGTGCGAGATACAGACATTCTTTATATACCTATCTCTGATATGTTTGTGCGAGATACAGACATTCTTTATATACCTATCTCTGATATGTTTGTGCGAGAAACAGACATTCTTTATATACCTATCTCTGATATGTTTGTGCGAGATACAGACATTCTTTATATAGCTATCTCTGATATGTTTGTGCGAGATACAGACATTCTTTATATAGCTATCTCTGATATGTTTGTGCGAGATACAGACATTCTTTATATACCTATCTCTGATATGTTTGTGCGAGAAACAGATATTCTTTATATACCTATCTCTGATATGTTTGTGCGAGATACAGACATTCTTTATATAGCTATCTCTGATATGTTTGTGCGAGATACAGACATTCTTTATATACCTATCTCTAATATGCTTGTGCGAGATACAGACATTCTTTATATACCTATCTCTGATATGTTTGTGCGAGATACAGACATTCTTTATATAGCTATCTCTGATATGTTTGTGCGAGATACAGACATTCTTTATATAGCTATCTCTGATATGTTTGTGCGAGATACAGACATTCTTTATATAGCTATCTCTGATATGTTTGTGCGAGATACAGACATTCTTTATATAGCTATCTCTGATATGTTTGTGCGAGATACAGACATTCTTTATATAGCTATCTCTGATATGTTTGTGCGAGATACAGGTTGTCATTGTACACGTCTTATAGTTGGTGATAAATCATCAACAATTTGTTTTTTAAAGGCTGGAGATCGACATGTTCCTAACACACATTGTATTTATTTGTCTAATGTTATATTTTTGTATCGCATTCTTTATTTTCAAACAATGGCTTCACTCAAAACATGTGGCTAGAAACTAATTTTAAACAGCATGTGTGGTAGGCTGCGATGAGCCGTTAATAGAAACAATCAATTTAGTTCACATAGCAATTTTTTCTTTTACAAATACTTTACTTAAAACACCACCTATAATGTAGTTATATACTGTTGAGGACATGTACTTTGACCCTTAAAACGCGTGCGATACTTTACCGTTTTCACATCAGAATTGTAATTCCATTTTGTATGCACTCATTCTAAAACAGCTCAGCACTTTAAGGGGTAGCTCTTGTAAATCATGTCTTCATTCAGATTTTTGAATGTGCGAGTTCAGTGGGAATCTTTAGAATTCCTTTGAAATGTATTTGTAGTGGTAAAAACAAGCAAAATAAAGAAAAATTACTTTAAAAAAAAAACAAAGCTTAACTAGAGGGGGGAAAAAAACGCGAATTTCTGCTGTTTGTCTGAAAATGGCAGGGTTTAGCTCCCTTTCTGCTATATAGAACACAACTAATTAATTATTACTAATACATTAACTAATTTAAAAGTAGCATTCATTCCCCTTATTTCGATATCCAACAAAATAATTCATTAACTGTTTTGTTGTTTAAATTGATTCATGTGTTGTCGGGTACAACGAATAATATTGCAAAGTTCTAACTTGATCCGAAAATGAGAGAAAAAATGTACAAACTTTTGACCAAACAGACAAACAGAGTGAGTTGATAGAAGCTTTGTAAAAAAAAAAATGAGCGCTTAAGCAACTCAGAACTCTCCTGTCAGGACTAACGTGCAGTCACTGTTTCTTAAGATCCAAGTTTATTCCAGTAATGTTTTCTTGTTGTTAAAGCCTAGTGAAAGTAAATGTCTTTCTTTCACTCACCAGGAAGTCAAGATAGGAATAAATCATGAGTCAAAATGTGCAGTTGATTACCTTTGGCAAGCGTGAATCTTCTCTGGAGCGTTCTCATCTTGGGCAGGACGAGACGTGGAGTCAGTCTCCGCTCTACAGGAACCAGGCTGCAGGTGAGAGACACTTTGTACTGTCTTACCTGTTTGTTGTAGACTGTTGTGTATCTTTCGCTAGTTGAATTCTGTGTTGGCACTTGTCATTGAAACAGAATCTCTTGATCTTGTTCCCTTTATCTGATAGAAAGAAACCATTTACTTTTCAAACGCTTATACACATTTAAAACTATATTTCAAACATCTTTCTCAATATATATACTCTCTCTCCCTCCCTCTCCCTCTCTATATATATACTCTCTCTCCCTCCCTCTCTCTCTATATATATATACTCTCCCTCTCTCTATATATATACTCTCTCTCCCTCCCTCTCTCTCTATATATATACTCTCTCTCCCTCCCTCTCTCTCTATATATATACTCTCCCTCTCTATATATATATACTCTCTCTCTCCCTCTCTCTCTCTATATATATATACTCTCTCTCCCTCCCTCCCTCTCTCTCTATATATATACTCTCCCTCCCTCTCCCTCTCTCTCTACATACTCTCCCCCCTCCCTCTCTCTCTCTATATATACTCTCTCTATATATATATACTCTCTCTCCCTCCCTCTCCCTCTCTCTATATATACTCTCTCCCTCTCTCTATATATACTCTCTCTCCCTCTCTCTATATATATACTCTCTCTCCCTCCCTCTCCCTCTCTATATATATACTCTCTCTCCCTCCCTCTCCCTCTCTCTATATATACTCTCTCCCTCTCTCTATATATACTCTCTCCCTCTCTCTATATATACTCTCTCTCCCTCTCTATATATATACTCTCTCCTCCTCCCTCTCCCTCTCGCTAAATATACTCTCTCTCCCTCCCTCTCCCTCTATATATATATATACTCTCTCTCCCTCCTTCTCCCTCTCTCTCTCTATACTCTCTCTCCCTCCATCTCCGTTCATAGAAATCAAAACTGTTTGACCTCTTAGGATATGCAAAGTTGTCTTACAACTTCAGAGTTTACTAGATTGAGGTCAATGACACATCTTCACATTGATTTTAAACCTTTATTACTGAATAGATGCCTTTTATTATATAAGAAAACGAAAACAGAACTAAAGCCGGGTAAAACCATAGCTAGTTTATTGATAAAACTTACCTTCAGGGGCCTATGCGAGTTTGTGTGTAACAGAAACGTCTGCGTCACCTAGAGTCTAGTTTTTTTTTTACAACTCTTACAACTCTGCGTCTGTTTGTTGACACTACAGAACTACCATTTTTAGCAGCGCCCGAAAGGGGAATAGACGCTATTTGTTTTGTGTGGTATGTCTGTCTGTCCGTCCGTTCGTCCCTGTTTAGATCTCGTAAAATCAAACATCACGATATTTTGGATCATTCAAAGTTTTGATGCAATGGCTTAGGCTACTTTTTTCTTTTCTGAAAGTGAAAAATTTTATTTTTAAAATCAACTATGGAAGCTTTTTTTTTTTCATAAAAATACACAATTCTTTACAACTATTTACCATATTTTTAACATATTTATGCAAACGGTTTTAGATTTTTATAGAAAAAAATTGTTATTTCCAAAATTGTATTACTAAGTAATCTCAGTCCTACAAACTACCTTTATTTTTAAAAAAATTGTTTACTTTTATTTTTAAAGAGAAAAAAATCTATTTAATATGCACACATGTGGAATTGAATTTAAAACAATTAATAAGCAGTGTTTCATATTATAGACGTGAACTAAAGCGCAAGACTATACATACAGAACAGTGAAAGTGAAAAGTTTTATCTGTTGAGACTTTAAGAGATTGGCTCTTTACAAAACAATTAGATCAATTAGATAATCATTCAATAACATTAGTTAGGCCAGGTTCACATTTAACTTCACCTTCACCTATCCGTTAGTCTGTTGGACCATTGGGGCACTAAATAAGGTCTGTCTTCATTCCTCTCTGTCTTTTGCCTTGGATAGAATTTCCTTCACTAACAAGCCTGTCCATTCTTTGATGTTGTCTTCCCATCGCTTTCTGTCTTCCTCTTCATCTTCTTCCTGGTACTGTTCCCTGAAGAAAGGTCTTAGCGAGCCCCGAGGACCTGGTGATGTCGCCATAAAGTTTGAGTTTACGTTTTTTTGACAGTGGTTAGTAGGTCATCATGGTGTCCAATTGCTGTAGTAATCCTGCTTCTAATCTCTTCATTCGTGTTGCGGTCTTTGTTGTTGGTTTTGAGTTACAACTTTTGGTACAGAATGGGTCCCCCGAACTCGCTCTATAATTCATCGACGATTATGACGTCATTTCCAAAATTTTGCAAGACCAATGTTAGACCTTTGTGAAATCGAGTGTTTTAAATAAAATATGAGATTGTTTTCAAATCGTTATAATGAGTTTGATGAATCCAAAAATGTTCTGCTATTTGACACTGAAGTGAACTGATTGTCATAAGGCAAAGTTCTAAAATATCTTTTTAAAAATCTTTGTGGGTTTTTTTTTATTAACAAATCAAAACCGCTGGTTGAAGCGCTCATTAGCGATGAAAGTGAACAACAGCAAATAGACCCCTGGTTGACATCTTTGTCATCTTTAAACTAGTTTAAATTTGACACCATATCTTTGCGAAACTGGAAACTTGTTAATTACAGAAGTACAGAAGTTGAGTTGATGCAGAAGATGACATTCGCTCTGATCTTGCAAATATCTCCCCTAAAATTCCAGAGATGGTGAATCAGAAACGCGCTCAAACTTCGCAATGACGTTGTCTGGCAAGCTACCCTGCCGCACCGTGGCGCCCGGGGGTAAACGATCGTGAGAGGGGACGATTAGGCCAAAGGGTAGCAAAACAAAACTCCCGTGGGGGTGCCTAAGGGGGTGCGAGAGCATCCCCATTGCACTGTGCGGAGTTGTAAAAGAGCTCCATCAGCCTTTGTCAACGTCCTGGTGCCGTCCCTCAAGGGGACGTTACAGAAAAGGCGTGTCCCGCACGGTCAACCTGGTAGATTAAAGAAATATGGCGGAGGCTCCGGTGTATGCGTTTAACCCCCGAGTCTGACCCCCCGCCAGACAGAACGGTGTATGCGAGTTGTGCGCCGTTCATTCAGGCCGGTAGAAGGGAGCTATTGTTTGCTTTTGCAGCCTTAGGGCTCCGAAGTGCGGTGCACAACTCTACACGACAATTTCAAAAGGTGAAACAGAAACACGCTCAACCTCTGCAACGACGTTGGCTTTTTTCACAAACTGTCACAACAGTTATGTAGCAATCTAGGATTCAATAGCTGGAGTTGTTTACCATGTCCAGTCAAGCTTTGCAAATTGTCACATAAGTATAAAGCACGAATATAGTGAATACGCAATTGAAAAGTAAATAAGTGCAAGTCACAAATATACAATTTCGTTTATTTGCAATTCAGCTTTAAGCAGAAATATTGAGTGACTTGTGGTAAACAGCTTTGGCAATTCATATCAGATATTTACATTTTGATTACAATATTATAACATAACTAGGATTTTACGGTTAGGGGTCGATGGCTAAATTTTTAGATTTTTAGGAGGCCGCGGGAAATCTGTTATAAGTTATGAAATGGTTTACTTTAATAATTTACACATAGAATTAGCGCGGGTCCTATGAAAGTGCGGGGTCCACTGCGGTCGCATAGGTTGCAGTGGCTTAAGGCCGGCCCTGCATAATAACGGCGTAAGCTACGCCGTGGGTCGACTAGTTACATAAGTCGAATATATTTTAAAACAGCATTTAATAAGTAGCTGTGTTTATTATCATAAAAGTAGTGTGCACAATCTCATTCTGTAAACCCTTGTAGACATTTAACCAAATGGAAAAGCTTCTTCCTTGAGACCTTAATGAGATGTCTTGACAAAACCATCAAGTAGATAATCAATACCATTCAACCATATCGACTTTACAATACAATAATATCGGCAACACTTTCAATACTACATACATGTGTCTTCTTTTTTTGTATTGGCGGAGATAGGGTTGTGGTTATTGATAGTTTGCAGTTCATTGCTTCCGATATACAAACTGAAAATACTCAAACCTGCCTGAGTAGACCATTCGGAAGCCGATTCTGAGTTTCACTTTCAATACTACATACATGTGTCTTCTTTTTTTGTATTGGCGGAGATAGGGTTGTGGTTATTGATAGTTTGCAGTTCATTGCTTCCGATATACAAACTGAAAATACTCAAACCTGCCTGAGTAGACCACTTCGGAAGCCGATTCTGAGTTTGTGTTTGCACACAAATCTTTGTAACCTTTTTTGTTTGTTGTTGTTTTACGGCATTTGACGCTATTCAAATGTATGCACTTGTATCAAATCTCGCCTTGGTGTCCAGTATTAAACAGACGTAGACCTACAGCTAGTCACAAAAACTTACGCATGTTTTGTATGCTTTATTATGTTTTGTATCTTTCTGTATTGCTGCTGGCAGTGTCTGTCATTCGCTGGTCATTTGTTTAGTCTAAGTTGGAACCACCAACCTTATATAGTTTGAGGATGCACCTTTTATTATACAGTTGACAATATCCTGGCCTTAGGCATTTTTAGGGGACAAGCGAATATTAGTTTTGTGTGGTTCGTCTGTCATAGATTCAAACAAATGTTAAAAATACAATTTCACCATATTTTGCACAATGAAAAGTTTATGTGCGAAGGTTACTTTTTATCTTCTGAGAGCGAACCGTTTAGTTTTTTAAAAATTCATTATCCAAACCATTTTTTTTTTTTTATCATTAACATACACCACTTTTAAAACAATACAAGAATACATAAATGAGTTTATATATTTTGTAAAACATATTTATAGTACAATGTCATTTGAAAGTAATGGTATAAAAATATATGTATTACTTATTTGTGTAATTGCTTAAGTATTAGCTACAAGCAGTTCACAGAAAACGTGTCTTTTTATTTTTTTTTAAAAAAGGATCTACAATATGTACATATTCCTACCTTCATATTCCCTTTTGTTGAACCTTGATCTCTCGACGTTCTCCATTCCTGTTTTTTCCCTTGAATTGAATTTCTTTGAATGACTTCCTTGCTGTTGTCTTCTCTGCTGTCTCTACTTTGTCTTTTTCTTGATACTGTTCCGTGTCTTTACGAGTCACGAGGACCTTGTGATATGGCCATAAAGTTTAAGTTTGTGTCTTTTTTTGACCGTGGTAATCAGGTCATCGTTGGGCCTAATTGCCATTGTGATCCTGTTTCCAATCTCCTCATTTTGTGATGCAGTCCTTATTGGTGATACCTAGGATCCCTTTAAAGCGTCTCAGTTCCATTGCTATGATTCTCCTTTCTAGTTCTGCGCATTAAAAAAGAAAAAAAAACGAGATTGACTAGTCAGTGTTGTTTCCCAGTGGCATGTGACCTACATGGACATGGTAATGGAGTCGTACTGGCCCTTGAGAACCAAAGTGAAGAAGTTCACCCAGAGTTAAAGAATGAGAAATGGCCCCCTAGATGTTTTTTTAATCACATCATTTGTGAGGTTCTTCAGAGGTTCATTTGAGCCACTAACCATTAGGATGCCGCCACCACAGAGTGCAATGCGAGTCCTTCATTCTTCTTTGCCACTTGCACTACACTGGGGACTTCCAAAGCCAACCGTAAGTTATTTTTGCCTATTTGACTCTCAAAGCAAACTGCATGTTATTTTTGCCTATTTTTCTTGTAAACGTTTCCACGAGGGTGCCACGTAGAATCTTTCACATTCGTTGGTCAGACACCATCAGCTAAAATAACCTCTTGCAAAGAACCAACCAAACTCATACAGAAGAAGAGATTAGAAAGAGAAGATGGACGCTGCGCAAAACACCAACTAGTATCACAAGGCAGGCATTGAAGTGGAACCCAGAAGGCGAGAGAAATTGAGGGCGTTCTATAAGCACCTGCCGATACGAACTAGAAGCAGGCACTTTGAAGTTTGGTTACTCTTGGCACAAGATGGAAATGATGGCACAGGCCAGGAGACTAATGAAGATCTATTTTTAGCGACCATATTGTAATAAGTGTGTCTGGCTGTAAGTAAGAATTCAGACAGGACCTCTTGCGAAGGCAATCATACTTTAAACGTTTAAATGAATATTATGGTGATTCTTATTAGTGTCATAGCTTTTTAATATTTGTGCTGAAAATGTCGAAACTTTTCTGTCTTACTGCATGGCGGACATGCTGGATGCTGCTTCTGAGTTTGGCTGATATTATTGATATTGGCTTATTATTATTGCGTCTTGACGAACTTATTTCTATCGAACATTTCAACACTTTGAAATCTTTGGCTCTTGTTCGTTGTCCCAATAAAACAAATAAATAGACATTCAGTTTTTGTTGTTCTTCCCTTGACTCTCTCACACACACACACTCACACATTGGTTTTCAGTTCGTGTCCCCTTCGTCCCCCGAGTCCAAATGTCCAGAACGAATCCGCTGTCACTATTGTCCTCTTACTGCATCCCAATAGATGCTACGTCTGCTCTGAGTCATCTCGTAACGTAGCCTTTGGTTTTTCAAATTAACTATGAATCATGTATGCACATATGTTAAAACCATTCTTATAACAAGATGGATTAAGGTAGTTTTATATTTAGCCAATTATCTTGTCATCTAGTACAAATTATATGCATCACTCTTAAACAACAATCAACGATTACTAAAATAATATTTTCATGTGTTTAAAATTAAGGTGGACTCAAATGCAGATGTTCTATGTCAAATGATAACTATGGTTTCCTAGACGGGGGCATTATCAATGCATTAGCCATTTAATGACTTGAAGAATGTGGGCTTGTACCACTAATCTTTCCCGACATGCACAGTACAACACAACATGGGTGGCTGCCTCATACTTTCAGTAATTTTGGGTGCAAAAATGCAGTCTTTGGGCCCGAGGCTTTAAAACAAAATGGAGAATCTATCATGACGTTTTCAAATGTATCTATTTCTATGTATGTGTGTATCTCTCACATATCTTCATATCGTATCTTCACATTGATGTAATAATGACATGAAAATTATAAACGATATTTGCTTGCAACCTATGTTGACTTTTGAGTGTTACTTTCTGTCTCACTCTTTGTGTCGTGTGTTGTAGTTAAGTGACTCTTTTTCTCTCTCAGTAGATCATCTTGTTAGGTCTGTGTATCATGTGTATGTATGTTCCTCTGTGTGGTATAGTTCGTTGTCTCTTATGGTAATTGAATGTCTTGTCTAATGTGTTGACTTATAGCTCTGGCTGGCTGCTTTAGAACAAAATAAAACTTGTAACTTATAAAACAAGTGTGCTTGTGTGAGACCAATCGTTGGAGGAGAGACCTGTCATGTGACAACCTGTGGTCAAGGAAGACCAATAGATCGTTGCCATAACGATTGGTCTCAGTTTGTGTCATGCCAAAAATTAAGCAATTAGTTTACTACTAATTATTTAATTCTATTTTCTAAAGCAGAAAGGGAGCAAATCCCGGTAATTTTCTGATGAATGGCAGTAACTAGCAGTTCTTTCCCTTAGATAAGCTTTGTTTTTAAAGAGTATTCTATCGTATCTTATATAATACAGACGTTACTTCAAAAAAGAAGATGATTACGTCCTATGCGTCATGCATTTAGTCATGCATATTAACCAATGACTTAAATTCTGCCAAGTCACTGGTTTTCCTGGCTAGCTCAGGCAACCCATTGCATGCTCTAATAGCACTAGGGAAGAAGGAGTATTTGTATAAATTTGTCCTAGCATATGGGACGAGGAACGTGCCTTCATCTTTGTGTCTTTCAGAGTATTTTATTAAATTTTGTTTTTGTATTTGAAGATTATGGTTCAGTGTTTTATGTATAATTGCTACTTTACTTTTGAGTCTTCTGTCCTGAAGGCTTTCTAAATTTAGGGATTTTACTAAAGTTGTTACTCTAGTCAAATGTGAATATTCATTTGTTATGAATCTCACTGCTATTTTGTGTCTGTTCCAGTTTCTTAATGTTTTCTTGAGTTGAGGGGTCCCAAACGGAGGATGCATATTCTATTATTGGCCTAACCAATTTAAATAACATTTTAATTTTATGTTCTTATTTGATTTATAGAAATTTCTTTTAATAAATCCTAATGCTTTGTTTGATTTTTTTATAGTTTCATCAATATGTGGATTCCATGACAGTTTTTCATTTATTATAACACCTAGGTATTTTGCATTTTTAATCTGTGTTACTGGTTTGCCATGAATAAGATAAGTGGAATTAATTTGTTTTAGTTTTTTTGTTACTCTTAACAACTGACATTTTTCTGGGTGGAAAGACATGCTCCAATTTGATTCCCATTTCTGTAATTCATCTAATTCTCTTTGTAAAATATCTGTGTCTTGTGTTGTTTTTATTGTTCTATATATTATGCAATCGTCTGGAAATAATCTGACTTTTGTTCCTGAAGTAATGCAATTTGGTAAATCATTTATGTAAATTAAAAATAGTAGTGGACCTAAGACTGTTCCTTGAGATACACCTGAGTTTACTGTTATTGGTGTTGATTTAGAGCCATTTATTATTACAGTTTGTTCTCTCCCTATCAGAAAATCTTTAATCCACTGATGCAGTGGTCCATTAATGCCAAAATATTTTAATTTTTTAAGCAAACTATGGTGGTGAACTTTGTCAAAAGCCTTAGAAAAATCTAGTAAGATTGTTTGTTCACTATTATCTAAACCTTTAGAAAAATCATCAATTAGTCCTATTAGTTGTGTTTCACATGATCTTTATTTCCTAAAGCCATGTTGGTATGGTGTAAGGACATTATGTTTGTCTAAACAGTCTGCCTTATTCTTTTTTCTACTGCTTTTTTTACTTGACTATTGTGCAATCTGGTCAGGTAAAATGAGGATAATTAACAATATGTTTTTTCAAAATTATTACATATTTACCATTTCATAATTAGGATTTTACAAAATAAAATGGGAGAATATAAATGTTGAATTTTTTTTTCAGCAAACAATTCCTATATATAGATTCTCAGCAGGATTCTTACATACAGACATGATGACTGTACTTAGCTTAAATCGACCTTGACATTTTTGTATGTGATGACAGTCAAATAGACATATACCATCAAAGTACATTGAGTCTCTGCTTGTATTTTGTAGATTCTACAGAACGTGAGCGCTTCCTTCCCCCTGTCAAACTGGACCCTGGCTGGGACAGCATGATGGAATCAACTATAAGTAAAAAAAGCTCCACAGCTCAGTTGATAGATGAGCTTGAAAAAGATGTTCCTGATGACAGGTAAAGATCAATAGCGAACCAACCAAACCAACATTTCTGAGGACCTCTATAATATTTTACAAGGACCCTGAATGTAGATTCATTCAGCACTTATCACAAACTCTCCACTTGGCTTGGAAGATAAAATAAGAAAATTTAACTAATTTATTTTGTATCAAGAACAACAAAGTACCTTTCACGATCGAAACTGCAGCAGTTAATTTCCTACAAATGATTTTTATTGGCAGTTTCTTTGCAGTATGTTTTTTAAAAAAGCTGATATACTAATGATAAATAGTAATAAATTCTAACTTCCTGTTGTTTTTTTGTTTTTTTACAAGAAACCTATAGAGCCTATCAAATATTTCAAGATAAAACTGAGAAGCTATTCACTATTTCTCCCACTAGGGGGCTAAAAAAAATTGAAATTTAACTCAGTTATTTCTAACATATACTTATAACAGAATGCACAGAATATAGTTTAGAAAAAGATGATTCCTGACATTTTAAATAAAAGGGGGTAGGGTTTACAGGTCAAATAAAATATATATATATATACCTGAAAACAAATCAACGGGCATAGCAGGTGTTAAATACTATTTTATAACAATGATTATACATCCAATCTGCCATAGACAGATATTAAAATGTTTTATATTTTTTTAAGATTTCTTAATTTGTCACTTCTTGTAGGTATCACATTGTATATCTCATTATGATTCTACAAGGCATTGCTGTACTCTTGCCATGGAATACATTCATTAATGCTAAGGACGTAAGTAGAATGGATTATAGATAATGAAAAACGTACACATTAGATTTTTGACGCTTCCCGAGACATGTCGTTACACTGCGCTCCTCTTTCCTTAGCTCTTTTGGAGCTCAAAGGTGCCCTACTTCTTTTCTATCATTGCGTCAGCCTCCTCTTTCTCAGTCTGCCTTCATTACCCATCACTCTGTCTCCTTATCTGTAAAATCTCCCTATGTCTTAGACCAGTCCATTTGCCCTGGGGGGGATAAAGAGATCCTGGTATTTAAGTAGGTGTCTATCCGAAGATAAACTACCACAATACAATACTTTGGCTCCAAGTTTCTCTAGACCTGAGGCCCAGATGGCCGGCTGGTCACGCTGAGTTACCAGCATAGGTCATTGACTTATGCAGGAGGGCAGTGGCTAGAGGGTCAATCAGGGAGCAGCTGTATCGGACACAGCTGACTTGAGTATAGCACCAGTGTAGCCCTGGCGGGCGCATTCTGGATATCCGAATGGCCTGTCCCCTTGTTGGACTCGATGACGTGTGGGGAGCACAGTTGCCGAATTACTACTAATGTCCATGGACAAAAAATTACTTGCCCCAGATTTGTGTCTGGGCAAGAGATGTCGAATAGAGGCAAAAAAGGAGGCCACAAGAAGCCTGACAAAGATGAGCCCTTTTCTCATCTACAACGACTTAAGTCAGTAGTGGGAAAGCCCAAGAGTGTATCTAAGCTGCACAAGACATTGGAACTACTCGTAGAAGTTGATAGTAAGATACACTCTGATGGGCTTCTACGATGCAGAAGAATCTGTGATCTCCAAGTGGAAGTCATGCCACACAAGAGTTTGAACACCAGAAGAGGTGTATTCACCAGCAGAGGTATAATCAGTTCTACAGACCTGCTATGACACCGCCAGAGTATGTGAAGGAAAGATACCTACGAGTTCCAGTGAGGCCTTACATACCTAACCCCATGAGGTGCTTCAAGTGCCAGGGTTATGGACACGGCGCGGCAGTCTGCAAGAGGAACACTGTGTGTGCCAGATGTGCTGGAGAGGGTCATGAGGCTGCACAGCCCTGTTTAAATGCTCAAACTGTCATGCTGGCCACTCAGCTTACTCCAGAGACTGCACTGTGTGGAAACAGGAGGTTGCCGTGCAGGAGTACAAGGCAAGAAATGGATGTACCTTCAACCAGGCCAAGTCGGCGGTATTGGCCCTACCCAAGGTGGTAATTGCGGTAATTGCCTCAATTTCAGCTTGGAAGTTTGAGCAGTAGTTGCCACAGGGTGCGCTTATTTCAAAGTGGGTTTTTTGGGGGGGGGGGAAGACCAGGAAGGCACCAAGACCAGCATTGATGGTGGCTTTGAAGGTATTTATACCTACAGATGTAGAACAATACAATCGAAGGCCTAACTTCATACAGCCATTGGGCATTCGAATTCGAATCCATCCAAAATTTAACCCCACCCATTGACCAAATTTCTAAAATAAAAATCCCACAGAACCCTCCTTGGTTGAAATTAAATTTATCCTTCCTTAATTTCAAAAAGAAAAAACAGACCCAAGTATACTACAAGTCCGCTTTAGGGAACTGCAGGAGAGCTTCAGAGATTGTGGCACCATTTACACTGACGGATCCAAAATGGATGGAAAGGTCGCTTGTGCCTGCCCCTTTTGGAACAAAACAATCTCCTGTAGACTCCCAGATGGATGCTCCATCTTTACTGCCGAATTACATGCAATATCGCCTGCACTTATGGCCATCAAAAAGCATCAGAAAGGAGAAAATTTATCATATGCTCCGACTCCAAATCTGCATTGCAAGCATTGGGGTGGATGAAGACTGACATTCCATTGGTACATAAGAGCCTAAAGCTTTTGGACCAAATAACAGCTGACCATAGGGATGTCACCTTCATCTGGATCCAATCCCATGTGGGCATAGAGGGAAACAAAAGGGCAGACAGAAGCAAAGAGAGCCCTAAATCAAGCAGTGTCAGGAACCCAAATCCCCTGCTCGGACCTGAGACAGAGTATTGCCTTTGCCACCTATCGAGAGTGGCAGGATCGGAGGGAGGCTGAGACCCATAACAAACTCAGACAGATTGTGGCGGATGTCAGGTGGCGGCCCACATCTAAGGGTCTGACAAGGCGTGGAAGCACAACCATGTCCAGACTTAGGATTGGCCACACCTACATCACGCATTCCTTTGTGCTGAAGAGAGAGGAGCCCCCACTTTGTGAGTACTGTGACTCTCATCTAATATACATCTCATATATAATATTTACAAAAGATTTTTACTAAATTATTAAAACTTAACTAAATAAAATTTAGCTCTTGTGGTATGAATGGAGAGTAACCTTTTAGGGATTACGGGCACAATATGGCCTAAAATGTGCCGATGTGCCAAAAAACTCAAAACTCAAACTCAGATCTTTGACTTGCATCTCTGGGGCATAGACATTTACTGTTACCAATTTCTTTGATCTGTCATTTGTGGTGGCAAGCCTATTCTTCCAACTTGTCCTGGTAACTTTTCTGTCATTAACTCTGTATCAACTGACTTTGTTTGAAGATCATAAGACTACTGCTGATACCAAATACCATTACGTCGATTCATAAGACCATGTTGGGCAATATTGGGCTCAAGATTTATGTATTGTTGTATTGTAGTGTAATCAAACATCTACTGGAAAAAAACTTAAGAACTCTTCTTATGGCAGACACAAAACATAGTGGGGTTTATTACATAAAAGATCCTTGTTCATAACACCTCATGATGAATGGTATACATATTGTTACGATTCTCTCTAGCAAGCCTTGTGTAAACACTGCTTTACAACAAATAAATATCAATAAATAAAAGCCAAATATTCCACACTAACTTCAAACGCTTTGTTGTACTTAACTGAACTGCTGTAATAAACTCTACTAGTCTCTCTGTCTTCTCCTGGACTCATACAGCTACGTTCTAGAGGACTCACATTGTACTGTGTCGTCCTTACTTTCTTGCTGTCCTCGACTGAGCTCCTTACACACTCTGTCTAAGGTCCACGAAGGCTTTTGATCACATGACCATAACATATTTGCACGTACTGTCCCTTGTCTAATGACAGCTGATGATCTGTGTCATTTGCATGAGTCATGTGTGTCAGTAGGTCGCACACACATTAATCCTATTGCACCGCCACTCGATTTAAAACAATATAATACTCCAAGAATAACATTCTTGTGTCATAGTAACACAGTTCACTGTCATTGAATCATTGTACTGACAGCTTCTGTCACATACTTTTTTTCCCATTAATGTGTCATTTGATTTTTTTAAAGCCAACTGTCCTTGGATTTGTTTGCAATAATCTTCCTTTAATCTTCCTTAAAAGACTGGTTTGCCATTCACTTCCCAAGCTTCAAACATGTATGAAATCAATGAGACTGTAGGAGATTTGTTTTTAACTATATATGATTATTTCATTTGGTTTCTTTTTATGCTTCTACTGATGCTCTTAAGATGTTCATAATACAATAATTTTGTATTCTCCTTAATATGGGTTAGGTAGTTGTATAGTTTACATCTAATGTGTACATATGTTACTGTTATGTTTGAACCAGTATTTTGAGAATTACAAGTTACACTCCCACAATGTCAGCAATGCCAGTGGCAGCACAACTCTGGATGACTACAGGACAAACTTTATGTCTTATATTGGTATGGCCTCACAGTATCCCAACTTTCTGATGAACATAATCAACATATTTGTCCAGTGTGGAGGGTAAGGGTCAATAGTGTGTGTGTGTGTAATGTTAACCTATTGATTAGGAACAAGAAACTTTGTAGTTGTCTGTTCTGGAAGTAATTGTCTTACTTAGCACTCATTTTATTAAGTTATTACTACAAACCTAGTAATGGTTTATTATAAAAAGAACCATCTGCATAACAAAAGCTTTGAAGTAACTCTAGTTAGACTTAGGATTTTAAAAAGTTGCAACATTCTACATTGAAATTGCAAACCAACTCAAAATTATCACTTTTGTTCTGTTTTTTTTTTTTTTACTTCCTATCTATTTAAGTCTGAGGTCATCTGTACTCTACTTTATGAACTTATTTCCAAATGATAAATAACTTGTAAATACTTATAGGTCTACAATATACTTTGTTACTGTTTGACACAGAAAAGTTTTATGATAAATATTAAAAGTAAAAAAAAATATTCCCTTTAGTGTTCTTTAGATTATCATTTTAAGATGTTGTTTCATTGGGTCCCATTCTAAAAGCATTTTTATATGAACTTTTACATTTAAAATTAGTAATAATGATATTATGTATTAATTAATATTTACCATAGCTAAGAAGAAACTTGTGTTTTGAAAATGTGTAATTATTAAATAAGCATCATTCTTAAATGTAATAAACATGATATATATTCTGTTGACTCTTAAAAAGTCCATTGTCTAATAATCTTTTTTATAGAAACACACTGGGAATAAGAATTCTGACTGGAATAATGGTGATGGTTTCAATGCTTGTAGTTACAGTAGTACTGGCAATGTTGGACACCACTACATGTAAGTGCTAGGAAAATTAAAAGTCTTTATCTCCGACAGATTTACATAGGACCTTAAAAAAAATCAAAATTAGCAAAATGAAACTTTTTTTTTTTTTATGTGAACAGGGCCTGAAACATTTTTTTGGATTACCATTGTGACAGCTATTGTAATAAATGGTTAGTACACTTTAGTTTATTTCAATATTAGATAAGCAAATTCTGTCTATAACAGGACATTGCAATTGCTTGCTTATTATAGCTGTAGATTTCTATTTTGAATGAAATCCATTTTTTTAAATGAATATTATTATGCTACTTCATTGACAGCTGCTGTTGGTATTTATCAAAACAGTCTTTATGGATTAGCAGCTTCTCTGCCCATGAAATATACAAATGCAGTAGTCTTTGGGAGTGTGAGTTGATGTTTTTATTAATTTACTAGCATACAAACATTTTTATTAAAATGTGTTGGTGCAAGGTAGTTGAACTTTCTAAAGAACAATTAAATATACTTTTAATGATGTACGGTAATGTCAGTATAAGTATGGTGTATTTTGCATTCATTTATTAGTAGACCATTAGATAATAATTATTTATTTTAACCTTTTTAGCATAAGGTTATTTCAGGCCCCATGTCTTATCATGTCTATTAAATATTCTAATATGAGTTTCTTTGATACACTAATTTTCTACAATTTCTTGAACTTTTGTAATCTTTATTTGTAGAGAGTTAGGATTGTGACAGAATATAACTGAGCGGGAATGGGCACCAGATTCAGTGCGTAGACACTTACAAAATTTCCACCAACTTGATGTTTTTTTTGGGTTCCATGAAACTTCCTAATTATAAACTTTAGATTTTTAATGTTCCTTGTTTAAACTCTGCTCAGCTTCATTCCCCTGCTGTTTGGTTTCTGTTATAGTGAGAGAAAAAAAAAACGAAAAAAAAACCAACAAACTAAAAAACATTATTATAGTTTATTATTGTTTGTAGTCCATTTTATTTGAATGTGATTGTTAACTCCAACTCAGTTTGCCAAAAGTCATTGTTTATTTTGCAAACAAATAGCACAGCTCAAATAAGAAATAAAATTGAGAATGATGTACATTTATGGAAGAAAGAAAGGAAGGGAAATCATGTGACTGTTACAATGTCCAATCATTGCCATCTAACTTCTTCTCCTTGAGAAATTCAGCTCACTATCTTATGGATGGGCAAGAGCAAATGAAAAACCAAAGGGATTCACCATACCACAAACAAACCTGTTACTTCATACAATATTTAGCCTAACACGTTTATATCTCTTGGTCATTGAGAATTACAGTGTTTACATACTATTTCTATTCAAAACTTTAAAAAAAAATAAAAAAATTAGTGTATATTGTATTTGAATGCATTTGTTTCACACTTTGTTGTATTGTCCTTTTCTCCACCCTTTTTATACACATACATGCACACCTGTTTTGTTTTTCATGAACAAAAAACAAACTCATTTTTTTACATTTCATCACACATACACACATGCTTCTTTAATACATAAGTTTTTATTACATTTTAAGCATAATGGAAGTATTTTTACAAAGCTTATATTAACTCACTCTGTCTGTCTGGTAAACCTGTGTACACGTTCTTTCTGCCACACCCATTCTTGGATCAAGTTGAAACTTGAATCAAGAATCAATAAAAATAAAATTAACCAATTAGTTAAGTAATTATTGGTAGTTAATTATTTTGTTTGGTATTGAAAAGGGGAAATAAATGTTACTTATTGATATATGTTGCCGTATATATGAAGTTATTCCCCTTTTAACACTTTGTCCAAGCTTTTTCTCCGACTTCCCGTTCTTGGATCAAGTTAAAATTTTGCATAATTATTTATAGTCAATGACAATGCATGAATCAATAAACAAATTAACCCAATAGTCAAGTCATTTTGTGGTACTTATTTATTTATTTTTCTTATATATAGGAAAAAGGAAGCTTATTCCTATTGTATTGAGATATATTGCATTGATTTTGCTTTTTTTTTCTCCCCTTAGATAAATTTTGTTTTAAAAGATTTTTAAAAAATATATTGTGCTTATTTCTATGCTAATCTTGAGCTCTAACTTGTTTTGGTTTTGTAGAACCTATCTGGAACACTAGTATCTGTGACCAATATCCTTCTCATTATCTGTAAGTAACTTGTTTATTTTACTCACTAACTTTGACATCTTTTTGTCTTTCACTCCTAGAAGTGGCACTCAAACCTTACACAGACCAATTGAATTCTAAATGGCAGCCAAAACTAATAAATCTTCTCAAAACAACCTTTTCTTTTATATTTATAACCTGCTAGTTTCTTAATAAATAAATTATCAACACATTAGACAGCACTATCTTTCTACTGACATTAGCCAAACAGCTCTCTCTTTAGTACATGAAAATATATTGATTCTCAGCATAAAATGGAATATATGAATGTTTGGGTGACATGCCCAGAAAAGTGTTTGGTTTCAGGGTCTCTGTTTATAAAGAGTAAAAGATAAAGGAGACATGAATTCTACCAAAACCTGTTGTATGCATGAAAATGATAAAATGCTATCAAAATGGGGTGTTCAACAAAATATAGAAAGCCTTTGGAGAGTGTAGTTTATTTATGACTGTCTTTTCTGGTGTCTACTGTTATATTTTGTTGAACAAATGTTGGTTTGGTTAAACTGTATAACTTAGCGTTGGCTTTACTTGATTACATACTGAGGCAATGCGATGTTGGTGAAGTAATGCACACCATAATTATGCCAAGTGCTAACTGCTATACAGAACATCGCCTTGTTCAAGTTAAGTTCAATATTTCTATCAAGGCTCGAAAGAAAAAAGGCTATCTTCATACAAGGAAGCTAAATGTCGAAAAGTTGGTACAGGACCAATTTAGAGTCATGCTTGAGCTCAGAAAGCCGCTGGAAATCAACCCAAAGGCCAACTAAAAGGTGGGCTATTGCAGTAAGCCCATCAGAGATTGGTTGGATGAGAACAACACTGCAATCCAAGAGTTATTAATTAAATACTGCTCTCAGTACTGTTCTGTGTTTGTGAACCCCAACAACATTGGAAAAAATCCATCCCTTTACACAGATTTGTGTAGTAATTTTCAGGCAAAAGTTTGTAAATTAAAAAAGAAAATGGTGGCTGGAACTTTCAGAACACATAGAAACATATTATACTATTATCCTTGTAAAATCTTTGGAAGCAAAGACATTGCCATTAATTAATTAATAACATAGCGTTTAGTCTAATTCCACAATCACACTCATTGTAGCTAATTGGTATTTATATTTTAAAAATTCTGCAGATTACATTTTTAGTTGTCTCTTATTCTTGTGAATGCTAATTTAAACACTTCAGACTGTTCGACACATAGGGCAGCAAGCTCTCTCCCCAGAGATCAGTCATAGGCAACTTTCAGTCATCTCCCAGCTGGTGCAGGCTGATTTTAGATCTCTAAGAAGGTGTGACTCCATGTTATATTTGGATGACCTTCTCTGTTTCCCTGCAATGACTGACTTTGATCAACTTTGTTTTGCCTAAAGTTATGTCCTGCAAATCTCATTTAATGTTTGGTCATCATTTCACTATAGAGACCTTAATTCTTCTTCTTGTAATGTATGTACAGTCCAACATTTGTTGATGTAGAACTTTGCAAATATTTCAGAAGACTTATACATTAAATACATTAAATAACTAATCACTTCTCTAAAGATACTGAAATAGAACTGTATATATATATATGTTGTGCCTTACATAGTATTTCTCTTACACAGTATCACCCAGTCAGAAAACATCAGCCATCTACTACTTTGTGACAGCCATTGTTATTTTACTGATGGCTTTTGATGGATATTTTATTCTTCGTAATACAGTAAGTAGACACTTAGCTGACTCAAGTCTTTGAAACATTACAGCTAGTCGGATTATTGGATTCATTGTTTTTTACTAAAATTGTAGGCCTCACAAAAATTACAGCTAGTCAAATTTTTTTTTATATTACAATGTAGTCTTTAAAATCATGGCCTCGGTCTCATGGAAATGAGATGAATGTCTGGGCATTAGCTGTGGTTGGAATGATATCACCCACACATAAGTTCCCCCCCTCCCCTCCACACAGCTGATGTATCCAAAAGAACTGCAAGTGCCCATACAGTTTGGGGTCAGCGGCGGCACATGATCTGCCAGGGTGTAGCACTGGGTTGCTGGCTCCTGATTTTTCCTCAGGGTTAACTCCCAAAGCCTTTCTCATGATAGGGCACAGTTGCAAGACAGCAGAGTTTTGAATTCAGAGTTTTCCTCTCCCAGTCTTTGAAATAGTTCAAAATGAAATTGAATTTCAATTTTCATTCAAAGTGTCATAATTATTTATCAGGATTTTATCTCCTTTATTTAAAAGTATTTTTATATTGAAACTATGAGAGCATATACTATATTTTTAGGGTGCTAACTTAAATAGTAAAGCACTAATATCTTTGTAGCTTCACTAGACATTTGTATGAAAATAGTATCCTAATTTTGATCAATGTTTAACTATGACTTGTATTTCTTCATTTATCTTTTAAAGAAATTCTTCCGTCACTATATGAAATTATCATTATTGAAAAAGCAAGAGTTTCAAGAGAGTAATAAAAGCAATGAGCCTTTCTATAAAATTCTATTTAGAAGTTTTGGGAGAGTTGTTCGACAGGTAACACAAAGTTGTTTTTTTATTTGTAACTCATCTTACATTCTATCAGAATGTCTCTTCATCTTACATTCCATCAGAATTCTTTTGAAAATATTTTCTTGACATTCTGTACCTATTCATTGTTTGTAAAGATATGTTTTATTCAATCTTTTTTTTCTCTAATGTAGATAGATTAAACTAACAATTTTTTTTTATATTATGTTAATGTCACTTTATTATATTTCAAACTCTTAAAAGCTTTTTTTATCTGCTTAATAATTTTCTGAAAAGTTTACCTGACTGCATATTTTTTTTATTAGAAACACATTATATGATTTTTTTCTAGCTGAGTGAAAAAAAAAAGTTTTGTAATACAGTGTTGAAACTCTGGCATTTATTGTGTCCATTAGAACACTATTGGACACTGGTCAAGAATGAGCTGTTTACAGAGAAAGAGAACAAGTTTTCTTTCCAACTAAATTATAAGAAGGAAATTTCGTATACAAGTGGAAAGAGGCATCCTTCAACCAGCTTAGTAACTTTTTGAGGATGTCACTGTGGACTTTAGTGTGGCTGAAATGAACCCAAGGCCTGACAGCTGCCCTTTAGTGAGCCTGTCTGTTTGGGATGAACAGAAGTAAGATGAGGCAATGCATTTTTCATTGCAACAAAAAGTGGGATCTTAACATCTCAAGAGGGGGAAAAATCACAATATTCAGGAGGCCGGATGAGCTTCTCACTGGTAGACAGTTGAAGTAAGAGATCTGAGGCAAAGATCAGTAGGAGCAAAAAATGCTGAATCATGTTTCTGGAAAGCCCTAATCAATGAAAAGCAATATCCATAGACCTACTTATTTGAGGTAGATCCAGAAATCAGTGAATTCCTGAAAGTGATGTGATAATAAAGCATTTGCATGCACAGAGAGAGGGAAACAAACACGCAGGATTCAGGGATGGAGTAAACTGCAGGGCTAGACTCTAAGGAGGAGAGAAGTACATCGTTGTTACCTAACCGATGCTGCAGCTGTACAGTAACAAGAGAGGTGCTGATGGTGGTAGTCTGTGATTGTTAGAAACTGTATGAGCATGGCTCCCATGACAAGAAAAGTGACATGTTTGCTGGGACTATCTCAACCATAAGTAATGACATGAGAATATAAACATGATTCCCCCTGCACTCAGGCATTTAAAAGAGAACTGTTTATGTGGTATATTACAGGTAGAATGCTAGTGCCAAGAAACTTAAAAACATGTATGCCAAGATTTTTGAGAATATCCCAGATTATGCTTAGGAAGACCCATTGAAACTTGTGGTGGTTGATTTACATTGACATGCTGAATGTTGTAAAAGTGCCCCTAAGTGATATCTTAAAACACAACCAAAGATGACATGTTTGACAAACTGCCTTCCCCTGTGTCTAGGGCTCAAAGCCATAGGCACTGCTTATGTGTCAAAGGCTCGACTAGAGGCATTGATCTAGAAAACCTACTGAAGCAAAGGGCTGGACCAACAGTCTGGATGACCATTGCAAGGATAACTACTGCTTTTCTATGTGCCTAGCAGCTGGCATTAGCAGCTGTAATTAAGAATGCTTTTCAAAACCAACATTGTCTCAGAGAAGGAAGACTTGCCAACTTAAGGAGGAGAAAATGATGCCTGCAGAGCAGTCTCAATGGCTTCATGGAGAACACTCTCCCAGACGTCTGTTGCCAACCATAGACATCCTCCTGCCTTTTAGTGAGCCTGTCTGTTTAGGATGAACAGAAGTAAGTAGAGGCAATGCACACCAGAGCACTTGTCAATACAGAGCAGGAATTTATTGTTTAGATATATAGAAGCTTCCTTCCACCTACCTATAAAAATAAAGAAAGTCATAGCATTTAAGTTCTGGAAAAAAAAGAAAGTGGTGTCCTTCATTTTGCCAAGTAACTTAAGGGAGTGGCCATTGACGGAACAACACTGGAAGTGTGTTGATGGTGTTGTACGCTGGAGTGCCTGAGGCTTGGACATGTAGAAAGGACTGGTAAAAGTAGTGGTAGAACTAAGTGTGGCTGAAGCAAAAGCTTTATAGTCACTGTTCTGTGTTTGTTGTGATCCAATCATACTATAAATAAACATCTGTCATCTAACCTTGCTCCTTTGGTGAGTTCCATAAATTTACAACAAAATACTTCAAATGTATCCAGGGCCAGACTAAGACCTGATAAGGCCCTTATCTATTTGAGATATGGGGCCCTTGCAAGCAAAATAAGGCAATTTTTCATTCTTGAAAATGATAGCAAATATCCCTGGTGGAGTCCCAGTAGCAAGTTATGGCTTCCCTAGCAAGTGGAGGTCCTAAGCTATTGCTTTCCAGCATTGAATGTATTTTGTTTTCATAATAATACTAATAGCACTCATTTAAAGCAATGTGGGTATTTGGCATCAACAGCTTGGCTAGAGTTGTGCCCACTTGCTGGTACATAGGTTTTGGTCAGAGAGTAAAAAAAAAATGATCTATTTTGTAAAGTGAGCACAATGGCTTCTCTTCTTCCAGCAGAATCATCCAGATGAGAGCAATAATGTCAATAAATTATAAACATGTCCTACCTTTCAGATTTATCATCTGATTTTTGGAGTTTTCTTCACATTCTTCATTACACTTCTTTTGTTTCCTGCCGTGTCTAGTGACATTAGACCCCTAGTTGCACCATATACAGATTCATTTGCAGGTAATGATCTCATACATAAAGTGGCTCTGACCCATAGACCTATATATATATTATATCTAGACTGTAAAACGGAAACAAATTCTTATCCGATAAGGATCAGATCACAGACATGTATAAAGATTTTATGTATGTAGCTCTTTTTTTTTTAGCTGTAAGGGAAGTCGCCCCGAATCTAGGAAAAATCTACCTTTTCTTTCTTAGAAAAGTAATGATCTTTAGTTTTCAAAGTTAAGAAATAAATCTGCAAAATGGTATTGTATTTAAATAGGAAGTGCTATTAATCACAGAACTATATGTTCATGCAAATATATGAAAGCCATTTCCTGTTAGTTTCTGTTGAGATAATATTTTTAAAATCCTAGATCGAAATAATTCAAGTCTATGGATTTTAATCATCTTATGTACATTTAAATAGATTGATTACCCAGATCTTTGTAGATTATGTATACTTCTTCTTCTTTTAGCCAGCTTTATTGCAGCTGAGCTGTGAGCTCTTTTGCAGACTGTGCCAAGGAAAAAAAAGTGCTGTTTTCTTCAGTTGTTCAGCACTGCCGTACAGGGTGTTGGTTATGTTGGGCTGTAGTGGAAGTAGGGTCTGCCTAAGGTGGATTAGGGAGGGGCATTCAAAGAGGATATGGTTTACGGTTTCAAAGGGGTGGGCGCAGTGTCTGCAAAGGGGTAGTTTTGTGGAGTTTATTTTGTTCAGGTGGTAATTTAATAGTGGTGTGTGTCCTGTTCTTAGTTGGAAGATTGTAGATTGTTCTTTGCGGGGGAGGAAGTTAATACTGTCCAGTTTGTTAGGCATAGTCATTTCTTTGTACATGATGGCTCTGCCTGTGTTTCCTGATGCCCATTGGTTGAGCCACTCCTCTCTTTGTGTTTATTGACAAACATTGACCTTAGGGTGAGGTAGTTAACAGGTCTATCTAGTTGTTCCATAGATGAACCTGCCTTTGAAAGCTTATCTGCCTTTTCATTTCCCATGATGCCAATGTGTCCAGGGATCCACTGTAATGTGATATTGATATTTAATTTTGATATCATCTGATGGATTATCACAATGAGTGTTGTCAACTCTCTTGGGCTGTTTGAGGTGCTGCTGTTAAGTGCTTGCAGAGTAGATAGGAGTCTGTAAAGACAAAAATATCTGATGGTGGTTGCACTCCTTCATATAATTTGTTTTCCACTGTCTGTAGTGCTATGGTAATTGCCTCAATTTTGGCTTGGAAGTTTGAGCAGTAATCGCCACAGGGTGCGCTTATCTCAAAGTGTTTATTTTTAGGGAAGACCAGGAAAGCACCAAGACCAGCATTAATGGTAGCTTTGAAAGCCGATCCGTCTGTACAAATATGGATAGCTGTTTTTGGATAGTTTTCAATTGTTTCAAGCGTGCCTACTTTGAGCTCCAGTGGATTTGATTCTTTTGTTAAGGTGTTATTTAGTAAATGTGTTTTGATGGTTGGTTGTTTGTAGTTTAGTCCGGGTGTAATGTTTGAAAACCTGGTAATTTTTTCTCTGTAATTGGGTAGGTGGTGTCTTAGGGGCTACTTCGTCAGTAAGTTGGATCAGAGTCTTTTGCTTTTTTTTGGTTGTTTTTCCTATTTCTCTGTGTTAGTAATTTATTTGGATGATCGTCCTCCAACCTTCTGTATCTCTCAATAGCTTCTAATGCTGCTCTGTTGCACCTTAACTTAAGAGGTTCAATATTGGAGTCTATTTCACAGACTGCTGTGGGAGTAGTTCTCATACCTCCACTAATTAGCCGCAAGGCTTGGTTTTGGATTGTATCTAATGATGATTGGTAGATTTTGTTGGCAGCTACTTGTATGGAGAGACAGTTATCCATTACAGATCTGACATATCCAGTGTATAACTGTCTTAAGGTTTTCTTTTCAGCTCCCCAGGATGTTCCTGCTAGGTGTTTTTTTATGTTTAATCTTTGTGATGCCTATTCTTTTAAATCTGCCATAAAGTGTTTTAGAGACAGTCTTTGGTCTAGTTTTACACCAAGATATGTTGGATTTTCTTCTTTATTTATTGGCTGAGAGTCTATTTTTAGGATGTAGTTTCTTTTTGCTGTTTTGTTGATGTGGCTAAAGATTGAATAAACTGACTTTTCTTTGTTTATTTCCATTTTCCATAATTTTGAATATGTGGAGATAGTTGTGAGGGCTCTATTTAGTTTGGATCTAGTCAGCACTGGATGTTTCTCTGTAGTCCAAATTAAAAGGTCGTCTGCATAAAGTGCCTTATTGGCCGAAATGAGGTCCGCGAGGTCATTCATGAAGATTAGAAAGAGAGTGCAGCTAAGGGCTGAACCTTGTGGTAGTCCTTTTTCCAAACTTTTTTTACTAGAGATGGCACCTTCGAATCGGGTTTGGATGGTTCTGTTTTTTAAGAATGCCCTGATCCAGCTGTACATTTTTTCATGGATGCCTATTTTTTTCATCTTCAAAAATAGACCTTTTCTCCACACTCTATCATAGGCTTGCTGCAAATCTATAAATACTGCTGTAGTGTGCTTGTTTTCATGAAACCCTTCTACTGTGTCCTGGATAAAACGAAAGAGGTGGTCTTCTGTTCTACTTGCTTTCCTGAAGCCAGCTTGTGCATTGTGGAGTGAGCAAGTACTTTCTAGCCACCAATAAAGATTATGTATACGAAAATTGCAAAATAATAATTATGAGATGAGAATACTCTTATTTTGGATGTTCAATTACTAAATCTAGATCTAAACATTAAATTATATGTTACATTTGTTAGGGTTGAAAAAAAAACAACTTTACTTCTTATAGCTACTTTACAAAACAGCACCTTGTTTCAGCTTTTTAAAAGTTTTTCATGTTTTTTTTGTATTTCCATGTCAAGTTAAGGTATAATATATGTCTGTGCTCGACCGAAACTAGCACTGAGATAGAATATGATATAAACGACCTGTTTACTTAAAAAATAATCAAAAATATGTTACAACTCCAATAAAATATTCTTTATTTTGACTACCAAATATAAAACAAAAATTCTATTAAATAATCATTTTATTGGATTTTTTTTTTTTTTGGCTTCATAAAACTAATTTTATTTTATCTAATTTTGATTAACGTGATGTTTACAAAATATAGATGTATCTTAAAAACAGACAAAAGCTGTTAGCTAACAAACTTTGTTCTTGATTAAAAATTGATATTTTTAAATGTATCCCAAAATGCATCTTGTTTTTTCCTGGAAAAACATTTCCTCCACATTCATTGAATAAGATTGTGTTAATAGTCCTTATGGTTTGAACAATTTGAATTGCAATAATACATTTTGATATGTATCACTTTGTTTGCCTATTGTCTCACAAAACTAAAGAAGTGTCATATTTTTCTAACAGTTTATTGGACACCAGTGTTTTGTTTCCTTTTCTTCAACTTTTTTGCCACACTGGGAAACTTAGCAACAGTTTTTATCCAATGGGTAAAGTTGTTTGTTTAATTGTGTTTGCTAACAGATAATTAACTTTTGTGTGATAACTATTTAAAAGAATAATTAGATGTTTTTCTTATTTGATGTTAGTGAAGCCAGTTACGATTTCCTTTTATTTCAAACTTCCATTTCTTAAAGTAGAAAATTATGCATATGAATTTTCATTAATTGTCTTACAGCCTAATTCAAGGTGGATTAATGTTTTGGTCATACTTCGGATCATCTTTATCCCCCTGATGATACTAGCCAACTTTCGTCCAACACAAAGAAGTTTGCCTGTGTTAATTACAATTGATGAAATCTACATCGTTTCATCTGCTTTATTTTCATTTTCCAGTGGCTATTGTAGCAGTTTAACTATGATGTATGCTCCAAGGTTAGTTGTTATTTTAACTTTGTATGTTTCAAGCTGAGATGCTGTATACATCCACTACACATGCATATTTGAATGGTTCAAAGAAAAGTCATGTGACTTATTGTTGGTGTAGAAAGAAACAAAAGACTATTTCAGATCTGTTAATAAATACTTGTACATTCATGTAATTAATGGATACATTCATACATATATTTTTAGAATGTAGATACTAATTTAGCACAGTATGTGAAAGCTGTGAGATGTGTCGCAGAGAGGCTTAAAACCACTTGGCTACCTATCATGGGGCTTGAGTTCAACACCCTCTACCCAGTGGTCCACAAAAGAGATTGGACCATAGCGTTATGAGTATGCTATAAGCATGAAAGTTGCACTAAATAATAGCTATTTTTAAAAAATCACATGCTTTCTATTCTTAGATCAATAATTTTTCAATCATCTATTTTATTTCTTTGAATGTCTAGGATAATATTTTATAGCATCATAAATAGAATTTTCTTGAATGTAGGTTAAATTCTTCAAAGTACATCTAACTTTTGGTAATTCAAAAGTTTTTTGGTAATCTGACACCTTCTCTGTGCTGTAGCAGTTGGACTATTAATAGTCAACTCTAATGTAGATTAGAAAGCAAAATAGATTTTAATTAATTTAATTTCAAATTCTCCCATTTTTTGGTAATAAATACATTTCTAAATAATTTTAATGCAAAGAACTAAGAATTTAAAATTGTATCTATTTTATAGTATTTCATGTGAGTTACTAAGTTAGCAAATGTTGGAATTTGTTTTTGAAAGTATTGTAAAAGTTTAATGGTGACATAATAGCAGAACTGGACAACAAAGTAAAATCTCATTTAAAAGAATCTTTGATCAGGACTACACTAGAAACTTCATTATTTAAAAACTAGGATGGTTTGTTCATGCTCATGAAGCCATCAAGGAACTGACTTGCTGAATACTCTTTACAATTGAATATGTTAAGAGTTATTATAATATAAAACTAAATAAATATAATGATAGATATTTTTTAAATATTTGGGAAAGTATAGAGATTCATTTTAGTGGAGAATTAGAATTGTCCACTATAACAAATCTCTATATTTTCCCAAATATTTAAAAATATCAATCATATTTATTTAGTTTTATATGTAAAGGTAGTTAATCTTTTATGTAAAAAAAAATTATTATATTAAATCAATGAACCAATTTGCCTTTTCTTCTGAGCATATAAAGCAGATGGTATTTTTATCCATGATGAATTTTAATTAGTCTTCTTGTCTCCTCTCCCAGCTGTGTTGCTCCCAGTGATGCTCCCATAGCTGGCATGATCATGGCTCTTTCTCTGGCATTTGGCATTTTGATTGGAATTAACTGTTCAAGAATTTGGGGGTTCCTGGTATGAGAACAGAGCAAAGGAAACTTCTAGGAATAGAATTATAATATAATGAAACTTACTTTGGAAAAAATATAATTTTTCAATCAAATTTATTTTTATATTTTAAGCATTTAAATCTGTTTATCCAGTCAGAGTTTTTAGGTGAAAATTTTATCTCTTCACATTATGTTAAGTTCATCAAAATATGTTTTACAAGAAACATTGATCATGTCTAGTGATAAAAGACATTGATAATAAATTAATACAATAGCTTTTATATATATATAATAAATATATATATATATAATTATTTGATATGATAGATTGACATTGTCTTCAAACTTCCTAGATATTTGATATTTGTCTAGGTGACAGGAACAAAGATAACCTAAATATTTTGTACATGTAATTGTAGTCAAATAGAGACATCAGTGCATTGCTAAGCATTACATTTTTGCAGATGATATTTGAGCATAGGAACTTGTGATTGCTTGGACTTTGTGTATGTACATGATAGGATTCATCCACTCTATAGTGTCACCTGCTAAAGTTCAATGAATAATAATTACTAATTTCAAAATGGCAAGTTAAATGTTTTAATTTTAAAAAATGGACATTGTAAAATGTCAATAAACAAATATTATGTAATGTTTTCCCTCAAAGTTTTATTGAAAGGCAGTCAAATAGATGTTTCAATATTAATTCTAGTTAAAAAATAAATGTAAACAAAATATTGGCCTAAAAACTGTTTCAGTGTGCCTTACTTTTGGTTAAGGTCATAGTAAGTAAAGTCTAGGCCTCCTGAGAATTTCCTATTATATTTGAAGAATCATTCATGTTTTGGTAGGCAAATGTTTACTAGATATGTGGGCCAGCCAAAAAAAAATATGCCTTTACTTTGCCCACATAGATATAACAATTAACCATATTCAGGATTTGAATATTTGGTTTGGCAAACACTGCATTTGAATGTTCACACCAACCTGATGTACAGTCATTGAGGATAAACTATGTAATGATCATCATGTAAGTAATCCCATCCAACTCCAACAAGGCATGATCCTCCTCCTCTTTCCCCCTTGCTTCCAAACAATGTATTTTCCATGTCACTTCATTTTGTTTTTCATTGATATCATGTACATACTATATTTATGTAGGGGCTCATTATTTGTCAATGAAGGCATTAAACTAAAATGGACTTGAACAATATCCCTCATTGTCATAACTGCCTAACCTAATGGCGGACACAAAACATGATATTCTTTACTGAACTGTGACTCAAACTATTACTGGAGTTGATTTAAAGAAAGATATATTGTTTGAAATGTCTGCTTTATGTTTTGAGTTCAGTCCAATGAACTCTGTTGTAGCACCATTATACAAGAAGTATTCTCAGGGATGTTACACACTGTATTCTTCTCATTACTTTGGAATGAGGGAAATTTCAACTATTCATGAGGGAAATTACGAAAATAAAATACTTAAATAATAAGTATGGTTATGTACATTTAAATTTGTAAACATAAAATAGAGATTTCAAATTGTATATTTATTCTGATGATAATATGCTGAGAGCTATCCCTCCTTACTAGTTGACTGTACATGTATTAACCAAGTGACCTTTTACCTTGTGTTCAAATCACAAAATATTTTCTCTGATATTGTTGCATTATTTTCTTCTTCAGTGAAGACATTAGTTGCATTTATCAATTATAAGAGTTTGAATTTATTTATATACACCTTTTTTTTTTTAAGATTTTAATTTATATAGGTCCTTATTTTACACTTCCCAAACACCACCTTTTTGACATTTTGGTTTCAACCCACTTGCAACTGTTTGATTGCTATGTTGTTTTTTTTAAGTTGTCATTCTAATTTTTTCTGAAATATTTTGCCAAGAGCCACTGTGTATGTTTGAGTGTTTAGTTATTTTCAGTTTTTATAAGTTGCTTGTTTCTATTGAATCTTTTAAAATTTTCATTGACATTTTAAATGTAAAATTTTTTTCTAAACTTAAACTTAGTGCAATTGAACATTCTAAACAAAAATGAAATACTAAAATAATTTAAATTAATGTACACTAAATTAATGTACTCACAAACAGAATCTCAATGTAGCACTTTGAAAGAACAACAACATGAATACATTGAATGTGCCTCACTGCTTTCAGATATATTGCTACAAATAAAATGAAGAGTGAACATGTTCTTGTTATTTTCTCATGACACCATGGACAACAGTTTTTATAATCTTTGAAGTTTCAGACTTGCCCTTGTGTTGACAATTTCTGTTTAGTGGATTATCTACTTGTTTCTTCAGTTTTTGCTTTTATTTTCTTACACATTCTGATAAAATCTGGCCATGACAACATGGCTGTCTTGTGATTTGATTTTGTGATGACTGCACTCTACTTTCTATTTGGTGCCATATGGAGCTTATAAAAATGTACATAGCAGATGTTTTTTTTTAAACATTTGTTTGTTAGTATTTCGCTGTTGTTTCATTATGAGTAAAGTGTGGCAAGAGTTTGTTTTCCCACTTGTTGGCAGGTAGTGGAGCAAAGGGCTGATAATTTTGCAGATACATTGATGCCTCAGCAAAAAAAAAAAAAAAGAACAATTGAACAACCTGGATGACAAATTGAATATTGAAATACTTTAACAAGAAACATTCTCTACATTCAATTCGTTGTATGTATGTGTGTATTTGTAGTTAACTGTGTTGCAAAATATGTCTGAAACAATACAACAAAATGATTGAATGTATGTTTTAATACTTGGCAATCATTCCAGTTGCTTATTTCCTGCTTTGCTTTATTTTGTCCTTGTGTTTTATCAGCTATTTTGTCTTTTTTTTTTGCATTAAAATTGAAATGTTTAGTCTTGAAGCTTGTAGGATTTTGTTTTATTCCAGAAAAGTCATGGGCATATGACTAATTCAGTAAGTGCTAGAGACATTGAGCTAAGACCACATTTTATTATCATTATTGTTGTTTTCTAGTGTCTGTAATAAATATTTTTTTTTACAATCTTGTTTGATTTTTATTTTCACTTATGTTCTGCTTGTAGTTTGAAATCTTGACCTTAGCAATTGGATGCTTCTTTACAAGTATTGGATATCTCAATAAAATTGTCAAGCAGGCCGCATAATGGCTTTCATTAAATCTCATATATTTCAATCATTTCATAAGTCTCAGGTGTTGCTTATCTCCTAAAGCAAAAAGAAATGGTCAGTTGAAGGTTAGAGTTCAAAGTAGCTTAAAAAAACAAAAACTTATCATGCCATTTTCTATCTGCTACATAGCATGAACTCCCTAAGAAACATTTGTGTTCTTTTGCAAACAATTTTTGTTCCATTTAATTAGTTCTGAAATCCATTCCTCAGTTCTTTAGACATCCATTGATCAGTTTTTTAGACATTAATTTCTATACACTTTTCGTTTAACCATATTGGATGATAATATTCTTTAGTTGAATTCTGTTAACAATCAAGGCCAGACTTAGTGCATTAGTGGAGGGATGACAAACATCCCCACCCCCCTTTTTTTCTGTTATGGTGCACTCACTTCTAGGACAGCATTTCTCGAACTTATTTGTGGGGGGGGGGGGGGGAGTGCTGCTCAATTAACTTATCGAGTCTTAATATTGATATGTTTTGAAAATAATGTTCAGACATTTTGAAACGTTTGAATTTCACTCAACTCTAGTAGGCTGCACTGTTGTATTGACGACTTTAATGCAGCTTTATAAAAGACCTCGACAATACGTCTTACGACGATCACACCCATTACAGACCTACGTGCGCTATTTTCAAAGGTCTCTTGATTAAAATCAGTGGGCAGTGCTGCTGCGACTTCTTTGACCTGTGTATTTCTTTGTCTCACCACTTTATATACTATTCTGAAGAACTCTTCTTACTAGGAGAAAAAGTTCGACGTATCTCTACGCTATCCAGACTCCTTACTGTCTCAGCCTCTCCAATACTATCTCTAAAATTATTGTTTTTCCACTGAACAATTTTAAATTATCAACAAATCATTTTCCTATTTTAAAAAGTCTATTGGACTAGCTTTAATGAAACATTTATTAAGTACATTTGGAATTCAGTATATTATAATTACATATGGCAAGAAAAACTGGAACATTTTGTTACTTGTCTAAGTTTTTGTTTTCCTTATATCCTTAAAATCTTCTCGGACTTTACTGTGGGATCTAACATCTCGCCCCTAGACCTCAGCTGGCTAAATGTGGAACAAATGAAGTTTTCTTTGTTTGGAGGGATGCCAGTGGTGAAAGTTTGAGAAACACTCGTCTAATACCGGTGCTTCAGATTCGACATAAGAAAAAAATGTATTCCATCAGACCTAACCAGTAAGAATAAGAAAATCTATTTCAATAACATCAGTCAACAATACTAAGCTTATCAGTTGTTAGCCCTAGTCAAAGTACCGTCAGTAAAACTGTCAACACAAGCTAAGTTTTATGTTACTAATCTTATCAAATGGTAAGAAATAGGTTAATGTTGTTTTTCGAAGTAACTTTTATGAACATATTACTTGGCACTCCTGGCAGTACACCACCCATCAGTCTGACCAATAACACACACACAATTTTTCCTGAAGCTATAACAGGTCGCCTGTTCATATTATTTATTTATTTTATTTTTTTTGGAGTTGAAGAAATAAGTGGTGGCGATATCAATGGCGCGTGTGTTCTATCTATAAAATCTTTTATGACTGATAAATCAAGCCGAAACTTGTACTATTGATGCGGCCAAATCTTTCAAGAAACATCAAAGATGGCTGCCTAATCATAAGATATGCGTTTCGGAGTGTAGTCTCAAATTTGATCCTATTCCATCCTTTGCAGTTCTAGCATGTAACAATCTTCATTTCTGAAAAAAATGTTAGGCCTACATCAAAATATGAATGTATGTGTAGATTTGTCAATTTTCTTACTAGCATCTTTTAGTAAACTTAATGAAACAGACAAGGTACACAAAAGTAAAAAGGCGAAGTGAAGTCAAGACCGAGACTAAAATTGTAGGCTAATTCCACACCTTGGACTTTGATCATTACGTCTTGCGCAGGATAATATTATAATATTACATCCCGTACATCTAATAGAAGCGCTATAGCTAAGTACACACCCAGATTTACAATATAATATAAGATTTCTCACTAAGAATACAAAGTGGAAGAGGAAACACTATAAACGCATTAATAACATGTCATAAAATGTCAAAAAGCATTCATCATCATATTTATATATAAAATATTTACAGCATCATATTTATATATAAAATATTTAATTGGGGATGAAGTGACCGGTAACCCCGCCAAGCACTATTTCCGGTATTGAAAGCCTGAAAAAAATTGAGGTATCTATAGTGCATTATTCTGCTATTAAAAAGTTTTATTTCAAAACCTGTGCTATTGTTACTGATTTAGATCCTCCAACGCCGTTCGGCTCAGTGGGCGGCAAGCTGTTTCCACAAAAATCTGTCATTGGCAATGTCTGAAGCCTCTTCCCACCTGCTCTGAGGACCTCTATGAAAGTGTGGCGTGAAGTTGTACTAGGATGTTCCTGTTTGCGATTTCCTCGTAATGGCCTCCATGTTATTGCAACTTTTATTATGCGTAATTCATTTTGTCGGAATACATGTCCCGCAAACCTCATGCGACGCCTTACCAAGGGGTCGATTCCCTGTTTGGCATAGGATTTCCTTGATTGAGACCCAATCACTATAACTGACTCCTCTTAGCCATCTTTGTTGAGCCACATTTAGTCTTTTTTCAATTTCGGCAGATGACTATCCACTGCACTTTATTAATGGAGTCCAGCCACTGTTAGAAATTTTGTAACCTCTCTTGGCTACGCTCTTGGAATTAGTTGAGTGTGGTTTGCTTTAGATTTTATACAGAAAAGGGAAGTTTTATCGTCAAAATCATCTGTTGTGAGGTTTTAAACTAAAAAATCTCTGGAGTTGTTTTTTTTTAACAAATTCCAAACCCCATTTAGCTACGCTCATAAAATTTTGGTGAGTGTAGTTTGCTTTAGAATAATATTGAAGAATGAGTTTTCAACCTCAAAACTCTCTGTAGGGGAAAACTCAAAAACATCTCGAGTGGTTTTAAACTAAAAAAAAAAAGCCATCTGGAGGAGGGGTTTAAACTTGGCTAAGCTCAAAGAATTTTAGTGTGTAATTTACATTTTTTTTTATTGAAGAGGTATTTTTTAGCATCAAACCCCGATGAAGTGGGTTTAAACTCAAAATCCTCTTTGGCTACGCTCGTAGCATTTTCGGTGTGTAATTTGCTTTTTTTTTATTATATAGTCTTTTTTTTCGCTTCAAACCCCGCTGAAGAGGGGTTTAAACTTAAAACCCCTTTGGTTACTCTCAAAGATTTTTGAGTGTGCCATTTGCTTTTTTTTTATATTGAAGAGGTATTTTTTTTAGCTTCAAACCCCACTTAAAAAGGGGGGGGGGGGTAAACTCAAAACTCACTTTGGCTACACTCATAGAATTTGGACTGTGTAATTTGCTTTTTTTTTATATTGAAGAGGTATTTTTTAGCTTTAAACCCCGCTGAAGGGGGTTTTAAACTCAAAACCCCTTTGGCTACGCTCATAGCATTTTCAGTGTGTAATTTGCTTTTTTATATTGAAGAGGAGGTTTTATAGTAAATTTTGGAGGGGTTTTAAAATCAAAATCTTCCGTAGCTATGCTCTTGGAATTTGGGGATTGTCGTTCTCATTATTTTTTGTTTGTTTTGTTTTATAGAAGATTTAAATTTAACTGCAAAGCCCCCTGGTAGGGGTTTTAAACTCAAAACCCTCTTGGTTGCGCTGGGGCAAGTGATGGTTTAGTATTAAAATCTCACCTAAAATAAACAAAATCAAAACAAAAAATCAGTCACTTAAGTCCGTCTCCCCCCCCCCCCCCCAACATCTTCCCCTGGCTACGCCCATGACCTCCATACAAAACATAGGTTCAAATAACACTAGGATGGCTGCCTGGTCGTGCGGTTTGCACGCTGGACTGTCGTTCGGACTTATCGATGGTCCCGGGTTCAAACCCTGCCCGCTCCCATCCCCCGTCGTCCTGCGGGAGGTTTGGACTAGGAAGTAATTATCTTCAACTCTGAAGGAACATCCGAAATAAGTAAAACATATTACAAACAAACTAGTGACTAATACATCTACTTTGAAACAAATGGTGCGCAGCCAATAATAATGCTTTATAGAAGTAGGGCGTTGGATTTAATATGTCAAGTTTCTACATTTACCTGTTGATATTGTACACACTTAGACCTTGACCTACATGCATTGATATAATCATGTGATGTCTAAAAGGAAACACAAGAAAATTAAAACTAAATAGGGCCTACCCAGGTAAAAGTGAAATGTTTTAAAGTTGACAACTTCAGTGGATATCATTGACATAGTTAAACTGCTTTGAATCCACGTGTACCACATACATTATTAGACCTTAGTAATTGAACTTAAAAGTACTGTCTCCGTCTTTCTGTCACATACTCTCTCTCTCTTTCTCTTTCTCTTCTCTCTCTCACTCTCTTTGTGTAAATAAGACTTTTGCTTATCTCTTATTTCTCACGCAGGCTCATATAATCTACATATCAGGCCTACTACACGCCTTAGTGTTATGACTAGATTTACTACATCTATCAGTAGTTAGTCTGTCCTGGATGTACATGCAGTCGTCTCATGAAAAAAGCCTATTCTGTTTCATTATAATGTTGACATAACTTAAATATTCGACGTCAACACATTTGGACTGTTTTTAAAATGTAGGTATGAACACGCTGTCAAAATATTTTAATGTTTATTTTATGAATCCTAATTGATTTGAACAACTAGAGTCTAGATGAGACTGACGTAGTGTTTTTAAAAAGTGACCAAGTTCCCGAAAATAGATTTAGTAGTAAGTCAAAAAGTGAAAATAATGTTGTTTAAATTGAAACCTTATCTAGAAACATATATTATAATAAAATCAGAAAGAAGGGTTGTAATGAAAATAATAGGTTGCCTGAATCAGTGAAGAAAACCAACGACTTAGCAGAGTTTAAGTCGCAACATGTATGACTTGATTGACGCATGAAATACGTAGGACCTAATTATCTTTTCCAAAATAATTATTGGTACGTACTATTTATGTTTATTAAGTATTTTTATAATGTTTTTTTATCATACTATGGCTTGCATAATTAATGTAAAAAAAAAGGTAAGGTTCCCCTTACAGACCTTGTGGTCTATAGGGCAGACGATGTAAAGGTCATCTGTTTCTATGGCCTACGGTTAACGAGAGTGTCATGAGGCCAGCACAACGACCTTGCATAATTAATTTATAAAACAAAAAGGGTTTGCCTTGAGAAAAATGAAAATTGTACCGAGGCTAAATTTGGCTAACTACAAAGTATGAGGAAATCGGATTTTTATGAGCTTTTCTATGGAAGATTCTACATTCAACAGTACTCAATATTTCTGAATTCTATAAAACTGTATGATTTTATACAAACTTCTTGATCTAGAACACAATTCAAAAGTTTAGAGAAATGAAAGTGATGTGTAACCGTGATTTCGCGAGACTTTATGTAGACTCATGAAATAGGCCTACTCATGTCATTAGCATATCATTATGCAGCGACATTGACGCCAAATTCACTCCTCTGAGACCGCACTCGTGACAATCGACTTTCCTAATGGGCCTTTGAAGCTATGGACGGAGAAAAGAATTAAAGAGCTTCTCATGGCAGAACAACATTTTCACCCACGACACCTCAAGTTCTCAGACAAGCAGAAGATAAAAACACGTCTTGACTGTCACGTGACATAAGCATCAGTGAGGATATGATTCAAGTTAGTCAAGAAACTCATTAGAAACACAGTGCGGCGTGTAAACACAGATACGTTCACGGACATTGGTAAAACAAGACGAAGACTCAGCACTGTTTACTTCCTTTCTCTCTGTCTGTCTCTGTCTGTTCTCACTTTGTGGAGAGAGTTGTGTCTCTGTCTGTCCTCACTTTGTGGAGAGAGTTGTGTCTCTGTCTGTCCTCACTTTGTGGAGAGAGTTGTGTCTCTGTCTGTCCTCACTTTGTGGAGAGAGTTGTGTCTCTGTCTGTCCTCACTTTGTGGAGAGAGTTGTGTCTCTGTCTGTCCTCACTTTGTGGAGAGAGTTGTGTCTCTGTCTGTCCTCACTTTGTGGAGAGAGTTGTGTCTCTGTCTGTCCTCACTTTGTGGAGAGAGTTGTGTCTCTGTCTGTCCTCACTTTGTGGAGAGAGTTGTGTCTCTGTCTGTCCTCACTTTGTGGAGAGAGTTGTGTCTCTGTCTGTCCTCACTTTGTGGAGAGAGTTGTGTCTCTGTCTGTCCTCACTTTGTGGAGAGAGTTGTGTCTCTGTCTGTCCTCACTTTGTGGAGAGAGTTGTGTCTCTGTCTGTCCTCACTTTGTGGAGAGAGTTGTGTCTCTGTCTGTCCTCACTTTGTGGAGAGAGTTGTGTCTCTGTCTGTCCTCACTTTGTGGAGAGAGTTGTGTCTCTGTCTGTCCTCACTTTGTGGAGAGAGTTGTGTCTCTGTCTGTCCTCACTTTGTGGAGAGAGTTGTGTCTCTGTCTGTCCTCACTTTGTGGAGAGAGTTGTGTCTCTGTCTG
Organism: Biomphalaria pfeifferi; assembly: GCA_030265305.1. NCBI lineage: Eukaryota > Metazoa > Mollusca > Gastropoda > Planorbidae > Biomphalaria > Biomphalaria pfeifferi. The sequence continues at coordinate 6,085,971 of JASAOG010000001.1, forward strand.
TCCTCACTTTGTGGAGAGAGTTGTGTCTCTGTCTGTCCTCACTTTGTGGAGAGAGTTGTGTCTCTGTCTGTCCTCACTTTGTGGAGAGAGTTGTGTCTCTGTCTGTCCTCACTTTGTGGAGAGAGTTGTGTCTCTGTCTGTCCTCACTTTGTGGAGAGAGTTGTGTCTCTGTCTGTCCTCACTTTGTGGAGAGAGTTGTGTCTCTGTCTGTCCTCACTTTGTGGAGAGAGTTGTGTCTCTGTCTGTCCTCACTTTGTGGAGAGAGTTGTGTCTCTGTCTGTCCTCACTTTGTGGAGAGAGTTGTGTCTCTGTCTGTCCTCACTTTGTGGAGAGAGTTGTGTCTCTGTCTGTCCTCACTTTGTGGAGAGAGTTGTGTCTCTGTCTGTCCTCACTTTGTGGAGAGAGTTGTGTCTCTGTCTGTCCTCACTTTGTGGAGAGAGTTGTGTCTCTGTCTGTCCTCACTTTGTGGAGAGAGTTGTGTCTCTGTCTGTCCTCACTTTGTGGAGAGAGTTGTGTCTCTGTCTGTCCTCACTTTGTGGAGAGAGTTGTGTCTCTGTCTGTCCTCACTTTGTGGAGAGAGTTGTGTCTCTGTCTGTCCTCACTTTGTGGAGAGAGTTGTGTCTCTGTCTGTCCTCACTTTGTGGAGAGAGTTGTGTCTCTGTCTGTCCTCACTTTGTGGAGAGAGTTGTGTCTCTGTCTGTCCTCACTTTGTGGAGAGAGTTGTGTCTCTGTCTGTCCTCACTTTGTGGAGAGAGTTGTGTCTCTGTCTGTCCTCACTTTGTGGAGAGAGTTGTGTCTCTGTCTGTCCTCACTTTGTGGAGAGAGTTGTGTCTCTGTCTGTCCTCACTTTGTGGAGAGAGTTGTGTCTCTGTCTGTCCTCACTTTGTGGAGAGAGTTGTGTCTCTGTCTGTCCTCACTTTGTGGAGAGAGTTGTGTCTCTGTCTGTCCTCACTTTGTGGAGAGAGTTGTGTCTCTGTCTGTCCTCACTTTGTGGAGAGAGTTGTGTCTCTGTCTGTCCTCACTTTGTGGAGAGAGTTGTGTCTCTGTCTGTCCTCACTTTGTGGAGAGAGTTGTGTCTCTGTCTGTCCTCACTTTGTGGAGAGAGTTGTGTCTCTGTCTGTCCTCACTTTGTGGAGAGAGTTGTGTCTCTGTCTGTCCTCACTTTGTGGAGAGAGTTGTGTCTCTGTCTGTCCTCACTTTGTGGAGAGAGTTGTGTCTCTGTCTGTCCTCACTTTGTGGAGAGAGTTGTGTCTCTGTCTGTTCTCACTTTGTGGAGAGAGTTGTGTCTCTGTCTTCAAGCTACTTTTTGATATTTGAACCCATATGTATTTTATGTCACATCACACTCTAGTTTCAAATAAATCATAAAGTAAATATAAAAAAATTTCTTCACTAAAATACAAAAGAAAAAGTATTAGTCTCCCGGTTGAGGGGGAGAGTCGACCGCATCTATTGCCCCTCGCACGGGTACCGACCACGCCATTTTAATTGTTATATAGATTAGGGTTTACTGGGCGTTAGGGTTTTGAAAATAATCCCCCCCCCCCCCCTCAAAAGTTCTGGATCCGCTAGTGTGTGAGACCAAGGTTTTAACAAAAGTTTTTGAATTTACATTTATCAAAATTTAAACTCGTACCCCCACAGTAGAACTTTATGAAGAGTTTGTATTGATTGAAGTGACATATTTTAAATAACGTTTGTACTGCTTCATACAAGATCAATTACACAGTTAGCTCTCTTTATAAAATGAGATATTTTTTTTGTATTGTTATAAGCCAATGTATAAAAATTAAAATTTGAATTATTTTTTTAATAAGCAATCATGGAGCGAGCAGGTGATGGAGAAAAAAAGATTGATAAAGAATTAAGTGTTTCTAGGGTAGGAGTTGACAGCTTGAGCTTTGATGATTTACAAAAGGTAGGGCATGTGGCGTTCAGGGTTAGTTAGAGATGTAGGCTTATACCCAGTAGGTAACCTAATGATATATGATTTATAAAGCTATTATTTTTATGTAGGCTACGGCTATATTTATTTTGATTACATTTATTTAGATTACATTTGTGTAGGTTATATTGTAATGGTTTAAGCTACATATTTTAACCTATACAGATTTTATCTCTAAGGGCTTATGTGTTGAATTTGAATAAAAAAAAACACCTTACATCTGTAGGCCTATAATTTACATTGATATATTCAATAATGTTTATGTACAGCAATTTGATATATGGGGCTGTACAGGCTACGTTTATATTCTTGATATTTAGAAAATATTTGAAGTAATCGTAATTAGGCATTATTTATACATATTCAAGTTTTAGATCTTTGAGTCAGATTAATCTTGGTAATAATTATATAAGCTAGATACAAGATCCGTAAAGAATAATAAGTCTCAAAATTATGTCTATGATGCTATGTGTTAATCCTAATCAGAATCACAATAGAACCCCATGTTACATGCACTTTATTTATTGTAACCTTGACCTTCCGTACCTGCTTTTTTGTTCCACTTGGGCGGCATGCCAGCGGACTGATTCCATTGGATATTGAAGACGTAAACACTTAAAACAGCACGCCAACTTTTTTGGCAAGTCATATTGTAAACATGTAGACTAGTAGAACAACACAACCACGTGGTCTATCGGATCTCTCAATGTGGCTGTCATTTGTTTTCATTTGGATTCCGCTTTTGTAGTTTTGTTCTTTTTGAAGATATGTATAGATCTAGAGTTCAATATGTGTATATCTATATATGTGTATAGCCAGTGCTTTTTTGTGACGGTACGCAACGGTACGGCATACCGGCACCTTTTTTAATGTGGGAAAAAAATTATTACTTTTCTTGTATTTTAACGTTTATTGTTAATTTATTAGTAGTTAAAAGTTAGGCAATCCATCACTGAGTACCGGCACCTTTTTTTTTTTTTTTTTTTTTACCAAAAAAGCACTGTGTATATCTATATGATTTCATTGGATATCCAGGTCTTTAAAGACTACGAAAGTTACAACTTGACTCTTATTGGGTGGATTTTTTGTTTTAATATATCTAGCGGATATAGAATTTTTTTTTTTAATTCAGTATCCAGACAAAGACAAAAAAAAAAGTACCAATACGTAATTCAAAATGAGCTAGATCTAGCTGACTTAGTTAGCTAAAGAGTAGGAAAAGAAATGGCGTGTACATGTTATTACTAAAACATGACCTATCACACCGTTAGTTGATCTAGGGACATTTCAGAATTGTTCTTAACAGTTATGTGAATGCCAATCACATTATAAGGACCTATATGCACCTGTGTTTAAACATAGATTGATGGTTGAAGTGATCTTTTGGCCAGTGCATAAGTCTGCTCTTATACACATTCTTCAACAGCAAGTAGGCCTATTATTAATGAATGCAAATGTTTGCTGATAAGTCTACTGGGCTACTTGAAGGTCTACAAGAGGTTATTACTTTTATATTCATTGATTTTTTAAAACTAGTCTGTATATTATTTATATAAATGAAGCCCCCCACCCCATCCCCAAAAGCTTTCAAGAAAATATGCCCTACAGTTAAGATAATTTCTTTAATTTGATTTTAAAATAAAAAAATTGAGTTTGCACAGTTGGTCACGGCAATAGATTATGTAATATGGTTGCTTCTTAGATAATATGGATGCTTCTTTTAATAATATGTATGCTTCTTAGATAATATGGATGCTTCTTAGATAATATGGATGCTTCTTAGATAATATGTATGCTTCTTAGATAATATGGATGCTTTTTAGATAATGTGGATGCTTCTTAGATAATATGGATGCTTTTTAGATAATGTGGATGCTTCTTTGATAATATGGCTGCTTTTTAGATAATGTGGATGCTTCTTTGATAATATGGCTGCTTTTTAGATAATATGGATGCTTCTTTGATAATATGGATGCTTTTTAGATAATGTGGATGCTTCTTTGATAATATGGATGCTTCTTAGATAATATGGATGCTTTTTAGATAATATGGCTGCTTCTTTGATAATATGGATGCTTTTTAGATAATGTGGATGCTTCTTTGATAATATGGATGCTTTTTAGATAATGTGGATGCTTCTTTGATAATATGGATGCTTCTTAGATAATATGGATGCTTTTTAGATAATATGGCTGCTTCTTTGATAATATGGATGCTTTTTAGATAATGTGGATGCTTCTTTGATAATATGGATGCTTCTTAGATAATATGGATGCTTCTTTGATAATATGGATGCTTCTTAGATAATATGGCTGCTTCTTTGATAATATGGCTGCTTCTTTGATAATATGGATGCTTCTTAGATAATATGGATGCTTCTTTTAATAATATGTATGCTTCTTAGATAATATGGATGCTTTTTAGATAATGTGGATGCTTCTTAGATAATATGGCTGCTTCTTTGATAATATGGATGCTTCTTAGATAATATGGATGCTTTTTAGATAATGTGGATGCTTCTTAGATAATATGGCTGCTTCTTAGATAATATGGATGCTTCTTTGATAATATGGATGCTTCTTAGATAATATGGATGCTTCTTTGATAATATGGCTGCTTCTTTGATAATATGGCTGCTTCTTTGATAATATGGATGCTTCTTAGATAATATGGCTGCTTCTTTGATAATATGGATGCTTCTTAGATAATATGGCTGCTTCTTTGATAATATGGATGCTTCTTTGATAATATGGATGCTTCTTAGATAATATGGATGCTTCTTTGATAATATAGATGCTTCTTAGATAATATGGCTGCTTCTTTGATAATATGGATGCTTCTTTGATAATATGGGTGCTTCTTTGATAATATGGATGCTTCTTAGATAATATGGATGCTTCTTTGATAATATAGATGCTTCTTAGATAATATGGCTGCTTCTTTGATAATATGGGTGCTTCTTAGATAATATGGGTGCTTCTTTGATAATATGGATGCTTCTTAGATAATATGGATGCTTCTTTGATAATATGGATGCTTCTTAGATAATATGGATGCTTCTTTGATAATATAGATGCTTCTTAGATAATATGGGTGCTTCTTTGATAATATGGATGCTTCTTAGATAATATGGATGCTTCTTTGATAATATGGATGCTTCTTAGATAATATGGATGCTTCTTTGATAATATAGATGCTTCTTAGATAATATGGATGCTTCTTAGATAATATGGATACTTCTTAGAAGCTTAATTTACAACTATGAAGGAAGCTCGAGTTCGAATCTGGACCCGGGATGTGTTGTGTTTGCTGAGCGCCTAAAGGCAGCGCGGAAACCTTCTACCACCCCCTCACGGGTCCGCAAAGGAGATTGGACCATGGCGCACTGAGTATGTTATGGAATATGTGATATACAAAAGCAATTTTTCTTTAAAAAGATTAAAATGTGTGCCACTAAAAAGACTTTTATCACAATTCTCTTTTCCTTAAATTTCTTTTTTTTTTTTAAATATCGCTCAAGAACTAGCTTAACAAATCTTGTATCCATCTTGTGTTCACTTAGGGCAAACAAGAAACAGATTTAAATATTGACGCTGCTCCAATAAACGCGCCTGGTGTGGAGTGTGACGCCATGGCTGACAAGAAAGAAACGACGTCACCAGATCTGGTGGATGACATACAACAACATCTTGGAGGTTATGGTCGATACCAAATCCTCATTTTTTTACTGCTGAGTTTGGTGTACATGAGAGGAGGCTGGCATGTGTGGATATCAATTTACCAGGTAACGTTTGATCAATGTATGCTCACTGTAAGGTTGTGGTTGTTTCTTTTATAAGCCTTCCTAACACTGGCAGGGTATAAACATATATCGTGAATGCGCTAAAGGTAATAGAATAGTTTGTGGCCTATTATCTACGTTTCAAGGCTACTTTAAGGTGATTGATAATATTTCATTGTAACACAGCATCACAATAAGTCTTTTAGTGTGTGTCACTATAAAAATACATTGCACTTTATAAAATTTCCATACCCTTTAAAAAAGACAAATAACATTGGCGACCGGCACTTGTGCTTTCATTTTCATAAATGCATTGCAGCCGAATTGTTTAACGATTCTTGCTATCCAGGCTCTATGCACTCTGCTCCACACGACACAACTACTCAAAGAACTTGACAACTCAGGGTTCCAAAGTAACATAAAACCTAAATATCCAATAAATCACAGCTAATACTGTACAAAGGGCAACACGTAACAATGACTGTACAAACGTTTCACCGCTGATAACCGTAACGCTGTATCAAACTCTAGTGGCCTTTCTGTCTCGTCCTGGATTTGCTCTGGGTTCAACTGTTCGGGACCGACCTCACACCGGTCTTGCTGTACCAGATTCGATCTTATATCGTTACATGAGAACCAATTTGTCTTGACTGTGGCACCTTCGCTCTTTATAAAGGGTCCCCAAAAGGCCTTCTTGAACCGTCGGAACATCGTTCTTCATTTCTGGATAATCACTTGACTATATCCGACGTGACTGACCTGAGTATTGTTCACAACACAGATTTTTCCCGAACGTCGCCGCGTCGTCACTCGTCACGGTTAACCGCTCGTCTAGCGCTGGTCTGTGTAATTTAGGTCGGCTGATTACACATATACAATTACCCCTATCCTAATCACCACCAGAGTTATAACAATACTAGTTATAACAATACTAACGGCGTATGCTACGCCGTTATTTTGCAGGGCCGGCCTTATGCCACTGCAACTTATGCGACCGCACTTTCGTAGGACCCGCACTAATTCTAGGTGTGTCAATTATTAAATCAATCCATTTTATAACTTAATAACAGATTTTCCGCGGCCTCCTATCGATTTACCAGGATCTCCTGGAAATCTCCTGAAATTGCAAAATATACAAAAAAGTCCTGAAAATATACGGAAATTATTGAAATCTTTTGAAAACTCATACAAAGATCCTCAAATATATAGACAAAAATAGTCTTTTTGGGGTTTCATTCAATATGGAAAACGCCAATCCTACGCGCAATAAAAAAAAAAAAGGCATTATGCAATACCCGTAATTGTGGAATCTAGTGAAAGAAGCTTCTCGCGCCTCAAACTAATGAAGAATTACTTGAGGTCAACAATTCTCGAAGATAGATTGAAACATTTGGTAATTCTTGCTATTGAGCGTGATCTATGTAGGAAACAGAATTCTTATGATATACTATATGACTTCTCTACACGAAAGGCTAGTGTAGTAATTCTGTGCATAGTAAAGAATGAATAAAATGCTGAGACGAATTTTTTTTTAATACAATCTCTTAATTTTCACTTATTATCCGTATCTCTACCCAAACTGGGAACCGCGAAATCCGTTTCGCATTGGGCCCCAGAATGGTTAAGTCCGGCCCTGCTATTTAGTGACGGGTGAATACAGAGTAGATTACTTGTTCTCTTTCCATGGCTTCTTGGTCACAATGGTTAAGTCCGGCCCTGCTATTTAGTGACGGGTGAATACTAGTTGTTCCCCCCCCCCTCTTTTTTTTACGTAGGGTAACTCTAATCAGGCTTGAAGAAATAAAATAGTGATCGTTCCTTTTCGTCTTGTCCAACTGTTGAGCCATGAAGAGAATTATATAGATAGATAGATAGTGAATAGTTTCCTTGTATAGTTGGAATCTTGTATTAGTTAACTAGTGGTTAATTTAATGAAGGCAGTTTGAACTATTTGTATTACTATTTGTGTACATTTGCACATCACCGCATGTGTGATGAAATAACTAGACACATTGTAAGTATGTCTTCCTTACAAACACCTAACATCTTGTGAGTTGTATTGAACAGTCTGAGACACAATCACCCATGCATTCTGATGGACAATTTTAGATCGTCAAATGCTTGCTGAACTAGATTTCAAACTCGATATGAGTGGTCTTTATCATAAGGACAACTTTATGGTTTTAAACTTACAAAAGAACATTTTGTGATACTGTAGGCCGATAATTTAGCTACTTAATTAATTTTGAAATTACATCACCTTTGTTCTATCTCTAGGGTTGGACTCCTACTTTCCACTGCAAGAGAAGTCCCGGGCTCAATCTGAATGATTCCGTACCTTACTACGAGGAGAACGGACAACTGGTCTTCAGCCAATGTGATCAATATGTCAACCTGACCCTAAATAACAAGACAGAGGCATGCACCAATGGCTGGGAATACCTCTGGGAGTCTTCTTACACCTCCATTGTTTCCGAGGTAAGAAAACTGTATTTGTCATGATCTCAGAAAATATCTTTGCACTAATGTATGAGAATCAGTTTCAATAGAAGAGTTTATAAAGTTCAGCTACTCCTAATTACAGTGTCATAGGAATAAGCATTTGCAGATATCTATGTCTATTTGCCAGTGCACGCGTTACGTCTAAACACCTCTGAATAACGCGAAATGAATTTTAATCTTGATTTAAAAATGGTCTATATGTATTGGCATGAAATATGGATAACTAGGCCAACATTATTTTTTGTTCACTTTTCAGCTCTGTAGAATCAAATTTTGTAGCTCAAAGTAATTTCTTTAGTTGGCAACACTACGCGTTCTTTATCTTTATTGTGTCTCTATCTTTTCAAAATCTCTCCTAATCTTGTTGTTTCTTACCTTCATAGATTTTTCTTGAGGTTCTTGTAGAGCACCACATTTCTTAATGTCGCTTTTCTTCGTTTTCTTTATTAGTGAATTTTTTGGCTTAAAAGACTCAAACAGAATTTTAAAAAGTGCAAACAAAAAGAGTAGACTAAAAGGATTAACTGTAATCCGAAAATCCCCAATAACATATGTTCTCACCTATCATTGATCACTAGATTGTAAAATTAGTAATTTTTTATATTCCTTTTTCCTAGTACAATTTGGTGTGTGCAGACAGCTACCAAAACGAACTGACCTCCACGATGTACATGGTGGGCTCAGCTGTTGGCGTTTTAACCCTTACACCTTTAGCCGATAGATTCGGAACCAAATCTGTCATGCTGGTGTCTCTCTGGTCTCAGGCAGTCTTTGGTACAGTCCTTATTTGGTCTTCAAACATCATTGTGTTCTGTTTGTGGAAGTTTTTAATCGGGCTGACAAATATGGTAGGATTTTGTCTTACGTTTTATTTAGTGTTATACGGGACAACAAAAACAATGCAATTTTTCAAAACCATTTATTTTTTAAAGAATTAAAACACAAAAGTTTGAGATCTCAAATTAAACAGAGGAACCCAAATACACTCTATAATGTTATATTATAAAGTCAATCTCTCACTCACAATGTGTGTGTATAACCTTCAATATTAATTTTAAATGAATAACCAACATTACCGTAATAAAAGCGTAGTTAATAAACTGCTAACCACAAGACTAAAGATGGAAAATCTAGGCTACTAGTATTTTCTTCCCTTAAGGGAGGTAAAGTAAGTAATCAGAATAACAGCATACGACCACTAGCACAACCATTGAATAAATCATGGCCTGAGAAAAAGGAAAGATTGAATTCTTCGTGTATTTTTCAGACCGCCCCTCCCCCTTTTTTTTTCAAACGTTTAGACCCTCGCGGTCTCAACCCATTCCGTCCAGAGTTTAAAACCCAGCAGTTCAAACATTGCTAACAAAGTTTTTGTCGCTGATGATAATCTTTTTAGAATTAATCACAGCTAAATTTTAAACAGAAATCATGTCTCAATGCAACAAATGTAATGTTTCTATTGCATTTGAGTGATAGACTACAAGTTGGTTACAATGTAGTTTGCAATATAAACATTGCGATTACCTTGGCTTTAACCAGATTAATATTGAAGTTATGGAATAAATATGCAGTCTCTCCATTGAGTGCGTTTATTCTGCTTTTTTTTTTGGGTATGACAGACGATTTAGTGCAGCAGTTTGGGCGCAGAATATTTTGGCGCTAAATGTTTTAGATTTTTTGTTCAAACGTATGCATACTACTTGTATATATATTGTTGTATAGTATGGAGCGCAAAAAAAAATGTTTATCATTAATAGTTTTTTTTTAATTATCTTTAAAATTTCTAGCGCCAAAACGGCTGCGTTAAAACATCGCGTACCGTGACAAAGAATCATTTTAAATGTACTAAAACTATTGTGTGTGTGCTCTCCAATAGACTATCGCTTTGAACGTGTTTGTCCTGATGACTGAGACTTTTGATGCCAACCATCGTACTATTCCAATCATTGCCTTGGAGTTTTTTTGGTCCTTTGGTATTATGTCCCTTGCACTTTTGGGATATCTGATACCTGACTGGAAAGATTTAGAACTGACCATCGCATTGCCTATCAATATTCTCTCAGTCTCGTTTATATTGTAAGTAAATAAACTGTGCGGACTCAATAATTTCTACAGAATTAGCATTTTTGTTGTTATAGTGGGATTATATTTGTAGTTTTTTGTTGATATGGTGGAATTATATAATTAGTCTTTTTGTATGTACCGGTATGGTGGACTTGTAAATGTAGCCTTTTTGTTGATATGGTGGAATTATGTAGCCTAAGCACCCTTTTTGTTGATATACTGGGATTACAGATGTAGCAGTTATTTGTTGATGTGAGTGGGTCTGTTTACACTTTCTGATTATAGCCGGGAAGTGGTTATTGAATGAAAACAATTAAAATGTAAATCTTTTTTTTATCAGAAATAAAAAGTTTAGTTAGGTTTAGTTAGCGACTTAAAGATATCATGTACAGTTTAGTTAGCGACTTTATCATGTGAAGTTTAGTTAGCGTCTTTATCATGTAAAGTTTAATTAGCGTCTTTATCATTTGGCCTGTCTAAATGTTAGCGTATTACTTTTCAGCATCATTCCAGAACCGTTGCCATTTTTGTTGTCCAAAGGTAAAGTGAAAAAAGCCAAAAAGGTCATCGCTCTATTTCTGAAGGTGAATCGTCTGCCGAACATTCCAGAAGTAGAACAAAAATTATCTGCATTCCAGTCAAAGAATAACAAGTAGGACTTTCGATCAGTTTCACCCTATCAATAGAGTTTGATGTGATTTTGATTTTTTGGCAACTATCGGCACATTTTAGATTTTAGACCGTGTTGAGCCCTCTAATTTTTTAAGGATTCTCTTCCCCTTGTAGTAAATACAAAGAGAATTTTGAAAGTTATACAACTTAGAGTATTATAATCAGCTTTTTTTTTGTAATTTAAATATTTAATATTCTACTAATTTTAGTTAATAAAGTATTAATACGACTAATGAAATCTATAGAAAGACTCAGGATTTCAAAAACACAATTCGTTGATTCTCAAACTGGGGCTTCGGTCTTGATCACTAGAGGATGGGGGAGACATGTGGCCGGTCATTAACTTTTCAAGGGACAGAGAATATTATTTACATTGTAGTTTTTGAATATCAACCAAGTAAAATAACAATGACAGCCATTTAAAACCAAAAAGAAAGATTCCGTCCAAATAAAATGTATATCGTTTAAGTAACAAATATCTCTATAGACTCTAAACTTTTTAACTAATCGACCGGGAAATTTTTGAAAGAAAAATCATAGAAACAATCTTTTATCGTGACCTTTTTTTTCAGTTTGAATGCAGCAGCTGACAGCGACGTCACGAGAGATCCTTCTGACAAAAATGTGCCACCACCCAAAGTCTACACAGTGTTCAGTTTGTTCAGGACACCAAAACTTAGAATGATTTCAATTATAATGTTTTATTTATTGTAAGATTTTTTTAGTGTTTGATAATTTATTTTATTTGATAAATCAGTAATAAAATTTTTGAAACGTTATTAAATAGAATTATAGCCTACAATGTTTATTCACTTTGGCCAATGCGGGAAAATTTACCCCAAGTGGTATACTTTTGAAAAGGGTTGGTAGCTCAGTGACTCACAATGGTAGATTCCTGATGGTTTTCCCCCACTAATTAGAAACATTTTGCAACAACGTATTAAGTTAAGGAAGTACTCACAATTCAGGACTACAACAAGCAATGTCTATCTACATAGCAATACAGAACTTCAACAAGCATTGTCTATCTACATAGCATGCAGTTTGTCTGTTGGTGAAAGTGACTTATTTTCGTGACTGTATTATCAGGTTTATGTCGACTTAGTTCAGTCTTTGTTAAGCCTTTTACTATTTTATTAACTTTAATACAAACTTCTCAGCAGTGGTTAAAAAAAGCAACAAGCAAAAGTTATAAAAATCCTTTTGAAAAAGGATAATAACTCTGCACATACAACTATATCTCTCAATAATGTAGAAGTTATTTCCCTTATTCGATATTAAACAAAATAATTAATTGGCTAATGTTTTAAATTGATTCATCTTTTGTTTGTTACAATAAATATTTGGGTGTGGGAGAAATAACATGTACAAACATTTTACCAGACAGCTTTATAAAAACTCAAATATTAACTTTTAAAAAATTCTAGCGGAAAACAAACTACACAACATGTTTCGACATCAAAATATCTCATAGAGCTAGTTAGTTACCCTAGCCATTGATGGATTCATGTATTGCCTATTTGTGTTACGTTCTGTCTGCAGCCTGGTCAATTCACTCTCTTACTTTGGTATAATGTTCAATACGCCAGCACTTAATGGAGATCGTTTTCTCAACTTGTGTATGCTGGGTCTGGTGGAGATACCAGCCAATGTACTGGCTTTGTTCTTCAATAAAAAGTGAGTCACGCTCGTGAGTAGAATTATTACCATAGCAAGATGGAATTTTGTTCTCACACTTGTCTCAACCTAATTAAAAAAATTTTTACGCCCTTTGTATAATTCTAGCAAGAGGTGAGCTAGAGTTACGTCAACTATCAAATGAGGTGGGTTAGAGTTAGCACCCAAGTTAGCGTCAACTATCACAAGAGGTGGGTTAGAGTTAGCACCCACTATTACAAGAGGTGGGTTAGAGTTAGCACCCACTATTACAGGAGGTGGGTTAGAGTTAGCACCCACTATTACAGGTTTGGGCTAGAGTTAGCACCCACCCACTATTACAAGAGGTGGGTTAGAGTTAGCACCCACTATTACAAGAGGTGGGTTAGAGTTAGCACCCACTATTACAGGAGGTGGGTTAGAGTTAGCACCCACTATTACAGGTTTGGGCTAGAGTTAGCACCCACTATTACAAGAGGTGGGTTAGAGTTAGCACCCACTATTACAGGAGGTGGGTTAGAGTTAGCACCCACTATTACAGGAGGTGGGTTAGAGTTAGCACCCACTATTACAAGAGGCGGGTTAGAGTTAGCACCCACTATTACAGGAGGTGGTTTAGAGTTAGCACCCACTATTACAGGAGGTGGTTTAGAGTTAGCACCTACTATTACAGGAGGTGGTTTAGAGTTAGCACCCACTATTACAAGAGGTGGGTTAGAGTTAGCACCCACTATTACAGGTTTGGGCTAGAGTTAGCACCCACCCACTATTACAAGAGGTGGGTTAGAGTTAGCACCCACTATTACAAGAGGTGGGTTAGAGTTAGCACCCACTATTACAGGAGGTGGGTTAGAGTTAGCACCCACTATTACAGGTTTGGGCTAGAGTTAGCACCCACTATTACAAGAGGTGGGTTAGAGTTAGCACCCACTATTACAGGAGGTGGGTTAGAGTTAGCACCCACTATTACAGGAGGTGGGTTAGAGTTAGCACCCACTATTACAAGAGGCGGGTTAGAGTTAGCACCCACTATTACAGGAGGTGGTTTAGAGTTAGCACCCACTATTACAGGAGGTGGTTTAGAGTTAGCACCTACTATTACAGGAGGTGGTTTAGAGTTAGCACCCACTGTTACAAGAGGTGGGTTAGAGTTAGCACCCACTATTACAGGTTTGGGCTAGAGTTAGCACCCACCCACTATTACAAGAGGTGGGTTAGAGTTAGCACCCACTATTACAAGAGGTGGGTTAGAGTTAGCACCCACTATTACAGGAGGTGGTTTAGAGTTAACGTCCACTATCACCAGAGGTGGATTGGAGTTAGGACCAACAATCACTGGTTTATATATTTTTTTTAAATTCTAATAATGTACATGAATGTATTTTAATATATTCAAATAATTTACCGAACGGTCTTGTAGTAGGCCTAAATAAGAAAATAAACTGACGTGAATTACACACAACAATAGGGTCCAGGGATTTTACAAGAGAGGATTTTAGCTGTTCAGGCCGTCCCTCAAATAGTGTTTGATTGGATGATGATGATATTACCGGAATATCCAAGGATGGGGGGAAAAGGGTGGGAGTAATTCTTTTGTAACTCTTGTGATCAGTGATGTATATTTGTAATCATTAGTTGTGGGTAAATAATTATCGTTATAAATTCATAAGCTATAGTCTGTCACCGCCAAGGTCTAGATTTGTAATAATGTTAATTTTGTATCTTTCAGTTTAGGTCGACGTCGATCTATCAGTTTATTTTTACTGATATGTGCTGTGGCCAACCTCATTGTGATATTTATACCGGACACTGCAGGTAAGACATTTTGGAATGTGCTGAAAGTGAAAGACAGAAAGTCAGAGAGAGGAAAAGAGATACAAATGAAATTGTGAGACAGACATATATATTATATTGATAAGACAAATACAGCGCTGGGGAGAGATGAACAGTTGTAAACAGTTTACACATCTGTGTGTTAAGTTACATTGTACTAGCTACTATAGCTACTGAGCTGGTGACAATCCCACTGGGTTGGGTTACTTGGGCTTGTGACAATCCCAGTGGGTTGGGTTACTTGGGCTTGTGACAATCCCAGTGGGTTGGGTTACTTGGGCTTGTGACAATCCCAGTAGGTTGGGTTACTTGGGCTTGTGACAGAATAAAAGGATGGGCTGGAGCTGAATTCGATGCTTGACCGAACAAGTAACTTACATTACAGCTACAAAAATGTAGAGCCAATATTTTAATGTGAAAATGTTATATGTGAAATACAAATACAAGTACTAGTAGATTAAACTCAAAGTGAGGCAATGTGTTAAAAAAAAAGGCAAAAACCTCTTTAGGCAAAGTATTCAAAAGAAAAAAGGCAAAACCAGACAACATCCTTACGCAAAGTAGGCAAAACTAGGGCTGTATGGCTGAGAGATTTTAACTCTTCATTATCTTCTAAGAGGGGAGGTGACTTCGTAATCCTACTCAAGCAGAGTTGTGTTTACTGAGTGCCTAAAGGCAGCACGGAAAACCTTCTTTCAAATACCCCCTCCCCCCAATGCTCCACAAAAGAGATTGGACCATCGCGCTCTAAGCATTTGCGCTGTAAAAAAGCAATTAAAGAACAATACAAATAAAATATTTAAAAAAATTTTAAACGGGGCAAGGAGAAAAGAACAAAATAAAGAATGGAGGTAACAGTACAAGGCGGAAAGTAAGAAACAAAGTACTCTCAAAGATCTACTATTATGCTAATGTTAGGCTAATGTTATGCTAATGTTAGACTAATGTTGTGCTAATGTTATGTTAATGGTATACTTATGTTATGATTTTGCTTGAATTGGCAGAAGGTATAGATCCGGAGAAGTTAAAAACTGCCTTGGTGCTTATTGGAAAATTTGGAATCACTGGTTCCTACTCGACTATCTATTTGTATGCTGCAGAATTGTTTCCAACAATCGTTAGGTAAATATACAAGTTTAATTTGTGGTGCAAACAATGAGAAGAAGCACCTCAATCTGGCAGTTTTCTGCTTTCCTAAATGTGTGATGTCTTTGAGCCTATCCCGTTATAAAGTGATTTATATATCTAACCTTTTCATTTGTTTTTCTTCTTCCCTTTTTGACTTGCCTGTTTGCCTCTTCATCTTAGAAAGACTATGGTTCATCTCATAGAACACATTGCCACGTGACTGTAGAGCCTTATTCTAGAGACATTCTCGTCAACACAAAACGCAGGTTAAAGTGGAATTCACATTGGCGATAGAGTTACCAGACATTTTTCGTTTGGCACTCTTATCTTTTAGAGCTGAGGGAAATGCTTTTTCGCTGTCCGTAGCTTTTTTTGTCACCATATCTCTACATAGTGATAGTTCGGTTTAGGGCTATGTCTTCTATGTAGTCATCATCGATGTCCACTGCTTCGAGGTCAGATTTACATCCACAACTACACTTGCTTGCTGAACATTTATTATGATTCAGCTTTTTATAATTAAGATAGTTGACACAAATCAAATGTAAGTTTTGAGAAATAATTGTCAAAAAATTGTCTAATTTCAAATTTGAAACACAATTCTTCAGAAATCAGGCAGTTGGTGCTTCATCATTTTTTGAAAACATTGGAAGTATAGCAGCACCCAACATGGTTTACGCGGTTAGTATTGTACTCAATCTATCGAATGTTTCAGGATGGACACAAGTCAGTCTCTGTTTTGTGTGACAGGTAGAAATTTGTTTTGTGTGACAGGTAGAACAACAATGTTTTGTGTGACAGGTAGAACTATGTTTTGTGTTACAGGTAGGACTGTGTTTTGTGTGACAGGTAGGACTGTGTTTTGTGTGACAGGTAGAACTATGTTTTGTGTTATAGGTAGGACAGTGTTTTGTGTGACAGGTAGGACTGTTTTTTTTGTGACAGGCAAGACTGTGTTTTGTTTGACAGGTAGGACTGTGTTTTGTGTGACAGGCAAGACTGTGTTTTGTGTGACAGGCAAGACTGTGTTTTGTGTGACAGGTAGGACTGTGTTTTGTGTGACAGGCAAGACTGTGTTTTGTGTGACAGGTAGGACTGTGTTTTGTGTGACAGGCAAGACTATGTTTTGTGTTACAGGTAGGACTGTGTTTTGTGTGACAGGTAGGACTGTGTTTTGTGTGACAGGTAGAACTATGTTTTGTGTTATAGGTAGGACAGTGTTTTGTGTGACAGGTAGGACTGTTTTTTTTGTGACAGGCAAGACTGCGTTTTGTTTGACAGGTAGGACTGTGTTTTGTGTGACAGGCAAGACTGTGTTTTGTGTGACAGGCAAGACTGTGTTTTGTGTGACAGGCAAGACTGTGTTTTGTGTGACAGGCAAGACTGTGTTTTGTGTGACAGGTAGGACTGTGTTTTGTGTGACAGGCAAGACTGTGTTTTGTGTGACAGGCAAGACTGTGTTTTTTGTGACAGGTAGGACTGTGTTTTGTGTGACAGGTAGGACTGTGTTTTGTGTGACAGGTAGGACTGTGTTTTGTGAACGTTACTGTTAGTGTTGGTCTCGCTATTCCATCGAATATAGATTCTAGATACATAAATAAGTTACATAGAAAGTACAATGCCATCATATTTGATGTAGGATCTTTAGTTTAAAATTATCTGTATGCAACAGAAAAATAGGCTTAACTTAAAAAAAAAAGCATAAGAGAAACTGAGTGATTGAATTTCTACTCGAAAAAGTCTGAGTGTTAATGTTTATAGAAGTGTTTACCTGGCTCTTGTATTTTTGTATATAGTGGCACATCTAATGCTTATAACAACATGTTGAAAGAAAAGTGCCGGAGAATAGAATGAGGTCAAGAGAGAAAGGGGAGGTAAATTAGAGAAGAAGGGGGGGGGGGGAGAGACACTACATAAAAAATCTTTAATCTTAAAAAAGAGAGAGAAACCTTTCAGTGTTTATATTCTGAACGAAGTAAATTGATGAATTATGTGTATTTTCAGAATAACAGTCTGAATAATCTCCCTTTGGTACTATTTGGAGGCATGACTATTGTTGGCTGTGGGTTAGTGCTCTTGCTGCCAGAAACTCTCGATAGACCATTACCACAAACAATAGAAGATGTAGAGAGGAACATACCATCTCAGAAGCAAATCAAAACGCCATCCATCTGATCTGTGTAGCTTCCTCTCATTGAAAGGGCAGAGAGTCGCCTATTATTTTTCACCACCTGTCGCAAAGAAAAAAAGAGAGAACGCACCAAGTTTCCCTGATTCATTGAAAATAAGAAATGTTAGCAGTGCCAGAAAAACAAAACAAAAAAAAACAAAAACTATTAGCAAGACTTACTCCTACTATCATGGTAGACCACATTTGTGTGTGTGTGTGTGTTTGCTTTATGATTTTAGTGTGGGCGCAATCACATGGCACGGGTTCATTGCATCAGAGCCTTTGACCAATAGGAGCTTACATAGAACGAGAAAATGAAATGACTAAAAATTTTAATATCAGTGGGTATATTTATCCCAATAGTGTTTAGTGTCCCATGTGTATGTAGGCCTATCTTTTGGGTTTAGTAGAGTCTTATCCCCCCTCAAAAAACATTTTAGCATTCACTCCATACAGTTTGGCGATACCCATATTAGTAACATTTATACATTTTAGAACAAGGTAAAATTAATTTTCGCTCTGTCTTATCCCAAGAGCTGAATATGTTGTTGAAATAGTGAACATTCAGTTTTACTCTCAACATCATCTAGCTCAAACATAGTGCAGCTTTTTTTTTTGTTGGTTCCCAAATGTTTTTGTTTTTATTTGCTCAATTTATATATTTTTAATTGTATTACATTTTAGTACAAGGTTGAGCTAGGCACTGTCTTAAAGCTTATCTAAAGGGGAAGAACTCTGCACTTAAAACTATATCTCTCGATAGTGGAGAAGTTATTTCTCTTTTTTGATGTGAAGCAAGAAATTATTTCCCAATAATTAATTTACTAATTGGTTAATTTTTTATTGATTCATGTTTTGTTAGGTACGATAAATAGTAATTTAAAGTTTCAACTTGTTCCGAGAATGGGTGTGTGAGAAATGACGTGTGCAATTCTCTGAGGGGAAAAAACCCTAAATATTTAGCCATGTATCTGAATACTGAAGAACTTTCCATTGTCAGTATCAAAAAATTAATTCATGGTAACAATCGGAGAAATAACGTGTGCAGACTTTTTATCAGACAGACAGAGTGAAGATAAACTTTGTAAAAATGGTTGTAGATTGGTGAATTCGAGGTCATTGTCGTGTATGTGTGTTCCTTTCTAAAATCTTTGAGTTCAAGTTGACCCAGACTAGCCACTTATCAGTGTGCGGGCTGAATGCAGATACCTTTGTTATCATGTAGGTTTTCTGTAGGGCCTACATTGTTTACATTTCTGTATGCTACAAAAAAAAAACAGATTAAGAATTATTTAGAGTTCCGACCATTAGAAATACAATACTTCATTATTTCATTATTTTATATTATGTAATTTAAAAAAACATTAAAATATTTGTTTTCAAATTCCAATTACCGTGTTGATTATTTAATAATTTGATTGTGTATTTTAGGCCTATTATTAACTAACTAACAGATGTCATTTCGTGTCTTTCTAAAACAATATGCGATAAATTTGTTAAAATGATGGCAAATAGGGAAATAGTAGTATTAGTACAAGATTCTACAAACCTGTCGTCCCATATTGAGAGGCTGATGCTCACTGTAATTATAAGATATGTTTCACCAGATGATGGGCTCCATAATGAACGTTTTCTAACCTTCCTAGAGATGAGGAGCTACACAGGGAAAAGTATGGATAATATTGTGCACAGTTAAACTACTAATGTACGTAAAATAGATTTTAGTAAACTTCGAGTCCAGTCATGTTCATCTAATACAAGGGTAAACAGCAAATACTATTGTTACATTTATTCCATGTCCTGGTCATTCTCTTGTTGGTAGTCCAGCAAATTTAGCAAACTTTTTTTTAAGAATTCAGAAATATATCATTGCTTTTAAAGGTTTCACTATACATACCGGTAATTGTGTGTAAGTTAAACCTTCTAAATATCCGAAAATCATATTTGGTATTGATATGTGATATCTGGACATTTAAAGGGATCCATAACTTAGGCGCTTTTCAAATCTAAACCCGATCCTAGCTGTCACCCGTTGCAGCCCTCTTGTGACATCACTGATTTAGATTTAATTATATTATTTTTTAAACAGTGGTAAAAATGTTAAGTTCATCTTTATTATAATCTAAATTTAGATCAGTAGATCTACAGTGCAATGCAAATATAAATAAATAGGTTCCTGGCAAGGGCGCCCGGATGATTTTTTTTGCGGGGGGAGTTGCAAGTTGCTACCTATGGCTCTAAGTCATAACTTCAACTTTCTTGTTACTGAGAATATTAAAGAAAAGAACTGGTGCTCTCCCACCCCCACCCTATGTGATATTAAGTGCACTGTAAATACTTAATTCGTGAAATAAAATAAAAATGTGAACATAGTATTTACAGTACACCTTGTCAAGTTTATCCGTGCGGTCCGTGCAACCCGGTCGATAAAACAATAAATGCAAAAGTTGACTGTGGCTGACGAGACTGTCAATAACTTTATTAATGCTTCTCGTCTCGATGGACAAGCTGGCGATGAATATTTATCGTGCACAGTGCTGATAGTCTTCCTCACGTTCCAGCTCTTGCAACAGGCTGAACTAAGCATTATTATTGCTCGAAAAGTGAGACGTTAATGAAGACACTGACAGAATATAAAGCCGATTCTGTAATAACTCCCAAAATCCAAACATCTGATTTTTGCTTGGTGTGTCTTTCGACTGCATATCCTCGGCATCAACAATACGAAGTTTGTCTGCCAGCGGTCCCGCCTTACTCAAGATGCCATCCCTCAAGGGTTCATCGTCATAATTTAGTTAGTTTCTTATGTCAATGATAATGTTGGTGTGCTATTGAACGGCCAAGGCAACATCTGGGAAAATGGTTCAAGAAAAGATGAATAATGGACGACTATGAAAAGACAAATCAGAACCGCACGAGGAGCAGTAACTTATTGCACATATGCAATTTGTCTGGTTGCACTTGCAGACGTTATTTTAAGATCCGCCAAACAGTCAAAGACCTTCTCAAAGTTGTGACTTAAGGATTCATTTTACTCAGTTCATTGTGTCTCACACAAAAGAGAAAAATTTATTGGGACTGTTACGGAAAAATACACAGTCTTCTTATCTTCAATATTTATGCCTGAGACGTCGTTCAAGTCATTGATAACAAGGTTAAGTCTGGGAGACGCGCATCGTACAAAGGCTGCTTTTGAATAGTTTCCCCAAATGCTTGCCTGACACATTATTCTGAATGTTAGCCATCTAGCCTTTGCCGAGAAGTTTGTCTTTGTCTAGACTCTAAACTGTATGTAATGTTTAGAGGACAATGACGCTAGACACAAATTGTGCGTCTCATGGGCGTAGCCAGGATTTTTTTTTTCGGGGTAGAGAAATCCCCTCCCCTCGCCAATATATATATATATATATATATATATATGTATGTATATATACATATATGTGTGTTTGTGTGTGTGTGTGTACACACATAATTAATCTTTATTTCATTCTGATCTGTCATGCTTTCGGAAGACGTTTATAGTGCCCTAGAATAGTTTCTTCCTGGAGTTAGTGGAAAAATTGTAGACTACCCGCCCTTGCCAGAAAAGGGGTCTGGGGGAGCGCTATGAGCTCCCCCAGCGGGGTTCGGGGCGGAACTATTTCGGTATTGAAAGCCAACAAAATGAATATTCTGAGGTATCTACGGTGCATTATCCTGCTATTAAAAAGTTTTATCTCAAAAACCTAATCTGCTCTCTTACTTATTTAGATCTACGGGCGCTGTACGGCGCATAGGGCGGCAAGCTGTTTCCACAAAAATCTTTCACCTCGTAATGGCCTCTATGTCATCGCAACTCTTATTATGGGTAGGCCTAATACATTTTGTCGGATAACGTGTCCCGCAAACCTCATGCACCTAATTGCTATTCTTACTCACTTAGACCCTCCCGAGCCGTTCGGCGCATTTGCTGGCAAGCTGTTTCCACAAAAATCTGTCACTGGCAATGTCTGAAGCCTCTTGCCAACTGCTCTGAGGACCGCCATAGCATTTCATTGATTGAGATCCGATCTCTATGTGAGCAGGTCAGGGTGGCGCTACTGAGTGAGGCCCTTATTGTTATCTGCTGCTGCTCAACATTTGTTTATTTAAAAAACAGTAGGCGGGTGGTAGCTCTACTGGGTGGGCCCAATCTGTGCACCTCGGTCTGCGACCAAGGGGCTAGAGTAGCCTAAGCAACCAGACAGCACAATTAAACTAAACTAAACTAAACTAGCTAACTAAAAATAAAATAATAAACTGAAATTCTAAAAGGAACTTATATACACTTTATTTACAACCAACTTACAAAGCAATAAAAATATAGATGAATACGAAAATGAAAATAAACTTAGAAATAAACAAAAACTATATATACGCACTACTAAATAATTAATCAACCCTCAAACAACCTAAATTACCCCAACACTAAACAGTAAACTACTAGCAGTAGTACAGCAGAACTACAGCCGAAATAAGGCAGTTAGGCCTTAAGGCAGGAATTATAGTCTGCAATTACAAATAAAAACAAACATAAGACAATATTCAAAAAAAAAATAATAATGGACTATAACACATATATTAGACTGGACTGGTCTAGACCTAGTTAGTGCATACACATAATACAAGCATGAGGTAATTTCAATTACCTACATGTAGCTAATAAAAGCAATACCTGAGTTATTAAAGTCCCAGCCACAACCAACACAGGTCAGGGTAGACTACAATAAACATAAGCTACATCTAGATAATAGTGGATAAGACTAAACAAGCCGCCATGACAGCGATGCTTAGGCGCAGCCCTCTTTTACATTAAAAAGTAGGACAAAATGCCAACTTAAATAGAGTGGTTATCCTAACGATAAAATATTCATAAAAATACATAGGAAACATAAAATAAAATATTTACACATAGACATAGTATAGGAAAGCAAAAAGCATTAAGGGGGTGACGCTACCCAAGTCTACAGAACTTCCGGTTCCATCAGAGGTAATCATGGCTAATTAACTAGCCAGTGACGCCACTACACTAATCAGTCTGCATCTAGACTATAGCAATAGATGCAGAAACAATCAATACAAATACAAACGAAAGAAAGCAAAAATAAAAACATTTTCCAACTTACAGGCGGTCCCAGCTGAAATTACACTACCCAAAAATAACTTTATACAGGCACCACTGTCAGCACTGACCACTGGTCAAGACAAAAGAGAGCTCAACGTGGTTCCGGAGCTAGCTATAACTGGTCAGCGCGAACATATCGGAGAGCATGACATCACGCTAATTATCTAAAACTAAACTGGACAACCTATTTCCCCTAACTTGTACCTAGCTGTACACAACAATAAAATCTAGCAAATTACTAAAGACACGGACTACACAACATTATATACCAAATTAAACAGCATTAAAAAGAGAATCTTAAAATTTAAATCTACAAAAATACAAAAAGGAAGATAAAAAGTTATTTCTATTCTAAACTCATATGGGGGCTCTATACCGTTTACAGACCTGCACATAAACTGATATAAAAAAATAACAACCAATCCAACGCTAATGCCAAAGACAAAAATAAGCAGAACTAACCAGGGACAAAAATAGGAAATAACATCCACAGCTCTAAGGCTAGTTCACTATTTTAAAAACTATTTTTCCTCTACGAGTAAAACACAAATAACAGAAAAAGACTAAAACTAGCAGAAAGTTATAAATAGCGGAAACTACAAAATACTCAGCACTGAACTATAAAAATTAAAAAGGACACTAAATTACAAACATCATAGCCCTGGCCTATATAAATAATATAAATTAGATAAAATTAGGTCAAAAATTAGATCTAGGAGCGCCAGCTCACATCTATAACTGACTCCTAAAATCAGTCTTAGCCATCTTTGTTGAGCCACATTTAGTCTTTTTCAATTTTGGCAGATGACTCTATTCACTACACTTTATTGATGGAGCCCAGCCAGTGCTCGATTTACCGCCGGGGATGCCGGGGATAACCCCGGCACTGTGAGGCTCCATGCCCGGCACTGTGAGGCCCCTTCCCGGCTCTGCTTTAACTTTTACCATCCCCGCCGGGGATGGTATTTAACCCCGGCTCTGCAGAAAAAAAAATTCTACCCGGCACTGGTTTTTTAAGTCGAATAAGTGCAATCACGAAATTTTTAGTTAAATGGAAAAATTTGGTACGTCCATCTACCGAATTAATCGAAATAAGCAAGTAATTTACAAGGTGAAATTATTGGTGCTTTGGCATTATTGAAACAGAAAATGAATACAGATTTTGTTATTTTTCACTGCATGGCTCACAAATTGGAATTAGCTATTCACGATGTATTGAAAACATCAACAAACCTCTCACACTTTCAGATATTTGCTGAATCATTATATTCTCATTTTTCACGATCAACAAAGAATAGAAATCAATTAGAAATTGTGGCCAAAAAAGTACAGAGAACACAGAGAACAGAGAACACAGAGTTACTAAAAATTGGTCGTACATTTGATATTCGTTGGGTGGCATCCTCTTTGCGTAATGTTCAAGCAATCTGGCAAAACTATCCAGCTTTAGTGAAACATTTTGAAACACTCAGTTTGGATATGAGCAGAAATGATCGAGATAGATCTAAATGCAGTGGAATAAGTCAAAAACTGAAGAAATGGATCTTTGTTTAGGAACTAACAATAATCAAAGAAGCCCTTGAAGTTGTTAAAAGTTTATCCCTATTTTTACCAAAAAATTCATCCTCAGTTAGAACAGTAAATGCTGAGATTTCAAATGCTATAAAAACATTGTCAGCCGTCAAAGAATATGATGGTGTCAGTGGTCAGGATTTTTTAAAGGAATTTTCTTGCACAGGTACTTTCAAATAAATCAAGCTTATGCCACCAACGGAAGCGGAACAAAGTTTCACAATTTTAAGAAAAAGTTTTTTCAAAGTTTGGTTGACAACATCTCCTCCCGTTTTGACAACAGCACACTTGTGTTGAAACATGCTGAAGTTTTATGTAAGGCTAATTGGCCAAAAAAACACAGAAGAGTTAATGTTGTATGGAGATCGTGAAATTATGGAACTTCAAAAATTTTTGAAAATTGAAGCACGTCATACTTCAGCAATAGTGCACCAATTTCGCATGACAAAAGATGGTCATGATGCTGATGCAGAACTTAATGAATTGTACAAGAGATTAGATGTTCTGCCAATATCTACAGCTGATTGTGAGCGAGGATTCAGCGCGATGAATTTAACTCACACATCTCTTAGGAATTCATTAGATGTTGAAACTATCAATCACTTGCTTTTTATTAAAATTAATCGTCCGCCACTTCAACATTTTGATGCCAGGTTGTATGCCACAAATTGGTTGAAAGACGGAAGGCATTCTGCTAGCGACCTACCTTCTGGCAAACCAACAAAAGAAGTAGTTATGGAACAGCGCCATAATTTGTTTAAATAGTTTGGATTTTTAGCAAAAAGTTGTTTAGAATTGATTAGACCAATTTCAAATATACAACAACAACGACAATAACATAAACAACGTCATCAACAACATCATCAATAACATGAACAACAAACGCCATCAGCAACAACTACATCAACAACAATTTAATCTACAACATCAACTACTGCATTAACAACATCATTATGTTCTGCAGCAACACCAACATCATCTTCTGCAGTACCAACAACACAAGCTACTAAAAACTGTAAATTCAACCATATATACAACAACATCAACGACAAAAGCAATAACAACGTCATCAACAACAACATCATCAATAACATGAACAAACGCAACAACAACATCTACAACAATTTCATCTACAACATCAACTACTGCATCAACAACAACATCATCTACTGCATCAACATCAACAACAACATCTATTAGCTAAAAAATGAAAACAACACACTTTCCATTTAAAAGTAAATTCCATCTCAACAACAAGCTAGTTTTGATTAAAAACTGTAAATTCAACCAAAATATTTGAAAAAATGAAACAAACAAATTAAAATTAAAATAAATTTCAACATTAGAACCTGTTGTATATCATTTGTTTTTAAGTGTTGTATTGTAAATAATTTGTTTTCGCATGTTGTGTCATGTTATATTGTAGTAGCACTAGTAGTTGAAGTGTTAGTAATAATAATAGTATTAGTGGGAGTAGCAGGATTAGTAGATGGGCTCAGATTGTTTCGAAACCGGGATAACCCCGGCTCTGCTTTAACTTTTACCATCCCCGCCGGGGATGGTATTTATCCCCGGCTCTGCAGAAAAAATGTTCATTCCCGGCACTGGTTTTTTCCTAAATCGAGCACTGACAGCCACTGGTAGAAATTTGTAACCTTTCTTGGCTACGCTCTTGGGATGACTGTGACTGTAGTTTGCTGTAGATTTTATGTCTAAAGGGGAATTTTTATCGTCAAAATCATCTGTTTGGGGGGGGGGGGGGGGTTAAACTAAAAACTCTTGAGTTTTTTTTTTTTTAAACAAATTCAAAACCCCCTTAGCTACGCTCATAGAATTAGGTGAATTTGTTAGTTTTAGAATAATATTGAAGAGAGGTTTTCAACCTCAAAACTCTCTGTAAGGTGATTTAAAACTCAAAACCATCTGGAGGAGTTTTTAAAGCAAAAATTAGTCACTAAATTTCGACCCCCCCCCCCCCCCCCTTTGCGGGAGGAGGATTTCATTTCGGGGGGGGGGGGGTTAACCCTAAAAGCCCTGGCTACGCCAATGATGCATCTCTCTGAACAATAGGAAAAAACTAATGAAATCTTCTCTAATACAATCGCCATCTACAAATCGAATGCCCAAAGACATCTGCTCAGTGCTTGAGATATCTGCAGTTTCATCACCAAAATACTCAGCAAATGCAGTTAATTAATGCAGCTGCTGCCGTATTTTTTAATTTTGCTGCTGCCAGTGCTCCGTTGATCTAAATCAACGTTTTGACTCAGACAATGGCATGTAAAGAACTTTCTTATATCCTCTGTCGTCTGTAAACTGGTGGACGTGTTTAATCAATTAATATTTTATCGAGCGCCAACACCGACCGTACGTAAATAGCCTACATTTACAAGGATGACTGCACGCTTCAATCTTGTTCAAACAAACTTTCACATTTATCACAATGAATGACAGATTTCCAGGATTTCTCCTTCAAAGCAAAAAAATCTTATTTTAAGCCTTAACCAGGGACGGACTGCGTGTCAAAATCGACCTATAGATTGTGCACCATCCCGTGCATATCCTAAAATCATCGTGTAGCCTAAAGTTTAATAATGTTTCGATAGTTGTTAGGTATATGGCGTTATGAATAATTTATTGGATGATTTTAAAACTATTTGGAAAGTGCGATTTTCTAAATGAATAAAATATAACGCTAGGAATAGGAATTCTCTTAACTAGTCGACCGGCGGCATAGCATACGCCGCTATTTTGCATGGCCGGTCTTAGGCCACTGCAACCTATGTGACCGAAGGATCCGCACTTTCATGGAACCCGCGTTAAATCAAGGTGTATAAATTATTAAATTAAACCATTTTATAACTTAAAACGGATTTCCCGCGCACTCCTGTCGATTTACCAGGAGCTCCTGGGAATCTCCCGAAATTGCAAACTATACGAAAAAGTCCTTAAAATATACGGAAATACATAAAAAAAAAATTGTCATTTTGGGGTGTCTTTCAATATGGAAAACGTCAATCCTACGCGCTATTAATAAAAACGGCATTATGCATTAGCCGTAATTGTGTAATCAGGTGAAAGAAGCTTCTCGCGCATCAAACTAATGAAGAATTACTTGATGTCAACAATTCTCAAAGATAGATTTAAACATTTGGTAATTCTTGCTATTGAGCGGGATCTATGTGGGAAACAGAATTATTATGATATACTGTATGACATGGGCGTAGCCAGGATTATTTTTCGAGGGGAGGGGGGTTGGGCGGGATTTTTTTCTCCCCCCCCCCCCGAAAAAAATAATTTATATATATGTTTGTATGGATGAATGTGTGTGTGTGTGTGTGTACATATTTAACCTCTATTACAATCTCACGCTTCATTCTTTTGGAAGACGTTTATTGTGCCCTAGAATAGGTTCTTTCTGGAGTTAGCGAAAAAATTGTAGACTCCCCACCCTGGATAGCAAGGGGTCTGGGGAAGCGCTTAGAGCTCCCCCAGCGCGGGGCCGAGCCCGGCCGCCAAGCACAATTTCTGGTATTGAAAGCGAACTAACTCATATTCTGAGGTACCTACAATGCATTATTTTGCTATTAAAAGTTTTATTTCAAAAACCTAATGTGCTATTCTTACTGACTTAGACCCTCCCGAGCCGTTCGGAGCATTTGTTGGGCAGCTGTTTCCACAAAAATCTGTCACTGGCAATGTCTGAAGCCTCTTGCCAACTGCTCTGGGGATCGCCATGAAAGTGTGGCGCCAAGTTGTACTAGGATGTCATTGCAACTCTTATTATGCGTAATTCATTTTGTCGGAGAACATGTCCCGCAAACCTCATGCGACGCTCTGCCACAACCTTATTAAGGGGTCGACTCCCATTTCGGCAAAGGATTTCCTTGATTTATACCCGATCTCTATAACTGACTCCTAAAATCCTTCTTAGCCATCTTTGCAGAGCCACATTTAGTGCTTTTCAATTTCATTGCACTTTATTATTGGAGCCCAGCCACAGGTAGACTTCTCTTAACTACGAACTTGGAATTAGACTATTTTGCTTTACATTTTATTTCGAAAAGGGAAGTTTTATCGTCAAAATCATCTGTTGTGAGGTTTTAAACTAAAATATATCTGGAGTTGTTGTTGTTTTTTAATTCAAAACAATTTAGCTACGGTCATATAATTTGGTGACTGTAGTTAGCTTTAGAAATACTATTAAAGAGAGAGGTTTTCAACCTTAAAACGCTCTGTAAGGGGATTTTAAACTCCAAACTATCTTGAGGGGTTTTAAACTTTTTAAAAAGCCATCTGGAGGAGAGGGATTGAAACTCAAAACCCCCCATCGGCTTGGCTACGCTCAAAGAATTTTAGTGTGCAATTTGCTTTTTTTTTATGTTGAAGAGGTATTTTTTAGCATCAAACTCCTTTGAAGGGAAATTTAAACTCACACCTAATAGGCTTGGCTACGCTCATAACATTTTAATAGCGAAATTTGTTTTTTCTTATTTTGAAGATTTTTTTGTAGCTTCAAACCCCGCTGTCGGGGGGTTGAAACTAAAAAAACCCTTTGGCTAAGCTCATACAATTTTGAGTGTGTAATTTGCTTTTTTATTTTGAAGAGGGGTTTAAAATCAAAATTTTCCTTAGATGTGCTCTTCCAATTTTGGAATTGTCGTTTACACTTTTTTTGTTTCTCAGAAGAGGGCGATTTAAATGCGATTTTAAACTAAAAACCCTTTGGTAGTGGGTTTCAAACTCAAAGCCCCCTGGTAGGGGGTTTCAAACTCAAGACCCCTGGTAGGGGGTTTTAAACTCAAAACCCCTGGTAGGGTTTTCAAACTCAAAGCCCCTTAAAGCCCCCTGGTATGGGGGTTTTAAACTCAAAACTCCCTTGGCTGTGCTAGGGCAAGTGATAGTTTGGTATTAAAATTTCACCTAAAATAAATAAAATTATAGCAAAGATCAGTCACT
The DNA here is from genome assembly GCA_030265305.1 of Biomphalaria pfeifferi. NCBI lineage: Eukaryota > Metazoa > Mollusca > Gastropoda > Planorbidae > Biomphalaria > Biomphalaria pfeifferi. The sequence continues at coordinate 6,115,396 of JASAOG010000001.1, forward strand.
AAACTCAGACACCCCCCCGGCGGGGGGGGGGGGGGGAGTTCATTTTGGGGGGGGGGTTGAACCCCAACCCCCCTGGCTACGCCCATGCTGTATGACTTTGCTACACGCAAGGCTCGTAAAATAATTCTGTACGTAGTAAAGAATGAATAAAATGCATAAACGAATTTATTTTCTAATACAAACACTTAAATTTGACTTATTGTCCGCTTCCCTTCCCAAACTTGGCCCCGCGAAATCCGTTTCGAATAGGGCCCCACAATGCTTAAGTCCGGCCCTGCTATTAAGTGTTTGTAAAATGTTTTACATGTTTCGGATGTTCCTTCAGAGTTGACGATAGTTTACTTCCTAGTCCAAACTTCCCGCATGGGATGGGAGCGGGCAGGGTTTGACAGTCCAGCGCGCAGCCATCAGTAGCGAGCTGTAAATATGTGTTCTATCCCCCCCCCCCCCCTTCTTGTTTTTTTTTTCGTGAGGTGACTATCCGCAGAAATAAGAGTGGTCTTTCCTTTACTTCTTGTTTGACCTGTTTAGGGAAGAAGAGAATTATATATATATAGATTAGATAAAACATCTGCATATACTTGACATTTCCATTTAAGACATCTTAAGATCCTCCATTCAACGAACATATTGTTTATGATTCAGTTTCACTGCTCGCCACTTTCTCAGGCATATAGACTTCAATTTACAAATAGAACTCTTCATCCTCCATTATTTAGCTGCCCATCTCACAAGGTAGTGACTTTAGCTGGGGAAAGTAAAGGCGGTTGGTCGTTGTGTTGACCAATGACACCCTACTCGTTATACATTGGCCAAAGAAACAGATGACCTTAACATAATCATCATCTGCCCTATAGATAGCAAGAGAAGGGGAACTTTACTCAAATATACTGCTTCCTCAATAACTTAAAAACCTAGTTTGACTGTCTGCATCCTAGAGCTGGCTACACACACAACAGAATATTAAGTCCACTTGTTTGGAGGTAATTTAATTTACTTACGTTCAGTAAAACAAATGCTGTCATGATTTTTAGCAAAGCCTCTTTGTATTTCGACTGTCTATATTTTTGTCGTCTTATGGCATTGAGCCTTTTCATTCATAAATGCTATTATTAACGTTGGTGAATCTCTTGTGCTTGCGAGAAAATAATTTTACTACGTTTTTTGCACAGAAATCCAGTGATAGTTGCTTTTTATTTGACTTATTTTTCTGCTCCTTTATCTATTCTTTTGCATTTTGATTCAAAATATTTCTACACTGTTCAAGCTAATAATTGTGATTAGTGAATGACTTCGTAGCGGGGCCAACTCGAGATCATGCGACCACCAAACAAATAAGAATTTGTATGTAACTGTACATGTTATCTTTATAGTTTCATCAGAATATATTCACACTAACCATAAAAATTAGGCCTTAAGAAGTTTCTTGTTTATCGTTTTGTCAAGTTTTGTGTGTATAAGGAATTGACGTCTACTATGTATTATACGGATGTAGGGTATTTACGACAATGCTTTAGATTAGTATTATAATTCATATTGTAAAAGATGATGTTGTTTTTTAAATCACGATGCTGAAAGTGTTGCTTTTAAAAAGAATATTAGATGATTAGGCCTATAAAACTTAAAACCAATTTTCTGGCATTCATGCGGCTCTTTCACCTTTCGGTGCATTTGTCCCAATGCCCAGATAGCCAGTCCGCCCCTGGCCTTAACTAAATATAATAATAACTACAATTAAGTGTAAATGAGAACAAATCGTCACGACTAACTTGCCATAGAATATTTCACACCTTCTATTAGGCCACTATAGTGCAAGCCTATAAATTCAGAGGGGTGCGCGTACATGGTCGGACATCAATTCCTAAGGCTAAGCCTTAGTCTAGGCCCTACTACAAAATTAACGTATCTTTACAACTGTAGATCTTATTTCAGTAGAAGCACTTGTTGTTCAGGTTGCTACTTGGAAGTAACACCTTGAGTAAAATCACTAGGCCTAAATTTAGAAAGCCTTCAGGAGAGAAGACTCAAAAGTAAAGTAGCAATTATATATTTTTGAAGTAACGTCTGTATTATATAAGATAAGATAATTGATTTGATGGTGCAAGAAAAAGAAAAGCTAGAATTTGGCTAGTCAGAATCCAAGGGGGTACAAGTTCACATTTCCTCTGCGGGCGCCCATGGTCAGAGAGAGAGAGAGAGCTCTATGCTATGTCGCATATGTATTCATCCGGCGCCTTCGACATCACGGAGGTCACGATTCATCTCATTGTTTTCGGGGAGACTACTCTAATAAAATGACATAAATATTTTTATTTTTTTTTGCCGCGAAATATTGTTGACATTTAGTTTTAGGCTTTACACTACTAGATCTACAGAGATCTCAGCTAGATATCTCTAGATCTAGACTATTTATATTTTAAATAGATCTAGAATCTACAAGTGGTAGTAAAGTTAAAAGTAGTACCGATCTAGCTAGGTCTAGACTCTAACAGTCGAGTCTAGTTAGTAGTTTTAAGTTTAGTTACACACTCAGACTCAGTAACTACTAGTAACCACTAGTACTAGACTAGATTACTAGATCTAACTTGAGTAAGAGTCAGTACTTGATGATAAATCTAGATCTAGTCTATAAAATATATAAAACATAAGTAACTATTATTGTATTCACTGAATATTAGATTTAAATTATATTGTATTAAAAATATACTTATACTTAGTAACTACTAGATGATCTATAACTATAGAAATAGACTAGATTCTTGAAATCTACTGAGATCCCCCCCCCCCCCCCGTTTTTTTCTTACTTCTGTAATACTATTAATTAATGGTTTTATTTTTATGGCAATACAGAGAAATAAAAGAATAGATATAGAACAATCTGGCAACAATCGTCATCAAAACTCATGATTACGGCAAGCCACCATTACAATACCCCAGACCGCCCAGTGAATAAAGGAAGCGCAGTTGCTGAGTGGTGGGCCCCTGGCTTAATTACGAACCAGCCAGGAGTACTGGGTTTGAAGACTGGAATTTTTTAGGGCGCCAAGCTCAAATGTGCATGGGCCACAGAAACAGATGACATTTTCACCATCTACCTAATAAATTGAAGATAGATCTAAAAAGGGAACTTTTCTTAAGTTACCATTACAGGAAATTTAATGAAAGCAGTTCCTTACAATCTAGAGCAATCCAAGCCGCTGGTGCATAGATGAAACTATAGGTTTTAATGTTTTTAAGTTAATTTATAGTTTTGTGTAACGTGTAGGATATTTTGATAAAGCTTTTTAATCAGTTTTACAAAAGTGCAATTTTTTTTTCACTTTAGCCCCAAGTTCTCATGTGGGCCCCAGCTAGTCATGAGTCCTGGGCCCAAATGCAATGAACCCTTTAGCGCCATTGTTGCTATGCACAAAAGCTGTAGGCCCATGGATGCTATGTCACTGGTCTTATTTAGATCTTGATTTGCCACCTGACTCTCACTCTGTTATGAGCAATTCCACTTAGTTGAAAGTTGGGTCCATGTCTAATCTCATGATCGACGTGATCCTGCCATCTTTGCTACATGAGCATGTACATCTATTTCTTTCTTGTGTATTAGCTTTTTCACTTAAATTAAGTAGAGTATTCTAGTTCATATAGATAACTCAGTGCTACATAACTTTTCAAGACATCATCTTGTCTTATAAAATACAGACATACTTCAAAAAAGAAATAAATCTCTATAGTACATCTTGTAAAACTATGTTTTACGCATGTTTCCGGTGTTCCATTAGAGTTTAAGATCTTCTTAGTCCGAATCTACCTCAGGACGACTGGGGATAGCAGCGGAACAATCGAGATGACCAAACAACAGTCCAGTGCATATACCACATGACCAAGAATTGTTAGTTAGCTTTGCTTTCCCCAGGTAATACCATGAGTACTAATTCTGGACCGTGGATTCCTGGGCATCCTTAAAGTCCAAAAATTAAAAAATTTAGCTTTTGCTGAAAAAAATCCTGGCTTTACCCATGAGATCAGTGGCACATATATATTCATTCAGTGATGGGAATTTTCAAATAAGTGCTCAAATTAAGTGCTACTAAATATTATAGAGATGCTATAAAAGAATCTTTCTAAATTACTGCCAGTATTATTATTATTTTTTTTTAATGTTCTACTATATACAATACTTTGCATTGTTAACACTTACTTTTATTCAGGTTTTGAAAATAAAATCCACTGAAATGGATAGTATACCGCTAGAAATGGATGATATTTTTGAAGATTATGAAGATGCTGAAGATTTTTATCCAGCGAGACTTCCAGACCTAGCAGATGAACTTGACCCTTTAAGGAATGAAGGGGAGGAGGCTGAAGGAGGGGATGACTTACAAGGTATATCCTATTACCTTCAGTTTCTTATTTGCATTCTTTTGTGTTTTGCATTTAACTGCGTCTTATTAAAATTGTACTGTGGTGTCTTCAGAAAACCCTGAAATATTATCCAAGTTGAAAATTATGAAAGGAGCATCTAAAAATGTTCCTAAAAGATCAATGCCCAAACTAAATGCAGAGAGGTAGGAATCAAATTCTACATTCTGTTTTTTATTTCCTCAATTATATTTTCAGTTTAATAACTCTCTTAATAACAAAAATAATGTAGATTTCAAAAGATTTTGTTTAGGTCAAAATTTTAAAACATAACTTATGAGCAACTGCAATTTATAAATTTTTTTCCCTTTCTGAGACTAATTTGTTCTTTACAGATTATTAGGAGAACGTGGGATTCCAACCTTACCACAATTTTTTAAAAAAGTGCCACTTTTGGGAAGAAATCATGAGGTAATTTATTAACCTAAAATTTTTATTGTCAGTTTAAACTTGAGTTTTTGTACCAAGTTAATCATTTGAATTGAGTTGGTTATGTTCATTTTTGACTTGATCACTATAGTACTGTTTAAACGGACGAGAAAAAAAATTATTTAAAAATATATATATATAACATTTTCCAGGAACAAATTCTGCAATAATAGGTTTCAATACAATGTATCTTTTAAAATCTAAATAGACCACCGACAGAAAAGGGTTATGTCTCGCTAGATGTGGCAAAGTATGTAGGTCCCAGCTGGGTCTGCGTAACCATGGGAAATACTGCATTTCTCATTAATCTTCGGACTCGAAGACAAGCCTTTTTATTATTATCTTTAAAAATTGACAATATAATTGTGCCATTGTCATTGGTTGGACATTGAGAGTAATGAAAGCTTAAAATTTTGATACAAAAACAATTTTGTCAAAATTAGATTAATATATTATTTATACTTTTTATCTACATATTACATTCATATTGCTAGTTTTTCTGTCTAGTCTTATGTGAATAAAATTTACTTTTATATTTATTCAATGTTTTCTTTGTACTCAGGCTGAAGATCTCAAACTTATCATGCGACACCTAGAGCATTGGGGTCACCGCCTTTTCCCCAAAATGCCATTTGCTGAAGTATTAGACAGAGTAGAAAGATTAGGCTCCAAGAAAGAAGTTCAGGTTTTTGTATTTTGTCCTCAACATGTTAGTGCAAGAAAGAAGTTAAATTGGTGTACTATGTTTTAAAGCTGTTCAACATATAACATACAACAATTACATCTATGCCATTACTGAAACATGTGTTAATATTTATAAATATATTGTTACGAATCTCACTATCCAGGCTCTCTGCAAACTGCACCATACACCACCAACTTAAAGAACTTGACAACTCAGGGCTCCAAAGTAACGTAACACTTTAATAGTTGAATAAAGAACAGCCAATACTGTACAAATATCTCTCCGATAACACAGTACCGCCGTTTCAACTCTTGCACTGGCCTCTCCGTCTCGTTCCGGGCTTGCACTGGGTTCAACAGTTCAGGACTGACTTCACACACTAGGCTCGTTGTGTCGGACTCAATCGCAGACCAAGATCAAGATGCCGTTCGTCTCAACTGTACTTGATAGTACTCCGCACTGAACCGTCGTAATGCTCCGTACAGAACCATACCGCTGAACTGTGCTGTAGTCGACCGTGTTCTGAACTCTTGTTGTGGACCTCCTTTCTGAACCTTGCTGTATTGAGCCCTTTTTCTCGACTGACCTGACTGCGACACCTCCGCTCTTATATAGGGTCCCTACTGGCCTTCTCGAACCGGACAGAACGCCGCTCGACGTTTCTAGGTGGTCAGATGACTACAACTCTCGTGGCGCTATTGAGCTCTGTTCACGACGTCGATCCTTTCTGAACCACCATGTTGACACTCGTCTCCGCCAACCGACTTAACTCGTCACGGTTGACTGCTCGTCTAGCGCTGGCCTGGAGCGATTTGCGTTGGCTGACTACACTCACACCACTACCCCTCTCTGTGCCACCACCAGGTTTATAACAATATTTATATGATTTCTCCTTATAATTAAAATTTAAAAATGCTTCTAAATGGTCTTTTCTTCTATTGCATATATTTTGTCCCACTGGCAATTTAAATAAAATTCAACTATCTGATTTAAACATTTCAAATGTAAATTTTGAGTGAGTCTGGTGTGAATGTATATTTTGGTTTTCTAGTTATGTTTTGTTTGCACAAATTGTAAGACAAAAATTCCCTAATAGATAATAAAGATTATTATTATATTTATACATATACAGATGGTTAAAAAAACTTGTCATCACAAAACAAAAATTAAGTTCACTTGAAACTTTATTTGTTGTTTTGAACTAATTTTCAATCAGAACTGTGTCAAAAGAATTCGACTTGACATGCCGGTTGTTTCACTTCAAGATGAAGTTGATGAGGTTCAGCGAGGAAGTCAGTTGGAGGAAGATAGCAACACTAGTTTGAATCAACTGAATCATTCTCTTGAGGTAAGTTATTTTAGTCATTTTCTTTAAAGAAATGTTATTGTGAAAATAGAAATACTGAAACTATTGCTAATAAGTGAAGTGACTGACAGAAAGCATAACACGACATGACTTCATAACCTTGAGTCTAAGTAAAATTCCATGTTATAAGAAAACTGATATTAGGGTTTTATAGAGGTGCAACAATCTTCAGTAGCAGCCGCACATTTATAAAGTTTTCAAAGCATATTATCATGTGCATAAATAAAATGTAGTTAATAAAAATATGTTTATAAAAGCTTTTACTGGAAAGGTTGCATCATTGCGTTCTTAAAAAAAAATAATTTTTTTATGATGAATGAAAATATGTATCAACTGACTTACTTCTATTTTTAATACCTTGGTCACTTTTTAGTCAATTTTTTAAAAAATTTACATAATATAAATGTCAATGACTAAAAGATTATACTTTTCAAATTAACTTTAAAAACTATTTTTTGCAAAATCTGACTTCTTAATTGAAACTAGATACAAAGTTACTATTTGTCTGTCAGTTAGTGTTTGTAATAGATCTTTGGCCTGAATGAGAAGCTAAAATTACTTTCTGTTTAGTTTAGTTAATAGTTTTTAATTAAGTTCTGTGACACATGGTAAATGTAAAACTTTGAAATTTTTTTCTTTGTCTACAGATTGATGAATCAGAACTTGATGATTTATTGCGTGACCAAGGCAAACCAATAAATATTGTATCTAGAACAGAACCACAAAATCAGGCTACAGTTTTATCTTCACCCATACTTGGTAAAACATCACAGACCCAAGTGAGTATATTTCATAAGTGTTAAATGACATGATAATTGGACCTATGTTCATCAGTCTAAAATGCTAAATTTTCTTCAATCAGTTCTTCTGAATGCTAAAATAGAGACAAACAAAATGCTGGCACTTAGTAAACAAGCTGCCAAATGAAATTGTTTGATTTTTTTTTTTTCATTTTTTTTTAAAAATGAGATATGTTGTTTTGACAGATTTTTATTGAAATCATTGTGTCTATGTAAATCTATTACCTATCATAAGTTGTACTGGTATGTAAACATGGAAAAAATTTAACTACTCTTTCTGAATGTACTATCATTTTTGGTTGACTATTACATCATAAAATAACAGATGGTGTAAGTTAGTTAGAGCAGCTAGAATACCTTGGAATTTATAGAGTAGGAAAAAACCATCTGACTCAAACAGTGTAATAAATTCCACTATCTTTTAGCTGTAGAACTAAAATATATACATTTGATTAGAATTCTATTATGTAAATTTTTAAAAAGCCATCAAACGTTGATTTTGAGGGTTTGATATAATTGTATTCTTATTGAAACTCACAAGTTTGCTACTGAAGTTTGAACCTCATAAATTGTCTGTGCTTAGAATTACTGAAGTTTGAAACTTACAAATTTGCTATGCTTAGAACTACTGAAGTTTTAAACTCACCCAAAATTTTAATAATAAAAAACTAAAAGCTTATTTTGTCATTGGAGGTCACACCAGTCACGTTTTGAGATGTTCTTGCCTAAAACAATTTTAAGTTGCTTAGCCAACTGATCAAACAACTGATTTGTTTAGCTTTATTGCCTAGGTAAATACAGTTGTAACATATAATAACATCTCTCTAGTTAACTGTATTCCATGGGCCATCATTTTGGATATCACAGAAACTTTCATTTTTAAATATTTATTATTTTTGAAATGGAAATTAATTAAATAAACACAGGTCTGATCTTTTTATCCTGATTTGTATTTTAATTTCTTCCATAGACTTTGTCTGATGAGCTGAAAGCTAAAATAGAGAGGAACAAAATGCTGGCACTTAGTAAACGAGCTGCCAAATTAAAAGGTTTTATTTTTTTTTTATTTTTTTTTTGTCAGTGTTTAAAATAAGAAAATATCCCGAATGTTTTGAAGTTTACTGGCTCTCCTTCTACTCAAAGGTATTTTTTAAAAGTAAAGGATTCAACATAAAGATGAATAGATTTGTCTCTGTAGTTAGTACCAAGATATAATTTCTTTAAAATGAATAGATGGCGTTCATAAAATCTGTTATTTGATTAATTATAGAATGTTCAAGAGGCTCAAGGGATTTACTCATTTCAACTAAATTTATCTTTTATTATTTTGTATTTCTCTCAGAAAAACAGTCTACGCTTGATGTTGACCAGTCAAAAGGCATTGATGACTGTAATAACTTGACTGTATTGCAAAAGTCTATTGAGACTGAGGATGAATTGTTAGAAAACTATGTACCAGAAACCACAGTTACTTCTAAAGATAAAAGTCAGGTTGAATCAGAGAAACCTTTGAAAGCCAAAGATTTCAACTCCTCCCATTTCTATGATGATGAAGAAAGCAATTCTGATGCATTATTTATTGCTGAAGATGAGTAGCTAGCATTTGCAAGTTTAAAACAGAATGTTTTGTTCAAATGTAAATATTGTATTCAAATAATATTACTGTTGTTTTTTTTTTAATACGAATTTGAAATACAAAAAATTATTGGTGATTACTGTAACTATATTTACTTTCAGTATGCCTCTTCTGATTCGTAAGAACTGGTCATTGAAAAACTAAGCGCATATTACAGAAAAAGAATCTGTGGTAAATTCTCAAATAAAGTGTTTTGTTATGCTACTTGTGAAATAACAAAAACTACCATTAGAGATAACAAAAACCCTATCAAATAGTTTCATCTGTAGCATTTGTGGCACACTTTGTAACTGCCCAATGGATCTTGGTAACTATAGAAAACTCTAAACTATGTAACTGGTGTTTTTTTTTTTTTTCTTCAAACATGTAAGGCTGTGGTTCCCTAACATTAAAATAAAAATATGTACTTGATATTTGTTTGTTTTACTGTTTTCTAAAATAATTAAAATAACATAAAAATGCACATTTGCGTTTCTTTAACAAGTGTAATTACTCCAAAATAGAAACATGATCTTGAAGATACAAGAAAAATACCTTTTTTTAAAAAAAAACAACAAAGCTTAGTAAGTGTAATTGTAGTTTGAATCAGTCTTGTAATCAAAATCGTACTAGGTCTAGACTAACAATAGTAAATCTGTGCGATTAGAATTTTTTTTTTACCAATTGTTTTTGTTTAATGTTAATTCCTATTTTAGCTTTCTTAAAGCAAATGAATAACACTTGTCTGGACCAGTTGAGAAAAGCATACTTAAGTGAGAGACATTGATGAACCTACGTTACTGAAGTGAGGTTACATTGATGAACCTACGTTACTGAAGTGAGGTTACATTGATGAACCTACGTTACTGAAGTGAGGTTACATTGATGAACCTACGTTACTGAAGTGAGATTACATTGATGAACCTATCGTTACTGAAGTGAGGCTACATTGATGAGCATTACATGGTCTGAACCTTAAATTGCTGATTCTCATATAAGTTTTACAAACTTTTAAATCTAATACATGTAGTTTTATGTTTTAGTACTGGTGTTATGGAGTGTGTGTGTGTGCATTCCTATGTTGACATTAAGTAGTTAGAGATTGATTGGTGGCTATTCAGGTTGAATGATGCAAGATAAATGTCAGTGTTAAGAACGTGAGATGAGTCCAGGATGCCACAGTGAAAAGATATGTTTTTGTAGTGAAGATTTTGTTCAAAATACTATTTTATATTATTACTAAAGACTACTACGTTTATTTCATCTCAAGTTAAATTTGTAATAAGAGTTATATACAGTACTGTTCACAGAGAAGTTATTCAAAGTTTTATAAGCCTACAGTGGTTTAGTTGTCTACCAACAGTTTGGTGCTACAAGTCAACAACTGGTAAATGAATTCATAAAGAAAACTGAGTTGTTAATATTGCTTCTTATTTTAAATTTGATAGATAAAAAGTAAAACATTTTTTTTTTTTGCTGCATCAAGACTTCAAATTATGATAAACACTTAAACAGAGCAGTCCTAAGGTTGTCATATTTGTGACTTCTTTCAGTGGGCTTATGACTAATTTTCTACATGTATCAGATGTTGGTACATCAGCTTAGTTATATAAGTTTTTTTTAATCTCAATGTGGCTTTGAAAGGGCATTTTTTTTTTTTACAAGTATTCTTGTATTATAGTAAAACAACTTTTTTTTTTCAGACAATGCAAGAATTTGAAACTTAAAAAGACAAAACTGTTGTATTTTATTCTATATAATTTATTGTATCAATCTGAGTCATCCTCCAAACCTTCAATCTCAGCTTCATCACCCCCAACAGCTTTCCAAAATGAAATGGCAACCTAAAAATAGATTTTAAAACATCGCAAGATTCACTTTCTATAGAATTGTTTAAAGTATTAAACTACAGACATTTAGTTTCAGTAATCTACTGTATGGAGCACATTTTTGTGTTCAGTGCTGATAATACAAGACAACAAAAAAAGACATTTTTTATTACAAAGCTATCAAATGTCTTTTTAAATTACCTTCTCTGCATATTTCTTTCTTTCCTCCGGTAGCAAAACTTCTGCTTTATCTAATGAAAAAATGAATATTATTTAGATAAGTAGCAAGATTCACAATCAGATAGAAAATAATTTCTTTTTATTTGATTATTGATGGGAATAATCTCTAAGATGTATAAATTTATCCAAAAAAAAAAAGTAACTAAAAAGTTATAGCAATTATGTTGTTTTTTCTTTCTGAAAAGAAATTACACTTCAAAAGTACAGAGATATAGAAAAGTATAGCAACTATATCCAAGAAAATTAAAATAATTGTTTTTCAACATCTAATCTCTATAAATATAATTTAAATATATAGCTATCTATTTTTAGCTTAGTCCTTTTTTTTTTAAAGATAAATCTATTCTGAGGAATTGTTATTATGTGCAAACTTAAGTATTTGATGTTAGGCAAAAATATAACATTTTGAATTAATCAGCATGCGTTTTGTGTGGCTGGGATGTAATATTTCTGATCCTATAAATATCTATTCATTGTTTGGATCGAAAAGCTTAAATGAGTTATTTCAAAATGTGGCAGCAGTATAGTAATGTCATGTGACATAATTTTATAAAATTGATAACTTATAAAAACTTGAAGGTATATTTCATTTCAAAACTAATGATTATTTTTTAAAAGTACAAGCTAATGAACCTAATGTCTAGAAAGTTGTTTGAAAATAGCTTACAAATATTTTACTTTAATTATTTAGGTAGCGTAGTGCCATCTTTGAGAGAGAAACAAACCTTTCATAACTTTAAGTTTCATAAACAGCTTTTCAAACTCTTCTATTCCAAGTTCATCACCCATCAAAGTATCACTGGCATCTGAAACAGTCATCAAAGCAATGCCCTTATTAATAATTATCATAATAATAGGTCCATAGCATATCCTAATTTCTTGGTCACTAAAAATTAATTGTTTGCAAAGACACAACAAGGTAATCAACAAAACTACTTACATAAAATGTCATATATTGAATTATTATTGAACTTTTGTAAATATCAATATCAAGTTTGATGCACTCTTTATTTGAACCACTTAATTGTGTGGTATCAGTGACAACTACAAAAGGGATCAAACTGAAACTAACCTTCATCTGATTTCAACAAAGTCATCCAGTCAATGTCTTCTAAGGTATGACCTTCATTCACTGAACTTGCCTCTTCTTGCACACCAGAAGGTAGCACTTCATTAGTTAAACAAGTCTCTAACACTGAATCTGGTTTGTTTCCTGTACTACAAGTTTGACTGGTGTCTGTACAGCAAGTCTGCTGGTGGTATGATGGAACAGGAGCTAATGGGGTTTGACCATCTGTGGAATGATTAAGTATCTGTTGGTCTTTCATCAATTGTTGCATGTAGGGGCTGTAGACAGTAGGACTATCTGGGGAAAACAATAAACTAGTGTTAAATTTACATTATTATATCTTAAATATACAAGACAATAGATTTATACTTTTTGAAAGCTTGAAAGAAACAAACATTTATTCTTCTGCATTCAGACTGAATTCTGATCTTTTGACTGTGGGTGAGTGTTTTTTTTTTTTTAAAGACCTACTTTTCATGTTTAAATTTGACCAAGTATGAGCATGGAGAGCTTGGATGATTCTGGCCATTCCTGTGGTTTCTGGGAAATCATCCTCTGAAAAGAAAAATTTATGATATTTCAAACAATGTCCAATTTTTCAATATTTTTTTTTGTTGCATAAACCAGGTTAAAAAATACTAACAGTAGTAATTTAAATCCCCCAGGATAACAAATGGATAAGGAGGGTGAACTGTAGACAGTGTATAAAATTTCATGTGAATCCCTTTACTCTAGTTTAAGAGAACTTTTGATACATAAATCAGTCAGTGGTATTTTACAAATACAATTTAGATAAACCAAAAAAAAAAATAGTTTCAAACAGATAAAGCTAAAAGTTAAGCAGATGTAAATAGTGATGCTTGACAAAGAAACAAACAATTAAAATTGTCCCCTGAAGTTGAATTAGTAACTTCAATATCTATAAAACTAATTCTGCAATTGCAATATTTGACACCTATATCTAACATTTACTTTCTAACAAACATGTTAAACACTCAAATTAGATTGAGTAACTAACAGATTTGACAAGCTATTTAACAAATATGTTACACAGAAACCATGCAAATAATATAAACATGTTTATAATGTGAACAAACCTTCTGCATCTGTTTCAGCTTCGGGCTCTAGTTCCACAAGTTCAAACCCATGTTGTATGCACCATTCTTGCACAACTCTTTTACACACAACTAAAAAAAAATATTGTAACCATAATGTGTATATAAAAAATGTTTTAAATTTATTTAAAAAATGAGATGGGAACAAATTAATTTAAGAAGACTACAAAATAAGATATTGAGTGCTTGTGTGTTTTCATGAAACAAAATTAATTACTTTAAAAAAAATGAAATAAGGTTAACTCTTAAAAACCGTAATTTTTTTCTCATTCTACCATAATTTTTTTCCCCCCACAATTTTTATCACTTATGCCTTTTTATAAACGTCATACTGTTTTTTCTGTTTGTTAAAACATAGACACGTTATATAAAATTTTGTTGGAAATTGAATGTACAACAAGATAATTTATCTTTCAATGTTATAGATAGTCACTGGAAAAAAAAATTAGGTAATTTCAGAGATGAAAATTTGTTTTTTTCAAATTTGATCTTTTAAAAACTGACTTTCCCAAGTAAAAAAAGAATATTTGAACAGTCCTCAATCATTATTATTGTATGAAATATTAAACTCTATCCAATTATCTATTTAAAAAACATAACTATGTCAAACTTGATCAATATTTACACTTTTAGTGAGGTTTCTTTCTAGATCTACTAGGGCCTGGCTGGGGCGACGCCCCTTTCATTTACTACTTTTACTAGATCTAGGGATGAATAATTCACTATCAGACTCGCTTGAGTCTGAAAATCGCTTTCATAACTTTCTAGCTCTAGAATCTCTATCTAACTCTAAGTCACTCATGTCACTATCATTCATATCTAAAAAGATATTTAGAGCCTGATCCTCAGTAAAACGGCAAAAAGGCCAGTCAGCCATGATGCAAAAAAACGAAAAATTCACTAGTCACAAAAAAAATATTTAGAGCAATAAAAACAGCTTAGATCAACAAAGTATCAGAAGGAAAAAACTTTCAAAATGGCCGCTCTAGCGTTTCCTTAAACCATTTAAGGGATTAAAAACGTGGATTAGAAAAGAAAAAGAAGTAAACAGGCAAATAGTGATCGAATGCTGGAAGCGTCATTACGTTATCATGGCCGGGGGAGTGGACGCTGTCAGCGTCATTGCAGTCTTGAAGAGTTAAGATGTAAATGTTTTATAAGCTTCAATAAAAAAAATGCACAATTATAATGGACTCATGGCTCAATCATAACAGCCTACCATAGATATTGGTTCCACAAGGTTATCATTGCCGAAGTGGATATGGATGTAAGCATTCTACTACCTATAAAATGCTTCCTAATGGTATGCGTCTCAAATAGCCTCTGACAACCAGTCCAACTCCTGGCCTTCAAGTGTGACTAAGATATTGAGTCCAGCAGAACTGTTATCACTAACAGAAGGGGCAAAAGCGAGTAACTGGCGCTTTAACCAATAAGCTTCAGGCAGGAGGGGCTCCTTAGCCTTGGCTGGCTACCCACCTAGGAGAAGGAAAACTCTGAATTCAAACCTCTGTTGCCTTGCAGCTATACCCAATTATGGGAAAGGCTTCGGGAGTCAACCCTGAGGAAAAATCAGGAGCTGGCGACCCTAAGGCAGTTTGCGGCACCCAGTGCTTCACACTGGTAGAACCTGCGATGCCACTGACCCCAAACTGTATCGGCACTGCCATTCCTTTGGATACATCATCTGCGAGGAAAGGGGGAAATTGATGTGTGGTCAACATCGTTCCGACCACAGCTAATGCCCAGGCATTCATCTCATTTCCATGAGATGATCCATAGTCGCTTCGCGAGTGAAGGAGGCCATTGGGTAAGGCCATGCATACTTACAAGTTCATTTAAAGAGAAAAATAAAGCCTTCAATTTAATTGCATGTTGTTATGCTTATGTGGTCATACTTTTTCATACTTGAACAGCACAAAAGATAAGGCCTACAATATTATTAGTTTCATTTTATTATCCACTCAGAAACATAAGCTTTAAGTCATAGAAACTTATTACCATCAGTATTTTTGTTGGTTGTACATACAAGCATTTGTACTTCGGGTTCAATGTGCTTCAAATAAGGTAGCCAAGCTTTCACACCATCAAATGAAGTTATCTGTACAATATAAAAGTTCAAGCAATTGGGAAAAAAAGGAATCTATTTTGGACAGACACAAACTCATAAAATTGTTTAGTATAACTTACAAAGTTTAGATTTTTTAAAAAAGGATTTTCATTTAACAAAAAGGAGAATTACTTACAGAGTTTGGATCAAAATAATGAACAAAAGCTTCAACAGAGCTTGCAAAGTCTTCATTTCCAATGGTTCTGTTCTCTGTAGTACACAACTGAATGGTAGTGTCATAGTACTTAGTTTCAAAGTGCCACTCATAGCTTTCAATTTCATCACAAACAACCTTTGGTGTTGGCAAATCAGAAGGTTTCAATATCGCTGTAATAAACACATAATAATGAAAGTAAAACATGCTAATTCAACTGGAAATTAATAAATTAAAAATTTAGTTCCCTTTGAATGACGTCAGTTTCCAAACAGAGATGGTCGATAGGGAACATGGGAAAAGATCTGTTTTGACATGACAAAAAAAGAAAATGATATAAATAACAAAATTTTAAGAATATAACATTTTTTTATACTACACCTCTTAACTTCTTCGATTCTTTGAGGAAGGGATACAAAATTTAATTGAAACTTTCAGCACTTACACGCATCAACCTGACCCACTTTGACATCAAATCTAATTTAATTATGAGTAGAAATACAATAAAAACTCTATTCTTATAGACAAATGGATGAGGAGTTCATAGATACTCTCAGTTTTTCCTAGAGTAATGTGCAGGGCTTGAGCAGTTGCCATTTGTATACACGCTCTCGAGTGACTTGCCAAGTATTATTACTAAAACTTCTTTATTTGAAAGTTTACAAAAGAACTGTTGCTACAGCGCATGCACCTTTTTTCTTCACTTCTGACACACATTTCTTCCTTTTCCTTGTAAAAGGAAAGCTCATGATATGGTCAAACTCAAGATGTGTGGATTTTTTTTTCTTACCTTCCAGTAATGAAGGCGAAGGGTCATTAGCTTAGGGCTATTTTTAAGTCTGATTTAGACATATAAGGAAACACATGTCATTTTGAAGCACTGAGACATGGGAGAGCTAATAGTAGGCTAACAATTATCAATATTCCCGGTACGCTAAAGACTGTTGTGCCTAACTGGAGCGATACTAGTGTATAGAATTATCGATCAACTATGTATGAAATAAACTGTTGTGTATAACGGGATCTAGGGACCTGGATGTGATGTCAGTTACAAGCCAAGAATGAAGTTGTGGAGCATGGAAAAGGTAACAATGGCTTATGTTCTTGCGGTGGTGTAAAAAGAAAATGACTAAATGGTAAAAATTAAAGATGTTTTAGACATATTTTTCTTTGATCTACTCAAGACTTCCATCAGCTTGATCAAGCGTTTGACAAAACCTACCCTATATCTCTATGACCTCAAATTAAATTTAAATTGAGCAAAGTGATACATTAATTCATCCCTATTTTTAGAGATTAACAGATGATCGATAATGATGATTGAAAATGGCTGGCAATGAGCATTAGTCGATCAAGACCCACAATTTTCGTACGTTAAGTTTGTGCCGATCAGTTTTATTTAAAGTTAAAGTTTGAGTTCAGTTTGGTCATAAGTGAGGCTCGAGTTCAGTTTGTTTCTCATCTCTAATTAAGATTGAGACTCTAGAATACTTGAGATCTAGATCATTCATTTATTTAAATTGTCTACATTAACTTAACTTGAAAATTTATTTAAATGTATATTATATAAATACGTCTATCTACTCCATAGGCTACTATACTAGTGTCTAGAAATAGATCTATACTAATCTATAGTCTATAACTAGATCTAGAATTCTAGATATAGAGTAAAACTTTAGACTACTAGAATTTAGATATTTTTAGTGTCAGTCTTAGTACTAGATCTACTAGTAATCTAGATGTCTAGTTAAATCTAGAATCTAGTGGATCTAATCTCCAATCATCTAGTCTAGTTATTCTAGTACTAGTATATAATATATAAGCAGTGATGGGCAAAAGTTAACTAAAAAGTTAGAAACTTTTAGTTTAACTACAAAAAATAATTAAGGCCATTGTTTAACTAGAAAAAAAAAGTTTAGTTAAAATCATAGTTGAATTATTTTTTTTTAGTTACTAACTAAAAAGTTTAATTAAAATTTGTACAACTTTTCAACAGGTGGTCAGGGTTGAAACACACATCCCTGTTTTCTGATCATGTGATATCAATAAGTTTGATTATCAAAAAATGATGCAGTTAACAACTATTTAGTCAGTCTGCATTTGAACAGGGTAAAGTAAAATGCTAGTAGAAGTTATGGGAGTAAATATTTGCAACTGAAAGTAACAGTATTATAAAATGTTAAAAAAAATTTTTGCCAATAGTTTCTATGCAATATTAAAAATGGGGTTGTTACGAATTTTTTTTGTGAGCCACGTGGAGGTGTTTAATTTCTGTTTAGAGTGGGAATCTGATTAGTGAGTTAGGTCAATATTTAGTGGTTTTAATAAATTTATTTGCGGCAAACAATAATTTTTTAACTGCAGGAACATCAAGTACACCCTTTTTTATAGTCTTAAGACTTATTATTGAGATCTAAGTCTAAATCGACAACTAGGCCTATATAGATCTAAAGGCATTATGATAGCCAACTCTAGAAAAAAAATCTTAATCTACATCCTCTCTGACCATAAAGTAAATAGACTGTGTCCAACTGATTTTAACGGCTTGGTCAGCTAGACATACACATTTAGGCCTAGTGTACTGTACGTGTGTAGTCGATGAAACTACAAGACTACTAGCAGACCTGCCTACCAAAAAAAGTCCAAATGCGTAACGCTGATGGTCAAAATGCGTATTTTGGCACCAGAATGCGTAACACTTACGCGATCCAATATTTTGTCAAATATATATATAATACTAGATCTAGATGTCATGATTAGATCTACAATCTAAATCTAGATCAATACGACAATAGAGATATCTAGACAAGATCTGGATCTATGTCTATATAATGAATATAATCTGCTCTAAATCTGGGCTCAAGAGTGTTACAGATGCCGTGGATCCGCTACAAACGTATGTCTACTCCAAACTTTCGTAGGCCTACCTACATCCTTGATCTATTCTATACTAAGAATCTAGTCTAGATCTAGACTAGATGGTAGTAGATGTTATCGATCTAGACAATCTAAATCATACAACTAAAGTGGATCTAGATTGTAGAGTAATGTAGAGAATCATGACATAACGTAATGTCTAGCCACACTCTAGCTAGATCTATTCCTGCATAACAAGTTATCTAGATCTAGACTAGATATCTACAATATCACTCAATATGTTTTGAATCGATAGCACTTCAATATTTTTTTCTATACAAATACGGGAATCAGGGATTCAACATAATTAATTTCTACTAATGAACTTACAAAAAAAAAAAAAAAAGTCACGTTGGTGTATCAGCTAACTGACGGTACCAACCTGCATGATACGCCACTCCCTCACTCTCGCATTCTTCATTTCTAGACTAAATCTAATTGCTTTTAAGAACCAATCAACGTATAGATCAGGACACAATGTGTTCCCCCCCCCCCCCCAACAGGACGGCTTAGCGTGACCTCCGTGACCGCTCGTAAGCTAGTCAAGAGAGGGAAAGAAAAAAAGATACGAAATGCGTAACGCGACGGGCTAAATGCGTATCAGCGTACTGACGGTCATTTTTGGGAGATTTTGCGTAACGAATACGCATTTTGCGTAACGGTAGGCAGGTCTGGACTACCATGCATTTTTTTCATTACGCGTTATGCAATATTGTTCGCTTAATGTGGAGTGGTCAGACAAGAAAATAACACACTGGCGTGGCTAGTCAAGCATGTTCGTAGATATATCTTTACGCTAAACTAGTTACACACCCTCCCTGCCCAGAAAGTAAATAGACAGTGTGTCCGACTGATATTAACAACCTGGCCAGATAGACGTCCATGTGTATATGTCCATATAATGACAAGACCACCCGTTTTTGTTGTCCCCTTGCCCGTTGAACAGTTATGCACTAGGGTCAGTTGTGTGGTCAGTGGTCAGACAAGAAAATAGCACATCGGCATGGTTAGTCAGGTATCTGGAAATTTAGGCACCGGACATTTAGGCACCGGATAATTAGGCACTTTTTGACAAGGCGGATAATTAGGCACTCTTTAATAAGCGTCCTTAATGTTGAAAATCATTTTAAAATGTTAACGTATATTTTATCCTTAGGCTATGGGCTATCGGTGACGTTATAATAAATAGCAAACTATAACGATTCTTACTAAAGAAAAGCTGAAAAATGGGAAGAAAAAGACAATCATGAGAATGTGTGGAAAAAATGACTCCTGAGTCATTATATAATATAGACATCACAGGATTCGGGGGGGGGGAGGGAGGTAGAGAGGATTCTCCGCTCATTGCTTCAGTCCATCACCAGCCCCTAAAAAGTTGACTGGTGAGTTTTTTTAATTGATGATTATGCAATCTGTGATTGCCACTTGGTTGCAGAAAAAACTTAATGAACAGGAAAAACACTCTAGTAGTCTGTATCAAAAGCTTTCGAACATTTAGACTTAGTAGTCACAGAAGCAGCTTTTATACATTGACCTGCTGAAAGAGACCACTAACACTGGACCACAAATCGACTTTGATGTAGCTGGATAAAAACGTTTATTGCATCGGCATGATATTTCGCAGGTCGCGGAAAAGACGATACATTTCGAACCCAGGAGTCTCATAGGATCAACAGGTGGACCCATTTTGTTTTGAGATACCCGCCCGTGTGAAGGAGCCTGATTCATTGTTTTATCATAAATTGTCAACATAATCATCATATTAAGAACTTTAAATATTTTCAATGAAAAGAGACCACTATTCCAAAAATTAATATAGAAATTTTTTATCTCATCTGTCTTTTCCATAAACTCTTTATTTTTTTAATTTCAAAACATTATATTTTATCGCGATTTCTAGCCATTTTGCAATGTCCAACCATATATATTTTATATAAATATTATAGCACACAAATTTGCATATATTGAATATATGCGTAGGTATAGGTAAAAATTAATTACCACAAAAACAATTTGAAGGAGGTAACAAACCTATACACTTACACAATAGATCTTCCTAAAAAGGTTGATAATAGAGATTAATGCTGTTATAAAAAAATGAATACTACTTTAGTCTATTAACACATCTAATCCCTATAAGTAACGCAAGCAAAGCCCCCTCCTCATTCCCATACTCTTTTTAAGGAGACAAGTTTCTCCAGACTTCCAATTTAACACCTATGCTGTTCCATACCCTTGACCCCAGTGTGTAGCCTTAAGATTCACTAAGTAACTTTAACGACCAAGTTTACATCTATCTGCGAGAAATCCTCTCCCTTAAGTGGGAGTGTGTGCCCCCCCCCCCCGCCAATCCCATTTTAAAAGTACGACCCCTCCCTTTCCCACAAGCAGAGGGCAATTGCGATTATATTTATCGCCAACACTTCCCGACGTAATAAAAATATTTTATACTACTTTTAAATCTAAACTATTGACATTAGTAACTAAATATTTACACAAATAGCATAACCATCAATTAAAAAAAACTCATCAGTCAACCTTAGGAGTTGGTGATGGAGGGAAGCAATGAGCGGAGAATCCTCTCTACCTCCCCTCCCCTGAATCCTGTGATGTCTATATTATATAATGACTCAGGAGTCATTTTTTCCACACATTCTCATGATTGTCTTTTTCTTCCCATTTTTTCAGCTTTTCTTTAGTAAGAATCGTTATAGTTTGCTATTTATTATAACGTCACCGATAGCCCATAGCCTATAGATAAAATAAACGTTAACATTTTAAAATGATTTTCAACACTAAGGACGCTTATTAAAGAGTGCCTAATTATCCGGTGCCTAATTATCCGCCTTGTCAAAAAGTGCCTAATTATCCGGTGCCTAAATTTCCGGGTGCCTAAATATCCGTAAATATGCAGTGCCTAAATATCCGGTGCCTAAATTCGGTTAGTCAAGCATGTATTTTACACAATAAAATAATTATACAGGTCAAATGTTATTTAAAACTCTAACGATTTTGTTTCTATTTCTTTGGTTACTAGATCTAAATTTGAAATATTAAATCTATGCCTATGTTATTTAATGAGATTTTAAACGTTACCGGTATAAGTAAGATTTTCCGTTATATAATAAGTTAATATAATTTTTTAAAAAGAGAGTACCATTCTTTTCTAAAGGTTTTAATTCAAGGCAAAACTACAAGCACACATATTTATGTAGACATCTTTTTTGTTTTTATTTTATTGTGCATTAATGTTTATGTAAGAAACATATTATATTCCTTAATACTGATATTATTATGGATAAATATTTCTACAATGTTAAAAGAAAAAGGTAGAACCGTAGGCATACAGTCGGATGATTATATCTATATAGGCCTAGTTCAACCCTGCGCCCCCCCCCCCCCCCCCCCCCAAAAAAAGTTATGAAAAGTTTAATTAATTTTCTTTATTTTAGTTTATATTTTGAAATTCATGATAAACTTTTACTTTTAGTTTAACTACTTTATTTTAGTTTAACTTTTATTAACTTTTAAAAGTTAGTTTAGTTCCCATCACTAGATTCTATATAGATCTATAAGTATATATAAGTATACGACTAGTCACTATAGTGACTATAGTTATAGTACTATATATATACTACTATATATATATATATATATAGTTATAGTCTAGATGACTCTATAAACTCTACTCTATAATTAATAATATAGACTGTCACTCTATACTTAAATACTATAGTAGTAGTAGTATACTGTAGAGTGTAGTGTATAGTATAAGTCATAAGTGTATAGAGTATAGATCTACTGTATAATAAGCATTAATAATATTATAGTCATAGTCTGAAGTGTAAAACAAATTATATGAAGGAGTGCAACCACCATCAGATCAGTCATCATCAGTCTTTACAGACTCCCAATCTACTCTGCAAGCACTTAGTCTTAACAGCAGCACCTCAAACAGCCCAAGAGAGTTGACAACACTCATTGTGATAATCCATCAGATGATATCAAAATTAAATATATCAATATCACACTACAGTGGATCCCTGGACACATTGGCATCATGGGAAATGAAAAGGCAGATAAGCTATCAAAGGCAGGTTCATCTATGGAACAACCAGATAGACCTGTTAAGTACCTCACCCTAAGGTCAATGTTTGTCAACAATCACAAAGAGGAGTGGCTCAACCAATGGGCATCAGGAAACACAGGCAGAGCCATCATATACAAAGAAATGACTACGCCTAACAAACTAGATAGTATTAACTTCCTCCCCCGCAAAGAACAATCTACAATTTTCCAACTAAGAACAGGACACACACCACTATTAAATTACCACCTGAACAAAATAAACGCCACACAACTCCCCCATTGCTGACACTGCGCCCACCCCTTTGAAACCGTAAACCATATCCTCTTTGAATGCCCCTCCCTAATCCACCTTAGGCAGACCCTACATTCCACTACGCTCTACAGCCCAACATAACCAACACCCTGTAAGGCAGTGCTGAACAACTGAAGAAAACAGCACACTTTTTTTCCTTGGCACAGTCTGCAAAAGAGCTCACAGCTCAGCAGCAATAAAGCTGGCTAGAAGAAGAAGAGTGTAGTGTATAGTATAAGTCATAAGTGTATAGAGTATAGATCTACTGTATAATAAGCATTAATAATATTATAGTCAAAGTCATATAGATCTAGATCTAATACTAATAGTCACTTCGGTAAAACTTTACATCGAAGGACCCTTTTGAAGAATGTTACCCAAATGGCAGCATCGCGCTGTCTATCGCTACAGTAATCAGGTCACAAGGTCACTACCGGCTAGCCGGTGTCGGTAGCATCATTTAATAGTTCGTGATAGATCTAGTCATTCTCTAATGACATGAAAACTCTGGCTCTATATTATGTAATAAAAAAAATATTAAAAAGGCTATAAAAAATAAATAATGAGAATGAATTAATCTTTATTTTTTTTTTTTTTTTTTTTGTGTCACAATGCATGGTACTGTTATCCTATATATGTACGGGTTATAGGCCTATATTTATATATTTTTGCTGGCACTATTTTTTTTTCATTTGTAATGTTTTACAGACCTAAATTATTTTTTTTTAATTTATTGATTTAATGTAATTTTACTTTAAAGTAAACTAATCATACTGGGTTTCATTTATGTGCAACATATTCTTTATTTTATTTTCAAATTAAATTAAACTTAATGGGTTTCCTGATAAGTACAGATATTTATCTGAAATCCACGCATTTTCAATAACAGTAGGTAGATGTTTATGAAGAGTAGTGTGTAGCCTAACATATGCTCGCCCCTCCTCCTTTCACATTCTGGACTTGGAACCTGACAACAGTGGAGTTACCGGCATTTTAACTATAATGTAACTGTTTTTTTTTTCTATTTAAAGCCGGTAGAGGAGACATATGCTATACAATACAAAGGCTTATTGCTGATGATTGCTGTATTAATGTAAATGAAATAAGTTGCAGTTGCACTTAAACCGTATAAACGAATATATATAAAAAAAAAAAAAAGAGATGAAAGGTAGGCCTCTAAACTAGAAGATGTTCAAATATAAGAATATTTGTGGTTCAGTTCTAATGTGTGGCTCTCAAGCATATAGTTCTGCGCAATAGTTCTTCTCACGTCTGCTATCAAACTCGTTAGACAGTCGGCCATAAAACATGGGCATATTGACTCCACCCCCCCTCCTAAAAAAAAAGTGGGGTATATTAGTCTGGTAAGGGGGTGGTATCAGCGATTTGAGCCCCACCCCTATTATTGATAGGTATAAACAAAATTAAGTATTTTAAACAAATAGGCCTACTTTGAAGCATATTATTTTTCCGTAAATACACAAAATGCCACATGTGCTATATTAGACGCTCAGATGTTGAGACTAATGTTTAAAGGCAAATGTGTTTGACTTCTAAAAATTACACTGTGATCTTCCATTCTAAAACTCTTGGGATGCAGCGGAAGAAACGGACCTTCACTTACTTATAGGATAGGCATCATACTTACTTCTATTCAGTGCTTTTTTTTTCTTCTAAAGAAATAGGTGCCGGTACTCAGTAATAAATTAATAATAAACGTTAAAATACAAGAGAAGTAATATTTTTTCCCAAAATTGAAAAAGGTGCTGGTACACCGTATCTGCATTCTATTTACATACATGCGAATGTTTGCTCTTTCCCTACGGCTATGTGGCTATCGTCCTCTAATCTTGTCCACTTTTTTTTAAACATATCTATGCCATCCAGTAATTAAGGTCAATCCTCTTAATACCTACGTCGTTCCTTTCCTCCATTTCTCCCCATTTGACAGTTTGGCACATGACATAGCGCTAGACAGAATGGAGCCCCTCACCTACCAACCCCGACCCACCCTCACAGACACCTAAGTAATAATCTCATTTGCGATACATTTTGTTCAACAGGCCTGTTTGTAACTTTGTTTTGTTACAGAACTATAATTCCAAGCTCTAAACCAAAAAAAATGTGGGAGGAGAAATTAAGTGGACCAATTAGATTATACTCAAAATTTTGGGCTTTTTTGGATTCAAGCATAAATTGTGAGTGATAGTCCCAAATGTATTTATACAATAGAAAATATCAGATTGAGTAAAGGTTGCAAATAGGCGACTAGATAAAGAATATTAGGGTTCAGACAGAACTCATCTCAATTTTTACTCTTATACTGAATAATTGTGTATAAATTCTAAATTTTCCAAAAGAAAGTTTTTCTTAAAATAATTATGATAAATTCATGTGCAATTACATAAATTCTGACCGCCCCCTCATTCAGAGGGCTAGAGTGGGGGAGGGCAGAAGATGAAATCACTCTCCCATCCCGCTGAATTCACCAAGATACCAGAAGGGTAGAGATATAATATAAATATTATATACTAATTCTCTACCCCACCAAATCGGCCAACATACTACAGGGCAAGTGGGGGGGGGGGGGGGCGCCAGTACCACCCCCACCCTTGGATCCGTCAATACCTTCCATCCCCTGATAAGATGTGACCAACACAATTCACATTCTCATTTACGTTTCCCCTACACATTTCCAATTAATTTCCAATATATATTACGTCTGATGGGGGGGGGGGGGGGGGGGCGATCGGAGATTTTATTGTGATTTTACGTGATCACTACATATTTTCTGCCTAAAGTGTTTTTATAGGCTACTGTGCATAGACACGTTTAAGCAAGCTACGACATTAATCCGAGAGTGGGTACTTGGCAAGTGGTTGAAATCCTGGGATGGTCTCCACCAAAAGTTACCTAATTTAGTTGGCATCTACAAACCTTTGCATTTTATATTAGGTTCACAAACTAGAAAACGCAGAGCTTTGTAAACATTTTATAGAGATTTTTGGACGTGTATATTAGTTTATTTTGGCTTAGCTTAGTCGAGGAGTAGAGAAAATCTCAAATATTTGGAAGTTGCCTATTCTGTAAAAATGTTATCTACTTATATGATGCTAGGGTCACTTGACCTAAACAATAAAGAACTTGAAAAACCAAACAGCGGACCCGTAAGAAGATGGATCTCCAGCTGTTTGACGCCAGGATTATCCGACCTTCACCACCATCAGTACATGGAATGTCAGGACCATTTACGAGACTGAGAAAACTGCAAGTGGCAGCAAAGATGAGAAACATCGCCATCTTAAGAATCAGCGAGTCAAGTTAGACTGGTTACGGGAAGTTTGCGATGAATATGCCACACTCTTTGCAATCCTGCATTCAACGTCACAAGACAGGTCCTCACCTGGAACCTCCTAGGAAAGAGAAAGAGAGATGGCCCAGAAATCTATGGCGCCGAGATTTGGGTGCAGATGCCAAGAAGGACAAGAGACAGCTGGCTGGTGTCCTATATCCATATATATATTTATTCCAAATCAACTTTTTGACTCATACAACGGTGAAGAACTTTCTAATTTTCAAACCTTTTATAGTGCAAAGAATTGCAAGCCTACTATTAGATGTACATGGTTGGCCATCATCATCTCATCTCTGCCTGTGGTCCCTTATGGGACATAGGCCACCAGCCAGCTTCTTCAAGGCGTCTCGGTTCTGGGCGAGTCTCTCTAACTGTCCCCACGTCTTGCCCATCTGCTTCCAAATTGCGGCGCCATATATTCCTGGGCCGTCCCTATCTTTCTCTTTTTAAGTCTGTTGAGTATGATGGTAGTCAGTCTGTTGTAAATATTCTCTTCCTCTTCACTGTCATTTGTTGTTAAGACAGCATCTAAGTTAATCCTCTTCTTCACTGAATGGAATGAGGGTGTTATTATCCGTGGTCCATGCGCTTCCCATCCTATAAGTGCTCGCTGAGCCTGCTTAGACAGAATCAGGACTACTGCCTGTGTGCTCAAGTCCATAATGTGTAATTCTTAGAGGATCGTTTTTCAAATAAGTAGCTTTGAAACTGGACAAAACACAAAGTATCAATCCTTTTTTGACACAGTAGACCAAGTTGGATCAGATATGTCACCCGCATGCCAGATGAAAGAATTCCTGAGAACATCCTGTATGCTGAGCTTGTGGAGATTCAAGAAACGTACAAGATTTACCAACAGAAATGTCTGCAAGTGAACTCTGACGACTACAGGTATAAACAAATAGTTTGAGAACATCGCGCAGGATGGACAACAGAACAAACTGAGCGTGCTGGTACGAACCTCGCCCATAACGAAAGCAATGAAGTTGCCATAAAGAAGGGGATGCAAAAGAAAGCAGCCCTGTTAGATAGCCCTAAAACAGGAGCATTCAGATACACGAACAGTGGCTAATTTTGCCGCTTCGGAATCGGCTTACTTAGTAAGATCCAATTGTTCGTGGACTCAAAAAGAAACCCAAACTAGTTTTTAATGTGAGTACATTATTTACATCCTTTGTCTTTCAAGACAGAAGGAGACATATTATGGTCGGCAACCTTGTCATGGTTAAAAAAATGTCCATTTGTAGTGTACTCGTAATATAAAAATCCAGTTATGGATTTACGGCAATGTGTCAACCCTGTGCCTATATTTCCGCAAACCTAAAAATATACAAAATACACATTTTTTTGTTTGCATATTTAATAATTATAATTATTTTTAAAGTAGAAAAATAAGATTACATGTTTCTTCTAAAATATGGCTTATTATCTTTAGATATTATTTTTTTTAAAACTTATGCTTTGCTGTTAAAATGATTCAATCGGAGATTCATACTCTAAAAACAAAAAAAAGGGGAGGGCAGAAAAAAATGTATTTAAAATAAAGAAAACAGTTAACGCACAATTAGATTTATAATATTATTTTTTTAGCAAAGATACGTAGGTCTATAATTAATTAATAATATATTAATTAAAATTCCCCAATTAAAAACATAAAATACCATCTAAACATTAATATTATTACAAGAATAATTTGTAAAAAAAAATCTTAATCTATATTACATAGATCTAAGATTTACCGTACTAAAAGAGGAGAGAGAGCGAGGGACAGTGACTGGGCGCGCTCTGCTAGTAGAGCGTGCGCGAGCAGGTGAGGTCACATCAGTACGTCATCATACGTGCGGATAGACAGCTGCCAAATAATTGACCTGAAAAACTAGGGGCCTTCGATGTAAAGTTTTACCATCACTTTTTTTATAGTAATAGTTATAGTAATACTATTACTAATACTAGTATATACTAATATAGACCATAGATTTCAATGTTCATACATGCTCACATTTGACAAATTCAAGCGGCTTATAATGTTCAGAAGATGACGAGAACAAAGCAATAGGCAAAGCCATTTATCTAGTCTAGAGTGTACATATAGTCTAGATCTAGAGTCATTCTATTCTAGGTTTCCATTCATAATCGTCTAGAATCCAGATTAGTAGCTAGAGTCTAGTAGTGCTTGACTGGCTAGATCTACATCAGTATCACAAACCTATGAAATGATACAATGTTTAGCTTACGAGAGTTCTTCCCCCTATATGTGTATTACGTCACAGTAATTTGTTGTTTATCAGTGTTGCTGAGAAACAAAATGGCGCAGACCTGTGTGTTTTGAACATATAATTTATAATCAGAGATAAATATTTTTTTTTGCATGTATCTAGGAGAAAAACGATAGTGATTTTTTAATCTATTTTTTTTATCCTTATTCATCTAAAGATGACAGAAATAGAAGCTCGCCCAGAGGATGTTGGACAAATTCTACTAAAAGTAATATATATATAGATCTAGCGCTCTAGTGTTTCGACTCTAGTATGGTGGTATAGTCACTCTTCACTCTTCTTGACTCTCACTCTGTCCAGACATTTTAGATCTAATTATGTAAAAATTATTAGTCTTATCTTAGACTTATTAGTATTAGACTTAGACTTATTAGATTTAGATCTGTATATCTTTTTTAGTTGTAGGCCTAGTTTTACTGCTCTAGAATGAGTCTAGATTGACCAGATCTAGGACCTAGACCTACTTGGCTACTAGGATAAAGTTTAAAGTAGATAATCTAGAATTAGATTGACTATCTACTAATCTAGATCTAGTAGATCAGTAGGTGTACTAGATTCTAAAATCTAGATCAATGTATATTGACTATATTTATTTATTTTTTTGTTCTATAGTCTATTATTTCTACAATTATACTATGCTCAACACGCTGGAACTCCATGAAGTTATGATGAAGACTATAGCTATAAACTTAGTATAGACTATAGAAAACCACTGATATAAATCCAAAGAATTAACTGATATCCGGTCCTTGAACAAACAAACTTACAAATTGCTCTGATTATCCTTTTGTGTCTGATTTTGAAGACAAAACAGCTAAACTGCCCATTTTTTTGTTACTGACTTAAAAGGATAAATTAGAATACTACCGGTTCTGGTAACCCAAAAAAAATTGTCCGTGACCGGAAAATTGAAGTATCTACTATAATATAGTCAGTTTTATGATGACTTATGTAAAAAGTTATACTGACATTCATTCAAAGAAAAGATAAACAGATCTATACTCTATATACACTGCTGTACATCGGTTGTCTCTATTGTCTGTCCTCTACCCATACTAGTCTATTGGTATCCACCATGTTTTAATGTAGGCCTACTATGTAGCCTGTGGAGAGCAAGTGTATGATATGTTAATTATAGAGACTAAATTTTGCTAACTAAGAAGACTATAAGTCATTAATTTTTCTGCTGATTCATCATAATTAGACCCTAATTCAGGCAACTTGTTCCATCTAGTCTAGACACTAGGGGAAAGGAACACTTGTATAAATTTGTGCTTGGAATATGGTCTTAGTAGCTATAATAATACATCACTTAATCATAATTTACAAATAGAAAAACAAAACCTATAATGAAATCCTCTCAAAGATAGAGGCACATTTCTTATACCATGTGCTAGAGCAAATTCGTACACATGCTCATTCTTCCTTATTGCCATTAGGAATGGAATGGGTTGCCTGAATGGGTCAGGAAAACCAATGACTTGGCAGTGTTTAATTAAATCATCGATTAACATGCATGACTAGATTAATGTATGAAATATGTAGGATGTAATTATCTTCATATTTGAAGTAATGACTGTGATATTCAAGATAAGATACAAGGTCTCTAGTTTTTTCAATCTTTCAAGCGGAGTCTAGCAAACGTTGAACTACAAAGACAACCGGAATAAGCAAATAGAATTAGGAAACATTACCAACTTGAAGTCGAACAACACAACCTTCAGATAGTCAAGAATAAGCAACTATTCAAACAGATGATGTCGCAAAGAACAACATCCCTCATGAAAATATTAGAACATTGCAATGCATAAAAAATAATACATATTACATACATACATATATACATAATACATAGCAAAATCTATACTAAAATTGTTTTTATACGTGAATCACACTAGTCTTGAGCACAAGTCCACTAGTATATTGTCCTCTCCTTTGATGTGACACACGTTGAAGGTGAAGTCCTGGAGCATCAGAGCCCACCTCGTAACTTGGTGGTTCATAAAGTTTGTGTTCCAGACATACGCTATTTGGCATGGGTGCACTTTCATAGGCAGCCACTATAGGCTTTTTGTGTAAAATTCAAAAGAGGCCATCTCTGCTGGCAAGATGAATGGCTTGAGTCAGATCAGTGAAAATAATGCACACAGTTATTCCTTGTTCTCTGCACTTTCTTTGTAGCTGGAAGAGAGAAAAAAATCTCTCTGATAGCATATTTGCAGGTTTATATAAACACACACTCTTAGCACCACCTTGCTCCTAATGCTAATAGAAAGGAAATTTCCTAATTGTTGTTGCTTTTTTTTGCTTCCTGCTTATCCTGTAACTTAGTATCTTGACAAAATTTGCTAAGCATTTTATGAATATAAGTATTACTTAAACAATATATTGGTCATGTTTGTGTAATTAGACCATCCAATTATGGGAACCAAAGTAACTGTATCCAATGTGGTCAGATTTGCTTTATCTGATCTGAAAACCATTTCATGAAGATTTACCAAAATTAATTATATACATAATCAAGTGTATTGCTATGGCAGAGTGTCATCTTGTGTCAAGTTGTCCAGTGTTAGTAGAGAGCCAGATAGAGAGACACATCAATATCTATTTAAAAAAGGCTATACATGGTCCTTTTAATTTTTTTACTTAATTCAATAATAAAATTTCATTTAATGAACTTTAATTTACATGCAGGTCCAAAATGAATTACGCATACTTAGGGAGAAGGTTTCAACAGGAGACAACAACATGTCTGCCTCTGACCTAGATCAAGTCCTTGCTAAAACTGAGGAAGACATTCAGGTACATTTTCAATTTTTTTTTTTTAAATATAGTAAATTGCTCTTCGTAACTCATATTCAAGTTAAATTAAATAGCAAAGAAAGCATTGTTTGATTCACATTTAATATACATGTAAATTATATATATGTTACCGCTAAAGTGCAGAAATCAGATGTTCTACAGATTATCTAAGTATTGTGCAGAAAAAGTAATAACAGAATAATATTTTTTCACACTACTTAGATAAATAGTACATTACCTTCTAGGTACTTGATAAAATGAAAAATTATGAAATAATGTACAAATTACCCAGATTACCTCAACCCTAAAACCTAACCCTATGCTAAACCTAACCTCAACATTAACAGTACAGAAACAGTACAGGTAAAATGCAAAAAGCTCTTGATTCCACACATTAATGGATCAAATTAGTTCTTTGGCTTCGAAAAAGAAATAGCTGCGTTTTCTTAAGGCGGAATCTCTAGAACATTTTCTTAGTAGCATTAATAGACTTAAGGCTGTCATATATTAAATGACATTAACATGAATATTTGATTAAATAATTCTTAATCAGCTTATTTTAAATATTCTTTTTTTGAAATCTTCAAGCGTTGCACAGAAGATGTTGTTTATCACATCAATAATCAAATGCAGATAATACCTTTGAGTGATTCTTCTGACAGAGAAAATCAAATATCTTCTGGAAGTTTTGTGAACACTGACAATAGAAAATCAAAAGAAATATCAAAAAGGTAAAATTATTTCTTAATTAAATTATGTCTACGTTACATCATGTTTTTACATTAATTGATTCATCTCTATATATTCTTTTTGAACAGTTTTTTTTTTAAAAAGAATTATTTCTTTACAACAGAATTATGTTATCTAGACAACCCCTGCCACCAACAGTTAAATTACCTCTTAGAAAATTCATGCAAGAGTTATCCCCAGGACAAAAGGTAAAGACCCACACTTTTTGAAGAGAATAAATTTAAAAAAAAATGTACAATGATAGATATTTGAAAATGCTTGCTCATAAATTGATTTTCAGGTTGTATGCTGCCTGGTTGATAAAATGAAGATAACTCTTATGAGCAACTTATTTTTATTCTTTAATTGAGTCATTTAGAACTTAGCACTTTAGTACTTTAAATGTTTATAAAATATGCATGCAAAACTAAAAGCACAGACCTACATATTTATATTATAATTATAAAAAAATTATAGAGTGTGTGTTTTTGTTTTGCAGCATCACAGACAGTGGACAGTTAGAACAATTGTAAATCCACACAATCAAATGAACAGAGCCATGATGAAGCAAAATTTTGGGATTCAGCTGCCACTCATTCATGATAGAAAAATTCACAGAGTACTCTCAGTTTTCTATTTTTTTATTTATTTTTATAAAACACAAAATTAAACATATGAAAAAAAATGGAATCACTTTTATTTAGTAAATTTTCAAATCAGAAATTATTTATTGTTACTTTCACATCACACATGAAATGAAAAAAAAAATCTGAATTTTGGCAACAATTAGCAGTTCAATAAGTTAATTACTCATTGCTTTTTAAATTCTAACAACTTATCTTTTCTCATTTAAATTTAGACAGAGAGCAAACCAATGATTGGCACAACAGTACAACACCTCACCACTCTTCCTAAGGCAAATAGGGTTGATGCCTCGGTATGATCAAGCTTAGAAATACATTTTCAATTTTCATTTAATCACATTCTGCTAATGTAATTTATGTTATTATTATTTTATGTCAAATAAAACTAAAAAGAAGTCATACAACTCTTTTCTAAGATTGCTCCACCCCCAGTCAGTGATGAAGATGCTAAGAAAGGTATTTTTAGTTTACTGGAAAGGGGTCTTATTCCACCAGCTGCACTTCTGACTTTTGATCCTTCTCCAATCAAAAATAAAAGTCTTCAATTGTATAATCCTGATGAGAAAATTAAGTTCCCACCTCCAACAGGTCAGTAGACATCTTATTCAAGAAGTAATTTTTATTTAAAGCAAATTTTATCTGACATTTAATTTAAAAAAATTCAAAGTTTTTAATTACTGATCAAAACAAAATATTAATATGAATAGTGATAACATCAACTTGGCTTTGAAAATACATTTAACAAGTAGCAATGCTGCATAATATATGTCTTATGTTATTTTTATTGTAGTCTACACATCTCTCTCTATTTTCATCTCTTTCCTGATGTCTTTTTTTTTTATAATCTAGTCCCTGTTCTTGTTTAATTCTCCTTGATAATTTCTTTTAATTTTAGATATACATTTGCAATTTTATAATGACTTTTATGAAAATATTCTTTTTTTTTTAACCTTTAATATATGTTAAAAAATGATTATTTTCTGCTTCTAGATGATAATTCTAACTGGGCAGTGGTCAGATTTGACACTACAAGCTCTGTCAAAGATAGTAAGCCACTACCTGTAGTGCCCCATACAAAAAGTCCAGAAGTTAGAAGCCACTCTGCAAAGACATGGCGGACATCTTCAGCTTCTAATAATCAGGTTGTGAAAACCTCAGCGTCTGTCAAAACATTTGAAATGCAGCTTCAACCATTTGTGAGTTTTCCTTACAGAATCTGTTTTGTTCTAATTGTAGACTTCTTTATTTTTGCTGATATAAATGTACACATTAGATTTGTGAAATAAAAGAAACAATAGTTTAAATGGAAAACAATATTTAATTTTAATTCTTTCAACAGATTGAATTTTATTTATTACTGACATTTGTTTTTCAGTATATACAATTTTTAAAAAATATTATCAATATATGTCAAACATAAGCAAACATAATTGTATGTGAGACTAATGAGGTTGTATCTGTGGTTTAGAAATGAATTGGTTCACAATCAATTATTACATGAAACTTAAAAGCTGCCTGGATGGCTGCCTGGTCATGTGGTTAATATCCTGCTTGCTGTTATTCCCCACCATCATGAAGGACGTTTGGGCTAGGATGTAATAATCTTCAATTTTAAAGGAACATCCGAAACATGTAAAACAAAACAAATGCTGATTCCAGGTGCTTTTATAAAGTGGTTGGATGTCAAGAATTTCTCTACCCAACAATGGTTTATTCCTTCAATTTAGAAATTCTGCTCTAATTAATTCATGAATCTGGTGTTCATAGAAATAGATTAAGTTCATGTTTGTTTGTTTTTTTAAAGAGATATAAAGGTATGTAATTAATCATCTGGACTTCACCCAATATGATCTTCTGAAATAGATAATGAGAACCAAATAGAAGAAATATAAAGAAAGTAAACAAAAGTCAATAGTTACTATTATTGTGATGTTATTTCTTATTTAAATACTTTCTTCTTGAGTGTCTTAAACTAGTAAATATGAAGTTTTTACAAATTAGACATCTTCATAAAATCTTTTAAATGATTATTGCATAAATTTATTTTTGATTTCATAATTTTAATGTCAACTTTAATAGGTTACTTTTTTTTTTAAAATAAATTTCCTTATTTTCATGTAAGTATGAACCTATTTCTTGTTAAATGGTCACTCCAATCACAAGAGTTGGTGTGTAGTTTTGTTTAAGTTTATGCCTCCAAATCACTTTATTTCTTCATAATTTTTTCGTAATATTTAAATACTATAATTGCATAGTTATTTTGAATGGTTAAGTCTTACATATTTCAAATAATTCTTTTTTATGAATCAGAACTACCAGTACTTACACAAATTCTCAGTGTTTTCTAACAATAAACAAATACTTTTTTATCTTGAGGACTGTCATTTTTATGTTCATAGTTTCACACCACATATTTTTTACAATGGAACAAATGCCATTATTTTACTGTTTTGAATTTTTCTTGGCCAAACATTGCTTAAAAAAAACAACAAGCATAACTTTTGCTTTCCATTAAGAATTCAATTCTTGTGTTGTTACTTATTATCATATATTTTTTAGAAGATACAAATTTATAATTTGAGAAAAAGTTGAAGAAATATATTAACATTAAGTGTTTATCAACATTATCTGAATAGGGTCTTTGAATATTTTTGTGAATATGATTTACTAATTTTTTTTTAGTGAATATGGTTTACTATGCTTTCTATTCATAATAAGAGACATTTTCAAAACTACACGTTTTAAATTTTTGTTTAATTTTCAAATATGTTTTTGTTATTTGTTTTTAATTTGATACAATTTTTTATTACTTTTTAAAAATTATATTTTTAATTACATTTGGATGACATTACCTATTTGTATATCCTTACCATGCTTTTATTATAAAATTATTAGTTTAATGTATAAGTAAGTTCCTTTTAAATAAACAAATAAGGTGTTAAAGATGTAAATTAGGCTTTGTATAAATGTGTATATATTTTATATTGCATGACTTTTTATCCAGCCACCACCCACCACACCAGCAAGTGGAGATAATAAACTAGGAAGTTATAGATTGGCTATACAGAATGGTAAAACAAGGGATAATCATGCAGAGTTTTTGGCCTTTAAGGATCATTATTATCATTCATGGGGCAGGTAAGTTTATATCTTTATCATTGATTTATATAATAATTAATTGGTATAACTAATAGAGCCCCCCCAAAATGATTAATAACTCCATTATCATTGCTAAAATGTTTGAAATTAGGCCATGCTTACAAATAAAAATGCTGCCTCTAGGTATGGAGCTAGGAACCACTATTTTAGCATTATTAAATCTGCTAAAATGGTTATTAGGTATTGTTATTAATACGTCCATAGAAGTGTGGTAGATAACACATTTCTTTGAGAAATATTTGTTTTCTGGTCAATTATGTTAGACTTTTCTATAACATAGCCCATCCCCACCTCCATTCTTCCCTCACAGAGTGTTCATTTGTTCTAATGTATTTCAAAACAAGATTTTCTCTCATTTCATATTTATATGTATATTTTATATTTCAGCATTTTGTCTGTGATTCAGAAGTTAGAGGAAATGTGCACATTATATGTTGTCCCAATAGCTTTTGTGCATGGTGAAAAGTATGTATCAGTACTAGTATGTACAACATTTTAGTTTATTTGAATAATAAAACTTTACAACTTTAGTTATAATAGTTGAAGCTCATAGGCTACTTCCCCAGTGCCCCTCTATACAATGCCTATTTTATCACCATACTACATTTTGTATGCAAAAAAAAAAGATTTGTAACTCCATCATGATTAATAAAAGGTTTAAAATTAAGTAAAATTTATAAACAAAATAGCAGTCACATTTGAAGTATCAAGAAGTACCATTTATGTAAATTCTTAGATTGTGTGATACATTTTAAAGAGAGTGCATTAATCCACAGAAGCCCTTGGGTGGAACAACCCTGCATTCATTACTTTCAATTACTACTTGTCAACTTATAATGTTGAGTGTGTCAATATGACCAACAACACTTCAGTTAATCCATTTAGTAATCTTGTTTATACGTCACTGTAGTCACTTAATTTTCTCTATTAACACAGCAACAATACTGGTCAGTCAGGTTAACATATTTACTAACTAATTTATTAATTGTTTACTGTCTTTGTTTCAGATTAGTTGAGCTAGCCATGGAATATGAGTTGGAAAAATTACCTAGTTTGGCAGAACTTCTCAGTGTTATTATAAATAGAGAAGATGTTGAAGGAATTATTAATAGGCCGGTGAGATTTGAAAAAATTGTTTCCTTTTCTTTTTTTTTTTTGACACTGACATAGTATAGAAAAACATTCACTCTAAAGAAATTGTGCAGTTTTTTAACTATTTCAGAAGAATTAAAATGACTAAACATTTATATTAGGCCTATGATGTAGTGTTGATTTTCTGTCCTTTTTTTGCATTTTATTTTAGGGACGAAAGTTTCAGGGTGCTAATGGGAAACATCTAGCTGCTGTTAAAATCCAGTCATGCTGGCGTAGGTACAAGGAGCGCTCTCAATATTTAGAATATCGTAGGCTGAAGTGGGCTGCTGGTGCAATTGCCATGTCTTGGATTATGCATATCAAAATGGTCAGAATGAAGCATCAGTTGAGGCAGACTCGTGTTGAACAGCTTGAAGCTTTTAAACGACGGGCCAAGGTATTTTTTTTTACATTTTTTCCCAGTAACATTATTCTCCCCATTTGTATTTTTAAAAAAAAATCAGATTTGTTTTTTTTTTTTAATACATTTATTTTGTCATGTTATTTAAGATATATGCAGGACTCCTGAGATAATGACTTAAAACTTGTGAATATGCATTGCAGATATTTGCCTCATCATGGGAAAGAATAAAGAATTCACACAGAGTTATCATTCATATTCCTTCCTTTGGATTTAGTCAATCTATTCGAGATAGTGTTAATGATCTAGGCATGAGACAAAATTCTCAGATGGCGAGACTTTGTGATATTAGGGGTAATTTTTTCATTTATATTTTGAATCACTAAAAACAACAAATTTGAATATTTTTATAGAAAAGAAGGAGTGTTTTCATTTCATTTGACCTGAATTTAAAATATATTTTTTTTATTCATTGATGGCTAAAAGTTCAGAAAGTTTACTTTTATTTCCCACATAAATATACAATAGAAAAACAAGTAGAATAGTATCAAATATCAACATATTTTTTACAAGACATTCACACACTTTTAATTTTGAATGTACATTTGTACCTGCAAGACATTTAGTTACATTTTACTACAATTTTTAGATAAATAAATTGTCGTTTATGAAAATTTTTCTAACAAATATTTTTTTTCCTTAGATCCCAAAGTTGATGTCATTTACATCTCTGCGGTGCCTCTTAGTGATGAAACCATGCAGTATTACTCTAAGCTACTTGGTTTAAGTTCTGCTGTCTCCAGCAGTAATTCTGAAGATCAATGTGACATGTCAGATCATTACAAGATCTTAGTTCCAGAAGCTTTGAAAAGTTTTCCTGTTAGTTATTGTATCTTATGAGTTATATGTTTAAATTTAGATTTGTTTTTGCTACTTACTTTTACTGAATTAATGGATACAAACTTTACATGTTGAAAAATATACACTTTTTTAGTTGTATTTTTTAATTTTCTCACTTTGAAAACAAATTATTTTCAGACACACCATATGTGCCTTTCTACATTACTGAAATATAGCCCCAGAACATTAAAGAGAATTAAGAACCTAATCAAAGGAAGAGATGCTTTTATTGTGACAGGAGTCCCACATCAGGATGATCTGGCTGTTTCAGATGCACTTGATGTTCCCATTTTGTGCCCTGAGCCTGATGTTGCTCACTTATATTCAACTAAATCAGGCTGCAAGAGAATTTTTGCCAGTGCCAATATTGACACTCCGCCATCAGAATATGATGTTTATAGTCTTGGACAGGTGAGCACATAAAGAATGTTATGTTATATTTATAACAATAATATTATAATATTGCATAAGTAGACAAATACTTAGATATTCAGAGATATATTTTTGTGTCTTCGCAAACACAGAAGAAAAATTTGCTTTTAAGACCATAATCATTTTTAAAAAGTTCGAATTTTAATCGTGCTACCTCTCTTGATCTAGCTCCATGAATGTCTAGCTCAACTAGTCACAGAGAACCTGAAAGTCCAGCGATGGCTGTTTAAACTTGATGATGAATTTGATGGCAGGGGAATAGCCTATTGCGATGTTACTCAGCATTTAAGATGCTATAAATGGGCACTTAAAGAGGAGCAGAGATATGGAGAAAAATGGACCAAGAAATGGGCACAGGTACAAGGGAACCATTATGTAGAGCTGATTATTCACTTAACATATTGTTCATTTTTAACTAGCGTTTGTGACTTTTATTGAACACATATTTCCATTTATACATTTTGTAAACTTACAAGATATGTACTGCCTTTTGAAACTATTTTGGTATCTCTATGTTAATATGTCTGTTATCAATTTTTTTCTATGATATGCACAGATATAACTATATACATTTTGTCTATACTGTACAGACTATGCATATGTTTAACCAAATTAATTCAGCCTTATAAGGGAATCTTATAATATATGTTTCTTTCTCTCTCTCTCTCTCTAAATATCTCTTTATATATAATCTCCCTGTATGTGTGTATTTTTATATATATATATATGGAGCAGCTGCAGATCTTGGCAGCATTATCCAGAATCGCAGTGTGGCTTTAGGGTGGGTGCAACAGATATGATTTTCTCCATGCGGCAGCTGCAGGAGAAGGGCAGAGATTAAAAGCAGTCCCTCTTTATAGCTTTTATTGATCAAGGCTTTTGACCTTGTCAGCAGAACTTGTCTGTTTGCTGTATTAGAGAGAACCAGCTGTCCAAACAAGCTATGGAAACTAGTGTCAGCTTTTCATGAAAATATGCAGGGCACGTACAATTTGACAGTTCCGCCACTAAGCCATTCTCCATCAAGAGTGGAGTAAAACAAGGATGTGTTCTGGCTCCAACACTTTTCAGCATCTTCTTTTCAGTTGTACTCACCGGCACTTTTAAATCCCTGGAAAATGGAGTATATATCCAAAGTAGATCTGATAAAAAGCTATGTAACCTGACATGCCTTAAAGACAAAATGAAAAGACAGCGTATCTTGATTAGGGAACTGCTGTTTGTTGATGATGCGGCACATATATTTCATTCACAAGAAGGTTTGCAGGGGCTTGTGAATGCTCTGGAAGCTGTTTGCCAAGAGTTTAGCTTACAATAAGCCTCTCCAAGATTGAAATCCTGGCACAAGATGTCGCATAAATGTCAGTGATACATATTGGAAATCACACACTTACAGTGGTGCAGGAATTCACATACTTGGGATCAA
Source organism: Biomphalaria pfeifferi (assembly GCA_030265305.1). NCBI lineage: Eukaryota > Metazoa > Mollusca > Gastropoda > Planorbidae > Biomphalaria > Biomphalaria pfeifferi. The sequence goes on from JASAOG010000001.1 coordinate 6,155,736, forward strand.
CAATTGCCAGCAACCTAGATTTAATTTAGACACTGAGCTGACAAAAATAATAGGAAAGGCTTTTTCAGCAATGACGAAATGGAAAATGCCAAATTAACTACAGCAACCAAAATCCTAGTCTACAATGCCTGTGTTGTGGCATTCTTCTTTATGGTAGTGAGAGCTAGGATGTGCATCTCCTGGAGGGATCATATCTCTAACCAGGACATTTTGAAACTGGTCAATATGCACAGCATCTATGCTCTTTTGACACAGAGAAAACATGTCACCACGTATACCAGATGGAAGAATCCCTAAAGACATTCTTAAGCTGAGCTTGTGGACGAAGTCAGATCCAAGGACTGCCCAAAACTAACCTACAGAGATGTCTGCATGAGACATGAGAACCACACGCATCAATAAAAGTATGTGGGAGGAGATAGCCTTAGACCGGACAGCTTGGAGACAGACTGTATGTGCTGGTACAAACCTTGCAGAGAGCAAAAGAAACAATGCTGCATTAGTCAAGAGAAAGAAAAAATCTACCCTATCAGCTAGCTTTAAAATAGATGCATATACATGCACGAACTGTGGCAAACTCTGCCGCTCCAGAATAGGCTTGCTAAGTCACTCCAAATTCTGCCCCGTCTCAAGATGAAACAAAAACCAGTGACTCATCTGGGCTCATCCATTGTCTTCCAAGACATAAGGAGCCATAAAAAATATATAGTCTACATATATTTAATGCTCAATAATATGTTTGGCACACTCTTATTCTATATTGCTGTAAGTTTTTGCCAAAATATTGTCACCATCAGAAGACTATTGTCTAAGTCATTTTTATTTGTTAAATTAGGAAACAATAAACTAGGATCTATTCACTAGTCACTTTTTATTTGTTAAATAAACTTTTAAATACATAAAAATTGAAAATTACACAAATGATTAAAAACACTTTCAAATAGAATATAAATAGAAATTCCTGAAAAGAACTTAGTTACAACTGTGACAGTTTGAAAATATGAAAGTTTGAATATATTGATTACTAACTCCATTACTATCTCACTAGGAATCAGCTTACATTAAAATTCATGCTGAAATCCCAGACATTCTCACAAATTATGCCCAACCTTTCAACACAAAGATTTTTCTGACCTGGGAATTGTTTCTACAGGCATTTTTATCACAAGGTAAAATATGAACATTCTTTTTACTCTTTTTAATATAATTTGATTGATATTAATGGATGTTGCTCCATCTAAAACTCTTTCATATAATTTATACTCATCTCTCTCTGCTGCTAATTTCTCTTTTTCATACCATCAAAGTTGTTCTCCCTCTCTCCCCCCTACTCTCTCCTTTCCATCTCATGGGGGTATTCAATTCTTTCATAGAGAAGTTGCCATTCATATAAAAAGATATTTAAAACAATTAGTAAATCATTAGAGTAAATCATTATCATGATCATCAGTCCCTTGACTTTTGTGACAGTTAGCATAACCAATTTCCTCCACTTTTCTGGTCAGCATCTGTTCTTAGCAGGATATCAAAAGAAACGCCTGCGTCCATTCTTTTACATTGTTCAACCAGCTTTAGGGTAAATAGAAGTGAGAAAAACTATTTGCATTGAACCAGTTAACATGGTTGAGAGATTTAAAACAAAACTCTGGTTTCACAAACTTTTGTGAATTTTCTTTACATTGATAAATTGCTTTTCATACAAACTAACTTGGTTAGTACCATGAAATAAAAAATAAAATTTTATTGAGAGAAACTTAGGGTTGGGTTAGAAATCTATAATTAATGCTTGCTAAATGATGGACTTTTTTTTTCCTCATGGGAGTTACTGTCTTATTTCTTTAGATTTATCCATTTTCACTCCATTTTTAATTTACCTTATATCTTATCTTATATAATACAGTTGTTACTTCAAAAAAGAGGATCCTATGAGTCATGCATTTAGTCATCCATATTAATCAATGCCCTAAATTCTGCTAAGTCACTGGTTTCACTAGCTAGCTCAGGCAACCCATTCCATGCTTTAATAGGACTAGGGAAGAAGGAGCATTTATCCAATTTGTCCTATCATATGTAACCAGGAATGTGCCTTTATCTTTGTATCTTTCTGAGTATTTTATTAGATTTTGTTTTTGCATTTGAAGTTCAGTGTTTTATGTATAATTGCTACTTTACTTGAAGGCTGTCTAAATTTAGTGATTTTACTAAAGATGATATTCTACTCAAAAGCGCATATTCATTTGTAATGAATCTCACTGCTCTATTTTGTAACTGTTCCAGTTTCTTAATATTTTCTTGAGTTGAGGGGTTCCAAACAGAGGATGAATATTCTATTATTGGCCTAACCAAGGTTAAATAACATTTTAGTTTTATGTTCTTATTTGATTTATAGAAATTTCTTTTAATAAACCCTAATGCTTTGTTTGATGTTTTGATAATTTCATCAATATGAGGATTCCATGACAGTTTTTTTTTTATTATAACATCTAGGTATTTTGCATTTTTAGTTTGTGTTACTGGTTTACCATGAATAAGATAAGTGTTATTCTTAATAACTGACATTTTTCTGGGTGGAAAGACATGCTCCAATTTGATTCCCATTTCTGTAATTCATTTAATTCTCTTTGTAAAATTTCTGTATCTTGTTTTTATTGTTCTATATATTATGCAATCATCTGCAAATAATCTGACTTTTGTTCCTTTGTTGGTTTTGTCCCATTAGCCATTTAATTGTTTGTGTATTGAAAGGTTTGGGGTTTGTGGGGAGAAACCAGTTTAGTAAGTTAACACTGTAAAAGAAATTATACATAGTTGTTATTTTCATCAACAATAACCCAGACTGAAATCAGGATGAGTATCAAGTTCATCTATTCAAAAAAGTGTTATTCTATAATTAATAAATAATTACTAATGCTAACCATGTTTCATCCATAGGAGGTATAATAGAGGCCTGTCCTCCATCGGACAACTTCACTGCCCTCACAGCTGATCTTCTCATAGAACCCACTGGAGTGGTCAGTTTGTTGACTTGTGGAGACCAGATTCATGCAGACAGTCCATTCTCTTGCTGGGGGCTCTCGGTGCCCCAGTCGTCCTCAGAGCCTTCAGAAATTAATGCCATGTGCATGAGAATAGCTGATGCTTGTAAATCTAGAGGCATCATGGGATATCTGAGAATTAATTTTGTTACTTTCATTGATCCTAAACTGGTAATCAACCTTTTTTTTATATGTTGCTTTTTATCTCATTTTATATTAGCTAAAAAAAAAAAGATATTCTTTATAGTTTAGACCTGCAATTCACAATCAGACTGAATATTTAGACTTTCAATTTGTCATGAGACTGTCTGAGTGTATGAACTTTCAATTTGTCATTAGACTTAGTGCTTAGATTTTCAAATTGCCATTAGGCTGTCTGAGTGTATAGACTTCAATTTGCCATAAGGCTGTCTGAGTGTATAGACTTTCAATTTGCCATAAGGCTGTCTGAATGTAGAGACTTTCAATTTGTCATAAGACTCTTATAAGTGTCTTAGTTCTGTACATTAAATTAGCACCAGTTACTCTAACTGATATCTCTCTATATTTTACAATGCATCTTTTTTACCTCTCGCTTTGCTCTGATCAGAATATTGAGTTGCCGAGGAGTGTTAAGTTGGGAAGTGGGGGTTAAAAGAATTGCCAAATCACAGAAACCTGATTGAATTGACTGCAAGACAAGCACTCCATAGTTTGGTATTCTTTACTCCTCTAAAATCAAACAATAATTCTTTTTATCATTTACTTTTTGGTTGGTGAAATTGTTAAATCATGACTTTTTACAAATAAAAGCTTGGATTACATCACATTGTTTAATAATTATCTCAAAATTTTACTGTATGCTTAGATTATGGTTTTGTGATGATTATGTTTAGATGGACCAGAAGATTTGGGCTATCGACTTGTGTTTGCACTATAGTGACAACCTGGCATTATTTAGATTGATGGAATATGTTACCCATGGACATTTTGAACCAAAGACACACATGTTTGAAGTCAAATTATCACTTCAAGAGAATAAAGTCAGCAAAAGAAGATTAGCTGCACAAGAGGAGGAGGTAGTCTTGTGTGTGTGTGCATTTATAGTAATGTAAAGCTGCACTTGATAATGAGATAGTCTTTTGTGTGTGTGTGTGTTATGAAATTTATATTCTGTATCGGTTGTCGTTCTTATGTTTACATGTGCTTGTAACTCGTCCGTGAGAATGTGTTCACGAAATGTGTGTTGTGTTGTCATTCAGTGTATTAAAGCCATACTATACAGACATGGTTCTCGACTCTCTTATCTTTATGTTCATAACAATTTAATACACTGAATCCAAAACTGTGAAGTTGTTAGAATTTCGAAATGGATAGGATATTTCGCCCAGAGAAGTTTGACATCGAGCCCACAGCACCTCAAGCAGCAGAGCATTGGCAGCACTGGTATGAAACGTTTACAAATTTTATATCGGTAGACAATCTTGATACTAAGAAACTACTGATAAACTATATCTCTCCTGCTGTATATCAAATGATACTTGATAAAGAGACATTTGATGAAGCTATCCAGACTCTAAATGAGGTGTTTGCTAGGCACAGGTTAGCTACTTGCAAACAACAGCAAGGTCAAACGATAGACGCCTACATGCAGAAATTAAGAATTCTATCCAAAGATTGCAACTTCAAAGCGGTGACTGCTGAACAACACCGAGAAGAGGCTATTAGAGATTCGTTTATCAATGGACTAGAGTCCAACAGCATTCGAAAACGTCTACTCGAAAAGACTGTTATGAGTTTAAAGGACGCCTTCGAGGAGGCTCGCTTACTAGAACATGCTTAGCAGCACTCATTACAGTATGAATCATCACAGCCGGAAACTAATAGCGCGGCAACTACTCTCACCAATTCTTCGGCCTCACCCTTGCCAAACGTAACGATTCCTCAAAGTGCAAGCTATTCACACACACATGAAATAAATGCATTAGCTAGGAAGTGTTATTTTTGCGGCAGGGTTAAGCACCCCCGCTCTCAATGCCCTGCAAGGGAAGTGACATGCAATCAGTGCTTCAAAAAGGGTCACTTTTAAAGAGTTTGCAAATCTACATCTTCAACAGTTTCGGCTATTGCTACTGTGCAGCCTTTGAATTTAAACAAATCTACAATACCAATTTGTATCAACAACGTGCCATTGAAAGCCCTAGTAGACACTGGCAGCTGTGAAAGCTATATTTCGACGCACATCGCTAAGAAGCACAAATGGCAGACATGTTCCTCAGGCAACAGAATCTTTATGGCTTCCACCCATCTATCTCGGATCACTCAAGGACATATCTACGCTAACATACGTCTCAAAAATGAACGATACGAGGGAGTTAGACTTTCTCTACTAGACAATTTATGCTCTGACGTAATACTTGGACTTGACTTTATAAGTTTGCACCAAAACTTGTTTATTCCTTTCGATGGTCAGAAACCATCATTATGCCTGAGTACTCTCCAGCCAGCGAAGGTAGAGGCTCCTAGCCTATTTAGTAATCTGTCACCAAACTGTACCCCAGTGGCTACAAGGTCTCTCAGATACTCAGTTCCAGATAGAAAGTTTATAGAGAAGGAAATTCAACAACTAATAAAGGATGAAATTATTGAACCATCTAAATCTCCCTGGCGTGCACAAGTCCTAGTCACAACAAATGACAGACATAAGAAAAGAATGATTGTGGACTACAGCCAAACCATAAACCGGTTCACTCTACTAGACGCCTACCCTATGCCCAGAATTGACGAACTGGCAGAGAAGATTTCGCAATACTCTGTATATAGCACTTTAGACCTGAAAAGTGCATACCATCAGATTCCTATAAAAGAAGAGGAAAGGCCGTTCACAGCCTTCGAAGCATGTGGGAAACTGTATCAATTCCGTTTGGCGTTACGAATGGAGTCGCCTGTTTTCAGCGTACGATTGACAAAATCATCGAAGACGAACGACTCTCTGACACTTTTGCTTTTGTGGACAATGTGACCATCTGCGGTATGGACTCTGAATCACACGACCGAAACCTACAGCGATTTCTTGATAGTGCTCAAAAGTATGGAATCACTCTTAATGAAACAAAAAGTGAAATTAGCACTGCTAAAGTGAGACTGTTAGGATACGAGATTTCCAAAGGACAACTTAAGCCGGATCCTGAGAGATTTCGCGCTCTAAGGGAATTACCCGTACCAGTGAACATAAACGAGTAGTGGGTCTTCTGGCTTACTACTCACAGTGGATACCTAACTTCTCAACAAAAATAAGCCTGTTAACAAGAAATCAACAATTTCCTGTCTCCGAAGAAGTCAAAAGAACATTTGAAAGTTTGAAAAATGAGCTTGAAAAAGCCGCCGTATATACTATTGATCCGAATCGCCCTTTAACCGTTGAGACGGATGCTTCTGATATAGGCATTGCGGCTACCCTCAACCAAGATGGCCGGCCCGTTGCTTTCTTCTCTCGCTCATTAACAAAAAGTGAAAGAAAACATTCTTCAGTTGAGAAAGAAGCATATGACATTGTTGAGTCGCTGAGAAAATGGAAACATTTCTTAGTTGGTAAAACGTTCACACTTGTTACGGATCAGCGATCTGTCTCTTTCATGTATAACAGGTCAAACCAAACAAAGGATAAATTAAAAATGAAAAAATCCAAAGGTGGAAACTTGAACTCTCGTGTTTCCACTATGACGTCATCTATCGCCCTGGCAAGCAGAACACTGTAGCTGATACACTTACCAGAAACTATCTATCTGCCATCACTCGCAATGACCTTAAATTGCTGCACACTAGTCTTTGCCACCCGGGCGTTACTCGACTATTGCACTACGTAAGGACTAAAAATCTTCCATTTTCCTGTGATGACGTCAGAACTGTAATAGAACAATGTCAAGCTTGTGCAGAACTAAAGCCCCGTTTTTTTCGACAGCCGACTGGAGAACTGATTAAAGCAACTCAACCTTTTGAGAGAATTAGTATGGATTTCAAGGGACCTCTCCCTACTGTTTCAAGAAATAGATATCTACTTACCATTATAGATGAATTCTCTAGATTCCCATTTGCATTTGCATGTCCCGATATGTCTTCCTCTACGGTTGTTAAATGTCTCAATGAACTATTCGCCATATTTGGATTTCCAGCGTACGTCCACACTGACAGGGGAACTTCGTTTATGTCTACAGAGGTGCAGCATTTCCTCCACGAGAGAGGAATTGCAACCAGCAGAACGACCCCTTACATTCCAAGAGGAAACGGACAAATAGAGAAACTTAACGGGACTTTATGGAAAGCCATCACCTTGGCTCTACATTCTAAGCAATTGGACATAGCTAATGGGAACTAGTACTAAATGATGCTCTGCAATCCATCCGGTCATTACTATGCACTGCAACTAACAGGACACCACATGAACGACTTCTTGGGTTCAACCGAAGAAGTGGTTCCGGGACATCCTTGCCAACATGGTTGACCAGTCCTGGTTCTGTCCTGCTGAAGAAGAACGTTAGATCATCTAAATACGATCCCATAACAGAGGAAGTTGATTTGGTAACATGCAACCCTCAGTACGCTGTAATCCGAACACCAACCGGTCGAGAGGAAACTGTCTCATTACGAATGTTAGCCCCTAGGGAGGAACAAAAAGTTATAGAAAATGAGAATCAGAGTAGAACAGAGCTTGATATTGGCTGCCCCATCCAAAGCTCGACTCCCAGGAACCTACTGATTCTACCATGCCTGAAAAAACCACCAGCACCACTGAAGACATAGCCAGACCGTCCGAAACTCAAGCAGATGAAACTACACATATATACAATCTTAGAGTAAGGAGAACTAGGCCCAACTACAAAGTGTAAAAGCTCATCAGCTTACTAGAACTCTTACTTTGACATTCAGTTTTGTCTCCAAAATGACATTTGTTTATTTTACTACTTTCATTTGGTTTTGTTGACTTGAGTTTAATGAGATATTTGATCTATCATGATATATTTTAATAAGCTATTTGATTTACACTTACTTATATCAACATGTTACATTATGTCATGCTATTCTACATTGTTTGTTTACTTGAATCTCTATTATTATTCTGCACTTAAATTCTTCTATTGTTTATAATACTAGTTAGCATTATTTGAACCGGGGGGGGGTGAATGTTATGAAAATTATATTCTGTATCGGTTGTCGTTCTTATGTTTACATGTGCTTGTAACTCGTCCGTGAGAATGTGTTCACGAAATGTGTGTTGTGTAGTCATTCAGTGTATTAAAGCCATACTATACAGACATGCTTCTCGACTCTCTTATCTTTATGCTCATAACATAGTATGTAAAGCTGCACTAGACAATGAGACACACGATGATGAGGTAGTTATTTAATTTAATGTTTACAGCAATTTATAGTATCGCAATTCATTTTTAGAATGTACAGTAGACTTCATTGTTTTCTGTTTCAGCAAGCTCAAAACACCATCAGATATGCAGTGATGAGCACACGACTTCTACACACTAACTTGTCTGTCATACATTACAGTGTTTTCTTTCAAATGTGCCGTGCTCATGGCATAGGATATGATATAAAGGTATCAATGAAAATAAATTATTTCTGCTCAGATCTGATTATGTTTTACAACTTCTTGCCCTTTAGGAAATTAATAAATAAAATATGACATTAATTTTAACACATATGGATTCCATTTTGAAGTGAATTTCATGGTTACATTTTTGTTCATGGTTAGTTTTGTTTTAATTAATAATCAGAGCTGCTATTTATTTTATTTCTGTAAGATGCATTTTTTTGTCTTTCATATACAATTTTTGTATCTACACAGATGAAAAATACCCATAAGAAATATAATTTTATGTGTCAATATATGAAAAATCTAGAAGCCTTATGCTGCTTACTGGTGATTTCTCTGCATCTTTTAAGTCAATATCAGAAAGTTTAGGACTCCCCATTATCTTTTTAAAAAATGATTGTTATGGACTATCCTTCTGTTCACAGGCATTTTTTTTTTGAATGGGGAAAATTTTATAAAATTTTTATAGTTAGATCTTTTCTAAACCAATCATTCATTAGACTGCACTAAGCTGGCAAACACATTTTTGGCAAAATGGAAGAGTATATTGACATAATAAATTGTCAAAGCATAAATATCTCCTTAAGGTCTAAAATAATATAGCTTGCAATTTCAGAATCAAAATGTCTGATAGAACTCATTAGCAAAATTTCACTTACACGATCAAAGCCTGTTGTATTTTTTATATTTTTGAGCATGGAATCTGAAACAGGCAGCAAAAAAAAACAAACTATGACAGTACATGAATGACTTGATTTTTTGAAAGACATTCATTTCATTTATTGAGAAATATCTGCAATGTATTAGATAACAAATAGAACACCCTAAAATGAACCTTATTTAGCAAAAGATGTTTAATGGATTCTAAAATACAGTCATTTAGTTTGATATTGTGATCTCCATCAACAGGATAAAACTGGCACAATTTTCGCACTCATTGATAGTTTTAACAGAGAACGTCTTGGAATGTTGTAAGTAGATAAGGATCAATTTGCTTGATGTTTATTAGAAACAAGTAGAAATAAATAGCAAACAGCATTAGGTATTTGTAATATTAAATTTGTTTTCAGAACTGTGGGAGATAATTTACAAGGAGCTTTAGCCTCTTTTGCCAAAAATTTGTCTGTTATACATCAAGAAATTTCAGCTCCAAATATGCAAGGAATCACCAACTTCAAGGTCAGTTTTCATTTCAAGGGTAGACGTCCATTTAAGAGGGTCCATAATAAGGGGAACAAATCTCTTTTTTAATTCTTTGACCAACAGACAACTTTTCTCTCAGTACTGGTAGCAATGTATGATCAATTTTTGAACTATGTCTATTAATTGGAACTCCAATTAATTACATTAGCTTCAGGGCTCCAGCTCCTTAATTTTCATCCTTGCTGAAATTAGGCCACAGGCTGTGCACCTTGGGCAAAGCTCTTGATGTTCTTACTCTATAGTTTCACTTATGTACCAAATAACAAGGATGGACTTCCCCACTACCGGTATGTGCATTTTGCTTGGTACTGTGGTATATTTTTCTTGTTAGTATTTCTATCTATTTTTTTTTCAACTAGGGTCAAAGAAAAAATTAACCAAACTCTTTCACAGCACCTTTTGATATGTCCTGTAATTTGCTGTCATTAGGAAATGTGTTGTATCACACACTTTGATGTCACAACAGGACAGGCCTTCTCAAAAACTAAAATATATTTTAGTCTAGTATGTGCTTTTACTTAATGTTATAGGATATATAAAAGGGAAGAAAATAATTAGGAAGTCAGTTAATAAATTGTGAGGCTTAAGCGGGAAGGTTTTTCTTTAATTTCATCAAATTTAATTTTTGTTACGTTTCTCTCTCTCCTAATCTGGCTTTCTGTAACCACTGCTTAACACACAACGTCTAACACAAGAGTTCTAAATAATCTGGTACTTTAAAATGAGTAAATAGAACAGCCATTATTACACAATAAACTACTACAAATGCTACACTGTACATCACCGTACTGCCGTACTAAACTCTACTGTGACTGTCTCTATCTCTTCCTGGACTCATGCGTTTCACTTGAGGACTCCACCAGAACCAACTTCATGGCCGACTAACAGTCCCTATCTCCTTGCTGTCCTGAACTGAACTGCCTTACACACTGTCTCTGGTCCACAAAGGCTTCTGATCACATGACTATAACACAGATCATATTGTTCATACCAGTACTGTCCCTTGTCCATCGACATAGCACGCTAAACTGTATTACTGGCCTGTGTCACACATATCAGTTGATTGTACACAGTTAACTCTATCACGTCGCCAATGGAGTTTCAACATTATATTACACTGATTCATTATACTCAGAGAAACTGTATAGCGTTTCAACTTATTAAAGTCCAAGTTATAGTCCACTCTTATTTAAACCAGCATATAGATCTAATATTGACCTTGCTGACTGCATATCTGCCAAGAAAGTTCTTTCAACCAATTTTTTTTTAACCCAATGGAATAATTAACATTTTTTTAAACAGAATGCTATAACAGATATTGAAAGTATCCTTGGTACCACTGTGCAGAATGCTGAGGAAAGTCAAGAAAAATAAGAATCAGTTGTTCTTGTTACTTTATTTTCACTTCAATAAGATTTGTTCAGTTCTTAGTGTGTAGTTACTAGAGCACAGTTAAAATGCACTGCTGAAAATCTTTTTTTTAAAATGATAATTATGTATTTCTTGAATAATGAGATGGATAAGTATTATTGATGTAAAATTCCATTTTCTGTAACTTCAAAATGTAACTGATTATAGCTGTGTGTATTGTTTGTAAATACTTAAAAACTGAAATGTCTGTGATAAGTGATTATCTTCTCATTATTTCTTTATTTAAGTAATGATTCTACTTTAAATGAATCTCACTTTTTATTATAAAGCTTACATCAACTTACTCGGTCTGTCTAGTAAAAAGTTTTTACTTATTTCTCCCAAATCCAATCTTGGATCAAGTGGAAATAAGTTAATTGATCGGTAATTAATTATTATATTTGGTATTGAACAAAGGAAAGAAATTGTACTTGACAGATGTGGTGTTAAAAGTTGAATTAGTCCCCTTTATAGTTTGTGTAGAGAATTAGGTCTTTGCTTAAAAGTTTGAAACTAACATTAGATACCTATAAAATCTATTTTTTATAAAAACTTGCTGGCATAGTGGTTAGCATATTGGCTTGAGAATTGAGTTTCAATTCAAGTTATAAAATTATTTTTTTTAAATGCATTTAAAAAATAATCATGGTAACATTCACCCAGATGTTGTCATCTTTCCCCCTTCCCTTCCAGTCCAGACAAGTGATAGGATCATAGTTCACTTTGAAAGCTAAAAGCATGAAAATGTTTTCTTAACAAAATAATTGTTAACAATATTTCTTATCACACAGATTTGTTTTTTCAAATTTAATTTCATGACTGATCCAAACTAATTGATACAATTACACTCAAGTTGTTTTTTTTTGGTCCTAATCTTTTCAGTGCCAATAAATTTATGACTCTACAAGTTAATGATAATTAAAAGCAATGAAATTCACAAGTTTTATTCTTTGATATAATCTTATTTTGTAAACCAATGCCCATCCTCTTTTCAACCAATGAAAATGAATATTTTTTTGTTTTACTTCTAACTTCATGTGACTGAAGTGAACTGAACATTTAATGGATTATTGTTGTACCATTTTGTGTTTTTTAAATATTGTAATGAGATCTCTGTATTTATGTATTAAAATTCAAATCAAACAAGTGATTGAAATTGTCTTTCAAAAGCAAAAAAGCACACAATTTGACTTCTTTGAAGGTAATGTAATAAAAATGTAACTTGAATCAGAGTTGTTTTAGTTCAATTTTATCAAGGAGCTTCAATGGAGACAGGTAGAAATTAATGAAAAACAAAAAACTCATTATGAAAAAAAAACAACCAAATATAAGACATTTCTATTCATTTATATATAAATTCCTATTTGCAAAAGAAATAATCACTAAAAACATTTTCCACTCTAAAAAGAATCAACAGAAGTGTATTGCCTTATTATCTGACATTTTAAAAATTCATTATCTATTTTTCTCTTTTTCTACTTTTTTGTTGTTGTTAAACTAGCTTCAAGTTCAAATTATTGATTTTATACTCCAACACAAGGTGTTTTTTTACCAGTATATAAAAAAAAAAATTAACAAACAATTGATAAAACAAGTTAGTATTTTTTATTATTTATATTTAAAATGTAAATATTAACTAATTGAAATCCAATTATTCACTTGGTTGCATATTTTCGACCTGAAAATTTAAAGACAATGATTTAGTATACAAATAAAATTCCAATTAATTAAGACTATTATTTATTCTTGTTTAGAAAAACAAAGACCTAAATAAAGTAATCTTTAGATAAAGATAAGAAAATGAGCAGTTATTAATAAATACAATATAATCAATGTAGTTCTTTTATAGCTTAACTTAATAGAATCTATCTTCATTTGAACAAGAAAATGAGGTACCAGTATAACTATTGAGGGTGTGAATTAAAAAATGGCTGTGAAAAGTAGCTTTTCTTATTATTTTGGTTACATAAGAAAATTCATGAATAGATCTAATTATGTTATAAATATAGTTTTAGTCAGACAGTTGTACCATACAGTAAGCCTGATTGATTTTAAAAGCAAACACAACTATACGAACATTGAAATGCCATATAAACAGATTACCTTTACATAGTCTGAAAGGGTTACTATCTCCAAACTTCAGCTAATAACTTTCATTTTTAAAATGTGACAAATAATATTTTATTGATTCATTCTTACCTTTGATTTCTTTCCTTGATTAATGGCTTGTTTCTCTATAAGATCTGTATTCCCTGCCCTTTTGGCCTTTGCTTTAGGACCCCAGTGAGGCTCTGGGTTAGTTTGCCATCTAAGAAGACCTTGTTTTCTGGAAAGAGGGTTGGCAGAAGGATGTTCAGAGAATGATACTTCTACTTCAGGCTGTTGATCCAAAACAGCTTTAGCTACAGAACCAGGAGTTAGACGCTTGGCACTGACTGGGTTTTCTTTCACCCAACATCTCATGATATCCTGTTAATACAAGTAACAAGCACAAATGCAATTGTATTCACAGTGTGTACAAATATAGAGTTTAACTTCCTTGTCTTTAAATAGCTTTCATGTAATTAGCAAGCAGAAAAAAAAATACATAGCAGCATTAGTAGATTAATTCCACCACACAATGACATACGCTATTAACTTACCCAAACAAACTTTGTTGGAGCATCTGTCTTGCAGGAATTTTTAGCAGCATGAGAGAGTGATACTCTGTAACCAGCATTAAGTAGAGCAGACCTTGAAAGATAAAAAACTAAATACATTTCTGTCACTCCTCTTGCTAAATAGCAATGCTATTCGTTAAGTATACAAATGTTTTCTTAAACTCATAAACTGAATATTTTACAAAATTAATGAATTAAAAGTATTAACTCTTTAAAAATGTGCATGGAATAAGACAAATGATTGTATTAAATCTTTAAGTTTATATTAAACAGAATGTTTGTGCTAACCAACACTCACCTAAATGCAACCATATTGGGAGCTCGACAGTGTAGTACACTACAAATAACATCCAAGACATAAAAGAGTGGCACATCTGCCAACTCCTCTAGGGCAACATTTAACATTCCTGATATTCTATCAGCTGTTTTAAATGTATGTAAGTTACGTTCTATTCGACTTAAAATTTTCTTGATAAAGTCTGTATCATGCAGTGGTGCAGACCAAATGGGACCACCAATTTTGTAATGATGATGGCAGTGTTCACAATTCTGGGGGACAACTGGCCCACTTCCTGCAATAAACTTATAATTTCCAGTCCCCTTGGCCGGTAAAGCTACAGCCAATGGCTGCAGTAAGTAAGAGCCACAGCCCACACATTCAAAAACAAATGACTTCTTTGTGCAAGAATGCTTCACCTGTTTTTGACCAGAAAATATTTGAACAAATAGCCTAAAGTAAAAATCTATACTTAATGAAACGAGGGGTACAATATATCTGCCATATCGATTAGCATGTGAATCCAGACACTGTAGCATAATTCTTAATCCCATCTCATGGCAGAATTTTGAGCGCAGAGAAATTGAACCATAATTGGCATTACATTTTTCTGGGGCATTTCCACACAAAACAGCAGCATCAGTGCAAGTGATGCACAGCAAGCCTCCATCTCTTACTGCTTGAACTGCTGCATCTAAAAATATTGAAGGACTGCCATAAGGGTCTAAATCAATCACATCAAACTGCTTGTCCCATGACTTATGTTCATACATGGCCATGGATGCATCAGCGTAATTGGCTGAGACAAGATGTTCGAGATGGTTTTTCTGAATATTTTTTTCTATAATTTCAACAGCAGTTTTATCAAAGTCATTGGCTATGACTTGCTTTATGCCAGGTATTTCTAGCCCAAATCTTACTGACCTAAGACCTGAGGCAGAAAGACCTTCAAATATAGTGATTCCATTGTCATATTTTTCCCCAGGCACTAAGGTCTCAGTCTGCTGTGTACAACTTTCTGGTGTGTCTTGTGAAATATTTCTATCAGCACTAACTTTAGCCAAATGTTGTGCTGCAAACTCAGATATTATTGCTATTGTTAAATCTCTGTTGTACTCTTGAACTGGATTATAGAAAACAGATTCTGGCAAGAGAATTGTAGCACGTCCTTCTGTAACCTCTGTTAAATGATGTACTTCTGATGCCATAGTTTTCAAGAAACGAGGTCAATGAAACAAAATTGCAAGAAACTCAATTTGTTTCAGATGAATAAAGTACAAGAACTATTATTTCTGCAGTTTGTTCAAAATGAGCCTGCAAGAAACACACAAATGAAAATAATTTAACGATAATGTGAAGATGAAAAATCATAATTAATAAAAATGTACTACATTAAAGTGAGTACATTGCTAAATGTTACCAAAAGTCTAACAATAATAAAAGAAGCTTGAAGAAGACTAGTTAGACCAAGTAGCCTCTTTTGGGGTATCACTCTTTATAATTTTCTTCACTTGCTGGTTCCGCAAGGTTGCCATTGGCAGAAGTGATAATGGATATAAGCACTCCACTACCTATAAAATGCTTCCTAATGGCATGCGTCTCAAAATAGCCAATTCCTAGCCTTCATATGTGGCTCAGATACTAAGGTGGAAATGTTTTCATTAACAGCAGAAGGGGCGAAGGCAAGTAACTGGTGCCTAAACCAATAAGCTTCTGGCAGTAGAGGCTCAGCCATGGCTGGCTACCCACCTAAGAGAAGGAAAACTCTTAATTCAAGAGATTCAGCATTCAGTGCTACACCCTGGCAGAGCCTGAGATGCCACTGACCCCAAACTGTATTGGCACTTGCCGTTCTTTGGAATACATATCAGCTGTGTGGAGGAGGGGGATTTATGTGTGTGTGACATCATTCCGAACCACAGTTAATGCCCAGGCAATCATTTCATTTCCATGAAATAATCCATAGTCACTTTGCAACTGAAGGAGGCTATAGATAACACAGATCAGGAGCTGCAGCTTTCATTAAAAGCAATGAAAATTTAATAAAAAGCACTAACCTAAACAAACAGATTTAGCTACAGTAGAATATTGTCAGTTAATCAACATCAAAATCTAGAATGTTGATCTAGTACTAGACTAAATGTCTATATCTCTAAATATGATCTTGATCTAGTTTAGATCAATTCTAGATACTCACAATTGAATAAATAAAACTAGTCTAGTCTACATCTGTTTTTATATTATCTTGATGACTGAACAAAATCAAAATTTTTGTATCTATACATATCTAGATCCTAATTTCACTTGCATGTATTGCCATGTTTAAAGTGTTCAATACATAGAATAATAAAGACTACCCATGGGTTATACAAGTTTTTAAAAACAAATGGCAGTTGTGCAGAAGATATAAAGGTGAGGGGCTTATTAAATATTGATAAAGCATAAGGAAACTATTTGCTGTAAACTTTCAATGTCTTATCGCCATTTGCAAACTGAATTTTCACCAATGATGTCATGTACTCTGCTCAAGTAGCTTTGAAGCAGCAACTGTTCAAACATACAGCTTTAAATTGGCATTGGCATTTTTCAGCTTAAATAACTCTGAGTACTAATTATAATTAATTGCACATTTTTCACACTATATGCTATAAAGTTTAAACTACAAGAATACATGTGCTGCTGACAGCCTCAGGAATGAGCGGCCTACACAATAATGCCAAGCACCAGCTGATGCACAATAAGGCCAATTTTGTAGGGCCCAGCTCAGCTGCTGCAGCAAATTTTTCTCCACTCCACCATCAACATACAGCTAGGTTGATGACTTTCTGTTGAAACAACTAACTACAGATTATATGACTGTAGGCTCATATTTCACAAGCGCGTTGCACTCTTGTTGAAATAACAACTGGAGCACCATTGCTTCTCAAGGACATCTGATGAGTAAGAACTTTATGTAATGGTACTTTATGCAAATCATGCTTTGCATGCATGCAGGGTATATAAGGCCAATTAAGGGTGAGGGTTGTGTGATTTTGTTTTTAATTATTTTGTAATTAGTAATTAGGGTTATACATGTATGTTGGTTATATGCGTATGCAAGGTATATGTGCAAAATTATAAAAATATGGTAAGACTTAAGATTACTAAGAGTAGTAAGAGTTAAAATTTACATACATTGATACTATTGACAGATTATGATTATAGCTTTTATATAGTGCTACTTTCATGCTTATAGCATGCTCAGAGCGCTTTTGGTCCAATCTCATTTGTTGACCAATGGGGGGAGGGGGTATCTAGGAGTTTTCCATGCTGCCTTTAGGCGCTCAGTAAACACAACTCTACCCGAGTCAGGTGTCGAACCTCGAGCCCCCTTCTAGGTAGCCAAGCCAAGTTGAAGTGCACTTGGCCTCTAGACCAAGCTTCTAGAATGTTTCTACTCACATTACTAATAACTAATCAAATTTAGATCAAGATGAAATCTATTCTCTTTCTCTTAGCATATAACGTACACAAAGTAACTCTAGAAATTTTAGATCAGTAGGCTGAGTAGTAGACTATCTAGTCTATTTTCTATAGCCTAGACTAGATCTATATATTTTATATAAGTATAAGATCTAGATGTATATATTATAAAAATATAAATATAATTAATTATATATATTGTTATAAACCTCGTGGTGGAGAAAAGGGGCTCAATACAGCACGGTTCACGACAGAAGGTTCACAACAGGGCTCAGAACACGGTCGACTAAAGCACAGTTCAACAGTGTGGTTCTGTGCGGAGCATTACGATGGTTCAGTGCGGTTACTGTCAAGTACGGTTGAGACGACTGGCGTCTTGATCTTGGTTTGTGATCGAGTCCGACACAACGAGCTTAGTGTGTGAAGTCAGTCCTGAACAGTTGAACCCAGTGCAAGCCCGGAACTTGACGGAGAGGCCAGTGCAAGAGTTGCTACGGCGGTACGGTGTTATCAGAGAGATATTTGTACAGTGTACGTGTTGCCAATTGTACAGTATTGGCTGTTATTTATTCAACCATTAAATTGTTACGTTATTTTGGAGCCCTGAGCTGTCAAGTTCTTAAGTTGGTGGTGTATGGTGCAGTTTGCAGAGAGCCTGGATAGTGAGATTCGTAACAATATATATATACCAGGTAAAGATTATATTATATTTATATTAGTTATATTTAGTTTACTAATATACTTTTATACTAGATCTATATTATAATGTTAATATACTTATAATACTACTTACTAGTATTTTGTAGTAATACTAACTAATACTAATACTAGTTACTACTAGATCTAGTAAATTCTAGTAAGTACTATGCCTGAGGTTGAGTAGTAGTAAAAGCAGTAAGTTAGTAAGTAACTAGTTACTAGTACTAGTAGTACTACTCATCACTAGTATCTACACTACTAGGTCAGGTAAACTAGTTACTAGCTAGGTTATAAACTACTAGATTGTCTAGAGACTAGATACTTTAGTACTAGGTAGGCTGACTATATTCTAGATTCTATATAAAAAAAAAATTATATATACTTTTAATAGTTTTATTATATAGTTAGTGCTAGGACAAATTTGTACAAATACTCCTTCTTCCCTAGTGCTATTAGAGCATGGAATGGGTTGCCTGAGCTAGCCAGGAAAACCAGTGACTTGGCAGAATTTAAGCCATTGGTTAATATGCATGACTAAATGCATGACGCATAGGACGTAATCATCTTCTTTTTTGAAGTAACGTCTGTATTATATAAGATAGTGTCATTAGACAGTATAGTAAAAATATTTAAATAAGTAAATAACTAGTTCTAGTCTAATAATATTATATTATTAATGATTAATATACTATTGTTACTATATTATTATTAAATATGGATCTACTAGATCGTAAAATAAAAGATCTATTCTGTTTCCTTCTATTAATAAATGATGCCAAATTGTTGATATTATAGAATCGTATTACTATATTTATTAATTTTAAATTTAATATATTATTTATTTTTATATAGAATATACTAGATCTAGTACTAGTATTCAGTACTACTACTAAACTGTCTAAACTAGTACCAATAATATCTGTGTATCTAGTCACGTAAATTAACACCTAAAGGTTTAACTATATTAACTAATTAAGGTAATTTAAGTAATCGATGGTTTAGATGCCCAGATTATGAGATACCTATACCGGCCACCATGTTGTCATGTTGTTTTTAAGCATATTGATCTCCCTTGCCTATATTGAGCTTTTAATAACTTTTTTATAGAGAGTTTTTTTTTTGTTGTTCTTATGCTGTTCACTTATGTCTTTACGTTTATTTACTGTATCTAGTCTAGACTAACATGTGCAATAAACAGTGCAATCGAAAAATAGTCTAGAATACTAGTCTATACGCGGTTACATCACGGTAACATCTCGGTCTAGATATACCACCCGGTGGAAGGGATTTTTTGTTCGCTTTTGCTGGCCTTATTCCAAGTGCGATGCACAACTCTACATGACAACATCAGATCTAGTCTAGTACTAAAATGCCTAAGAAAGTTTTTTTTTTTTAAATATTTATACCGCATATATTTTTTTTCAATAATGTGTGTATATGAACCCCCCCCCCCCTTTTTTTTATATAATTCGAACCGTTTTTAATTTTGTCTCATTCTGAAGAACAACAAAAAATGGAGTACTGAAAACGAAGGGATGGGGGCTCATATACCTTCGCGAAAATTTAGCACATGGTTAAACTACAATCCCCAAATTCCAAGAGCATAGCTAAGGCAGATTTCGATTTTAAAACCCCCTTCGAAATTTACGATAAAAAAATCTCAACATAAGACTATCCATACATCAGACATGAGATTCTATGAGCGTATTATATAGCCAAATGGGGTTTTGTGTTTAAAACCCCATCCAGCGGGGTTTTTAGCTAAAAACCACCTCTTCAATATAAAAAAGCAAATTACACACTCAAAATTCTATGAGCCTAGCCAAAGAGTTTTTGAGTTTAATCCCCCTTCAGCGGGGTTTAAAGCTAAAAAAAAAAATACCTCTTCATTATAAAAAAAAAGCAAATTGCACACAAAAAATCTTTGAGCGTAGCAAAATGGGTTTTGAATTTAACCCCACCCCTCAGAGGTGCTTGAAGCTTAAAAAATACATCTTCAATATAAAAAATAGCAAATTACACACTCAAAATGCTATGATTGTAGCCATAGGAGGTTTTGAGTTTAAACCCACAATTCACCGAGGTTTGAAGCTAAAAAATACCTCTTATATATAAACAAAGCAAATTACACTCTCAAAATTCTATGAGCATAGCCAAGCCAATGTGGATTTTGAGTTTAAACCCCCTCCTCCAAAGGGCTTTTTGTCAAAGTTTTAAACACCTCCTGATGGTTTTGAGTTTAAATACCCCCATACAAAGAGTTTTGCGGTTGAAAACCTCTCTTTTCAATTTTAATCTAAATCAAACTATAGGCACCAAATTCTATGACCGTAGTTAATGGGGTTTTGAATTACAAAAAAATAACTCCACACATTTTTTAGTTTAACACCCCCCCCCCCCCAATGATTTTGACGATAAAACTTCCTATTTTGATATAACATCTAAAGCAAACTAAAGTCACCTAATTCCAAGCGCGTAGTTATAGAGGTTACAAATTTCTACCAGTGCCTGGGCTCTATTAATAAAGTGCAGTGAATAGTCATCAGCCGAAATTTGTAAAAATCTAAATGTGGCTCAACAAAGATGGCAAAGACAAATTTTAGGAGTCAGTTATAGAGATCGGGTCTAAATCAAGGAAATGCTAAGCCGAACTGGAAGTCGACCCTTTAGTAAGATTGTGACAGAGCGTCGCATGAGGTTTGCGGGACATGTTCTCCGACAAAACGAATTACGCATAATAAGAATTGCGATGACACAGAGGCCATTACGAGGAAAGCGCAAACAGGGAAATCCTAGTACAACATGGCGCTACACTTTCATGGAGGTCCTCAGAGCAGGTAGGAAGAGGCTTCAGACATTGCCAGTGACAGATTTTTGTGGAAGCAGCTTTCCGCCCAATGCGCCGAACGACGCGGAAGGCTCTAAGTCAGTAAGAATAGTACATAAGGTTTTAAAATAAAAGTTTTTGAAAGCAGGATAATGCACTGTATATACCTCAGAATATGCATTTTGTTGGCTTTTAGTACCGGAAATAGGGCTTGGCGGAGGGGCTCCGCCCCGCGCTGGGGGAACTCCAAGCGCTCCCCCAGATCCCCTTGCTGGCGATGTCGTGGAGTCTACAATTTTCCCACTAACTCCAGGTAGAACCTATTCTAAGGTACAATAAACGTCTTCTGAAAGAATGAAGGGATTAATTATGTACACGCACACACACATATGAATTTTTTTTAGCTGGGGGAGGGGGGAGAAAAATCCGCCCCAACCACCCACCCCCCAAAAAAAAAATCCTGGCTACGCTCATGGGTAAAACAGTATCATTCTTGTCACAATAATGGATCGCTATCAGATTTTTTTAAAAAGCTTAATGAAGCAAATCAACAAATTATATTTTCTTTTTTTTTTCATACAGAAAATAAAACAAAGTTTCAAAAGGTCCTCATTTATTTTTGAATAGCTGCTAAAGCTTTTGTTTTCCTCTGTACTTTTTGTTGTTGTTCTCAAGACCTTCCTTCTGATGCTGGATCATTGTAATGCTTATTATTTTTTTAAAATTGTTTCTATGGACTAAATCTTACAATTCTGCCTTTTTTTTTCCAGACATTTCTCGAGGACTGGTGGCATAACAGGTTGAGTCAAACCTTTGACCGGAGATAACAGTTCTGTGTGTGTGTGTGTAAAAAACGTTATTTAGGAGGCATCTCTGTCAAGTTTTCTTCTTAATTAATACCATTGCCATTTCTAGTGTCCACTACTTTCATTGTTCTCATAATCTCTTCTGAGATTCTGCTGATCTCGAAATTTCCTACCGTACATTTGGTTTCACTCATTGTTTCCAGTCTAACTATCCTATGGATTGGAATCTTTGTCTATGTCTGCCAGTTGAGCATTTCTTATCTGCAGCAAATCGTTCATATTCATGCAGTCAATTTTCAATAACTTTACTGGTCTTGCGGTTTGCGCGTTGGACTGTGGTTTGGATTTATCGATGGTCCCGAGTTCATACCCTGCCCGCTCCCATCGTCCTGCGGGAGGTTTGGACTAGGAAGTAATCTAGTGTGTGAGTTAAATGTTTACAATAAATGACACTGTCACATTGCTATGAAATGAAGACATTAGCCTACTGGACAGTGAAGTGTGTTCAGCTTAGTGGTTTAAGGAACATTCATCGTGGAAAATCTTCCAAGCATTAAGCTCTTCCATAGCAAGAGGTCTATGTTCCAAAGAAGATCCAGAAATTGGATTTGTTTTCATGACTGGCTTGAAAAATATTTGAAAGAATTGGTTTAAATTCAATGGCTGCAATGACGTCTATTGAACATGACCAAATGCTGCATGGTGTAAGACCCTTTGTTGCTGTGAATATTATAGTAGCTTTGATATTAGCTTCGTTACACAGACATGATTCATTGTTGTATCGCGACTGGAAGAGGCCATATGTCGAAGGACACACTCGATAGGATGTGACTGATCTTCCAGACTGAGCCCTCGGAATTGTAATTTTGAAAAATGTCGCGATTCAAGGCTAAGTGTTGTGTCTGGAGGCAGAGATAACATGATCACATTCCTTGCAATCTCGCTTCCAAATTTGCATGTTTGTTTTGCATGTTTGGGACGTTTCGAGAAAGTTGAAGATAATTGGCAGCTCAAATATCCTGCAGAACGGCGGCTGGTAGGGTTCGAATAAGGAACCATCGAGATGACGGTCCAAAGCTCATACCAGACGACCGAGCAGCCACCGAAAATGGGCATTTTGTACATCGAGGATCAACAGCGCTTTATTTTCTTCGTTGGGCTTGACGAATCGAATAAAATAATTTCCTGGTAGAGTTTTCGTAAAAAACTATTTCATTAATGGCCTTGAAACATGCAAATAATGAATGCTTGAAATAAAGCTGTAAATTAAAATAAAATAATAAAAAAATATGTTTAATAGGACATTTTATAAACAGAAACACGTTGAAAACATCGGCCTTGGATGAATGTAAGTGCAGGAAACGACAGAGTTGTTACTATTGGGATGATGGAAGTTGAAAGCAAAATGTCGTAGTTTATGTAATTACTGCCCGATTGCTGTTACAGAATTAGATATAGATACAATTTATTGACAGGGCCGTTATCTTGAAATCCATATGGTTTTAACTGTGAGATTACGCTGTTGTGCATGCCAATGACTAGTGAAAGAAGTTTCTTCTGTACGTTGAAATTTGTCTAGTAAAAGGCGTTGGAGATTTATATACATGGAGACAAATCCATAAATAGCAAGTTTTTTTGTGTGTGTTTTAATAAACCATATAGATCTAAGAAGCTTTGTGCACTATTCAGCTCTGTAGAATCAGATTTCTTTCTCCACTCTCCGCTATCAAACATTACAACAGCCTTGTGATTGAACTCTTTCACCCTGTAGCCTAAATAGCAATGGATGCGGGTGTAAATGGCAACCAGTTGTTGTTTACAATAGAGTTAACAAAATATTTTGTTATCCCTTAAACGGTAAATCAGAGATAAATAAATTTATGTATCAAATTAAAGCACTAATTTTCCACCAACATATAACTGTGTTATCCTTGTATCAAGCAGTTCATGTAATTTTTAAATATGATTTTACAGGTTGAATATGATTGAAAAAAAACAACAACAACAAAAGAGTAAAAAAATTGTCTGGGCTTGTATGTAGTATGTGTGCATCATTATTTGCATTTTGAATACATAGGCCTATATTTTGCAATCATCCTAAAGTAAATTCAGTTTATAAAATACACATTTTTTTTTTAATTAATTTCTTGTTTATTTAATTTAATTGTTCTCTCAATTGCATTAATTTTAAGTAAACAACTTTTTTTTCCATAACTATTATTGAATTTTATTACTTCTATATTATTACAGTTTCTATAAATTAGATATAAAAATAAACAGAAATGCAAAAAAAATTATTTTTACCTTTTCTTTATTCTCTTACACGTTGGCTTTTTGAGCAGAATCTAAAAATTCCAGATCTAGGAAAAAAATACCCAGGAAAATAAAATGCTTATATTTATTTACAAACCGAAATAGGCCTATACACAACCGGATATGACGCACAAGGTATATAAAAAAAAAGTTTAATTCGAATATTAAAATACAAAAATTATATTGATTTAGATTAGTGATCTAGATTTAATTTTAAACATTTAGATCTAAATTGGTCAATTTTTTTTTATCCATTTAGATCTAGCTCTAATTTTGGCTGCAAGTTAATAGTTCTCATTAACTCTGCCATTTTTTAATGAGAAGAAAAAGAAAAATTAAGCATATCATGCAGGTAATTGATTAATAGTGTACAACATCATATACTGATATCATATAGTTACTATAGTGATAATAGAGATTATAGATCTAAAGTGTCCTAGAAGGGTCGATCTTGCACCCTTTTATCATCCTTGACCAAAGGGATGGATTTTACCCAGAAGCCAAAAGTGAGAAATGGCTCTTCACCTATGCCTCTGTCTGGAGGTTCCCCATCAACTCAATGAGACTTAACTCCTTGAGCCAGAGGCCGCAGAGGCCTGGAATCTTTAGATGTAGTTCTCTGTAAACTAGAAAACATGGTTCTTATTGTTAGATTCCAGACAGAGGCGTCGCGAGCATAATTATTTTTTGTACATTCTCTCTCTCTCTCTTTTTTGTTTAACCATGTCCTAGGTGCAGATGATAAACTTTTGAACAATGTGTTAACATAAGATAGGCTGTAATCAGAGTGTTGATAAACACACACAAAATGAAATAAACACTCTTGCGCACGGTTTAATGGGGTTTTAAGTTAAAAGCTGTGTGTGTGTGTGTGGACTTTGTTGTTGGTTAAGTTCTTCAAACACTACGAATTACCAAACTTTTCAGCTACACATTAATACTCATCAGTTTGTGGAAGTATTGCTTTTAAAATGTTTTTTTTTCCTGAGTAAAGTAAGCCAAGCAGTAATACACACATTGAATCCTAACTTACAAATTAAAAAAAAACAATACAAAAAAAAAAAAAAAAACAACTAAAAAAAAAAACCCACAAATATCAAGTCAGATTTCTTACTACCCATGCTAGACATGATTCTTCCTGTGCCGTAAGAGCATGAAACGTGTTGCCTGAATCAGCCATGAAAACCAATGACTTAGCTACTTTGTCTCTAATTAAAACGTGTTGCTTGAATCAGCTAGGGAAACCAATGACTTAGCTACTTTGTATCTAATTAAAACGTGTTGCCTGAATCAGCCAGGGAAACCAATGACTTAGCTACTTTGTCTCTAATTAACATGGGCGACTATATTAACAAATGGATACATTAAGGGCGTAATTATTTTCTCTTTTGAAGGGACATATTTAAGGTATAAGATAAGATTATATTATAACGACGATTAAAAGTTAGTGCTAATTCTGTTTGTACGATAATGTTTAGAATTTATTTTTAGCTTTACCCAATAGAAACAACAACAAAAATGGCTAAGACGCACTTTAGGAGTCGGTTGCAGAGATCGAGTCTCAAACAAAGAAACCCTTTGCCGAATTGGGATTCGACCACTTAATGAGGTTGTGACAGAGCGTTTCATGAGGTCTGCGGGATACTACAGAATGAATTACACATACCAAGAATTGCAATGACATAGAGGCCAATATGAAACTAGGCACCAAACTTTCATGGAGGACCTCAGTGCAGTGGACACTAAGTGAGAAGAGGCTTCAGACATTGCCAGTGACAGATCTTTATGGAGACAACTAAGTCTAAGTAAGTCAATTGAGACTTTAGGAGGAAAAAAAAAAGCAAATGCGATCATTTTCCCAAATCGATTTTTTTTTTTCATACATCCTTCCCAATAAGTCTTTATTGATTTAAAATACAAATGTTCAATAGCACAGAATTATATTGTCTTTTTTTTTATTTTTTTAGGAAAAATTCTGAATCACGTGCACTTTTTGGCACATTGAAAAATGCGATTGTAGATTTGTATCTTTAAAAAAACAACAAAATAAAACGTATAGGTCTCGAAAAAAATTGATATTTCTTTTTTTTTTTTTTAAATAGTAACTAGCCTCTAACTGTTTCTAACCAACAACAACACGTGTGTTTGAGTTAGACAAAAGGCAAAGAAAGATTGAACGAGTATGAGGGACGATTACAGTTGAGGACTTGATCTAGATCTACAACTAACGATGGACCAAAGAAACAGCATTGAGCATATGTATATTACCCTAAGGGCTACCAAAACTTATTGAACGAAAAGTATGTGTGTGTGTGTTTGGCAGGCGTTATACTATGGGTCGATCCATTGACAACGTTCTGGCAAAAAGTGTGTAGTTGTGGGGTACGGGTTTTATAATGCAGGCTGTTTATCTGTCACGATCAACAGTGTATTTCAAATAGTTCAACATATCGAAGCATGAGTTTCAGCTACAACTAACGGGTAACAAACAAATCGCGTATGTAGAGGCGAAGACATTCACGGCTATGACGTACAAAACTGTTTAGTCTAGTGACGTCACAAATACAAGTGTGACAAAAACAACAACACTTGTAATACGTTGCGGTACAATACAATGCGATCATTATAGGCTTAATACAATGTTAATACATTTCATATACGGTTCATTCATAACAAGACAATAGGTCACAATAGAAAAAAACTATCAGATACACTGTACTGTACAAACACGATACGATACATTGTACTGTACAAACATGTATTCACCGATAATTTTTGGATGTCCATGAAACACTTTGTCTTCATAATGGCGTTAATTCATATTCCATTAGGTTAATTTCATTTGGATTTAATGTTTTTATTTGGAAACATTTTCAATTTCAAAGAAATAATATGTTAACATTGTTTTCAGTTGTCAAGACTGGTCCTAACCTTGTGATGACTACCTTGAGGGTATTACCTGAAGTCTCTCGAATGAGTCAATCAACCGGAAGTCAAACATCACCATTGTCTAGACAGCATTCACGGCCTGATGAAATATTTAGATATTGGATTCTTCGTTTCGGGCACCATCAACGCGTCAACCTACGACTACATGTCCGATCCTGGTGTTGTTGCCACCCACCGTATTTTTATAGTAGTTGTAGTGACCTACATGCCCCTGATCATTGGCTGCAACATCATCGTCTTCTGGGGCATTTTACTGTACCCGGGATTCTACACCAACAACAACTTGTTGTTGCTCAGCTTAGCCTTCGCCGACTTTTTAGTTGGCATCTACTGCTTGCCGATGTACTTATTGAGTTACGTAGAAGTTACCAGAGTGGTGGTGTATTCTAGTGAGATCTCTTGCGTTTCATGGCTGACTTCAGGCGTGCTGTCAGCGGGAGGCTCCTTGGTTTCGTTGCTTTTCATTGCTATCGACAGGTACGTGGCAGTCATCTGGCCGCTCAAGTATGGAGGGATTATCACGGCAGAGCGACTGATCACATCTTTACTATTGTTCTGGGTTTTAATTTTTATAATTGCTTTCCTTCCAAATTTGGGACTCAACAATTATAACCCGAACATTCAGAATCTCGTTTTACGCTGTAATTTTTACATCACTCTGCCCAAATACTACGTTTATGGGACAGTTCTTGGGTGTGCGGCTCCGATAGTTTTAATCTCAGGAGCGTTGTATTCCCAAATCATTTACATTGTATGGAAACAAGCAAAGAGACTGCATTCGAGGCAATCTTTAATTCCCACAGAACAGGCCTCGATGTTGAAGCATCGTATCAAGAGTGTCCAGAGATCCTCATTTTTGATGCTGGCCTTTGTTGTGATGTGGTTCCCTTATGTGAGTATCACCCCTTTCAAATACTTCAACTTGTTCTCCCAGAAATCCATTGAAATAGTGAAGTGCTTCGCTCTCATGTTCACCTTTGGGAACTCATTATTGAATCCTTTCGTATACGCCCTCCTCAGAGAAAACTATCGAACTGTATATAAATTAATGATTATTACTCCGCCTTGGAAATGGAAGAAAGCACTGCGGGTTCTTTATATCGAAACCAATAAATTAAAATCTAAGTATACTGTAGGGGAAATAAATACTGATCAGCTGGGCATCTTCAAACCAACAAAAACTTACTCAGCTTACTCTGATCATAATAATGTGAAAGCTAAAGATGTTGCAAGCCGTCTTACTATGTCCAGAAAAGTATCTCAATTCTCTAAAGTTTCAGCCATAGAAAGTACATATTTTTCTTTGTATACTCACCCCTATGAAGAATCGGATGTAGATTTAAGTCAGTTTGACATTTTCCACCAGCTCTACAGAGTCGTTCCCAGTTTAACCAGCATTGTACAGTCCCAATTAATGCAATCTTCTAGTCAGAAAGTAACGGGGATAGACTCGGCCGGAAACGAGACATTGAACCCCACCAATACTCAGTCTAGGGATACAGAGATTTACAGAGACTGCTTGCCCTCTGACCATGCTTCAGTAATACCTTAGTTGAATAGCAGTCACTGCTTCATGCCAATTGAAGCAACATGGAACTCAGCAAACAATTTCAAGATTTATTTAAGTCATTAACCTGGTCTCTCGGGATAAAGCTTTAAAGTATCTTATCATATTCGTATTTCGTTATTCTTTTTGAGAAGAATGATCTTTGTAACACAGACCTATTAAACATCGTTGTTAGTCGCATAACTAAATTGGAAGAATTTTTTTTTTACAGTAAAAGTTTTTCGCGTTAATAATCTTGCAAACAACTCTCTTCTCCAGAATTTTCTTTGTACAGGCTTTTCAGGTATCAAAACAGTTTGGCATCCATTTAGTTACATAGCAACCGTGTGATTATGCGATTAACCGGACAGCTCGAATAATGGACTCGCCATACAATTAACATTTTTGTGTGTGTTTAATTTCTTTAAAAGAATATTTATAACATATTATAGTCACCTATCAAGAGATCTCTAGAACCACGGAACAGATCTGTATGAAATTGTGTACACATGTTCCATTAACTGAGGAGGGGGGCGGTCAAGCATTTTGCATTCGAAATGAGGGGTCTTGGGTTAGAATCTCGTAGAAGACTGGGATTTGGAATTTCGGAATTTTTATGACCTCCTGGGTTTACTCAAATTTGAAAAATATCTGTATATCTGACATTAGTTAAGGGAAGTAAAGGCAGTTGGAAGTTGTGCCGGCCACCCTCGTTAATCGTCGGCCAAAAAAACAGATGACCTCTATATAATCTTCCATACAGATCACAAAGTCTTAAAGGAGTACGTTACCTTTTTTTTAAAAACAATTTTCCTTGACTTCTAAGGTACTAGAATTAACGGCTGGTCCAATTTTACGTAATAGATACTAGAATTGACAGGCTGGTTCAATTTAACGTACTAGATACTAGAATTGACGGGCTGGTCCAATTTAACGTACTAGATACTAGAATTGACGGGCTGGCCCAATTTAACGTACTAGATACTAGAATTGACGGCTGGTCCATTTTAACGTACTAGATACTAGAATTGACGGGCTGGTTCAATTTTACGTACTAGATACTAGAATTGACGAGCTGGTCCAAATTAACGTAATAGAATCTGGAATTGACGGGCTGGTCCAATTTAACATACTAGATACTAGATTTGACGGCTGGTCCAATTTAACGTAATACATACTAGAATTGACAATGGTTCAATTTAACGTAATAGATACTACAATTGACCGCTGGTTCAATTTAACGTACTAGATACTAGAATTGACGGGCTGGTCAAATTTAACGTAAAAGATACTAGAATTGACGGCTGGTTCAATTTAACGAACTAGATACTAGAATTAACGGCTGGTCCAATTTAATGCATTAGATACTAGAAATGACGGCTGGTCCAATTTAACGTACTAGATACTAGAATTGACGTGCTGGTTCAATTTGACGTACTAGATACTAGAATTGACGGCTGGTCCAATTTAACGTACTTGATACTAGAATTGACGGCTGGTCCAATTTAACGTACTAGATACTAGAATGGACGAGCTGGTCCAATTTAACCTAATAAATAATACAATTGACGTGCTGGTTCAATTTAACGTACTACATACTAGAATTGACGGGCAGGACTAATGTAACATATTAGATACTAGAATTGACGGCTGGTCCAATATAACGTACTAGATACTAGAATTAATGGGTTGGTCAAATTTAACGTACTAGATACTAGAATTGACGGGCTGGTCCATTTTCACGTACCAGATACTAGAATTGACGACTGGTCCAATTTAACATACAAGATACTAGAATTGACGGCTGGTCCAATTTAATGTAATAGATACTAGAATTGACGGGCTGGTCCAATTTAACGTAATAGATACTAGAATTGACAAGCTGGTCCAATTTAATGTTCTAGATACTAGAAATGACGGCTGGTCCAATTTAACGTACTAGATACTAGAATTGATGGGTTGGTCAAATTTAACGTACTAGATACATGAATTGACGGGCTGGTCCAATTTAATGTACTAGATACTAGAATTGACGGCTGGTCCAATTTAACGTACTAGATAATAGAATTGACGGCTGGTCCAATATAACGTACTAGATACTAGAATTGATGGGTTGGTCAAATTTAACGTACTAGATACTAGAATTGACGGGCTGGTCCAATTTAACGTACTAGATACTAGAATTGACGTGCTGGTCCAATTTATCGTACTAGATACTAGAATTGACGGATGGTCCATTTTCACGTACTAGATACTAGAATTGACGGCTGGTCCAATTTAACATACTAGATACTATAATTGACGGCTGGTCCAATTAAACGTAATAGATACTAGAATTTACAATGGTTGAATTTAACGTAATAGATGCTAGAATTGACGGGCTGGTCCAATTTAACATACTAGATACTAGATTTGACGGCTGGTCCAATTTAACATAATAGATACTAAAATTGACAATGGTTCAATTTAACGTACTAGATACTAGAATTGACGGCTGGTCCAATTTAACGTACTAGATACTAGAATTGACGGGCTTATCCAATTTAACGTACTAGATACTAGAATTAAAGGCTGGTCCATTTTAACGTACTAGATAATAGAATTGACGGCTTGTCCAATTTAACGTATTAGATACTAGAATTGACGGATGGTCAATTTAACGCACTAGATATTAGAATTGAGGTGTTGGTTCAATTTTACGTACTAGATACTAGAATGGACAGGCTGGACTAATTTAACGTAATAGATACTAGAATTTACTGGCTGGTGTAATTTAAAGTACTAGATACTAGAACTGAAGGCTGGTCCAATTTAATCAGTAGATACTACAATTGACTAGCTGGTTCAATTTAACGTTCTAGATACTAGAATTGACGGCTGGTCCAATTTAACGTATTAGATACTAGAATTACGGCTGGTCCATTTGAACGTACTAGATACTAGAAATGACGTGCTGGTTCAATTTAACGTACTACGTACTAGAATTGACGGGCAGGACTAATGTAACGAATTAAATACTAGAATTGACGGCTGGTCCAATTTAACGTACTAGATACTAGAATTAATGGGCTGGTCCAATTTAACGTACTAGATGCTAGAATTGACGTGCTGGTCCAATTTAACGTACTAGATACTAGAATTGACGGGCTGGTCCATTTTCACGTACCAGATACTAGAATTGACGACTGGTCCAATTTAATGTAATAGATACTAGAATTGACGGGCTGGTCCAATTTAATGTTCTAGATACTAGAAATGACGGCTGGTCCAATTTAACGTACTAGATAATAGAATTGACGGCTAGTCCAATTTAACGTATTAGATACTAGAATTGACGGATGGTCAAATTTAACGCACTAGATACTAGAATTGAGGTGTTGGTTCAATTTTACGTACTAGATACTAGAATGGACAGGCTGGACCAATTTAACGTAATAGATACTAGAATTTACTGGCTGGTGTAATTTAAAGTACTAGATACTAGAACTGAAGGCTGGTCCAATTTAATCAGTAGATACTACAATTGACTAGCTGGTTCAATTTAACGTTCTAGATACTAGAATTGACGGCTGGTCCAATTTAACGTATTAGATACTAGAATTACGGCTGGTCCATTTGAACGTACTAGATACTAGAAATGACGTGCTGGTTCAATTTAACGTACTACGTACTAGAATTGACGGGCAGGACTAATGTTACGAATTAGATACTAGAATTGACGGCTGGTCCAATTTAACGTACTAGATACTAGAATTGACGGGCTGGTCCAATTTAACGTACTAGATGCTAGAATTGACGTGCTAGTCCAATTAAACGTACTAGATACTAGAATTGACGGGCTGGTCCATTTTCACGTACCAGATACTAGAATTGACGACTGGTCCAATTTAACATACAAGATACTAGAATTGACGGTTGGTCCAATTTAATGTTCTAGATACTAGAAATGACGGCTGGTCCAATTTAACGTACTAGATAATAGAATTGACGGCTGGTCCCATTTAACGTACTAGTTACTAGAATTGATGGGTTGGTCAAATTTAACGTACTAGATACTAGAATTGACGTGCTGATCCAATTTAACGTACTAGATACTAGAATTGACGGGCTGGTCCATTTTCACGTACTAGGTACTAGAATTGACGGCTGGTCCAATTTAACATACTAGATACTATAATTGACGGCTGGTCCAATTTAACGTAATAGATACAAGAATTGACGGGCTGGTCCAATTAAACGTACTAGATACTAGAATTGACAGGCTTGTTAATTTTTACGTACTAGACACTAGATTTAACGGGCTGGTCCAATTTAACGTACTAGATACTAGAATTGACGGGCTGGTCCAATTTAACGTAATAGATACTAGAATTGACGGGCTAGTCCAATTTAACGTTCTAGATACTAGAATTGACGTGCTGGTCCAATTTAACGTACTAGATAATAGAATTGATGGCTGGTTCAATTTAACGTACTAGATACTAGAGTTATCGGCTTGTTCAATTTAACATACTGTATGGGATAGCGTTTAAATTTTATATAATTATATTGTTAAAGTAAGAAAAAGACAAGGGAGAGGGATCATTTTTATGTTATCAGTAAGAAAAACATGGGAGGGGTCCATAGCAAAGAAAACATGGGAGGGGTCTATGGCAAAGAAAACATGGGAGGGGTCTATGGCAAAGAAAACATAAGAGGGGTCCATGGCAAAGAAAACATGGGAGGGGTCTATGGCAAAGAAAACATGGGAGGGGTCTATGGCAAAGAAAACATGGGAGGGTCTATGGCAAAGAAAACATGGGAGGGGTCTATGGCAAAGAAAACATGGGAGGGGTCCATGGCAAAAAAAACAATATATAGTCTGGGAACAAATCAACGGGCGTAAAAGTTGCTGATTCGGCCCTACATTTTGCACACACCGAACAGGACCTTGAACGTGGACCATGTTTGCTGAGGCTGCTGCCTCGCTTGGTGTGTCCAGAGGGTAACACAACATTGCACTGTGCGAGGATGAAGGCTAGAAAAGCTCCCACAGCGATCTGTCAACGTCCAATCGTCGCCCATCAAGGGCCGTTACATGAATGGCGTGCCCCGCACGGTTAGCCTGTAGAAGAATGACGGGAAAATGTCGGGGGTCTCGGAGGTGCGCCCTTTAGCCGCGTCTCTAGTCCGCGAGTCCGGAGAACTGTCCACCAGAAGAAGACTAAACTTCGAGTTTAACTCCGAGTCTCACCCCCGTCAGACAGAACGGCGTGTACGAGGTGTGCGCCATTCATTAAGGCCGGTTGAAGGGAGCTATTGTTCGCTTTTGCTGGCCTTAGGGTTCCAAGTAGTATGCACAACTCTACAAATAATTTCAAATGATGTGTCCATCAACCTAGAAAAAAAAAACGGAGGTAATGCTTCATGTCTCCAATCGGAACTAACTCAGCACCACAAATCAATGTGAATGGACATCTCCTTAATGTTGTTGACCACTTAACCTTCATGAGCAACACAGTGTCCAACGATGCGCCACTGTCCACCAGAGATATTAGACAACTGTCTCGCTAAGGTCAACAGCGTTTTTGGTCTCTTCAGATTGAGAGTATGGCAGAATAGGTCTTCTCATCTAGCAAGAAAAATCAATGTCTATAAAGCTGTTGTTCTTAACTTACTTGTATAGGACTATGAAACATGGGTGCTCTATCCAAGGCATTAAAAGCTCCTCGAACGATTCCATCAAAGGTGCCCTCGCTCCTAAATGGACATACGCTGGCAAGACTACATTACAAATAACTATGTTCTGCTAGAGGCCGGTGTGGACAGTATAGAAGCACTAATTATCATTGGACAGCTGCACTGAGTTGGACACTTATCCCGCATGGGAGACGACTGCATGCTAAAGTCGATCTTCTTTGGTGAGCATAAAGGAGGACGGCGTAACAGAGGTGCCTCCCGTAAGCGCTATAAAGATCAACTCAGGCGCCATTGCGCCCTAAATGGCAAAGAGAAAAGTAGATGGCAGCAAATGGCCTCTGAAAGAGATAGTTGGATAGCTCTCACAAAGGCTGCAGCCTGCAGGACAGACATATGAGACCCAAAGAAAGCCCTGACTGAAGACAGGCGCAGAAGACGAAAAGAAAACTTAAATAAGTCCGCGGCGTACAACAGCTTTGACTGCACGAGATGCGGAAAAACATATAGGTCGCAACTGGGTCAGCGTAGTTATGTGAAACACTGCACTAATTCTTAATCTTCGTAATCGAAGACATTGCCATTAATAGGACTCAATTACTAATTATGAATGTTGACAAATATAACGGGCTTACTTTGTTGACTTTCAAATCAAAGTAAGTTTTGCTTTCTTTCACTACTTACTAATTGAAACTTTAAAAATTAGGCATAGGGCCTATACATTAGGAGTAAGGCGCCCCCTCCCCCTAAAAAAAAATGAAAATATGTTGTTGTTTTCTTTAATATACAAAGCAGAAGCTCGCAAAAATGTATTTGAATAAATGCCCCCCCCCCCCCCCCCCCACAAGTAAATCTTTATAATCTGTATAAAGTGACTCAAGTAGCAAACTATTTTTAGATTTATTTACATTTATGTACAGCTCCATCAGTAAAAAAAAAACTTTGTTGGAATCTCATTTCTTTGTATGTTCAATTAAATCTTCACATTCACATGGTCAAGCAATTCATTGGCCATTAAATTAATTTTCACTTTCCCACTCAGTGCTCTATGGTGCAGATTGTGCAATCATGTTTTGATTATGTGACCAAAGGTCACTTTACTTTACTTTACTTTACGAGGTTACTATAGGTAAACATACGCGAATTAGAATTCCCAAGC
Source organism: Biomphalaria pfeifferi (assembly GCA_030265305.1). Lineage (NCBI taxonomy): Eukaryota > Metazoa > Mollusca > Gastropoda > Planorbidae > Biomphalaria > Biomphalaria pfeifferi. Next base: position 6,191,342 of record JASAOG010000001.1, read on the forward strand.
AAAAACGAGCAATTTAGAAAAAAAATAATTTTTTTTTTAAATATAAAAAAGCTTATCTAGAGGGGAAGTACTTCGCCATTAAAACTATATCTATCAATAATATACAAGTTATTTCCCTTATTTGATGTCAAACAAAATAATTAATTACCAGTAATTAATTGACTAATTGGTTACTTTTTTTTTATTGATTCATGTCTTGTCTATGCCAATGAATAATTGTGCAAAGTTTCAACTTGATCTAAGAATGGGTGTGGGAGAAATAACGTGGATAGTCTTTTTACCCGACAGAGTGAGATGATATAAGCTTTATAAATAATTCTTTACTAGAATTCGAGTTCTACCGTCGGTTTTGAAGTCGTAAAGTATACGCGCGACGCTTTGACACGGCCGTTTTCGCGCGATAATTATTCATGATGTCATAAAATACAAGACTTTTTTTTTACTATACCACACTGTTATAAACCTGGTGGTGGCACAGATGGGGGTGGTGTGTGTGTGTGTGTAGTCAGCCAACGCCAATCCCCCCCAGGCCAGCGCTAGACGAGTGGTCGAGCGTGACGAGTTACGACGGTCAGCCGAGACGAGTTTCAGCATGACGGTTCGGGAAGGATCGGCGTCGTGAACACAGCTCAGGAGCGTCACGAGAATTGTAGTCATCTGACCACCCAGTAACGTCGAGCGGCGTTCTGTCCGGTTCGAGAAGGCCAGCAGGGACCCTATATAAAGTGCGAAGGAATCAGAGACAGGAGACACAACTTCTCGATCTACGGTTCGTTACGACGGCTCAGTACAAGTCCGAGAAGAGACAGAGAGACCAGTGCAACAGCTGATACGGAAGTACGGCTATTAACGGAGAGATATTTGTACAGTCTTGTGTTACGTGCTGCCAATTGTACAATATTGGCTGTTATTTATTGACATTAAACTATTACGTTATTTTGGAGCCCTGAGTTGTCAAGTTCTTTCAGTTGGTGGTGTATGGTGCAGTTTGCAGAGAGCCTGGATAGTGAGATTCGTAACACTGGTGTCAGAAGTGGGATCTGGAATGGCTACTGCGAAAACGCTAGACCAACTCCTTGTGAAGGAACTGAGGCAAGAGCTCCGTGATCGAGATCTGAAGACGAGCGGAAATAAAGAAACCTTACAAGCACGCCTCCGAGAAGACATTGTGGAAGAAGGGGAAGATCCGGACACATATCTTTTTTAAATCGAACCGGATTTGCGAGAAGAGATCGCCAGTAGCAAGAAGGAGCAGATGGCAGCCGTTCGTGAGGAGATCGGTTCTATGCAAGAACAGATGAACTCGGGGCTAGGAAACACCAATTACAAGATAGATGCCATGGACATCAAGATAGACACGATGGACTCGGGAATCAAAACGGAGTTATTGGCAATGAACCAACGCATACATGCTGTGGAGGAGAGAATCACCAACATTGACGAGCAGATGAATCAGAGGGTCGACACAGTGGAGAAGGCCATAGACGAAATGAAGATACAAGTCCAACGCAAGCACACAAATGTACCAGAAGCATATATGACGTCCTTTGTACCTGAAGTCTCCGGAAAATGAAGCCCCCCGTATTTGATGGTTCCGTGTCCTGGTCAGTATAAAAGAAGCAATTTGACGCAGCAGCCAAAGTTAACAAATGGAACAGTGAGGAGGAGAAAGCAGCAGCCCTTGTGTTATCCCTAAGAGGAAAAGCCTCCGAATTGCTACAGTCTCTACCGAACCAGCAAGACTTCGCCGCCCTTGTCCAGTCTATAGAACTCTGATACGGGGATGAAGATCTGCAAGAAGTATATCGTGTCCAACTAAAGACCAGACAACAGCGCCCCGATGAAACACTACAGGAGCTAGAGACAGACATCGAACGCATCGCACATCTGGCCTACCCTACAGCCGCACAAGATTTTCTGGAAGTCATTATCACGGACGCCTTCATTGATGCGCTTCGAGACCCCGAGTTAAAGAAAGCCACCAGAGTTAGTGGTAGACGTAAGGCCAGTGAAGCCCTCGTATACGCTCTCTCATATGAAGCCGCTAGAGACGCATCTGGGAGCGCTCATCAAGGCCGAAAGTTGGAAGTCAAAGAGGAAGAATTTGCACAACTTGTGAGAAGGATGACAGAGGCACAAGATGAACGACGAACAAACCAAATACCAGAACATAAACCTAGGGTTCCTGTACGATGCTGGAATTATGGTGAACTCGGACATATACAAAGAAGCTGCACTAGAAGATTTCCACAAACTGGAACCCATTACAGATCAGAAAGGTATGCACGACCAAGTTCCCGGGGCTACCAGGGAAACTAGCACTCGCCGGCTTCAAGGGATGGAACCCAGCGACACAGAGAATGAGAGCCCCTACAACCATCATCCCGGTCGCCGTGCTAGGACAGAGTAAGAGTCTGAATATCATCGGAAAAATTGGATGTCAAAATTATCACTTCCTCCTAGATACTGGTGCCTCATGATCAGTCATCCGGACGGATAAAGAGAATAGTAGCAAGAAAACGCCAGTTAGGGCCTACTCGTTGAAAACAGCCAGTGGAGAACTGATGCCCATAAAAGGCCTGATCGACATAACAGTCGAGATCGGGAATCAGTCCATTAAACACGAATTCCTGATTGCTGACGTCACAGATGACTGCATAATAGACTCGACTTCATGCTGAAATATGAATTTTCCTTAAATATCGGCGGAGGCACTTTACAATGTGGGGACCTTGAAGTACCTTTGCTTGGCGACGAGAATGAAGAAGATGGCCGAGTCAGAAGGGTTAAGTTGGTAGAAAATACAACCTTGCCTGCTAAGCCTGAAATGATCATTTGGGGGAAAATTGAGGACGGCTATCCCACGACAGGAACAGCGCTGGTAGAAAGCTTGGACACCAACCACAACGGGATAGCAGTAGGAAAGACACTATTCACGATTGGGAAAGTCCTAATGGTACCCGTAAGAATTATGAACCTCGGTACAGTAGAGAAACATTTGTAGGAAGGTAGCACCATCGCTGGTTGCCATGCTCTTGAGATGATAAGAAACTGTAGCAGTGAAAACCCCGACGAAAGACTCCAGTCCAGTGAACCGCAGGTTACTAAACTTCTGACAGAAGTCAAAACGATCTTGTCGAAATAACAGTACATCAAGGCAGAACTATTCCTCAGAGAGTTTTCTGACATATTGCCATCTGATGAAATGGACTTTGGGCGGACAAATCTAATCCAGCATCGAATAGACACAGGAAACACAAGGCCTATACGACAGCAACCACGTTGCCTGCAGCTAGCAAAACACCAAGAAGCTATGGACATCATAGAACGAATGAGGCAGCAAGTGGTTGTTGAACCATCCAACAGTCCATGGTGTTCACCCATCGTCTTGATAAAGAAGAAAGATGGATCCACGAGATTTTGTGTCGACTATAGATTATTAAATGACGCCATACACAAGGACAGCTACCCGCTTCCTACACATTGGACACACTTGCTGAGTCACAGATCTTTTCCACCCTTGATCTTAAGAGCGGTTACTGGCAAGTGCGACTACGCCCCGAGGACAGAGATAAAACGGCCTTCTCTGCTGGTAATGGTCTCTGGCAATTTACCGTGATGCCTTTTGGACTCTGCAACGCCCCAGCCACCCTTGAAAGACTCATGGAGCATGTGCTAAGAGGACTCAACTGGACCACGTGTCCTGTTTACTTAGATGACATTATCGTCATAGGCAGAACCTTCGAGGAACATATCGCAAACCTGAAGGAAGTATTCGAACGAATCAGAAACGCTGGAATGAAATTGAATCCAAAGAAGTGCTCCTTGTTCAGAAGGAACGTCAAGTACCTTGGGCACATTGTGTTGAAGGAAGGAGTCAGCACAGACCCGGATAAAGTTGAAGCCGTAAATGGATGGCCGATCCCCGCTAATATCCAGGAGTTAAGAACCTTTCTTGGACTCTGCACGTACTACAGACGTTTCGTACCAAACTTCTCTAGCCTCTGTAGCGCCCTTCATCAATTGACAGAACCGAAGCGGCCGTTTATTTGGACAACGGAATGTCAGGAGGCCTTTGAGCGACTTAATAAGGCTCTTGTCTCACCACCCATTCTGGCCTACCAGAATGCGGTGGACAACAAGTGGACAAATAATCAATGATGGCAAGACAATAATATATTCAGGACATGATAAGGAGCACATTGGTGGTGTAGGAATCATCATGTCTAAAATAGCAGCTTCAGCGCTAATTGCTTGGAAGCCGTTCAGTGACCGCATCATTACAGCTCGACTCCAAACAAAGCAAATCAAAGTCACTATCATCCAAGCATATGCCCCTAAGAGGATGCAGAAGATACCATCAATGATAATTTCTATAATCAACTACAAACCACTCTTGATGAAACACCTACTCATGACCTAATTCTACTGATGGGAGACTTTAACGCCAGAATCAATCCCAACCGAACTGGCTTTGAATATGTAATGGGACCATATGGCTCTGCAGAAAACATCAGTGATAATGGCGAGCGCTTGATTTCTCTCTGTGCATCCAACAGCCTTTCCATTGGAAACACATATTTTAAGCACAAACAAATACACACAAAAAAAATGGCGATCACCAAATGGAGAAACCTTCAACGAGATACATTACATTTGCATCTCCAAACAATGGAGGTCATCTTTGTTAGACGTGCGGACCCGCAGAGGAGCGGATATCTGCTCAGACCACTACCTTGTCAGTGGCAAATGTAAGCTCCGATTCAAACGCCAACCAAAACGAGCCACACGACCCCGCCCATTTAATGTAGAGAAGCTTAAAGACGGCAATACTGCAGCACAGTTCCAATTGAAACTAACGAACCGCTTTCAGGCTCTTGCAGATATATTGACCCTTGAAGAAGAGTGGGCCAACTGCAAAGATACCACTATTGGGTGCGCGGAAGAAGTTATCGGAAGGAGGCGAAGTTCATACAAGGAACGGTGGATACAAGACAGAACATGGAAATTGATAGATGAGAGGAAAGAAGCCAAACGTAGACGAGATCAGAAAAATGAAACACAGGATCGCAGCCTAGTGGAAGAAGCCTATAGGGAAGCAGATCTGAAAGTAAAGAGAAGTTGTCGGCGAGATAAACGGGACTGGACTGAGCAGAAGGGACAAGAGGCACAAGCAGCTGCAAGCAGAAATGACACATAAACCTTGCATCGTATTGTCCGAGATCTCACTGGAGCAAAGAGTGGACATGGGGCACCGATAAAAGACAAGCAAGGCAAAACTTTGTTAACGAAAGAAGAACAGGATGCAAGATGGGTAGAGCACTTTAAAGAGACCCTTAACCAACTGTCGCCAGACCTAACACATATTCAAGGACCCCTCTCCAGACAATGATCTCAAGGTCAAGACAGACCCAATAACTGCTGAGGAGGTTACCATGGCCATTGCAGTGTTAAAGAATAACAAAGGACTAGGGCTAGACATGATTTCAGCAGAAATGCTAAAATATGGGGGACAGTGCATTGTTAACAGAATGACTGATCTCTTAAATCTCTGTTGGCGAACTTCAAAAGTCCCAGAGGACTGGCAAAAGGGAGTGATTGTACAGCTTCCAAAAAAAGGGCAACTTGGCAGACTGCAACAACTGGAGGGGCATTACTCTCCTCTCTGTCCCGGGCAAAGTTTTCAGCACTGTTTTGTTGAGACGGCTTCAACAGTCTGTAGATGAAAGGCTCAGAGAGGAACAAGCAGGTTTCCGAAGAGGCAGATCATGTACAGAGCAGATTTTCGTTCTACGAAATATCATAGAACAAAGTCTTGAGTACCAACAACGGCTAACGATCAGTTTCGTGGACTTCAAAAAAGCGTTTGATAGTGTCCACCGAGAATGACTATGGAAAATAGTTAGAGAATACGGTATCCCAGAAAAATTCGTCCAGATCCTACGACACCTTTACAGTCAGTCTAGTTGCTGCATTAAAAAAGAAGAGGGAACAACAGAGTTTTTTACAATCGAGACAGGTGTGAGACAGGGGTACATCTTATCTCCCTTCCTTTTCCTCCTAGCCATCGACTACATAATGAGGAGAGCAATGAACCAGACTGCCTTTGGTATTCCATGGCATGAACAACTCCGATTGACGGACTTTGACTTTGCTGATGATGTTGCACTACTCGGGGCTACAAATAAATGCATTCAAGAAATGACGGAGAGCTTAGACAGAGAGGCACCCAAAATTGGCCTCCGCATAAACTTGGATAAGACTAAAATTATGCGAGTGGGATATAAGGCAAAGGGTGTCCCCGTCAGACTTGGCGAGTCAAAGCTTGAAGAGCTGGACAAGTTCACGTACCTTGGCAGAATCATAACAAATGATGGAGATGCTTACCATGATGTAACGTGCCGAATAGGAAAGGCAGGGAGCATTTTCCAAAGGCTGCAGCCTATTTGGACTAGCCAAGCCATTGGACTCGAGACAAAAATACACCTTCTCAACACAATCGTCATCCCAACTGCTACATGTGAGACGTGGAAGTCATCTGTCAAAATTGAGAAAAGACTAAATGTGGCTCAACAGAGATGGCTGAGACGGATTTTGGGAGTCAGTTACACAGATCGGGTCTCAAACAAGGAAATCCTATGCCGATCTGGGAGTCGAACACTTGGTGAGGTTGTGACTGAGCGTCGCATGAGGTTTGCGGGACATATTCTACATCAAAATGAATTACGCACACCAAGAGTTGCGATAACATGGAAGCCAAAACGAGGAAAGCGCAAACAGGGACGTCCTTGTATTACTTGGCGACACACCTTCATGGAGGACCTCAGAACAGTGGACACCAGGTGGGAGGAGACTTCAGACATTACCAGTGACAGATCTTTATGGAGACAGCTTTCCGCCCAATGCGCCGAACGGCGCGGGAGGACCTAAGTCTAAGTCTAAGTCTGGCCTACCCGATACCAGGCGAGACGTTCATACTTGACACCGATGCGAGCAATACTGGAATAGACGCTGTCTTATCCCAAAAGGTAGATGAAACTGAGAGAGTCGTAGCTTACTTTAGTCGGAGATTGTCCAAAGCCAAGAAAAACTACTGTGACACAAGACGTGAGCTACTGGCAGTTGTGGATGCCATACAACATTTCCACAAATACTTATATGGGCAAAAATTTATCCTTAGGACAGATCACGCTGCTCTTTAGTGGCTGTTGTCACTTAAAAATCCTGAAGGACAAGTCGCAAGGTGGATTGAACGTTTGCAAACCTATGACTTCTAGACACAGCACCGAAAAGGACAAACTCACCAGAATGCTAACGCGCTGTCTCGACGACCTTGCAGAATGGAATGTAAACACTGCAGCAAGGTTGAAGAAAAGGGAGTTATCATTGATTGCCAACGTCTTGGGGTACAAACTTCCGGGTCATGGTCCGACGAAAGAATCCGAGAAGACCAGTAAAAAGATGAAGATCTGGCTCCCATTCTGCTTATGAAGGAAGACGGGCAAAGACCGGAATGGCCTCACATTTCTGATAACGGAACTGCTACCAAGGCTTATTGGGCGCAATGGGACTCACTGACAATCGACAATGGAATTCTCAAGAGAGTCTGGGAAACGGCAGATGGGACATGCAATCGCTTACAGCTGTTGTTGCCCAAAGTGAGAGTTGCTGAGGTTTTGCAAGAAATCCATAATAATTTTAGTGGGTCACATTTAGGAGTCAACAAGAGCTTTGAAAAAGTACGCCAGCGGTTTTACTGGTTCGGATACCGAGATGATGTAGAAGAATGGTGCCAAAGATGCGACACATGTGCAGCAGCAAAAGGCCCGCACAGGAGAACGAGGGGACGCAATGCAGCAATACAACGTCGGTAATCCCTTTGAAAGAATAGCGATCGATGTAGCCGGACCATTTCCTGAGTCCCAGAGAGGAAATAAGTACATTCTAGTAGTGATAGATTAGTGGCCCGAAGCATATGCGATACAAAACCAAGAAGCCACCACCATAGCTGAAACACTTGTGGAGAATTGGATAAGTCGTTTTGGTGCTCCTAGGGAATTACACTCCGACCAAGGCCGAAACTTTGAATCCAAGATATTTCAAGAGATGTGCCAGGTACTCGGCATCGAAAATACACGCACAACTCCTCTTCACCCCCAGTCAGACGGAATGGTAGAACGATTTAACCGAACACTGGAGCAACACCTGTCGAAAGTCGTCGATGAACATCAAAGCATCAGAAAGGAGGAAATTTATAATCTGCTCCGACTCCAAATCTGCATTGCAAGCTTTGGGGCGGATGAAGACTGACATTCCACTGGTACATAAGAGCCTGAAGCTGTTGGACCAAATAACAGCCGACCATACGGATGTCACCTTCATCTGGGTCCCCTCCCATGTGGGCATTGAGGGAAACGAAGCCGCAGACAGAGAAGCAAAGAGAGCCCTAAATCATGCGGTGTCAGGAACTCAAATTCCCTGCTCAGACCTGAGACAAAGTATTGCCTCTGCCATCTACCAAGAGTGGCAGGACCGATGGGAGGCTGAGACTCACAATAAACTCAGGCAGATTGTGGCGGATGTCAGGTGGCGGTCCACATCTAAGGGTCTGACAAGGCGTGGTAGCACGACCATGTCCAGACTTAGGATTGGCCACACCTACACCACGCACTCTTTTGTGCTGAAGAAAGAAGAGCCCCCACTTTGTGAGTATTGTGACTCTCGCCTCACCGTGGAACATATCCTCATCGACTGCCCCAGATACCAGGATGTCAGGGAAAAATATTTTAGAGCCACTAATTTAAAAACACTATTCAATAATGTCGATCCTGGGAAGGTACTGGGCTTTATCCGGGAAGTGGGGTTGTCTACGAAGATCTGATTTATGAATTCTGTAGACATGTACTATTTACATTAGATTTTTACCAAATTATTAAATTTTTACTACCTCTACTATTTTAACTGTGAATAGACCTTGATTTTAATGATTTGACTGTATGGAATTAGGCCTTTGCAGTGTGGAGGGAGAGTGGCCCTTGAGGGAATGCAGGCACGACATGGCCTAAATTGTGCCGATGTGCCCAAAATCACAAATCACAAATCACATCAAGATGACTGGGACACCTATATCCCAATGTTCCTTATGGCATATAGAGGATCGATTCACAGCACCACCGGTTACACTCCAGCAAAGATGTTGTTCGGCCGAGAGATGCAACTACCATGTGACTTGTTATTCGGGATTCCGGGAAATGTGCCAGCCTCTTCGACAGACTATGTCGCAAATCTCCGAAAACGGGTGGAGAAAACTCACGCTCTAGCCCGCAGGAACATCAAGATTAACAGTGACCAGGTGAAGACAAGGTACGACAAACGGGCCAATGCCTCTGGGTTTCATGAGAACGATCTGGTGTGGCTGTACAACCCACAAAGACGAAAATGCAAGTCCCCAAAATTTCAAACAGACTGGGAAGGACCCTACCGCGTGGTAAAAAGAATCAACGATGTCGTGTATCGAATACAGAAGAGCCCAAGGTCCAAACTAAAGGTTGTCCACATTGACAGACTCCATAAGTACCATGGTGAAGCCGGATCTGCCTGGGACGGGAAGGATCGGCGTCGTGAACACAGCTCAGGAGCGTCACGAGAATCGTAGTCATCTGACCACCCAGTAACGTCGAGCGGCGTTCTGTCCGGTTCGAGAAGGCCAGCAGGGACCCTATATAAAGTGCGAAGGTATCAGAGACAGGAGACACAACTTCTCGACCTACGGTTCGTTACGACGGCTCAGTACAAGTCCGAGAAAAGACAGAGAGACCAGTGCAAGAGTTGATACGGCGGTACGGCAATTAACGGAGAGATATTTGTACAGTCTTGTGTTACGTGCTGCCAATTGTACAATATTGGCTGTTATTTATTGACATTAAACTATTACGTTATTTTGGAGCCCTAAGTTGTCAAGTTCTTTCAGTTGGTGCTGTATGGTGCAGTTTGCAGAGAGCCTGGATAGTGAGATTCGTAACAATACTATAGTATATATAAAGCTTCTATAAAGGCGTTCAGCATAGACTCAGGCACCTGGGGGACAGAGACACATGACAGAGCATCATGGCGTCGCGCTGTGAAAACTGGCGCACAGGTTGCTGAGGAAAAAAGAACAATGCTGGCAGAAGAAAAACGCCAGAGAAGAAAAGCAAGGCAAACGACACTAGCTCTAGCTGGAATAACCTGCCCAGTGTGCGGCCGAACATTTCGGGCTCACATAGGTTTCACCAGTCACATGAGGAGGCATAAAACCCCAGTGCAAAGCCCTCAGCCCCCTGGATGACAAAGTGGTCATCATCGAACCACGATTGACGAACTTAGATAGTATATATAATTATACATTTCCCACCCCCCTTTAAAAAAAAATTGTTAAACATAATATTGACTCTATCGTGAAAGCACATTGCAAACCTGGATGTCTGGTCGTGTGCTATGTGCTCAGGACTGTTTTCAGATGGTCCCGGGTTCTAAAATGCTCTCCGCCTTACCCCCGCCATCCTGTTGGAGGTTTGGGTATGATGTGATAATATTCAATTCTGAGGAACATCCGAGACATAATAACATACAAACCATTACAGGTCAGAATCCTTCCTGAGACCTTTATTCCTTCCTGAGACTTAATTCCTACCCGAGACCTAAATATTGACATGCTATCCCCCACCCCCAATAATCCTTGTTGAGGTGAACGCACAGGAAGACATTCGTAAGATGTTTTCTCTACTTGTTTTAGTTATAGATACCCTAAATTAATTAAACAAAGAGACCATACATTAAATAAACCAAAAGGCCATAAATTAAATAAACCAAGAGACCATAACTTAAACAAACCAAGAGACCATAAATTAAATAAACCAAGAGACCATAAATTAAAGAAACTAAGAGACCATACATTAAATAAACCAAGAGGTCATAAATTAAATAAACCAAGAGACCATATATTAAATAAACTAAGAGACCATACATTAAATAAACCAAGAGGCCATAAATTAAATAAACCAAGAGACCATAAATTAAATAAACTAAGAGACCATAAATTAAAGAAACCAAGAGGTCATAAATTAAATAAACAAAGAGACCATAAATTAAATAAACCAAGAGGCCATAAATTAAATAAACCAAGAGACCATAAATTAAAGAAACTAAGAGACCATAAATAAAATAAACTAAGAGACCATAAATTAAAGAAACTAAGAGGCCATAAATTAAATAAACAAAGAGACCATAAATTAAAGAAACCAAGAGACCATACATTAAATAAACCAAGAGACCATAAATTAAATAAACTAAGAGACCATAAATTAAATAAACTAAGAGACCATAAATTAAATAAACTAAGAGGCCATAAATGAAATAAACCAAGAGACCATAAATTAAAGAAACCATTGACGTGAGAAAAAATGATGTATCATTGTTTCACTTGTTTATTAAAACCCGCTCACAATTTATAATGGTGACATAAGCCTAAAAATGATTTTAAAAAATTAAATCCTAAAGCTAAATGGACAAAATTATGAGTGCTTTGAACATACAAATATATAAAATACGTTAGAACACAAACACACTTACAAAGCATTTCTCTTTTTAAATACATATTAAATGAACATATATAATGTGGCTAAAACGTAATTGCGCCAAAACGGTCGCGCCTAAACATCCTGCTTCGACACATAATACCTTGCAGCATTTACAGATGTAAAGATATTTTATTTTTTTTTGAAAATGTTACAAAAGTGTTATGGACAAGACATAAATGTGTGTGTGAGAGAGCGAGGGATGGAGAAAGAGAGACAGAGAGGAAATATGAGAGAGTACACAACGAAATCTAAAAGTGATCATTTTATTACAAAAAAAAATGTAGGTCAGTGCAGGAGTCCTCAGTGTTGATAGCAATGCTGTCACAGAACGGGCTGATAACATTCAGATTCCTTTGCAAAAGTTCACTGAAGTCATTGAATTGTTAGACTAAAACGCTGCAATTGTCATAGTATTAAGATTTAGTCATAGGAAATTCTATCATTCTGTCACACAAATGTATTTCTTGATGTCGTATTTCCAGAATCCATTTGTTTTGTCCTGTCTACTGAATAAGAACTGATCAAATGGTTGATAGAGACGAGTCTTTGAAACCGAGTTCCATTAGAAACTGAATACAAATAAATTGTTTCATATTACAACTCAGTTTCTTTTTTCTTTTTTTGTTTACTCCATAATCGTTGAGTTTATTAGTTATTTATAACAGCCTTTAAAAGAAATGGCTTGGTACCATAGTGTGCTAATATTTTAAAAGTGTTTTATCCATAATCTTAAACTTTTGTTTCTTGGGGTTTGAATCTTGAAGTTAAAAGAAGAATAGCCAAAGAAGTCTTCACTTTTTAAAAACTTTTGTTTCTTAGGGTTTGAACCCTGAAGTTTAAAGAACAGCCAAAGAAGTCTTCACTTTTTGTGTTCAGCTACTTTATTTCCTGAATATTCTCTTAGACCAGCCGTCCCCAGCAATGTAATCCATTGAATGGAACTAGCGAAATAGTTTGCTCAGAACTACCAACTCGGACTACTAGATTTCAGATTGAAAACGCCAAAAGCTAGAGACAGCAGAAATGATGGTATGTTGGAGCTTCCCTTGGAAGGTTAGACAGTTGGACTTGTGTTGGCTGGTGACTTGATGATGGATATCAGAGTGTAGGATTTTTCACTGGAGTGGGACTTGGTACCTGCACCTGATCCCGCTGTAGCTGTGGACTTATCGCTACTCTGCTGAGTTTGAGATGCTTCTTGATCAGTTGCCACAGCTGTGTGCGAGCGATCACTGTCAAATTTCACTTCTGTCGATACTTCGCCATCTTTTGGACCGTTACAGTCGTAGTTGACAATCATTTCTGGTGACATGATTGCATTTCGATCTTGTGAGCAGGTGTCACTCGGCCTTGAGAAGTAGACACTGTCACGCTTACTTCTGTGCAAGTCACGCAGAGCGCAGCTCCAGTACCAGGGTAAGGTCGTAATCATCACACAATACACAGATCTGTATTCGGCTCTGAAAAAGGCGTAAGCCATTGCGTTGAACAAAGAGTTCCCAAACGTCAGCAACAAAGCGAAACATTTGAAAATCTCCACGAACTTATCCGAGGCATAGCTGTAGTATTTAAAAGGTGCTATCAACAAATATGGAAGCCATAAAAGGATAAAGAGAAACATCAGAATGGAAGTAATTTTCACGTTTGCTTTTGAGTTTTTGATGGTTTCAGTTTTCGCACTTTGAGACATTTCTCTGCATATTGCCACCGTAGACTGCCTTCGGATAATAAAAATAATCTGCACATATAACACCGTTGAGACAAAAATACTTGTCACCGAAGGCGCTATAACAAGAGCTCGGACATAAAACTGAGGAAGAGTTCGGTAAAAGTTACACCGCAAAAATAGATCTTGTTCTGTCTCGTCATAGTTGTTCCAACCTAGTGAAGGCAGCACTGCCAGAACGATCATTATGATCCACAGCAGTAACATGGCCACAGCTGTTCTCTCCACTGTCACGTAAGTTCTGTAATGCAGAGGCCACATGACCGCAATGTAGCGATCGAGAGCAATGCAAAAGAGACTCATGAGGGAGCAACCTGCGCCGAGGATCGTCGACGAGAACCAGGCGAGGCAAGCATACTTGTGGCTGTAGATCAGCTCTCGCGTGGACGCCATGTAACTGAGAACATACATGGGCAGACTAAAAAGTCCTACTATTAAGTCAGCCACGGATAGGCTCAGTAGGTGTATGTTATTATTGTTATAAAAACCTGGATAGATCATGATGCCCCAGAACACAAACATATTCGAGATGCTTATCAATGGGATGTAACATATACAGACCCCTACAAAAATTGTATGTACAAATATAACATCTTCATCAAACAGGTGCTCAAAACTTTGATTTTTCAACGGCTTATCTTTTTCCAGAAAAATCAAATCATAAACGTCCCGCATGTCACCGTGCACAGTTCTTGGCGTCTAGGAGATATCATCTCTAAAGATGTTTGCGAATTGTCACCACAGAAAGTCCTTGTGTGGTATCAACTCTAAAAGCATTTGATTCTATTTCTAATGAATGTGTAGTGAAGTCCTAAATGGCTTGAAGTTTTTCCCTTTTCATATTTAAGTTTTGAAACAAAAAACAAAAAATAACAATGAAAAATGTTGAGGTTTTTTAGAGAACAACTACAAAAAAGTGATCAAACGCTGCAGTGTTCAACAGTTCTTTAGACTTACAGTGACTTCGAGGAGCTCAACTTTTTAGAAAAGCAAATAAAACTATCAAATACATATCTAGGACATTAAAATTTGACTTTTTGGGGGGTAATTTTGCGTTTAATAATAAAAATTCAAGTGTGTAATAACGACAAAAAATGTATAGATTATAGAAACTGTAGGGCTACTTGTGGCGGAAGTAAATCTAGTCATTGTTTACTTTTTAACTTTTTCTTTTAAAAATTTTGCACTAATAAGACGATGATTAAGGAAACAATTTGTTTTTTAAATTCTGAAATTCTAATGTCACCAAATTCTAGTCCATAAAAACAAGCAAAAATAGATACATTAAATTATTAAAAAAACAAACAAAAAACAACTAATCAATGTTATGTGCTGATACTTGATAGTTGACAAGAAACAGCCTATTAATTAGAGTTAATACATAGGGCGCGAAAATGCCTCAGTCCTGCCATCAGGAAATGTATGAGTGGACACTGGAGGACTACACAGAATTTCGTTTCCTCTTAACTCCTCTCAACTCTAGCAGTGCAGTAAAACTAATATTAGTTCATTTTTACTATCAAAATGATAATGACTATCTATAATCTTGGAGGAAATGAGTTTTACAACAGTAGGTCTACATTACTCAGAACATAACAATAAAACGATGCTTCGTGCCTACTTTCCCTCAAACATAACGTGATACATTTACATAAAGAATTATCTGTTGTTTCAATAATTTCATTGTGTATGTCTGTGATGGAAGGAATTATAATGTAACATTTGATTTACGAACCAGGACCTCTGTGGCCAAGAAACTAAGCACCCATTGATGATCAAGATATTAGTGCGCGTGCGTAGATGTTTCTAAAATGATTTTTACAAAAAAAAAGGGATAATATTTTTTTAAAAGTCGAAGGTTACTTCCGGGCTTCATTTTGTGACTCTTTCTTTTATGTGTTTTAATCGATACAATCTCTGTAATGACTGAATGCCTTGCAATACTCATTCTTTTATTTCTTAGTGCTA
The DNA here is from genome assembly GCA_030265305.1 of Biomphalaria pfeifferi. NCBI lineage: Eukaryota > Metazoa > Mollusca > Gastropoda > Planorbidae > Biomphalaria > Biomphalaria pfeifferi. The sequence continues at coordinate 6,206,654 of JASAOG010000001.1, forward strand.
GATCTACTTTGAGACAGACTGTGGTCACGTGTCTCACTAGATGTAGAGCAATGCCAGAGAATACATTACTTTACACATACCGGTAAAATAGTTTATGAACTCAAACTGTTTTGTTTTTCCAAGAACCTTTTGTAGTGGATTAAGAAATCACAAGAAAACATAACAATTGTATGTAAGTCTTTGGTACGGTCGACTCTTCTGTCGACCTATAGGCCTATGTATTATTGAACTATTTATTACATGCACAGAACGAACATATATTTAAATGTTGACGTATAAGCTTTAGTACAGATCTATATTTCATAATTAGACAAAAAATCCCTCAATCATCGTATCTTCAATTTCAACGGGGACTGAACTCGCCTTTCGTAGTTCTATTTTTCCTGACTCGGTACCCATTAGAGTTGGGTTGACTCAGGGGCGCTCTAAAAATCCAGAAATTCAAAATCCCAGTCTTCACCGGGAATCGAACCCAGGACCTCAGGTTCGGAAGCCAAGCGCTTAACCATTCGACTACCGCGCCCCTTATCTCTAGGATGAAAAGATTTAATTTATTATGTAGAGTCAGAATTTGTCATGGGCGTAGCCGGGTGGGGGGGGGGGGGGTTTGGGGCTCAACATCCCTTCCGAATTTGTTGCTCTTTATTTTGTTTTCTTGGAGGAGAGAATTGAATGTTTAACCAAAACTTGCTCCAGCGTTGCCATGGGTGATTAAACTCCTCCCCTTTTTCTATGCAATGTAAAAGCAGACTAGTCAACGAATTTCGTAAGGGCAGCCAAAGGGGGGGGGGGGAGTTTACTCCCTCCTGAGGGTTTTATGTTTAAAATACATTCTTTAGGAGGTTTAAGCCCCTTTTCAATTAAAAAAAACGCTCAAAAGAACGACAGTCACATAATTCCACGAACGTAGCCTAGGAAGGTTTTGAGGTTAAAACCTACGTCTTCAATATAAAACTAAAGCTAACTACACTCACCGAATTCTTTGAGCGTAGCCAAGAGGTTTGAGTTTAAAACTCCCCTCCAAAGGTTTTTCGAGGTTTTGAACCCCTTCTTCAATATAAGACTAAAGCAAACTATAGTCCCTCAAATCTATGAGTTTTAAGTTTAAAACTCCCCTCCAGGGTGCTTTGATGTTAAACTCCTCTTTTTATATATATTTTTTTAAAGCAAATTAAAATCACCAAATTCCATGAACATAGCCATGGGGAGGGGGGGGGGGTAGGTTTTGAGTTTAACCCCCTACCACCACTCTCATCCCCACCCCGGCCATAAAAAACCTAAAGGAAAACTATAGTCTCTAAATTACATATATATAACTATGTGCATTTTAAAGTTCAATCTCTTCCAGTAAAATGCAAAGGTAAGCTAAATTACATTAGAGTAGCTAACCCCACGCCCCAAACACACAGTTTTAAACAACAACATCAACAGCAAACAAACTAATGGATAACTAGTCACCGAATTCCATGACCGTCAGCGGCGGCCTTTGCAGAACGCGGGGGCCCTGGGCAAATGTCATATGCTGGGCCCTAAGCCTATATATTACGTACCACATCAAGCTAACGGTTTCCTTCCCTTTAACACTGAAGACCCTATTTTTATAACTAAACAATAGAGTACCTTACGTAGGTACTGTACTATTGGACTTTCACCTATTTGTGACAAGTCAAAAGCTTGCCGTCATAGTCACTCAAATTTTATCACAACATTAACTATTATTATTTATTTATCTTATTTTAATTATTTCCCCGTTCCATCCCCGATTTCATCACCCGCCCCACCTTTTCCTCTTCTCACTAGACTTAGTAGCTACCTTGAAGACATCTAGACCGCGTCTTTTCACTTATCTCCCCTTGATCGGGGACAGATAAACAGTCTCTTTGGTCTTATCGCCGGATGTCTGACGGTCGCAGTTGACTCCACCTTGGGTGGAATACAGATCACTCTTCCCCCCCCCCCTTCTCCCACGTCTCTCTTCGATCAAAGAGATCACTCGGATCAACACGCCTCGTGACACTCCAAGGTGCGACTTTTGGCAGACTTTACCCACGTGACTTAGCCTATCGCATTTCCTTTTTCGCCCATTCTTTAGGACCTTTATAAGGTAGACTTAGTCAAACCAGACTCGCTCATTTCTACCTCGCTGTCAATCGAGTCTGGATTATTTCATTTATTCGTACTCTTAGAGGAATACCTGGTGGTAAGCCGAACTTAATCACAGTTCCACTTAATTACTGTGTGCATATTTCTCAATGGATATTATCATGTGTATTTTTATTATGTCATTTATATTTAATTTGTGTATTGTGTATTTCTCACTGTCGTAAGTAGAAATCTATTAATGCTACGTTGCTCAATTGGTCGTTGATGCAACCATGTATATATTTGTACATCTTATTTTATTTCCTTTATCTCGGCTGACCGCCTTGATAATTTTACTAGCGCACTGATACTGCGCTTAGAAAAGAGATGTGAATTATCTTCCCTGTAGTCATTCTACTTTGACGAGAGTTGCGCCCCTTGAACGGACGCTCTCCCCATTCAAGCTCGCTCCTTTGTTTGTAAAAAATGGCGTCATGGTCGTTGACCACCGTCCATTTCCCCCCCCCCCCCCCACCCTCTTTTTTCTTCCAACTTATGTTGTTTATCTGAGATTATTATTTCCCCTTTTATGTACATTTTTATACTGGTACTATCAGCCATCTATTTTATATTGCTACTATCAGCCATCTATTTTCCAAATCCCATTTGTCATCATCTTCCCATTGTGCTCAAAAGCAATTTTCCAATCTGACGAATGCACCTCAGTCGAGGGCATCAATAAGATGCATGAGAGACATGTCCTAACTTGTCTTTGTTTATCTGCAGCCTCCCTCAAATGTCTGCCTATTTGTTTGGATCATCTGCCTATGTACTTAGCGCTATTCAGCACTGCCTATTTGCTATTGAGTATCATCAGTACTGCCTACTTGGATCTACTCAACTACTTACTTGGTGCTATCGGCTCTACTTGCCTGCCTATTTGACAGTCCACTTGTCAACCCATTAGGCAAGACGTTCCTATAGACCCAGAGTCTGTGCGAGACGTCATAGCTCCACCCGAACTCCGCAACTCCCTGGACTTATCCTGCTAACTACGCTGCCCATGGCACATCAGGTCTTCCCGCAGTACCCTTGTGCCCACGGTAGCCGACCATCCGCCCTACTGTGCCCACTACAGATATCAGAACTTTGGATTGAGACTCCACAAGAACTGTATCACCGGCGACCCTCTACCCGCTAGAGCGCCACCTCCAGCAGCAGGACCTCAAGCCATGATCACAGCCAGCTTCGACCCAAGCAGGACGACCAGCTAAGTTCAGAAGACAAAGTGACATACTCTCTTATTAAGTGCAAAAGTGATGATTAAATATAGCATTGATTAGAGATAGATGCAAAAACCTCCCCCTTTTTATTCTTCTATGTAAATATTTATGTAAATAAATATTCTTCAATTTTTAACTTTTGTATCCGTATTTCATTGCTTGTCTCGTTGCGTGCCTGCTCCCGACTTATAAGCTGACGGGTTGGTGTGTGATAATAACTGCTCCCGATTTATATGCTGGTAGGTTGGTGTGTGATAGCTTTTAAAAATAATCATCCCCTAGACATTAAACAAGCCAAACACACGTCACTTTCGCTGACCTGTCACACTATTACATACTGTATTATAATTATTCTGCATGAGAGATTTCGTCTTTTAAGGTTAATAAACGTAAAAAATGATTCAGAAACATTTCGCATGAAAAATCAACAAACGAGATAATAATAATTTCTGCTAAGCTGGAGTCAGAAAGTAACTATTAATTACAGAGGAGAACCAGAACACTTGCAACAACCAAATAGTTACTTAAACGGTCACAGACGGATTCATTCACGGAACTTTCCTGGCTTGTCATTTGCACTAATAATATTTTTTGTATCGCGCGTAGGCTTGGCGTTATCCATATTGAATGACACCCCAAAATGACAATTTTGTCTATATATTTCAGGAGATTTGTATGGGTTTTCAAAAGATTTTGATAATTTCGGAGACTTCCAGGACTTTTTCGTATATTATGCAATTTCAGGAGATTTCCAGGAGCTCCTGGTAAATCCCGAGGCGCGGTCCGAGTGCAGAAGCCAAATGGATTTTCTTTAAGAACAAGCTAGGCGATTGGCGCTACAGTTGTCTCATGAAGTTCACAGATCCAACTTTGCGGAAAGGCTATACCAGGGGTTTTCAAAATAAATATGTTTTTAAATGTTACATTTTAAGTATTTGTTTTTCCACTGTTACGTATCTAGGTAACAATGCCTAGATACTATTTTTTTTTCTTGACCTGTAGGTTGTCTGCCCCCTTGTGTAATAAGTTTTTTTTTTATTTTTCACGGTGAGTCAAGCCACACAGACAGTGACCGGTCCTTGACCTATGTGTGTACCTCTGGTTGAAAGGAGGGTGGTTTTTTTTTTTTTCTTTTCTTCTGTCTCTTTGAAGAGCGTTCTAGATCTGGGTGTTGATGACTTTCTGTTCTAGAAATTACCAGATATCGACGCGCGGTAGATTATATAAAGACCGCTCGCGTAACGTTGACGGACAGACATACGGAGACAGCCGTGAGACAGAATAGCGGAGACATTGCGTGACCCGTGCGTGGTATACCACTTGATCGTGTAAGTTAAGATTTTTCTTTTTCAAGGCCTTGCTTGTATTTGTAATTATATTTTCAAACTCTGGTATTGTAATATTTTTACATGCCATTTTTGTAAAAGGGTTTTGGTCAACCCTTCCATTTTGTATTGAGTTATATTATGATTAAACATTAAGTTGATATTTTACCTTCCGATTTCTTGTGTCATTTTTTGTTTGTTATTCATTGTAAGTCTTTGATTAAATTCAGACTTAAGATAAGTGACACAACTACCTTTTTCTATTGTCACGTTCCCCTAGGCAAGCCATTTAAAAGTAGAATTCAATTTGTAATACGTGACAAAAGAAGTTTGGGGGGCTCGTCCGGGATATTTTTCTGAACCTATTTTCATCTTACTTGAGTAATTTTGTAAAGGCGAAGTTGACTTTAACAAAAAATTTTTTTTGTGTCAAAGAGTCGGAAGTAAAGTATCAATAGTATTGACCAAACTCTCTTAAGGTTTTTTTGTTGTACTGATTTTGTACTGTATATTTACATTGTATACATATTTTTTTTGCTTGTAATAGTTGTTAGTTAGTCATGGATATTCAGGTTTTTCTTGCAAATCCCTCTGTGAAAGAGCTTGATGCTTTTACTAGGAAGGAACTGGTCCTTATTTCTAAACATTTAGGGTTAAAAATAAAATCAAATGCCCTTAAACAAGAAATCAGAGATAACATTGTAATCCATTATGTAGACGAGGAAGTGTTTTCTGAAGACCTTTTAGAAACCCTTAGACCTGATGAGGGTAAATCAGATTTAGAACTTCAGATAAAATTAAAACAGATGGAAATAGAAGCCCAGTTAGCTTTAAGAGAGCAAGAAATTAAACAAAAAGAATTAGAGCTTGCAGCGGCTAGAGAGCAAGAAATTAAACAAAAAGAATTAGAGCTTGCAGCGGCTAGAGAGCAGAAAGAAATGGAAATGAAATTACAAATAGAGTTAAAAAAATTAGAGTTAGCTGCTAATGTAAGACCAGATTCTTCCCCTGCCAGTCATACTGTTGAAGCAATAAAATTTTTGAAAATAATTCCACGCTTTAATGAAGCCACAATTGACAATTATTTTCCACAATTTGAACTTGCTGTGAAAAATTTTAATGTACCTGAAACTTTGTGGCCCACTTTGCTGCAAACAGTTTTAACTGGTAGAGCTGCAGAGGTATTTTGTTCTTTGACCATTGAACAACAAAAAGATTATAATGTTGTTAAGGCCTTAATTCTTAAGGCATATGAACTTGTTCCGGAAGCTTACCGAAAGCAGTTCAGGGATTGTCGCAAATCGGATGGCCAAACCCATGTAGAATTCCTGCGGGAAAAGGAGCGACGCTTTGAGAAATGGCTCACTTCCAGGGAAATCGGCACCGACTTTGCAAAATTCAAGAACCTAATGCTGATGGAAGAGTTCAAGAGTTGTGTGCGGCTGGACGTCCGTACGCATATAGCTGATCGTGGCGAGGAAGATGTGCACAAGGCTGCAGTGTTGGCAGACGATTATATAATATCACATCAATTTGCCAAGTATACGACGGATGTCAAGCCAAAACAAGTCAAACAGCCTGAGTCCATTGCTAGCAACTCCATCAAGAACAGCAGTACAAATGACAGAAAACCTACTACAAGTAAAACTACTTGTTCCTACTGCAAACGAGAAGGCCATAAAATTGACGATTGCTGGAAATTGAGGAAGAGAAACGAAAAAGCTCCTTCAAAAGTCAGCGCTTGCACAGTACAGTGGTCGGCGAGGTTTACTCCCTCATCATCAAGTCATATCAAGAATACCTCGACACCACCTGTTTCAAATGTATTGACTGTACAAGACTCTCCGAAAATGTCTCCACGATGTTCCAATGACTCAAACAAGAGTTTTTCAAATACATCAAGCCGATGTTCCAATGACTCAAACAAGAGTTTTTCAAATACATCAAGCCGATGTTCCAATGACTCAAACAAGAGTTTTTCAAATACATCAAGCCGATGTTCCAATGACTCAAACAAGAGTTTACCTAGTACATCACCCCGATGTTCCAATGACTCTATCCAGAGTTCCCATAATACATCGCCCCGATGTTCCAATGACTCTATCCAGAGTTCCCATAATACATCACCCCGATGTTCCCATGACTCTATCCAGAGTTCCCATAAGACATCACCCCGATGTTCTAATGACTCCATCAAGAGTTCTCCAAATACATCCAAAAGATGTTCTACTGACTCAAGAAAGAGTTTCTCCACTGCGTCTCCTAGAGATGTCAATGACTCCAGCGAGAGTTCGACCCAAGTCCAGTCTGCATCAACTAAAATTGATGTTTTATTAGAGGATTTTAAGCCTTTCATTTCGGAAGGATTCGTATCACTACCCGGTGATTCTACAAGTCTACGACCTATCACCATTTTGAGAGACACAGGTGCCTCACAATCGCTACTTTTAGAGGGTATCTTGCCCTTGTCAAAATCATCATCGACTGGGAAGAGCATCCTGTTACGAGGCGTAGAGCTTGGATGTATAGATGTGCCTCTACATCTAATCGACATGAAGTCAAATCTCATTACTGGACCGGTTGTTGTAGGTGTCCGACCAACATTACCATTGGAAGGCATCTCGTTGCTGTTAGGCAATGACTTAGCAGGTGGAAAGGTGATAGCCGAACCCATCGTCAATCAAAAACCCGACTTATCTGCCACACCCGAGGAAGACCTAGAGTTATATCCAGCGTGTGCAGTAACAAGGGCAATGAGGTTGAAAGCATCTCAAGAAGAGAACGTCATCAAGGCCAACAGTAACCACGATGATGTGGACTTGAGCACCACATTCTTTGCTTCTCTTGAAGAAGAACCAACGCCAAATTCTGAAAAGCCGGCATCAACTCGAAAACAGTTGATTGAGGACCAAAAGAAGGATCCAGAGCTCGCCAAACTCCGAGAAACCGCAATGACATCACAAGAGGCAGAGCTAGCATCAACGTGCTACTACATCCAAGATGATATGCTCTTCAGGAAATGGAAACCTCCAGACGCATCCAACGAAGAAGAATGGAGAATATGCCATCAAATCGTGTTACCAGAAAGATACCGAGCGTACATCATGAATCTGGCTCATGACACACCAATGTCAGGTCATCTCGGCATCCACAAGACATACCACAAGATTATGTCACACTTCTTCTGGCCACGTTTGAAGAAAGATGTCATCCAGTACTGCCGATCCTGTCATGCCTGTCAGATGGTTGGCAAGCCAAATCAAAAGATCCCTGTTGCTCCTCTGAAGCCGATTCCAGCCTTTGAAGAACCTTTCAGCAGAGTACTTATTGACTGTGTTGGTCCTCTCCCAAGGACAAAAGCTGGCAACCAATACCTGTTGACCATTATGTGTGCTTCAACTCGTTTTCCTGAGGCTATTCCTCTAAGGAACATAAAAGCATCAAACATTGTAAAGGCCTTAATCAAGTTCTTTACTCTATTTGGTCTACCAAAGTCCATCCAATCGGACCAAGGAACGAATTTCACGGCCAATCTTTTCAAGCAAGTCATGACTCAGTTGGGCATCAAACACTGCATGTCGAGTGCGTATCATGCCGAGTCGCAAGGCGCTCTTGAGCGATTCCATCAGACTCTCAAGAACATGATCCGAACCTATTGCTTTGAGCACGAAAAAGACTGGGACGAAGGAATCCACATGCTGCTGTTTGCAACCCGTGAATCCGTCCAGGAATCGTTGGGATTCAGCTCTTTTGACTTAGTCTTTGGCCATTCGGTGCGCGGTCCCTTGAAATGTATAAAAGAGACTTTGTTGTCACCAACAGCCACTGACGGACTTTTAGACTATGTAAGTAAGTTTAAAACTAGACTTTATGATGCTTGTGTTCTGGCCAAAAATAACTTACAAAACACCCAATCCAGCATGAAACGCTGGTATGATAGAAAGGCCCGTGTTAGAGAATTTTCTCCCGGGGATAAGGTGCTTGTATTTTTGCCCATACCGGGTCAACCCTTGCAAGCCAGATACTTTGGTCCCTATGAAATTGAGACCAAAATTAGTGACCTCAATTACACAATCAAAACTCCTGACCGTAGGAAAAAGACTCAGCTATGTCATATAAACATGCTGAAGCCTTATGTATCTCGGCCAGATCACTCAGAGAAGAGTAATTGTGTTTTAAATACAGTCAAAAGTTGTTCAAATAGCCATGTTTCTCCTATTGATGATGATATTGTAAAGGAGAAATTTGGACAATACAAAATACCTAATTCTTTTGTATTACAGAATTTGGATGTAAAACTGTCTCATCTGTCTTCGACAGAAAGGCCAGTTATCATGAAACTCATTAATGAATTTAATGACATTTTTTCTGATGTACCAAAACAGACTAATGTTATAATGCATGATGTAGATGTTGGCGAGGCTACTCCAGTCAAGCAGCATCCTTACAGGGTCAACCCTGAAAAACTTGCCATACTTAGGTCAGAAATCAAGTATATGCTTGAAAATGACCTCATTGAACCAAGTTCCAGTAGCTGGAGCTCCCCATGTGTCTTGATACCTAAACAGGACAAGACTTATCGTTTTTGTACAGACTACCGTAAGGTAAATGCTGTAACAAAGACCGATTCGTTTCCTATCCCTAGGATAGACGATCTCATAGATCGTATTGGTGACGCTAAGTACATCACCAAAATAGACCTACTTTCAGGTTATTGGCAGGTTCCCCTGACTGATAGGGCAAAGGAAATCTCCGCCTTTGTCACCCCTGATGGTCTGTACCAATACAAAGTGATGCCATTTGGCATGAAGAATGCTCCTGCCACTTTCCAGAGAATGATAAATGCCCTGCTTGCTGACATGGAGAATTGCCACGCATACATAGACGATGTAGTAATTTTTAGTCAAGATTTTTCTAGCCATTGTAAACAACTGCATTGTCTTTTTACTAAACTTTTACATGCAAAAATTACTGTAAACCTGAGTAAGAGTGATTTTTGCCAGGCTTCCATCCAATACTTAGGCCATATTGTAGGACAAGGCCAGGTGAAACCTGTAATGGCCAAAGTAGAAGCTATCCAAGCTTTCCCTATTCCTGCTGATCGGAAACAACTCCGAAGATTTTTGGGAATGTCTGGATTTTATAGAAAGTTTTGCGAAAATTTTTCTGTCATTGCCAGTCCTTTAACAAACCTCCTGAGAAAGAACGTCCGATTTACTTGGACGGATGAATGTCAGAAAGCCTTTAACCAAATTAAGCAGATATTATCTAGCTCCCCTATTTTGATGGCTCCTGACTTCGGAAAACCTTTTAGGTTAGCTATTGACGCCAGTGACACAGGTGTTGGGTCAGTCCTTTACCAAGAAGATAATTTCCAAGTAGAGCACCCTATTTGTTTCTTTTCCAAGAAATTTAATAGACATCAAAGAAATTATTCTACTGTGGAAAAAGAATGTCTTGGGTTGATTCTTTCTATACAACACTTTGATTTTTATATCAGTGGGTCCAGATGGCCACTGGATGTATTTACTGACCACAATCCCCTTACATTTATCCACAAAATGTCTGGCAAGAATCAACGACTTCTCAGGTGGAGTTTATTTTTACAAGAGTACAACCTAGATCTTAAACACATAAAAGGCAGCGAAAATGTTATCGCCGATGCCTTATCTAGATTGTAAAAAGTATTTTGATGTATATATTTTTTTATATATATCATGATAAATACATTCTGTAATGTAAATATCATTTTTTTTTAATTATTCTAAAAAGATTTCCATTTCGTGGAAATGTAAACTTTTTATTTTTAGGAGGGAGGTGTTACGTATCTAGGTAACAATGCCTAGATACTATTTTTTTTTCTTGACCTGTAGGTTGTCTGCCCCCTTGTGTAATAAGTTTTTTTTTTATTTTTCACGGTGAGTCAAGCCACACAGACAATGACCGGTCCTTGACCTATGTGTGTACCTCTGGTTGAAAGGAGGGTGGTTTTTTTTTTTTTCTTTTCTTCTGTCTCTTTGAAGAGCGTTCTAGATCTGGGTGTTGATGACTTTCTGTTCTAGAAATTACCAGATATCGACGCGCGGTAGATTATATAAAGACCGCTCGCGTAACGTTGACGGACAGACATACGGAGACAGCCGTGAGACAGAATAGCGGAGACATTGCGTGACCCGTGCGTGGTATACCACTTGATCGTGTAAGTTAAGATTTTTCTTTTTCAAGGCCTTGCTTGTATTTGTAATTATATTTTCAAACTCTGGTATTGTAATATTTTTACATGCCATTTTTGTAAAAGGGTTTTGGTCAACCCTTCCATTTTGTATTGAGTTATATTATGATTAAACATTAAGTTGATATTTTACCTTCCGATTTCTTGTGTCATTTTTTGTTTGTTATTCATTGTAAGTCTTTGATTAAATTCAGACTTAAGATAAGTGACACAACTACCTTTTTCTATTGTCACGTTCCCCTAGGCAAGCCATTTAAAAGTAGAATTCAATTTGTAATACGTGACACCACGATCACTCAATGTGTATGCACAGTAGCATATTGTGAAACAAATGAATACGTCATCGCCATACTTTCTGGATGCTGATGGCCGAAATGACAGTATGAGCACATTACACTGGTTCACTCCAGTCCAATCGTTAGAGTAGGCCTCAACATTGACCTGCGACGTCGCAACATGTGTAGACCAATACTGGTCGTAACCAAAAATAGTGTACATGTATGAAATTACCGCGGACATTTAATGTCTCAGAAAGTATACCCCTCGAAAGTCAAGAAAACGCTATAATTCTTTATTAATTTTCATTAAAAAATAAATTTGTCAAAAGTTGCATTTATGTTACAACAATATAAATGACCCATGACTCTTTCGTGTAGAAATAACTATAGCCCTACAACTGGTTTAAACTTGATCACTACATGTTTTCCTATTTTAATCCGATTTTGATTGGTCGCTTTGTATTCTTGTTTGATGCAAAGAAGAACTGTTAAACAATGAAAGCCTTGTAGAATCAATTGAACGGTATTTGAAATAAAAAATGTCATGTTAAGAACTTTCATGGTAATTGGTATCATATATATGCCGGGAAGGCTTCAAAAATATGAGTTACAAGTCCTAGTCATTGAGAAATGATCTGTATTGCGAAGCTGAAGGTGACAAGGAAATTTACGATCACGGGCCCCCCTCAGGCACGGGACCTGGTGGGTTGCGCTACTTGCCGCTACGCTAAGGCCGCTACTGATGACCGTAGCCAAATGGTTCTAGATGTTAAAATCATCCTTTCAAAAAAAAAAAAAAAGCAAAGCTATAGCCACTACATTCCATGAGCGTAGCCACTAAAAAACTAAAGGAAAAGTACACTCCACAAATTCCATGAGTGTAGCCGAAATGAGTTTTGTGGTAAGCCTTCCCTCCCTCCACTAAAAAACTAAAGCTAAACTCTATATACCAATTTCTACCAGTCGCTGGGCTCCATTAATAAAGTGCATTACATAGCTAATTTGAAATTGGACTTACAATTTTTTAAATAGAAGAATATCATGATAATGCACGGTAGACACCTCAGAATAGGCCTTTTATTTAAGTTTCAAATACCGGAAATTTAGCTTTGCAAGGTAGGAGTGTCTAGGGTCGCTCTCCTAACACCAAAAAAAAAAAATCTATTCTAGGGTACAAATAAATTCTGAAAAAATGAAGGGACTGAATGTAGTGAATAACTACGTATATAATAATTAGGCTTGCACTGAACGTGCGTATATAGGCCTATATATATAAATATATATTGGGGGTGGGGGTGAAATCACCATAATGATTTCCCCACCCCACCCCACAAACCCTGTCCATGCCCATGGAATTTGTAAAAAGTAAAATCTTTTAAAACATAAAATTTTTACTTCATTTGATGGCGGCCTCGTGGTGAGATATTCGCTTCGAATAGTCGTAAAGATGGTACCGAATTTGCAGATATCAGCTGCTGTTTCGGGAGTCTTAGAAGTTTGGATATGGACGTAATACTCTTCATTTCCGAATGAACGTCCGAAAATTAAATCAACCCAAACATCTTCAAATTTCAACCCAAACGTTTTAAAACTTCAACCGTTACCTGACCATTTTGTACCCTTTCTTCTACAGCAAGTGGATCTCCGTGGAGAGAACAATAAAAGCTTTAGTCGCTATGTGGCTGCTGGTGCTATGCACTGTCATAATTCCTTTCTTGGGTTGGAAGTTTAAAACTTAAACCCAAACATCTTCAAACTTCAACCCAAACATCTTTCAACTAGAATCTAAATATCAATTTCTTTAGTTGATGGCATTAGATTAAAATCTGTTTTATTATTGCTGCAATATCATAACATACTTTGGATTACAGAGAATCATTGTACAAAAGAACGCTTTGGACTGGGCTAGAGAAGTTGCGATCCCTGGATAAAAACACTGAAAAATGATCAATTAAGCCACGGCTGGTCGAAGCATGAGATATTAGCATTACCTTGAAGCCCTCGTGGAAACATCCGTTGGTAGAAGTGAATATGCAAGGGTTATTAAACTGCTTCCTATTGGGTTACATTGGGAATGCATTCCGTTCCTCAAAGCGAGAGGGCTCTGGCAGGGATTGCGGTTTATTCATATCGACCTTTCTCTCTCGGAATCTGGCGGTGACATAACTGTAGGCCTAATATTAAGAAATTCACAGAAGTGTCGGTTAATGAACTGGAAAAGGACTGATACCCCTACAAATACTAAAACAGATTATATATTTAATCTTAAAAACAAAACATATGCTTTCATCTATTTTGAGTATGATACAGACTAAGATTTTTAATAGCGTTTTTAGTTTTTGATATCTGAAAGACACACAGATAACACAAAATCAAAACAGCTTTTCACGTATTCATGTAAATGTTGTTTGTTTTTTCTGTTAGGACTTGAAGTAGATGGACATCCTGGACAGTGCGCTTGTTGTTGAAGAAAAGATAGACGAATTGAACGAGACTGTATCCATATTGGACGATGAAGCGGTCATGATCATGCACAGGATATTTGTCTTGGTCGTCGGTCTTTACATTCCCATCATCATGATCACCAATACGCTCGTTTTCTGGGGCATCGTCCTGTACCCGGGCTTCTATACTAGCAACAACATGCTCCTGATCAGCCTGGCCTGTGCCGACTTCCTGATGGGAGGTTTCTGCCTGCCGCTTTACATTCTGTGCTATTCCAGGCAGACAAGGGAAATTATTGCCAATAACAAATACGCCTGTCTGACTCGGTTATCATCCGTGACTCTCACGGTAGGTGGCTCCATTGTCTCTTTACTGATGATCACAATCGACCGTTACCTGGCCATTCTGTACCCTTTTTTCTACAACAAGTGGATCTCCGTGGAGAGAACTATAAAAGCTATCGTCGCTATGTGGCTGCTGGTGCTATGCATTGCCATAATTCCTTTCTTGGGTTGGAACAATTATGACTACGAGATAAAGGACCCACACAGACGCTGCAACTTTTACATCACTGTACCTTGGCAATACGTCCTGTGGGCCAACATTATGACCAGCCAAAGCTGCATCCTCTTGTCTGCTGCCCTTAATGGTCACATTATCTATGTTGTCAGAAAACAAATTATTTGGTTCAGGATTCAGAAAAGCAGGTGGTCGAAAGAACAGGGCAGACACTTCGAGCAACGCGTCAACAGTGTGAAGATCACCGTGACCTTAATGGTTCTGTTTATAATCCTTTGGTTTCCTTACCTCCTGATTGCCCCGTTAAAACTGAATCACGTTTTTAGCCCCGAAAATATCGAAGTCGCTAAGTGCATTACTTTGCTGATCAGTTTCGCTAACTCATTAGTGAATGCCCCTATCTATGCCATACTTAGAGTGGAATATAGAGCCGTGTATAGGCGAATGTTGACTACTTCGCCAATGCAATGGAAATCAGAGTTAAGGAACCTATACATATTAAGACATTCGGTTCCAAAAAAAAAAAAAAAGAAATCTTCAACAATTTAAGTAATAAAGAAAATCCAAGATCAACAACATTTGTTGTATTCTTTTTTTTTTTTTGCAGCCCCCGTAGTGGGAAAAGCCGCTTTTCCGCCGACGTCTGTCAAACTCAGATCTAAAAAAAACTAGAAGAGAAATGATAATCTTATTTCACCATGCGCAAAGTTTAGGTGCAACGGCTACTTTTTGTTTTCTAAAAATAGAAAGTTTATACGTTTATAACCGCTTATAAAGTTAATCCTCTGGGGACCGCCTCTGAGTTTGTGTTGTCACACACACTCTTTATTATTTTTATTTTTTTTGTATTTGTCTTAATTTGTATTTATGAATACTTGAATGTTCTAAACCATGTCGTACAATCAATACAAGCATTATTATAGCTTTTATATAGCGCTACTTTCATGCTTATAGCATGCTCCGAGCGCTTTGGTCCAATGGGGGGAAGGGGGTATCTAGGAGTTGGTTTTCCATGCTGCCTTTAGACGCTCAGTGTCGAACCTCGAGCCCCCTTCTAGGTAGCCAAGCCAAGCCAAGTTCTAGCGCACTTGGCCTCTCGACCACGCTTCCCATGAAAATGAAAATGATCTAAGCAATTAATAGGATCGTTTTAAAGATAGTGATATTCATAATGTTTCATGTATTTCCTAAACACACGAGGATAAACAGTTGGCTGGAAAACTTGAAAATTAAGAAATTTAATTGATAAAAAACCTGCTGAAATAGAAAGCCAAATAAAGTATTTGTGAAAAGTGTGTGTATTGAGAGAGTTGAAAAAAATAAAAATCTGATCATTGTTTTAGATCGAAGTGGTCCATAGCTTTATGATTTCTCTTTTGAATAAATTGTATAACAACTCCGATATACACAGTAGACATTGATTAAGACAACATAATAATTCAAACAACAGATACATACAAATAGTCTATAATAGTGTGGGGAAAAATTATTACTTTTCTTGTATTTTAACGTTTATTGTGAATTTATTAGTAGTTAAAAGTTAGGCAATCCATCACTAAGTACCGCCAACTATTTTATTTTTACAAGCACTGATAGTAATATAGAAATAAATAATCAATACGCACCTAATAAATTCATCAGATTATGTTGATAAATCACTTAGAGAATGAGTTTTATCTGCGTGAGAATGCAGTGCAATTATTGTTCACTGACGTTAAATAAAACTTTTCCGTTTATAATCGAACATGTTTGATTAGATAAAAAACAAACACGAAACAAAAATAGTGAGTTATATGATAAATATAATTTAGACAGAGGAAGTAACATGGCCCCATGGTCGTATGATATACCCTAAGGGTGTCGTCATCATAGTCCCCAGTTCGAATATTACTTGCCTCCATCCACTGCAATATGTCTAGACATGAGAGTGATATTGTTTATGTCTGGAAATGGGAATGATATTGTTTATGTCTGAACATGGGAGTGATATTGTTTATTTCTGAACATGGCAGTGATATTGTTTATGTCTGGACATGGGAGTGATATTGTTTATGTCTGTAATTGGGAGTGATATTGTTTATGTCTAGACATGGGAGTGATAATGTTTATGTCTAAACATGGCAGTGATATTGTTTATGTCTGGACATGGGAATGATATTGTTTATGTCTGGACATGGGAGTGATATTGTTTATGTCTATAATTGGGAGTGATATTGTTTATGTCTGGACATGGGAGTGATATTGTTTATGTCTGGACATGAAAGTAATATTGTTTATGTATGGACAGTGGAGTGATATTGTTTATGTCTGAACATGGGAGTGATATTATGTCTGGACATGGGAGTGATATTGTTTATGTCTGGACATGGGAGTGATATTGTATATGTCTGGACATGGGAGTGATATTGTTTATGTCTGGACATGAAAGTAATATTGTTTATGTATGGACAGTGGAGTGATATTGTTTATGTCCGGACATGGGAGTGATATTGTTTATGTCTGGACATGTGAGTAATATTGTTTATGTCTGGACATGGTAGTAATATTGTTTATGTCTGGACATGGGACTGATAATGTTTATGTCTGAACATGGGAAAGATATTGTTTATGTCTGGACATTGGAGTGATATTGTTTTTGTCTGAACATGGGAGTGATATTGTTTATGTCTGGACATAGGAGTGATATTGTTTATGTCTGAACAAGGGAGAGATATTGTTTATGTCTGGACAGTGGAGTGATATTGTTTATGTCTGTAATTGGGAGTGATATTGTTTCTTTCTGGACTTGGGAGTAATATTGTTTATGTGTGTAATTGGGAGTGATATTGTTTATGTCTGGACATGGGAGTGATATTGTTTATGTCTGTACAAGGGAGTGATATTGTTTATGTCTGGACAGTGGAGTGATATTGTTTATGTCTGTAATTGGGAGTGATATTGTTTCTTTCTGGACTTGGGAGTAATATTGTT
This sequence comes from Biomphalaria pfeifferi, assembly GCA_030265305.1. Taxonomy (NCBI): domain Eukaryota; kingdom Metazoa; phylum Mollusca; class Gastropoda; family Planorbidae; genus Biomphalaria; species Biomphalaria pfeifferi. Next base: position 6,223,788 of record JASAOG010000001.1, read on the forward strand.
TATGTCTGGACATGGGAGTAATAGTGTTGATGTCTGGACATGGAAGTAATATTTTTTACGTCTGGACATGGGACTGATATTGTTTATGTCTGAACATGGGAGAGATATTGTTTATTTCTGAACATGTGAGTGATATTGTTTATGTCTGAACATAGGTGTGATATTGTTTATGTGTGTAATTGGGAGTGATATTGTTTATGTCTGGACATGGGAGTGATATTGTTTATGTCTGAACATGGGAGTGATATTGTTTATGTCTGGACATGGGAGTGATATTGTTTATGTATGGACATTGGAGTTATATTGTTCATGTCTGAACATGGGAGTGATATTGTTTATGTCCGGACATGAGAGTGATATTGTTTATGTCTGAACATGGAAGTGATATTGTTTATGTCTGGACATGGGAGTGATATTGTTTATGTCTGGACAAGGGAGTGATATTGTTTATGTCTGAACATGGGAATGATATTGTTTATGTCTGGACATGGGAATGATATTGTTTATGTCTGAACATGGGAGTGATATTTTTATAACTGAACATGGGAGTTATATTGTTTATGTGTGTAATTGGGAGTTATATTGTTTATGTCTGGACATGGGAGTGATATTGTTTATGTCTGGACATGGGAGTGATATTGTTTATGTCTGAAAATGGAAGTGATATTTTTATGTCTGAACATGGGAGTGATATTGTTTATGTCTGGACATGGGAGTGATATTGTTTATGTATGGACAATGGAGTGATATTTTTTATGTCTGAACATGGGAGTGATATTGTTTATGTCCGGACATGGGAGTGATATTTTTTATGTCTGAACATGGAAGTGATATTGTTTATGTCTAAACATAAGATTTATATTGTTATGTCTGAACATGGGAGTCATAATGTTTATGTCTGAACATGGAAGTGATATTGTTTATGTCTGGACATGGGAGTGATATTGTTTATGTCTGAACATGGGAGAGATATTGTTTATTTCTGAACATGGGAGTAATATTGTTTATTTCTGAACATGGGAGTAATATTGTTTATTTCTGAACATGGGAGTAATATTGTTTATTTCTGAACATGGGAGTGATATTGTTTATGTCTGAACATGGAAGTGATATTGTTTATGTCTGGACATGGGAGTGATATTGTTTATGTCTAAACATGGGAGAGATATTGTTTATTTCTGAACATGGGAGTAATATTGTTTATTTCTGAACATGGGAGTGATATTGTTTATGTCTGAACATGGGAGTGATATTTTTTTTGTCTGAACATGAGAGTGATATTGTTTATGTCTGTAATTGGGAGTGATATTGTTTATGTCTGGACATAGGAGTGATAATGTTTAGGTCTGAACATGAAAGTGATATTGTTTATGTCTGGACATGGGAGTGATATTGTTTATGTCTGGACATGGAAGGGATATTGTTTATGTCTGAACATGGAAGTGATATTGTTTATGTCTGAACATGGGAGTGATATTGTTTATGTCTGAACATGGGAGTGATATTGTTTATGTCTGAACATGGAAGTGATATTGTTTATGTCTGAACATGGAAGTGATATTGTTTATGTCTGAACATGGGAGTAATATTGTTTATTTCTGAACATGGACAAGGGAGTGATATTGTTTATGTCTGGACATGAGAGTGATATTGTTTATGTCTGAACATGGGAGTGATATTGTTTATGTCTGGACATGGGAGTGATATTGTTTATGTATGGACATTGGAGTGATATTGTTTATGTCTGTACATGGAAGTGATATTGTTTCTTTCTGGACAGTGGAGTGATATTGTTTATGTCTGTAATTGGGAGTGATATTGTTTCTTTCTGGACTTGGGAGTGATATTGTTTATGTCTGAACATGGAAGTGATATTGTTTATGTCTGGACATGGGAGTGATATTGTTTATGTCTGAACATGGGAGTGATATTGTTTATTTCTGGATATGGGAATGATATTTTTTATGTCTGAACATGGAAGTGATATTGTTTATGTCTAAACATTAGATTTATATTGTTATGTCTGAACATAGGAGTGATATTGTTTATGTCTGGACATGGGAGTGATATTGTTTATGTCTGAACATGGGAGAGATATTGTTTATTTCTGAACATGGGAGTAATATTGTTTATTTCTGAACATGGGAGTGATATTGTTTATGTCTAAACATGAGAGTGATATTTTTTATGTCTGGACATGGGAGTAATAGTGTTTATGTCTGGACATGAGAATGATATTGTTTATGTCTGGACAGTGAAGTTATATAGTTTATGTCTGTAAATGGGAGTGATTTCGTTTATGTCTGGACATGGGTAGTAATATTGTTTATGTCTAGACAAGGGAGTGATATTGTTTATGTCTGAACATGGGAGTGATATTGTTTATGTCTGGACATGGGAGTGATATTGTTTATGTATGGACATTGGAGTGATATTGTTTATGTCTGAACATGGGAGTGATATTGTTTATGTCCGGACATGGAAGTGATATTGTTTATGTCTGGACATGGAAGTAATATTGTTTATGTATGAACAATGGAGTGATATTGTTTATGTCTGGACAAGGGAGTGATATTGTTTATGTCTGAACATGGGAGTGATATTGTTTATGTCTGGACATGGGAGTGATATTTTTTATGTGTGTAATTGGGAGTGATATTGTTTATGTCTGGACATGGGAGTGATATTGTTTATGTCTGTACAAGGGAGTGATATTGTTTATGTCTGGACAGTGGAGTGATATTGTTTATGTCTGTAATTGGGAGTGATATTGTTTCTTTCTGGACTTGGGAGTAATATTGTTTATGTCTGGACATGGGAGTGATATTGTTTATGTATGGACATTGGAGTGATATTGTTTATGTCTGAACATGGGAGTGATATTGTTTATGTCCGGACATGGAAGTGATATTGTTTATGTCTGGACATGGAAGTAATATTGTTTATGTATGAACAATGGAGTGATATTGTTTATGTCTGGACAAGGGAGTGATATTGTTTATGTCTGAACATGGGAGTGATATTGTTTATGTCTGGACATGGGAGTGATATTGTTTATGTGTGTAATTGGGAGTGAGTTTGTTTATGTCTGGACATGGGAGTGATATTGTTTATGTCTGTACAAGGGAGTGATATTGTTTATGTCTGGACAGTGGAGTGATATTGTTTATGTCTGTAATTGGGAGTGATATTGTTTCTTTCTGGACTTGGGAGTAATATTGTTTATGTCTGGACATGGGAGTAATAGTGTTGATGTCTGGACATGGAAGTAATATTTTTTACGTCTGGACATGGGACTGATATTGTTTATGTCTGAACATGGGAGAGATATTGTTTATTTCTGAACATGTGAGTGATATTGTTTATGTCTGAACATAGGTGTGATATTGTTTATGTGTGTAATTGGGAGTGATAATGTTTATGTCTGGACATGGGAGTGATATTGTATATGTCTGTACATGGGAGTGATATTGTTTATGTCTGGACAGTGGAGTGATATTGTTTATGTCTGGACATGGGAGTGATATTGTTTATGTATGGACATTGGAGTGATATTGTTTATGTCTGTACATGGAAGTGATATTGTTTCTTTCTGGACAGTGGAGTGATATTGTTTATGTCTGTAATTGGGAGTGATATTGTTTCTTTCTGGACTTGGGAGTAATATTGTTTATGTCTGGACATGGGAGTAATAGTGTTGATGTCTGGACATGGAAGTAATATTTTTTACGTCTGGACATGGGACTGATATTGTTTATGTCTGAACATGGGATTGATATTGTTTATTTCTGAACATGGGAGTGATATTGTTTATGTCTGGACAGTGAAGTTATATTGTTTATGTCTGTAATTGGGAGTGATATCGTTTATGTCTGGACATGGGAGTAATATTGTTTATGTCTGGACAAGGGAGTGATATTGTTTATGTCTGGACATGAGAGTGATATTGTTTATGTCTGAACATGGGAGTGATATTGTTTATGTCTGGACATGGGAGTGATATTGTTTATGTATGGACATTGGAGTGATATTGTTTATGTCTGGACAGTGAAGTTATATTGTTTATGTCTGTAATTGGGAGTGATATCGTTTATGTCTGGACATGGGAGTGATATTGTTTATGTCTGGACATTGGAGTGATATTGTTTATGTCTGAACATGGAAGTGATATTGTTATGTCTGAACATGGGAGTGATATTGTTTATGTCCGGACATGGGAGTGATATTGTTTATGTCTGGACATGGAAGTAATATTGTTTATGTCTGGACATGGGAGTGATATTGTTTATGTCTGTACATGGGAGTGATATTGTTTATGTCTGGACAGTGGAGTGATATTGTTTATGTCTGTAATTGGGAGTGATATTGTTTCTTTCTGGACTTGGGAGTAATATTGTTTATGTCTGGACATGGGAGTAATAGTGTTGATGTCTGGACATGGAAGTAATATTTTTTACGTCTGGACATGGGACTGATATTGTTTATGTCTGAACATGGGAGAGATATTGTTTATTTCTGAACATGGGAGTGATATTGTTTATGTCTGAACATAGGAGTGATATTGTTTATGTCTGAACATGGGAGAGATATTGTTTATTTCTGAACATGGGAGTAATATTGTTTATTTCTGAACATGGGAGTGATATTGTTTATGTCTAAACATGAGAGTGATATTTTTTATGTCTGGACATGGGAGTATTAGTGTTTATGTCTGGACATGGGAATGATATTGTTTATGTCTGGACAGTGAAGTTATAATATTTATGTCTGTAATTGGGAGTGATATCGTTTATGTCTGGACATGGAAGTAATATTGTTTATGTCTGGACAAGGGAGTGATATTATTTATGTCCGGACATGGGAGTGATATTGTTTATGTCTGGACATGGAAGTAATATTGTTTATGTATGGACAATGGAGTGATATTGTTTATGTCTGGACATGGGAGTGATATTTTTATGTCTGAACATGGGAGTGATATTGTTTATGTGTGTAATTGGGAGTGATATTGTTTATGTCTGGACATGGGAGTGATATTGTTTATGTCTGTACATGGGAGTGATATTGTTTATGTCTGGACAGTGGAGTGATATTGTTTATGTCTGTAATTGGGAGTGATATTGTTTCTTTCTGGACTTGGGAGTAATATTGTTTATGTCTGGAGATGGTAGTAATTTGTTGATGTCTGGACATGGAAGTAATATTTTTTACGTCTGGACATGGGACTGATATTGTTTATGTCTGAACATGGGAGAGATATTGTTTATTTCTGAACATGGGAGTGATATTGTTTATGTCTGAACATAGGTGTGATATTGTTTATGTCTGAACATGGGAGTGATATTGTTTATGTCTGGTCATGGAAGTAATATTGTTTATGTGTGTAATTGGGAGTGATATTGTTTATGTCTGTACATGGGAGTGATATTGTTTATGTCTGGACATGGGAGTGATATTGTTTATGTCTTAAGGAACATCGAAACGTATAAGACAATGTGCAAGTGGATGAATCAAAAAGTAAAGATGTTTGTAAATAATTAAAAGACATAAGCGTGAATCAAAAAGGTAAAGATGTTTGTAATTAATTAAAGAAACATAGACATGCATCAAAAAGGTAAAGATGTTTGTAAATAATTAAAGAAACATAAGCATGAATCAAAAAGGTAAAGATGTTTGTAAATAGATGAGAAAACATAAACATATGTGCCATATTATCGCATCTGTCCTCAAAGTCAGTATTTAAGGTTTGATAATTTTTGAAAACTGAACGTATGCGTACTTGAGTCTACTTAAGGCAGGCAGGCTGGTAGCTATATGATTAACTAACATACTTTTTAGCTCTTGAAATGAAGTATCTGTTAGAATGAAATTAAACGGCCCACTCTCATTCTCTTCTTATCTTATCTTATATAATACAGACGTTACTTCAAAAAAGAAGATGATTACGTCCTACGCGTCATGCATTTAGTCATGCATATTAACCAATGACTTAAATTCTGCCAAGTCACTGGTTTTTCTGGCTAGCTCAGGCAACCCATTCCATGCTCTAATAGCACTAGGGAAGAAGGAGCATTTGTACAAATCCGTCCTAGCATATGGGACGAGGAATGTGCCTTTATTTTTGTGTCTTTCAGAGTATTTTATTAAATTTTGTTTTTGTATTTGAAGATTATGGTTCAGTGTTTTATGTATAATTGCTACTTTACTTTTGAGTCTTCTGTCCTGAAGGCTTTCTAAATTTAGTGATTTTACTAATGGTGTTACCCTAGTCAAATGTGAATATTCGTTTGTTATGAATCTCACTGCTCTATTTTGTGTTTGTTCCAGTTTCTTAATGTTTTCTTGAGTTGAGGGGTCCCACACGGTGGATGCATATTCTATTATTGGCCTAACCAAGGTTAAATAACATTTTAGTTTTATGTTCTTATTTGATTTATAGAAATTTCTTTTAATAAACCCTAATGCTTTGTTGGATTTTTTTATAGTTTCATCAATATGTGGATTCCATGACAGTTTTTCATTTATTCATTATTCATTTATCTCTCTCTCACACACATACATTTGTTCTCCCTACATATCGTATAAGACTTTTGATTTGATTTGTAACGACCCGCTTTATAACGCCCAAATAACAGTCAGTCAGCATCGACCTGTTCTTACACTTGTTTATTTTCAAACAATACACAATGCTTATTCACAGTGAATGTGGACCCAAATATTGTGAAATCTTAGCAGCAAAGTTTTTAAAAAAGTGGAAATTCAGCTTTGGCACCCATAAAACTCACGCGGAAGAACCGACTGCAATGGTCATAATTTGCTTCGAAGTATGTCCTCTCGAGCTAAATCAACGTTTGCTCTAAATGTTGAGCTGAGAGTTTTAAAAACTGGTTCCAAGTTCTTGACGTCTTAAAATTCGCTTTCAAATTTCACAATCAAGGAATCCAAATAAGTATTGTACTTTTTAACCATTTCACTAGAAATAGTTTCACCTTTTGCGCAAAGGAAAATGACAAAAGCTGATTCACTTGCCTGCCTGGAGAAATTGGGAAGCTTTGTTTAAAAAGGTTGAAAACAATCCGTTGTAATAGAAAAACATGAAGTCTTTTTTCCGCTCTTCGTTAGAAATAGTAGCAACAAGATCACAGTCAATGCCTTTCAAGGGTCAATCAAACAAGAGATCTAATAATCCTCTCAATACCTAACCCATGCTAAGCCAGCAGATTCTGTTGTGGTATCGAACATCGGAATGTTTAGTTTTCAAAATCTTCAAGTAGGGTACTACTTCTCGGAACTGCCTGTGGTTAAGACTCCTTGCTCTAATAAATTTTATCGATAGTCAATGCAGCTTAACGCTAACTTTTCCTATTTAGAGTTTATGGTTGGGATAGTGTTCTTAAATTTTTTTTAACCTATTCTTTTATCTGTCAAAGCACGGGCTCCATCCGTTGTTACACTTGCCATATTGTTCCAACTCAACACTTTCAACCCAGTTCTTCATAAATGCTGGCCTGAGTTTGTGTCTTTGACTGACGTAACGAGGTATTGTCGATAAATATAGTCTTCGTTGACTTTTAACATTTTAGAATGACATGTAGAGATATTGTTTCTTAGCCTCTTCATCATTAATGATAAGAATCAGAAGTTTCAATAATATAGATAAAGAAATATCTAAAATTATTTTATTTTTAATATATTTGCATTTTTTATATATATTATTTGTGGGCACACCTGATTTCATAGTTGTTCGGGGGCCGCAAAAGACACTCGTGCGGGCTGCATGTGGCCCGCGTTCCGTAATTTGCCCACCCCTGGGGCCTGAACTATATGATAGGGTCCCCGGGTCGAAAAAAGTTTGAGAATCTCTGTTCTAACACAACTGACGGATAAAGTTAAAGACATAAGAATGCTTTGTTAATAATATTTATAATTTTTGTATACACAATAGTGCATCAAATTTTGTTTTCTAAATGTAATTATGTAATTTTAACATTCAGATCAATCGTATCCGGTTTATAGGACAAAATGAACTAGACAAGAACGCTGGGTAAATGTCAAATTAGGATAATGATCAAGTACACAATTTAATTGCAATACAAGTAGATCTAGATTTACAATATAGAAATGCTCAATATTCAAAGGTTTACTAAATGCTAAAAGCTAGGTGGTTAAAGGATCTATTAGTTGCGTCGTTTTAGAGGTTAGGATTTTCTTTTTATTAGGCTACGAGTCAAGTAGGACTATGAATGAGAGTCGTCATATATCAGATCTAGAATTGTAGAATCTAAATTTATTCTAGAAAAGGTAAGATCTAGATATATCAAATGATTGATGTGAGCTTTCGCTTTGACTAGAGTCTCTTTCAATGACAGGTCGGTCTATTCTTTGATGTTATATATATATAACAGAGAATAACAAAAAGTGGTCATATTACAACCACTAGCGGATCCGGGGGGAAGGGGGCGGACGAATTTTAGTACAGAATTCACACAATTTGAATACGAATTTATTACTTATGTTAATAATATAAACTAATTATTTATATTTCAAACTATTTTTAGATTTTTTCGCCCCCCTCTAGTATGTTGGCCGATTTGGTGGAGTCGGGGCGATGACAATAATCCGCCCCCACCCACCATAAACTTTTGAGTGGGGTGGCGGTTCAATTTATTTGTAGAAATCAAAGCTTGCTAATAGAATCAATTAAATATCTATATGATTAAAACTTGTTAATGATAGCCGATTGGGGGGGGGGGGGGGGCAAATACCTCTACTGCCCTTCCCACCTAAACCCTTTGAGTGGGAGGGAGCGGTCCTACTTTTATGGAGAAATCATAGTTTGTGAACAAAATTAGTTGAACTGATATATACATTTTATATTATGTCGCTCCCCTTCTGGTATTCGGTGGGGTAAGGGGGGGGGCGATTGCATGTACTGCCCCCCCCCCCCCCGCTCTAGCCCTCTAAGTGGGGGGTGTTCTATTTTTTATGGAGGAATCATAGTTTGTGAATATCTATATAAACTAAGTATTGATATGTGAACTCATTTGTATATTATGTCGCACCACACTCTAATCTCAAATTTTATGATTAGTAAATAAAAAAGGAAAAAGGTGGGGGGAGGGGCGATACATGCCATCTTCTTTCCCTCCTCGGACAAAGCAATACTTTTTTCTGTTTGTATTATAGTTATAAGAAATTACAAAATAAAAAAAAATCTTTCACTAATATGAAGGCTGAGCTTGGTTTTTACCCTCAAGCAACCAGGGAGTCCCCAGAGGCACTGACCCAACTGTTACGGTCAGCCTATGGTGAGAGGAGGAGTGTCTCTCAGCTTATAGGAGAACTCTACCGCATCAGTCAACGCCCAGGAGAGCTTATTCGCTCCTACTCGCATCGGCTACAGCAATCGTTCAAAGCAGTGGCAGACAGACAGAATACCCTTACAGCGACAGTCCTTGATGAAACTGTCCTGGGAGATCATTTTGTGGAAAATCTCACAGAGCGACTCCTGACCTGCTCACAAATATAATTTGTATATGCAATAAATTAAATTATTCTTTAATGTCAAATGCAATCATTAGCAGAAATTATAAAAAGGAGCGAGGATTAATCGTTTTCATTCTACCGCCCCTCCCCTTTCCAGACAGAGTTTATGTAATTTCACTTGAATTTATCATACTTATTTTAAGAAAGACTTTGCTTTGGAAAAGTTAGAATTCAAACGAAAATTTTTAGTATAAGAGTCACGGTTAAGATGAGTTTTAATCCCAAATAATGTTTTCCTAGTCGCCCTTTTTCCAACCTTTACTCAATCTGATATTTTTCTAGTTAAATTTAGGACTATAACTCACAATTTATGCTTGAATTTTATTGAATATTATTTATCGAATACTTTTTTTCGGCGGCGATCCTCAAAGCCTTAATCTAAATATGTGGGGTATCTGATCTTTTCAAGGAACAAATCGGTTTTATTTGCAATGTTTTAAGGGCTTATTAATTCATATTAGAATATTTTTCAATTTAAAAGGTTCTTTTTTAATAGGTGAAGAATGCAAGAAAACGCTTTTAGCGTCCGAACCTCACAGATGATTAGTGAGCTGTAGTTGTCAGGAGAAGGCGTTTCTGCAGTAAAAAATGCAAGAAAACGCTTTTGGCGTCGGGGCTTCGCCCCGAACTTCCATGGTAATTAATATTAAGCAGTAGATGTCAAGAGAATGCGTTTCTGCAGTGAAGAATGCAAGGAAACGCTTTTGGCGTTGGGGTTTCGCCCCGAACTCCACACTCCATGAGCTGTAGATGTCAAGAGAATGCGTTTCTGCAGTGAAGAATGCAAGAAAACGCTTTTGTTTTTTTTTCGCCGAAGGTTGAGAAATACTACTTTTTTTATTCTCATATATATATATATATATATATGCTGTACGCACATTTATGAATAGGTTTACTGTTTACTGGGCGTAGGGTTAGGGTTTGGAAAAAAATCGCCCCCCCCCCCACAGTTCTGGATCCGCCCATGGGACCTTGTGATATGACCATTAAGTCATACATTACGTTTTTTTTTTTTTGACAGTAGTTAGCAGGTCATCGCGTGGCATAACTGCCGTTATCAACCTGTTTCTAATCTTTTTGTTTCTGATTGGTCTTAATGGGGATACCTAGAATTCTTTGCATCCCAATTACATTGTTAGGGGATCCTCCTCTCTAGTTTTGCATTTAGCGTCCAAGATTTTCAAACATACAAAAATGTGGCCATGGAGCGCATTAGTCTGGTTTTGGTGTGGAGGGTTTTGTTGTAAATCTCTGCGTCTTGAGTAAACTATATTCAAACAGAAGCTCAAACTAAACATCTAACAGTTGAACACAGGGGAAAGCCAACAATAAAATGAGACTATCAAGAGTCATGTCAGTTCATAAAATATAATTCGTCAGTGAAGGGAATTCGTCTGCGTCGCTAAAAAATTTCTCAATGGACAAAATTGACTGCCTCCAAAGACGCCATCATATCTAAATCTAAATCTATCTGGTCTTTGTTTTTATTATGACGTTTTTGTCGCTACGCTTTTAAACCAAACCCCAAGATATCGTATTGGAATTCTTACTTTTAACCGACAAATTCCTTGTTGTAAACTAACTTAGCCTTACAATGATGCAGGTTTTACTAATGTACAACAGAGATCTTGTTTAGATGTTCATAATCGATTAGCCTATTAATGTATGATAACACATTTAACTATTTCCACATTTCGCCTCTTCTGTTACAGAGAATCTTGACAAACTAATTCTAAGAAACGATGGGTATAAGAACAGGCTTTTAACGAATCAGCTTGTTCAATACCTGACCTTGAACAATGCCAACCTCAGATGCGTAGTCTAAACTTGTGTCAGAGGGGGTCAAGCTAAAAGATGCCCTACTAAATGAGCTTCTGTTAGTGAATGTTGATTGTTGCACAAAGACAATTTACTGCATAGCTTCAGATCGTTCTAGACGTTAACCAGCCCAGCTTTTGTAGTCCATTGGCAAAGCAGCAATCAAAAACTTTCTTGCAAGAGATCTGACATGGCCAAAATTTATGTCTACACTTTTAACCAACAAAACCAAACTGTTACTAACGAAACTAACGCAGATCTACACTCTTGGCACAGGGCGATCTACAGTGCAGGTTTAACTCTAACTCCCTTTTATTTGTTTGTCAATATATTCTTTCTAACTGGGCTGTTAATGCAACACAGTCGTGAATCATCAACCCATATCATGTTTTTCCTTAGTCTGTGCTTTGCTGACATGATTCCAGCGGTCATATGCATTCCATTTACATCCATAGCCCACGAAAAGTTTCCCTCAGATCGCGGGCTTTGCTATCTATGGCTAGCTTCAACCAGCATCTACGCCCTAGCAGCTTTCTACTCCTTACTTCTAATGACCATCGACCGTTACATGTCAGTTCTTTTTCCTTTGCTGTACCGGAAGTGGGCCAACGTAGGGCGCGAGCATGTAGTTATCGTGTGTGTATGGATCTACATTTTTATTCTGGCTTGCCTCCCTTTGCTGCTGACTCCCTGGAAGCCAGTCCAGCCTGATTCTCACTGTGACTACTACTTTGCTACTCCCAGGGGATTTTTAAAATTTGCCGTGTTTGTGCCTTTGAGTTTTAGCGTTTTTATGTCTATGGTCATGAACCTTCATCTCTTCTGCAAGTATAAAAAGATAACTGTGGTAGATGTGTTTGAAATAAATACTAGTCCCTGGGCGGCAGAGCACACTCTCTGTTATCTGGAGCATTACGCAAGTACTGCGACTACACAAGTCCTGATCTTAGTTTACTTAGTGTTGTGGACGCCTTTCGTCATTTCATCAATTTACATCTACAGAAACAACTTACCACTGATCAAGATCGCCACCCTGATGGACACCTCAAAAACCATTGGATTTTTGTCGTCTTTTCTCAAAGTCCCGATCTTCCTGTATTACAACGTATACTATCGCTATGTGTTCAAGATAATGCTAACAACCAACCCTTCTCATTGGCGTGATCAGTTTCAGTTTTTACCTTACAAGTGGAAGAGAAGGCGAGCCATATATATTACTAATACACTTTCAGTGTAGGCTGTTTGTATTCTGAAGTACTATAACAGATTCGCGCCACCTGACATTTGTTGGATAGGATGAAGCAATATTCTGGAGTATTCAGTTCCTTACAAACATTCAACTGAACTCGAATATTGACATCGGAACAGGAGGTGCCTTTTTTTTTCAAGTCCCCCTCCCTCGCAATTTCATTCTTTCTAAGAGTGACTCACAATATGTTTCCAATCAATAAAGGCCTAGCACCTGGTTAGTGCGAATATCTTGACAGTTGTATGTCTTTTCATTCATTTAAAAAAATCAAAGAAATATTAACTTATACAAACACCACTTCCTTAACATAAAGCATTAGCATAAAATCTACATCAAACTAAACATATGATTCTGCAGTCGCATATTCTTATTATTTCAACTGATCACATTTGCTGCTACGTTTTTTTTTCGAATCCCTGCCCCTTGACCTAATTTGATGTCTTACATTTCCAGAATTGATCCATTTATTTCCCAGATCCTATTATGAGCTTCAGCTATGCCAAAGTGTATGATGCGTTCTGGTTTTTCAGTGAAACTTAAAGAGATACTTAATTATTTCCGACATGTATGTTCTAGAATCTAGATGGACCTGCTCACAAACCTAAGACATCTCAAACTGAACGGTTAGGGGGGTGGTGGTGGTAATAGAGATCTCTTGAGAAAATCTGTATAGGCCTACTAGGTCAGAATCTGAGATATTCTTAGGCTCATAGAGTTATTTGCCGTTTTTTTTTTTAAAGCTAAATGAAAAGAGCAGCAATTTATTCCTACAACTAGGTGGGAAAATTGTGTTGGTTATTGCAACGAACGAAGCTGAACATCACAACCCAAGTTGACCAGAAACAAGCAAAATATTGTATTAAAAACAAAGCTTGTCTAAAGGGGAAGAACTTCGCCCTTAAAACTATATCAATAATGTACAAGTTATTTTCCTTATTCGATTTATAAACGAATTGGGTATTTAGTTTATTGACTTCTGTTTGTTAGGTACAATAAATATTAAGTTTCCACTTGATCGGAGAATGCGTAAGGGAGAAATAGCGTCATAATTATTTAAGGGACTAAACCTAACAAAGGAAGTCGTACCTGTGAATACTGAAGGATTGGTTCCCTTGTTGGTGTCAAACAAAATAATTAAGTACCAGTAATTATTTGACAACTTTTTTTTTTATTGATTCGTGTCTATGGCAATGAATAATTGTGCAAAGTTTCAACTTGATCCGCGAATTGGTGTAAGAGAAATAACGTGTACACACTTTTTAAAAGACATACAGAGTGAGTTGATATAAGCTTTTTAAAAATGGCTCTTCTAGGGCAAGGAAGTTAATTAAGCTAAATACGATACATCAGACCGTGACAGACTAAGCCATTGGTTGCTGCAGAAAACCCTATAGAGACTGCCGTACTTCGGCATCGTTAGTTCCATGTGGCCTACCTACGTGTCCAGAGATTCTTTGAACAATTGTAATAGTTTTAGTATTTATTGGCACTTTCATTATATAGACATCTAGAACTAGAACGCTTAAGGCATGCATGTCAAACACAAGCGTTCGGGGGCCACATATATGTCATATATATAGTGCTGAAAAAAGGGGGGGGGGGAAATCCCCTCCACACCGAAAAAATCCTGGCTCCGCTCATGATATGACATGCCATGTGTGGGCCGGTTTATATGGTATTGCCCGGGCCTATATTGATACCTAGTCCGCCCCTGGATGCAAAGCTACTTGTCAAAATAAGAGAGACATGCTAATTTACAATTTTCTCATTTTCAGTGCACCATTCACCAAGAAACATTCTGGCAAAGCAATTAGTTTCAGCATGTCATAATACCGGTTTCAGTAGTTCTCTTTAAATCATCGCCAATTTTCGGGATGACATTGGACACGAATTTGATTGTGTTCCCTACTACACAGAAGTCTGCTGGCTCTCATGTCATAAAGTATGGAAGAGATTTTTTGCACTCCGTGAAGAAATTGTATTGTTTCTGAACATGAAAGGTGAACCTGTTGAACATTTCCAAACTGACGAATGGGTTCAGGATTTGGCATTTGCAGTTGATCTCACTGGCCACCTGCAAGACTTGAATTTGAAACTTCAAAGTAAAGACAAAATTGTCACAACTGCGTGTAAACATGTGAAGTGCTTTCAAGCAAAATTACGACTTTGGATAAACCAAATATGAAGAGAAAATCTTTTTCACTTCTCAACGTGCCAGGAACTAAAAAGATTAAATACGGCTACAACATTTGGTAAAAATCATTTCGATGACCGTTTTCGTGACTTCGTTTCATACAAGCAAGAATTTTCGTTGTTTGTATCTCCATTTTCATTTGCTTATGAAAATGCTGCTGGTAATGTGCAACTAGAGTTGATAGAATAACAGTCAGATACTTTGTTGAAAGCCAAGTATATAGAGGTAGCTTTGCCAAAATTTTTCAGTTACCTGAACGGTACGTTGAATTGCGGAAATTTGCAGCCATAATTCTAGCTATGTTTGCAAGCACTGATCTCTGTGAGCAGTTCTTTTCCATAATGAAAGCTACAAACACACCTCATCGTTCGAGATTATCTGATCAAAATTTGTCTTCAGTGTTGAAAGTGTCAGTGGCAAACAAACTTCAACCTGACATTAATAAACTTGTATCCTAGAAAATATTTCAAGCATCGGGACAAAGAAAATAATGCGTAATCATAGTAATTTGTAATTGCCAGATTGTTTTACAATTTAGCTAAGAGACAGATATGCCATTGATTATTATATTCTATTGTATTGTTTCTAACTTACATAAAACTAGTAGCGCTGTTTGGCAACTGAAAATGGGAGAGGGGGATGGGCAATAATGTACCTTGCCACAGGCGCACGTTTTGCTAACTACGCCTCTGCACCCACCCTCCACATAGTTTTGACTTGATAAGAGGTAAGCCCCGATTGTAAAAAAAAAAAAAAGAGGGGGGGGGGGGGGGGTTCGACCAAAAGCTATGAAATATTTAAATATTGAATTACGAAGAATCGTCAGCGATTGTATATAAAATCATTTTTTAGGGTTGGTAACGGGGAACTCTACAATATCTCGCCAACGAAGACATTCACCAATCACAATTATTATTTAAGCAGTTTAACATGTAACCTAATAGAAATTAAAGGAAAAGGTATAGAAACAAAAAATAGAGATAAAAGGCAAAAATTGCTGGAATACTCAGCTAAGAGATGCATACCGATTTCTTCGACAGTGGAGCACAAACGATTCAAACAAACCCCCCCCCCTCTTTTTTTTTTTTTTTAACAATAGGGGCCTACCTCTTATCACCTTGTTGAATATGATGATAACTTTTAGGAAGGAACATCCACAACTCTATCAAGCCCCTTTAGACGACATAGAAACACTCATAGCCACAAAGATGTAAGGCCTAAACGCTCAAATTCCTCATAAGACAAGCAAATTGTGGGCCGGATTATATGGTAATGTCAGGGCCGATAATGACGCCAGTCCGCCCCTTGTGCAGAAGCAATTTAGGCTGGAAAGCATACGTTATCGAACCCACACCACGAAGTGCTAAGCCTGTGCTGAGAACTAGGATTTAAAAGATGCAAACATTGTTTCACAGGGAGACCTTTCTGAGTGTAAAAATTACAGAGGTAATGCTAAGCAAGAATACTACTAAAACGGAAGCAGATCTTATCAGAACCAGTATCTCCTGAGTCGCAGTATTGATTTAGAGCAGCTACAGGAGAAAAGCAGAGAACAAAAGCAGCCTCTCTATATAGCTTCTATGACTTGATCATAGGCCGGATCTAACCATATTTAACGACGGAGTCAACAAAAAGCTAGCTGTGGCATTCATACTCACATTGACTACTGCGACGCAGTGCTAGCGGGTATACCCGATGACAAAATCGCCAAGCTGTAGCGAATCTATCACAATGCTGCACGAATAGTTCCACGAAAAACAAGACGAGATTCTGCTGCAGCTCTTTAGCTCACACTCCATTGACTTCGAATCGAATACAAGGCCATTCTTTGTCATCAGTGCATCTACAATTAATGAAATGCCCTTGTACCTTAGTGAATATATATATATATAGTATTAGGCACATCGGAACAATTTAGGCCATATCGTACCCATAATCCCTCATTTGGCAAACTGATCGCTCCATATGTCGCTCAGAGAGCCCTGCGTTCCATGGGCTCAACGCTTCTAGTGGTGCCACGTTTCTCCCTCAAAAGTTTTGGAACTCAATCCCAGTTGATCTCAACTGAAACAGGTTACTTTAGCTCTCCTGTTTATGCTTGTATTGTTATTACACTTCATCACAGCGCCCTGAGCCTACATTATGTTTGTTAACAGCGCTCTATAAATTATTATTGACGGAAGCTGTATGTCAACAATTCAATTTTACTAAGACTGAAATTCCGGCACAAGACTTCACAATAGTATTGGAAATCAAACCCTTACGGTGATGCAGGAATTTACATGGTATCAACTATTGCCAGCAAAATCAATGTAGACATTGAGGTGACAAAAAAAGTTCTGCAGCAAATGGTTGTCAATAGTCAGATTTAAAGTAGTGTCAATAAAAGACGGTAGGCAAAATGTTCGAAAAAAAATAATTTAAAAGTTAAGAATTTTAAAATCTCTTTTGTGGAAGCCCCTGAATTCCCTGGGGCAGTAGCCCTACCCCAAATCTGGATCTGATTACAGTTGATAGTCCTAAGGTCACAGAGGTTCCAACTTTGGAATCAGAAGCTAGTTGAGAGGCATATCTTTTAAGAGAATGTTATAGAAGTGTAGCTTTACCCCATTGACAATCCTGTCTATTCTATAACAACCTTTCTAATCATAATATTTATGTATAATTCTATGCATGCACTTTCTGTTTATAGAGACAAAGGATATGCTCAGATGATTACTATACAAAAAAATGAGAAAACACATTGTGTAATTCCACAATTTACTAAAAGACCAATTGTTATGTAGATACAATGACTAATGTTTCCATCTCTTCCAGCAAGGCAGCTTTCTTCTCTTCCACAACATTCTGAAATCAAACATTAGAAGTGAAACAACAGATTCAAGAGTCTCCATAAACTTAACATCGCATACAAATACTGGTACCTACTGACCTACACAAGTTATCTTAGGATTGTTTATAGGAATGTTATAAGACCGTTTAGGCTCATGCCAGAAAGTTTTAAGTAACTTCAATACCCATGAATGATATACTGCACACACAAATGTATATCCTTTAAATACAGTCTGTGATGCCTAGTATTCAATCAGGATGATATATGTAGCTTAGGGATCTTCTGTTGCTCAATTTTTAAGTTAAATGTACTTTCTTGATACAAACCTTGGCTGCTGATATAATTTGTTTAGCACTCCGCTTAGAAAGATAGGGAACACAGGCTGTTAGATGTGGTATGTCTGCTGCAGCTATGAGGGTCACATTTTGATATCCAGCGGCATAAAGCTGCTTGGCTCTAGCCTGGCAGAACAAATAGAGCTATTAGTTTGAGAATAATTGAAAATATGTGAGTATTGTCTAATCTCACATAACTATGATTAAGTTGTGATTTTTAGCGGCCCCCGAAAGGGGAAAAGACGCTATTAGTTTAGTGTGGAATGTCTGTCCATCCGTCCTGTTTAAATCTCATAAACTAGATAAGATAGTGAAAATCCGACATCATAATAATTCAAAGTTCTGATGCAACGGCTACGTTTTTCTTTTCTGAAAGCTAAAAATCAAATCTTTTAAATCACATATGCAAGCATTTTTTTCAGAAAAATACACCACTTTTACAACTATTCACTATTAATAGTAACAAACAGAGGGGGCTATTTAGTAGGGGAGATGACTATTTTCCATATTTTTAACACATTTATGCAAATGGTTTTAGATGTTTTGTCAAAATTATTATTATTTTTTTTTTAAATATTTGTATTGCTAAGTTAAGTAAGTTCTGTCATACTAACTAGATCTACATTTACACAAAAAAAAAATTTTCTTTTTTTTTTAAAGAGAAAAATCTATTTAGCAAGCATATAAGTGAAACATAATGTAAAATAACAATTAATAAGTAGTTTTTCATATTATTGCATGAACTGCAGCGCTGCACTATAGCTATAAAACACTTAACTGAAGGAAATGTTTTTTTATTTTGGTATAGAAATGTTTTTTTCTAAAGGATTTGAATAAGAGATTGACCCTTTACAAAACAATTAGATCAATTAGATATTCATTATAAGACATCAGTTAGGCCAGGTTCACATCTAACTTTACATTCACTTTCACCTATTATTTGGTCTGCTGGGGCACCGCACAAGATCTATCAACCTTCTTTCTCCATTCTTCTCTGTCATTTGTCTTTGATAGAATTTCATTCTGATGTTATTTCTGATAATATTGAAACCTGCCTGATTTTGAGTTTGTTTCCACACAAACTGTATTAGTAACCTTGTTACAGACAGGATGGATTGCATTCATGCCCGTACTTTATATATTGAAGGATAGTTCTTAGAAACATAGAATAGCTTAAGTCAGGTACCCATTAGAGCTGGGTGGGCTCAGGGGCACCCTAAAAATCCCAGTCTTCACTGAGATTTGAACCCAAGTTTGGAAGCCGAGCACTTAATCCCTCAGCCACCACACCAATAAACTTGGTGACAATTATGATGAGTGTCTACCAGAAAGATACACTCTGGATTGAAAAAAAGATGAAAGTAAGTATTAAGTTTGAGAATATGAGATGTTTCTAAGTTTACCAAATTTATTACAGTT
This sequence comes from Biomphalaria pfeifferi, assembly GCA_030265305.1. Taxonomy (NCBI): domain Eukaryota; kingdom Metazoa; phylum Mollusca; class Gastropoda; family Planorbidae; genus Biomphalaria; species Biomphalaria pfeifferi. The sequence continues at coordinate 6,243,182 of JASAOG010000001.1, forward strand.
GTATGTAATATTTGTGCTGGACATTATCTATTTAAACTGTTGATTTCAATTATAGATTAGCACTAAATATGTTAAAAGAAATTCTCATGAAAACATTTAGTCAATTAAGCAGGAAAAAAATTTAACCAAATACAAAAGCATCAATTCCTACATATATTTTTTTCCATTTTATATAAGGATCTGATTACATTCTAAGTCAATGAAAGGTCTATCCAAAATACTTACAAGTTTAATGCCAGGTATCTCCATTAGGGGCAATAATTCAGATGTGACACAATAAGCTAATTTTTTCACAAAATTGCTGAGCAAATCTTGATAAGCCCACAAATCCTCAAGCTCCTAAAAAATAAATATTCACGTAAATTAAAAGACCTTTCCTATTAAAGTAAGATATAGTATCTTAGTGTACTTTGCAGTGTTTTCACTCAAAGGTTCTAGTAAACAGAATTACCTGACAGAAATGAAATACACAGGAAGCAAAGGAGGCTGACTGGGACAGTAAGTTTTGAAGAAATCCACGAGTTTGAGAAAAATTTGTGGCAACTTCCCAAATAGATTTCTGATTCCATAACTGCCACAACATCAGGGCAAGATAAAATCTGTGCAAAGTTGTTTGACAAACTTTCTGTAACAAAAATGTTAAGATCTGATTCATTTTGTTACATATGCACAAAGATTTCAGATAAAATCTAAGAATTGTATAATTTTCATTAACTTTTTAAACATTTCCATAGCTATATTACAAGATGAACTTTAACACAATAAACTTTTGTATTGGCTGTTAATTTAAGATTGCACAAAAAAAAACAGCATGGTATTTTAGAACAAACTCACATCTAAACCTGTTTGGGTTTTAAATTTTTAGGTTGTACCTGCTAAAAACTTGCTACAAGTTGAAATTTCCCAAAATTTAATATTAATTTTTCATTGTGGTTAAAAAGTTTCAAAAATGAAATGACCTTCCTAGAGGTTTGTCCAGAAGCTTTTAATCCAATATAACTTTCTGGTACACCAATGATCTCTGCAGCTTTCATTTCTAAATCAGATAATTTACAAAACTGAAATGATTGTAAAATAAAAACAAAACTGTATTATTTAGATAGTAAAACTGAATATCTTATAGAAAAAAAATGAAATTTTAGATTGAGAAAATAAATAGAGGACACATCTTTCATGGACCAGTTGCAATTAGGTAAAACTAAGTTGTGAATCAACATAGTATCTATGTTATGGTGAAAGACCGAAATCTGGTAAATGGTGACCTTCAACTGTGAATGTCAACATTCATATAGTGGCTTGGTGTATGCCTGACTTATGTCCTAAATACCTTTTTTCGGACTTACATCGGCAATTGTCAAAATTACAATGCACTAATGTTGTCACCATGCACTAATGGAAGATGTTAATGTTAAATATGTCGAAGATTTATATTTTCATCTCCATGTGTCAGTCAGGATAAAACATCACAAGGGTGACATCACTTTTTCCCCTCTCATGTTGAGGAGCAGGATTCATCACTCTGTTTTTAATGCTGCACCATCCCCTGAGAATTTAAATGCTGATGTAGATTTAAAGGGCAGTCCGGGATTATTATTATTATTTTTTGGATGTGTTGCTTTAGATTCTATCAAGAGAAGAGATGCTCAATTATTATTTGCTTTCTAAGTTAAGCTAGCACTGGTACTTGGATTATATCATGCACAACAATTTGATTGTTAAGTCAAGCCAATGTAGAACTTGGCATTTCTACCATTGTGGACTTTTATGATCATACTTTATCTCAGAATAGGAGAAAGATTTAATAACAGCACATGTGAACTGATGAACTATAACTCTTTGTCTCCTAATTAACTATACCATCATTGATTTGACCCCATTAAATTAAATTAATGTTTGGTTTTATATTTATAAACTTTCATTTGTGTTATATAAAAAGAGCATGCATTCTCCTATAATTCTATACCAAAAGTAAGGTTTTCTGATTACAAACAAAAATGTTATTGAAGTTAAATCATAACAGGGTAGAATGTAGAAATGTGAAAAATGAAAACATTCTGTAACAGCATGGAAATAATTACGGAGATAAAGAGTTTAAAAAGTTAGTACATTCTAAATTAGAAATGACAATAACTGTAATAAAATCTTAATTAAATGATTGAAATCTTATTTATTTCTGGAACTTAAAATTTTTAATAACACTTTAAATTGCACAAGAGTCCTGCTGTTACAACTGCATTTCTTGTGGAACTCTTCCTTTTGCAAGGACAATGTGTAGAGCATTGCTTCCCCACTTCTTGAATTTGATGCAGCTGCCTCTCTCTCAGAAACATTTCTTGAGAAGAAATCTCATCTATGGAAAGTTACTTTTCATTACAAAGTATAAACTGTTTCAAGAATCTACTTGAGGGTACAATTATTATTTGAAAATTTGTAGAAGTTGGAGTCTTAAATTCCAAAAATGACACATTTTGGATATCTTTACTACCACAGTCGACATCATGGACTTGTATTCGAACAGTACCACCAATTTGAGGTTTGTAACATTTTGTTGCTTGCAGTAAAAGAAATAAACTCAAGTTGTTCTGTCAGGACTTGATGTGAAGATGTGGTAGACAGGTCTTCAGTATGACTGCCTCTTAAATTTATTTCAGAAGTATTAACAGTTTAAAAAAGCTGTTTCGAAAGTATTAGCGATTTCTTCCAGTTGCTTTTCAGTTTCAATATTTGCAATTTTTTCCCTATGCAAAAAAGACAATGCTATGGCTCTTTTTTGGCTTAATGCCTAAATGGCTTCCTAAGAGCTTTGGCATTTTTCTTCATGATACAATGTGTTTTTAGCAAACTGAACTAATGGAAACCCATCTGACTATGTATTTGAATCATTATTGTTCATCCATGCAGTTTGCAATACCAATTTGAAATCATTTCTAGGCCTACAATATGATTCATATAAATGAATATGTAAAATGTACATTTGAACAGGATAGCATTTTTTAAAAAATTCAATGAACTTGAATATGTTATTTGTCATTATCCATATATAATACAAATTAAATATAAAAATCAGTTGTTTACAAACCTGTTTAAAGTAAATAGTCCAATCAGGAGTTATGACCCCTGCCAAGTCATATGGTGTGACTAGGTAGATCAAGTGAAGATGACTTGTTAAGTTTAAAGATTCTTTTGCTTGACTCAGATCTTCATACAGTCTACAACTAATAGCATGATCTATAGAACCTGTTAGGATATAACATTAATTCCATGAGCTTAACAAATTGTCATTCAGTACAACTAATGGCATGATGTATAGAACCTGTTAGGATATAACATTAAATCCATGAGCTTAACAAATTGTCACTCAGTACAACTAATGGCATGATGTATAGAACCTGTTAGGATATTACATTAAATCCATGAGCTTAACAAATAGTCATTCAGTACAACTAATGGCAAGAGCTCATCTACTTACGAAATGATTATCACATGTTAATTTTTTAATCTACAAGTAATGGCATAATCTATTGAGCCTGTCTCTTAAAGAAGGAAGATATATTTCTACCTTTGAAAGTTGCTTTTCCTAACTGAGTAACTTGTAAGCTAAATATTTCCTCTAGGGTAACAATATCTAAACTCTTGGTTTGAGCTACAAGTTTTGTGTCAAGTAAGAACTGGAGGGCTTCAGCTGTGGCTGAGTTGATTTCAATGTCACGTTCCAATGACTGAATGTGTAATAAAGACTTCTTCATGACCTCAAAAGCTTCCTTAGTTGTTGAAACTATCTGGGAAAGTAATACATTCGTTTACAGACCTTAATGTCACAATTCTGTATTATTAATTTCAAAGACTACAAAAAAATTATTTGTTAGAAAGTGGTTGTAACAACTCTAGGCTTTTAATTATTTTACTTAGTTCTTTATTCTGTCTCATAACTGAAATGGAAAAAAATAATATTGTAAAAAAAAATTTAAAAAATTGATTTTCACCTTCAAGCCAATGGCTGACAGTAAAAAAAATTTGATTCCTTTACCAGATTCATAACCAAGACTACTGTGACAATGATCTTGAGGAGATTCTAATAATTTTTTTACCTTAATAAAAAGCAAACAAACATAAAATGTTAATTTATAAAATTAAAGTTACACTCAATTAAAACAATGCTCTATTTATTTTTTTTCAATACTTGTGTGAAGACATCAAGATTTCCTGAGACAAGCAATATTAAATAGAAAATAGTTCAACCCAACAAACATTTAGAAAATACTATAATGAAACAAGCTTATATTGAGATGAATAATAATAATAATAAGTAAAATATGGAAAGTACAAAGCATATAAGAGTGAAATTGTATCAATTATTTTGAATCAATCAAGTAATTAATTTTTATAGATCTAGATGAAAAATTTATTGTTTCATGTGTTGGCCATCGACAATGAATAATTGTGCAAAGTTTTAACTTGATCTGAAAATGGGAAGTGGGAGAAATCATATTTACAAGATTCCACCAAGACAGAGAGAGTTGATATAAACTTTGTAATAATAAAGTAAAGTAAATATTTCATTTTGGACCTTGTGATCTATGCAGATGATATAAAGGTCATCTGTTTCTGTGGCCCAAGGTTGATGAGGGTGTCATGTGGCCAGCACAACATCCAACCACCTTTACTTTTCCCCTACTAATGTTAGGTAACCATTAGAGCTGGGTTGACTCAGAGGTGCCCAAAGATTACCAAAGAAAAAAAATCCTGGTCTTAAGTTGCTCTGAAACATAAAAAACTAAAAGATAGAAAAAACTACTAATGCAAACTAATCTATGTATGCTTTCAAAGGGAAGTATCTGATTACTTCTGTGAAACTTGTTGATATAAAGATTGCAAGCTTAAATCACACTTCGGTCAAACAAGTTTTTTGGTCAAAAGGAGAAGAATTTCTACTTCTATAGTCACTGGCATCATAGACCTTTTAAACCCTTCCAGCCTAGCTTTGCCTTTGATCTTTTTTTTTTTTTTTTACCTTCCTGTTAAACCTATTTTTACTCCTTTACCAATACCTCTAGCCCCTTTTACCACTACCCACCATGGCCCACTAGTGGATCCAGAACTTTGGATATTTTTATAATTAAATAGATATTTAATTGATTCTGTTAACAAGCTGTGATATGTACAAATAAATTGGAATGCCCCCCCCCCCCCCCCCCCCGCCCCAATCCGCCAGTGCCATGGACTCTTCTTCAGATCTTCCACTTGCTTTTATTTCATGTCATGTTTTCCTTTATTCCCGACTTGCACTATTTGACACCATCTCCAGCTTTCTGTCTAAACTTTGCTTTAAACATAATTCACTATATTTAATATTTATAGTCAAAATGACCAAAACCAAAACCATTGATTTACAAATAAATTTATATAATTTCTCAGTATCATATTGTATGATTTATAGTCCAAAGCTTACTTTCATCTTGTCTTTGCTATTAATAATAAGAATGCTCTCCCCTGAGGTATCAATTCCAGCTCGGCCTGCCCTGCCAATCATTTGCTTGTATTGGTTGAACTTTATAAAACTGCTCCCAATATATGGACTTCTCAAAATGACTCTAAAAAATTTAAAAAAAAAATGTAGTAATAGCCTGAAGTGAGTTGAGCAATATATTTTTTTTCAAAATTACAGTATCCTTCCAATTCTATAATCAAGCTTTCTCACCTTTTGGCAGGTAGATTTACACCTGCAGCAAGTGTGGAGGTACAAGTAAGCAAACACAGAACACCACTGGTATAGGCTTCTTCAATTAGACGTCTTTCATCCATTGTCAGCCCACTGTGATGATAAGCAATGCCAAAGTGGACAGTGTATTCTAAGACAGGGCATAGTTTACCCTCCCCATCCTGCTGGAGTTCTCTCAACAACTGACGTCTCTTGTCTTTGTTGACTTCCAATAAATGCCTGGAACAAAACATGATTTCAAGTTCAGTATTACTACAAGGATATACTTTCTTACCTGCATGTTTATAAAAAAAAAAAAAAAAAAAGCCACCTCTTGACTTATCCAAGAATCAACAAATAAACAAAGATAAAAATGAGAAAGCTTTTATTTTATATTTATCCTTTCTGTGCATTATTAGAATTAGAACCTTTCTAAAAATAAAAAGAGAAATCTCAGAAAAGTAATCAAGAATTCTAACATGATTCATTTATACGGTTGGTGTCATATTAATTATTGAATTTAAGCTCAGAAAAAATCAACTGGTTTGGCAATAGAAAGATAACATATAATAATTCAGTCATCAAAATGATACAATATTTCAATCATCGCAACATAATATACGCTGGTGGGCTGAATGCAGCATCAGTCCAGGATTCCCCATCTGTTACAGACTAATTAATACTAATTAACAGATAGACAATTATTATTTTATCAATGTCAACTAGATATATTTAATTGTGTTTGATATATATTTTCTTTACCTTTGATGGTTGCACATTAGTTTGCTTAATAGGAGTGCAACATTTTCACAATTTTTCTTTGTTGCGCAAAAAATTAAGCATGATTTCTCTGGAATGACTTCTGTCACAAGACCAAGCAAATGATCTGGATCTTCCTGTGTGATTTCTTTTGTATACTGAAAACAATTGATGAGGTTACAGTATTGTTAGGCTGTACACAAGTATTCTTCTTGCTGAAATACACAAAGTTAAGATATAACAATGTCTACTTACAGGGAATGTGAGAATCCTTTCATGCTCTAATAAACCGTCTTCATCTAGTGCTTTTGAGTTCACTTTAAAAATATTGTCTTCGACTTTGATATACTCTTGTAATGTGACCTAGCCAAAATATAATCTAAGCTTTAACATTTTATTAAGAAATGAAGGAAAATATTTGGACTGAAATAAAAGACATTGAACTGATTGTAAATTATTATTATTTATACAGTTCAATAATCTGTAAGTTTACATAGTGTTAAGTATATGTTGAAATATGTAATTTAAAAAAAAATAGTAAAGTAAATTCAATAAGCACAATACTCATGCATAATGTACTAAGAGATAATAGTTAAAAATAGTAAAAAAGTATACATTGGAAAGAAAACAATCCTTACTGGCCTAAAATCATTGGAATAGACTTCAGCTTGAAGAAATGTTTGTAAATCTTTGATATTATTTAATGTTGCACTCATTCCAATGATTTGAGTAGCACCTAAAGAAATGTTGAGTGAAAAAGAAATAAGATTTATTTTTAGTATAAAATATATATATATAAGGCTTGTCTTCAAGTCCGAAGATTAGTGAGGAATACAGGATTTCCCGTGGCTGCGCAGCCCCAGCTGTGACCTATATATTTTGCCACATCCATGGCAAGCATAACCATTGTCCGCAGGTGGTCGATTTAGATTTTCTTTTGGTCTCTAATGTGTATCCCGCGGCCTTCGTGAGTGACCTCCAGCTGTCTCGTTCCGATGCCGCATGCAGCCAGGTGCTCTCTTCTATGTCAGCCAAGGAAAGTTGAGGCCTAAGCTGGTCTTTGAAGCGTTTCCATGGGGAAACTTTTTAGCTCACCAAAAAAAAGACTGCCTTTAGCATACGTTTGTCTCCAATAGGGGATACGTGCCCTGCCCAGCGTAGCTGTCGGACCATAAGAAGTCCCTCTATACTGTCCATAACGGCGTTTGTAAGGACATCACTGTTTGTAGTGCGGTCCTGCCACCGTATGTCCATGATGGAGCACAAGAATCTTTGGTGAAAGCGCTCAAGAAGTCTTAGTTGTTTTTTTATATAGTGTCCATGTCTCAGAGCTATATAGAAGAGTTGAGAGAACCACCGCCTGGTAGACATTGATTTTTGTAGGCAGGCGGAGCGATTTGTTCCACCAAACTCTCACCTGAAGGCATCCAAAAGCACTACTGGCCCTGGCCAGACAGTTATCAACTTCCCTTGAAAGTGAGGTGTCGTTTGACACTATACTACCTAGATATGTGAAGTGGTCTACCACGTTAAGGGGCTGTCCATTTACTGTGATCCTTGGGGCTGAGTATGTTTCATTGGGTGACTTCTGTTTTCCAGAGGTTTATAGATAGACCGAAAGTGGCGGCAGTGTATGCAAATTCGTTTATCGTGTTCTGGAGGTCATGTTCATTGTGAGCTAGCAGGGCGCAATCATCGGCATAGAGAAGCTCCGTTATGACCATCTCCTTTGTTTTTGTATGGGACAGTAGACGTTGAAGATTGAACACATTGCCGCAAGAACGAAACAGGATATAGATGCTTTCATGCAATCGTTGCCTCATTCGACCCAGCATTACTCCAAAGAAGATAGCGAATAGAGTAGGGGCAAGTACACAGCCCTGCTTCAGGCCATTTTCTATTGGGAAGTGATCAGAAAGGGCACCATTGTGTCTGATCTGGCCTCTTTGTCCCACATGAAACTGCTTGAGAATGGATAGGAACATAGGTGGGCATCCCAGCCTAGCCAAAATCCTCCACAAACCATTGTGACTGACTGTGTCAAAAGCCTTGGTGAGGTCCACAAAGGCAGCGTACAGGTTTAGGTTCTGCTCTTTGCATTTTTCTTGAAATTGTCGCAGAACAAATATCATGTCAGATGTACATCTACCAGCTCTGAAACCACATTGGCTTTCAGATAAGACCTCATTCACTAAAGAGTGGTTTAGTCGGTCGAGCAACACTAGAGCAAAGATCTTTCCTGCTACTGACAGAAGTGTAATTCCTCAATAGTTGGAGCAGTTAGACTTGTCACCCTTTTTGCATAGGGATATGATTACGGAATCTCGAAGTTCAGATGGGACCACGCACTTCTCCCAGCATAGAGCGAACAAGTCTGTTAGTCTCTAGGTCAGGGCGACACCACCCATTTTAAATATTTCAGCGGGAAGTCCATCAGAGCCAGGTGCCTTGTGCTTTTTGAGTTTAGATATTGTTGTCTCAATTTCCTCAGATGTCGGTGGGTCGTCGAGTTCCTCTTTCAGTTTTCTGAAGGACATTTGCCAGTGATTCCCCTGATACATGCCTTTTATCACCAAACAGCATACTGTAGTGTTCTGTCCAGTATAAAATAATGTGGTTCTAATTACCATATTTTCATTATTACCAGTTGTGATAAGAAATATAAAAATATTCAAACACAAACTTAAAACATTACAAGGATAGACACATAGTCTATAGATTGATAGCCCCCCCCCCCCCCCCCCCACCAGTCCCAAGAAATTAAAACAGACAAAACTAGTAAAATCAAAATCTTGTTTTGTTCAATTCTAAAATATGTCTTATTTAAAAAAAAAAGCTTAAGATGATTTTTTTTCTTAACTGTAACCTTAACTCACACAATTAAATTAATATAAAAATTGAGGAGATGTGATATTCAACTATATATAATAAATGTTACAAAACATAATGCAATTATACAAGGATTTTTGAAAAATAGAATAAAAATTTCTCCTATTTTCTCCAATCAGAAATTCAACCCAAAACCAAGGTCAATTATTGTGCTCTATTGACTAGCAACCTGTGAGGCACACCCTCTAGCAGTGGCATAGCATGGGTATATGATGCCTGGTGCAGCATTGTGATGTCCTCCAAAATGATACTACAGCTTTCTCCTAGATAACCCCTTGCCCCATGTCAACAAAAAAGAGATTGGACAATAAGCACTGAGCATATTATAGCAAAAAAGATATATTATACAAAAGCAATTAAAAAAAAAAAAAGAAAGTCATGTAATTACTTACATTTAACAGTTAAAATTTTCAATAAAGTTGATTCTAATGTTGCTCCTCTTGAGTTGCCTTCTCCAATCATGTGTAACTGTAGGAAAGTATTACTAATAATTTTAATGAAAACACATCGACAGGTAGCCACCATTTACTGTATTACTTACAATTAGAAGCACATTGTGAATGAGACAGAATGAAATCAACACTAATATGTATTGTGAATACATTATAGAACACAGGAAATAGTTTGCTTGTGTGGTACTAGTTGCCAGATGAGTGGTTTCGTTATAAAATTAATAATAAATTTACATAATAATTACATTGAAAAAACTATTTAATATAATAGGTTCTTCTCTTCATTCTCTCAAACATTTTCACTATTGAGAAGCTAAAAATATATGAGCAAATAATCATCATTATAAGAAGGAAACATACAAATTCTTAATTACATTCAAATATTTTCTATAATACTATTTTATGTCACAAGCAGCCTCAAGCTCTCTTCATAAAAGTGCTATTCACATCATTCGACAATATATGCAGAAGCTTATCTGGATATCATGCTATATAGGAGTAGATTTTGAGGTGCCACAAGTTTCTCCCTAATTTTGTTCTCTAAGAACAACAAATGCATTATAGTAAAACAAAAAAGATAGGCATATAAATTATTACTCATGGAACAATAAATATATGAAATACAGATGACACATTCTAAGTAATCAACACTGTCATCTGTCAAATACAAACAAATGCTAGAAAACTAAAGAAATGGAGTTAGGATAATACTTCATCAAAAATAAAAAAAATAAACAGACTACTACCAGGAAAAGACTACTATGTTAAAAGCATTGTCCCCTTCACAACTAAAAGATTGTTTCAGAAAGTGATTTAAAGAAATGTCCAACTTTTGAGCGAGCTCAATCTAGACAACTAATTGCTTATAAAATGCCAGAAGAAGGAGGAAAAAGTATTTATTTTTCCCCAAGAAATGTTCCTTGACAAAATGAAATTCATTTACCTCATCCACCACAACAAGGCCAAGGCAATATATCCTGTTGGATTCAATTAAGCTATTCACTATGGAATGAGCTTTCTCAATTGTTGCTATGTACAAAGATTTTTTCTTTTGTCTTTTTGTAGGAGGGAATCTGCCCTTACTGCCAGCATATTCTTCCACAATAAAGTCTAGTTCATTAGCAAATTCTGAAATTATTTGAACCTAAATTGAAAAAAGGCAAGAAAAAGATAGATTAAAAATTATTTTTTACTATGGCCTGTTTAAGTCGCGAAAATACTATGGATCCTATCATTGAAATGAGATGAATTGCTGGGCATTAATTATGTTAATTATGTTCCTGGGCATTAGCTATGGTTGGAACAATGTCCACACAGCAGTTCCCCTCTCCAAAAGAACGGCAAATGCTGATACAGTTTAGGATCAGTAGCGTCACAGAAGGCTCCACAAAGATGTAGCACTGTGTGCTGCAAACAGCCTTAGGGTCAACTGCTCCTAATATTTCCTCAGTCATGACTTCCAAAGACTTTCCCATTTACTGCAGTGTGTAAAATAATGTTGGATAATCTAAACAAAACAATATTTACTAAATACAGTTACAATTTTCAAGAATGGCATAATATGATCACTGTTTTACTCTACACTACATCTAATAGCTAGTAATTATGACTATAATAAAAATAAAAAACTTGGGCATTGAAAAAACATAATCAAGAAATAAACTCTAAACAGTCTAATGACTTGACTATGTTATCAATGCTTGACTACTTGATTGTTATGTAATGAACCCTTGTTGTACGTGTTAAATTTTATGTTGTTCACATGCTTCTAAATATTTGACAAAAATGTTTCAAACCTTTTTTTGTTTAATTATGTTAAAAATGTAAAAGCAAATGTTTTTAAGAATACAAATAAATTTATATGAAAATAAAAGCCAATGACCTTCTCTTGCACTATAGACACAAAGGGAAGAATCAGCATACAGTCTCTCTGGTAACATAGCAATTCTTTCATGATGAGAATTTCAGCCACCAGAGTTTTGCCACCACTAGTAGGGAGACTGTAAATAAGATTTTTACGTTCCTGCACAGCCTTTAACTGTAAACACTCCACCTGCCAATCTGTAACAGATAAAGAGTACACAAAAGCTAACAAAATGTTTTATGGTTTTATGATAAAAATCTTAAGCACCAAAAATTTGACTCCAAGTTTAAATTCTTGTGTATTTATAGTTTGTATATTAGAGTTATTCAAATTCTATTAAATGCCTCATATCTAGAGGGAAAGTGAAGGCCCTAACATTCCCTTATAACAAAGGTCTTGAATTAAATTAAATTGTATTAAACAGGAATCATATTTTATTAATTGTTGGTGTGTCTGTAAAACAATACAATAACCTAAATTGCAATTTAATATTATAAATGTCACCAAACAAAACTGCTGCTTAAAATTGATAAATTGAACAATCCACTACATTATTAATTACTCATTATGTATATTTACTTCCCTCCAATTTTTTTTTACTTTCTCATAGTTTTACCTACCATAAAGTTTTTTTATTCCACGATTGGTCTCAAATAACTGTTCTACTTTGGAAGGCAGACCAAAAAATGATCCTATATCTACACTGGTTCCTTCTTTCCTGATTTGAGAAGCTTCAATGCGTGCCTGTTGCAAAGCTTTTTCTTTCATTTCCTCTTCTTTATCTAGAAAGAAAGTTGTTGTAGCAGTAGCAGCATTCTGCTTCAATTTGTTTTTTAACTTTTCTTTAAGTGAAACAGTTTTATTGATTAAGGAAATATTTGCTTTCATTTCGGAAGAGTTATTGCTATCATGAACATCTATGTTCTCACAGCTGATTCTAGGAGATGCATTACATGTTTTTATAGATGACTCTATTTGCGAGATATTTTTATTTTTACTGTCATTTCTACATGATTCTGAGGTTACACCAGAAGTTAATTCATATTTCATGCCAGTAAATTTCTCTATTAAACAATCTTGATCATCCTCAAAAAGATCTGACTCATCAGATAAATAAATAGTATCACAGTTATTTTGTTTCATAGACCAAATGTCAACTTCTTCAGAACAACCATTCTTTTTAATAGAATGAGTTTCAGTGTTAGTAGCAGTGCAAAGAAGACTCTTTTTGTGGGGATTCTCTATGTCACTGACACTATTGGATAGACTCTGAACCTGTTAGTTGGAAAAAAAAAAATGTAGTTATATATCAATGGTGTATAAAATATGAAAAAAATACTAAAACATTAACAAACAAGCAAATATATACAAATTACTTTAAAAAAAAAACACCACAAAACTTCTCTAAAGGGAATAATTGAAATTCTCATATCTGCATACAAATTTTTTATTGCCACTAATTGATTAACTAACTGGTTAATATTTTTCATTGTTTCATGTATTGTCATCGACTGAATAACTGTGCACAATTTCAACTTTTTAGTGCATTTTAATATAAGCTATTTAATTTTAACAATTTTTGGGCAACTGATGTAATAAAATGTATTTTTGAACAGGGGAAATCATTTGTTTGAAAATAATGATTATGACATTAAATTAACAAATCCTGCACAGTTTTCTTTATAGTTGATTAATATACATACAGTCTTTGATATAATCTTTACATCAACAAACAGCCTTAGATATAATCTTTACCATTTCATTATTTTATTCTACTCTAGCTGTCGTGCAATTCTTAATGCCTAATTCTCTACACAAGACTTATCTCCATTTAGCTTAGCATGTTTTTATTATATATGGTTATTTCCATATAAAAACAAAATTAATTAATGACAACTAATTGATAAAATAAATGGTCAATTTTTCCATTGATTCATTTTTTATTAGGGGCAATGAATAATTGTACAAAGTTTCAACTTGATCCAAGAATGAGAAGTGGGACAAATGTGTATAAAATTTATACCAGACAGAATGACTTAATATAAGCGCTGTAAAAATGAATGAAAAAAAAAAAGAATGGTATTATCTAATTAGAAGCTAGTTCAGAAAATCTTTTTTTGTTCATTTCAAGTAAAGAAATTTGATTGCATTATGAAATCTTAGAAGTCACAACAATAATAAACAAAAACAACACAAAAACAAAAAAAAATTAATTAGAATCAGTTTAGCTCATTTGAGACATCATATTGGGACTAGCAGAAAAGTGTATTGGTATGATCAAAATTTTGTTATTTAAACTTATTATGAGAATAACTTAATTCTTACTTAAAGCTTGCTTTATGATAAAATACTTACTGGGTCAGCATTGGATTGTTCATAGGCTCTTTTTCTATATTTTGGTTTGGTAGACATAGGACTTACAAACATTGTTGATTTTCCCTTAAGCTTCAGTTAATAAATAACCACATTAATTTGCTGCAAATATTTAAAAATCTCATGAACATATTTTGATGTCTTAAATTTTTAACTATTCAGACTATCACTAAAACTAGATATAGATCTAGAGTCATTGGGCGAATGCCAATCTAAGTCCTTAGTCTCACTGGCAGATCCATGAGTGGTTGACTTTTTTTTTTTTTTTAATAGAAATTAAACAATTTGTGTTAATAACTGGTTATATATGAGTTATGCCAAGTGCTGACTGTTACACAGACCACCACCTTGTTTGGTACAAGTTCAACATTTCTATCAAGACTCCCAAAAAAAAAAAGGGTTTCTGCAGACAAGGAAGCTAAATGTTGACAAGTTGGTGGAAGTATGGGACTGATTTAGATCAATGCTTGAAATTGTGCTAAGTAATCCCCAAGGAAATTGACACAGAGACAAACTGGGTCCAGTTAAAAAAGACTCTTGAGGACACAACAGCCAAAGCAGTAGGCTATTGCTGTAGCCCAATAGAGACTGGTTCGATAAGAACAATGCAGTAATCCAAGAAATACTATTGGTAAAATGAACTCACCAGTGTTTGGTGCTTGCAAACCCTAACTTCATTGAAAAAACATCACTGTACAGAGCCTCATACAACAATCTGTAGGTGAAAGTCTACAAATTAAAAAACAAATGGTGGATGGAGCTTCCAGAAAAATACAACATAAATGGACGTTAGACACACACACACTTTTTTTTTAGGACAGAACACTACTAGTGTTCTGTGTAAATGCTTTAAGTTTGATTTTTTTAAAATAGTTTCATCAATATGGGGATTCCATGATAGTTTTTCTTTTATTGTAACACCTAGGTATTTTAAGTTTTTAGTCTGTGTTACTGGTTTACCATGAATAAGTCACAATAAGTGGTATTTATATGTGTTTTATTTTTTTTTTTGTTACTCTTAATAACTGACATTTTCTGGGTGGAAAGACATGCTCCAATTGGATTCCCATTTCTATGAGTTTACATGTATCTTGTGTTGTTTTTATTGATCAGTAAATTATGCAATCGTCTGCAAATAATCTTTTGTTCCTGGACTAATGCAATTTGGGTAAATCATTTATTAAATGTAAATTAAAAATAGTAGTGGAGCTAAGACTGTTCCTTGAGCTACACCTGAGTTTACTGTTATTGATGTTGATTTAGAGCCATTTATTCTCTCCCTATCAGAAAATTCTGAATACATTGATGTAATAAAATATCAATGTCAAAATATTTACATTTTTAAGGAAGCTCTATTTGCTCATTCTTTTCTCTTGAAAAATCATCAATTAGTCCTATTAGTTGTGTTTCACATGATCTATTTCCTAAAGCCATGTTGGTATGGAGTAAGGACATTATGTTTGTCTAAGTGGTTTATGATGTGCTACATATTATGCATTCTAGGATTTTACATGTGATGCTGGTTACATGTGATACTGATCTGTAGTTTCTTGGGTAAAATTTTTCTCCTTTTTTAAATAGGGGAAAGATGTTAGCTTCTATCCAGTCCCTAGGTACTATGCTCTGGTTAAGAGATGCCTGAAAGAGTACTTTGAACACTGGTGCTAGCTCAGTTAATCCATATTGAGACTGTGGGTAGACTCTAGAAGCTATCACTTGCAGCCTGGATGGTGCCACTCTGGCAAATATTTTGCCAACTATGCTGAGGACAGAGATACCCCTGTTAATTGTTACAATACCCTGATCTCCTTTGTTCTTATATATTGTGACTGTATTTGTGTCATTCAATAATGGGCATTGACAAGAGTACCTAACAAATAACCATGCTCTGCTTGAGACGGTAAATTTGATAGATCTAGAAGCACTGACTAGCCAATCTAGTCTAGTATAATGTATAACTATAACTGTACAACTGTGAAGTGAGAATAGTGAGTGTGACTGTGAGTGAGTCAACTAACTATCATAGTGTCATCTAAAGACAAAAGACAATTTAAGAAGACTAGACTAACCATTAAAGATCTATTCTAGAACATCTATAATATAATATTGTAATATTATCTCCTAGATCCAGTCTAGAATACTATGTATATATCTATCTATATCTAGATTCTAGACTTTAGAGAAAATTTAAATTTAGTTCTCCTTAACTAGATCTAAAAAAGTTTTTATAGACTATAGAGATATTATTCTTAATACTAGAACATAGATTCTATGTTAGTGGATTTATTATAATCTATAAATTAGTAATTTAAAATAAAAAATGATTATGAAATTAATTTTATTAATGACTATACCACTTATCTGGACCAGTTGGGAAAATGGAGGAGAGGCATGGAGAGAAAAAAAAGGATATATATATATATCTGGGTGAATTTTAACCTAATTGTTTTTTAAATGCATTTATTTATATAAAAAAAAAAAGGAGGAACGACCTGAATTCGAACTCATGACTCTAGCGATTTAAGCCTCCTCAAGCTGACATTCTAACCACTCTGCTAGAGAGGTGCATATGGCATATATATATATATATATATATAAAAACAGAAAATTGTATAATAGGATGAGTTATAATCTATTGTTTGTGACTTATAAAGGGGACTACTTCAGCTTAGACCACCTCAATCAAGTACAATTTCTTTCCCATACATGTTCGAGATACCAAGCAAAATAATAAATTATATTTATACCAATAGACAGTTAATTAACTTTTAAAATGGATTCTTGTGTTGTCAGGTATAAGAAATAATTGTGCAAAATTTCAGCTTTATTGGGTGTCTGGGTGTTGGAGAAATAACATGATTAAACATACAATGTACAAACTTTTTACCTCACAGACAGACAGAGAGTGAGTTGATAGATTCTATTAGATCTAGATCCAGTGCTTTTTTTTACATACCAGGCACCTTTTTCAATGTGGGGAAAAAATTATTATTTTTCTTGTATTTTAACATTTATAATTAATTTATTAGTAGTTTAGTTAAGCAATCCATCAATGAGTACCAGCACCTATTTAGCCTATTTTATTTTTGGTCATTGGTTAATATGCATGACACATAGGACGTAATAATCTTTTTTGAAGTAACGTCTGTATTATATAAGATAGATAAGATTTTACAAAAAAAAAGCACTGTCTAGATTCTAGATCTAATCTAGATTCTAAAGAGTCTAGTAAGACTAGTTACTGACAAGTAACTAGTAGATCTATATTCATGTTTTGTAAAAAAAAAGTTATAGTAGTTAATTATAATTAATAGACAGCTAATCTATTACTAAGCCTAAGGGCACTAACTAAGGCTAAGCAGACTTATTGCCTGAAGGCCAAGTAGGCTTATACTAGGTACTTCGATAAAAATTTCAAAATGATCACAATGCAATGGAACCTATTTGTTTAGATAGAGCTTGAGAAATGCTTTCCAGTGATACCAATTTTATACTGCTGAGTTAATTATGAGGGAAGTTATTAAATTTTTAGTGGCCAAAAATTAGCCTTCTTTAGCCTTTGTAAATCAAAAAAAAATCTGTGACCGAAACAACTAACAGTTGAACTTTAATTAACTGTATTATAAAAAGTCTTAAAGATACGGGGTTGAACTTCACACTCTTTTTCATTAACCTGTATTCTGTTAAAACAAATTTAAAAAATAAGACAAAGCAATAAAATCTTTGAAAAAAAGTGAATTAATAAATATAAAAAAAGCCTTTGACAAAAATAAAAATATGTGATTTTGTCATCATATGAGCCCAAAAATCACAAATAAAACATATCAGAGATCTGTAGTGTGTTTTATTTTGTTTAATTATAATTCTACTGTATTTAAATAGCTATTTATATGCATCAGATAGATAATTTTTATAAATTATAAATGAAAATAGCACTGCGCAGAAAAATATTTGCTAAAATTTAATCACTATAAGTTTAATAAATTTCATCAAAACAGTTTAAACCTTTTTGTAGAGCACTGGCAATTAATCATTTTAAAATGCCTGAATTTAAATGCTTTAAAAAATAGATTGTAAATGAAAAATTTCTTGCCTCGGACAATAAAATAAAAAAGAAAACTTGCGATTTATTTAGAAGTTATTAAAAGATTCTTTACTTAAATTTTTGTGTAGTAATAGCTCATCTTTTAAAAAATATAATGTACTCATTTATTAACTATTAATTTACATATATACCAATAGAAAAAAACAACACACAGAAAAAAATAATTAATTAATAGTTCGCAGAGCTAAAAATATGAAAAAAAATTATTTAATATTATTATTTTAAAATATTTATTTTTACTTTAAAATTTGCACATTACAAAGTCATTATAATAAAGACACATTCCCTCTCCATAATCTAGCAATTAAACATTATAAAAGTTAATCTAAATGAAAAATTCCTATGTGTGCTTCTAAAAATAGGACGTGATAGATAGAAATTGACCATTTCCAGTAAATCAGTGTTGGTTGTTACTAAAAATAGATTCTAACCATCAACTTTGAAAACTAATATCTAAAGAGTGCGCCAAGCTACAAAGTTCAAACTTAGCACACCGATATATATTAACATGCTAAATTCAATAGAATTAGTGAGACTATTGTAACTATAAACACTTTTATTTTATTTAAAAAGTAAAATTTTACCCTTCTTTGTCTTTGTTAATTTTAATACCAAATGTCTTTAAAGTGCGCAAAGAGAATCTAATGAAATTTGAAATATACACATTTCATAATATGATAAATTATTGTAGCAAACAGCTTTGTTGTAACTTTTATTTTATAGGAAAAAATGTCTTCACATAAACTTTTGTTAAGAAAAATTTAACAGATTGCCTTAAAAAGCAAATAAAAATGATCTCTGATATCTTATGTTTACAAAAAGTAATCACAATTAGTCCTGAAATCATATACAATGTGCTAAAACTTTGATGGAAATGACCACCCCTAAAAAAAGGGTAAAATGTGCTGACACGCTTTTAAGCCATTTTTTGGGAGAAAAAAAAATGGATCTAGGTCAGTTTATCGAAGTACCTACTTATACTTAATAAATAATATAAAATATAAATCTATATTATATACTTATATTAAATCATATAGTATAATTATAATAATAAGTATATATATAATATATCTAATTATTTTATAATGATTGGGAGGTAGTCAAGTCTAGTCTACACTGTGACTGTTGTACTTAGTATTAGTACTTACACTGTGACTGTTGTCAGTCTGAGTGTTGTAGTGTTAGTGTTGACATTTTTTAAACTCGTCCTGATCATGATGTCAGTGAGCCTATGAGTTTACTTAGTTAGTAGACTCTAGTAAACTAGTTATTAGTAACAGTGTTAGTAGTGTTACTGTTACTCAGTTAGAGTATATATCAAAAGTCGAGATCTAGAAAGTTACTCACCTTTCACTTGTTCAACTTTGGTTCTAAACATACTCAATTTAAAACTAGGTCAATATCACTGACATGTATATTTATATTAAAAATTACAAACTTTTGCATAAACAACCTAGAAACTAATTTGAGAAAGTAAATAGATCTATAAAAAACCGGACATTTGTTATGATCGAGTGAAAAATTCGCTGGCCAAGATGTCTAGATCTATAGATCTACTACAGTAGAGTAGTGTATGCATCTATAATATGTTTTATTGCATAGATTCTAGATTTCTAGTATAGTCTAGATATAGATCCTACTTACTTAGGTAACTTATATATAAATATATCATGTTTGGAAATTACCCTAGTCAGTCCTAGGACCTAGATTCTAGAATAGATTATTAGATCTATCATAATAATCATCTACTGATTTAGTCGATATCTAGTCTAGAATGGAGTCTTTTTATTTTAGTCTTTACTTTGAATGTCAGTTAGTTGTGTTAGACTGACTTAGACGTCTTAGACTTAGATCTAGGTACTCTAGTCACTCTAGAAACAGATCTAGATTTAGATCTATCTAGTCATAGATAATATATATAATGGTAGATTTTTATAACTGAACACCGACTTTCGGGAACTAGAGACATAGGTCAATTTTTTTTTTATTTGGTGAAGGTTTAACGTACAAAAAAACTGAAAGCAGATTCTTATTCTTCAACTAAAGGACAATAAAAATAGCAGTGTTCCTCTGTATTACCACCCATAGTCAAGATTTTATTTTAAAATAAATTGGGTCACTTCATGCTCCTATTGAACGCAGTTTTTGGGCTTTCTCCTTCAATTGAACAGTTATATGGGTATGAATTGCCGGGGGAGGTTAAAACAACAGCTTTACATACATGGTTACCGAGAATCTAAATAACTGCCCTCTGCTTTGGAAAAATGGAACAAAATTACAGTAAATTGGACATGCGCAGTCCCGAAATGTCATTTTTAGCTCCAAACATAAAATCAAATGAATTACAAACAAAAAAAGCGACCCGTTCAAGAAAGGAGAATTCAATCGAGTGTTCAAAATATAAGAACCTCCTCTAGGTCTAGACACTAAAAGTAAAAGACAACAAGATAAATAAAGAGTAGACTTTCAAGTTCAAGATTATAGACTAATAGATCTAGATATTGACCTTGACTAATCTAGAGTAGTTTATGCTATTCAAACACCTATAGTCATACTAAAGTGCCAATAGTGGCTATAGGCCAAAATTTCATAGATTGACTTTGACAGCGCATTATTTGACGAAGGTTCAACATAGAAAAGAAAATGAAGTATCAAAATCTTAAGTAGTTTAAGGAGAATAAGGATGACTACTTATATTTGTACCCCTAACCTAGATCTATATTTATAACTTTGTTTATTTATATTTAAAGTCAAAGAGGCCATACGTTTTCATCTAATTCAGACAAATTTGACCCACATTATTTGATTCCGGACACCATAATTATAATCTATTTCAGATAGTCTCTATATTTAGGCATCAGTAAACTCAGATTTTAATTCTATATTAACATTAACTAAATTTTAAGATCCCCAGAGCCCGGGCATAGCCACTCACTGTCCAGGCTCAAAGTAGACATTGCCACCCTCCAGGAAACTCGTTTAGCTGACTCTGAAAGACTTCTATCACTACGCCTTAACACATCTATTGGACACGTGACTTTGATAGATGTCTACGCTCCTACTTTGTGTTCCACACCGGAGGCCAAGGACATGTTCTATAACAACCTTTCGTCTGCTCTCAGCGAGATCCCAAATACGGAATAAGTAATCATTCTCAGCGACCTCAAAGCAAACGTTGGATCTGACAACTCTGCATGGGGCAACTGTATTGGGTGTTTTGGTGCCGGAAAAGTAAATGAAAATGGACAAAGGTTTGCTCCCTCTGTGTCACTAATACATATTTTAAGACTAAGTCACAGCACAGAGTATCTTTGCTTGAAACACTGGCACCAACTAGACCTAATCATGGTAAAACAAAAGTGCTTAAAATTTGTCAAGCTTACCAGGTCCTACCACAGTGCAGACTGTGACACAGATCACTCCTTGGTATGCTGTAAAAAAAGAAATCCACCATACCAAGCAGATTGGAAGACCCCAATCGAATGTAAGCAAGATGTGCCTCCCTGATCTCCAGATACAGTTTGCAGAATCTTTTGAACACGAGTATAAAAATGTCTTTGGAAATACGGCAACAGAAAAATGGGAACACCTCAAGTCCACCATACAAAAGACTTCCTTGGACATCTTTGGAAGAAAAACTACACAACAAAATGATTGGTTTGACTCTAAATCAGCTAATTTAGCACCTGTCATCAGAACAAAGAGAGATGCACTCGCTACATACAAGGCAAAACCTACCCAACGCAACTTGTTAAATCTAAAAGTAGCTAGAGCCACTGTACAGAGGACAGCAAGGATCTGTGCAAATGAACGTTGGGTAGAGCTCAGTGAGAATATTCAGCTCGCAGACCAAGTGGGCAACATAAGAGGGATGTATAAAGGAATCAAAAAGGCTCTTAGACCCTCCCAAAACAAGTCAGCACCTCTTAAATCAACCACTGGGGAAATTATCACAGACAAGTGCCAACAAATGCACAGATGGGTTGAACATTACTCTGAACTCTATGCCACAACAAGTTCAGTCTCTGCCTCAGCCCTTAAGGCTATCTTACTGTTACCCACAATGAACGAGCTAGACGAAATACCAACCCTGTTAGAGCACAACAAAGCCATAGACAACAATGCTGCCCGCAAAGCACCCGGATGCGATCGTATCCCTCCAGATCTTCTAAAACAATGCAAAACTACACTAATCAAACCTCTACACGAATTGCTTTGCAAATGTTGGCAAGAAGGTGCTGTGCCACAGGATCTGGGGGATGCAAAGATCATCACCCTGTACAAGAACAAAGGCGACAGAAGCGACTGCAACAACTACAGGGGAATTTCTCTTCTAAGCATTGTAGGCAAAGTCTTTGCTCGAGTGATACTCCTCAGGCTACAAAAACTTGCTGATCAAGTCTATCCAGAATCACAGGGAGATCCACAATTGACATGATTTTCTCCATCCGTCAACTTCAGGAAAAGTGCAGAGAGCAAAGAAAGCCTTTGTACATCGCATTCATTGACCTGACAAAGGCCTTTGATCTAGTCAGCAGAGAAGGCCTCTTTAAAATCTTACAGTTAATGGGCTGTCCACCCAAGCTACAGTACAGTTCAACAGCACCTGCTGCAAAAATTTCAATATAAACAGCTGAGTCAAACAAGGATGTGTCCTGGCCCCAACCTTCTTTAGAATACTCTTCTCATTGACAAATCCACCCAGGGCATATATCTTCATTCAAGATTCGACGGCAAACTTCTAAATGTTGCTAGACTGAGGGCCAAAACTAAAACCTGAACAACCCTCATAAGAGATATGGTCTTCGCAGACGACGCAGCGGTGGTGGCACACTCACAAGAGGAACTTCAGTTACTAATGTCCCACTTCTCTCAGGCCGGTAATGAGTATGGCTTAACTATTAGCACAAAGAAAACAAATGTTATGGGATCACCTGCTACAACACCACCCTCGATCCTCATAGACGATAACAAGCTGGATGCCGTAAAGGAATTCTGCTATCTGGGATTTACAATTTAAGATGACCTGTCTCTAGAAGAGGAGATAAAAAAACGCATAGGGAAGGCTGCCTGGACCTTCGCTAGACTCAGGTCAAGAGTTTGGGAAAACCAGAAGGTCACTACAGTGACCAAAATGGAAGTCTACAAGGCATATGTGTTTTGAGTACTCTACTGTATGGTAGTGAATCATGGACCACCTATGCAAAGCAAGAGAGAAAACTTAACTCATTCCATTTGCGATGTCTCAGTAGGATCTTGAAAAAGTGAGCAATACTGAGATCCTTGTTTGAACAGGTATTCCCAGCATCTTTACAAATCCTGAAAGTCATCCTCTATGGACAACTCGTGACTGGCTCAAGAAAAACCGGTCGCCCCCACCTCCGTTACATAGATGTAATAAAACGTGGCCTAGATCAGTGAACATCAATACTGACCATTGGAAAGGCATAGCTCTAGACCGCACCAGATGGAGAGAGACAGTGACCAAGAAAGCTACCACCGAAGCAAAAGCCACCTTAATCTGCAATATTTGTGGATGGGATTCAAGTGTCTCTCCAAAATATGGCTCCACAGCCACAAGAGGAAGTGTGTGAGATGAACCATAGTCGTTCTACGACTGAAGGAGGCCAATGACATAGAATAATATATGTATACTTATGAGTTATATAAACTTTATATAGATCTAGCTAGATCTAATATAGATTATACATCTAGAATTTAGCCATATATCATATTCATAGTATATAATATTATATTAATAATATTATTAATATTTAAAATATAATTGAACTATTAGATCTATATATTATTATTAGAGTCTATTATATAGTCTAGATTGGCTAAATATCTAGAATTTAATAGTAGAATGACTAGAATCTGGTCAATCTAGATTTAAATTTAAAAAAGATTAGATAATATTATAATATAATTATCTAAGATATTTTATATGTAGTATTAGTATGTACTAGATTAAGGTGATCAGACATCCTATTAGGCCTGACAATCTGAATCCCGCTTTGGACCGCCTGTCACGCTTTTCATAAAATATCAGGGTGGGACTTCAATGTCCCACTTTCGTAAAAGAAGTCATTAAGGTGTGCTTTTATTTTAAAATCTTTCTTAATCTTTTGACTAATAACTTAAAAGTACCACACTGGGTGTTTTCTTCTTGATCCTATTTCGTGTTCACTACTTTGAATGATCCTGTGAGGCTAGGGTAGTCCTTTTATTTTGCAGCATCCTGCCTTCTTATCAGAAACTGAGGAGTTCCCTGATTAGTAGCTTCCTAAATTTGGTTTTTGCCTTCAACATTGATACATTGAAGAGTTTTCCAGAGGATCTTGTATGGAGAACTACGCCTTCATTTACTTCGCTGTAACACCACTGCTGACCACGAAAGGTGCTGATTGGACTCCATTATTTCACTGTGCATTTTGTTTTCTCATAAAAACGCTTATTTTTCTTTTGTTTGAAAAGGCTACTTCTGCTGGCCATGCCAAAGGCTTTAGTCAGATCAACAAAAACGATGTATAAGAATGTCTCTTGGAATTTCTCCTGTAGTAGTCTTAGAGAGGATATCATGTCTATAGTGGATCTGCTGCTCCTGAATCCACATTGAGACTCTGGTTAGACTCTACAAGCTATCACTTGCAGCCTGAATGGTGCCACTCTAGCAAATATTTTGCCAACTATGCTGAGGTGAGAGATACCCTTATAACTGTTGCTGTGGGACATGACCTGATTCCTCACAGCAGCAAAGGAGATTATATTTATAGAGTTCAGGGAGCAGGAGCTTGGTTGACCTTAACTACTTCCATTGAAATGCCCTCACTCCCTAGAGATTTTCTATTTTTCATGCTATTTATTGCTTAATTAAGATCGTTTCTACTTCTACAAGAGCTAAAAATACTTAATATAGAATGAAATCAATATTAGATGCTATGTTAGAATGTACATACAGCAGTACTTTAAAATAGCACAGACTGTAATGATTCCTGTACAATTATTTTTGACACTATTTACCTTTAGACAGGCATCATTACATAAGTGTTCTCCTACAGATAACAGTCAACTTCTCTGATAAACTGATGATGTGTAAACTGTTTATTATAGTGCAACAGTAGCTGTGATTTTATTAAAATAAAAAAACAACTATAAGCTAAAAAAATGTTTGTTGAAATATTTGAAATGTAGTACTAACAAGCCTTCATTCAGCTAAATAAAAATATTTAAAAAAAACATTAGAAAATAATACATTAGCAAAAATTATTACATAGGCTAATATAATGGTTGTTAACAAAGCCATTGCTGTTTTTATGAGGAGCTAAATTAGCCAAATTTTAAAACAGTATTATGTTTCGATTGGTATTTATAGGCTTGCACATCAATAATAAAATCAGTCTGTTATCTAAAGAGGTTTGACATCTCAAAGTCTTCTAATATCTACTACACTAAATCTCTATTTCAGTGAGTAATTTCAATAATTATTGAGTGATGTCTTAAAATGCAAAGATTTCAAAATATATAATAATAACTATGTATTAACTTGGCTCATTACTGTATGAAATTATAAATCTTTCTTTTTTTTTTTTCTTGTTCAAGGATGTTGATTAATTTTGCCTTGGAATCTTTGGGATCAACTGTAAGCAGTGATAAAGTGTCTTTAGATGGACATGAATGTACAAACCTTATTAGCCAAGACTTGACCCTCAGGAGAAAAGGTTATCTGGCAGAGCATTTCCTAAGACCACCTGTGACCTTAACATTTCACTTCCCATGCAATGTATGCATTCATAAAGTTGTCCTTGTGCCGAGTGTGGGGCAACAAAAATCTAATCTCCTTGAATTATTGTGTGCTTCGCAGTTACAATACAGGGAGACTCTACATCTCAGTCAGATGAAGAATGCACACATTGAAAGCAGAAGAGAAAGTCATTCTAATTCTTCAACAAATTTCCCTCCACCAGTTTTCTACACAGTTTCAAAAGTTTTTTCTAATGGAGATGAGACTTGTTTTTATAACCCAAAAGTTGTCAATTTAAACTCAGAACTTGACACTTGCAAGAAACAGATTGCTATGAGACACTTCAAATCAGAAATGTTAACAGCTGCTAGTCACTTGACTATAAAAATATTAAGCACTCTCAGTGGTTCTGCTGTAGCTTTAAGCAAAATTGATATTTGGGGCTTACCTTCAAACTCTGTACAAAGTCACCTAAAAGAAAAGATTTTCACCAAATATGTTAATTTCTTAAAACCTGAATGTTCCAGCAGTTTAAAAAATGAAAATCATAAACAAGACTGTGGTGATCTGAATATTTTACAAGGTAAAATTGAAATTCCAGAAGAATTTTTAGATTCTCTTACATGGGAAGTAATGACAATACCTATTTTACTTCCAAGTGGAAAGAACATCGACAAATCTACATTGGATACTTATATTGCTCATGAGTCTGTTTGTTGCAAAAAACCTCGAGATCCATTTACTGGAATAGAATTTTCAGATTCCATTAAACCTCTCCCAAATCTAGCCCTCAAGGCTAGAATTGATCAGTTTTTGATGAAAAACAGCAGTGATCAAATAATTGGGACTGTCCCAAGAACTGTGAGTGATGGCCTTAGGACTCTTTTAGGAAAGCGGAAAGTGACAGGTCAGAGAGTCAATCAGAATTTATTATCAACTCCTTGCATTAGTGATGACAGACACAATACACATAGATTGCATCAGACTATTGTTAAAGAATGTACTATCATTGTACCCAATGCAGTGCCTGCAAATACTGATACTGGCAACTCATCCCATGAAACCCAGCTCAAAGACAGTTTAAACTCAGCACTCTTATCTATACTCCATGATTTACCTTCATCAGTGAATGAAACAAATGTTGAAACAGTTGATGTGAAATGTTGCTGTTGTGTACAAAAATTGTCAAATGAAAATATTGTATATCAACTCCCATGTTCTCATGTTGTATGTCGAACATGCTTGTTTCTGTCTCCATTAACAATTTTTAAATGTAGTTTGTGTACTTTAGGCTTTGAGAAAAAAATGATAGTAAGAAAACATATTTTATAAATGAATCTTTTATAAAACTTTCTATTAAAGTGTGGGGGGTTTTCTCCATTGTCGAATAGAATCCCTTTACAAATATATATATAAAAACCTTAGAATATTATAGAATTATTTTACAATGTAAATTAAATTAGCTTGTTTGTCAAGCTCATGTTCAAGAACTAACAATAATTGTGCAGCAAGGTCGTATTTTGAAGTTGTTTACAATTAGTTTAAAACTAAGGCATTAGAATTTGCCATGTGCTAAAAATAGATAAGATGGTTCCAGTCTCAAATGTGTATCCCGCGGCCATTGTAAGTGACCTCCAGCTGTCTCATTCTGAGGCCACATGCAACCAGGTGCTCTTTTTTATGTCAGCTAAGGCTAGTTGGCGTCTAAGCTGGTCTTTGAAGCGTTTCCTTGGGGCGCCTCTGTTACATCAACCACCTTGTAGCTCACCAAAAAAGACTGCCTTTGGCAATATGATGAAGTGTGAATGATCAGACATTGTTTGAAGAGAAAATTATTCAGAATTTTAATAGCAGTCTTGATCACACAATCCCATTGTTAAATTTAAAAGTAGTTTACTGTTAGTAGCTTTTTCTTCATTGAAATAATATTTATATTTTTAAAAATGTTTTATCCTTGCATGCTTGTTTCTTAGGCTTTCAATCAATGAATTTGTTGTTTCTTTATATCTCATAGAAATAACAAATTTACATTCCTTTTATTTGAGGTCGTAGATATCATTCTTCTTGTTTCCAGACTTCTTGTTTTAAGTTCCGGGTGTTCCTCAGAAATAAAAGATTTTTCAAACCTCCTGCATGATGGCAGGGGATCAGAGTGGGCAGGGTTTGAACTCAAGATCATTGTATGATAGCACAAAGCTAATACCACTTCACCATTCAGCCTTCCCATACTAGTTTTGATGTAACAAAAACACATTAAATAAATCTATTTTGTAAATATTCAAAAGTTTAGTTTGAATTTAAAGACTAAAAAAATCCACTTTTTGACTAGAATGAATCATTTTGAAATGTACCTGGTAACAAGAAAACAGAGTTGATGAGGTCATATAAAATATAATTAATTAGTGAAGTAAAATAGAATTTGTCTACAATATCAATGACATGGGTGACCAGTCATTTCATCCCTATTAAATAATTTTTCTTAGCCATTGTGTAATTGTTGTTAAGGCTTTGTCTTTAAGCCTTCATTTCATCTAATATATAAATATATTTAGAATGTTTTTTGATATTTTTTTACAGTTATTATAGTGTTCCCTCTCGTCTCTTCATACTAGTTGAGAAATGAAATAATATATATGTAAATAGGTTGATATCTTGTAAAGCTGGTGTTGTATTTAGTTATATTGTTTCCATTTGATGTAGGGATGCCAATATTATCTTGAGCATATTGTATTAATTAACACTGATTTCAAGAAATTACAAATAATGTACAGCAATACGAATCAATGGATTGTCTTCAGTACTTTCTATCAATAGCCTATCTTACTGATTTCAATTTTTACAATTTTTACATTATCTCTTTATCAATAGATGTTACCTTTTTATATTTTTGATGACATTATATTATATTATTTTTTAATGTGTCATTCTTTTTGTCATGTAAATGAAAATAAATATATGAAATATTGTTTATTTCATATTTTTTTTACAATTATTATTTGATGTATTAGAGGATGAAATACCGAGGATGAAGTGACAGTTAACCATGACTCGTCGTGACATTAATATATTATCATAGTAAACACAACATATAACGTACATGTTTTAAATGTCTTCAAAATTTCTCTATCAATATAAATATTTCCAAAAGCTGGTTAGTAAGATCTGCATATTTTAAACTAGATTTTGGTTGTAAAAGAACCTCAATATTATATTTCTTTTCTAACTACACATTCAATTTTAAATCTAGACATATTAAGCATCCTGATCTTAAGAGTTCATTTTAAAAAATACGTAACCACAATTTTGAAACACAAACACTTAAAAAATATGTAACGAGTATGTTGCAAAAAAAAAAAATACTTTCAAACGTTGAAGTATTTTATTCTGTACACAAAAGTAAATAAAGTAAAAATAAGAAAACAATGAAATGGCTAAAATTCAAAGACACAGGTGAATTTATTTGCATAGGTATGTTCTTTGAACATCATCTGAATAAAATGTGAAGTAAAAATGTATTTAACAAATCATGACATGTATAAAAAGTTTCAAAGTTGACCAGTTTTCATTTTTAAAAAAATTATAAATTAGTCCTTTTCAGAAACAGTTTAAGGGACAGGTGATGTAAAGTTCACCTGTTGCACAGTCCAACAGTTTATCTGGTGACATAGCCATTCTTCACTGAGATTGAACAAGTCTTGATTTATCACTCAGCCAAGAGAAAACTGATTTTAAACATTTATTTTGTTTAAAAAATACATCTACTTTTTTTTAACCACCTTAGCACAAATATGTGAAAGGTTTATCACAGTTTATAAAATTGGTTCAGATCCATTCCAGTCTATCTCAGCATCAGTCCACCTAAAAAATACAAAATTAAAGGCATTAATGACTAATTGTAAAATTTTAAGGGGTAAAAGTCTTGCCATTTTGATTCCCTGCTAAGAGTTATGAGTAATAAGTTAATATTGTCATTTAGTTTTAGAAAATAGATGCTAGACATATAAGATAGTACTTAAAAGACAAAGATGTTACAGCCATTTTAATTATTAGGTAAATGTTATATTTTTATTAGTAATATTTTGTGAATTCTCAGTTATAACAAGCAAGTTCACTTCAATAGACAAAAGATGAATTTTGATTACTTACGTATTATTTGAAATAAAGTATTTTTTTTTTTTTAAGTATCAGTAATGAGTTATTTTAATTAGATTCAACAATTTCTTTTAAATAAAAAAAGTTAAAAAAAAAACAACGTACTTAGTTCTTATGCAGTGTTCCAAAGGCGGAACAAGTTCATCTTCATTTCCTTTTGGTGCTTTAAAAGAAGGGTTTAATGTGTCTGGAGAGTTATCCAAAAAAATTTATATTAAAATTATTAGATTTTCCAATTAAAGTATATTTTTCAACTTAATTTACTTTTCCACTAAATTAAAACTATTGTTTGAAATTATTTGAAAAGCCTTCAAGATAGAGCACATTGTTTTCCATAGACTGAACTGATTTGTTCCACTTACTTATTGTAAGTCTGATTTCCTCTTGTTGATTGGCCAGACCATCATAATAGTACAGATCAAAAATTCTTTCTGCTCTCCAGTCACTAACCAATTCTTGTTTTGTAGCAAACATAACACTAAAATGGCTTTCACTACAGATCACCCAAATGGGATTTTTAGGAGTTTTATAAAATGTTCCAACCTGAAATTAATTTTTGTTTAAAAGTAATAAAAAAACAACACACTTATCATTATATAATTAGAAAATTTTTTATTTTTAATGCAATACATTTTAAAATAAGAGAGGTGCAGAGAAAAGTACATTTAAACTTAAAAAGTTATAGCTGACAATGTTGCAGCTTTATCTAATGGATTAAAAATTACTAATAAATATTGATTAAAAAAACAAGTTCTTGACTAAAATGTTGCTACCTACTTCACATGACTGATAATGTTCCAGAAGTGTTAGGAAACCTAAGTCTGATCTCTTAGAAAGCCCTTTTAGAATAATAGTATCTCCTATACCACAGCCATCCAACTGTTTGATGTCATTAAACACATTGGACACAGCTTGACCAGTAAGCAGAAGATTAACAAGTTCCTGCGTTTAGATCAAATATATATATACCAGCATGACTTCAGCAGCAGCATGAACAGAAACAGATCCCAATTATAAATAATTTATTGCAACTACCATACGATAAGGTGGCCAGACATTTGTTATGTGTTATGTGAGTTTTACAAACAGTTAAAGTAAATTAACAAATATAAAAATAATTTAATACAGTTGAACTCCAATATATTTGCAATGGTTTAGAAGCCAACACTAATATACCATACCTGAGTGCAGTAGCCATGATTCCCAATAAGTGTGCTATGATCAGGATCATCAAAGTCAGCTCTTGTTCTAAATAGATAACAGACAATCTAATAAAATCTGGTAATAATATGGTTGCGAACCAGTGTCCCTGCCCCCCCCAAAACTTTTTTCTTACACAACTGATTGTTTTGCATGGGAATGTGAATAACTCATGTAGACACATGTGATGAGTGTGTAGAAGATTTTTTTTTTTCTTGGTCATATTTTTTTTAGAGATTGTGGATTTATTATGATCAGTATATGTAAATTCACTTTGGATTATTGTTAAACAATTTCTTTTACCTGAGATTGTGCTTTTCCTGAAAGAAACTTTAATCAGAGAAATAACAGAGACTTGGTGAGTTTTTTTTAAGAGTCTTAAACTTTAAAGGTTCTCCTTTCAGACCTTTCAATCTATAGGGCAGATGATCATCTGTTTCTTTGACTAACTGTTAATGAGCAGGTGGCCAGCACTATGACCTACAACATTTACTTTCCCAAATAAAGTCAGGTACCCATTAAGAGCTGGGTGGACTCAGGGGAGCCCTAAAAATCCCGAAATTAAAAATCCCAGTCTTCGCCAAGATTCGAAACCCAGGACCCTAGGTTCGGAAGCCAAGCACTTAACCACTCAGCCACTGCCCCCCCCCCCCCTTAAACTATAGCAATATTACATTTGTGTAAGTTTCTGAAATAAACTAAAACATTAGATCATTTCTGGTCTTTAAGTTAATTAAGCCTTAAGAGTAGGTGACAAATAAGTCTGCCGCACAAACTGTATATAATGACTACTGTATCCATAAATACCAGAAATAATTTATAAAACAATTAACATACAAGAAACTAAATGGTAAAAAAAACTTACAAATGTACTTTTCTTGAAAGGATGGCTGAATACATAGTAAGCACTACACCAGGACTGCCTTCACTTTCAAACTATGAATACAAAACAAATTAGAATTTATTAACTTTTCCACTAATTTAATGGCAATAGCAATATCTTTGATTCCAAAAATTAAGAATGAATGCATTGTTCAACTAATTTGATTAAAGGGAAACTCCGATGGTTTTGACAATTTTTGATATACTCTGTGTTTTGATTGACAGATAATGAATAGATTCTTCTTTTTTTTATTTTTGCAAGAATAACTTAGTAATTGATGTTTTTCCGACGTAATTTTCCTGCGCATCCAAAACAGTCAGACTTTCACTGGGTTTCTATGTGACGTCACAAAGGTGTTTTAATCTATTGACTTATTGTATAACAGGAGACCATACAGCAAAGTTTACATTCTCGTAAAAGAAATATATCTTGGTCTATGCAGTTTGATATAGGATCTTGTAAGCAAAGAAAAAATGTGTATTAAAAGTAGATTTACAGGCTTGACTAACCATGGCAGTCTGTATTGTCTCGCCAGACCACTCAACACACAACAAACACTATCGCTGGGTTGTCTTGTCATGACCAACTGCACGTAGTCTCGACTAGCCTTACACTGACCAGTTTGTTCGAATCAGTCAGACACACGATCTATTTACTTCTTGGGATAGGGAGAGGCTTAGATGAAAATGTTACTTTTTTTTCTCGAGTTGGTTATCCTAATGCTTTTGGATCTATCTATACATGTTTATACATATAACTGTATCATAGCTCTGAACTAGGCCGTCACTATGCCTAACAGCCTAACAGCTACTGTAAGAATGAAGCAATACGATTGGTTAAATCAAGTTTCTCTTTCAGTATTGTTTAGGGAAGTGACGCATGAAATAACTTAAAACAAAATCTCAAGGAATCCCGTTTTTTTTTAAATGTCAAGAATTTACTGACTAATTTATTAAATATAAAATTTTCTAAGCATTTAAATAAAAAATGATATAATGTTTACTATTACAACTTTTTACGCAGAATTTAAATATGTCAATAACTCAAATTTGAAAAACTATCAGAGTTTTCCTTTAAGTATTTAAATGAGCTTTAAATGTTTTAGAAATAAAATGCATCTGTTAAATTATATAGTTTCAGCTTAATGTCATACACTAGGCAAAAAAGAAAAAGTAAAGTTCCCCTTTCAGACCTTGTGGTTTATAGGGCAGATGATGTAAAGGTCATCTGATTTTGTGGCCAACGGTTAACAAGGGTGTCATGTGGCCAGCGCAATGACCAACCGCCTTTACTTTTCCCCAACTGATGTCAGGCACCCATTTGAGCTGGGTGGAATCAGAGGCGCCCAAAGATCCCGAAATTAAAATTCTTTACTAGGATTCAAACCCCGAACACCGGTTGGAAGTCGAGTGCTTTACCGCTCAGCCACCACGCCTCCCATACACTAGGCAAGCTATGCAAAATGATATTTGAAAAATATGTGAACAAGTTTTTTTTAAAACCTTCCTACAGTTGGCCAAACAAATCTTTTGAGATTATTAGTTGGAGCGTCAAAATCATTGCTTCACCTCTATGTAAGAAATATGTGCTGCAGTATTTAAAACAAAGTTAATAAGAGATATGTCATTCAAAAAACAAGTAAACAAAGTAGAAAAAGATATACCTCTGAGATGGACTGGATCATGAAGTCTGACAGTGTTGTGAAACTTGAGAATGTAAAGACTGACAACTGAAATAATGAATGAGCAAGTAAAATATAATTACTTTTTTAAAAAACAAAGGTTATATTGAGTGAAATTGCATCAATTTTGTAATTAATTTATAATAGATCTAAATTAACAATAATAAATTTGAGCAATTGGAAATATTTTTGTTTTTATTTACCGCAACTTTCATGCTTATAGGATGCTCAGTGCGCTATGGTCCAATAATTTTGGTAGATGAGTTATGGGGGTGAAGGTGTAGAGTGGGTATCTGGGAGAAGGTTTCTGTGCTGCCTTTTCAAAAGCTATTTTCAAATAACAAAAGTTGATTGGATCTGAATTTGAACTCAAGGTCTCGAACCTCCATGATGGAAGACCAACATGTTAACCACTGAGCTATTCAAGTACTTATAAAAATAGAAGGTTTTACAGTCTAAAAAAAAGTCTATAGTTTAAAATTATATGCAAATGACCTAATAATACAAGGCTAATAGCCCCTTAGCTTAGTATAAGCAAAACTTATATATAAAATATAAAACAAAATCTAATTAACTAATTTTTTTAATTGATTTTTTATTGATTCATTTGTTATCATCGACAATGAATAATTGTGCAATGTTTCAACGTGATCCAAGAATGAGAAGTGGGAGAAATAAAGTGTACAAGATTCCATCCAGACAGACATAGTGAGTTGGTATGAGTTTTGTAAAAATAAAATTTAACAGTTGACAAAAGTTTAAACTTTGTTTATTTTCTTATTTGATGAACATAGTCATGCTACATATTTTGTTTCCCTTTGCTCATTGAAATGGGAACAGGATCTTCAATAAAGAGAAAAAATGCATAGCTGAGAGACATAAACCACTTAGCTACCTATCAAAGGGGCTTGAGTTCAAATCCAGACTTGAGCTGAGTTGTTAAAGGCAGCAGGGAAACCTCTCAAACACCCTATCCACCACTCACTCCACCACCCACTCCCACCATAGGGCACTGAGTATGCTATAGTATGAAAGACGCACCATATAAATTATTTCAAAAAAAAAAAAGGAACAGGATAACTCTCTCTAAATAATGGATTGGTGTTATAATCACTGAGAACTTAGGTACCCAACCAAAGTATGAAATGTTAGAGATTTAAAATGAAACTAACCCTTTCTGTAATACCATCTTGTTTAAATTTTGAGCTGTTAATCAAATGAGTTGTCTCTGAGGGTCTGTTGATAATAACAAATCTGATTTACTAAGTGCTGTTAACAAACATAGGGTAAGCTGTATACATTTTTACAAATATAGGGACCGACAGGATTACCTTAGAGTAAAAATTGTTAAATTTCCTTAATATAGGTACATTAAAAAATTTTTTTAAAAATGAGTCAGGAGAACTCAATTACATAAGAAACAAAGGAATAAATAATTGCTTACAAAGTAACAACAGCAGATGACATGTTTCCTGCTCGCCAAAATATGTGACTTAAAGCAATCGCAAGTAGCTTTGATCTATCTGTCCTGCTAGGATTTTTACTGGAATGTAGTGTACAGTTAATGATTAATAAATATTAATAAATAAATTATTTTAAAATAAGTTACAAAACATGTAGCTATCTTTTTTCTGCAAATTGAATATCTTACAAAACATGTGGCAATCTATTTTCACCAAACAACAACTCTTGTAGAAAATTGGCCTGAATAGCAGCTAATACACCACATGGACCACCCTGAAGTATTATTTGAATATGAGAAAGTTAGTGATATTAATTAAAAAAACAAAACAATTAAATGTTTATGAATGATACAATTTAGAAAGAATATAAAATGTAAAATTTCACTAGTCTAGAAAATATAAAATAATATTACTTTACTTTTACAAATCTTTATAATTGCCTTGCATAAAAAAAAAAAAAAAAAAAAAAAATTACAATCAGCCAGATCTTTTAAAAAATATTTTTTTTATGTATAACTAAGATTGTGAAATTTTTAACTAAAAAATTTTGTGTTTATTTTAGAAATACAAGTTTTGTAACTTGTAATGCTATAAAATACTTAACATTCATTTGTATGCATTTACTATCATGTTAAACTAGTATGGTACTCACTTTCTTTTGCACAAGGCCATACTTAATATCAGGACATTCAGAAAAAGTTAAACTCTGTTTCATCCATTCATCTATGAACACTTGTGTAGGTGAACCAAGAACTATTGTTTTTAAAGCCTAATGAATAATACAAAAAAAAATGTTCACATTATAAGGTAAATAATGGTTCCAAAACAACTTCATAAACCTCTTTATGTATGGTGTGTATGTATTGCAAGATCATGATGATACTAAGAAACACAAATTACCATGGCAGTTCGGAGGTCTAATGGAGAAGATGATAATTTCACAAGTTTTTCAGGTTTCATTGTGAGACCAACAGGAGACTTGATTGGGATGTCATCCAAGTCTACATCATCTACATCACCAAACTCAAGGTCATTCACCTTGGTAGTACTGAATCCAGTTTCGTTGTTATTATTACATGGTAAAAAATTAAAATATTTAAAATAAAAACATCTGCATTTTAAGTAATTTACAAAAATTCTGAGAGGTTGCATTGATTTCTTATAAAAACATTATTTTGGTCACTTGCAATTAAATTTTTCTTGTAATTAAAACATTTTCTGATGACTAATGAGTGTTTCTAGTGATTTTGATGGGCCCTGATTATGTTAACTATGCAACTTCAAATGAGAAACCTCATTTTTCAATAAAAACAAAGGAAGACATCAATCAACAAGGTTATAAAACTTCAAATTATGTTCTTTTAGTAAACTAATGAAGTAGATTCATCAACATTTTAATGTTCAAATCAAGCAATTGGAAAGGATAACTTCTTTATTATTGTGTCCATTAGTGCACAGTTGGAACACATAAATAACGGAAAAGTAGGCCAGAAAATACAAAAACTGCTCCATTGGAAAATGCAAAATAATTTAGTAAGAGAACATTAGTAAGAGAAAATATCTCTTTTGAGGAGGGAAATTCTTTAAGAGACTCCGTGATTGAGACCCTGGGATTAGATTTTGTAATAAGGACTGTTAAACAATCCTCATCTTCAAACTCCATTTGAGTGAGAGCTGGAGAGGTTCAAATTCTCTCTTGAAAAATTCTGCTGTTTTGTGTAGTGCATGTGTGTCACCATACAGGTCAAGAATTTGTGGTTTCCCAGGCATGTCAAGATAGAGATCTGCATGTCTGGGGCAGCTAAAAAGAATGTGAGACATTCTTTCTACTTCTTCCCTGCAGCAGAGGCACAATGAGTTGAAGTTTGGCCGGGCTGTACAAAATATGAGCCAATGGAACAGTGGCATGTCTTGCACTGCGCTATAATAGCTTGCTCAGGCCTTGGCAGCCTTCACCACAGGGAAGCATAGTAAGGGTCCCTCATGTGCTTTCATAATCTGCAGCATTTTCAGGACTCGTCCCAGCACTCAAACAACTTTTCCTTTTCCTGGATTGTTGCCAAACAAGCCCATTTAATTTCTCCAGCAAATGCCAGCGGGGTTCAAAAGCCAAGCATTTTACTATTCAGCAACAATGCCCCAAAATTTTACGATACAGAAATTTATCATTAAAATGATTTTAATTTTTTTGTATGTATAATTATGTAATCCTTACTAGCTTTTATTTCTACACTGATTTTGATCAAAAAAATAAAGGAAGATAACACAGAACTATTCATACCTCACTTGAATATTATTTTTGGATTCTGGTTTGCATTTATCTTTATAAATACTAGAAGTTTCTACT
Organism: Biomphalaria pfeifferi; assembly: GCA_030265305.1. NCBI lineage: Eukaryota > Metazoa > Mollusca > Gastropoda > Planorbidae > Biomphalaria > Biomphalaria pfeifferi. The sequence goes on from JASAOG010000001.1 coordinate 6,280,792, forward strand.
TTGTAAAGCTGATCAGCAGTCAATTTGTTTTGTTTCTCTAGCCCCATCTGTTTGATGGAGTTAGCTCTTTCTTCCCCTTTTATTAGCAAGGCTTCAAATGAGACTGGGTTATCTTTCCTTCTGATATTGTCTCTAGTCATGAGCCTGAGGGGATCTGAGGATAACTCGTCTTGTTGCAAGTCCTTTTTTTCATTGAATGATACTGGTAACTGTGGAGTTTTTTGTCCTTCAATGTTCTCTATTTTCTCTTTCCTGATTTGTTCCTGTTGTGAAACTGACAATCTAGTAGGCTTTGACATATGCAAGTTATTTCTTGAAGGCATCTAGAATTAAAAATATAAAGATTGGCAACCATAATAACAACATGAGAACAAAATAATGTACATAGTATGTAATTATTATAAATGTTGGTATTTTAGTACTTTGTAAAATGTCTTAACTCTTTCTTTATGTAATTATTTTCCATGTTCCGAAGCTATTATTCTTTTTGCTAATTTGTAGTTCATTACCTTGTTATGATTAAACTTCAATAACTTTTTTGTTTGTTATCAGAAAATGTTATATTTGGTATGGCGTTAATTGGGAGTGCATGCAATTTTTAATATAATACAAATGATTTTAAAACCCCAAAAAATTAAATTTTGGATAATGAAAATTAAAAATGAAAATTTACTTATTATTAACAAATCTCATTGGATCTGGATCTAGACTAGATCTAGGTAATATTTTTGATTCAAATTAAACTTAAAATTTAAAAAAAAAAGATATTTATTTATATTTTCACAAAACTTTTTTTAAACACATTTCAAACACATAAAAAGGAAATCTTGAACTAATTATCTGATAATCACCAAATGGATGAAAATTTACAGACTGCCAACTAGTCAATTAGCTCTAGTTCTAGGAAATGTAATATTATGATCCAGATTTATCAAGAGTATTTGTTTATGATTATTTATCCGTATTTTCACAAATGTGCAAAACATTTTAAACAAATAAAATGATTAAAAGTTACTAAAGTCACTATGATCAAGAACATTAATATAAGGAAATTAGAGAATATTTAAGCCCCAAATCTTTAAAAACATCATTTTTTCATAAAAACATATTGAAAAGGGAAACTTTTTAAGATAATTATTTTAAGCAATTAAAAGCATTTTGGGAGGAAAGAAATATAACAAAAAGACTTTTAAATCATCAAGCAATTTAGTCAATTTGACTAATATGATGGGTCAAATCAACAATAGTATTGACAATTAGTAGAGAAAGAGTTAATCTTAAAAATAAAAAATATCAGTACAAACAAATATTTTATATTAATGTATTTACACCTAGCTACAAATGTTGATAAACTCATTCATACATAATGGAAAGAAACATTTTTTACTACTGTCTTACATTTCCATTGGTGTTGTTTGGTGTAATTCTCTCCAACTTCTTGCTGGATATTTTTTTTGTATTAAGTAAAGGTGGGGATAAAATATCATCAACATTGAACAGCCCTGCTTTGCCAGCGCCAGTTAGACATTCACCTTCAATGTCATCATCCACTATCAAATCATTAGATGCAAGATCTGGTTCACAATATAAATAAATATTAGCAATAGTCAAAAAAAGATTTCATGTAAGAATTTCTATTTTGAAAACAGAAATCAAAACATTAGAATGGTTTAATAAAGCAAAATTAATAATGGACCTCATTCACCAATCGTAAACAAACAACATTTAGTCAAGTGATCTTATTCATAAAACAACAAAAAAACTGTCACGTGACAACCATCATGAATTAAACATGAGATCGTACATTATATAGAAGAGATAGAGCACCCTGTGGCTAAATGTTGTTTGTTTACGATTGGTGAATGAGGTCCATTAGTATCTAAAGTCATAATAACTTGACCTTGAAGATTTAAGAGAGGTAAAGTATTTCTTTACATACACACACAGATATTCACACACACATAGAACATAATACATTTATATACACACACACACAAAAGGAAGAATGAGACTTAACATTTTCAAGTCCATGTGAGCTCCACTTCAAGCCAACCATACTCACTTTAACTATGAAGCTAACTAAATGTACTTATACTGATATACTTACTTGTTTTGGAAGTTTGTAGGTTGGGAGGAGGACTTATCAAATTATCTAAACTTTCTCTCCTTAAATTGTTATCTGTGTTAAGCCTATCAGCCATGAAGTTTTTAGTCATAACTTCAAGCATAGATTTCAACGGCTCATTCTCTTCCTAGATTATAAATGAAAATGAATTGTTTTTGTAGATTACTTGGATATTTTAAAAGGAAGGTTGATTTTTATTTTTTGATGGTGGTTGTTTTCTAATGGTGAACTTTGAAGAACACTGAGTCACAGACTTCAATGGGCATATTGTTATTATCATTATCCTTTTGATTTGATGTTTTACATTTATAATAAAACATTTAAATATTACTTTAATGTATTAATGTATAATATAATGTAATGTAATAATATGTAATTTAAAAAAATATATATATTCAATTTCATCAAAATGTTTAACAACCAGATGTTGACACATTAGCCAATTTTTTAAAGTTTTATATAACTGTTTACCCTTTTAACATGTCTAAATACCCCCATCCTTTTATGCCAATGACTATGCTATGTCACACAAATACTGGTTGACTAGTGGTTGGTTATTGATCTAAACATTATTTAATAAATAATATATAAAATTGATAGTATTTTTTTTTATAATTGGAGAAAAAAATTAAATGGCAATGCTCTGAGTATAAATGTTGAGAATTTATAGTCGGTAAGAAATGAGGACTCCATTAAAGAATTATAAAACTGCTTAAATGATACGAATACAGATATATAAAATCAAGTACCTTATTTCTCTTCATTATTTTTTCCAGATGAACATGCTTCATTAACAGTTGTCTGTTATTTATACTAAGATCATCTCTGGGGTATTCTATATCCATCTTTTTGAGGGTTGCCTTCAGGCCCTATAAGGCAAAGAACATTTTCATTGACCAAAATCAAATTATTTGTAGAAGAAAAAGGAGATCAAATCCTTTTGTTGATTTGTTTTGTAATGCTTTTATGGCTGCGTAAATTATGTAATATGTATGTATATTTATTTATACCATAGCCTCTATGGTGTATACTGGCACTGTATGAATAATTTGAGAAAAAATGAAAGAAGGAATAATAATTTGATTAGATAATGAAAATTTCTAGATAAAGAAACCATAAGACTCTAAGTGGTTGAGGCAAAACAAGTCAGAGCAAAGAACAATGTACTTGCAGAACTGGAAACTGGCCTATAAGTGCACAGTTTTGTTCTCTTTGATCAAATTAGAATTCCTAATGCTGCCACTGCAGGGAGTCAGAGGAAGCAGTAGTTCCTATCTTTTAGTGTGTATCCAGATGAAAGAGCTTAGGGGAGACTAGACCTATGTGAAAGATATTTATAAGGCAGGCACTATGCCATACAATCAATGTTTTTGCACTACAATAGGAGTTGCCCTTCTTTCCTGACCCCAAACAGGGTTTATTAAGGATAAAAAAAAACAAAGCCTGAATGTTCATAATTAGTTCATAGGAAATAAGAATTGCTAATAATAGAATATGAGATAAATAAGCCAAATCCCAAAGAGCTATTAAGTACCAGATATAAATTTTTGTATATTAATAAGCATAATTGATTTAAACAGCCATTGCTATTTGAGCTTGATAAAAGCAATGATAAAATTGAATTTTCAAAAACACTTTAAGGGGCTGGCCATTATAAATTAATATATGAATTTAATGATTAAGCCTTTCAATATAAATAAGGTTTTTATTTTTATAAATTACCAAAATACACGAAAGTATTGAAGATTTAAAGTCTGAATTATCTATTAAAAATTTGGTATTATTATATACTATATATAGTATATCTAAAATTTTCACACTCTTCTCCATTTTCTAGGTCCAACCTAGATTACTTAAGTGTGATAAATCCAGCAACCCTTTTAACCAGTATAGATACCTGCTGTGTGACATATATAGTAGCTTGCTAGAGTGGTTTATGCTTTGGACAGTTGTTCCAACGGTTCCAGGTTTGAACCTTGCCTGCCTCTATCTCATAACATGCTAGGGCTAAGATGTATAAATCTTCCATTTAGAAGGAACATCCAAAACATGTAAAACAAACATCTTGTCATATTTCATCAATACTTAAATAGGCATTTCCTCAAAAATATTTTTTTTATTGGGTCTATTTAGGGAGCTGAAATTCGGGAACTTCCGGTATCCAAAAAATGACGTAAAAACTTGAAACAAGAGTTTTCATTGATTAAGCTCACTATATACAAAGATATCATTGCTAAAAAGAGTGAATTTGATTACTTTTGATGATGGAGAACATTTTTGTCTTTGACAATTTTTAAAAAAAATAAAAATGTATTTAAATATTTTGCATTGAAAGTATGTATACATTTTTATTTTTGCTGATACTCATCACAGAAAAGTCGTACCCTGTTGATTTTTTTCCTGCTAATAGTATATGTGTCTGGCTATATTCTTACCAATTTTCAGATCGATCTATTGTAAACATCGAACAAACTTGAAAAAAAAAAAAAAAACATTGACCTCAATGGACTTTTCAGGCTTTATTTTCTTTTATAGAAGATATTGATTGTCACCAACAAATGAAATTATAATCTTGTGGCAGATATTATTAGCTACAGATCTAGATACTTTTGAAATTTTTTTTACCTTGCAATTTTAAAAAAAACGCATTTAAAAAAAATTGTTTAGGCGATTTTGATCCCAATTTTTAAATATTTTGTTATTTTCTGCCATCACAACACCTCCATTTTGTCCCCGCCTCTCTGACATTTCTTGTAGATCTAGACCCGATAATTTGTTTATTTCATCAATATTTACATTTTAAACAACTGAAGTTCATAAATATAAATCAAATCAGATTTGTGAGCTAGAAATTTACTATGAATACTAGATCTACTATTAAATTTCTTATTTAATAAGTAGATCTATAATCTACGAAACTCAATTCCAACTTTTTAACTTTTGACCTTGGGGGTGTGTCTCGCCGGCTGAGCCAGCGACAAGCTCTCTCATCACTTTTTCCATGTCAACCAATGTTAAGTCTAAACAGCACCAAAAAAATCATAACTTTCTTACTGTTAAACATACAGCCATAATTAATAAACCATTAGAAAGTTCTTTTAAAGTATTTTAATGATGTACTAACAAAAAATTGTTTTTTCAAAGATAATTTTTTTTTCGCCTCCATAGTCTATGGAAAAACTTAACTTAGGTTCTAAATCTAGATCTATTTCATGAGTTTAAGCTTAATTTCTATTATATTGAACAATTAGACTCTATTAGAGCTTCAGCCTCTTGGACAACTTGAAGTGTAGCTCTTAATTCTAAATTTCTAGATCCAGATCAGAATTCGATTTATAAGAATATTAGTATTACTCTAAATAGTATTAGCATTAACGCTGCTGAAGGAAAAAATAAAAATGACTTATGGAGCACTTAAAAACCCTAATTTCCAACACAAAAGTGGCACATTGTTTAGATTTGGACATCTAATTAAAAATAAAAGTTCATTTAATAAAAAGTAAATAATGACATACTTTTCTACTCAAATATTCGCGAACAAGTGATGCTGTTGCAGCTTCAACAGTGGAGTTACTTATCATGTGTGACATTTTTAGATGTAGAATATATTTTGATCTAAATAGATAAAGTCTAGACTCTATAGATCTATAAGTAACCGAATATTTAAATTTAGAATATATTATTCATATGATGCGTTATATTAGTAGACCTAGTTGCACATTACTAAATAGATAAGTTGGCTTCAAGAAATAAGTCGGCCATGTCTAAACAAAAAAAGCTATGTATAGAAACAAAAATACTAAACGGAATAAGATAAGTAAACAAAAAATCTAAAATTTAAAAACAAAACAAGTAGATCTAGATCTGGACAGCTGGATTATTCGTTTTTAATATGACGTTGAATATTTAGACTGTTAAAAATAAATACAATTGTAACACGCTCTTCTTAGATTAAATTTTAGATCTATATCTAAATGAATGGAAATTAATCTCTTTCCTTTTTATCCTCGATTTTATTTTCACTGTGACTTAAAAAATTAAAAATTCTAACTATTCCAACGTAAACAACATATAGAGACAACAGCAACTCACTGGAAATTCTAGTAGATCTAGTCATCTACACATAGATATAGATGTAGATATAGACTAGATTTCCATCATGTATATAGATCTACTAATACCAGCATTATAAACTTGCTACGCCCGTTGATTTTTCTAAGACTTTTTATTGTTTATTATTTCTCTCTCCTTCTCTCACTTTCTTTTCCGACTGAAACCTTTGAGGCTTTCCTCACACAAAATTGTTTTGGCATTGTGCTCTCTAAATAAAAGGATGTATTTAACTAGTTGTTGTTTTTTTTTATTGAAATAATTTATTTGAGCCCTTTTGAATGTAGAGAAATGACGGTGCTACAAAGTAAACAACAAAGAAATATATCTGAGATCTTTTTGATGCTGTTAGGTTAAGTTTTGATTTTTTTTTTACCTGTGCCTAAAAGGAAGCAGAAATGATGCAAGGCAAATTTTTAAAAAAAAATCGACTTTGGGAAAAAGAAAATATCTACTATTTTTATTTATTCTTTATTTAAAGAATGCAACCTTTTGGTGAAATTATAAAAATAAAATAGAAAGGTTCAATATACAGCTAGCGTTTTTTTGCTAATTTTGGTGTTCAGGCTGTGACTCAAATCCGTATACATCTTAGAAAGCACCTAAGTGATAAAGAGCCTGTGTATGAAATTTTATGTGAATCCCTTTGCCTCTTTAGGAGATCTCTTAATACTTATGTCAATGAGTGATATTTTACAAATGTATCGGTAATTTAGATTTTGTCTTATTTTCAGTTTCGTGTTTTCGACGAGGCTTACAGTGTTATACTTGTATATGAAACAGTTTCTACTGAATATGTTCTATACAAGATGGTATTCAAAACAGGTAAAGTTACTTATTTCCTAGAAATATTTTTTAATGCAATCGTAATTTTATCAGGTGCAGTGTTAAATTTATTTTTCATTAGACGGTAATTTATGAGAAGAGTAAAACAGAATTGATATTTAAAAATTTTGATTGTAAAATGTTTGTACACACTTTTCTGTCTTTTGCCTGCAGATTTACTTGTACCAGGTATGATTGTTGCTTTTAAAGCTTTTATATCAGATTTTTTATGTCAGATTAGTATCTCTTTCACAGTTTGTATCAATAACATGTAGGTGCACCAGAATACAATGACTGGACATATAGTAAAATGCCACTTGCAGACATGATTACAGTATAGTTTACTTTTTCTTTTTAGGTTTAGAAATAGTTCTACTTAGGAAAAAATGAAAATAGTTAAATGTGCCATATGACATTTTATGTCAGATAAGATTCCTTCACTTAGTAAAAATTATAATTCAGCTTAAATTGAGTCTGTGTTTCATCTTCTTGCATCTTGCAGACAACATTAACCTCCTGCAGTCACTTTACAACCACTTGTAGACAATGCATAAAAAATATAGATATTAGTAAAAAAAAAAATTACTCTCTTTAACCTTTTTCCATTCAAGAGTGATCACTCTTTAAATTGAGCCTTACTTGTCTCCTATCTCTGCTTCATTATTTGGTCACACCTGGTGTTTATTGGTTGGTGACCTTGTTTAAACTGGGGACTCGACAATTCGTTCATGCTACTATTTGTTCACCAGACATTTCCTTCACCTTCGTTCACGCCACTATTCATTCACCCGACTTATCGCTCACCGACAACTTGTTCACAAATAGTTGGTTCATGACAAATCATTCACACGACAAATCATTCACAGACAAATCATTCACTGGATAGTAACATATTGTTAATATTATATATTCTCGTTTTTGTTTGTTTACATTAACAAGCAACGAGAATATATAATATTAACAATATTGCAAATTGCAAATAAAACTTGTTTTTGGTATCCATAAGAAAATTTGTCTTACAATTTGTGCATTAAAAATACATTATAGCTATAGCAATAAAATCTGCATTCACACTAGTGTCACTCGAATGTTAGGTGAAATGTTTACATCAGAAAGATCCATTTATTTCAGTAATTTGATTGCTAGGGGAAAAAAGCAGTGTTTGTTTTTGTAAACATTATCTTTTATCTCCTTTGTGATGGTAAAATCTTAAAATCCTGGCCCAGAGGCTATTTCTTTTTTTTAAAAATCTTTTTAGCCTTCTTACGTATGTTTCTTTTGAAATTGAGTTTGTTTGCTATCGAAGACTTTGCTGCAGCATTTATGATTTTCTTCAGTTTTATTTTTATTTTTAATGTTCAGATATGAAACTTAAATTACTGCAGATGTGAGCATGGTTAAACATTGACTAGATCTTTTCAATAACAGTAAAGAAGGACATTTCTTAGTAATCATAATCTTTGTATCTATACTAAGTATCTAAAACTAGTAAACTGATGTTGTTCTGTTCTTGTTGATCATGCATAAACGATAACATGTTAGAGTCTGAACATGGAGATTCAGGATATCAGGATAACCAGTTTGTCTATGTCTATTCTTGTTATACTGTGTACAACATTGTGCTAACTATATAAGTCACCTTATGCCCTTGAAAATGACGACTTATGGCTAATCAGTTTAGGAACAATAAAAAGTACTTAAATAGGTGGACATAACATCCTTTACAAGTGATACTGACTTATATTGCATGTATTCACTCATTTTTGAATTTCAGGAAGCCTCGTTTATGTAAATAGGGCTCTAAATGATAATAAGGTGGACATGTGATCCAAAGTAGAAAGCCAAATAAATTTATTGTAGATCTGAGATGAAATTTTTATAGATTGACCCATAAACCATTGCAGAAAACTTCATGTAGTAATATGCCTTAACTGAAAAAGTACACTCGGCTATAACATATCATTAAGGTTTTGCATGTTTACATTTAAAGATTTTATGTTGACATTGTTTTTTTTTTTCTTTCAGATGGAAATGTATATACTAGAGTTCTATTTTTATCCACTTCTTTTTTGGAGAAGTTGTCCTTTGATTGTAAGTATACAGCTTTCTAACACTATTATTATACATTTTGACATTTCACAATGTATTCTTTGGTATCTTGTTATTTTCTTAATATTAATTTATCCCCTCCCCTCACCCTAAAATCTTGTTTGCAGTACTTGAACTTTGTATTTTTTTCTTCTTTTTTTTTCCAGACTTTTCTGAACATCCAAATAATGATGTTTTGCCTTTTATGGATGAAATGCTAAAAAAACATAGGTAAACACAATCTGGACTTAGGGTGCCCTTTGACATGTTTTCCTACAATTAAAAAACAAGCTTATCTGTGGAAATGTACTTTGCTGTCTAACAAAGGTTGATGGCTCAATTTTAGGTTTAAACTCTCAAAGTGTCAACCCTGTTGTGGTAAGAAAAAAAAAAGATTCTTCTTTATTGTGCTGACAATGAAAAAAAAAATCTCTCCATCCTCTACTCTATAGACAGTTTAAGGGAAACTTATTTCTTTGTAAATGCTAACCAGTCCAAAACCCACTGCTCCGTTCCCCTACGGGGGCCATACCAGTGGTGATGGCCCCCTCATGGGTGCGGTGGCACATATAGGCATATGAAACCCCCTCCCCCTGTAGACTCGGCCTCGCATGAGAGGAGGATTTCATGTCAGAGCTAGGAGGACACAGACAGAGGAGTTGGTAAAGAGCCAATTTCTCATCCTGGCCACGGGGTAAAATCCTTTCCTGGGTCACATGGTTCATAAAAGGGATGCGGTCATCTCGAACCATACGTGGACATCTATATGGGATTCAATACTGGTATCTTGTTTATTATAAAAATGTAATAATATTAATCTCTGTTGTCTAACATGTTGTTACAAAGATAAAATTTGATTTATATATATACAGTACATATATAGAAGATAAAGGTTACTTTTTTGTTTTTTCTTGAAGTTTTTTTTTTGATTTTTCAGAAAATGTCCTTACTGGTCACTTGTATTAAGCTATTGTATATTAATCGCTATAATATTAATCTCTGTTGTCTAAAATGTTGTTACAAAGATAAAATTTGATTTATATATATACAGTACATATATAGAAGATAAAGGTTACTTTTTTGTTTTTTCTTGAAGTTTTTTTTTTGATTTTTCAGAAAATGTCCTTACTGGTCACTTGTATTAAGCTATTGTCCTAGCTGTCTTGATAAAAAGAAACGATTAATTAAAAAGAAAATTTTACAACATGAGTTGACAAGTGACTTCATTAGTGCAAACAAAGTATATTTATTTGTCCGCTCCATTCTTATCAAGATCTTACCTGTTCAGTCCATGGGGACCCGTCGCAACTTCAATATTTTTTTGAACTATATTAAAGATCTTCTCTCCATGAACTCACGGGATAGTATTTCTGTTCAACAAATGGTTCAAGGCATCAAAACAACTAAAATCATTTGGATGAAGTCTCTGGAGTTAAAACAACAACAGACAAAACTTGAAAAAGCAATAAACTACATTGTAGTTAGGATTGTTGGACCCTTAATTCGATCATTTTTTTATGTTACAGAATCAGAAATGTATAAAAATAGACTTTTCTTTTTTCGAAAGAAAACATGGAAAAGCTTAATTCAATTTGCAACCAGTAAGTACATAAATTTATGCCATTTAAAGAAAGTGTCAGCTGAATGGGTTCAGGCTAAAAGAATATCTGGACATTGTCTGGGTGTTTCTCAAGCTCGCTTTCTTTTGAAGAAGTCTGGTCTGCGCACCATTGTTAACATGTCAAAAGCTAAGCAAGGTATTTCTATCAATCATCATCTCAGGACTCTGTTGCAAGTCTTGACTTTTGAAAAACAAAATTCTCCTGGAACATTTGGGTTGACAGTTATGAGTGTGGAAGATATTTACATTCAGTGGAAAACATTTGTCAGTCAAATTAAGGAAGTCAATGTCCAGAAAGTATATTTTGTGAAAGTAGATATAGAAAAATGTTTTGACACAATTAATGTTTGTTTATTGTATAGTATATTGAAGAACCTCTTCACAAAAACAAACTATGACATTTATAAATATAAAAAGGTCATTAAAATAAATGGTTTAGTCAAGACTGTTTATTTTGAAACGCTGACTAAGCTGCCAGAAATGAACAAACAGAAAGAGTCAGAAAATAATAAACAATCAGGTTCAAATGTTGAGAACATTGGCTCCTACTTTGTTAGTAAGAATGTCTTAATGGAAAAACTAAGAAGCTTATTATTTTGTAATGTGGTAAAGATTGGCAAACATCATTATGTTCAAACTCTAGGAATAGCTCAAGGATCATCACTTTCCTCAATTCTGTGTGGTGCCTACTATGGTCATCTAGATAGAACAGTACTTGCTGAAATCATTGACAATAATGATTTCTGTGTAAGAATGGTGGACGATATTTTGTTTGTCACTCAAAATAAAGTGAAGGCTAAAGCCATTCTAAAATTATTTTTAGAGGGTTTCCCACAATTCAACTGTAAAATCAACTTGATGAAAACCTGTGTTAATTTTGACTACATTCATCCAGTATTTGGGAAAGCTCCTGTTCTTCCAGAGAATAGACTTTTAAGTTTTTGTGGTTTAGGATTCAATACAAAGACTTTAGAAGTCTTCAATGATTTCTCAAACTATAAAAGCATTCAAACCAAAGACACTATATCTTGGAGCATGACCAAAAATGTGGGTCTCAGTTTGAAAAAGAAAATGTTTTTTTATATACGCCTGAAGTGCTTAAGCATACTTTTTGATAGAGACATCAATACGATAGACACAATAACTTACAATTTAATGACAGTTTTTGCTGTTTCTGCTGTCAAGTTTCACTGCCTTGTCAAACACTTGCCAAAAAAAAACAGCATTTCTTCAAATCCATCCTTTTTACTAGATATAATTGACTCTTTGCCTCAACAAGTGATGATATTTATCTCAGGGAAAATGAGGAAATTCAATTGGAATTATTTGACTAAAGAAAGAAATGTAACTACTAAAAGATGTTTGTTTCCATTGCCTTTGAAAAGTGTCAAAAATATTTGTAAAGCAACTTTTCTGCATAAATTAAAACAGCATGGCCATTTGTACAGTCCAATAATTCAACATCTGGAACGATGTATACATGGACAGAAATTTGCATGTGATCTCAGAGTTTTATTACCTAAGATATTCAAAGAGATTCAATTAAAGTAATAGCATTTGTAAGTTGTGTAATTTAATCTAGTTGTTGGAATGTATATAACTCAGTATAGAGCTTCTTAATTATTTTTTTCAATTTAAGTTAAACCACTGTTTTAAGTATTCCAAATACCTAATTTTTCTGTATACAGTACAAAAACACAATATCATTTATTAAGTAATATTATCAGTTTTGATCCTGTTTGTGCAAATGCAAACCCCCTTTGTCATCTTGTTTTTTCATATGTTAAGGTTGGTAACTCTAAAGCTAAGCCTCCTCCTTATTCTAAGACACAATAGGTCCACCTTTTGACTATTCTAAAAAAAAAATGCATTCTCAGGTTAGACTCAATTTTTATTTCATATATACGTTATTAAAAATTTTTTTTTTTAAATGTACAGAATTAGATCTAAAATTTGTGCTCACTGATTATGCAACAGCTACTTTTTGGTCTTCTAAAAATGTATGGTTTTGATTTTAAAGGGAGTAATGTTCATATATATATGTTTATGTTAAAGCTTGAAATCTATTCATGTGTAGATTAATTAGCTAATCTGCAATTTAACATATGACTCCATTAACATGCATGCTTCACATTTTATCTTTGACATTCACATTTTATCTGTGATGTTCACATTAATGGCTTCTGTACCATTAAAGTTGAAGTTAGGGTTAAGCATAAGGATTAGTGTTAGGAGTAGGGATTAGGATCAGTGGTTAGGCTATAGTTAGGAGTTAGGGTTATTGCCTAGTAGGTAATTTGCACATTTTCTACTTATTATGAAAAAATGAAACAACTTTTGTCACATTAATGGATTACCTTAGTTAATCTGATTACCTTAGTTAATCTGCAAAATACCTTGATATAATATGCATTAACAGATTGGCACACTTAAACAGCAAAAAGCAAACCTCTAAAAATTTGACAAAAATAAACTTTATTTTCATTTATTATTTGTATCATTTTGATTTATTTGAGTGTGCACGTTGCAATTTATGTGTCAGTTTATGTGTAATGTAAGGTTTTTGTAGCCTGTTTTTGTAATTGAGTGTTGCTAACTCTTTATTTGGACTTAGAAGCATGCACTTAGGGTAGGTAAGTAACTGTTAATCAAAGAGATTAAGTTAATTCAATTTTGCCCTCTCTGTGGGCATTTCTCATCACCAAAACACTTATGGAAATAATAACTTGTAAGCCAAAAGTCCAGACACATGGTAGCATATATATGCCTTTGAACCATTTCAATTGTTCAGATATTCTTATGTATTAATGCTAACAAGATATTGAGGAGATAATGCACAAGTGACAAATCTCAATTATATCGCTTCATGTCATGAAGCAAAGGCATCTATAACATCATCTAGATCAATTCTGTCTAGTATTTTAGACTCCATGTGAAAGCAAGATTACATGGCAGTGGTATAATATTTAGTGTAAAAAAAAATTAGGACATTCATTTCGGGGTTCCCCTCAAGTGGGGGCATGTAGGGATTTTTAAATTTGGATTCCCCCACCCTATAGCTATGCCACTTATACAGACTACTCATTTTTTTATGGCACATACTAAATTTGTCTTATTGAAGTTGGGGCCCATCAATACATTCTTGAACTCAGACCCACGGTTACCTTGCTATGCCTCTGTATTACAGAGAACTAGCTCATAAGCCTAAGGTCTTAAAACAAATCAAATTAAGGAGTATATGCAACTTAGCAAATGTGCTTATTTTTCTAATTGATGATTATATCATTTATTCAAATGCTAGGTATGAAAATTTAAAAGTAAGAATTTGATTTTACTAATATACTTAAGAATTAGGAATTTAAAAAATCTAGAAGAAAAATGTCAAGGGATCTTAAACTATGTTTAACCTAATAAACATAATTCTTCAGGTAAAATTTTAATATTAAAGTAATTGTTAATATTAAAGTAAGTGTTACTTTCGATGTAATTGAGTATTTTATATTCATAAGGCATTTTATAACACTGGATTCCCAAACTCTGTTCCATTGAACTTAAGTGTTCCATGGGACCTGCATACTTCATAAATTTTTAGGCAAGATTTATAAAATGTAAGGAACCAGTATAAAAGCATAAAATAATCAGAATTGGGTCTCTTCAAAATGTAGTTGATTAAAAAAAAGTATTCTTTTTAAAAGGACTACAATAATGAAAGTTATTAAAATTCAGCATTTATATATATATTCACAATGTATATGCTTCTTATGCAATATGTGTTTTTATTTCATAAAATACCTGAAAACAGTAATTTATGTCTCCATCAAAACTTTGTGCACTACTGGTATTTTAAAATTATTGATCATTGAATATAAAGAAAAGAATATGCAGTTTTTTTTTTGTTGCTTTTTACACTTAAAAATTGACTTAATATTAAAATCAAATACTTTTTATTACATTCGGTACAATTGGAAGATTTACTTTGATCATGATAATTTTTTGGGGTATTAATGATTAAATTATCAAAACATAAGTTGTAGTATTTGTACAGATGGTGCTCAAGCCATGATAGGAATCATTTATCCAGCTACAAAACTACTAATATTCTTTGTATTTTGCCTAGCCAAGCACAGTTTACTAAAAAAAAATAATACTCGCATAGCCCTATTTTAGTATTTCAAGTTTAAGCACTTGAATATGATCAAATTGATTCTCCTTTTATAGTTGGCAACTATAACATTACTAGTGCCTCAGCATAGGTATAGAAATAGAATTTGTATGTCTTTGAAAGATATATAATACATATATAGGTCTGTGTTCTGCAAGTAAACAAACGTAACTTACAAGCAAGAAGATTTATTTGTTCAATAACAACATTTCATTTGTCAACATAACTATTAACTAACATAACCATGATAATTCTACTTTTCTCATTCTGGTTCAAGAATTAGACCTAGTTTTCTAGATATACTAATACTAGAATAGATCTATATTACTATAGTAATAGTGTACATTACAGACGATCTAGAGGGTAATTTACCGATTTCATAATATTAAATAGCAGATTCTATCATCTATGTAATCATGTCTAATCTATTGATCTACCATCTTTACATCTTAGGCATCTATGACCTATGATGATATGATCTAGAATCTAGATAGTTAATCATAGTTCTTAAGACTATTATTATATAGTATTAGTACTATTACTAAGTGACTAAACTTGACTTAAGACAAGAGACTCAAGAGTGAAGAGTCTGAAGAGTTGACAAGACTAGTCTAATCATGATAATGATATTAATATTGACAGTTGACACTACTGTGATTACTAATCATGACTAATGACTCTAGTGACTCTACTTACTGAAGTTACTGACCCGACTCAAACTCAGAGGCTACTGTCTCTACTTAAGTACTATATCTAAAGTAAAGTGTAATTAAAGGATTAGAGTCTCTAGAGACTACTCTTATAGTCTAGTCACCTAGTACTACTAGATCCATTATAGTAGTACTAGAATAACTAGATGATTGATCTAATCTAGATTTAGTACTAGATCTACTAAATCTACTTACTTACTATCTCAAAGTATCTGAGTAACTCTGGTCCTAGTCTCTAAGTATTAAGACACAGTAGCCTAGTGACTCAAGTCACCAACTTAAGTCTATTACTAAGTATTAATTATTAAGTCTATGGTGGGAGATAGATCTAAAGATTTATGATTTAGATCTAGATTAGTCCAGAGTGAAATCTAGTTACTGGTAAAAAGGTATTATTATTTATTATACTTTTAAGTATCCCTAGTCAGCCCTAGTAACTAGATCTCTACTAGTATAGATCAAGTCTCTAGACCGTGCTAACTTTTATTAACTTTTAAGTAACATTCCCACGTGACATTCTCTTTGGGGATTTAACAGAAGGCAGGAAAGCTGCAGGTCACTCATTTTTAAGGTATACTCATGTACATAGTATGCAAGTGCAACATGAAGCTCTTCAAAATCATTTGGAAGAAAGAGGTGCTGGATAGATTAATATGGAGATTTAGCATTAAGAAGGGTCCCTGATTGCAGATATGGCATACACACCAAAGGTAGAAAGAAGGGTGAAAATGCTGCAGTGTCTGGTGATTACAGATGCCCAACCTGTGAATACAGCTGTGTATCAAGGATAGGCGTGTATGGCCTATTTAATCACATGAGAAGTTGCAAAGGGAAAAGATTATCTTATAAGAAGTCAGATTTCACAGAATCATAATCTTATTGCTTATTAAATTGAAGAATAATCTAGATCTATGGCTAGACTTATAATCACACAAGATACACAATTTACTTAAATTTATGATTTTAGTTCTTTGGTTAGTTAAGAAACTAGCAATAAATTTTACAACTCTGTACTGTGCACCTTGTGATAGAGCAAAATTTAGGATCTAGACTATCTAAATTTTGCAAGTCTTGTTGGAAATAAAGATTAAAATATATAGTTTATGCCCTAGATCTAGTGAAACCTAGTCTGAACCTATTGCAGATTGGCAGGGATTGTAGAGACAGGCCAAAGCACATCTTATAGAGCTATAATCTAGTCTATCTACCACACAACCAGGCAGCATATAGTTTTGAATGGCTTGGCAGTCTACCGTCCAGATCACTAGATCTAGAATTTGCGATCTAGTAAATTTATAATTTTATACTGTCTAGAGTTTATGTACTACTCTACTCAACCTACCCTGACTACAACTTGTACTGTAGGTCAGGTGATAGTTAAGGTCTTAAGGCCAGGCTTTAAGCAGATGAAAGTTTGAGGATCATGTAATTATGTGCTGTTTGAAGTATTAGCTGCCTGGTCTTGTGGTAGGTATACATGATGGATTATGGTCTGACATTTGCTCATCCCCACCTAATGCGAAGACAACTTTTGCCAGCAGTGGATTCAAGATGTTAAATTTATACTTGTGTGTTCAAATTGTTGAGACAAGCAGAAACAGCTGACCATTGTCTATCAAAATGTAAAGTTGTTAAATATATTTGTATCTATTTATAATGTTCTAGATGTATTTTTTTCTCAGATTTTTACATCTTTATGGATTCATATAAAAAACAATTTTCACATACTTTATTGTAATTTTATGTGGATTAACTCATTTTTTTTAAAATACAGGTTGCGTCAAAAAAAATGTATACACACTTTAAACTGTCATAGACAAATTATTTCCCGTTCTATATTGCTAAATTTCTGGACATGGAAATCTTAATGTCCAATTGGAAAAACAAATAAATGCGAGTAATGTTCAGGTCTTGGAACTGTTTCAGCATTCACCTAAAAAATCGTCAAGGCAAGCTGCACATAAGAGTGATATAAGTGCTAGTAGTGTGCTACGCATTCTGAGGAAAGGCAAGTTTCGTGTGTACATTTCAAGGCTGGTGCAACAGCTAAGTGATGACGATCCAGATTTAAGGTTAGAATTTTGTGAATGGGTTCAGGAGAGGGTGAGATGTGACTCTGGATTTATGGGTGGCATAATTTGGTCGGATGAAGCCCAATTCAAACTCAATGGAACTGTCAATAGGCACAATAGTGTGTACTGGGCTGAAGATAATCCTCGCATTACAGTTGAAAAGGCTGTGAAATTACCTGGTGTAAATGTGTGGTGTGGTTTGTCTGCAAGGGGACTCATTGGGCCTTTCTGCTTTGAAGGTACTGTTACTGGAGAAACATACTTAACAATGCTTTCTGACTCCATATTCCCTGCCATTTGTGCATTATTCGGTAATGATGAGTTTTATTTCCAACAAGATGGCGCCCACCGCACAATCATAGGGACGTACGAGCACACCTGGATCACAATGTGCCAGGCGAGTGAATAGGACGCAGGGGACCAATTGAGTTTTCCTGCATACTCACCAGATCTCACTCGGCTGGATTTCTTCTTATGGAGCACAGTTAAAGATGAGATGTACAAACGTAAACCACGTAACCTGGATGGACACACTGTGGAATGAGATTCAGGCAGTGTGCGCAGAAATCTCAGTGGACTTTTTGGTACGATGTATGGACTATGGAATTAGTCCTCATACTCAGCAATGTATTGATGCTGAAGGCCACCAGTTTGAACATTACTCACATTAATCACACTTATTTTTCCAATTAGACATTAAGCTTTCCATGTCCAGAAATTGAGCATTGTAGAGCAGGAAATAAATTGTCTATGACAGTTCAAAGTGTGTATAAATTTTTATGACGCACCCTGTATATATCATAAATAAAAAACATAATAAAATTTTTATAAATTATAAATATATTTTATGAAAATTTTTTTTTTCTAGATAGATTGTTTCAGCTTTCTATAAACACATTATGGCTTCATCTGAAAATGACAAGCTGGAATACCCCAAATTCAAATGGGTGGATATTACTAAAGAGTTCTCTACAGCAAGCTCTTTTTTACATTTAGGTGAATTAGTCCATGATTGCTCGTAAGTTGAAATTCATTTGTTTTTATATTCGTTGGTGTTTTAAAGAACAGATTTTTTTTTTGTTTAATTTTCTTCCATTATTGATATGTTCCCAAAAAGGGGATACATTTAATTGACTAATGAGGAACCCAACTAATATAAAACAAATTCATTGTTATTTAATTTCTGAGACATTGTGATATTGAAGTTAGTATAAAATATGATATTGAGTTTGACAATTTATTAACCTTTAAAATGGCAAAAGCAAAATGTAAAATTAGCTAATTTCAAATTATTATTTGTCTAGTCAGTCACCTTAGTATGTTCAATAATACAATTGATACTCATCTTACTTTAAAACAAATATTTTATGTTGAAAATGAAGTAGATTCTGTGTAAGCAAAAATAATCTGTCTTTCTGAATTATTAAAACTTTTCAAATGATATTTTAAATTCCTGATTCATTGTAACATTGTTTTTCTTATAGCTGTAAATCAACTTTTTGATTATTTTATTTGGTGAGTAATTTTTTGGGTTTACAATAATTTACTATCTATTTTGACAAGTTTTGGATTGTTTGAAGCCATGTCAGCGATAGAAATGATGGATCCTAAGATGGATGCAGGAATGCTTTGTAATCAAATTAAAAGAAAAGTCCTGACATTAGAGCAATCAATAGAAGTAATATTTTCATTTTCATAATGCTAAAACATTTATCAATTAATTTAGACTTGTCAGTAAAAGTAATGCTCATGAAAACAAATGTTCTTAAAATATTTAAATATTAAATTGCTTTTTTAAACATCTATGTTAGGAAGGGTGTTTACGTATAAAAGACTTAAGTTATCCTGAATTGATTGGAATAATGGATGCATCATTAGCTTGTCTGGTAAGATTTTAAAAGAAAGTTATTTAAAAATATTTGTTAAATTAATTTGCACTAAATATAATAATGAATACTTATGTATATATTATGAAGTATGTATATATATATATCTTCAGGTGACTTGGATAGAGGGCCATTCATTAGCTCAGACTGTCTTCACCAATCTCTACCTACACAATCCTTACATCATTGAAGACAGAGTGCTGAAAGCTTTCTGTATCATCATGTTAAAGATTGTGGATCATATAAGGGAACGAATCAACAGGGCTGGAACTGTTGAAGAGGTCCAAAAATTAAATTAGTAATTTAAAATAGCAATTGTTTAACTGTACATCAAACTTATTAATGAATACCCATTTTTATATTAGTTGACAGATAAATCTAAAACTTTATGAAGGTCTTTAGCATTAGAAAACAAATCGAATTAAATGTTTTGTATCGCAATAAACACATCTAATTTTTACATAGTGTATACAAAACTCTTAAATGGCTAGTATCTTTCACAATCCAATGTTGTGCCTGGCCTGCTTATAATGGTTAATCCCAGTGACAATGCTCTGACAGGTGAAGGCAGAGAAAACTGGGGCAATTCTGTTTTTTTCAACCCATTAAGATGATTTATATAGAGGTGGGGGGTACTTAGATTTCAAATCTTTGGCTTCAGAAGTGGATCCCCTTTTGACATTTGGAATATCATTGATGGTATTCTCCCCAACAGAAAAGTTGTAGACCTTTCACTAGCTTGTGCACCCTACTTAAGTCAAACTGTGATAGTCATAGACCTTTCACTATCAAACTGTGATAGTCATAGACCTTTCACTATCTTGTGCACCCTACTTAAGTCAAACTGTGGTAGTCATAGACCTTTCACTATCTTGTGCACCCTACTTCAGTCAAACTGTGGTAGTCATAGACCTTTCACTAGCTTGTGCACCCTACGTAAGTCATAGACCTTTCACTAGCTTGTGCACCCTACTTAAGTCAAACCGTGGTAGTTATTAGAGATAACATATTGCAAATGGAAAAATCAGTTGAGTACTGCTTTTGCCAACTTCCCATCTCTTCAGTCTTAGATGATCTGGACAAAATTGTATTCTCAGAAATGACTTAGGCTGGAAAGCATACTGTTATTGAGGTCACTCTACTGTAATGCATCTTATGATCTTATGGTACCAATGAACAGTCTCCTATGAATTAAATGATGAAACCATTGTTATAGCCATTTACAATGCCATTAACAAGTGTCATTTGACCAAATAAATTTTGCTTCTTTTGCAGGAAGATTTCCAGCCTATGTCATATGGATTCAAAATGGCTGGAGATGTTTCTGAATCTAGAGCCTTGGGAATGATTAAAGAGGTGGAAGAAGAATTGGGAAAGATAAGAAAAGTAAGGGTTTGTAATTTTTAGAGCCTGATTTGACATTATTTTTATTTTTTAATTTTTGTTAGGTACTTAACATTTCCCTAAATTAAAAAAAATATTACTACAATTATATTTGTTTTTTAGATCAATTATATCTGATAATGTTGTATACTAATTACTGTTATGTCAGTATATTTATTGATATAGAAAATTTATTTAAAAAAATGACATGTTTTCATTTTAAAAAGAGTGATTGCACAATTTGTTAGTGAACTAATTTATGCTTGTAGAATACCAGAAGTAAAGCAGGAGAGGAAAGATCAGAAGTACAGAATGAGCAGGTATGGGCCAAGTAATAATTTTTTTACATTCACAATGAATGATTGCAAGACTCTAAGTTGATGTCTGCTGCCCTTTAAGTAAAATGTATATTTATATAATTAAATTCTATTCTTACAATTACGGTTAGGCAGATAGATACATGCTTAGATTTTATAAAGAAATAACATTTATTGTTAAGATTTAATCTCAACATTTCTAAACTGGTCATTTTAAAGAAAAATGTAAAGTATTAAAAACAATATTTAAGTGCATGATAACATTTATTTTACACCTAATAGACTTCTCTGCAGGCATTTTGTAGATAAAGAATCTTGTTATTGTAAACCTTTATTATATCTAATCTGTTATGTATTTACTGACTGGTTCATTAATTACTAATTCTCCCACTTGGAATGGAAAGTATGAAAATTAAACCTGCTATTACTTTTCTTGTGTCTAGGACATCAAAGAACCTTTCACAATCTAAACAGCAGTGGTTAATTTTCCCCAGCACAATTTTTTATTTGCAGTTTTGTCTCAGTACATTTGTATAAAAATCTATTTTTTTTTAATATAAAAACTTAGAGCTTATCAAATATTTTGTGTAGTGAAAGTAAACACAGGGTGTTCAATGCTGGTAATTATATAAGAGTGATAGCTTATGTCTTTAAAGATTTCTATTTGTGTCTTGCAGCACCAGTTAGTTACAGCTGTTCATGTCAGACTTCAATTTTACAAGCTATTCTATTCTACTTTGTTATCATTTGCTAAAGAGAAGGTAAGTAATCATTGTGCTGGTTAACCCTGTTTTAATGTCAATGTAGCACCTGACTAACTTAACTATATCTATGGTTAGCTGTAGTAGAATAAAAAAACAACAACTAAGCTGTTCTGATATGGTCAGCTGTAGAAGTGTACTAAACTACTGATGTGGTCATCTGTAGAAGTATACACTACTGATATGGTCATCTGTAGAAGTAAACTAAACTGTACTGATATGGTCAGCTGTAGAAGTATACTAAACTGTACTGATTGGTCAGCTGTAGAAATATACTAAACTGTACTGATATGGTCAGCTGTAGAAGTATACTAAACTGTACTGATATGGTCAGCTGTAGAAGTATACTAAACTGTACTGATATGGTCAGCTGTAGAAGTATACTAAACTGTACTGATATGGTCAGCTGTAGAAGTTTACTAAACTGTACTGATTGGTCAGCTGTAGAAGTATACTAAACTGTACTGATATGGTCAGCTGTAGAAGAATTCTAAACTGTACTCATTGGTCATCTGTAGAAGTATACTAAACTAATGATATGGCCATCTGTAGAAGTATACTAAACTGTACTGATGTGTATTAATGTGTCCCTTCCATTATTTTGTTATTACTTACTATCTTTTCCTGAAAGTTATTATTTTGTATGTGTAAATGTACAAAATAAAATGAATAGATATATTAATAGTAATGTAATAAAAGTCAATTTGTCCTTTCTTAGTGTGAAGGCATTCCTGTAGTTAAGAAAAATCTCTCACAGATGTCAGAGCTGATTCCAACAATGATAGAAACAGTATCTCTTGGCATTCAAGAAGAATCTCCTCCAGCCTCAAAAAATGGTTTGATACTTTGACATTGACTCATGAAGACATTTACCCAGTTTAACAACTCTTTCGTTTATATTAGTACTCAATCTCCAGAAATTTATCTTTTTTTTTTTTTATTACTTCCAGATTATCCAACGATTTGTGGATTTGAACCATTAATTAATCAGCGTCTCCTGCCACCAACTTTTCCTCGGTATACAGTCATAAAACCTAGATTAGATTCAATGAATTACATGACTAGTTTGGTGCAGAAAATGTCATTTATTACAACAGTACCAGACCTGGGATATTTACACAATATATTGGTAAGTAGTTACATTGTCATTTTAAAGATATATGCACAATATATTGGTATGTAGTTAATACATTATTTTATTTGTTTGCCTTTTTAAATTCAAAAGTTATTTTGTTTCTCTAAGGATGCATTTATGGAATTCAGTAAAAGTTCTCCATGTGTATTGTCTAGGTCAATTCTACAAGTAAGTCAATGTATAAGCTCTTTGAACTTAAAACATTTTTCTAAATCTGAGCATGAAATGTAAATGTTTGAGCTGTTTTAGGTCATGTTTCTCACCTTTGTGTGATTCCAGATGATGCTGTTACCACCAAATAGACGTGTGTTTGGTACTCACTCTATGGTGGATACATTGAAAGAAACTGTTCGAGGTTTTATTGCTCCTCCTGGTCTGTCACCCAAGTAAGTCTCACTTTCACTGGTTAGTTGGTGCATGGCCTCTGGTTACTTATATTGTTGATCGAGGACTGTATGTATGCGCTATGAATATAGTGTGATCTGACCCATTAATGATCACCTGCATTGTGGAACCTTTAAACTAGGTTTGAAGAGCTCTAGGTCCATACATTGAGAAATTCTTCTATGGTTAAAGGGATTATGGGATGCCTTACCATTCTGATTCCCCTTAATAGAACATTTTCAAAGAGTAGTTGATAAAAAATGAACTTTTTTTTTGACTATAAGTGTTCTGATTATTTTTTTTTTCAGATCTTCCATCTACAATCATCCTCAGGCGAAAGAATACATCGATGCCCTTATGTCCAGAGCTGTGCGTCCATTTTGCATATTGTTTCAGATAACTGGTCACAACAGAGCCAGACAAAGAGATAAATGGGCCAACATTTTGGAGGATTTATCAAATCTTCAGGAAGAGGTTAGAGGTCATTGAATACTGATTTTTATAGCTCATAAAAGTATGCCGTGTGGTAAAGTGAATTGATTTCTCTTCTTTCAATTTAAAGAATAACTCTAAGAGGGACCATTTAAATGTAGCACAATAAAAAGTCATAGTTGTTGTCAAAATTGGTGAAATACAAACATGTTTCTAAATTAGAAAAAAAATGTAAACCAGAAAGAGCTTCCACATATAAAGGTTATTTTTTTTGGCAAGTTATTTGCTTCCTGGACTTCTACAAAATTTAATTATCTTATGTGCTTAATTCACAAAAATTGAAACATTAATAATTCATTGTTGTTTTTATCATTTTTTTAAATTTTATGTGGACGAGTTAATTACTAATTAATATTAATTTAGAGATAAAATTTGAAAACTTGTGGGATCTGTGACAGAGCAGCATAAGCCTCTTTCAAGTTTTAATCCACATGTTTCCATGGAGTTTTTAATTGGGATTTGACTTGAGAGCTTAGTTGTGTTAGCTGAGTGCCCAGCACATAGACCTTGTCCAAGATTCCCTCCCCCCATGCCTACAAAAGTGATTTTACTAGAGTGCACTGCATGTTATAGCATGAAAGGGAGGTTATAGAAAAGCATGTAAAAAAAAAAAACTGTTAGTAATTGAAATAATTTTTTTTTAATTCTGTATCTATTATATTCAATATTCATTACCTCTTAAATATAATTTAACATTTTTCAGGCTGATAAAGTTGATGCCTATCTGCACACATTGCTGATAAAAACAGAAAAAAATCGCAATCACCTGGCTTGTTTTGGGACCTGGGTACTTTATCATACACTGAATGCCATGATCAATTATACAATTTCAGGATTTGAATTAGAACTTTATGCTATCTTTGAATACCATTATATTTATTGGTGAGTCAAACATTTAACTGAAACTCATTTTTTTTTGTCAACCCTTTTTGTATCTCAACTATTTTCATGGTTGAAAGTTCTATAATTTCATCTATATTATCTTGTTCTCAGGTATTTGTATGAAATTCTGTATGCATGGCTGGTTTCAACATTACATAGAGCTGATAGTTTTCTCTTGGATGCAGAGAATGCACCAGGTAATTCTTCCCACCCCCACTGTTTTTGGCTGTGTATGGTAGGGTAGTGTGATTTCATACATTTCTTTTTTTTCTTAGTTCTACATTTCTATACCTAAAGAAGCATACACAGAAATACTAACCATTAGGTTCCCATTGACATCAGTCTAAGTCTCCAAGTATTTTCAAGTGTGTTTCTGACTGGTGCTGTTACCTGATTCATCAAGATGTTGAAGAAAAAAATACCTGAGATGGTCAATACAAGTGAAGGAATAAAGTTGCATGAATGAATTTTCCTTCCCTCTATGTTACCACCACACTGAACTGTTACATTCACACTGAACTGCTACCACCACACTGGACTGCAACCTTAACAGCCCACTAGCTGCTTCTGACTGGAAAATGTATCAACAGTCTCATGGATGACTTTGCTTTACTTTTATATGAAAGAGGACCTTGTTGAATGGCTGGCCGGTCTTGTGGTATGCTCACTGGTCATCTAGATGATGCTGGGTTCATACCCTCATCCTGCTGGAGGTTTGGACTAGGGAGTAGATTATCTTCAACTCTGAAGGAACATCCGAAACATGTAAAACATTTTACCATGTCAAAAATGTTTTGCAAAGACATTTTTTTTTTTTGATGTAGTGCCAAGTAAAAGACCATCCTCATTATATTAAAAAAAGTGCAGAGTGCTCAGTCTGTCCAGTGATGCCTCATGATATTCTAACCCCAATATCACACAAGCCCTGAACATAACTCTGGACAATGTTTACTGTAGATTTATCAAAGAAGATGTGCAGAGGGTCATTATTCATCAAATAAGGATTTGACAGATGTGGCTTTTTTAGTTTTCTAATTAGTCTCCCACTGATGTTGCAGAACATGAGCAACTTGCTAGCACATTCAGCTAAATAGAGATTATGTAGGGATGCATACAGCTGTTTTGGATTTCTAGCAGGTCATCTTTAATTCTTCAAAGATAGGTGCACACAAATTTTGGGCCCACTTTTTGAAAAACTATATTTCAGATATGTTTTTTAGTAAAGTAAGAAGTAAAGTTCCCCTTTCAGACCTTGTGATCCTTAGGGATATGATGTAAAGATCATCTTTCTGTGGTACACACTTAACAAGGGTGTCATGTGGCCAGCACAATGACCAACAGCCTTTACTTTTTCCCTATTAATGTCAGGTATCCATTAGAACTGGGTGGACTTCGATGTGTTATGAAGATCCCAAAATTAGTAATCCCAAGATTCAAACCCTGAACCTTTTGTTTTGGAAGCCAGGTGTTTTGCCATTATGCCACTGCGACTCCTTTGTAAGTAAAAGACATTGTTCAGACATTGTAATGTTTATGTATAGTTTGTTAGTATGATTATGTTATCAAAATTGCAGACATGTCATTGAAAGGAAGAAATAGTAAAAAAATAAAGAAGAAAAAAAGAACTAAAACCTTGACCAGAGAACTAACCATTGCCCAGGCGTATCAACAAATGTTTGGAGGATACTATAAGGTAGACCTTCTTAAGAATACATTACAGAGTGTATGGTTGCTGAGTGTTAATGTGATAAGATGAAAATCCCAAGTTAAATCCCTTTAGCTGATATTTTATGATTTAAAAGCTGTCTGAAAAATAGTTGTGCTGATAACATAATACTACCATTTGCCACTCAAACATGTGAACATTAAGTATGTTTAATTTTTCATTGGGCCAGCTCTGTCTTGAAAGGAAATAAACTTATCACTTTTTATAGCTAAATTTATTTATACCTGCATTTATTATAGTGTGCAGGTCTAGATGCATAAACACAGAAAAATCTACATAGCAAGTGTTTTTAACAGTTTTTTCTTTCTTTTTTTTCCTAAATTCCTTGAAAACAATTACTTGATTGTTAGATAAAATACAGAAAATGTTTTGTTTGCTGTGAGGTGTCTATTTAAAGTAGGATGGTCTAAAACATGGTTTATACAAATTGTTACTTATCATGCATAAATATCATTAGATCTTTCTACTTAATGTATTAAACTTATTTTTAGGCTGTAATTGGATTCCAGCTTTGTGGAAAACTGAAGATTCCTGAGTTTAGATTTGACAGTGAAGAAGTTCGATACGCTCATAGATTTGCACCATTTAGCAATGTATTGACACCACCAATGGTTCATTATGCTCAGTATAAAGTAAGCCTAGATAGTTTGTTGTTTTTATTCAAATTAGTTTGTATATTATATTTGATTATTTTTATTTAAAGTTGGGTTAAATTAAAGTCAACAAATTCAGTAGGCCTGAGCCAAAGTAAGTGAACTAGTCTAATCATTCTCTTTATTATAATTAGGTTAAATATTATAAGCAAACTAAATTGGCTGGTTTTCAAAAGTACGTTTGTTTTGATATATTAGGAAATGTCAGACCTCCGACGCTATGATCCCCTGCCCAGTACAGTGGAAATGTTTAGCTCAGCATGCAAATGTTTCTGTCAAGCAAAGGATCTGCTAGAGACTATCAGTCCTCTAACTGATGAGGTGAGTGTATCAGTCCTCTAACTGATAAGGCGAGTGTATCAGTCCTCTAACTGATGAGGTGAGTGTATCAGTTCTCAAACTGATGAGGTGAGTGTATCAGTCCTCTATCTGATGAGGTGAGTGTATCAGTCCATATCTGATGAGGTGAGTGTATCAGTCCTCTAACTGATGAGGTGAGTGTATCAGTCCTCTAACTGATGAGGTAAGTGTATCATTCCTCTACCTGATGAGGTGAGTGTATCATTCCTCTACCTGATGAGGTGAGTGTATCAGTCCTCTATCTGATGAGGTGAGTGTATCAGTCCTCTAACTGATGAGGTGAGTGTATCAGTCCTCTAACTGATGAGATGAGTGTATCAGTCCTCTACCTGATGAGGTGAGTGTATCATTCCTCTACCTGATGAGGTGAGTGTATCAGTCCTCTAACTGATGAGGTGAGTGTATCAGTCCATATCTGATGAGGTGAGTGTATCAGTCCTCTAACTGATGAGGTGAGTGTATCAGTCCTCTAACTGATGAGGTAAGTGTATCATTCCTCTACCTGATGAGGTGAGTGTATCATTCCTCTACCTGATGAGGTGAGTGTATCAGTCCTCTATCTGATGAGGTGAGTGTATCAGTCCTCTAACTGATGAGGTGAGTGTATCAGTCCTCTAACTGATGAGATGAGTGTATCAGTCCTCTACCTGATGAGGTGAGTGTATCATTCCTCTACCTGATGAGGTGAGTGTATCAGTCCTCTAACTGATGAGGTGAGTGTATCAGTCCATATCTGATGAGGTGAGTGTATCAGTCCTCTAACTGATGAGGTGAGTGTATCAGTCCTCTAACTGATGAGGTAAGTGTATCATTCCTCTACCTGATGAGGTGAGTGTATCAGTCCTCTAACTGATGAGGTGAGTGTATCAGTTCTCAAACTGATGAGGTGAGTGTATCAGTTTTCTAACTGATGAGGTGAGTGTATCAGTCCTCTATCTGATGAGGTGAATGTATCAGTCCTCTAACTGATGAGGTGAGTGTATCAGTCCATATCTGATGAGGTGAGTGTATCAGTCCTCTAACTGATGAGGTGAGTGTATCAGTCCTCTAACTGATGAGGTAAGTGTATCATTCCTCTACCTGATGAGGTGAGTGTATCAGTCCTCTAACTGATGAGGTGAGTGTATCAGTTCTCAAACTGATGAGGTGAGTGTATCAGTTTTCTAACTGATGAGGTGAGTGTATCAGTCCTCTATCTGATGAGGTGAGTGTATCAGTCCTCTAACTGATGAGGTGAGTGTATGAGTTGATGTTTTTTTCTTAGTTAAGTGGTTTCAAGATTAACTACAAATAAATACTAATAACTTTTCTATAGACTTTGATTTTACACAAAATATTGTTTTTCTTCTGTAATAAAACTTTTAATCAATATGTAATTTCTGAGATTTAATAGATTGATCTTATTTTCAAATGTTAATTATAGATTCAGACAGTCATAAAAATAGCAAAAATCAATTTTGTTGTGATGAAGCTTGCAGTTGGTGGTCATAAGGAGAACTCTATGGTAGGCTATCGAGTTTGTTTGTAAATTTGTTATATCTATGTCAGGGTTAACTTTTTTTTCCTGTTAGACTACATGATTGGATTTGTTTATCTCTGGAAGGCTACAGGGTTGGATTTGTGTATCTATGTAAAGCCTTAGGGTTTGATGTGTGTACCTCTGTTAGGCTAAATAGCTGGATTTGTTTATCTATGTAATGCTTGGATATGTAAATTTATTGTAGACTTCAGAGATTGGGTGATGTTTTATGTTGTTCTTCCTTACTTCCTTTAATTGTTCATGGGCCCAAATGTCATTCATTTTTGTTTCTTTTTAGGTGCCTCCTGAATTTGACTTTTCCCAACACAGAATTTTTCCTGTGGTTAAAATGGTTTGATTTAGTTGTCTATTTATTGTCTGCTACAAAGAGTTTCTATTTAAAAAGTTTCAATAAGTTTCTGTTATAAAGATTGTTTTAGAAAACAAAATCAACTTTATAAAATTTAATTTTGCTGTGGACATCTTGTTTTAAAGAACAAAACAAACTTTAGCAAAAGCCTACATTATTTGTTCAATTTTTTATCCTTCATTGCTAGTACTTTATATTGGATTGAAAGTTTTATCTGTTAAGTTTATAAATTTTCCTTGACTTGTGAAAAGTATTTCTTCTATTTGATATCTGTTCCCATTAAAACTAAAGAAACACTCTGATCTCTATGATTGTTTAAATGTGTTTGAAACCAATAGATTGTTATACAGTCAACACTAGTTATGTTTTGGATTATTTAAATACATCAAACACTAACCATACATCCCATACATACGTTCAGCCTGGATTATTAATTACAAAATAATTATTTGTATAACAGCCCCACTTTGATGAGGTGTATCAGTCCTCTAACTGATGGGGTGAGTGTATGTATGCTGAAAAAAATTCTGTTCAGCCACTACAGTTACTTCATTTTGGGTTACTGTATAAAATGTTCATATATAAAATATTAAGTTTTCTATATCTGTTCATACATTTTATTTTAATACTTTCTTATTGCTAAAATGTTTGATTCAAACTTATACAATGAGAAAACTTTTCTGTTGAGCTCAACACACTACTTAGTTTTCAGAGATCAAGTCAAACACTCGGTTTTAAAAGTTTATCAATAAAAAAAGATGATAATTTCAAGACCCTTGGCATTAGCCAACCTCACACAGATCAAGTCAAACACTCGGTTTTAAAAGTTTATCAATAAAAAAAGATGATAATTTCAAGACCCTTGGCATTAGCCAACCTCACACATCAGAAGGTCAAGGTCTTCCCACTTTGCTCAGATTCTTTCATTGAGTTCTCTGTCATTTAGCTTGATTTTCATCTCTACTTTCTTGAGAGAGTAGAACTCACTGTCTTTGAGAGTGTACCAGACTATACCATCAGCATAGTGAGACTGTCCCTGTGAGTACCAGGCTGTGTGATAGACTCCATTCAGTTGACTGTAGAAACAACTGTTGTACCACCAGCCACCCTGGCAGGAGAGAAAGATGAACCTAAGTTGATAAAAGGTTCAAAGCAGTGGAAATGAAACTTTGCAAGTCTTTTTGTGTGTGTGTGCTATGTTGCTTTGGATTTAAATCAGCTGTCTTTGTTGTAGTCAAATCTTTGAGCAGTTTTCATGCAAAGTTTAAAACAAAAAAAAAAATAGGCATTAAAAATAAGTCTTTACCAGATCTAGTGCTGATGCAAAATTGATTAACAAAATATTTATAATTAGAACAATTGTATTCTTTGAATCATATCCAATATTTCTTTTGTTTACTGACATTATAGATTTATCCTCAATAGGTTTATATTGTCAAGCAAATTCAACTACTTCCAAATGCGTTTAATTCACTGCTGTACTTGTTGAAATACAAAGTATGTCACACACAAAAAAAACTGTCTAGAGACATTTCATTTTATAGTTATAGAGAAACTCATGATTGGACAAAGTTTTCAATATTATTCCTAGTTATTACAGTTATTGAGAGGAGGTGCAGTGGCTGAGTGGTAAAGTGCTTGACTTCCAAACTGGGGGTCCAGGGTTCAAATCCAGCTCATATGGGTACCAGACATCAAATGGGGAAAAGTAAATGTGGTTGTTCGTTGTGCTGGCCACATGACACCCTCGTTAACTGTGGGCCATATATCATCTGCACTATATATCGCAAGGTCTGAAAGGAGAACTATTATTGAGATATCTTTTTTTTTTCTTAGAAGTTTATTTCTAAAATATATTCACACACCCACATTCTACTGCTACAATTCTAAAAAAGAAAATGCATTAATTTTCTCTATAAACTTAAAAGTTATACTTTATTTCTGATAGAATAAGTCCTACCAATAGAAACTAAAAGAGAAAGAGTTGCTGTAAATACTAATTAAGCACAACATTGCATATGCAATTACTAAGTGCACTGCTCAATGTAATATGATTTACCTTATTCTCAGCTGCACAATGTCTCTCATGTAAATCATTATCCACGTCTTCAGTACTGAAAGCCATTTTATCATGATAGACCAATGAATCTCCAGCATCGCCAGTGTACTCTCCAACCAAAAGTTTATAATTGTCTTTCTCACCTTCAACCTATAACGGCAACAATGAAACCTAATGCTGATGGTAGTTAGGTCTACACTGAATGAGGTTTACCATATTAAATAGAAGTGTTTTCAATAGCTAGGAACCAGAACTGTTCTTACCCTGCGACAGATACAGGTGCTAATTATTAACAGTTGAATGACAAGTATATTCCAGCATATATTTCTATTTGTAAAAAAACGTGTAGCATTATGTTAAGTAATAAGACATGGCTTACATAAAATCTTTGATATTCTGCATAGAATTTTGTTCCTTCCCAAGTCCAGAAATCCACACGAAGCGTATACGATCTCTATAAAAAAAAAAAAAGTAATAGGATTGTTACCGGTATGTTTTTGTTTAGGTTAAAAACATACACATATTTATATTTTACATATGCTATCATTTATTTAAATATTTGCCTCATTTATTTTACATTAATTTGTCCTACTCTGACCAATGATTTAGTAACAATATCGACACGCGCAGGTCTATGGAATGGAGGTATGATTGTGTTGTTTGTTATTTTAGTTCATAGCTTCTGATATTCGTGCTTCAAATATTGAAACCCGACCACTTCGGTGGACGCTACAGAGTTGGCGTTTCTGTGAAAACATAAACTCTCTTTATAATCTATAGTTTTGAAAAAAAAAAATTTTTGTAGAAAAATTGTATGGCACATTCATTTAAGTCAGCGGTTCTCAACCTTTTTGTTGCCGTGACCCCCTAAAACAATTTCCCACTAGACAGCGACCCCCAACCGTATTTTTTCGTTTTCGTTCATAGGCTTGGGTAAATGAAAATTGGCTAATGTTATAAAAATCGTTCTCGTTATGTCTCTATCTGATTTGTTTGATGTAGTGTCAGTGTTATAAATGGAACACGGAATTAAAGCTTTATGTCATTGTAATGAGTGTCAAATAAATGTCTTTTAGAATTAAATTGCTAACAAAAACTTTATTTTATGACTTACATTTATGAACTTTTCTATTGCGTATTCACCATCTTCATGTGCACAGACTTGTGTGACAATTTGAAAAGTATGGCGATACAAGGGGGGGGGGGTGATATTAAATAAGGTAAACTGCATTGTCCCTATTTGTAAATACGCTAACGTTGGTTGGATTCTTGTGAGAGTCTTTGTCATCTTCAGCATCAAGTCAACTTCTTTATTTAGACTTGCTAACTAACAGGCTGAAAAACCTTGCTTCTCAAAAATATATGCCTATTGTTAGAAATGGATAAAGAAGGCGCAAGACAATGTCCAAATTGGGAAATGACTGCAAAAACGTGATCCAGAATTGTGTAACTGACAATCATTTTTAGCTGCATGGCTTTTGATGAGCTCAATAAACTCAATCTGTCTCCGGAACATCTTTAACTTTGACTTCTATAAAGTGTAAACATGATGTCTTCTAGATATGAAAGTTTGGTGAAATTTCACTCGCACGCTAGTGCTAATGTTCTATGACAGAAATTACCATTGTAGTCGGTCTATCAGATTCAATGCCCATTTTTCCTAACAGAAAGCAGATAAAGTTGGCAAGATCTAAGTTTTATTTTCATCCAGTTTTTATGCCAAAGTTGAAGTTTCATTTGATCTTTTCATACAACCCATAATGCATGTGATCCTTGCGTTGAAAAATTTAATTATTCAAGGTGACAAAGATGTCTACCATGTCGGCTATTTTCTGTGTTTTCTTTCTAAAAAGAAAAACTTCTTCAAGAAGATTTAAAAAAACAACAACACATTTAGAACCTTGCCTTTCGACAACCACGTCACATCAGTGGGAAAAAGCAGGACACGTTGAAGCCATCAGGCTCAATGTAGTGAAGTAGCTATCAATGACAAAAGACGTCTACCCTCAAACAGTGATGTTACAATCACCAACTTTAATTGTCATCTTTATCCTCTAGCAAAAATATCCTTCTTAAAAATGTCACCCTAATTTTTTCTGAAATTTTTGTTTGACGATGTTTTGCATTTTTGAAAATATAACATGTCCGGGTAATGCCCCTTTGTTTTGTTATATCAAATAAAAAATGTATACCACCTATGGTACCAACTATGCTAGTTACAAAATAAAAATTAAATTAACACAAAAAAAAAATCACATGATAAATAGATAGAAAGATTTTAAAACCCAAATTTCCGATGGTCTTAGGCGACCCCTGACAAATGATCATTCGACCCCCAAAGGGGTCGCGACCCACAGGTTGAGAACCCCTGATTTAAGTGACTGCCTTGTCGTGTGGTATGCGCTCTTGGCTGTCTGAAAGGTCCCATGGTCGTCATGCGACAGATTTGGATTAGGATGTAATAATCTTCAGTACTGAAAAGCAAACATAAAAAACAAAAGCTGATTCCATTCAGTCGCTGGATTACCTTGGCATTTGTTATTTGGTCCATGTTTTGTATTCTTGAAAAACAATATTTCTTCCCTCACCATCACTAGTTCCTTAGTCTATTGGACGTTGTGGCACATGCTCTGTCGACCGTCTCTCTCCATGATAAAATTAATGTCTCTTTCATTGACATTCCATTCCTTGAAGTTGTCTTACCATCGCGTCTGCACCTCCTTTTTAAGCAGAATACTGGTCGAGAGGCTAAGTGCGCATGAACTTGGCTTGTCTTGGCTACCTAGAAGGGGGCTCGAGGTTCGACACCCGAATCGGGCAGAGTTGTGTTTACTGAGCGCCTAAAGCAGCACGGAAAACAAACTCCTAGATACCCCCTCCTGGGAAGCGTGGTCGAGAGGCTAAGTGCGCATGAACTTGGCTTGTCTTGGCTACCTAGAAAGGGGCTCGAGGTTCGACACCCGAATCGGGCAGAGTTTACTAAGCGCTAAAGGCAGCACGGAAAACAAACTCCTAAATACCCCCTCCCCCCCACTGGTCCACAAATGAGATTGGACCAAAGCGCTCTGAGCATGCTATAAGCATGAAAGTAGGGCTATATAAAAGCTATAATAATAAAAAAAAGTATCTGATCATAGGACCGCCAAGGGTTGAATAGGCCATCATCAAATCTATCCGTTAAATTTATTTAATGTTATCACTATCTCTGAATGCTTATGTCAGCATAGCAGAGAACATGATACTGTGGGTGTTAGGACACAACCTTGTTTTACATCATTTGATATCGCTCTGATGTAGGCTCTGATGATTCTCCGCTCACCTTAACACGAGATTTTATGTCATAGTGAAAGACTCTCACCCTGGTTATGAATTTTTGTGGGCATCCGTAATTAGACATGATCTTCCAGAGTCCTCTGTGTGGTGCATGCCTGTCTGTCTTGTAGTTAATTGTTGATGACTGTCAGATTATGACAGATTACTCTGCAAATGTATGAGTTGCTTGTTCGGGTGTATTCCAGAGCAAAACAAGGGCCACCGGTTTTAACTGAAACTCCGTTGAACCCTTTGAATAAAGGTTTAATTCACAAAAGGCCACAGTCGATGCCTCTGTCGATAAAATAGGTCCTAACCCTCTGGAATCCTATCACCAACTGATTTGCTGTCTCTAAGTAGTCTCTAACCCATCTAAATCAAAGCGTCACTAGTCACGTTCAAAACCCGTCCACTATGGTGCGTCTCTACATAACTAAAAATACAAACTAGCTGTCTAACATCTGCTAACAGTGTCGAAAGCTTTTATTAGATCCACATGTAATATTATATTAATTATGTCTATTGTATGTGAAATACAATAATATTTGAGTTGTACATTATGACCCAAAAGTAAACGTACTACTAGCCGAACCCTCATTTATTTTGTTCTGTTTCAAGCTACACAAATCGTATTGCACACATTAGCACAAACAAAATAGTTCAAATGTAGCTATGTTATTAATTAGGAAAGACATCAGATGAAGAAATACCCATAAGAAAAGATTGTTTTTTGCATACTTCCATTTATTAGAGTACTTCTGTGAGTACTTTTGCTGTTCACTTCGTTTCTTTAGATACTTCTAAAGTTGGACTGAGAAAAGTCCCTCCAAAAATAAGTTCTTGAAAAACATTTGAATGACAGAAACAGAAAAATAAATTAAAATATATTTTTTTACAGGTACTTTTTTTTTTGTTTGAAAAGTTTAGATGAAATAGCATTTTGAATAACTCTTTGATTTTATAGATTGAACCAAAAGTTTGAAACCTGCTTATATATAGGACATAATCTGATTACACATTGCAGGCGATACAATAGAGAGGTAATCTACTACACTGCAGACGATACAATAGAGAGGTAATTTACTAAACTGCAGACGATACAATAGAGAGGTAATCCACTACACTGCAGACGATAGAGAGATAATCTACTACACTGCAGACGATACAATAGAGAGATAATCTACTACACTGCAGACGATAGAGAGATAATCTACTACACTGCAGACGATACAATAGAGAGATAATCTACTACACTGCAGACGATACAATAGAGAGGTAATTTACTAAACTGCAGACGATACAATAGAGAGATAATCTACTACACTGCAGACGATACAATAGAGAGGTAATTTACTAAACTGCAGACGATACAATAGAGAGGTAATCTACTACACTGCAGACGATACAATAGAGAGATCTACTACACTGCAGACGATACAATAGAGAGGTAATTTACTAAACTGCAGACGATACAATAGAGAGATAATCTACTACACTGCAGACGATACAATAGAGAGGTAATTTACTAAACTGCAGACGATACAATAGAGAGGTAATCTACTACACTGCAGACGATACAATAGAGAGATCTACTACACTGCAGACGATACAATAGAGAGATAATCTACTACACTGCAGACGATACAATAGAGAGGTAATTTACTAAACTGCAGACGATACAATAGAGAGGTAATCTACTACACTGCAGACGATACAATAGAGAG
Source organism: Biomphalaria pfeifferi (assembly GCA_030265305.1). Lineage (NCBI taxonomy): Eukaryota > Metazoa > Mollusca > Gastropoda > Planorbidae > Biomphalaria > Biomphalaria pfeifferi. Next base: position 6,317,468 of record JASAOG010000001.1, read on the forward strand.
ATCTACTACACTGCAGACGATACAATAGAGAGATAATCTACTACACTGCAGACGATACAATAGAGAGATAATGTAGTACACTGCACCTGTTTGGTCAGTAGATGAATGAGCTCATTACCAGCCCAAAATTCACCGTAGGAGTTGCCAAAGCCATATTTGTATTCTGACCAACGTCTATTGAAGTTGACCGAACCATCGATACGCCTCTGAATGACTGTGTATCTAAAAAGAGAAATAACGTCATCAATGACCCAATGACAAACTTTGTGTAAACCTTGAAATAAAATGTTCTTCTTCTTACTTCTAGTTTAATTAAGGCATTGATTTTGTCTTAAATTGAGTTATAAACCTTAAGGCCTTAAAACAGACACCTGATGTTTTATTTCTTTGTTTCCATAGAAACCCTACCATCTCCTTTCTAAACATCTGAATTGCTTTGGTAGGTTATTTATTACTTTAACACAAACGAAGGCTTGAGGAATCAATAATTCTAGATGATGTTGAATGACATTATATCGCTCAGTGGTGACGCTGTGAAGTTAGGCCTAGCAACATAAAGACTCAATGAACAAATACAGAGATGATAGACAATTCAATAACACGGAGATAAAAGACGATTTAAAGAAAAACAGAGATGAAGGACAATGAACAACTACAGTGATACCACAATGAACAACCACAGTGATACCACAATGAACAACCACAGTGATACCACAATGAACAACCACAGTGATACCACAATGAACAACCACAGTGATACCACAATGAACAACCACAGTGATACCACAATGAACAACCACAGTGATACACAAAAATAAACACCTACAGAAAGTGCTTTTTGTAAAAATACAAATACCGACATAATAGACCAAAAAAAAAATACCGACTTACAAGAGGATTCAATTAACAACAAAAGAAACAATGAACAAATCCAAACAAGATAATTGAACAAATACAAATCTAATAGACAACTAATCTAGAGGTACCTACAAAATGATGAACAAACTATCCGTACAACAATATAAATTTTATTATTAATTGACTGTGACTGTGAAGATTTTGTTGACCTACAAAAAGAAAATTTCAACACTCTGACCAAAAGAAAACAAGAACCCTACGTCAATTTTGTAACTGAAGATGAGGTGACCTTATTATAAACAAAACAAAGCTTCTGGACCAGATAAAATTAGTGGCAAGCTGGTCAAGCTATATGCGGAACAAATCTCTTTTATCTTCTCTCACATCTTTAACCACTCGTTACAAACAGGCGTTACTCCACACATCTGGAAAACTTCAGAGATCGTACCAGTAGGCTACAAAGAAACCAAAAAATAGCTTAAATGACTTCCGCCCAGTAGCAGTAACACCTACAGTTATGAAATGTTTTGAAAATATATGCTTAAACACCTTGTAGCAAAAGTCAATAACAGTCTAGACCCTCACCAATTTGCATATAAAGCAACTAGGGGAGCTGAGGATGCAATTCTATTGCTTTTGGACCAGCTCTACAAGCATCTCGATACACTCAAAACCTATGCACGAGTCCTCTTTGTAGACTTCTCCTCGGCTTTCAATACCATACAGCCACATAAACAAACTGAGTAACTTAAATTTCAGCCCCTACGTACATGTATAATGATATATATAATTTTCTGAGATAGCTGCTATAGATAAGTAGTGGATATAATTTTCTGAGGTAGTCAGTGACGATTTGCAGTTAATGTTCTTCCCAAATGTTTAAACTTTCTGGATGGTATGTTCATACTTTGCTGGTTTGATTCTTTGAAATCATTGTGTATTTGCTAGGACAAAAAATAAGAATATATTTTGTTAGGTTTAAATCTCCTCACCCTGTGTTGTTGATCATCTGGCAGTACACTGGGATCATGTAGCGACTTTTCTCAGGCCAGATTTCATACAGTGCACTGACTTGATAGCCAGATCTGTAAATGTCATGACAATCTGTAGAAGGTTTAACATCACATTTCAGATGAAGGTAAAACCGTTACAGACATGTTGAGATTACAGTATAAACCGGTATATTAAAAGTATTTTTGTTGTTTACAATATTGATGACCTTTGCTGTTATTTTCATTACAAGTAAAAACAAGACGTTTGTTTCGTTATAAATATCACTTTATTTTTCTTCTGGGTGGCCAAAATGACAGCATAATTTTAATTATAATGTTGCGTTTTGTTAGTATAGTTCCATGGTTTGACTAGCAAGATAAATCCAGTGTCATCTGCTACGTAAATATCTGTATAGATAATTCTCTACGTCGCCCAACCATGCGGGACACCACGCACGCACGCCGACTCTCTAACCTCCGATGAAAAAGTCATGGACAGAGTGAAATGATATAAGTCTTGTAAAAATACAGTTCAGTAATGGTACAGCCAGTGTTTAGGTCATACCATTGTAATGTATTCATTTGTTAGTTATTACAGTTTATCAAGGACCACGCAACATGGACTCACCTAGTGTCAAGTTGGTTGTGGTTTCTTTTTCTTAGACTCGTAGAAAGAGAGAGAGAGACTTAATAGTATTATGCATAGTTCTAGAATCGATCACAAGATTTAAGAAGGAAATACAACAAGGCCCTTTGCAAGCATAGCGACTGTCATATGTATCACCCCCAATAATGCTGCTTCTGCCCATATTATAGATCTAGATGTTTTTTTTTGTTTTGTTTTTGTTTTTACAAATATTTATTCCTTTCTCTTCCTAGCAAACGAAACAAGTTTAATTTTGATCAGTACAGTACTTTAGGGTTCGAGGAGAAGAAAAAGTAAATGAAATGAATGTCGAAGTCATAGGAACCCAGTGGACACACTTTTTTCCCCCTTTGTTTGCAATTATTTATGCAATTTGTCAAAGATCTGACATTTAGGCCGACTTGAAGATAATTATAGAACAGACTTGGATAAAACATCAACTGAATGAAGCCATATATTCTATTAATGTGGTAAATAAAGATTTACGACTAGGTTTACAAGACGTCCGGCAAAAGGAGGATATCCTACGTCGGCAAGATTTGGACTATAAGTTAAAAAAATAATAAGTTCGGACTTTTGCTCTTTTATTTACCTCAACGGCGTTTTAATTTAACAACACATTCCATCCTTCGTATCTTCTGGTTTAAACACACAAGCTTACTTAGTAGAAATCACGTATTGTCAGGCAAACTGTAGCTAAAGGAATTGAGTCTTAATATAAACGATGCTCAGCTGTTTAACCAATACTGCAACTTGTAATCATTTGTAGGACAGAAAGATAACCCTATTTACATCCCTTATATAAACAGTGGTCTTCGTAGCTATTCAAGACTGTATGTGTGTAACATATTACCCATAGTTCCTCTTCTTCTTTGGACAAAACTTATTTACTGTTCCATTCACGCCAGCGGCACAAGGACTTGTGAGAGAGACTCTTCATTGACTCAGTCACAAATAACAAAAACAAGTTGAACAAAATGTCGCTCCCTCGGAGAAAAACGTGTAGGTCTACTTAATAGATGAATTTTACAGCGTGTTTTTCTTTTCAATTAGTATACATTGTAATCCGAGTTTTAAAGCTTTCTTTGTATTTTTGTCCTCTTGTCTGTCCCCCTTTAGGTGTCCAGGTGTCTGATTAGTTTATGTGGAAAATAGAGAGCAAGAATTGTATAACTTGGGAAATCACTAGCATTTTGCTTTGAGCATGTCTCAGCAAAAATATATTATTGTCATGTAACATAAAGCTGCTATTTGCGTTTAAGTTTATTTTTAGATTGAATATTTGGAGCGCAATGTCAAGGTTGTTGACAAGTTTATTTATTTTAAACGATGACGTTCTTTCCTTAAGCTCTAAAAATAGTTTAGATGTTACCAGAAGGGGGCAAGAAGTGGTATTTCAAGACTTGCAGATTCAATGTCGAGAGAGAGAGATCTGCAACTAGAGTAAGTGAATTTCAATTAACTTGTATTGTACATCTACAGTGCATATAGTATTCAAGTGATTGAGAATCCAAAATTAAATTTCAGAATTAAAGCTTAGTATTTATTTAAAGAAGATTTCAGCTTTGAGTTTATACTTTGAAGTAGTATCTCCAGCATCACGATATTGTTGGAGAAGTCAGAAACTGTGTAATGGACGAGGCAGTACAAAATTAAAACATCAGAAACGCATTGTCTGTTCAACATGGCGTTCATCATAACATCCACCAAAGACATCCTGACAAACAGCCTCAAAAGATATCCTCTCATCTTGCACCCAAACGTCACATATCTTAGTGATTTTATAGCTAATAGAAAAAAACTTAAGATTTTCTGTTTTGTACATAAGGCTGCATTTAAAGGAAGGCAGGTAGGGCCAATGCCACGGTGATTCACAAGAAATGGGCCCCCTACAATAGACAAAAATTGAATTTCGACTGGTTAGAAACCTTTAACCCTATATTTTTGCTTTTGTACAGACAATACTTTAAATCTTACGGTTGAGAACACCGTCGTGGTTAAAAAGTATACTACAAAATCACATACGCTTCGGATTTACAGCAGTGCGTCAATCCAGGGCCTTAACATTCAAAAACTCAAAAATATATTTTAAAGATAAAATATGAATATTAAATATTTTTGTAAAAGAAGAGAATGAAATTAAATTTACAAAATACTTTTTTTTTCTTCTAAAATCTGAACTGCTTTTAGATATAGGGATTATTATTAATAAGTAAATGTCTTAAATTGTTATTAAAGCTTTTGAAAAACTGTAGGTGGCCTCTACAAAAATTGTATTCGGGGGCCTCGAGCACCTCTATTTACTTAAATCTGGACCTGTTTGTACATGTTCATTATGTATTTTGAAAATCAATCATTCATGATTCTTCTGTCCAGAAGGAGCAGCTCGAAACGTGTTCCAATCCTTACCCCGAGCTCTGTCTATCACGTGATTGACTGAGTTGTCAATTGGAATAACGTCATCGTGTTTGGGAAGGAGAAGTTCTTCGCGAGTATCTCTCGTGAGGTCAAGGTTGCCGTTTGGAAAAGTTGCCATTTTGAGTGCCACTTCCTTTAATTCTTTTTGAATGGCAGTGGTTGTGATAAAAAGTGACGTCACACTAGTCCTAGAGAGATGAAATGTGTAATGGCTTACCAAGGGTTTTTTATATTAGGAAAAAAACAACAGAAAGAGAGAAAAAGAGAGAGAGAGAAGGATATAAAAAAGTGCATGGTTCTAAAGAGATGGTATAGGAAATAATGATAGAGGGATAAGAGTGAAAGAAAGGAATAGAAGGAAAGAGATAGAAGGAGTGAGAGTAAGGAATAGAAGGAGTGAGAGTAAGGAATAGAAGGATTGAGAGTAAGGAATAGAAGGATTGAGAGTAAGGAATAGAAGGAGTGAGAGTAAGGAATAGAAGGAGGAAGAGAGAGGAAGCTAGAAGTGATAGAGAGAGGGGTAGAATAAGAAACATAAATGGAAAGAAAAGAGTACTAGAAAAGAAGGAGTGCAATATAAGGGAGAGAGAGGTAGAGAGATAGGTGAGGATTGAAGCTGAGAGAGAGGTATGAGGGAGAGATAGGTGAGGATTGAAGCTGAGAGAGAGGTATGAAGGAGAGATAGGTGAGGATTGAAGCTGAGAGAGAGAGAGGTATGAAGGAGAGATAGGTGAGGACTGAAGCTGAGAGAGAGAGGTATGAAGGAGAGATAGGTGAGGATTGAAGCTGAGAGAGAGAGAGGTATGAAGGAGAGATAGGTGAGGATTGAAGCTGAGAGAGAAGTAGAGAGTGAGAGAAATGGTTTGAAGAGAGAGCTAGAAAGTGAGTTGTCTATCGTTATGAACACCTACTCCTGATGTCTGTAATCCATCTTCTGTTGTTCAAGTTGAAACTTCATATGTTCACTATCACCAACGAGTTTGTTCAGTTTTTGTTCAAGTCGAACTTGTTTCTCAATCACATCATACAACTTTAGAGAGAAACATCAACATTGTTTTTTAGTGAAAACCAGCAGAAAAAAAAACATTTAAAAAATGTAACCTTTAAAACACTTCACGTTAATAAAAGGAAATAGCTTTCAGCTTTAAAATATGCACTTACCATGAAATACGACGTTTTGTTTTTAAAGTCTTTTATGGCAATGGTTCTCAAAAAGTGGGCCGCGGACCCCAAAATGACCGTAAGGGATCGTCAGAGTGATTAAAATTGCATACAATTAAAATAAATTTTTCGCTAAAAAGCCAGTTATTCCGATTGGATAATTAGAATACTAATCAACTCGCCCATCACTCCTGTTTAATATGTCTAAAACGAACTATTCTCTGACGACGTCATTTGTTGACGCAGCTTGGCAAAACCAACAATGACTGTTAACAGTCCTGTAATACAATTTTATTTTGCGCATGAATATCAAATGTACTCATTTCACAAACCAATCAATGTCTTTATTTCAATTTCTCTGCTTTTCAATCCAAATATCCAATTAACGTCTGTCTTTCAATTTCTCTGCTTTATCTGGCCATTCAGGAAGTAGGCCAAACTTCATTTTAAAGTTTCCAACCGACGACCCTGAGATTTCAAAGACACTTTAATCGTTCACATTTTATAATTATTATTAACTTCTATGAACTCAACTTGATTCGAGAATGTGTGTGTGGGAGAAACAACGAGCTCAAACTTTGTACTAGCCAAACAGAGTGAGTTGATATATGCTTTGTAAACATCTAATGAGTGAGTTGATAGAAGCTTTGTAAACAGAACTTATCGTGGAGGCAAATCTTTGGAATTATAGCTTTGTAAAATATCAAACTCTGGAAGAAAAAACAACTCATTGCCTGACTCATTCAAATATAGACAAGTTTGTTTTTCCTTGAGACCAAAGACTCTCATGGACTATTATCATAGCACATCATGCCTACAACTTTCATTATTTGTTCACTGAGGATTCAGACAAAGGATTCAAACAAACATGTTTATCACCAGAATTGTAAACACCACTGCTGCAGTGAGTTAGCTAAATAAAATCTGTATTGACAAAAAAAAAAACAACAGTCTGTACTCAGCATGGGAATAACTCCAATGAAGAAAACTGTTACCTGTTCTCCTTACATCTTAAATAGGAAAATAGTAAATAAAGGTATCAGCCAATAAGTGTAAATAAATCCATCGTGTTTTGATAAAGCCTTTTCAGCCTGTTCACCTGACAACGACCTAATAAAGACATTTCTGCAAGGTACTGAGCTAGGCAGAAGAAAAAGAGGAAGTTTCTTAACAAGACGGATTAATGATATCAATGATAGTATCTTATCCTGAGCATATTACAAGACGTCTTGTTATTTTGTTTTTGCTTATGGGGTAGCACTACTACAAATTGTTCCAAAAGTGATGCAATCCTATCTGGTTTAAATAAGTGAAACTTAGTACCATTCCAAAATGTACCAACTCCTGATTCAGATGAGTGCAACTTAATACCATTCACATGCACTGTGAGATGAGACAATGCATTAATAGATTTTGCTTTTTTCTACTTGATTGGATTCAATGCTAACTAATGAAAGCAGATCTAAGTTAAAAGCACATCCAGTGTTAATGTACAGAGTTGTCTTTAAGAGTACAGCAATCACTGAAAGGAAAAGTGTTCAGAAGGTAGTCAGAAATTAAAAAAAAAAATCTGCTTTGTCAGACAGTTCACATTGTGTAGGCGTCAAGGTCGCAACAGAACATACGGTATAGTAATATACATGATATCTTAAGCTAACATGTCGATTATTATACAGTCATGTGATTTTTAGTTTTATTTTCATACAAGCCTATAAATAGCAATCTTCATGTCGAAGTCTCGCATAGGTTTGCCTACACATTCGGGTATTTGGCTGCTTTGATAACACAGGCTGAAACATTATTAGAAACCATGATTGAGGTCATTGGTGAAGGGAAGTAAAAACCATGCTGGAAAGAATTGAGAGATAGCGGATGCTAAGTATGTGCACTTTTTGATTAAATGGTTTCATCTTTAGTTGTATACTCTAACTTTAAAGGAATGATATGGTCAATATATTTTGTTAAAAATAAATAGCAATAGTTAAACTTTTAATTTTTAGAAATATTTTATTTTCGTGCGAAATTGTGGATAGATAAACATCGGGTAGGCTTCTTAAAATAAATAATTTAAAGGACTCGTCCAAGACAATGCCATAAATGTGTAGTTTTCATATACTGAGTTTCATTGTTTGCATTTTTTTTTAGCTTGTATCGGGTTTGATGATATGTTATAATAATACAATAATTTAATTATAAAGCGCTGTTAACAAACAAACTGTAGGCTCAAGGCGCTGTAACAACATTACAAACACAAACACGACAGCTACAATGACAGTTAATCTAAAAAAGTTTTAAACAGATAGGTCTTAATGTTCTTCTTAAAAGTGGTGTAGCATGTTGTCTGTCTGAGATCAATGGGGAGTGAGTTCCAAACCTTTGGTCCGTGAACTGAAAAAGCCCGCAGACCGTAGCTTTTGAGGGAGAAACGTGGCACTACTAAAAGCGTTGAGTCCATTGAGCGCAGGGCTCTCTGGGGGACATATGGAGTAATCAGTTCGCTAAGGTACAAGGGCATCTCGTTGTTTTATATACACTGATGACAAAGTGTGGCGACCTTGAAATCGATTCTCGCTTTCACGGGAAGCCAATAGAGCGTGCGCAAGAGCGTAGTAGCAGAATCTTGTCTAGTTTTTTAAGGACTATTCGAGCGGCGTTGTTCTGTATACGTTGCAGCTTGGCTATTTTGTCATCAGGTATACCTGCTAGCACGGCGTTGCAGTAGTCAAGGCGGGAGAGTTTGAATGCCAAAGCTAGCGTTTTTGTTGACTCTGTTGTTAAATATGGTCGGATCTGGCCTAATCTGCACAGCTGCAGATAAAGACCTTTGCAGAGCTGACTTATGTGTGGGTCGAAAGATAGTGTTGAGTCGAAGAAAACTCCAAGATTCCGCACTACATGGCCAAAAGATAATGGCAGTTCGTAATAAAGAGAGAATCTGTGCTTTCAACTTTTGAGACATTGTTCCTAGTGACAATCTTAATTATTTCTGTCTTGTCTTCGTTCATCTTGAGTTTATTTTCAACCATCCAATCGCTCACCCTTGCAACGGTACCACTGATTTTCTCTGCCAGATGCGACACCTCTGAGGGTACTTATGAATCGTATAACTGTGAGTCATCAGCAAAGAAATGGTATAAGATGCCGGTTGGCCGTATGACACCGCTGAGTGGATATGAATACATAGTAAACAGTACTGGGCCTAGAACTGATCCTTGGGGTACTCCGTACTTCAAAAGTAAGCTTGTTGATTCTGTCCCGCTAACAACGACACTTTGGGTGCGTTCCGTCAGATAGGATCCAAGCCACTTTAGGACGACTCCTGCTAAACCAAAAGTTGCAGAGAATCTGGCCATCATAATTTCATGGTCTAGCGTATCAAGGCTACGGACAAGTCCAGCATGGAAAGAATTGATACGTGGCCTTTGTCGGAATTGTGAAGTAAGTCGTTTAGTACCTTGACCACTGCTGTCTCTGTGCTACGGCGCTTCCTACATGCAGATTGAAATTCTTCCAAGAGACAGTACTGTTCAAGATGAGACAGAATTTGCGCTAACACGATGCGCTCCAGAAGCTTTGACAGGAAGGGAAGATTTGATACCGGGCAATAGTTTTTTTTAGACATTCCGGGTCAAGACTGGATTTCTTTAATAAGGGCCTGACAAGTGCTACAATGCCTGAAGTCAGTGAAGAGTTCACAATGTTAGTAATCTTGGGTACAAGCTCATCTAAACATTCAAGGAGCCAGGAAGTTGGAATGGGATCAAGGTCACATTACTTAATGGCATCTTTAAAATAGTACTTTTGACATAATCTTCAGATACACGCTGAAACTCGCAAAAAGGAGAATTTTGAAAAATTGGATAGTGGTCAAGCTGTGATGAGAGGGATTGCATGTCATTTCTGATTTGCTCAATCTTGCCAATGAAGAATCTATTGATTCCAAGTCTTTTTATTTTTTTACAGAGTTACACTGATATATAAAGATAAAGGTGTAATTTCTGTGATCTTCAAAATGCAAAATCACATATAAGGAAAACACACTTCTGGTCTATTAAAATATTCCACCAGATTCTGAGTTTAGCGGACACCAGTAAATCACAGGAATATAACCATTTTATATCTTTAGATAATTTTTATCGTAATATCATAAACATTATCTGTTTTTAGCGGTCCCCGTAAGGGGAAAAAGCCGCTATTAGGTTTGTGCAAAATGTCCGTCTGTCACACTCAGATCTCGAAAACTAGAAAAGATATGAAAAATATTATTTCACCATCAAATGCGGCTTGAAAAGTTTAGGTGCAATGGCTACTTTTGGTTTTCAAAAGCAAACCGTTTAATTTATAAAATTAATTATGCAAGCAATTTTTTCATAAAAATACACCAATTCTAAAACAATAACGTAAATGTAAGGGAGGCAATGTTACAATATGCTAACAAAGATGGACAATGATCACTTATTTTCAGTATCACTAAGTCAAATATTTTTATAAAATGTACTAGAAATGTTTACAACAAATATAAATATTAATTAAAGGTGTTTTTTCTGGTCAACTAGCTGCTAAAATTAAAAGAAAACATTTAGGTTTACTTATAAAGGCTAAGAATGCACTTTGTATGTAAATATCACGCACATTTTTTTAAATGGACTTTTTATGCAGCGACTTTCGTGTAGTAACGTAAAGCCCGGCCTCGACATCATGTAAAACTAATTTCTGAAACTTTTTTAAAAAATCAGATTTTTTTTATTTTTTGTTTAGTGCCCTCATCAGAATAAAAAAGGTTTATTTTTGTGCGTTTTGTCTGTCGGTAGGTTTGTCCGTCACGATTAGATAAAAAAAAACAACTCTAAAAGCTATTGAAAATCTGATTTACCCTTTAATGTTCCTCCCGTAACATCTCAATAGCTTTAAGTATCTAAAACTGATTGTTCCGGATTTTTTCGTGCAATACTAATCAACGCCAACAAATGTTTGTTTGCTCTTCTAACTTATATTACATTCAATTTCCATGCTTAAACGTTGCAAAAACACAGTATCAATAAAATGTTGTTCCGTTTTTTATGTAAATAGCATATTAATGCTAAATCAAAACCTCTATAGTGACTTTTATTTCATTAAATATAAAAATGTTCCGGATATTGTTTTATAAAAAATGAATTATGTCAAATGATTGTTTGAAATCGCATAATTGACTAATATTACACGTATATTATTTGACAATGCGTCACTAATTTGATCATCGATATCAAATTGTTCCTTATTTTCATCTTAAACAAATTTTAAAAATATCGACAATAGGTTGTTCAGGACTTTAAAAAAAGTAATTTACTAGAATTGATTACTGAAAATCACTTTTTAGACATTTAATTATCTTGCTGAAACATAACATAAAAGTTTTGTGATCGATAAAAAATGTTCAGGATTTTGTTTTGAAAAGAAATCGACTTATATTACTTACAAATCGTCGCCACAAATTTCCGAATTTAGTTAAAAATCTACTAACGCCAAATAACTGTTTGAACTCCCTCTTCTAGTTAATAAACAAATAATCTTCTCATTTACGAAATAATGTTATTCCGGATTTTTATGAAAAATATTTTAACTCACTTCTCTCTTACAGTACAATTAATTTTCTATCTAAAACATAAAAAATCTAATTATCGTTAATATTATGTTCCGATTTTTAAGGAAAACAATATGCAAACACCAAAGTATGGTATGAATATCTCTCCACAAGGTTGTAGTTCTTCTAATTTTAATACGAGACCATCCAACAAATTTAATTAACGGTATTACATTTATCTGGAATTCTCTTTTTCTTTTACTATTTATACAAACATCCGGAACAATCTATTATATAATATTATACAAATTAATTGTGTTCATACCTAAAATTATTGCGATGTTTTGAAACGTAAAATAAAGGTTAATCAATTTTTAATAGCTTTTAGTTGTTGCTTTTTCTACATTAAGATGACGGACAGACTGTGACGATACGTAAACGCTTGCATATAAAAGTTTCATTTGTGCTTAAACGCTTGAGAGAAAAGTTAGATCCAATTGACATATTAAACTCAACACCCTAATAATAGTTGCAACATGTAGTGTCTCACTTTATTAAATGGACCTCATTCACCAATCGTAAACAAACAACATTTAGAATAATATGGTGAACAGTAGGAGACAGAAGGCCAGTCCGAAATTCTCCCCCCCCCCCAGGTCAGCCCGCCCTTGGTATGGGCTGAGTCACCGGATCGCGTGATATGGAAGGGACAAAACTTTCCACTATGACTCATACCGGAATGGCGGGCTAGGGGTCAGCAGGTCAGCATTCCTCTACCTGTCCCACGTGGACTGCGATCGCTCTGCTACACTCACACACACACAAACAGGTGGGGGCGCACATCGGTTTGGGACGGCGGTAATTTTAGAAATTTAATAACTTTAATCCCATTGGATCATAGCACGAATATTATTTTAAAATTCAAAATCCCACAAATCGATTGGGCCCGGCACCTCTGGCTATGCAAATGAGTTCCCAGTCTATATAAGAGGGGACGCGGGCTCCAACCCACGCTCACCCCCTCAGACAGATTTCCATATTTAGTAGGCGAGGCTGGAACTTAGTTTCTCTCATAAAGCTGCCTAAAATTTAAACAACCGTGGTAGGTTGATCTTATTTATACAAATCTTTATATGTGTATTATTTTGTGCATTTATTAATACTATGTAAGTATGTAACCTTGTATTTTATCTTCAACGCATTGTTTTTTATTGTCGACGGGCTATGCTCTCGCCTATTTTTATTATTTTATTATTTTCCTCAACCTAGCGTTGAGATGATTTAATCTAGATTCTACTGGAGCGATCGGATCTGTTACAAGATTCCGAATCGTATATTCTCTTACTAGATCCATGAATGTGTTCTGCTGTATAACATGTCAGCTTATTGTAGTGACGGCATGTGATATACCACATCTGTTTATGACATTTACAGTCTTTATAATTTTACTTCTATTCAATCCCGCTATGTTGTGAATAAGATTTAATCTATGATCATATCATTCCTTCCCCCTGTATATCTACATATTTACCCCGTTAATCATAAATGATTTATATAACGTTGCCCACTAGAGATGTATGCAACTCTCTTCTCTTATGCTGGTTTTATCAGCATATATTCTTGTTTACTTTTAAACATGTTTTTTTCTTGGGTTATCTCCCTTATTTTGTTTTGTTTTATATAATATTGAAATTCGAAGTTTAAACCTGTTGTTTACTTGTATGATCATAACATCATGGCTTATTTCACTTATAGCCTCACGTATTGCTTACTGTAGTTATTTCCCCTGTTTTATTTGTTAAATGTATTCATTGAACGGAATGAGCTCTATGCATCACATGCACAATCTGATTGATTGCATGGCATAAGAGAGTTCCTACCTATTGCCATGAGGAAGTTTCTAAGTGATTCTTTCTTTTTAGCCTGGTTGTTATTGGTGGTGCAATATCACGCACACTAGACTCGCAGTCATTTCACCACTAGAACTGCACTGTCTACACCTGCTGTTAGATCGTCAGCTTCGACTGGATCAGCAGCGTCACCAAACCTGAGCCTTCAACGTCTGAACTCAGCCCCCCCCCCTTTTCTGTCAGCGAGAAGGAATCTCAGTAGTGCCCACTACAAACGACCCTAAAGCCCAGTGCCCACTAGCAATTGCCTACGGTCCAGTGCCCAGATACTTGCCCAGTGTTCAGCGCCTACTGCCCAGCTTAAACTGCCCAGTCCAGGCTCCAGCTGTCCACAGCCCAATATCCACTACCCACTACCTACGGTCCTGTGAATACCCTTCCCACCTTTCGCTACAGACATACTCCTGTTCGACTCAAGCATCATCACTCTACAAGAAGATTCAGCTCCGAGTCCTTCCTGCATCTACCAGACAAGCCCAGCGGCCAACCGACCAGCAAAGAAAGTTAAGAACACAAAATAGAAACACCCACTCCTTCATATGCAATCGATGATGATATTAATCCACCTGAATCATTGTTGACTCACTACCCAAGCTAGTAGTGATATTGTTGTTGTTAAATAAACTTTTTTTTTTATTCAACCTATAGCCAGTTCATTTGTTCTAATTGTTGCTCGTAGTGTGCCTGTTCAATATTTACTTATGTGAGCGGGGAATCTCAAAATTACTTCCCCTAGAGTAACGAACCAAAATCATTTTAAAAACCTCGCCACACATACCGACTGACTGACAAAACGCAAAAACAATGCGGCTTTGATCCTCTTTAAATAAATTCTATTAGAATTCAGTGCACCAATGTCTATGAACCCTCGTTAAATATCTCGTGTAAATAAAGACATTTTTTTTATGGTACCGGTACTAGCCTATTGTGAGGTAATGGAATTTTTTTTTCTTTGACGTCATATAATGCTAAAAGAACGCACTCGGTGCACCAATGTCTATTAACCCTCGAAAAATTGCTCGTATTGATGAAAACATATTTTAGTCTAACTAAGCCGTGTGACGTAGTGTTTTTTTTTCCTTTGACCTCACATGGAATGAATTCTTTAAATGAAATGCTAAAAGAACGCACTCGGTGCACCAATGTCTATGAACACTTAATAAATGGCTCGTATTGATGAAGGCGATTTTTTAGTCTAGGCCATGTGACGTAGTGTTTTTTTTTCCCTTTGACGTTATATGGAATTAATTTTTCAAATGAAATGCTAAAAGAACTCGGTATAGTAATGTTTATTAAGCCTCGTTATTTGACTCGCATTTAAAAAAGGAATGATATCTTGATTTAGATCTAATCTAGATTTTTTAAACTAGATCTAGATTTTTTTATTACAGTAAATCTAGATCTGGATTTATATTCTAATAAAAATTATTTTAGAGTCTAGATCTAGAATTTCTAGATCTAGTTTAGACTAATATAGACTAGATTAAGATGTAGAATTTCAATTTCTAGACTTAAAGTGTAGATTTTGATTTCCAAACGTTTAGATCAATATTGCAATGTTATAATATACAAAAACTAATATACTATTTTTAAATTTAATGTTGCATTCAGTCTATTGATAGATTATCTAGGATATTGTTTTTACAAAAATCTTATCTAAATTACAGATACATTATTCCAAGTTGATATTTTAGATCTAGATCCAGTAGATATAGATCTTAAGAGTGCTAAATCAGAAGTTTAATTTAGGTATATCTACATTCTCATTCTAGTTCCATTTTAAAAAAAATGCCGATATCTCTGTTGATAGGCCTAACTGTGCTGACGATATCTCTGTTCTTTTCTCTTTTTTTTTGTTTTTTAATTACAAACCTCCCGTAGGACGGCGGGGGAAGGGGGGCATGCAGGGTTTGAACCAGGGACCATCGATAAATCCGAACGACAGTCCAGCACGCAGACTAAACGACCAGACCCTGTTTGTTGCCATCGTCCATCCAATCGTTCAGCGAGAAGTTAATTATTTTAAACTTTGAAGTGAACACCCGAAACATGAAAACAAAAACAAAAAACATTTTTTACAACGGCAAATAAATCTTTGAAGCATTATTACTTTTGACCATCAAAATTAAATAACCCCTTGAATATTCTTTGCGAATAGGCAGATCCGACTTTTACGGGGGCCGCCTCTGAGTGTAATACAAATTCTCTTTGTAATCTTGTTTAACTAATACATTTTTTTTTCTAAAAATCAATTGCAACTGAATTGCCCGGGCGCATTTTTTTTTAAGGTGACTGAGGTTTATTTGTTTCTTGATTTTGACTTAGCAACATTGTCACGTGATTAAACATTTCTAACAGGCACAGAAGACTACCCTTTTATTTATACAAGAGAAAAAAATATGTATAGGCTTATATTGTATGAATTCGATAAGTCACAAAAATGTATATTTTAAACATTTTAGTATTACAAAGCTTATATCAACTCTGTCTGTCTGGTAAGACACACCCAATCTCAGATCAAGTTAAAACTCTGCAGAATTAGTTCTCTTACATGCCAACACAAGTATCACTTTAAAAAAACACAATTAGTTAATTATATTTAGTAATATTTTTTTTTTTAGTATCTCCAACAAAAGGAAAGAATGAGTGATAAGGTGGTAGAATTTGAATTCGTTCCCTTTATTGTTTGTAAAAGTTAGTAAATAACCATAAAACCTAATTTCATTAGTAGCTCCCTGACACAGTAGTTACCGTGTCGGTTTGAGGATACTGAGGAGGTTTGAGGAGACTGAGGAGGTTTGAGGAGACTGAGGAGGTTTGAGAAGACTGAGGAGGTTTGAGGAAGCTTGAGAAGACTGAGGAGGTTTGAGGAGCTTGAGAAGACTGAGGAGGTTTAAGGAGACTGAGGAGGTTTGAGGAGATTGAGGAAGCTTGAGAAGACTGAGGAGGTTTGAGGAGCTTGAGAAGACTGAGGAGATTGAGGAAGCTTGAGAAGACTAAGGAGGTTTAAGGAGACTGGGGAGGTTTGAGGAGATTGAGGAAGCTTCAGAATGAGGAGGTTTGAGCAACCCTGAAAAGGTTTGAGCAAGCCTGAGGAAGTTTGAGCAAGCCTGAGGAGGTTTGAGAAGTGAGGAGGTTTGAGGAGAAGGAGGAGGCTTGAGGAGACAGAGGAGGCTTGAGTAGACTGAGGAAGCTTGAAGAGGCTTGAGGAGACTGAGGAAGCTTGAGGAGGTTTGAGAAGACTGAGGAGATTTAAGGAGTCTGAGGAGGTTTGATGAGACTGGAGAGGTTTGAGGAGACTGAGGAAGCTTCAGAATGAGGAGGTTTGAGCAAGCCTGAGGAGGTTTGAGAAGTGAGGAGGTTTGAGCAAGCCTAAGGAGGTTTGAGGAGACTGAGGAGACAGAGAAAGCTTGAGAAGACGGAGGAGGTTTGAGAAGACTGAGGAAGCTTGAGGAGACTTCGGAGGTTTGAGGAGACTGAGGAAGCTTCAGAAGACTGAGGAGGTTTGAGCAAGTCTGAGGAGGTTTGAGCAAGCCTGAGGAAGTTTGAGCAAGCCTGAGGAGGTTTGAGAAGACTGAGAAGGTTTGAGGAGGTTTGAGGAGACTGAGGAGGTTTGAGGAGACAGAGGAAGCTTGAGAAGACTAAGGAGGTTTGAGAAGACTGAGGAGGCTTGAGGGGACTGAGGAAGCTTGAGAAGACTGAGGAGACTTGAGAAGTTGGGGAGGTTTGAGGAGACTGGGGAGCTTTGAGGAGACTGAGGAGGTTTGAGAAGACTGAGGAGGTTTGAGGAGACAGAAAAGCTTGAGAAGACTGAGGAGGTTTGAGGAGACAGAGGAATATTGATAAGACTGAGGAGGTTTTAGGAGGTTTGAGGAGACTGAGGAAGCTTGGGGAGGGTTGAGAAGACTGAGGAGGTTTGAGGAGACTGAGGAGGTTTGAGAAGACTGAGGAAGCTTGAGAAGGTTTTGAGAAGACTGATTTTGAGGAGACTGATAAGGCTTGAGAAGACTGAGGAGGTTTGAGTAGACAGAAAAGCTTGAGAAGACTGAGGAGGTTTGAGGAGACAGAGGAATATTGAGAAGACTGAGGAGGTTTTAGGAGGTTTGAGGAGACTGAGTAAGCTTGGGGAGGGTTGAGAAGACTGAGGAGGTTTGAGGAGACTGAGGAGGTTTGAGAAGACTGAGGAATATTGAGAAGGTTTTGAGAAGACTGATTTTGAGGAGACTGATAAGGTTTGAGAAGACTGAGGAGGTTTGAGAAGACTGAGAAAGCCTGAGGAGGGTTGAGAAGACTTAGGAGGTTTGAGGAGATTGGGGAGGTTTGAGAAGACTAAGGAAGCTTGAGAAGGTTTTGAGGAGACTGAGGAGGTTTGAGGAGACCGAGGAATCTTGTGGAGACTGGGGAGCTTTGAGGAGACTGAGGAAGTTTTAGGAGACTGAGGAGGTTTGAGGAGACAGTGGATGCTTGAGAAGACTGAGGACGCTTGAGAATACTGAGGAAGCTTGAGAAGACTGAGGAGGCTTGAGAAGACTGAGGAGGTTTGAGGAGACAGAGGAAGCTTGAGAAGACTGAGGAGGTTTGAGGAGACAGAGAAATATTGAGAAGACTGAGGAGGTTTGATGAGACAGAGGAAGATTGAGAAGACTGAGGAGGTTTGAGAAGACAGAGAAAGCTTGAGAAGACTGAGGAGGTTTGAGAAGACTGAGGAAGCTTGAGGAGACTTCGGAGGTTTGAGGAGACTGAGGAAGCTTCAGAAGACTGAGGAGGTTTGAGCAAGTCTGAGGAGGTTTGAGCAAGCCTGAGGAAGTTTGAGCAAGCCTGAGGAGGTTTGAGAAGACTGAGAAGGTTTGAGGAGGTTTGAGGAGACTGAGGAGGTTTGAGGAGACAGAGGAAGCTTGAGAAGACTAAGGAGGTTTGAGAAGACTGAGGAGGCTTGAGGGGACTGAGGAAGCTTGAGAAGACTGAGGAGACTTGAGAAGTTGGGGAGGTTTGAGGAGACTGGGGAGCTTTGAGGAGACTGAGAAAGCTTGAGAAGACTGAGGAGGTTTGAGGAGACAGAAAAGCTTGAGAAGACTGAGGAGGTTTGAGGAGACAGAGGAATATTGATAAGACTGAGGAGGTTTTAGGAGGTTTGAGGAGACTGAGGAAGCTTGGGGAGGGTTGAGAAGACTGAGGAGGTTTGAGGAGACTGAGGAGGTTTGAGAAGACTGAGGAAGCTTGAGAAGGTTTTGAGAAGACTGATTTTGAGAAGACTGATAAGGTTTGAGAAGACTGAGGAGGTTTGAGAAGACTGAGAAAGCCTGAGGAGGGTTGAGAAGACTTAGGAGGTTTGAGGAGATTGGGGAGGTTTGAGAAGACTAAGGAAGCTTGAGAAGGTTTTGAGGAGACTGAGGAGGTTTGAGGAGACCGAGGAATCTTGTGGAGACTGGGGAGCTTTGAGGAGACTGAGGAAGTTTTAGGAGACTGAGGAGGTTTGAGGAGACAGTGGATGCTTGAGAAGACTGAGGACGCTTGAGAATACTGAGGAAGCTTGAGAAGACTGAGGAGGCTTGAGAAGACTGAGGAGGTTTGAGGAGACAGAGGAAGCTTGAGAAGACTGAGGAGGTTTGAGAAGACAGAGAAAGCTTGAGAAGACTGAGGAGGTTTGAGAAGACTGAGGAAGCTTGAGGAGACTTCGGAGGTTTGAGGAGACTGAGGAAGCTTCAGAAGACTGAGGAGGTTTGAGCAAGTCTGAGGAGGTTTGAGCAAGCCTGAGGAAGTTTGAGCAAGCCTGAGGAGGTTTGAGAAGACTGAGAAGGTTTGAGGAGGTTTGAGGAGACTGAGGAGGTTTGAGGAGACAGAGGAAGCTTGAGAAGACTAAGGAGGTTTGAGAAGACTGAGGAGGCTTGAGGGGACTGAGGAAGCTTGAGAAGACTGAGGAGACTTGAGAAGTTGGGGAGGTTTGAGGAGACTGGGGAGCTTTGAGGAGACTGAGGAGGTTTGAGGAGACAGAGAAAGCTTGAGAAGACTGAGGAGGTTTGAGGAGACAGAAAAGCTTGAGAAGACTGAGGAGGTTTGAGGAGACAGAGGAATATTAAGAAGACTTAGGAGGTTTGAGGAGATTGGGGAGGTTTGAGAAGACTAAGGAAGCTTGAGAAGGTTTTGTGGAGACTGGGGAGCTTTGAGGAGACTGAGGAAGTTTTAGGAGACTGAGGAGGTTTGAGGAGACAGTGGATGCTTGAGAAGACTGAGGACGCTTGAGAAGACTGAGGAAGCTTGAGAAGACTGAGGAGGCTTGAGAAGACTGAGGAGGTTTGAGGAGACAGAGGAAGCTTGAGAAGACTGAAGAGGTTTGAGGAGACAGAGGAATATTGAGAAGACTGAGGAGGTTTGATGAGACAGAGGAAGATTGAGAAGACTGAGGAGGTTTGAGAAGACAGAGAAAGATTGAGAAGACTGCAGAGGTTTGAGGAGACAGTGGATGCTTGAGAAGACTGTGAACGCTTGAGAAGACTGAGGAAGCTTGAGAAGTCTGAGGAGGTTTGAGGAGACAGAGGAAGCTTGAGAAGACTGAGGAGGTTTGAGGAGACAGAGGAATATTGAGAAGACTGAGGAGGTTTGATGAGACAGAGGAAGATTGAGAAGACTGAGGAGGTTTGAGAAGACTGAGGAGGCTTGAGGGGACTGAGGAAGCTTGAGAAGACTGAGGAGACTTGAGAAGTTGGGGAGGTTTGAGGAGACTGGGGAGCTTTGAGGAGACTGAGGAGGTTTGAGAAGACTGAGGAGGTTTGAGGAGACAGAAAAGCTTGAGAAGACTGAGGAGGTTTGAGGAGACAGAGGAATATTGATAAGACTGAGGAGGTTTTAGGAGGTTTGAGGAGACTGAGGAAGCTTGGGGAGGGTTGAGAAGACTGAGGAGGTTTGAGGAGACTGAGGAGGTTTGAGAAGACTGAGGAAGCTTGAGAAGGTTTTGAGAAGACTGATTTTGAGGAGACTGATAAGGCTTGAGAAGACTGAGGAGGTTTGAGTAGACAGAAAAGCTTGAGAAGACTGAGGAGGTTTGAGGAGACAGAGGAATATTGAGAAGACTGAGGAGGTTTTAGGAGGTTTGAGGAGACTGAGTAAGCTTGGGGAGGGTTGAGAAGACTGAGGAGGTTTGAGGAGACTGAGGAGGTTTGAGAAGACTGAGGAATATTGAGAAGGTTTTGAGAAGACTGATTTTGAGGAGACTGATAAGGTTTGAGAAGACTGAGGAGGTTTGAGAAGACTGAGAAAGCCTGAGGAGGGTTGAGAAGACTTAGGAGGTTTGAGGAGATTGGGGAGGTTTGAGAAGACTAAGGAAGCTTGAGAAGGTTTTGAGGAGACTGAGGAGGTTTGAGGAGACCGAGGAATCTTGTGGAGACTGGGGAGCTTTGAGGAGACTGAGGAAGTTTTAGGAGACTGAGGAGGTTTGAGGAGACAGTGGATGCTTGAGAAGACTGAGGACGCTTGAGAATACTGAGGAAGCTTGAGAAGACTGAGGAGGCTTGAGAAGACTGAGGAGGTTTGAGGAGACAGAGGAAGCTTGAGAAGACTGAGGAGGTTTGAGGAGACAGAGAAATATTGAGAAGACTGAGGAGGTTTGATGAGACAGAGGAAGATTGAGAAGACTGAGGAGGTTTGAGAAGACAGAGAAAGCTTGAGAAGACTGAGGAGGTTTGAGAAGACTGAGGAAGCTTGAGGAGACTTCGGAGGTTTGAGGAGACTGAGGAAGCTTCAGAAGACTGAGGAGGTTTGAGCAAGTCTGAGGAGGTTTGAGCAAGCCTGAGGAAGTTTGAGCAAGCCTGAGGAGGTTTGAGAAGACTGAGAAGGTTTGAGGAGGTTTGAGGAGACTGAGGAGGTTTGAGGAGACAGAGGAAGCTTGAGAAGACTAAGGAGGTTTGAGAAGACTGAGGAGGCTTGAGGGGACTGAGGAAGCTTGAGAAGACTGAGGAGACTTGAGAAGTTGGGGAGGTTTGAGGAGACTGGGGAGCTTTGAGGAGACTGAGAAAGCTTGAGAAGACTGAGGAGGTTTGAGGAGACAGAAAAGCTTGAGAAGACTGAGGAGGTTTGAGGAGACAGAGGAATATTGATAAGACTGAGGAGGTTTTAGGAGGTTTGAGGAGACTGAGGAAGCTTGGGGAGGGTTGAGAAGACTGAGGAGGTTTGAGGAGACTGAGGAGGTTTGAGAAGACTGAGGAAGCTTGAGAAGGTTTTGAGAAGACTGATTTTGAGAAGACTGATAAGGTTTGAGAAGACTGAGGAGGTTTGAGAAGACTGAGAAAGCCTGAGGAGGGTTGAGAAGACTTAGGAGGTTTGAGGAGATTGGGGAGGTTTGAGAAGACTAAGGAAGCTTGAGAAGGTTTTGAGGAGACTGAGGAGGTTTGAGGAGACCGAGGAATCTTGTGGAGACTGGGGAGCTTTGAGGAGACTGAGGAAGTTTTAGGAGACTGAGGAGGTTTGAGGAGACAGTGGATGCTTGAGAAGACTGAGGACGCTTGAGAATACTGAGGAAGCTTGAGAAGACTGAGGAGGCTTGAGAAGACTGAGGAGGTTTGAGGAGACAGAGGAAGCTTGAGAAGACTGAGGAGGTTTGAGAAGACAGAGAAAGCTTGAGAAGACTGAGGAGGTTTGAGAAGACTGAGGAAGCTTGAGGAGACTTCGGAGGTTTGAGGAGACTGAGGAAGCTTCAGAAGACTGAGGAGGTTTGAGCAAGTCTGAGGAGGTTTGAGCAAGCCTGAGGAAGTTTGAGCAAGCCTGAGGAGGTTTGAGAAGACTGAGAAGGTTTGAGGAGGTTTGAGGAGACTGAGGAGGTTTGAGGAGACAGAGGAAGCTTGAGAAGACTAAGGAGGTTTGAGAAGACTGAGGAGGCTTGAGGGGACTGAGGAAGCTTGAGAAGACTGAGGAGACTTGAGAAGTTGGGGAGGTTTGAGGAGACTGGGGAGCTTTGAGGAGACTGAGGAGGTTTGAGGAGACAGAGAAAGCTTGAGAAGACTGAGGAGGTTTGAGGAGACAGAAAAGCTTGAGAAGACTGAGGAGGTTTGAGGAGACAGAGGAATATTAAGAAGACTTAGGAGGTTTGAGGAGATTGGGGAGGTTTGAGAAGACTAAGGAAGCTTGAGAAGGTTTTGTGGAGACTGGGGAGCTTTGAGGAGACTGAGGAAGTTTTAGGAGACTGAGGAGGTTTGAGGAGACAGTGGATGCTTGAGAAGACTGAGGACGCTTGAGAAGACTGAGGAAGCTTGAGAAGACTGAGGAGGCTTGAGAAGACTGAGGAGGTTTGAGGAGACAGAGGAAGCTTGAGAAGACTGAAGAGGTTTGAGGAGACAGAGGAATATTGAGAAGACTGAGGAGGTTTGATGAGACAGAGGAAGATTGAGAAGACTGAGGAGGTTTGAGAAGACAGAGAAAGATTGAGAAGACTGCAGAGGTTTGAGGAGACAGTGGATGCTTGAGAAGACTGTGAACGCTTGAGAAGACTGAGGAAGCTTGAGAAGTCTGAGGAGGTTTGAGGAGACAGAGGAAGCTTGAGAAGACTGAGGAGGTTTGAGGAGACAGAGGAATATTGAGAAGACTGAGGAGGTTTGATGAGACAGAGGAAGATTGAGAAGACTGAGGAGGTTTGAGAAGACAGAGAAAGATTGAGAAGACTGCAGAGGTTTGAGGAGACAGTGGATGCTTGAGAAGACTGAGGACGCTTGAGAAGACTGAGGAAGCTTGAGAAGACTGAGGAGGCTTGAGAAGACTGAGGAGGTTTGAGGAGACAGAGGAAGCTTGAGAAGACTGAGGAGGTTTGAGGAGACAGAGGAATATTGAGAAGACTGAGGAGGTTTGATGAGACAGAGGAAGATTGAGAAGACTGAGGAGGTTTGAGAAGACAGAGAAAGATTGAGAAGACTGCAGAGGTTTGAGGAGACAGTGGATGCTTGAGAAGACTGAGGACGCTTGAGAAGACTGAGGAAGCTTGAGAAGACTGAGGAGGCTTGAGAAGACTGAGGAGGTTTGAGGAGACAGAGGAATATTGAGAAGACTGAGGAGGTTTGATGAGACAGAGGAAGATTGAGAAGACTGAGGAGGTTTGAGAAGACAGAGAAAGATTGAGAAGACTGCAGAGGTTTGAGGAGACAGTGGATGCTTGAGAAGACTGAGGACGCTTGAGAAGACTGAGGAAGATTGAGAAGACTGAGGAGGTTTGAGAAGACAGAGGAAGATTGAGAAGACTGCAGAGGTTTGAGGAGACAGAGGAAGCTTAAGAAGACTGAGGAGGCTTGAGAAGACTGAGAAGGTTTGAGGAGACAGAGGAAGCTTGAGAAGACTGAGGAGGCTTGAGAAGACTGAGAAGGCTTGAGAAGACTGAGGAGGCTTCTGAAGATTGGGAAGGCTTGAGGAGGCTTGAGAAGATTGGGGAAGCTTGAGAAGACTGAGGAGAGTTTGATGAGACAGAGGAAGATTGAGAAGACTGAGGAGGTTTGATGAGACTGAGGAGGTTTGATGAGACTGAGGAATCTTGAAAAGACTGGGGAGCTTTGAGGAGACTGAGGAGGTTTGAGGAGACTGAGGAGGTTTAAGGAGACTGAGGAGGTTTGATGAGACTGAGGAAGCTTGAGAAGGTTTTGAGAAGACTGAGGAGGTTTGAGGAGACTGAGTAGGTTTAAGGAGAATGAGGAATCTTGAGGAGACTGGGGAGCTTTGAGGAGACTGAGGAAGTTTGATGAGACTGAGGAGGTTTGAGGAGACTGAGGAGGTTTAAGGAGACTGAGGAGGTTTGATGAGACTGAGGAAGCTTGAGAAGGTTTTGAGAAGACTGAGGAGGTTTGAGGAGACTGAGTAGGTTTGAGGAGAATGAGGAATCTTGAGGAGACTGGGGAGCTTTGAGGAGACTGAGGAGGTTTGATGAGACTGAGGAGGTTTGAGGAGACAGAGGAAGCTTGAGAAGACTGAGGAGGTTTGAGGAGACAGAGGAATATTGAGAAGACTGAGGAGGTTTGATGAGACAGAGGAAGATTGAGAAGACTGAGGAGGTTTGAGAAGACAGAGAAAGATTGAGAAGACTGCAGAGGTTTGAGGAGACAGTGAATGCTTGAGAAGACTGAGAACGCTTGAGAAGACTGAGGAGGCTTGAGAAGACTGAGGAGGTTTGAGGAGACAGAGGAAGCTTGAGAAGACTGAGGAGGTTTGAGGAGACAGAGGAATATTGAGAAGACTGAGGAGGTTTGATCAGACAGAGGAAGATTGAGAAGACTGAGGAGGTTTGAGAAGACAGAGAAAGATTGAGAAGACTGCAGAGGTTTGAGGAGACAGTGGATGCTTGAGAAGACTGAGGACGCTTGAGAAGACTGAGGAAGCTTGAGAAGACTGAGGAGGCTTGAGAAGACTGAGGAGGTTTGAGGAGACAGAGGAAGCTTGAGAAGACTGAGGAGGTTTGAGGAGACAGAGGAATATTGAGAAGACTGAGGAGGTTTGATGAGACAGAGGAAGATTGAGAAGACTGAGGAGGTTTGAGAAGACAGAGAAAGATTGAGAAGACTGCAGAGGTTTGAGGAGACAGTGGATGCTTGAGAAGACTGAGGACGCTTGAGAAGACTGAGGAAGCTTGAGAAGACTGAGGAGGTTTGAGGAGACAGAGGAAGCTTGAGAAGACTGAGGAGGTTTGAGGAGACAGAGGAATATTGAGAAGACTTAGGAGGTTTGATGAGACAGAGGAAGATTGAGAAGACTGAGGAGGTTTGAGAAGACAGAGAAAGATTGAGAAGACTGCAGAGGTTTGAGGAGACAGTGGATGCTTGAGAAGACTGAGGACGCTTGAGAAGACTGAGGAAGCTTGAGAAGACTGAGGAGGCTTGAGAAGACTGAGGAGGTTTGAGGAGACAGAGGAAGCTTGAGAAGACTGAGGAGGTTTGAGGAGACAGAGGAATATTGAGAAGACTGAGGAGGTTTGATGAGACAGAGGAATATTGAGAAGACTGAGGAGGTTTGATGAGACAGAGGAAGATTGAGAAGACTGAGGAGGTTTGAGAAGACAGAGAAAGATTGAGAAGACTGCAGAGGTTTGAGGAGACAGTGGATGCTTGAGAAGACTGAGGACGCTTGAGAAGACTGAGGAAGATTGAGAAGACTGAGGAGGTTTGAGAAGACAGAGGAAGATTGAGAAGACTGCAGAGGTTTGAGGAGACAGAGGAAGCTTGAGAAGACTGAGGAGGCTTGAGAAGACTGAGAAGGTTTGAGGAGACAGAGGAAGCTTGAGAAGACTGAGGAGGCTTGAGAAGACTGAGAAGGCTTGAGAAGACTGAGGAGGCTTCTGAAGACTGGGAAGGCTTGAGGAGGCTTGAGAAGATTGGGGAAGCTTGAGAAGACTGAGGAGAGTTTGATGAGACAGAGGAAGATTGAGAAGACTGAGGAGGTTTGATGAGACTGAGGAGGTTTGATGAGACTGAGGAATCTTGAAAAGACTGGGGAGCTTTGAGGAGACTGAGGAGGTTTGAGGAGACTGAGGAGGTTTAAGGAGACTGAGGAGGTTTGATGAGACTGAGGAAGCTTGAGAAGGTTTTGAGAAGACTGAGGAGGTTTGAGGAGACTGAGTAGGTTTGAGGAGAATGAGGAATCTTGAGGAGACTGGGGAGCTTTGAGGAGACTGAGGAGGTTTGATGAGACTGAGGAAGCTTGAGAAGGTTTTGAGAAGACTGAGGAGGTTTGAGGAGACTGAGTAGGTTTGAGGAGAATGAGGAATCTTGAGGAGACTGGGGAGCTTTGAGGAGACTGAGGAGGTTTGATGAGACTGAGGAGGTTTGAGGAGACTGAGGAAGCTTGAGAAGGTTTTGAGAAGACTTAGGAGGTTTGAGGAGACTGAGGAGTTTTGAGGAGACTGAGGAATCTTGAGGAGACTGGGGAGCTTTGAGGAGACTGAGGAGGTTTTAGGAGACAGAGAAAGCTTGAGAAGACTGAGAATGTTTGAGTAGACAGAGGAATAGTGAGAAGACTGCAGAGGTTTAAGGAGACAGAGGAAGCTTGAGCAGACTGCAGAGGTTTGAGGAGACAGAGGAAGCTTGAGAAGACTGAGGAGGCTTGAGAAGACTGAGAAGGTTTGAGGAGACAGGAAGCTTGAGAAGACTGAGGAGGCTTTAGAAGACTGGGAAGGCTTGAGAAGACTGCAGAGGTTTGAGGAGACAGTGGATGCTTGAGAAGACTGAGGACGCTTGAGAAGACTGAGGAAGCTTGAGAAGACTGAGGAGGTTTGAGGAGACAGAGGAAGATTGAGAAGACTGAGGAGGTTTGAGAAGACAGAGGAAGATTGAGAAGACTGAGGAGGTTTGAGAAGACAGAGGAAGATTGAGAAGACTGAGGAGGTTTGAGAAGACAGAGGAAGATTGAGAAGACTGCAGAGGTTTGAGGAGACAGAGGAAGCTTGAGAAGACTGAGGAGGCTTGAGAAGACTGAGAAGGTTTGAGGAGACAGAGGAAGCTTGAGAAGACTGAGGAGGCTTGAGAAGACTGAGAAGGCTTGAGAAGACTGAGGAGGCTTCTGAAGACTGGGAAGGCTTGAGGAGGCTTGAGAAGATTGGGGAAGCTTGAGAAGACTGAGGAGAGTTTGATGAGACAGAGGAAGATTGAGAAGACTGAGGAGGTTTGATGAGACTGAGGAGGTTTGATGAGACTGAGGAAGCTTGAGAAGGTTTTGAGAAGACTGAGAAGGTTTGAGGAGACTGAGGAGGTTTGAGGAGACTGAGGAATCTTGAAAAGACTGGGGAGCTTTGAGGAGACTGAGGAGGTTTGAGGAGACTGAGGAGGTTTGAGGAGACTGAGGAGGTTTAAGGAGACTGAGGAGGTTTGATGAGACTGAGGAAGCTTGAGAAGGTTTTGAGAAGACTGAGGAGGTTTGAGGAAACTGAGTAGGTTTGAGGAGACTGAGGAATCTTGAGGAGACTGGGGAGCTTTGAGGAGACTGAGGAGGTTTGATGAGACTGAGGAGGTTTGAGGAGACTGAGGAAGCTTGAGAAGGTTTTGAGAAGACTTAGGAGGTTTGAGGAGACTGAGGAGTTTTGAGGAGACTGAGGAATCTTGAGGAGACTGGGGAGCTTTGAGGAGACTGAGGAGGTTTTAGGAGACTGAGAAAGCTTGAGAAGATTGAGGATGCTTAAGAAGACTGAGGAAGCTTGAGAAGACTGAGGAGGTCTGAGGAGACTGGTGAGCTTTGAGGAGACTGAGGAGGTTTGAGGAGACAGAGAAAGCTTGAGAAGACTGAGAATGTTTTAGTAGACAGAGGAATAGTGAGAAGACTGCAGAGGTTTAAGGAGACAGAGGAAGCTTGAGAAGACTGAGGAGGCTTGAGAAGACTGAGAAGGTTTGAGGAGACAGAGGAAGCTTGAGAAGACTGAGGAGGCTTGAGAAGACTGAGAAGGCTTGAGAAGACTGAGGAGGCTTCTGAAGACTGGGAAGGCTTGAGGAGGCTTGAGAAGATTGGGGAAGCTTGAGAAGACTGAGGAGAGTTTGATGAGACAGAGGAAGATTGAGAAGACTGAGGAGGTTTGATGAGACTGAGGAGGTTTGATGAGACTGAGGAAGCTTGAGAAGGTTTTGAGAAGACTGAGAAGGTTTGAGGAGACTGAGGAGGTTTGAGGAGACTGAGGAATCTTGAAAAGACTGGGGAGCTTTGAGGAGACTGAGGAGGTTTGAGGAGACTGAGGAGGTTTGAGGAGACTGAGGAGGTTTAAGGAGACTGAGGAGGTTTGATGAGACTGAGGAAGCTTGAGAAGGTTTTGAGAAGACTGAGGAGGTTTGAGGAGACTGAGTAGGTTTGAGGAGACTGAGAAATCTTGAGGAGACTGGGGAGCTTTGAGGAGACTGAGGAGGTTTGATGAGACTGAGGAGGTTTGAGGAGACTGAGGAAGCTTGAGAAGGTTTTGAGAAGACTTAGGAGGTTTGAGGAGACTG
This sequence comes from Biomphalaria pfeifferi, assembly GCA_030265305.1. Taxonomy (NCBI): domain Eukaryota; kingdom Metazoa; phylum Mollusca; class Gastropoda; family Planorbidae; genus Biomphalaria; species Biomphalaria pfeifferi. The sequence goes on from JASAOG010000001.1 coordinate 6,345,940, forward strand.
AGGAGTTTTGAGGAGACTGAGGAATCTTGAGGAGACTGGGGAGCTTTGAGGAGACTGAGGAGGTTTTAGGAGACTGAGAAAGCTTGAGAAGATTGAGGATGCTTAAGAAGACTGAGGAAGCTTGAGAAGACTGAGGAGGTCTGAGGAGACTGGTGAGCTTTGAGGAGACTGAGGAGGTTTGAGGAGACAGAGAAAGCTTGAGAAGACTGAGAATGTTTGAGTAGACAGAGGAATAGTGAGAAGACTGCAGAGGTTTAAGGAGACAGAGGAAGCTTGAGCAGACTGCAGAGGTTTGAGGAGACAGAGGAAGCTTGAGAAGACTGAGGAGGCTTGAGAAAACTGAGAAGGTTTGAGGAGACAGGAAGCTTGAGAAGACTGAGGAGGCTTTAGAAGACTGGGAAGGCTTGAGGAGGCTTGAGAAGATTGAGAAGACTGAGGAGGTTTGATGAGACTGAGGAAGATTGAGAAGACTGAGCTTCCTGAGCTGGCTTCCGGAAATGGCGGTCTCATCACGGATATGTGGCGATGACGGTCTAGGAATATGAGATAACTCGCCCGTAGCCAACTCAGCCTTCAGCCGCTAATAGCGTGCGGGTACTTCTCGGTTGCGAAATGTAAATGTCAAGGTCTGTCCGGATAGCTTTATGGTTGATGATATGTTTAAAATCTCAGACAGAGCTGGCAGTGGAGAGCTCTCGGTCCACGCCTGACTATCGGAAGAAATCCTTTCCGGTAGCCAAACGGGATAATGGCGCTTCGGCGCCTATTCTTTACTGGACTTCATTGATGGTGAAATGTAAAGGTGAACAAGCTCTTGGTTTGCTTATACATCTAATTCAAGTATGGAGCTCAATAATTTTTACTTTATTTTGAGCATTGACTCTCACACTTCAAAGTAATAAAATTCTTTAGACTTTTGTGGCAAAAATCGTTCTATCGTTCTAGTGTGTGATGAAGTGAAATTCCCACCCAATGTTTATTTACTTATTATTTTTTATTTTTAGTACGTTTTAATATAAGCGTTGTTTAAACAAAAATTTTAAAAAAATATTTTTAATTTATAAGTTATTCGTTTTTTTAAGTTAATAAGCGAATGTAATAATGTCACCGTCTTTGTATTCTAGTGCTACTAGTGTGGAGGTCATTTAGAGTTGTTTACCTTATTCTCCACTTCTCTCGTCTCGTTCCTAGTTTGATTCAAGGCCAGGCTCAGCTGAGAAGTGTCGTTAGAACGACCCTTGTGACACTCGGCACACAGTAGACTCTCTTTTTTCACTGCCTCAACGTCTCGTTTTAACAAGATCCATTCAGCTTTTAAGTCACCGACACTGATGAACAATTGATGAAAAGACCAAAAAATGTCAATCTTACAGTAATGAAGTTATACATGGAACTGACACCCGTCTAGTTATTGATAATTGTTCTCTTGGTTTCGACAAACATAGTCATATTTCTATAATATATCTATACTAGTATTAAATATTTATGATATATTTTCACAACTGAAGTCATATGTACGATATATCTGTAGAACTAAAGTCATATTTCTTTAATATATTTGTATGATTACAATCAGATTTGATTAATATGATTGTAAAACAGCTGCCATATTTGTATAATCTACAAGTTACCACTCACTGACTCATTGATCAAGAGAACTCTTAAACTGACGTACTGATTTGCGTTACTCCTAGACGCTTGCTAAAAACCGGTTTTGACAGATTCGCAACTTGACGACTGTTAATAGCGAAAAAATGGAAGCTTTCTATCAAACCTTTGTATTTTATTTTCGGGATTTCCCCAAACGGCCGTACTCCATATATAAAGCATTAAAAAGATATCAAGAACATAGGACTTCCTGTATATTAGGCTACTTCGTTTCTCTTAATTGAACTTTAAAACTTGCCTTACCGCACTTCCGCTTCCCTTTAAACGATGACTAAATAAAATACAAAAAAAATAATCATAATAACATTAAAACAAAAGATCTAGATTTATTGTCATTTCACTACATTCAAAAGGGTTAAAAAAAAGCACAATTAAAACAAATTGATATTTCTTTTATTTAGAGAACACAATACCAAAATAAATATTGAGTTGGAAAAGAGAATGTAGCATTCCATTGGGGCCTTCGGAAAATGTATTTCCTTGTTCTGTAGGCCTGAAACATTCTGAATAGTCAATCAATCGAAGAATGCTTAAACAGTTAAAAGTTGTCATTGTAGTAAAAAAATGGGCCGAAAAGTAATAGGAAATGAGAAACCTAAGCTCTCATCAAATCGGCCAACATTCTTGAGAGGGATGGGAGCTACATAATCTAAAAAATAGGTTAAAATATCAATAATTAGTATATATTATTTACACAAGTAAAGAATTCATATATTAATTGTGTCATTTCTCTATTAAAATTCGCCCGCGATCGCCCCTACCCCCCCCCCCCCCCCCCCCATACGGATCCGCCAGTGCTCTGATGAGGAATTTTTTTTTGAGTACTTTATAGATTGTCTGTCTTATGGGATGTTTTTTTGGAAATTTATGGTTCATTAGGGTTCAGTCACACACTTACCAGAGGGGACCTAAAGTTGTATTCCTGAACCCGGGCCCAAAGGGGCCTTGCTACGTCTCTGGGCTGCGGGATACACAGTTGAGATCAAAGGAAATCTTATGCCGAGAACAGGTGTAATCGTCGAAAAGAGAATTTCAACCGACCACCGGATGACAACGGTTATTTTTGCGCGAAATATGTAAATCACAATTGCGCAGCCATAAGAAATGCTGTACTCCTTCTTAATCTTCGAACTCGAGGACAAACCTTATTATTATCTTTTTATTATCACTTTATGTAGATTAGTATACTTCAGTATATAGGGACTTCTTATGATCCGACAGCTACGCTGGGCAAGGGGGGGGGGGGGATCCGTAAGGTGAGCTGAAAGGTGGTCGACGTAACAGGTGCGCCATGGAAATGCTGAAAAGACTATCTTAGGCGCCAACTTGCTTTAACTGACATAGAAGAGAGCACCTGGCTGCGAGCGGATGTGCAAAGTATGTAGGTCGCAGCTGGGTCTGCTTATCCACGGGAAATATTGCCTTCCTCATTAATATTCGGAGAGAAAACAAACATTATTATGCTACAGTAAAATTTATGTATTATTTTTTAACCACTTCTTTATTCTTGTGATATTTCTGATGTTTGATTTATAACTAGTAGAAATTAGACAATATATCTATAAATAGAAGAAACCATGATGAAATAAATGTGTTCTTGTCTTGGTAGGGAAGTTTTGGACTATAATGAAACGATCATAATAATCAACATTTCTGTGACTGGGAAACTAAAAACATGAACGTTTTGATTCTTTCATCTTGCATTAAGGTTATTGTTTAAATACGTATCCACTAAATCACAGGCATTGATTAAAGAAAGTTTATTATAAAAAAAATTACAACAAATTAGACATCACATCACGAAGTTTATTGTAAGCAATTATAATTCTCTTTTTATCGTGTGCATGACAGTCAAATCTATTCTCAAGACATGGTCTATAAAGTGCATTCGAGGCTTACGTCTGATTCCCACAATGTCGGAAATCATATCAAGGACATTTTTTTGAGAACATGTTAACATTTATTTTTAAGATAACAAATTAAAAACAAAAACATTTTAGTCTGCATTCTGATATATTTGTAGACATCTATTAGACGGTTTTAAAAACACTTGACAATATACAAACAAACAAAAAATCCCAGCCTTGCGTCATTAAATGCCATTAAAAAAATGAATTCAGGCTCAGAACAGTGACAAATGTCTCTCAGGAGTTATGTCTTTTTGTATCGCCTTACTATAGGGGCTATTGTCTTAACCTTAGAGTTTAATTTGTCATGCGATAAAGTTTCTAAATAGAGTGCAATCTGTTTAATGTTGAGTGTATTTGAGTGAACAGGAAGTAATTGGTGCATGTACCGGGAAGTCTTTTCAACGTACATTTGATGTGTTAGGGGTAACGCTGGCTAAGAAAATTGTTATGAACGGCTACGAAGAGTCATAACTTTGTTATACTTGTAGTACACATCACTGTAATAGTAACATAACTTTGTATATGTTTCATTTTCAGCAGTTTTGATTCAACAACAAATAACTAGATCTAGATATACCCACCTGTTTTTAAGCATTGTACCCAAGTCAGTTGAGATTCCTTGCTGTTGTGGTAGATTCATGAAACTGTCCTCACCGGACACTGAACTGCTGCCGACGTTACTACTTCTGCTACTGCGTAGCTTGTTCCTCACATTGTACATCCACCTCTCAAGGTCATTAACTCGTCTGCAACAGTCATTAACAATAGCTAATAATATTCTCGAAAAATTTTTTTTTCTCTTAAAATGATCCAACTTTACAATAGTGACTTTCCTGCGACTATAATCTAATAATAAACTTATAAACTCTCATCCAAGATTACAAATAGAGCTAGTGTTATCATACAAACATAAAAGGACCCACAAATGTCAGTACGTGACGTTTTGGCGCAGCCGTTTTTGGCGCGAGACGTTTTTGGCGCAAGATATAATTTGGCTATAATTTAATAAGCACCTTATTTTATAACAATGTTTATTTCACTCTACAATAATATTATATGTATAGTAACAATTCTAACACCGTCCAGCGAATTTTTTTTTGTTTTGTTTTGCTTATTTCATGAATTTATAATAAGTCAGATTCCTGAATAGTAATGACATGCTTCCCCCTCCCCTTTGATTCTATGTGAGTTCTGCTAAGTACACTGGAGGGCATTCTTCGATTTCTTTCCAAAAGATATTTAAAAAAAAAAGAATTGGCATCAGTTTAATATCAGAACAAGCTAAGATACTTTTAAAATATATATTTTGAGAAATTGGTTTGGGGTGACACATCTCACATTGACGCAGGTAAAGTCAAACAAATGAAGTGATCATCTCCTTCTGACTGGTCATTAAATGTGACACCTATTCGCCCCTCTCTTCTGGGCATGGCATATACTCTTTTACTGGTAAGACGATAATCTGTTTCTAGCACTTCTCGTCTTTATAAGCTTGCGTAGTTTGGAACATTCACTAATCATTTGTCCAGCACTCTGACAGACTGGCAAAACTTTCGCCATTTCATTTTATTAATTTTTTTTTTCTTAACACCTGGTGGCAGTCTATATAAACAATGACACGAAGCGAGGAAAAGACAAAAATGTTAAATCACATTGATTAATGGACATTGTTAAAGTTAACATAAAAATACATTTTGTTAGCAGACATAAAAATAATTACTCAAATAACTTATTACAAATTTAATATACAAAAACTTATGTTTTTCGCTTAAAATTGTGTTGAAAAATTTATAATAACCAGTTTTTTCACTATATTATACCAATATAAACAAAGTATACATACTCCCCCCCCCCCCCCCAAAAAAAATGTTTTAATAACTTTAACCATTTCATGCACGCATACTGTGAAGTATGGATGGCTGCCTGGTCTTGTGTAACGTTAATGATCTAACAGTAATTAAATAACAAACTTTGATACCAAAAATAACGGACACAAATATCTGTTCTTGTTCTGTGTATGAAAAATACGTCTTAACACAAACACCCATAGAAAAAAGAGATATGTCTCATTCTTTTTAAAGAAATAATACAATGAACATAAATTATAAGACCAAAACATTTCGCGCCAAAATTTCCCATGCGCCAAAACGGCTGCGCTAAAACGATCTTCGCGCCAAAACGACTGCGCCAAAACGTCCTGCTTCGCACAAAAGTAAGTAGAGTGACAAGCTTCTACGTTTTCAGAAAGTCTAGCAGAAGTTATGCAAAGCTACCAATAACCACAATCCTATCTCCCTACATAGGAAAGGCTTCCAATCATTTAAACACAATACACGAGGTCCTGCTTGTAGTCTCTGAAAACATTTTTATAAACAAGCAAACAAAGAGATTTATTGGAGTTCTGGTGAGTGTATACTAATTTCGTATGAAAGCACCAATTGGCCCTTATTGAGTATGTGTGTAAGTATAGAACAGCCTAGGTCTAAATTCTTAACTAATAATGTGGAGAAAAACTTGTTTTCGTTTTGAACTCTATATAGATCTAGAATTCTATCCATGCCATAGTCTTGTTTTGAATGCTACAAATATTCTCGCGACGTTCAGATTCTAGTCCTGCAATATTTGCCATCATATGAATTGCCGACATTTCGATTGCAACAGATGGAATACGTACTCTTAAGTCTACCTCAAACAAGGTTACAAAGATAGTTTATGTGGAAACACAAACTCAGAATCGGCCCCCGAAGTGGACCACTCAGGCAGGTAAAAGTGCAAGTTTTAATATTACACACTATAACTTCTATGGTGCACTCATTAGGAGCCTAAACTCAATTTTGGTGTAAAACATTTTAGGACGCCCTAGTCCACATACCTCTAAAGAACACCTAACATTAGTCGTGGAAAGGTAAAAGCAGTGGATCTTTGTGCTGGCTTTGAATTTTGTGCTGGCCACATGACATCCTCGTTAGAGGTGAGTCACAAAAAGTACGACTCATAGATTGCAAGAGGCGTACTTCCTTTAAGTAAAAAGTTTGTACACGCTATTTTTCCAACACCCAATCTCGGATCAAGCTAAAAATTTTACACAATTATTTCTTTTACCTGACAACGCAAGAATCAATAAGAAAAATTTAATCAATTAGTTAATTACCAATTAATTAATTAGTTACCAATAGGTAACTAATTATTTTGTTTGGTACTTTCACCAAGGTAAAGAAATTGTACTTCACGGAAGTGGTAGTATAATCTGAATGAGTCTGCATTATAGGTGGCCAAACAAATAGAAACAAACAATATATAAGTATACAATCTTCTGTAGTCATAAGTACCTCGCTAGTAGAGTGGTTAGCACGTCGGTCCGATGAGGCGTGAGCAACGATTTCGAATTTAGGTCGTTTCCCTTAATTTCTATTTATTTTATTTTTTTGTAAGTGCTTTTAAAAACAAATTGCAGTAAAATCCACCCAGATATCCTTTTCTTTCTTTTACCTCTTTTTTTTTAACTGGTCAAGATAATTGATAGAATCATAGCGTATTGAGAAAGCTAAATAGCATATAATAGCGCTAAACAAAACAATATTAATCCCACAGATTTATTGTTGTTGGTCTAGAGTCTAGATCCATGGGCGCAGCCGGGGGGAGTTAATCATAGCGTATTGAGAAAGCTAAATAGCATATAATAGCGCTAAACAAAACAATATTAATCCCACAGATTTATTGTTGTTGGTCTAGAGTCTAGATCCATGGGCGCAGCCGGGGGGAGTTTGGGGTTCAATTCCCCCCCCCCCCCCCCCGAAATGATATCCATCCCCCGCAGGGGGGATCGGAATTTAGTGACTGATTTTTTGCTTTGATTTTGTTTATTTTAGGTGAGATTTTAATACCAAACCAACATTTGCCCCAGCACAACCAAGGGTTTTTGAGTTTAAAACCCCTTACCAGGGGGGTTTTGAGTTTAAAACCTCTACCAGGGGGTTGAGTTAAAAACCCCTAGCAGGGTTTTTTTTAGTTTTAAACCCCCTACCATGGGGTTTTGAGTTGAAAAACCCCTACCAAGGGTTTTAGCAGTTAAATCCCCCTCTTCTATAAAACAAAACCAAAAAAAAAATGCAAAAACAATCCCCAAACTCCAAAAGCACAGTTAAGGAAGATTTTCTTTAAAAAACCCACTCCAAATTTAGGATAAACCCCCTCTTCAATAAAAAAATAAATAAATTACACACTCAAAATTTTGAAGGAGTTTTGAGTTTAAACCCCCCCCCCCCCCTTTCAGTAGGGTTTGAAGCCAAAAAATACCTCTTCAATAATAAAAAAGCTAATTACGCACTCAAATTGTTATGAGCGTAGCTAAATTTGTTTTGACTCAGTTTTGAGTTTAAAACCCCCGTCAGCTGGGTTGGAAGGTAAAAAAATACCTTTTTAATATTAAAAACAAAGCAAATTATACACTTAAAATTCTATGAATGTAGTCAAAGGGGTTTTGAGTTTAAACTCCCCTCCAGTGGATTTAGAAGCTAAAAATACCTTTTCAAAATAAAAAGAAAAGAAAATTACACACTCCAAAATCTATGAGCGTAGCCAAAGGGTTTTTGAGTTTAAACCCCCCGCCAGCGGGGTTTGAAGCTAAAAAATACATCTTCAAGGTAAAAAAAAAGAGCAAATTACCAAAATGCTATGAGCGTTGCCAAAAGGGGTTTTGAGTTTAAACCCCCTTCAGAGAGGTTTGATGCCAAAAAATTTCCGCTTCAATATAAAGAAAAAGCAAATTACACACTAAAAATATTTGAGCGTAGCCAAGCCGATTGTGGGTTTTGAGTTTAAACCCCTCTCCTACAGATTACTTTTTTCAAGTTTAAAACCCCTACAGATGATTTTGAGTTTAAAATTTCCTTAAAGAGCGTTTTGAGGTGGAAAACCTTTATCTATATTATTCTAAAGCAAACTACAGTTACCAAATTCTATGACCGTAGCTAAATGGGGTTTTGAATTTAAAAAAAACAGCTCCTGAGATTTTTTAGTTTAAAACCCCCAACAGATCATTTTGACGATAAAACTTCCCTTTTCGATATAAAATCTAAAGCAAACTACAGTCACCTAATTCCAAGAGCGTATTCAAGAGAGTTTACATATTTCTACCAGTGGCGGGGCTTAATTAATAAAGTGCAGTGAATAGTCATCTGCGAAATTCAAATGTAGTTTAACAAAGACAGCTAAGACAGATTTTAGGAGTCAGTTATAGAGATCGGGTCTAAATCAAGGAAATGCTAAGCCGAACTGGGAGTCGACCCTTTAGTAAGATTGTGACAGAGCGTCGCATGAGGTTTGCGGGACATGTTCTCCGACAAAATAAAATTACGCATAATAAGAGTTGCGATGACATCCTATTAAGTACAACTTTGCTACACACATTCATGGAGGTCCTCAGAGCAGGTGGGAAGAGGCTTCAGACATTACCATTGACAGATTTGTGTGGAAACAGCTTGACGGAAATGCGCCTAACGGCGCGGGAGGGTCTAAGTCAGTAAGAATAGCACATTACGTTTTTGAAAATAAACTTTTAATAGCATGAAAATGCATTGTAGATACCTCAGAATATGCATTTTGCTGGCTTTCAATACCAGAAAGATTGCTTGTCGACGGGCTCCGCCCCGCGCTGGGGGAGCTCCTAGCGCTCCCCCAGACCCCTTGCTGACAATAGCGGGAAGTCATCAATTTTTCTACAAACTCCAGGAAGAAAATCTAGGAATCCTCCCCCCCGAAAAAAAATCCTGGCAACGCCCATGTTTAGATCTATTACAAATTTAATTATATGACTGATCAAAAGTAATTGATACAGTTACATTTCGTATAAGCTTTTTTAAAAAGTTGTTTTTTTTAAAATGTTTTTCTTGTTTTTAAATTGCATTCATACATGTTCGTAAAACATTTTAGCAATTAAATGTCGAACAAAAAAACTTAGAGATGATTCTAAATGTGTTTCTTAAAATGAGTAGATGTGGAAGTCAGAGGATAAACAACTCAGTTTACTTTCAATAACCTACGCCCGTGTCACGTATCAATTTAAAATAAACCCAAGTCTAGGTTATTTAAGTTATATATCTACGCACAGAATTTCCTATGACGTAAGCAGACATCTATCTATCAATCAAATGAAACGCATGACACTTGACAGGAAATTATTAGATAGGTTGAAGGAGATGATTTGATTGGCTAAAGCCAAGTGTCTAAGTAGAGTTCAAGTAGAGGTCAAAGGAGACGCGGGAGCTAGAATAAAGAAAAACTTCAGTCGTGTCGAGATTCTTATAGAGATAAGACGTACTTAAGTTTTGAGTTAGAATTGGTAGAGATCAGTCTTGTATTTGTATTTAATCTAGTAATAAATTTGAATATTTTATTTTGATACATTTTACTATTGTAAATACTGTATATTACAGTGATTCCTAGTTTTTGAATTAAAGTTCTGTATTTAATTTAAAAGGATTCCCTTATTCAATTTCTAAGATAGTATTTCGATCTAGAGATATACATCTACATAATCCTCGGCATCACAGTTACAAGATACCAGCACCCCTGATAATTCGGCAAAGATCAACAACGAGCTCAACTAACAAGAGAGAAACTTACAAACAGTGACAGCCACGCTCTTTAACAGTGATATCTTTAACCGTGATAGTCCGAAACTGATCCAAATTAAGAAGAATTATTATCGAAACACGCATAGCTTCATAGAACGTTTAGTTTTAGTTCAATAGTGATATCATTAATTTTTAAACCCAAATTTCTGCATTTTCTTAATAAAATAATTATGGGATTCCTTTAAATTTTTTGACCCGCTTTTCAAAAAGTTTTCCCATCACTGTCTTTCACAGTTGATGGGTCGAAGCACCCGCCCCTGGGTACACCTAAACTTTGCAAGAAACAAATGATGCGGTAACAGGATTTTTAATAGCTCTTATAGTTTTTGAGATCTAACCGCGACAGACGGACATACAAACGACACGAAATAATTGCGCCTTTTCCCCTTACGGCAGCCGCTAAAAAGCCTAGAAAGAAAAAACGTTTTAAAAAGGTGTAGCATGAATTCCTACATAGGAATAAATTATTGAAACTTTGTTGTTTTAAAAAATTGAAGAGTTTAATTACAACTGCCAGAGTGTGTCACGTCATGGGGTTAATTACAGTTAGTCTCTAAGCTTGATGTCAATACAAGAATCAATCATTTGGTTCAGTTTTACTGTATGGCCAGGGTTACATTTATTATTATGGACAATCTGGAATCATGTACATCAATAAAAGTATAAAAAGAACAACTAATATAACATAATATGGTAAACATTATTTGAATATTTATAATACTGTATTAAACAATTAATATTTGAAACTCTTTTTTTTTACTCAAACATTTTTTTATCATAAAGAAAGAGCAACTTTTATGCCTCATCCTCTCCACCCTTTTGATCATGAGCAATTGTTGCCACTTATTTCATTACTAATTCATATACAGCCGTTTGCATATGTATAATTACATTTCAGGTAATCGATGTCATTGTATACAAGATTACAAAGAGAAATTATGTTATCACACAAACTCAGAGGCGGGTCCCACCGAATCGGCCCAAGGATAATGAATATTCAAGGCATGGTCTAGTATTGATTGTTTAAGTAATAATATTCCCATGATTTATTTCGCTTTTTGTTTTCACTTGAAAGCACGGGACAATTTATGGTCAATAAGAAGACTTTAAGACCTTTTGACTTTTGGGAAGAAAACTAAATGCAATATAAATCAAAAGAACGATTTTAAAGAATCATTTTGACGTTGTTGTTTTTTAATAAACTAAAAGCAAACAACGTATTTGATAATGATATGTCTGCTAAATTTTACATTGATTCGATGATGCTTAAAAAAGTCTATTATGGAATCGGAATTTGAACTTCGATTTTTAAATTATCTTTTTCCATTTGAAATATTTGTAGAAGTATCTACATATATGGATTGTCTTGTAAGGCTTCTTGGGTATTCAAATTCGGGCAGATGCAGTCTATTTATTCGCCCGTCGAACGTCTCACCCAACCACTGGCGGATCCAGGAGGGGGGGGGGAAGCAATAAAGGCGATTGCCCCCCCCCCCCCATTCGACCGCCCCCCCCCCCCCCCGAAGGAGGGTGCGGGCGAATTTTTGCAAAACATCACAAAATTTGCATACGAATATATTACTTATGTTAATAATATATTCTTATTATTTATATTTCAAACTATTTTTAATTTTTTTCGCCCCCTCTAGTATGTTGGCCGATTGGTGGGGTGGGGAGGTGACGATGGCATCAATCCCGCCCCCCCCCCTTTACGATAAATTTTCGAGTGGGGGGGGCGGTCCAATTTATTTGTAGAAATCCCAGCTTGTTAACAGAAACAATTAAATATCTATTTGATTAAAACTTGTTATTGATATTTTAACCGATATTTATATTGTGATTCCTCTGTTGGCCGACTAGGTGGGGGGGGGGGGGGGCTAATACATCTACTGCCCTTCCCACCTAAACCCTTTGAGTGGGGTGGGGCGTTGTACTTTTGTGGAGAAATCATTGTTTGTGAACAAAATTAGTTGAATATCTATAAAATTTTTATATTATGTCATTTTCCTCTGGTATCTTAGCCGACTCGGCCGGGGGGGGGGGGGGGGGGGATTGCATCTACTGCCCTCCCCACTCTGGCCCTTTGAGTGAGGAGGGCGGTCCTATTTTGATGGAGAAATCATAACTTGTGAACAAAATTAGTTGAATATCTATATAATATAAGCTACGTATTGATATGTGAACCCATTTGTATATTATGTCGCACCACACCCTAATCTCAAATTTTATCATAGTAAATATAAAATGAAAAAGGGTTGTACCAGGTGGGAGAGGCGATACATGCAATAGGCGTCTGCCCATCGGACAAACCAATAATTTTTCAATGTATTTTCGTTAAGAAATTACAAAACAAAACAAAAAAAAAAACATCTGTCACTTATATAATTTTTATATGCTATAAATTAAATTCTTATATCGAGTCCCCCACCCCCTTTTCTTTAATACCAAAATGCAATCATAAGCAGAAATTATAAAAAGGAACGAGGACTCTTACTAGATTAATCGATTTCACTCTACCGCCCCATCTTCTGACTTTTTAAAACATAATAGTCAAATATGGCAACAGAGTTTATGTAATTGTACATGAATTTATCATAATTATTTTAAGACAGACTTTGTTTTGGAAAATTGTCAATTTATAAGAATTTTTTTTAGTATAGATGATATGAGTTCTGAGCCCAAATATTTTTTCTTAGTCATCATTTTCCAACCTTTACTCCATCTGATATTTTTCTACTGTATAATTAAATTTGAGACTATAACTGACAATTTATGATTAAATCCTAAAAATGACGAAAAAATTCTACTTTCCAATGTTTCCATATTGAATGTGCGTTTAGTGCATTATCACTTTACTTCTATTTACCTATCCATTTGTTCCAGTTGCAAGTGTAACTTGGCTGTAGTCTCCGAATATTTCATCTGTTGCAGCTCGTCATCCATTTCATTCATTTGTATTTGGAAGACACGTTTGTCCACTGAGTAGGTCCAGTTGCTGATTCGATTGGACTCTTCTACCAATCTCATCTTCATTTCAGCAATCTGTAGAGAGATTTAAGTTAAGTCTTTAGTTTTACTTAAAACATGATTGTCACGAGGTGTACGTTGTAATGACACTATAGCAAGACGCGTAGAAGTTTGGATAGAATCGGGTATTTTCTGAGTGACGCGACAGAACATTAAAAAAGTTAGAACGGAAATAAGAAAAGAACGACGACAAAGGAGACTGGCTTGTAGTAATAGAGATGACGTCGACTGTGTCCTATTATGTAATAAATTGTTGTTTAAGTTAATATCTGTTGGATATCGTTTTTAAAAGACTCGCTTTTAGCATCTCACTAAACTAGATCTATAAGATTGATCAACCAATTATATCAAGTTCATCAACGCATCAACAACGTCAAGGTCGCAAAGGAAGTGTAAACAGGAAGCTGATATAATACACCCGGAGCCTAGAACTTTCAAATCTCAAAATAGAATATTTAAATATGTAAGGGGAGATAAATTGTTTTCTGTACCGGACAGTTGTAGACGTTTATATTTCTAATTAAGCTTGGTAACCTAGAAACTAGAGATGGGAAAAAGCGAGACCGAACCGAACGAACTGAACTTGAACCTCACTTACTATCGAACCGAACCCGAACTGAATCAAGATTTACAATTAGCACATTCTTAAAATACATTTCATTTCACATTAACAACAATTATTGCTTTATAAGTAGGCTAAGTGTATTACACAATTTGAACCTATGGGGTCTAAAGCTAACGTAGGTGTAAAAGCAAGACATTCTTCATTAAAAATCTTCTTGCTTAGACTATCAAGAACGACAGTCTTGTATTTGTTACTGAAAATGTAAGTAATATGAAGATATCTTATCGCATTGATGTTAAAATTAACTAGTCATAATTTGAGGTTGGCTATTAAAAAAGCTTTCAAATCCCCTGTGATGATTTAGTTCACAGTATCATCAAGACTTTTAAAAAGTAAAAGTAGAATCATTCAGTAACTAGAACACTCTCTTAAACAGAATGTCCCTACTCGTTGGAATGGTCATTTCTAAACACACAAATATAGAACTAAACAATGTTAATGAACAATTACAATCAGGCAATATTTTTTTTGGAATCCATTTCACAACTCTACTGGGCGACTGTCACTTGACAATGTGCCGATATCCCCTGATGCTATTCCATCTTCGATCAATCTGTAAGACAGTGACAGTATGCATGATCTAAAGCAGCTCTCCTGTCCAGCTTAGATGTAAAATATATTATTCTCCCTTTGTCAACACTTTTTAAGTCTTATTCAAAATATTTGTGATTTGTGATCGCGAATTTGTTTACAGAGATGCGTAATATGGTAGACACAATTATGTATTCTTCAACACACCAGGTGATATGAAAGCACTCAGATGGAGCACATATTGACAATTTTGGTGAATTCAATCATTCAGTTCAACAGCCGGTTTCCAAAATTAAAAAAAGGAAAGTTGACCCTGAATCATAAGATTTATTTGCAGACTCTAAGACTCAGTTTCTAAAGCTGAAAGTAACGACAAGAGAAGTGAATTTAAAAAATACTTGGCACTGCTCTTGAAATCTTGACCGACTGCTACGCCTTTTGGAATGAGTGAACATTTGAACATTCTGACTAAAGCGTTGATGGCTATTCCTGCCCCAAGCACTACCAGTGAAAGGATATTTATAGTGTGTTGTGTGACGATGAGAGATCTCAGGGTTAGGCTAAACCCAGAAACATTTTCCTGGAGTTAGAACATTGCTGATATTCTCCAATACAACATGCAGCCCTGCTAAACTGATTGTCCGCTACTTAAGAAACTATTATCTGTGTTTAACGTCAACCTCAGTTCACGTTTTCTAGTCTGGATTGTGTATTGATGTTGCTTGATATATAGTGTGTGTGCGTTTGTAAATTATGAGTGAGTCTGGTGTGGATTTATATTTTGGTTTTCTATAATTATAATGTTTTGTTTGGTGTAAAGCACAAATTGTAACACAAATTTCATAATGGATAATACAGATTATTATTATTGTTAATATTATTATTCAACCATTTTATCTCTGAAATACTTTGGACATTGAGTCACCAGATTTTATTTACACTACTATACAAGGCGTATTTTCCACCCAATTCATTTGTAACAATGCACAAAACAATATTCTAGAGTTCATTTGTTGTTGTATTTTTTATATCATTTGAATTACTAGTTTTGTAACCTAATTTTGCTGCCTACTACAGTAGAATATATATATATATATATATATATATATATATATATATATATATATATATATATATATATATCATGGGCGTAGCCAGGATTTTTTCCTCCCCCCTCCGCAAATATATATATATATATATATATGTGTGTGTGTGTGTGTGTGTGTGTGTGTGTGTTTGCATGTGTGTGTGTACATAATTAATCTTTATTACATTCTGACCCTTCATTCTTTTGGAAGACGTTTATTGTACCCTACAATAGGTTCTTCCTGGAGTTAGACTCCCAGCCATTGCCAGCAATGGGTCTGGGGGAGCCCCGCCGCCAAGCACTATTTTCGGTATTGAAAACCAACAAAATGCATATTCTGATATATCTACAGTGCATTATCCTGCTATTAAAAAATTTATTTCAAAAATTTTATGTGCTATTCTTA
This sequence comes from Biomphalaria pfeifferi, assembly GCA_030265305.1. Taxonomy (NCBI): domain Eukaryota; kingdom Metazoa; phylum Mollusca; class Gastropoda; family Planorbidae; genus Biomphalaria; species Biomphalaria pfeifferi. Next base: position 6,361,829 of record JASAOG010000001.1, read on the forward strand.
CTGACTTAGATCCTCCCGCGTCTTTCGGCGCATTGGGCGGCAAGCTGCTTTCACAAAAATCTGTCACTGGCAATGTCTGAAGCCTCTTCCCACCTGCTCTGAGGTCCTCCATGAAAGTTTGGCGCCAAGTTATACTAGGAATTCCCTGAATTCGCAACTCTTATTATGCGTAATTCATTTTGTCGAAGAACATGTCCCACAAACTTCATGTGACGCTCTTTTAAAGCCTTACTAAGGGCTCGACTCCCAGTTTGGCATAGCATTTCCTTGATTGAGACCCGATCTCTATAACTTACTCCTAAAATCCGCCTTAGCCATCTTTCTTTAGTCTTTTTTCAATTTCGAAGGATGACTATTCACTGCACTTTATTAATGGACCCCAGCCACTGGTAGAAATTTGTAGCCTCTCTTGGCAACGATCTTGGAATTAGGTGACTGTAATTTGCTACAATAGATGCTTAACTGAGGAAAAAGATGTGTTAAAAAGATGGACGGAGTGCTGTTCAGAGTTGTATAACTTTAAAATCTCAGGAGATACAGAGATACAAAATGTCCCGGCAGTATCCAACATTGACGACTATCCGATTCTTCGCTCGGAAGTAGCAGCGGCAGTAAAAGCCCTGATAAAGGGAAAATCGGCCGAAGTTGACAACATTCATGGTGAACTTCTACAGGCGGGAGGAGAAACCATGATAAACGCACTCTATACGATTTGCAATAAGATCTGACAGTCAGGAGAATGGTCCAAACCCTGGAACCAATAACTCATCATAACCCTTCCAAAGGAATACAATGTACAACTCTGTCAAAACTATCGCATCTCCAGCCTCATAAGCCGTCACAAACCAAGAGATTAGAGACAGGGTTACTGCAGCGATCGGACCCCATGATTACCTGCTAACTATTGTAAAAAAACGTAAGCTTAAATTTACAAGATCTGCGGGTCTCGCAAAGACCTTCCTTCAGGGAACAGTACCAGGAAAAAGAAGAAGAGGCAGACAGAGAAAGCGATGGGAGTACAACACAAAAGAATGAACGGGCCTACCATTGAAAGAGGTTTTAAACAAGGCCAAAGACAGGGAGGAATGGAGAAAGACGGCCGACAAGTCTTGCTTGGTGCCCCAACGGTCAAACATACTAAGAGGATAGGTAAAGGTAAAATTTAAGTTTGCTTTGGATTTTATAGCGAAAGGGGAAGTTTTATCGTAAAAATCATTTGTTGGGGGATTTTAAACTAATTTTAAACAAATTCAAAACCCCCTAAGCTACGCTCACAGAATTTGTTGAGAGTAGTTTACTTTCGAATAAAATTGAAGAGAGAAATTTTCAACCTCAAAACTCTCTGTGTGGGTGTATTTAAAATCAAAACCACCTGGAGGGGTTTTAAACTTTAAAAAAAGCCCCCTTGAGGAGGGGGTTTAAACTCAAAACCCGCCTTGGTTTGGCTACGCTCATAGAACTTTGAGTGTGTAATTTGCTTTTTTTTATATTGAAGAGATATTTTTTTTAGCTTCCAACCCCGCTGAAGGAGGGTTTTCAACTCAAAACCCCTTTGGTTACGCTCATAGAATTTTTACGGTGTAATTTGCTTTTTTTTTATATTGAAGAGATATTTTTTTTAGCTTCAAACCCGCTGGAGGGGGTTTAAACTCAAAATCTCCTTTGGCTACGCTCATAACATTTTGAGTGCGTAATTTGCTTTTTTTATATTGATGAGGTATTTTTATAGCTGAAAACCCCGCTGGAGGGGGGTTTTAAACACAAAATTCCTCTTGACTACGCTCATAGAATCTAGTGACTGATGTATAGATAGTCTTATATTGAAGAAGGGGTTCTATCGTTGACTTCGGAGGGGGTTTTAAAATCAAAATCTTCTTTAACTGTGCTCTTGGAATTTTGGGATTGTGGTTTGCATTATAATTTTTTTTTTGTTTTGTTTTATAGAAGAGGGGCATTTGACTGCAAAATCCCCTGGTAGGGGGTTTTAAACTCAAAACCCACTTGGCTGCGCTGGTTTAGTATTAAATCTCAACTAAAATAAACAAAATCATAGCAAAAAATCTGTCACTAAATTCCCATCCCCCCCCCCCCTTTACGGGGAGATTTCATTGTAAGGGGGGGGTTGAACTCCAACCCGCCCCCTGACTATGCCCATGATATATATATATCTATATATACAGAGAGAGAGAGAGAGAGAGAGAAAAAATGTGTGTGTGAGTGAGGGAGAGAGAGCATGAGACGTAGACATGGTGTGAATGAAGAAATATTCAAAATATTCATTTCTAAAACATTGGTGGACAAAACGTCAAGAAAACTGCAAGATCTCAATAAATAAACTCATAGAAGACATTGTGGTAATTACATTCAGGGAAACAAAATTAGATTTATTACATTTTATGTTTGTTTTACTTCAAACAATTAGCTTTGCATTTCTTGGCCATGACGAATTAAATGCAAGAAATATCTATCTATCTATCAATCTATCTATCTATCTATCTATCTATCTATCTATCTATCTATCTATCTATCTATCTATCTATCTATTTATCTATCTATCTATCTTTCTTTCTATCTATCTATCTATCTATCTATCTATCTATCTATCTATCTATCTATCTATCTATCTATCTATCTATCTATCGATCGATCTATCTATCTATCTATCTATGTCTGTTTGTCTGTCTGTTGTTTGTCCGTCTTTCTGTCTGTTTTCCGTCTGTCTGCTTAGAGAGTTACTAATACATGTATAAACATGTGAACTTCTCTAGTTGCTACTTTAACTGGACATTCATATCATTTTCGCGGAGTAGAATTTCTATTCGTCAACTTCGGTTTAGTTTTGCCGTATAATTTAAAACATAGTTATTTATTTTAGTTACGGGTAGAGGCCTATATGTTTCCTGTGCCAGGACTTTATTGTGCTAATTAACTTGTTGATGCACAAGCTGTTGGATATTTTGTTTTGTGAAAAATGGAAGACTAAAATGAGGTGTACGTAAACTCTTTTTTCAGGCTCTAAGGGGAGTCGCCCCAATCAATCTTTTCTGTCTTAGAAAATAATGATCTTTAGTTTTCAAAGTTTAGAAATAATGCAAAATCTTTTCTCGGATATTCACGCTAATATAAGAAACAAAGCCATTTCCGGTTTGTTTCCATTGAGATAATGTTTCAAAAATCCTAGATGGAAATAATTCATGTTGATTTAAATCATCTCATTAAAAAAAAATTGATTACCTAGATCTTCTATTTTATGTATCTAAAAAATGCAAAGTAATAATTATGAGAGGAGAGTATTTTTGATGTTCAATTACTAGATCTAAATCTAAAAATTAAGTTATATGTTACATAGGTTAGGGTTGAAAAAACAACAACTCTACTTCTTTTAACTACATTACAAAACAACGCCTTCATCCAACTTTCTAAACAATTTTCAGTGTTAAATCTCCATGTCCAGTCTAGATAAAGTATATATATAAGTCTATGGGCCTACTATAATTCACACTTTCTTGACAGTAAGAAGTTGGTCAAAAGCTGGAACGTGGTGAAAGACAGTGGCGTCACTAGGGTCGGTGTCACCCAGTGCGATAATCACGGGGTGTTACCCCCCCCCCCCCCCCCCCAGGAAAAAATAATCACTAACACTAAAACTGTAAACTAATTCATTGATGCTTACACACGAAACTGGTTTTCGATTCTATTTTAAAATTTTTTTTTTTTTTTTATTTTTTTTTGACATTTTATCAAAAGTTATTACACAAGTTAAAAACGTACAATTATTGAATTTAGAAACATTGAGTTGAATTTTTTTTTTAAATTAGAGATTATTTAAGAACTCCTTACGGAATTGGTTTTAAATTATACTAGTCAATACTAGTGTTTCTCAGCTGCTTCATAAAAGACAAATCCAGCATTAAAAAGGTTTACGTCTTGCAAAACATCGTCGAACAAAGGATGTTGATCAGTTTTGTAGATTTAAAAGAGAGTTTGATAGCGTCCATCAGAACCATTGTAGAAAATTGCAAGAAAATAAGGCATCTTGCAACAATTTGTCCAGATTCAGAGACATGCCTAAAGCAAATCAAGCTGCTGTCTCACAACAGACGATGGATTTCTTCAACATCAACACTGATATGAGATTAGGGTTTTATTTTATCCTAATTTCCCTTTCTTGTAGCCATCAAAGATAAACAGGCTGCATTCGGGTTCCCATGGCGTAAACAAAATCGAGCTGGATTTTTCAGACGATATAACATTACTTTGAAATACAATTAAATGTATACACGAGACTACGGATAAAGACGCCCTCAAAGTTATGCATATTGGGTTCAGATTACCCCAAAGCCTCATCAAAATTGGTCATACAGATCTTTAACAAATAGAAATGTTAACCTTTTTAGGCACTGTTATCACAAGCAATGAATTTGCATATCATGGGTGTTACATTTTGGATTGGAAAGCAGGAGCCAACTTTCAAAAAGTATGGCCTATCTGAACAAATAAATTAATTAGCCTGGAGATTAAAATCCAACTACACAATAAAATCATTGTCCCAACGGCCACCTATGCTTCGAGGCGTGGAAGGTTGAAAAGAGGCTGAGCAGTGATGGCGGAGATGGATCCTACAAATAACATGCCGAGATAATGTTAACAACAGAGAAATATTTTACCGCACATGGAAGTGGCGACTGAACGTAGATTAACAATGGCGAGACCTATCATTAGACAAGACAAAACATGAAACTCGAAAAGAGGAAGGCAAAAACATTGATGCTCACGTCTAACATGGCATCACACCTTTTTAGAGGCCCCGGATTTTCTGGGCACCAGCTGGGAAGTGGCTGTGGAAGTCACCTTAGACTGTGGAGAGAGCTTACAGTTATATGCGTCGAACGGCGCACAAGGGGCTTAAGTCTAGGTGTTTCTCAACATTTTTTACAATAAAAAATCTTACGCTCGCCACTTAAGTTCACTTAGAGTAGTCCGGGGAGAAGCCCCGGTCGCCAATCGTTTTTCTACATTTCTGAGTTTCAGAAACTCTTTTTTCCTGGCGTGATCAATGCATTATTTCTCATCGTAGGAAGATTACAAGTCAAATAGAATTAAATTAAGAACATTTAAATTGGAACATCTTGATACTGAACTGTGAGAGACATTCGAGTTAGTCTTTTTTTTTTTTTAAAGTTGAATTTCGGAAAAGTGTATTTTTCCCAATCGGGTGTCACCCCATTGATGGGTGTCTCCCGGTGCAGCTCGCACCCCCCGCTCACGCCTAGTGATGCCACTGGTGAAAGACACAACTAATGCAAATGTTTGTATTGAATGGTAGCAATGTAAGAGGAGAAATAGCTTGAAGATTGTGTTGGCATCAAAAGTTGTTGAAACACTTTTAAAGTAGTAAGCCAGAAGTTGTGGGATATAGTTCTCATTCGGGACCAAAGCTGGAATGTTGAAGATGGAGGAAGAAAAATTAAATCTCTTTTGTCAAGCTAACAATTTAGTGTTATGACTGGTTAGCTCAGATGATAGAGCTTATTTAGTGTTATGACTGGTTAGCTCAGGTGATAGAGCTTATTTAGTGTTATGACTGGTTAGCTCAGACGATAGAGCGCATTTAGTGTTATGACTGGTTAGCTCAGATAATAAAGCGAATTTAGTGTTATGACCAGTTAGCTCAGATGATAGAGCGCATTTAGTGTTATGACTGAATAGCTCAGACGAAAAAGCGCATTTAGTGTTATGACTGGTTAGCTCAGACAATAGAGCGCATTTAGTGTTATGACTGGTTAGCTCAGACGATAGAGCAAATTTAGTGTTATGACTGGTTAGCTAAGACAATAGACACATTTAGTGTTATGACTGGTATGCTCAGACGATAATGTGCATTTAGAGTTATGACTGGTTAGCTCAGACGAAAGAGTGCATTTAGTGTTATGACTGGTTAGCTCAGACGATGGAGTGCATTTAGTGTTATGACTGGTAAGCTCAGACGATAGAGCGTATAAAGTGTTATGACTGGTTAGCTCAGATGATAGAGTGCATTTAGTGTTGTGGCTGGTTAGCTCAGACGATAGAGCGTATTTAGTGTTATGACTGGTTAGCTCAGATGATAGACCTTATTTAGTGTTATGACTGGTTAGCTCAGACGATAATGTGCATTTAGTGTTATGACTGGTAAGCTCAGATAATAGAGTGCATTTAGTGTTATTACTTGGTTAGATAAGATAATAGAGTGCATCATTTAGTGTTATGACTGGTTAGCTCAGATGATAGAGTGCATTTAGTGTTATGACTGGTTAGCTCAGATGATAGAGCGCACTTAGTGTTATGACTATATAGCTTAGATGATAGAGCGTATTTAGTGTTAAGAATGGTTAGCTCAGACGAAAGAGTGCATTTAGTGTTATGACTCGTTAGCTCAGACTATAGAGTGCATTTAGTGTTATTACTGGTTAGCTCAGACGATAGAGTGCATTTAGAGTTATGACTGGTTAGCTCAGATGATAGAGCGTATTTAGTGTTATGACTTGTTAGCTCAGATGATAGAGCGCATTTAGTGTTATTACTTGGTTAGATAAGATAATAGAGTGCATGATTTAGTGTTATGACTGGTTAGCTCAGATGATAGAGCGCATTTAGTGTTTTTACTGGTTAGCTCAGACGATAGAGTGCATTTAGAGTTATGACTGGTTAGCTCAGATGATAGAGCGCATTTAGTGTTATGACTGGTTAGCTCAGATGATAGAGCGCATTTAGTGTTATGACTGGTTAGCTCAGATGTTAGAACGCATTTAGTGTTATGACTGGTTAGCTCAGATGATAGAGCGCATTTAGTGTTATTACTGGTTAGCTCAGATGATAGAGCGCATTTAGTGTTGTGACTGGGTAGCTCAGATGAAAGTGCGAATATTTTTTTTTACTAGTTTACCAGGTTAAACAACGTATATCTGTGTTTTTCAGTTGTATAGTTTCAAATATTACCATGTATCACAGCGCTCATTTGGAACGTTGGCCATGGAGGGACATAGAATTATGTGGAGCTAAATTACTTAATAGTAAAGTCACTGAGACTTTAAAGGTGGGTGGAGGGACCTACCTCAAACTTGGTCATTGCTGTCAAATTGTCCACTTTGTGATACACGTCTCGGATCATTTGTTGTGCGTCTTGTCCAGGTTGCCAAACATGAAATGTAGACGAGCAGTGGGCAGTGTCCGAGCCTCGTACTTCGTGAGCCACATACGTCCACAACAAAAGGTGAGCGAAAACAGTCTGAAGTGACGACATGCTGGTCACAGGATACATTGAAGGAAATGGTGAACAAGAAGATTCTCAGAACCAGTGAATCTCACATCCACTGTACAATTAGTGTAGGAGTCATAGATTGTATTTCCTTGTTAAAACTATACATGAAAAACAAATATATACCAAACTTGTTTCAAAAAACTAAAAGGATTCTGTGTGTTTAGCTTTAGGATAGTCACCCAACATGGTGCATGAAGTTTAAACAAAACTCTGAGAAAGTCGCGCCCCCTCCTCCCCAGAGACGCCTACGCAGTAATTCTCGATGACAATGTCTCCTTCTCAATACTTTCTACTCCAAGGTCTCGCCCCCCCCCCCCCCCCCCCACCTTTTCTACCTTTTCTTTACGAAAAGTTTGACCACTGCTTGAATCTGTAAAGATGTGCGTATTTTAACAAATACAATAATAGAATAGAAATGTTATTATCTATTATTATTATTATCCTATGGTCTAGTTGAATGCTTAGCTCAAAAGACCTTTTAGCATTTTACAGAATTTCAGATATAAAAAAAAACAAGGTCAGTTCAAACTTGTGAAATCGATTGAAAGTTTTGTTGAAACCTTCGCCTGGGACTCAGCTCAATACACAACGTTAGAGCTAAGTAGGAGTTAAACAAAAAAGAAAATAGTCCCCCCCCCCTCCTCCCCCTCTCAAAGTGGATAGAATAAAAATACTTTTGCTAAATATTAACTTCATCTTAAGAAGAATGTATTCCATTAACAACCTGTACATCCCCAGCACATCTCAACTACAACAAAGAAATAGTCATTTGAAAAAGAAGTTCCAATAGTAGGCAGTAGCCTTCAATGGCCAAGTCACTAGTGCTTAGATTAAGCTAAAAATTACTACTAGCACAATTGTCCCGTCACTTGTGATGTTTGAATTATTGTTAAAGTTTTTTTTTGGTTTATTCGTTTGCAAAAAAAAAAAATCACTTGCCTACATATAAAAATCTAGACGTTTCAAAATTAAGTGAATTTTTTTTTTTTTTTACTTATTTTCAAAAAAAGATTTTCAATCCACAGTCATCTAGAAATACACTAGAAGCAGTAAATTCTCTTCACTGATAGGTTCATGTCCAAGTTGAGTAACAAACGATGTGTAAGAGAATAGATTTTCTAGAGCTCTTTCAGTTCTGACAGTGACACAAATTGAAGTACAATCATGGAATTCACATTACGTCGATACATTACAATTGTATCCGTTTGACTTCAAGCATCACGCCTAAAGACTTTCCTTTAAAAATGTTGAACATGAATGGAACAGATAATTATGGTCACTTTCACCGTCTGCCAACTACAAGCAACGAGGAGCCGCTACTAATTTGTCGTTTGCTTGACAGGCTGTAGGACTGAGTGAGTTGTCTTCTCTTGCAATAGTGTGAGTTTTGTCAACGCCGCGGGCTCTATAAAAGCTGAAAAGTGGTGGTGGGGGAGGTGAGAGGAAAAGCCTAAAAGTTCAAATTAAAACTTTTTTTCTATCTGTTTAATTTGGGCAATCGTTTAAGAAATAAGGATAACCAATAGAAAAGAATAGCTAGACATATTTCTAAAATAACTTCTTGGGCCAGGACTGAATTTAGACTTTGACGAAGCCCTAAGCCATTTAAGGTATGGGGCCGCTTGCAATCAACATAAGGCAATTTTTCTTTTATTTCTTTAAAATCATTGAAAATATCCCTGGAACCTTTTGGAGGGGTGTGTCATAAGCAAGTGAGTTATACCATGTATTGCCGAAATCCAGCACTGCTTGTGATACAGAGAAAAAAAACTCTTATCTAAATACAGTTTGAAAATAACAATTTGTTAGTAATTATATATTTTGAAGCTGGTATCAGAATGAATTTTGAGTATATTCAGTAAATAAATTTATAATTTAAAAAACTTATCAAATGGATTTAACATGTTATAAAAAAAAAAAAAAACGTACGCACGTAAGAAAAGGAAAAACAAAACAAAAACTATCAAATGACTTCTAAAACGCTTCCCAACACACATTCGATGCATTATTGGGTTTTCTATGGACGTGAACTCATTTCATTTAGATCTTCAAAGAGTTTCAATTGTTTTTGATCGCCCGCTTGTCTTGCAACTAAAAAAAACAAACTGGTGAGATCAAAGAAATATTTATCGAGGCCGGTCCTTATAGTTTAACTTCTGACTGGGCAGAGTCTCCGTCAGACATCGCAATGTACGCAGTTCGCAACTTGTTTCGCTAAGCAATGTGAAATACTGCACTCATCCTTAATCTCAAGACACGAAGGCAATGCCTTTACAATGATAAAGTTCCATATTCTTGGGGTAAATGTCATTTGATTGTGGAACCTTAGCTGAGCTACTTAGAAAAAAACAACTATTCTTTACTAGCACAATGATAGTGATTCGATCTAGAAAAATCTAGCCTCAAAAAGGACAATTTTTGTGTAGAGTGTAGGTATACATTACTTGCCAATCATTTTAGATAGTTTTCTTTTCTTAACTGCACTACAGCTCTAAAACTACACTACAGCTACATAATTACATTACAGCTATAAAACTGCACTATATATATATATATGGCTCCTTTTGTCTCGAAAGGCAATGGATGCGCCCAAATGAGTCACTGGTTTTGGCTTAATCTTGAGACGGGGCAGAATCTGGTGTGGCTAATCAAGCCAATTCTAGAACGGCAGACTTTGCCACAATTCGTACATGTGTATGCCACTGATTTAGGGCTAGCGGACAGGGCAGCTTTCTTTTTTTCCCTCTTGCTTAAGGCCGCTTCAATTATTTTGTTCTCAGCAAGGGTTGTCCCAGCACGCACAGTCTGTCTCCATGCACTCCGGTCTTTGGCTATGTTTTCCCACATACTTTCGCTGATGCCTGTGGCTCTCACGTCTCGCTTGCAGACATCTCTATATATTAGTCTTGGGCGGCCCTTGGGTCTGACTTCAGCAGGAATGCCATCTCCTCCAGGTGTTTTCCCATGTGCAAGCATGTCAATGGCTATGCTCAGCTCCTTTACTGAGGGCGTTTCGTCTAATTCCGTCAAAACTGGAAGTGATGGGAAGTTGGAAACATCACTTGGTGAGATGGCGTTTTCAATCTGGTAGAGTTCTGCATAGTGTTCTACCCATCGTTCCATTTGCAGCGCACGATCGCTGATGATTGAGCCATCTTTTGACTTGAGCGGATCACACTTGGGCATTGTTACGTGCAGCTCTGAGCCTTTTTAATGTTGCTTGGGGTGGGATCCTTCTTGTAGATTAGCATGGCCGCTCTCTTGTTCGTAGTGGCAGTTTCCATTTCTGGTAGACTAGCTTCAAACCAGTCTTCGCTTTTCTTGGTTTTTTTTCCAAATACCAGTGATGATGTTTGGTAGATTGTATCACGCATAAACGTCCAGCTCTTTTCTACCTCAGTAACAGAGAAGTTTTTAAAAGCTTCCTCTAATTTGTTCTCAAATTCGGTGCAAAGATCAGGATTTTTTGTGCTTGTGGTATTCAGGCGTGATTTTCTTTTTCCCTGTGATGTGTGGATCTTAGTTGGCAGCAGTCTTGTCCGGCAGGACACTAAAGTATGATCAGTATCACAATCCGCGCTTTGGTAGCTACGTGTCAGCAGTATATTTCCAATGTCCTTTTTTCGTGTCAGTATCATATCCAGCTGGTGCCAGTGCCCAGACCTAGAGTGCCTCCATGAGACACAGTGCTGTGGTTTTGTTCTGAAGTATGTGTTGGTAATGCAGAGCTTATTGTATGTGCAGAATTCAAGCAGTCTTTGTCCGTTCTTATTCATCTTTCCGATTCCAAAAAGCCCAAGGCAGTCTGGCCAGGTAATGTGATCTGATCCTACTCTGGCATTGAAACTGCACTACAGCTATATAATTACACTACAGCTATATAACTACACTACAGCTATAAAAATGCACTACAGCTATATAATTACATTACATCTATATAACTGCACGACAGCTATATAACTATACTACAGCTATAAAACTGCACTACAGGTATATAATTACATTACAGCTATAAAACTGCAATACAGCTATTAAACATACTCTTTAAGTTGAATAACTTATTATGTAACATCTAACATTTTCTGTACCATATAACATAGTCTGTAACTTTATATAACAAGACAACGTAGACTTTGACTCTAAAACTATTCGCCTGTCTCAAGTTTTCCGGTGGAATTACTAGGCTGGACTTGAGAGTCATACATCAGACGATAAAACTCATAACCAGTTCACTTGACACCTAGCAATAAAAAACAAACAAACATTCACACTCACTCTCACGTTCAGATACACAAACACAACATAGCCTCCAAAGCTGGATAGAGTTGAATAAAGACAATAATGCCGTCAATAGTGAAACATGTTTCATTCCATCGGCTCTCAGGGAAAACAAAACAACCCTAGTCGTATTGAGTAAAAAACAAAACAACCCTAGTCGTATTGAGTAAAAAACAAAACAACCCTAGTCGTATTGAGTAAAAAAAAAAACAACCCTAGTCGTATTGAGTAAAAAACAAAACAACCCTAGTCGTATTGAGTAAAAAACAAAACAACACTAGTCGTATTGAGTAAAAAACAAAACAACCCTAGTCGTATTGAGTAAAAAACAAAACAACACTAGTCGTATTGAGTAAAAAAAAACAAAATTTAACATTTGCAAAATGAGAAATATTAAAATTAATAAAATCATTACAATTAACAGTTCCTAATTTGCCCAAAAATTTCCTCATCTGCATAATCATTTTACAAGCAAAAACTTTATTTGAAACCTATTGACACTCCAGTTACAAAAAGCACAATGATGAATTGTGGACCATATAAAACAAAAACGTCACACTGTAGTCACACACAAAAATGACTTCAGATGACCAAATTTTTTCTGGCATCAAAATCTGTCCATTGTTCTGGCGGGTATCGATGTGTTTATTGACCTGATACACACAAGCACGCACGCAAACAACTGTCTTACTAATTTAACTAATTAATTCTAGGGATGTCTCATTATTTCTGATCTACTCCACGTTGCTTTTAATTCTGGTGTTTTAAAATCTTGTAGTAGCCAACCTGTTACAGACAGAAGTATCAGAAAGTAAATGTAACACAATAGAGTTGAACGAAAGAGTGTGGACTTTTTTTTCCCATTGGTTGCCATGACAACAGGGTTAACACCAAATTTAAAAAAAAAACGTTGATAAAAGGTTGATTTCTCAATGCAAGTAAAAACTTTCTGGTGATAATGTCATACACATGTACTGGACAATACATTCTTATAGATAGGCCTAATGTCATACACATGTACTGGACAATACATTCTTATAGATAGGCCTAATGTCATACACATGTACTGGACAATACATTCTTATAGCTAGGCCTAATGTCATACACATGTACTGGACAATACATTCTTATAGATAGGCCTAATGTCATACACATGTACTGGACAATACATTCTTATAGATAGGCCTAATGTCATACACATGTACTGGACAATACATTCTTATAGATAGGCCTAATGTCATACACATGTACTGGACAATACATTCTTATAGCTAGGCCTAATGTCATACACATGTACTGGACAATACATTCTTATAGATAGGCCTAATGTCATACACATGTACTGGACAATACATTCTTATAGATAGGCCTAATGTCATACACATGTACTGGACAATACATTCTTATAGATAGGCCTAATGTCATACACATGTACTGGACAATACATTCCTATAGATAGGCCTAATGTCATACACATGTACTGGACAATACATTCCTATAGATAGGCCTAATGTCATACACATGTACTGGACAATACATTCCTATAGATAGGCGTAATGTCATACACATGTACTGGACAATACATTCTTATAGATAGGCCTAATGTCATAAACATGTACTAGACAATACATTTTTAAAGATAGGCCTAATGTCATACACATGTAGACCCTACTGGACAATACTTGACACAGAAATGCAAGCAAGAATACCGACTGGCAATTCTGACAACTCTTGCAAGTATTTCATTAATGAGCGAAGAGATCAGCGCGTGTGAACTTTCACCTTTAGCTTGACACACACGTCAGACACACAAAAAATCATTAAAAGTTTTAAAATCACAATTTTTATTTTTACAATTATTTTTGTGTCTGAAATTATGTATCGGAAAATGCCGGGTACTTGAAGTAAGCTAGTCCTAAAAAAATACATAGATCTTGGGAAAAAAAGACTCATCAAATAATATACTGTAAATGTGTAGTTTCAGGCGCTAGTTTCAGGTCTTTTTTTTTTATAGCTCTATCGGGTTAGATCCCAACCAGTGGCGTCACAAGGATCGGTGTCACCCGGTGCGGTAAGCTCGGGTTGTCGAACCCCCCCCCCCCCCCACCAAGAAAAAATAATTTTCCTCTAAAAAACGCACAACTTTCTTTATGTTGAACAATAAAACTGTAAGCTAATTAATAAATTGGTTATACTCGAAAATTGGTTTTCGATTCTATTTTAAAATGTCATTGTTTTTCACATTTTATCAAATATTATTGTATAAATAAAAAATGTGCAATCATAGAATTGAGAGTTGAACATATTTTTTACTAGAGATCGTTCAAGAGCTCCTTAAGGAAAAGGTCTTAAATTACACTAGTGTTTCTCAGCTACCTTCCAAAAAGGTAAATCAAGCACTGAACAGGTTTACGTCCTGCACAACTTCGTCAAAAAAAGCCTAGAATACCAACAAAGGACAAAAATTCAGTTTTGTAGATTAAAAAAAAATAGTTTGATAACGTCCAGCGGAATCACTCTGGAGAATAGCAAAAGAATAAGATATCTTGCAACAATTTGGCCAGATTCAGCGACATGTCTAAAGTAAATCAAGCTGTTGTCTCATAACAGACGCTGGAATTCTTCAACTTCTATACGGATATGAGATTAGGGTGTATCTTATCCACATTTTTCTTTCTTGTAGCCTTCCACGATGTCATTAAACAGGCTGCATTTGGGTTGCCATGGAGTAAATCAAACCGAGATGGATTATGCAGAAGACATAGTATTACTTTGAAATACAATTAAATGTATACACGAGCTGACGGATAAAGAAGCCCTCAAATTTATACATATAGGGTGCAGGTTATCCAGTTCCCGATCAGCATTGGTCATACAGATCTTGAACAAATAGTAGAGTTAACCTATTTAGGCAGTGATGGAGATATATGTCATGATGTTGCATGTCGGATTGGAAAGCAGAAGCCGTCTTTCAATAAGTAGGGCCTATTTGAACAAAAAATTAATTAGCCTGAAGATTAAAATCCACCTACTCAATACAATCATTGTCCCCACGCCCATCTACGCTTCGAGGCGTGGCAGGTTGAAAAGAGGCTGAGTAGGGAAGGCTGAGAAGGATCCTACGAATTCTCCCGAGATAATGTTACCAATAGAGAAATCTTTTCGCACACAGGCATTCGCTGTCTAAGGGAAGAGGCGATTGAACGTCAATTGAGAATTTGTGAGACATATCATTAGACAAGACGAAACACGTTTACTAAAGTCAGACTTAACATGAAAGCCGAAAAGAGGAAATAAAAAACATGGCCGTCCACGTCTAACCTGGCGTCACACTTTTGTAGAAGTCTTGAAATTGGGGGCACCTGCTGAGAAGTGGGTTTGAAAGTCGCCTTAGACTGATTTCCGTGGAGAAAACTTGCAGCCTTATGCGTCAAATAGCGTTTGAGAGGCTTACGCCTGTGTGTTTTTCAACACATGGCAAAAAAAAAAATGTTACGATCACCACTCAACTGGTCAGATAAGATGTTTGGGGGAGTGCCTTAAATTCACACTAAGTTGTCTGGGGCATTTTTCTAAATTTCTGAGCTTCAGAAACTCTTTCTCCTGGCGTCTACAACACATAATAAAGTCAAATAGAATTAAATTAAAAAGGTTTGTGACATGTTGATACTAAACTGTGAGAGACATTCGAGGCAGTAATTGTTTTTTAAAGTTGCATTTTGGAAAAGTGCATTTTTCCCACTTGGGTGTCACCCCCTGGTGGGTGTCACCCGGTGCGCTCGCACCCCAGGCACCTGCATAGTGACGCCACTGATCCCAACTACCCGTTTTTTTTTGTGCAGATTTTTTTCTCTATCAGGTACACTTAAATTTACAGCCTAATAATGTCAGTTTAATTTATAATGAGAACTGAAAAATGCAAAAGATATATAAGGGAAAATGTACTTCCGGCCCAATCTCTAATCCTAGTTTTAAGCCAAAGAAACGAAACGCATAAGCGCAACAGCTCATTAGTTTAGCAAAAATATACAAATAAATTCTGGATTGAAGCATTCAATGTCCCCAAACCCTTGTTAGAACTTGCACTTTCAGAAAATGCAGGTCATTATGACATCAGTATACCCTGCAATCTCTGCACTGGAATTAAATAAAGTAACACAAGTAATCTGAGTATAAAAAACAGCACACTTTAGATCTAAGACTTTTTGTAAAAAAACAAACTACCTAGATCTAGACGTCTAGCACACAGAGTATTTCATTAGTTATTAAAAGGGAGACTACTGTTCTGTGGTGGTGAAAATAGCGTTAAAAGGACTGCGTGACACGGACAGACAGCATAGCCTATATATCGATTCATTTCATTAAGAGTCTGTTTAATTCCCCACCGCCTCTGATCAATTAATAATTCAGAATCAATCAAGGTTTTGTCCTGATCATGTCCTGATCTGGTAGGCATCATCACAGGTAATGTTTAGCGTCTGTGACACTCAAGATATCCGTCTTGTTCCTGATTGTTATCAGTCAGTTACTGGCGTACATAAGGATTTCGGATCTTATGGTTTACCAAGAGATTCCTAAAACAGATGGTACTTTATCGGCACGAACTCGTGTAGAGCTTTATGTTGTATTATTTAAACTGTTTTTTTTTAACTGTACTTAAGAAAATCATCTCTTGACATAATTTATCTAATAGTGCAGTCTTTAATTAATACAATAAGCAATTATCTTTTCTTATAAAATATAGACGTTACATTAAAAAAAGAAGGTGGGTTCCTTTGTCAATCTAGTCATGCATGTTAATTAACGACTTAAATTCTGCCAAGTCATTGGTTTTCCTGGCTGACTCAAGCAACCCATCTCATGCTCTAAAAGCACTAGGAAAGAAAGAGCATTTGTATAAATTTGTCTTAGTAAGCTATATGAAACAAGGGATGTGCCTTTATCTTTGTGTCTTTCTGAGTACTTTATTACATTTTGTTTTGAATATGAAGATTGTAGCTTAATGGCGGTTTTTAATGTATAAATGCTGCTTTACTTTTAAGTCTTCTATCCTTAAAGGTTTCTGTTTACGAGCAGAGGTGAGTTGGGCCTATAATTACTTTGGGGACAATAGTGGTCTTCAGAGATCCTTTGTGGAGAATAAAATATAGCTTTTATTTTGTTCATTTTAAATAAAACATTTTGGTCATTAAAAAAAATAGGGTTAAACGTAAATATATGCAATTCTGTTTTAATTGTAACCTGCTGAAGAGTTACAACACTTGCCTGTAAAAGTTTTTGAACAACTTTCCATCGAATTTTAAACTTCAGCAATTTTCATAGTTATTTATTTAATCAGCTGACAGCACCTTGGATGTCGTAGCCCAATTATATTGGAAGGTAGGGAGGGGGATGCCTACACCTTAGACGTTTCAGCAAGGTATTCATATAACGATTCATATGACGAGTCGCCAAGATATTCATATGACGATTCATCAAGATATTCATATGACGAGTCATCAAAATATTCATATGACGAGTAATAAAGATATTCACATGACGATTCATCAAGATATTCATATCACGAGTCGCCAAGATATTCATATGACGATTCGTCAAGATATTCATATGACGAGTCGCCAAGATATTCACATTACGATTCATCAAGATATTTATGTGACGAGTCGCCAAGATATTCACATGAAAATTCATCAAGATATTCATATGACGATTCATCAAGATATTCATATGACGAGTCACCAAGATATTCACATGAAATTAAAGAACCAAGTGAACGTTCGCCCGTAATGTTAGCTGGAAAGAAAAGTAATCATCAACTGTTCCAGCCACTGAGCTCGCTCTTTGAGACATTTATTTCATGACAAGATCGAGCAGTTTAGAAAGGAAGTGCCACTGTCATATCATTCAGAAATCTCACTTCTGCGAGTTCCAATGAATGTCTGAAGACAACGTTAAGACCCTTACTTTAGAGATAACTAAATCCCGTTTTTTTGTTCCTCATTGAATGTAGCGATGAGCTGGCGCCAACACGTGTACGTTTTCGAAAACACTTTCGTGTCCACGCGGATAGAACTAAAGCTATTCAAGCACGGGTATAAAACAAAAGCTATTCAAGCACTCATTTGTCAGTACTGTTCTAAAGGAATCTTGACCAAGAGTGTTGACAAATTATCACTGATTCTTGTCTTGCCTTCCTGTCAAAGTTTCTGGTGCGTACGTTATCAGCACAGAACACACACATTCTATCCCATTGGGAAAGTTATAGTCTCTTGGACAAAGAAAAAATTCAATGACATATTGGAAGTCCGGAAACCACAATAAAAAAAAAACAACAATAGAAAAGTTCGAATTTATTGGTTTGACAACAATCTAATGAGTGGTCTTGCTGCAGATCAATGTTGTTACCAATGAATCAGTTAAAGATGATCGTTTTACTCAAGCCAGGAAATGAGAAAGTTTTCATGCGTAGTAAGTCTTACCAGCATAGTAGTGTTTCTATTTCCGTGCCAAACACCTTATTTTCATTAACAGCACCTGATTTTGATGCAGTATACTTTGATATAGATTTGTCGATTTCTCGGCAGTTACATGCTTTTCAGATCTATGTGTGCATTTCTCTAACAATTCTGAATCTTTCCTGACCCCTTGGCACTGACTTCAGCAAATCTTGTTGACTACCGTATTTTATCTTATAAACCACTAATGTTATTTCAAAAGAGATGAACTCCAATTGGTAGCAAGATTGGAAGGACTAATCCTCCCGTAGAGCCTTGGCGAGAAACTCTGCTGTTCGGCGTAATGCCATTAATCTTCCCTACAGCTCAAGTGACTCTGCAGACACATTCCCTCGCAGCACTCGGAGCTACGGACACTCTTGCAAGATGTGCACCACTGTTTCCACAGACTTTCCATAGCGTTGGCATCGGGCATCAAAATTGGGCAAAGTATGCTCCAACTGGGCAGTGCCCCGTTCTGCACTGCGCAATTATTGTTTGTTCCGGCCTTTTACGCCTGTTCTAGTTTTTTTGGTGAGTCCCCAACAGAGAACACGTATTCTAATATTGACCTAAGCAAAGTTGCATAGCATCATCCATGGGCGTAGCCAGGATTTTTTTCGGGGGGGGGGGGTGGGGTGCCGGTACTTAGTAGTTGATAGCCTAATTTTTAACTACTAAAAATTAATAATATACGTTAAAATACAAGAAAATTTTTTTTTTCAAAAAGGTGCCGGTACGCCGTACCGGTGCGTACCGTCACAAAAAAGCCCTTTATATATATATATTATATATATATATATTATATATATATAATTAATCTTCATTACATTATGAACCTTCATTCTTTCGGAAGACGTTTATTGTACCCTAAAATAGGGTCTTCCTGGAGTTAGTGGAAAAATTGAAGACTCTCCGCCCTTGCTACCTTCGCCCCGCCGCCAAGCATTATTTCCGGTATTGATAGCCAACAAAATGCATATTCTGAGGTACCTACAGTGCATTATCTTGCTATTACAAAGTTTTTTTTTCAAAAACTTAATGTGCTATTCTTACTGTGTTTATTCTTACTGAATTAGATCCTCCCGCGCCGTTGGGCGGCAAGCTGCTTCCACAAAACCTGTCACTGGCAATGTCTGAAGCCTCTTCCCACCTGCTCTGTGATCCTCCATGCATGTGTAGCGCCAAGTTATAATAGGATTTCCCTGATTGCGCTTCATTTTGGCGGAGAACATGTCGCGCAAATCTCATGCGACGCTCTGTCACAACCTTACTAATAATACTAAGGGGTCAACTCCCAGTTCGGCATAGGATTTCCTTGAATGAGACTCCTAAATCCGTCTTAGCTATCTTTGTTGAGCCACATTTAGTCTTTGGCTACACTCATAGAAGTTTGAGTGCATAATTTGCTTTTTTTTACAGTAGAACGTCGTTTATCCGAACGTTTATTATCCGGAGCGTCAAATATCCGGACCAGTTTTTTTTTTTTTTTATCAACCACATGTACATGTATTCGTATAGTGTCCGGTTGCATATACTGCATGGATCGCTTCGGTTTTCGGTTATCCGAACAATCGCGTATCCGAACGGTGTCCGGTCCCAATTGAGTCGGATAAACGACGTTCTACTGTATATTGAAGAGGTATTTTTTAGCTTCAAACCCCGCTGAAGGGGGTTTTTAACTCAAAACCCCTTTGGCTAATCTCATCAAATTTTGAGTGTGTAATTTTTTTTATATTGAAGAGGGGGTTTTATCGTAAACTTTGGAGGGGGTTTTAAACTCAACATATATCTTAGCTATGCTCTTGGAATTTGGGGATTGTCGCTTGCATTTTTTTTTTTTGCTTTATAGAAGAGGGGGATTTGACTTTAAAACTGAAAACCCCCTTGGCTGCGCTGGAGCAAGAAATTGTCTAATATTAAAATCTCATCGAAAATAAAAAAAATAAAAAAATCAGTCACTAAATTCTGTCCCCCCTCCCCCCGGCTTCGCCCATGGCATCATATATCCTTGACTGAAATAGTGACTCTTTTTTTTCGGCCCTTATGTTATTATCCCCCCTCCCTTTTCCCCCCTAATATCGGTAGTTTAAAATTAGAAACTATGAAAAATGAAAAATTCTACATGGGAATTGTAACACTAAGGGAGATAACTTATGTGACTCAGAAGTCTTTCAACTTGTCAATAAATTATTAGAAAAAGCAATTTCGGCACGTTTTTCTCATGGCACCTATTTCACTAAGACCCGAGTCACTGCTACACGAAGGAAAGGCATTCAAAGACAGTCTCTACCACTGAAGGGTGCAGGGACCAGTCTTGTAAACGATAGAAGTGGTGCATGCGTGCTTGTTTTGTTAGAACAATACATAATTGTTTGAAGTATCCATTGATCAATGAGTGTGGGAGAAACAACGTGTACAAAAATTGTACCAGAGTGAGTGGAAATAAGCTTTGAAACAAGTATTTCTTCTTTAGGCCAGTAGCATCGTATTTTCTAATTTATAGTACTACATTACTTAACATTTCCTTTTCTAATAAAAAATTCACCAGTACCATAAATAATATAAACACAAACATTGTTTAATTAACTGGTTCTTTTTGATTTTCCAATGAGCAACTTATTTTGGAAAGTTGATATTTTATCAATAATTGAACAACTTATTTTGGAAAGTTGATATTTTATCAATCATATCATTATCTTGATGTGAGTGTAGACCAGGGGTGGGTAAACATTTTCTATGGAGGGCCCCATTTCAAGATGGAAAAAAAAAGGGGGGGGGGGCAGAGAGCAAAGCATAAACAGTATGGTAAATGTATTTTACACCGTATATTGAAAAAATACAATAAAAGTTAGCATTTTTTAAAACCAATGTACATATTTGTAAGTCAGTAGGCCTCACAAAACTCTTCCAGGCTGCATGTTGATTCATTGACAGAAGAAGTTCATTATACCAGTATTATAGTTGAAAGACTTTACTTTCAAAGAGTTACCTTTGCTCAAAAAGACTTATACTAGGTGCAATTCTTATCAAATCTGTCATCCTCATGACGCTATACCCCCACACCCCACTTAAATTAGTTTATTTTTTATCAATAAATTTACCTGCTGCTTAAAAGAATTATTTGTAAAAGCATCCAACAATTAACACAGTAGGTAGTCATTTTTATTTGTGACTTGCATACAACTGTTTTAATTCCATTAGTGGTTGAGTGGTTAAACGCTTGGCTTCTGAACCTGGGGTCCTGGATTTGAGTCTCTGTGAAGACTGGGATATTTAATTCAGGATTTTTAGGGCACCCATGAGTCCACCCAACTCTGATTTTAGTTGGGGAAAGTAAAAGCGATTGGTCACATGACACCCTGCTCATTGACCATTGACCAAAGAAACAGATGAGCTTATCATCTGCCTTATAAATCAAAAGGTCTGAAAGGGGGGGGGGGTACCTTAATTTTTATTTAGTCACGAATGTCTTACAATTAGTTGAAAATAAATCACAAGACATACTTGTAACAAGAAAAATCAAAAGGGATTGAGTACAGTATTTAGTGGATAATTCTCTCTAATAAAATAAGGACTTATTTTATAACTCTCTGTAATATTATAAGGACTCATTTTATAACTCTCTGTAATATTATAAGGACTCATTTTATAACTCTCTGTAATTTTATAAGGACTCATTTTATAATTCTCTGTAATATTATAAGTCCAGTGATACATTCACAGAAGTTTTCAATGTACCACAGAGACAGAGAGATTAGATTTAAAAAATAATTTAAATGTACATGTATATAAAATTTAGGCCTAACAAAATTTTCAAAATCATTCAAAAGGTGAAAGACAAAGTACTGTGTAAATATATAATTCACATTTGAATAGATCAATACAAAAAGACAAGAGATAATCCATTTACTTCTCTACTGAAAAGAAATGAAATAAAAGCTTGTGTCATAAAAATGTTAATATAAATACATTTTGAATGCAAATAAAACAGAATTTAAATTATATCAACATTTCCATATCAATCTTTTTTTGCAAATACAAACAAATGAATTTGAAGTACCAAAACAATAATTGCTCAGTGGTAAATACAAAAAAATAATTAAAATACATATTTATAATTTAGATTTTAAATAGCTGCTGTTGCCTTCACTGTGAAAGCTGACATGTGAGAAAACTTCATCCAGAAACTTTCTATGAATGGCAGTGTATTCTTTCTTATGTAACATGTAATGCTGAGCATGTTGGGAATGATCAAACATATGTAGAGTGACTGGAAACTCATTTCTAGATTTCCATATTTTGACCACTTGTTCTGTGACAGCTGCATCACTCAGCTGATCATCTTTAGAGCCAATCACTAATGTTGGTACTAGGACTGGCTTATTACAGACTGCATCTACTGATTTCTCATAAAAATCTAATGTATATTTTTTAGTAAGTCCAAAATAAACTTTGGACAACTGGGCTACAAGACTGTGAACATATCTGCTGCTACTGATAGAGGTGGCCACTCCTTTAAGCATTTTGTCAAGTGCATTTGATTCCTCTCCAGAGGGCAAATCTTTGATTACCCCAGCTCTGCCAGTTCCAACAACCACACTGTCCAGTACAATGGCTTTGAACTTTTTCAAAAGTGTTCCCTGGTCCTTGTCTCTAGAACACATCCCAAGTACTGTTAAGTTGTAGGCCCCAGCTGACATGGAATGACAGATGTAGTGTTCATATTCTGATAGGTTTTTTTGCAATACCTGTGTCAAATGCATCAGAAAAATAAAGATGACTTATTTTTTTTTGCAGAAAGATGACAGTGAAGTTTTAATGCAAAACTCTGGAAATATAACTAACTATGGTATAACTTTACATTAAAACAACATAGTGTTCTAAAAATTGGTTTACCTATAGGCAATAAGTATTTATGAATGTCAATTTTAACAGAGATTGAACTCAAATGTTATGTAGAGTACAAGCAGCACCTTGGCCCTAAATGTCATATTGTAAAGTACAAGCAGTATCGTGGCCCTGAATGTCATTGTGTACATCACAATTTCATTTTTTTTAAACAGAGATAAATCTTACAGGTATTATAAACATGAGGTTATTGTCCTTGTTTTTTCTCTTAGACTAATTTTTTTTGCTTTACCTCATCCACATGTTGAGCCAATCTCACTGAATTAGGAGGCCAAAGAAAATGTGAATTTTTGGATTCGACTGTAAGGACATCCAATCCTAGCTCTGCATACAGTTCTCTGTACTTTGTGATGTGCTTCTCCTTGGCATTGAGCCAAGGAAAAAAAATGACCAGGATTTTAGTTGGGTCAGAAGGCCAGCACCATGCATCTCGGGACCCCACCTTGTGTAGAACAAGCCTATCTGATAGTTTATATTTCTCCATTTTGATATCATTGGATCCAGCACTGCAATGAAAGTCAAACTATTATTTAAGAATAATGAAATTAAATATTTAATTTATATGCCAAAAAGTCATAGATACCACAGAAATTTGTCTTTTTCAAATCTTTGGCCAGTTTATTGTTTGATTAAAAAAAAAGGAAGGAAAATGAAAGAAAACATGGGTGGATAGCACAATGGGATAAAGCATAATTTAAAATTATTCGCATTTATTCCTGACCATTGGTTTTCCTACATTGACAATTTATTTACTTGCAAATAGACTCCCTGATTGATACCAAAATGACAAAAATGATTCCAACAACATTTGGTCTTGATATTTAATATACCTACAAGTAGTTAACCTACAAATGGTCTACCAGAGGGTCCCTTTTGTAACGTTATTTGTTCATGTCCATATTAATGTTAACAGATATCTGTGTATTTTGTTAATTTGTTAACTTGTTTGCGTTGAGTGAAATGAAATCACAATGTAATTATGTGTAGTGATTGTTTGTTTATATTTTCTTATGTGAGAAAATTTCTCTAGATCATGATTATTGCAAATGATTTAGTTAAAGATGAAATCAAAGGTTTTATTTTTGTATTCTTTCTATATCAGGAGAACAGTTCGTAGAGAGAATTGTCTAATTAAAAAACATGACTCTCCGGAACACCATTGTAAAACTATTTTTTTTAACTGGTATATCGTAATTTCTCCAAAATAGACTTTTGACTTGATGTACAAAGAACTTCCTAATAACGCCACTGCCTTAATTCAGTTAATTCTAATATTACTTTTACTTATTCCCCCTCCCCCCGTTTACAACAAAAAAGCTTGTCCTACGTAAAATCTCAAATTTTTTTCAATTTAATATTTAATAAAGCCTATGTCACTTTTTTCCTTTAACCCGCCCCCACCCCTTTCATACTTTTCGCCATTTATTATTACAAATACAACCCCAACCCTTTTTTTTTAGCATCCTTCTATTGATCAACCATTCACCACAAACGTTTTAGCTTTAAACTCTCACATATAGCACCTTTGGTTAGATTCACCTTTCTTATTTGTTATCTTTTTATCATAAGGCAAGCAATGTATGGTTTTAGACACTGCAAACATTTCTTTAGACCATCAGTTTTTTTAAGGACACAAATGAATGATCTATTTCCGTTCACCAAACTACATTTATTTTGGTTATCTCTCTACGAAATATATGGACATATTGATTTGGTCTTATTAGCTGTAATCAATTTTTTATTCCTTCTGAATGAAATGACAGTTCAACAAAATATCATCATATTCTAGATCAATCTTTTTTTATGCTATTAGGATTAGTTTTTAATATTTCTACTATATCTAATAAGGCTTGTCTTTGAATCCAAAGATTAATGAGGTGTGCAGTATTTCATGAAGTTATTTACCCCCCCCCCCCCCCCCCCCCCAGCTTCCACCTAGTAGGTGACACCTACATTTATTTTGCCACATCCATCACAGACATAACCATTATTCGCCGTTGGTTGATTCAGAATCCTTTTTTGCCATTGAAAATGGAAGCAGAAATGATGTAAAGGCATATTAAAAATAAGTTGACTTCTATGAGGGAAAAAGAAAGAATTTGTTTTAAAAAATTGTGATTTTGTGTGCTTTTATGCTTTATAATTATATATAGACTGCAGGATTTAAGGGAAATAAAAATTAAATACAATGGCTTGATAGAAAGCTTGCTATTTTTCGTGAATTGCAGTGGTCAGGTTGTGAATCTGTCAAAACTGGTTCTTAGTGAGTACTTAGGTAAAAAGAGCCTGTGTACAAAATTTCATGTGAATCTGTAAGACAGTTTTAAAAGAGATCTCTTGATTAATCAGTCAGTGAGTGGTAACTTAGAAATATATTATTAGATCTATATTTACAGATTTACCATTAATTCTGTCTAAAAGGCTTTTATGCATTACATAAATTACTAGCCTACAACTGAACTGACTTAACTAAGTAAAAGTATTAAAATTAAATTAAAGTAACTTTACAACAGTATTAACTAATAACTATAAGTCATATGCTCAGAAGTAATAATTATAATTGTCATAAATGATGGCTGATAAATCTCTTAGAGCCTAGCAAAACAACATTATTGTTTTATTGAATTGGATTACCTTGACTTTGAGTCACTTGAGTGGAATCGAATATTATCTAGATTAGATCTATTTGTTAATGATGTAGGTCTAGAAACCATTAGCACATTATTATTTTCTAATTTGGATTTTAAAATTCGAATTGGCTTTCTTAGGTTTAAGACCAAAAATATAGATCTGTTTACCATTTTATTCGATGATAGATCGAATATAAACTATAATAATCTTAGATTTAGAGTCTAGATCTAGACATACTATAAATAACTTTTAATAAGCAATAACTTGATATAGATCTAAAATCTAACCTAGAATGGGAAAAGTTTAGAAGAGAAATGTTTACAACTGCGAACTTCGGACTTTAGTACATTTGGGATCTAATCTAGACTAGAATGTCAAGATTTAGATCTATGTAAAAATAAACTATGGTCTCTCTAGATCTAGGTCAGGGATGGGCAACCTTTTTGTATCGAGGGTCGCATAAAAGATTTAGGCATAAAAAAAAATAGGTGTCGGTAATCAGTAGTTGATTGCCTAACTTTTAACTACTAAAAATTAATAATATTCGTTAAAATAAAAGAAAAGTAATAATGTTATCAAAAAGGTTCCGGTACGCCGTACCGGTGCGTACCGTCATAGAAAAGCGCCCTGTATTATGTATATTATATATATATATATATATATATATATATATATATATATATATATATATATATATATATATATAGGGGAGGGTGGGGCTAGTTGTCACAATTTTCAAATTTTGATGTTTTAAACATATTTAGAATTCATTGACAAACATGTTGTAACTTAAACATTCAGACAATAACTAGCGTAAATAAAATTAACTTTATCTCTTTATCTATCAGAGTTATACAACAGAAACGTGGTTAGGTTAAGGCTGTGACATATCTTGCCCCACACCGTGGTAAGTTGACACATACAGGGCATGGGGTAAAATGTCACACATTAAAAAAATCGCAATATCTTGCTTTGTCTAAAAGAAATAACATTTAGCCAATACTTTGTTCTTGTAGTAGTTTCCTTGACTTGTCGTCGTGAAAGAATTATATATATGTGGAAATTCTTAAATGTTTTGGACCTAACATGGAAAGCTGTAGGTTTTTCTTCAAAATAATGTTTATTTTTTTCTATATAATTTTTTAAAAATATCTGTTCACTTCTCCCTGCAATGCACCCACCTCCAACCTATATAAATAGTAGGACTAGAGAACTTCTTTCTTAAACTAATTGTGCTTGGAGGGCAGATATTGTCTGTATGTTGATGCTAGCATAACTTTGTAAACAACATTTTTTACGGAGAAAGTTGCTAAATACTATTTAGGTAGCATCCATAAAAAAGAATCAATAAAACAAATAATTATTAATAAACAAATATTAATATAAAAATTTGTTTCAAAATGCTTAATCTTCATTGAGGCAAATTGTCACAACTTTGACAAATTACCCTAACCTGTGTGACAACTTGCCCCTCAACAATTTTCAGAACATTTATTTTAATAACATTTTATTGGGTCGAGCTTTAAGAAAAAATCTAATTTCAATGGGTAAATTATATAGAGAGACATGAAACAATGTAATGTTGGACAACATAAGCGTAGCCAGGGGGGGGGGGGGGGGTTCAAATGAAATCCCCCCCACAGGGGGTGGTGGTGTCGGAGTTTAGTGACTTATCTTTTGCTTTAATTTTGTTTATTTTATGTGAAATTTTAATACTAAACCATCCCTTGCCCTACCACAGCCAAGGAGATTTTGAGTTTAAAACCCCCTACCCTACCTTTGAGCATAGCCAAAGGCTTTTTTAGTTTAATCCCCCGCCAGCGGGGTTTGAAGCTAAAAAATAAACCTTCAAAATAAAAAAAAATAAAAAAATTTCGCAATCAAAATGCTATGAGCGTAGCCAAGCCTATTAGGTGTTTTGAGTTTAAATTTCCCTTTGAAGGGTTTGATGCTAAAAAATACCTCTTCAATATAAAAAAAAAAAAGCAAATTACACACTAAAATTCTTTACACATGTCATTAATAAAGTGCAATGAAATTGAAAAGCACTAAATGTGGCTCTACAAAGATGGCTAGGACGGATTTTAGGAGTCAGTTAAAGAGATCGGGTCTAAATCAAGGAAATCCTATGCCGAAGTGGGAGTCGACCCCTTAGTAAGGTTGTGACAGAGCGTCGCATAAGGTTTACGGGACATGTTCTCCGACAAAAATTTATTACGCATAATAAGAGTTGCGATGACATCCTAGTACAACTTGGCGCCACACTTTCATGGAAATCCTCAGATCAGGTGCGAAGAGGCCTTAGACATTGCCAGTGACAGATTTTTGTGGAAACAGCTTGCCAGCAAAAGCGCCGAACGGCGCGGGAGGGTCTTAGTCAGTAAGAATAGCACATTAGGTTTTTGAAATTAAACTTTTTAATAGTAAAATAATGCACTGTAGGTACCTCAAAATATGCATTTAGTTGGCTTTAAATACCAGAAAAAGTGCTAGGCGGCGGGTCACGCCTCGCGCTGGGGGAGCTCTCAGCGCTCCCCCAGATCCCTTGCTGGCAAAGGCGAGGAGTCTACAATTTTTTCACTAACTCATGGAAGAACCTATTCTAAGGCACAATAAACATCTTCCAAAAGAATGAAGGGTCAGAATGTAATAGAGATTAATTATGTATACACACACATCCATCCATACAAACATATATTTTTTTTGGGGTGGGGGGGGGGGAGAAAAAAAAATCCCCCCTCCCCCGAAAAAAAATCCTGGCTACGCCCATGTTGGACAATCATTTCAACAGTATAAGTGTTTTACAACAAAATCATGCAAAAATAAAATTCCACTTTCAGAACAGTCACAACAATGATTCCTGATAACTTTAAAATGTGGAAAGGTATTAGCTTCATTTTATAACTATTTGTATATGTTTCCGTAAACATCTCAAATGTATTTTCGCATTTTTGATAGTTCATCAAATTATACCAATATAGTTTTGTGACAACTTACCCGTGTGACATTTCGTGTGTGTATTTACAACTTAGAAAAATGCGCTAGTTAACTGTATAATGTCTTTTTTTCATATTTGTACTGTATTATACATTCACTGTTCATTTTTTAAAACTCCTAATTGAGGAAATACAACAAGAGTTTGCAATTTCTGAAACCATGGAACTATGCTGAAACCATGGAACTATGCTGAAACCATGGAACTAGGCTGAAACCATGGAACTATGCTAAACCATGGAACTATGCTGAAACCATGGAACTATGCTGAAACCATGGAACTATGCTGAAACCATGGAACTATGCTGAAACCATGGAACTAGGCTGAAACCATGGAACTATGCTAAACCATGGAACTAGGCTGAAACCATGGAACTATGCTGAAACCATGGAACTAGGCTGAAACCATGGAACTAGGCTGAAACCATGGAACTATGCTAAACCATGGAACTAGGCTGAAACCATGGTACTAGGCTGAAACCTTGGAACTATGCTGAAACCAATTTTGCGATTTATACAAAAATTGCTGCTGTCTTTTTACGTCACAACATTTCCCCACAAATACACGGATGTAGGCCCTACTTAATGTGAAGTATTTCACTGTTTACACTCGAGCGTAATGTTCCGGAATAGTGGAAATAGCTTACTAGTTGTTATCCTTTTGACTGCTTTCAAATTACAGTCAGTCGCCATCCACCATTGATTACACTTGTTTAGTTTCCACACCCAAAAAAAAAGCTTGTTTACATATGTATGTGTACCCAATACCCAAATAATGTGAAGTCTTAGGCATCAGGGTTTTTAAGTGTGGAAATACAGCTTCTGACACCAATTAAACTCCCGTGGAAGTTCTGACTGGAACTTCTCTTTCAGGTCATAATTTGCATGGAGGCATTTTCTATGGAGCTGAATCAGCTACTGCGCTAAATGGGGAGCTGATGGTATTGAAAAGTGGTTCTTGACGTCTTAAAATTTGCTTTAATAAATTCCTTAATTGTCTTGTACTTTTAACCATTTCTATAGAAATAAATTCACCTTTCAGCAAAGGAAAATGACAAAGCCTGTTTTCACTTGCTTGCCTGGAGAGATTGGAAAGCCTTGTTTGAAAGCATTTAACATGCATTTGCATTTCATATGCAAAAAACCATTGCAATAGCCGCCTTGCAAAACATAGAATCTTTCTTCAACTCATTAGAAATATTCGTAACAAGTTCACAGCCAATGTCCTTCAAAGAACATAAAAATTTCTTCCTTGAGAGTTTATATTCTTCTCATACTTGCCCATGTTAGGCCAGCTGATACATCGGAATATTTGTTTTCTAATTTTTTTAAATACTTTTCGGAACTGCCTGTGGTTTAGGCCCATAGCTCAAATAACTTTAGTTATTGTGGTCATTGTAGAGTATTATTATATGTAAAAATTGAATGCAGCTTTATGCAAACTTTCCTGTTTAGAGTTTATGGTTTGGGATATTCTTAAAAAAACAAAACATTTTTTCTCAGTCAAAGATCGAGCTCCATCAGTTGTTACACTTGCCATCTTGCTCCAAGCATACCCAACACTCAAAACAGTTCTTCATAGCATTGAATAAGTACAGGCCTGAGATTGTGTCTTTGAAGCCAACAAGAATAATCTTCGTTTACTTGAAACTTTTTACAAATAGACAGTTTCAATAATGTATACAGATATTTAGAATTATTTTAAATATATTTGCATTTTATAGGTATATACTGTGGGTACACCTGATTTCTGTAGGTGTCCGCGGGCCGCTTAAAACACTCCAGCGGGCCGCATGTGGCCTGCTGGCCGTAATTTGCCCACCCCTGATCTAGGTCATAGTACAGCCAGGGCAGATACCGTGTTTTTCTTATAAAATACTTAGATTTCTGTTGCTTTGAGAAGACCCCGTTTTTAGCGGCCCCCGAAAGTGGAAAAGACGCTATAAGTTTTGTGTGGAATGTCTGTCCGTCCGTCCCGTTTAGATCTCGTACACTAGAAAAGATATTGAAAATCCGATATCATGATATTTTAGACTTTTCAAAGTTCTGATGCAACGGCTACTTTTTTCTTTTCTGAAAGGGAAAATTTCAATTTTTAAAATCAACTATGCAAGCAGTTTTTTTCATAAAAAATACACCATTTTTACAACTATTCACTATTAATAGTAACAAATACAGCAGGCTATTTAGTAAGGGAGATAGCAATTTTCTTTTTTCTAACACATTTATGCAAACGGTTTTAAATTTTTGTTGAAAAAGATATTTTTTAACATTTGTATTGCTACGTTATGTAAGTTCTGTCCTACTAACTACTGCATTTACTCAAAAGTAATGTTTGCATATAAGTCGGACATAATTTAAAACAACAATTAATAAGTAGGTTTTCATATTATCTCTTGAACTGCAGTTCTACAATATAACCATGAAGCTCTTAAATAAGGATTTTTAAATTTCGTTTACGGAATTATTTTTTTTCCTGAGGATTCGAATAAGAGATTGAGCCTTTTCAAAACAATTAGATCAATTATAAGACATCAGTTAGGCCAGGGAAGGCGCGGTGGCTGAGCGGTAAAACGCTTGGCTTCCGAACTGGGGGTCCCGGGTTCGAATCTTTGTGAAGACTGGGATTTTCAACTTCGGAATCTTTGGGCGCCTCTTAGTCCACCCAGCTCTAATGGGTATCTGACATTAGTTGGGGAAAAGTAAAGGCGTTTGGTCGTTGTGCTGGCTACATGACACCCTCGTTAACCGTAGGTCACAAAAAAACTGATGAACTTTACATCATCTGCCCTATAGACCACAAGGTCTGAAAGAGGAACTAGTTAGGCCAGGTTCACATCTAACTTTACATTCACTTTCACCTTTCCTTTGATCTGCTGGACCGTTGGAGCACTACACAAGATCTGTCAACCTTCTTTCTCCATTCTTATCTCTCATTTGTCGTTCATATAATTTCATTTGGATGTTCTTTCTGAAAATATTGAAGCCTGCCTGGGTGGACCACTTCGGGGGCCGATTTTGAGTTTGTGTTTCCACACAAACTGTCTTTGTAACCTTGTTTTTTTAACAAATTACTTTAAATATTACATTGACAATCATTGCTGCAGAAGCTTTTCCAATTTTATTTTGTCACTTGAAAAACCTTATTTAGGCTGGCAAAAGCTGATCCAAGATAGGTACATTTCTGTACCACAGTAAGGGCGTGATTTACGATACT
The DNA here is from genome assembly GCA_030265305.1 of Biomphalaria pfeifferi. Classification (NCBI taxonomy): domain Eukaryota; kingdom Metazoa; phylum Mollusca; class Gastropoda; family Planorbidae; genus Biomphalaria; species Biomphalaria pfeifferi. Next base: position 6,393,654 of record JASAOG010000001.1, read on the forward strand.
TACCACGGGAACTTATGTGACTTTTTGATCTAGAATTTCAGTATTGGTGAATCTTATTTTTAGTGAGACTGAGTTGAGCTCTTGATATACAGCGGCCTAAACATTTACATCACTTTGTAATCCTCCTTGCGAATGGGAGGTGAATGCCGTATCCTCAGAGAACAGAGAATTCTAATTTCTCCGGCTGCTTTCCAACATGTTAGCTTGTCAATGGCTGCTTACAGAGGACGTTTTATCTCATTCAATCAAAATTGCAAATGTTGAGAAATTAGACAAAGCGTTTAGCAAGATAACATTTACGATCTGGAGAGAAGACTACGTTGGCTCAGACATGTCACCCGCATGCCAGATGGAAGAATTCTTAGGACATTCTCACTGCTGAGTTAACTGAGAGAGTCAAACCCAAGCGAGATTTGAGGACTACGTGCATCAATGAAAGTATTAGGAATAACGCAAGATCGGACAACATGGAGACAGACTGAGTGATGGTACCAAGCTCGGTGAGAGCAACATTAATGAACGGGTCATAGCCAAGAGAATGAGAAAGAAAGATGCTCTATCAGCCTTAAACTATCACACGCACGAACTGTGGCAAACTTTGCTGCGATAGAATCGGCTTGTTTAATCACATCAGATTCTGACCGGACTCAAGAAGAAACTAAAACTAGTGATTCACACAGGCACATGAGGCATGATGTGCATCCATTGTCTTTAGAGACAGAAGAAGCCATTGTACGAATGGCAGTTTTGTGGTGGTGAAGAAGTGCCCACTAGTAGCGTGCTCCCAATATATTTTTTATTTGAAGTTTCGGATATACGGCAGTGGGTTACCCATTGTGTACCCTCCACAAACTCAAAAACATACAAAATATACATTTTTTAAATACTATAATTGCATATTGAAAATTAAGTAATTGTAACTTTAATAAAAGTAAGAAAATTATATATGTACAAGTACTCTTTTTCTTTCTCCTAAGGCTTGCTATTAAATATCAGTAGTACAATAAAAGTGTAATTTTAGTCAAGCTTTCGGAAAAGTGTAGGGGCCTCCAAAACAATTCTACCCCAGGGCCTCCCCATACTTAAACCCGGCCCTGATAAATAAGTGACAAACGATTATCTAATGTGAGCTGGCGCTCCTAGATCTAATTTTTTATCTATTTATATCTGTATTTTAATTTTTGTAAACAATCTAGGCTAGTGCTGAGTGCATGCCTGTCTCCCGCCAGCTCTTTAACTTTAAAGTTAGTGTAGACGAGTCATGACCTGGCTCTATAAATAGAACGGATGCTGCCGTGTCTTGTCCCTTTTCCGGTGTTGACCGCTGGTCAGTGCTTGATTAGCTGGTCTGTGTGACCAAGCAGTGAGTTAGAAAGTTATTTTTAGTGTTGTTCCTGTGTGGACGTGCTCTGTGTGGACTGCCTGTAAGTTGAGAAATTTTATTTTTACTTGATATAATTTAATTAGGATTGATTGTTGTTAGATTGTTTTGATGTAAACGGATTAGTACCGTGCATCACCGGCTTTATTACTCAGCCATTGTCTATGATGGAACTGGAAGGTCCTTTAATCTGGATAGCATCACCCCCCACCCCCCAGGAGCCATCCCTATGATCTCCTTGTTGCTTTTCTATACAATGTTTTATTACCTTTAGTTTCTAAAAGTATTTCCATTAATATTAGAATGATTATTTTATATATTTTTTATGTTTGTTTATATTTGTAATTGCAGGCTATAATTCCTGCCTAACTGCCATTTTTGCTGCTGTACAACGGCCATTATTTCGGCTGCCTTACGGCCTAACTGTCTGCTGTAGTTCTGCTTTACTGCTGCTAGTAGTTTACTGTTTAGTGTTGGGGTAATTTAGGTTATTTGATGGTTGGTTTAGTTAGTAATAGTTAGTTTGTTAGTGCTTGTAGTTGTAGATTTAGCAACATAGATACAGAGGCGGCAGAGGGTTTTGGTTAGTGGAGTTGTTAAGTTCAGTTAAGAAGGGTTGATTAATTATTTAGTAGTGCGTTTATATAGTTTTTGTTTATTTCTAAGTTTATTTTCATTGTCGTATTCACCTATATTTTTATTGCTTTGTAAGTTGGTTGTAAATAAAGTGTATGTAAGTTCCTGTTAAAATTTCAGTTTGTTATTTTATCTTTAGTTAGCTAGTTTAGTTTAGTTTAGTTTGATTGTGCTGTCTGGTTGCTTAGGCGACTCTAGCCCCTTGGTCGCAGAACGAGGTGCACAGATTGGGCCCACCCAGTAGAGCCACCACCTGCCTACTGTTATAAATAAACAAATGTTGAGCAGCAGCAAGTAACAAAAAGGCCTCACTCAGTAGCGCCACCCTGACCTGCTCACATAATATGCGAGAGTGTAGCACCAGCTTCTGTTTTTTTTCTCTGGGTTGACAACCAAAGCTTTTCCTATGATTGGGTTAGGGTTATAGTCGAAAGACAGTAGAGGCTTGGCGTTTTCCTTCTTCTCCTGGTGGATAGCCAGACGCTAATGATCCCCTCCTGCCCGAAACTTACTGGTTTAGGCACCAGCTGTCTTTTGCATTTCCTCCAGTCAGTGACAACAGTTTTGCTAGACCCGATACCTGGATCTTTTGTATCATAAACTAGGTTATTTCTGGAGTTATTGGCATAACATTGGATAACATTAGATAACATAATTTCATGCTATTTTACCAACTAAGGGGTCTGCTAGCGTCCACAAGTATTTTTTCCATGCATACCAGGCTTCAAAAATGCCTTTTTTTAGGTATTCACGGAATATCCTGCTATTCTTTAAACAGTGCAGGTCAAGGATCAAATCATTATTCATTTCATTAATTAGTTTTTTTTATTTTCTAAGTATGTTGCTTCAATTTATTACAAAGCTCATTCTGCCCGGTAAAAAAGTTTGAAAATGTTATGTCTCCCGCAGCTATTCTTGAAACTTTGCAAAAAAAATTTTTTGTACAGAAAAAAAAAAAAAAAAATTAAAAAAACAGTTAGTTAATTAATTATTGGTAATTATTATTTTTGTTGGTATCGAACAAGGGAAAGAAATCGCTTTTGACGGATTTTGCTGTATACGTTGAATTAGTCCCCTTTTAACTTGCCTGCTTATAAATTTGAAAACTAACACTGGATATCTATAAAACCTTCTGTTTTCATTAGCACAGTGGTTAGTGTATTGGTGAGGGGCTTGAACACTCGAGTTCGAATTCAAATCGTACAACTTTTTTTTTAATTTAAAAAGAGAAAGCGATTCTCGTAATTTTCACACAGATACCCCTTTCTTTCACCAAACTGATACAATTACATTTAATATAAGCTTAGTTGTTTTTTTTTGTTTAAGTATGTTTTTAAAATTTTTCTTGTGTGTTCAAACTGTCTTCTCTCTCTCGAGCGTGGCACCATCGTTCTGTTGTTGTATTTCGAGTGATCATAACTGATGCACAATGTGAAGACAATTAGATAAAACAAACACTCTAAAACAGAGACTAACTTAAAGCTACATGAATCTAGCGCCTCGGTATCGGCCCGCAATTCCCACCATAGCCTATATTAATTTTACTTAATTTTGCTAGCCTCTAAAAAAAAATTAGGCTGAATAGTTCTCCGTGGATTGGGCTAGGGAACCACTGCTACGAAGTCTTAGTTGCTTTTTGTTTAGTACACATGTCTCAGATCCGTGTAGAAGGGTTGAGGGAACCACTGCTAGGTAGATAGTGAATTTTGTAGGCAAGCGACGCCACACAGTGGCAACGATACTCCCTTTACTAAAGAAAGGAAAAGCGGCTGATCGCCCTGAAAGCTATCAGCCGATATCCCTAACATCGTGTGTAGGGAAAAATAGCTGAAAGGGTTATCAATAGACGGCTCTTGTAGTACTAGGAGGAACGTAAACTCATCGCACCTGAACAGGGTGGATTCAGGCAGGATAGAAGTGCAATTTATTTATGCAGTCAGTAGCTGATGGTTTTCAGAGAGGTACGGTGATGTGCAAAGGCGAATCGACACTGGCAGTATTTTAAATCTAAAAACAAAGTCTGGAGGCAGGGTGGAAACGATCGTGAAAGGGGACGATTAGGCCAAGGTAGCAAGACAAGACTCCTGTTAGGGCTGCCTAAGATGGTGCGAGAGCATCCTCATTGCACTGTGCGGGGTTGTAAAAGAGATCCCACAATGTTTGTCAACGTCCAGGCGCCGACCCTCAATGGACCATTACATAAAAGGTGTGTCCCGCACGGTTGGCCTGGTAGAGAAAATGAATATGGCGGGGGTCCCGGTGTACGTGGCCTCCGACCGCGTCTCTTGTCCGCGAGTCCGGAGTGACCGGGTCACTGAAAGTGAACGTTAAATTAAACACGAGTTTAACCCTAGCCAGACAGAATAGTGTAGATTTACTATGATAGTCTATGTGTATACTGTTCATCCAGGCCGGTGAGAGGAAGCTCTTGTTCGCTTTTACTAGCCTTAGGGTTCCGAGTGCAATACACAACTCTACACGATAATTTCAAATGGACGCAGGGATTGTTGCTGAAACTGATGAGCCTGGGAGTATGTTCAAAAATGTACTGGTGACTCCCCCATGACTATGACGGCAGTGAACGTCATTGTTTGTGTCTTGGTGGTTTTCTAATAACATTGTACTGTGTGCGACGCTATAGTCTAATGTAAAACCGTTTCCGTAAAGTCTAAATGTCTTGAACTAACTACTAATAAATAAAACATGTTAGTTTGTGTTAAGTCTGTTTCAAATCTTAATATATAAGATTTATTATTAAATGTCAGAAAAAAAAAGAATCATCACTCAACCCATTTTTGTAACTATAAATGAATGTATAAGTTAATTAATTCAATGGTTAATACAATAACAACTATATGATAATTTGTATTGTAAATTTTTGGACGAAAATTGAAATTGAGGAGTGGGATGACACCCTGAGCAAACCGCACTAGGTTACATTGACCCTAGAAAGGCCACTGGTTAAAACTCAAATCATCCCTTTGCTACCCTCATGGAATTTGGTGTTTGCTTTAGTTTTTTATTTGAGGAGGGTGAAATGGAAGCTCCCCCCTCCAACCCTAAAAATTGTTGACTAGTTTATCTCAGGCTGTTTAGCTTGACTTGAATCAGGGATTCACTTTGTTTAATGGACCCCAGCGACTGGTAAGAAAACAGACCAATGTGAAAGATATTTCAAAAAGGGGGAAGGAATATTTTATAATTTTTTAAACACATTTTGTTTTTACATAAACCGCAACGAAGCCCCCCCCCCCCTAATTGGATGAGATAAATCTCTCGGTAGTCGTTGATCCCGTTTGATCGTCTTAAGAGCTGAACCGAAAGCTCTTCGAAGTTTGAAAATAAACCTGTTTGGACGCCAAACAGTAAAAAAACAAACAAACCTGTGTGAACACAGTTCTATTTGAAAGAGACCCGAGTCAATGCCTATGTAAAGCATTGCTGTTTCCAATGCCTTCGGCACCGGACGCATGCTTGGCTGAACATGGCGAAGGCCGAGGACACCGGGAGCCTCCGCCATTTTCCTTCGTTTTTTTATACCAAGCTAACCTTGGGTGACTCGCCATTTATGTAACGGTCCCTTGAGGAACAGCGCATGGATGTGTGACAGGTTTATGCGGACTCTTTTGCAACTCCGCCCGACTCTCGTCTACCCGTGGGCATCCCCACGGAAGTTTTGTTTCGCCATTCATTTAGCCTAGTTACCTCCTCAAGTAACCGTTTCCACCCGGGTGCCACGATGAGGCAGAACAGCATACCCGGGGTCGTTGATCCCTGCAAGATTTGTTTGTCACGTGGTACAGCTTTGATCCAATGTGTCACTAACATGTTAAGGTAAGTCACTTTGACAACAACCCAGACCGACAGATCATGTTCACTGGCGCAAGACCCAACTATTTGTCTGTTTTACTTCCTGCTCTAAATGTTGAACACTATGTCTTGTCATTTCATGTTTACATTTTATTGATCAGGTAGAACATCTACATCCAATACTCTTTTCATTATTTTTATATTCAAGAGTGGAGTTCTTTATATAGGTCTATATATTTATATACAAGATAGTCCAAGAAAATGACCAACTATAATAACTGAACTATACGATCAATTTCGATTCACAATAAAATCAAATACTCAAATGCGTCATATTCGTATTCCTTGATTTAAAAATCTCCCCCCCCCCCCCCCCCCCACAATAAACAAACAAACTTTAAATTCATTTTTTAAAAGTATACGTTCATAATAAATAAGTTTGACTCTGTTAACTTATGTAAATGTGTAGGCCAGTGCCCTCCCCAAAGTGTGGACTGTGTGCGTGTGTTACCTCAGCTAGAGAAACGAGTCTATATTAAGTCAACTATTCAACTGCCATTTACGATCTCTCGAACAATAACGAAGCCGCAATAAAAATGAAAGGGAATCTCCGGTCTAATATCCTGTTCTTAAAGGATTACTTTCTCAAGACAGGCGAGGTACATAACAAACCTGTTCACATTATTCTGCATGGTACAGAATCCTTTAAAATTAATAAGGTAAGTAGACATTTTCGAATCGATTAGTAGACATAAACCTTTTTAGGCATTTAATTGAAGAAATTACTATCAAAACTATAAGTAGTTCAAGGCCGGATACATCCTAATTAGCAACCATTGAAAGGTAGAGTCGATTTTCTCACCTTTTTAAAGATAGCTTAAGGCCTTGAATGTTGTTTTTCAATTCAAGAAAATGTAAATTAACGAAACTATGAGAAGAAACTGTAATAAGTGATCATTATAATGTTGTTTTTTTATAAATAGATATGTTATGAGCATTCCTCTAGAAACTGGAAAGAAGTTTATTATGAGAATTGTTTTGACTCCTAAGATTAAGAAAGATGACGATAGTTCGCTATGTTAACCCTATCCGCCTGTGACCCAAATAGTGTAAGTCTACATCCTTGCTCTAACACTTGTAGTTGTTTTTTTTTTTATGTTATACTTAACACTAGATACAATCGACATGCTTAAAATATGCATGTTTATAAATTAATTGCAATTAACAAATAAAATTAAAAAATTTGCCTTAAATTTTATGCCTCCTAATTCCTATATAGTTATGATGCCTTTGCTGTACTATCTATCTACGTAGCTATGATGTCATTGCTAAACTATCAATCTACGTAGCTATGATGTCATTGCTAAACTATCAATCTACGTAGCTATGATGTCATTGCTAAACTATTTATCTACGTAGCTATGATGTCATTGCTAAACTATCAATCTACGTAGCTATGATGTCATTGCTAAACTATTAATCTATGTAGCTATGATGTCATTGTTAAACTATCAATCTACATAGCTATGATGTCATTGCTGTAGGCCTCCTATTATTCCACCAAGCTATTACAATTATCTACTAGCAATCTATTGTGCATTAAATACTCTTCCCTTTGTAATCTGAACTTGAATCAGACGAGAATAACTATGTCAGAAATAGAAAAGGATATGCTTGTCTTGTGACGGTAACACTATCCTTGACTATAGGGGATTTTCCTAAATGGAGTCCTGGGTGTTTACAGTGTACGGAAGCACCGATAAGCTTTTTAGTTTTAAAAGCACTTGATCGTTTTTGCGCACATTTTAGCACTGCAGAAACAAAATTAAAACTGCGATGTTTTTATCTTAAAGTAATTACAAAGTTTAGACCAACTCACTCTGTTTGTCTGTCTGTTTGTACACACTTATTTCGGATCAAGTTGAAATTTCGCACAATTGTTTTCTGTACCTTAAAAAAAAGAATCAGTAAAAAAAATAATTAACCAATTAGTTAATTAACTAATGGTATTTAATTATCTCGTTTTGGTATCGAAAAAGGGAAAGAAATAGTACTTGGCAGATGTGGTAGTATAAGTTGAATTAGTCCCCTTAATAATTTGTGTAGAGAATTACGTCGTCACTTAAAAGTTTGAAACTAACAATAGCTATGAAACATTCTATTTTTATAAGCACTTCGCAGGCACAGTGGTTAGTATATTGGCTTGAGGAGGCTTAAGCCATCGTGTTGGCATTAAAGTCGTACAACTTTTTTTTTTTAAAATGCATTACAAAAGCGATGACGGTAACATTCACACAGATACCTTTTTCTTTCTCTCCTTTTTTGTTTTTCCAACTGGCCCAGACAAGTGATAGGCACTTAGAGCATTGAGAAAGTGATAGGCACTTAGAGCAGGGGTTCTCAACCTGTGGGTCGCGACCCCATTGGAGGTCGATTCTCCGTTTGCCAGGGGTCGCTTAAGACCATCGAAAGATGGAGTGTTATTGCCTACTCTTCTATTGCTGTATGTGTGTGTCAGGGGGGACAGAGTGGGGGGGGGTGTAAAAAGGGGTTGCCGAGCTTAAAAGGTTGAGAACCGCTGACTTAAAACATTGAGAAAGTGATAGGCACTTAGAGTATTGAGAAAGTGATAGGCACTTAGAGCATTGAGAAAGTGATAGGCAATTAGAGTATTGAGAAAGCTAAAAGAATGAAATTGCGCTAAACAAAAACAATTGGTACAAATATTTCTAATCGCACAGATTTATTATTGCTAGTCTAGATTTATTACGAATTTCATCACATGACTGATCCAAGCAGATTGTCACAATTACACTTAAGCTTTGTTTAAAAAAAAGGATTTTTGTGTATTTTTCAAATTTTGTAATTTAGTTGACAATCTCTTTTATCTTCCTAACGTTCGTCCATTGACATTCTATATCGCGTCCTAAATGTCTACATATTGCTTTCTCTTCTTTTTATCTCTTACTTTATATAATTCCTTAAAGGCAGAGTCAGTTTCACTCGGTGCGGTGAATTCACGGTGCCATCACCCCTCAACTATCTCCTATAAATTCATTTCCAAAATAAAACGTTCATTGGTTCTCATAGTTGAGTTACAATACTGTCAGCTGATTACACGACTTTAAAATGAGTGTCGATTATATTTTTAAATTTCGTTGCTTATGACTTTTTATAACTAGTTATTACACACATTAAAATGTACGATTTCTTAAATTACAAACAGACTTTACACCAGCTGAAAATTTCTCGGTAAAGAGCTCCTTACGGCAACTATTTTAATTTATATGCTACTGTAAAGTTTGTAAAGACGAATAAAACAATATAACCTTTCGTAAAATACATTCAGGATAAAAAAATATTCTAATAAATTTAATCTTACAACTAAAAAATTGTTTTAACAAATTAAATGTTTCTTTTTTTTTTATTTCCACCTTGCAATCGATCAAAAACTTTATCAAAGTCAATATCTTTTACGATTCCATTTTGAATCAACAGAATTGCCAGATCTGAAAGTTGTTGCCCCATTGTTGATCTTAAATAGGCCCAACTATTAAATTAACTTCATTATCTTAAAAACATCTATTAAATAAAACCACAAAAAATCAGATGGAAAGAAATAGTTCAAGGCTTGGTGATCAGGTTGGTAGAAATACTGAAGTTCCAAATACAAAATACATTGTGAAATAAAACAAACATCAAGTACTATTTAGTTTTCAGCATATGATTAATTTTTGCTGCCTCTAGATATTATCTTAATCTTGATAAATCTGTTTAAATGACGTCTTGTGGGGAATCATTATAAAAAGCTAAAAGTTCTGAAACGGACATCAACAATGTTATATCGCTAAAATAAAACTCATTGATTGGATTGCCTAAAATACATTTGTTACCTCAAGGATAGCTTTTAGTTAGTTTGAAGCTTAGCAGAAGAAATGGATGCATTCAAGCACTGACTTCTTGTATAATCATTGCTTTGGTTTCAATCTACGTAGCTATGGTGTCATTGTTGCACTATCATTTAACTGAGAGAACTTCTCTCACTAAAGTGAGAGAACTTCTTAACTAAGTGAACTTTTTTAATTCAATGAGAGAACTTCTTGAACTCAACTCAGGTAACTTTTAGAACTCAACTGAGATAACGTTTTTGAACTCAACTGAGAGAACTTCTTGAACTCAATTGAAAAGTTCTTGAACTCAATGGAGAGAACTACTTGAGCTTAACTCAACAAACTTATTGAACCCAACCCAGAGAAGCTGAAAGTGAATGGAAAACTTGTGCACTTGACAACATACAACTTTAGATGATACGAACACAACTATGCCAGTTTCCTATAGTGAGACCTAGTCATTTGAAAGCAATCTTGTTGGGATATATAAAAAAAATAAGATAAAGTTCCCCTTTCAGACCTAGCAGATAAAGGTAATCTATATCTGTGCCCACGGTTAACGAGGGTGTCATGTGGCCAGCACAACGAAAAACCACCTTTTACTTTTTTCCAACTAATGTAGGGTACCCATTAGAGCTGGATGGACTCAGGGGCACCCAAAGATCCCCTATATTAAAAAATCCCAGTCTTCATTAAGACTCGAACATCAGAGATCATCTTCTTTTGGTTTTAAAAAATGAGGACTTTTAGTGTATGCTTATCTTGAAAGCCTTTTTAAATATTTCGATAAAATGCTGAACAGTCCAATAATACTCATATTGTATACAGAACTATTTTTCCAAGACGTAAAGTGTGTGTATGCGTGCGTGTGGAGGAGGGTACGTCATATCGGTAATCGAACTCTCAGGCTACAATATGTGCTTGGGAGGGGTAGCGTCAGAGATTGGGATATAAAGCGAGCCGTTCCAATTAAACATAACTTAGACTAGAATACACTGGCCAAAAGTGTGTGTGTGTGGGGGGGGGGGCTGATGAAATGCCAGCAGTTTTATTGAAAGTGTAAAAGAAAAAAAACGGTGGCGGGGAATACGGCCAAAGTATTTATGCGAAGCCTTAGCCAGGGTGTAATAAGGAAAAAAGGACCCAGGCCAAACAATATCGTAGAGCCTATCAAATATATAGTGTAAATAAGACTATGTCCTTTTATTTACCGAGGAGAGTGGGGGGATAGGGAAGTGATACTCGAATTTACGGGCTAGTCCAATGCAACGCAATACATACTAGAATTAAATAAATATGGGGGGGGGGGGGGGCGTTTACCTTTTTCTCGGTATATTGTTATAAGTAAACAAAAAAGGAAGGGGCTCTATCCATGGCAAAATAAATACACAGCCTGGGAAGAAATCAACGGGCGAAGTCGGTGGCTAATACTGGTTTGTATATATTATTAAGAAAGTAAATACTTATTACGTTACATAGAATGTGTAAAAGTTCTATGAAAATTCGCCGGGCGGGGGGGGGGGGCGCGGTCGAGTGGGACGCTCCTTCTGGTTCCGCCAGTGATACAGACGTATGTCTTAACTCTTAACAGTGAGTTCATACTTGATAAAAGTGTTGACACTTGCTGTCAAAATAGTTAAAAATAACAGTAAACGAAACAAAAGTCATAAAAAAAATGCTTTGCAACGTCAAGTGCATTGTCCATGTGTCACGGTCACGCGTTGATTGATCTTTAAGGGATTTATGATGTGTAGGCTACCTGTAGGCTCGAACTAAGCAAAAATGAATCTATACCATTATGACCATGATGTAGCTCTATGTCTCGTGTAGATGTAATCTTCTGGTGTCAACTTAATCATATGGTGTTGTTTATTTATACACAAGTTGTTAGACGTGAAAGTCACGTGACAGAAGCTTTCTTGTGAGTAGTGTTTTTTTTAATGCTCTCTATTTTGTGTGTGTGTGTGTGTGCAAAAAGGGGATGGGAGGGGGTTGAACAGAATCAATACAGTTCATTGGTATGGACCAATATATAATGAATACATTCATGTGACTAAAGTGAGGAGGTGGGGCCGGAAAGATATATAGAGAGAGAGAGACAAAGAGAGGGTAGCAGTAATTATCTCTTTGTCTTAATGGAGTCAGTAAGTTTTTCAAAAGTCCATTTACTATAAATCTGTTTAATTGCATAAGGGTATTGGTTAGGTGACATTGTTTTATTATTTATTCTATAGAGACTGTCATTAATAAATTGTTAATGCTACCCATACTATTTAGCCGAGATCATTCCATGGGCTTACCTCTAAAGAATGGCTGAAGTAGATATTTGTAAGAAGCAGCCTAGCTGAGACAATTGATAGGATCATAGCGTACAGAGACAAGTGATAGGATAATAATGTTCATTTTTTTTTTTACTGTCGCTGGCTTTGTAAAGTTTCAACACAGCGTATAGAGATCAAATCTCTTTTAAATGTATTTAACTAGAACAAGAAAAAAAAAATACTTAAAAAAAAAAAAGATTATATATACTAAGTGTAATTGTATCAATAAGGTTCAATCAATTATGTAATTAAATTTGATGTTTCTCAATGCGCTATGATCCTATTACTTGTCTCAGTACACTATGATCCTATCACTTGTCTCAGTACACTATGATCCTATCACTTGTCTCAGTACACTATGATACTATCACTTGTCTCAGTACGCGATGATCCTATCACTTGTCTCAGTACACTATGATCCTATCACTTGTCTCACTACGCGATAATCCTATCACTTGTCTCACTACGCGATGATCCTATCACTTGTCTCTGTACGCTATGATCCCGTCACTTGTCTCTGTACGCTATGATCCTATCACTTGTCTCACTACGCTATGATCCTATCACTTGTCTCACTACGCTATGATCCTGTCACTTGTCTCACTACGCTATGATCCTATCACTTGTCTAACTAAGCTATGATCCTATCACTTGTCTAACTACGCTATGATCCTATCACTTGTCTCACTACGCTATGATCCTATCACTTGTCTCACTACGCTATGATTCTATCACTTGTCTCAGTACGCTATGATCCTATCACTTGTCTCACTACGCTATGATCCTGTCACTTGTCTCAGTACGCCATGATCCTATCACTTGTCTCACTACGCTATGATCTTATCACTTGTCTCACTACGCTATGATCCTATCACTTGTCTAACTACGCTATGATCCTATCACTTGTCTCAGTACGCTATGATCCTATCACTTGTCTCAGTACGCTATGATCCTATCACTTGTCTCAGTACGCTATGATCCTATCACTTGTCTCACTACGCTATGATCCTGTCACTTGTCTCAGTACGCCATGATCCTATCACTTGTCTCACTACGCTATGATCCTATCACTTGTCTCAGTACGCTATGATCCTATCACTTGTCTCAGTACACTATGATCCTATCACTTGTCTCACTACGCTATGATCCTATCACTTGTCTCACTACGCTATGATCCTATCACTTGTCTCACTACGCTATGATCCTATCACTTGTCTCACTACGCTATGATCCTATCACTTGTTTCAGTACGCTATGATCCTATCACTTGTCTCAGTACGCTATGATCCTATCACTTGTTTCAGTACGCTATGATCCTATCACTTGTCTCACTACGCTATGATCCTATCACTTGTCTCAGTACGCTATGATCCAATCACTTGTCTCAGTACGCTATGATCCTATCACTTGTCTCAGTACGCTATGATCCTATCACTTGTCTCAGTACGCTATGATCCTATCACTTGTCTCAGTACGCTATGATCCTATCACTTGTCTCACTACGCTATGATCCTATCACTTGTCTCACTACGCTATGATCCTGTCACTTGTCTCACTACGCTATGATCCTGTCACTTGTCTCACTACGCTATGATCCTGTCACTTGTCTCACTACGCCATGATCCTGTCACTTGTCTCAGTACGCTATGATCCTGTCACTTGTCTCACTACGCTATGATCCTATCACTTGTCTGGACCAGTCGAGAAGAAGAAGGCAGGGGAGAAAGAAAGGGGTCGAAGGTTAAAGGTTACCGTGGTAGCTTTTTAAATGTATCTTATTAAAAAAAATTGCACGACTTGAATTTCAATTCTAGGGTTCAAGCCTCTTCAAGCCAATACACTAACCACTGTGCCAGCGATGCTATCTAGTGTTAGTCTCAAGCTTTTAAGAGACGACCTAATTCTCTACATAACGTATAAAGGGAACTAGATCAGCTTATACCACCACTTCTGTCAAGAACTATTTCTTTCTCTTGTTCGATACCAAACAGACTAATTCATTACCAATTGACTAATTAACTTTTTTTTTCTTTCTTTTTGTTGTTTTTTTTTATTCATTGTTGTGCAAAGTTTCGACTTGAGCCGAGATTGAAGAAATAACGTGTACAAACATTTGACCAGACAGACAGACAAACAGAGTTGATATAAGCTTTATAATCAAAAGGAAAGAAAAACAACAGTCAAAAATAGGGGTTGAAACCCGAACCTCCTCCCCCGGCTACGCCCATGACGAAGATGAAGTTTTTATGAAAGCGGTTTTATAAAATAACATAACAAAGTGTCATTCTATAGATGAGTGTCATTTGTCATGCAAAATGTTTCAAATAGGCGCCTTACAAGAGTGACATCCCTTTTCCAGCACTCCTTCTTAGCCTAATTTTGTAAGTGCCTCTCAGCTTAGCTTGTTATTGTCAACAATTCATTCAACTTTTGTTTGTTTTAACCACACATTGTGTTTCTTATTGTTCAAGTTTGCATATCTTCAGTTGTCAAGCTGACCGGCCTGGGAGAGGGTCTCTTAAAAAACCTTGACGCAGAAACCTACATCTATTTCTAAATATCGAAATCTGATCCATCTTTAATTGGAAAAGTTGGCGACCTTATGTATTTAACATTGCAAAACTCCCTCTGTGATAATACAAAAGTCAACTTCAGACGTTTCCATTTAGATCTAGTTCAAATCTTACTGTAACTAGTTTAGTTGATTAGGCCTGTTTTTAAATCTTTATTTCAGAGGTAGCACTAACATGTTATTGTAAATTTGGAACTAAACGGATGTACGATGGACTCAGAAAGAGGAGACATTGAAGATTTGTCCACTATAGCTGATTTAGATGAAGATATCTTATTGCGTGAGATATCATCTAGATATCTCCAGGACAAAATATATGTAAGTACATCAGATACACTAGGTAATGGAATACTAACATTGTGATGCAGACGTAGGTAGTGGAATACAAACATTGTGATGCAGACGTAGGTAGTGGAATACAAACATTGTGATGCAGACGTAGGTAGTGGAATACAAACATTGTGATGCAGACGTAGGTAGTGGAATACAAACATTGTTATGCAGACGTAGGTAGTGGAAGACAAACATTGTTATGTAGACGTAGTTAGAGGAAGACAAACGTGATGCAGACATAGGTAGTGGAATACAAACATTGTTATGCAGACGTAGGTAGTTGAAGACGAACATTGTGATGTAGACGTAGTTAAAGGAAGACAAACGTGATGCAGACGTATGTAGTGAAATACAAACATTGTGATGCAGACATAGGTAGTGGAATACAAACATTGCTATGGTGACGTAGGTAGTGGAATACAAACATTGTTATGAAGACGTAGGTAGTGGAGTACAAACATTGTGATGCAGACGTAGGTAGTGGAATACAAACATTGTGATGTAGACGTAGGTAGTGGAATACAAACATTTCGATGTAGCAGTGGAATACAAACATTGTGATGTAGCAGTGGAATACAAATATTGTGATGTAGACCTAGGTAGTGGAATACAAACATTGCTATGCATACGTAGGTAGTGAAATATATTATTTTACTGCTTTTAAAAATATTACCTAAATCTCAAGAGAAGATTGCATGATAGCTACATGGGAGGGGATATATTTACAGCGACTGCTACTTATCGTGTTTTGGAAATATTACGATGACTTAGTTACAAACTTATGTGTACACAGAACTTGATGACAGTCGCAGAGCGACATCTTCACGGACACTTTGCACAGCCATCGAGCAGCTTGGCACAAAACATTGTGAACATTCCTTGGCTGAGATTGTCAACATTTTACACAAGATGTTCACGTGAACTCTGACTTTGTAGTGACGATAAATGCTCTCAGTGGCCTACACGACATGTGAAATGTATTGTTATCATTTCGTTCTGACTTAAACTGTTTAGTGCTACTTGGATAGATGTTTCTAGTGAGGCGTCTTTTCTTTAGGTATCTAAGCTGTCACTCCAAAAGTAACATTTGGTTGACATGTCAAATAACTAAATAAAAAGAATGTTTCAAAGAAATATATAAGCCTCGTATACATGGATAGACTGAAGTTTCATTACTAGTATACATGGATAGGCTGAAGTTTCATGACTAGTATACTTGGATAGACTGAAGTTTCATGACTAGTATACAAACTTCGACGTTTGTGGGGAACGTGTCTGACTTTAGGATGTTCAATGAAGTCAATGTCTGTTCAGTGCTTGACGTTATCCAAATCTTGCTAGAAGTTCAGTGTTGTCCATTTATCGATGTATATAATACTCCTCTTCCCTCAAGAGTTTAGACTAGAAGAAGAAGTAAAGGAAAGATCACACTCTTATTTCTTCGGATAGTCACCCCACGAAAAAACAAGAGGGGGTGGGGAGAACAAGTGGGTATTCATACGTCGATACGGATGACTGCGCGCTGGACTGTCAAACCCTGCCCGCTCCCATCCCCCTTCGTCCTTCGGGAGGTTTGGACTATGAAGTAAACTATCGTCAACTCCGAAGGAACATCCGAAACATGTCAAACATTTTACAAGTAAACATTTTACAAGTAAACATTTTACAAACACTAAATAGCAGCGCCGGACTTAACCATTGTGACCAAGAAGTCATGGAAAGAGAACAAGTAATCTACTATGTGTATTTACAGGTCACTAAATAGCAAAACCGGACTTAACCATTGTGGGGCTCTATGCGAAACGGATTTCGTGGGGCCAAGTTCGGATAGGGAAGCGGACAATAAGTGAAATTTAAGAGTTTGTATTAGAAAATAAATTCGTATTTGCATTTTATTCTATCTTTACTACGTACAGAATTACTTTACAAGCCTTGCGTGTAGCAAAGTCATACAGTATATCATAATAATTCTGTTTCCTACATAGATCACGCTCAATAGCAAGAATTATCAAATGTTTTAATCTATCTATGAGAATTGTTGACCTCAAGTAATGCATATTGCCGTTTTTATTTATCGAGCGTAGGTTTGGCTTTTTCCATATTGAATGACACCCCAAAATGTCAATTTTTGTCTATATATTCCGTATATTTTAAGGACTTTTTCGTATCTTTTGCAATTTCGGGAGATTTCCAGGAGCTCCTGGTAAATCGAGAGGACGGCGCTGGAAATCTTTTTTTACTTAAAAAATGGTTTAATTTAATAATTTATACACCTTGTATTAGCGCGGGTCCTATGAAAGTGCGGGTCCTATAAAAGTGCGGGGCCCACTGCGGTCGCATGGGTTGCAGTGGCCTAAGGCCGCCCTGCAAAATAGCGGCGTATGCTACGCCGCCGGTCGACTAGTATGAATTTATTCTTTCTGTTATATTAGATATAGTCCTTGCTTGAATAGTTAACAGAGTGCACTGTGTTGGGAAAAGTAGGTCTTGGTTCATCTTTAACGAACAAGTAGATTACCTCCCTTATGACCTTATAAAGTTTTCCATTAGTTTTCATTTTTTAAAATAAATATCCTGGTACACAAAATGGTTTTGTTCTAAAAAAATATTTGGAGGGGAATTTTTTGTTAATTTAAAAAGGGAAAATAACTTCCTGTCTTAGTGAAAAAATCAAACTTAAAAAATCACGATAACAGAATATGTTAGTGTTATAAACAAACTTGTAGGCAGCTCGAGTCGCTTGTACGCTCACTGTCTCACACACATCAAATTACACACACACATTAATGAGTTCATTTGCTCTGTAACGAGTGTCATCCTAACTTACTGAATAGCACGCGTTTTTTTCATTAATCCTGTTTTTAAAATGGTTATTTACCATGCGCTTAGGATATTTATTTAAAAATAGAACAGCTTGCTTTTAGAAAACTAAAGTAGCTGTAGAGCTTTTAGATGACGAACAGGAGGCCATGAAAAAAACTTTTCAACTACCTGGCAGCTAAAACTTCTTCGTGTTTGGGTTAATATGAGGATCAGTTTCTATCAAGTTTGGTTTTTCTGTAAACCATTCAACCAAGAAAAAAAAGGAATGAACCACCCTCCGCAAGTCAGTCTGCTGATATGTATACTAGTTTAATATTTTAGCTATGCATATCTCAATATGAAAGCAATGCTTAAGTTGCACTCGGTGGAGCATCTATCCCGTAAAGAGGATCAGTTAAAGTTTTTTTTCGGTAAGCCCAAAGGACTAAGTGCTATAGAAGTGCTATAGAAGTGCTATCAGGAATCATTTGAAAAACCAACACAAGAGGGTCCGCTTTTTGTTTTTGAGAAATTGCGAAGAGAAAGCAACACTTTGGCATCAGTTGGTTTCAGGATATAAAAGAACTTGGCATCAGTTGGTTTCAGGATATAAGAGAACTTGGCATCAGTTGGTTTCAGGATATAAGAGAACTTGGCATCACTTGGTTTCAGGATATAAGAGAACTTGGCATCACTTGGTTTCAGGATATAAGAGAACTTGGCATCACTTGGTTTCAGGATATAAGAGAACTTGGCATCACTTGGTTTCAGGATATAAGAGAACTTGGCATCACTTGGTTTCAGGATATAAGAGAACTTGGCATCACAAACGTTAAGATAATTACGTCCAATGCATTTCATGTGTCAATCTAGTCATGCGTGTTTAAATAGCTAATCTCCTCAGTAACAATGTGGTCAGAAAAAAAATCATACCAGGTACCCAGAAAATTCTTTTTGTCTGAGACGATTGCTATTGCTCCATCTGATTGTTGTATGCCTATGGAAATGTACAAAGTCTAGCGATAACCATGTAATGTGTTTATGTTGTCCACTTGTCTTTGTGAGAGATATACAATTAGATAGAGCCATCGTTTGTCTAATACATACCTAACGGCTGTCTGTGTTGGTTCTATCGAAGTTTGTTAGTGAACGGATGCTGCAGGGGTGGGGGAGGGGCTAGCTGGGGCTTGTGACCTTTGACCACTGGGGTGGTAATTTGCATACGGGCGAAATGACTCTGGATCAGAAAAAATGTTTAATTGGACATTCCGATGGTCTAGAGGTTAGTTTCGCTTGGTGCGTCTAGGCGGTGGTGTCGAATCCGGAGTCACATGTTCGAGCCTCGGTCGGCGCATGCCCTTATTTTCGTAGCATTTTAATTCACTACTTTCTCTCTTAAAAACTTGGTCCCTGGTGCTGTTATTCATTTATGTTTAATATATGTATGTAGCTTACATTCTACAATCTCTTTATGACAGACTCAATTTTCGTTAAATAAGGAATATTTTAAAACATTGCTACTTGATGATATGTACACTTCTGCAATTCACATTTTTACAAAGCTTGTAACAACTCTGTCTGGTAAAAAGTTTAAACATCATTTTCTTTCCCATTGTTGGATCCAGTTAAAACTTTGCACAATTATTCATTGATCCTGACAAGACATGAATCAAACCCTGTAATTTTCAAAGAATGGTTGTAATTAGCGATTATTTCCCCTTAGAAAACTTTAGGTTTTAAAAAGTATTGTTTTTACTATTGCTTATCGAAAGTCCTACTTCTGTCGGGCACTCTTTGTATTAAGCAGAAAATTGAACATCTTGATTTTTTTGTGTGGACTGTAGGCTACTTCAGTAATAGGGCCAAACATCATTTAAAATCATTTCCATTATTTCCATTGCCACTAATTCTACTTTTAAATACTTTCACCAACGTGTTTTTTTTAAATTAATTTTCATTCAACTTTTATCATTGCATTTTATTTTCCAAAACCAAACAGACGTATGTTGGTGATATCCTGATAGCTGTCAACCCGTTCAAAGATATTGACATTTATGGCCCTCATGTAAGTCCGGCATAACAAAGTATACAAGTAAGGCGTATTGAAGCTTTCATCTGTTTATACATTGTAAAATTAGTCAATTTGTAGCCCAACACGTAGGTGTAACGTGTTGACTTCTGTATCAGTACAGTCAGATGTACAAGAATATACCACAGTGTAGCCGGCCTTCACACATCTACGCTGTGGCTGATGCAGCGTACCAAGCTCTTACTGGTCACAACGGAAAACACCCTGGCAACCAGTGTGTAATCATAAGGTCAGTGTGCGTTATAATAGCTTAGCATAATAGACATTATGTAGGTGTTATCTGTTGTTCTTAGAGTTCAGTCTTAGAACGACCACGGATCATCTCGTGGACCATTTCCTCCTATAGCTTAAGTCCTGAGTATTGAGTAGTATTGAGTATAGGGCCCTGTTTGGGAAAACAAATTCTTGTTCACTTACAAGTGGAAAGCGTTAGAGTAGCTACTCGCTTTCCCCATGGCTAGGTTTTTGTCACGTACACAGAATCTATATTTAGCTCGTCAGCGACCTCGGGAAATTCCATCACGCGGAGGGCTATGTGTCAGAATAAATGTGATTGGTTTTGAAATTTTAATTTTTGTACATTGAGCTGCATTTATTGGTTGGCATTGCAACGAGGTGCGTTAGACACGTGACAACGCTATACCCGGGGAAAGGTTCTAGATTTTTAGTCAGTCTTGTATGGATCGTGTTAGTGAGAACATGTACTAGAGTTTTGTATTAGAACTCAATTTTTCAAGTTCTGAATTAAAGTAATTGTTTTAGACGAAGAGAAGTTTTCTCATTGAATATAGTAACATACTTAGATCGATTTAGCGATTGGCAACTTCTAGATGATCCTCTTATCAACTGGCAACATTCTGAATGATCGTATTATCAACTACATCTAGCTACTTCTATACGATCATCTTATTAAAAGACGATTTCAAGATCCTCGGCAATCACGATCATTGATAGTGCAATATAGCTCAAGTATAATCGTAACATCTGGCACCATCTTAGATTGTGACATTAGCACTATTGATGATTGTGACATCTGGCAACTCCGACCTTCGATAAAGATCATCAAAAAAATATATGTTTTTTTTTAAGATCTAAGGACAAATTGTCGATTACAAAACTTCGATTTTCTTCAACTTGAGAATAGTTCTACTGTGTTCAAAGGTCAGTTTGGTTATCGATATCTTATCTTATCATAGATATGGACCTACGATCGAGTTTTCACTATAACTCTCGAGATCTAAAATTATTATTTTGTATTGGCATTGGCAATAAGACCAATATCATTTAACTGGCACGATACATAAGCCCAGTAATATTTAGCTGGCATAACATAAGCCCAGTATTATATAACTGACACAATAGATAAGCCCAGTATCATTTAACTGGCTTTATTATTATAGATAAGCCCAGTAGCAATTACCTTGCACTATAATCTATCAAGTAGACATTTTTCTACTATTTGATATCAAGTCAATCGTACAAAACGACGACTTTAATACTACAAGTTCTACTAGATCTACAATCTCAAGAGAGAAAAAGTTCATAGCCTTGAACGGCTCAGCAATATTTCATTAACCTGATGCGGTTGAATAAATCTACACTTCCTAAAACGACTCCAGTAGTAGATATAATCCTACTGTTCAAGATTATTAGCCAGTGACGGCATAAATAACATTGTTATATTCCAAAAGGTATTATATTTGTACATTTCAAGTTGGTATATTTTTTCAACATGTCTACAAAGACAAGAGCACAAAGATTGTTAGAATTACTTGACGCAGCAAAGTCATTAACATTTCGGCCACATGAAATACTGGCCTGGGTAGATCGTCATATAAATCAAGAAGAAGAAAAACAAAGACAAGAAACAGAAAAACAAAGACAAGAAACAGAAAAACAAAGACAAGAAGCAGAAAAACAAAGACAATATGAAAGAGCAAAACTCGAATTTGAAAAACGAAAACTACACAAGTTGGAAGAAGAATTAAAAGGTTATCAATCTCAAATAGAAGCAATTCATCGCAACATAGCAGATCACGACGAAAGAATGAGACTATGGAATATTATGGAATATTTTCACCAAGCAAGAGTAATGAGAATTGAATCAGAAGATTTAGATGATGTCTCAAATGATACAGAAGAAGTAGAAAAGAAAAATGAAGACACAAAGTCACAAGACATAAAAGATACATGTTACATGAAGCAAGAAGAAATAAAAGAAGATATAGATCTAAATATTGTACAAGAAGATACAAATGAACATAGAACAGATTTACAATACATTGAACTTGACAGAAAACGGCAAGAAGAACTACAACGAGAATTATTAGAATTGAAAAATACCGAATTCAAAGCCGAACAAAAGAATGATGCAACATTAACAAGATTATACCAGGAAGCTACATTAGGATACCTTGAGGCATATTTTAAAGATGGATTTCTCAAGAAGACTTCTTTCCACAAGTGCAATGTAATTAAACAAATATATGTACCAGAGAAGTACAGAAAACAAGTAATTGAAGCAAAGCATGAGTTTCATTACACCATACATATGAGTGTAACAAGTGCTAAGAAGAGAATAGCCAAAAATATTATTGGCCTAGCATGACCAAAGATGTCAAGAAATACATTAATAATTGCTCACATTGTCAACATGATTATCGTGAGAAGAAACAAAGTCAAAAGAAAAGCAACATAACTAAAACAAAGAATGAACCAGACTACAAAGTCACAACCGACAGCAATGAATCTATACGCCATGACTCAAGTAAATCTACAGGGACATCAGTGCCTAATAAACGTCCATCCCTATTTGTTACTACATGTCCATCCCTACCTGATACTACATGTCCACCCATACCAAGTACATGCCCATCCCTAAACACTGATGATAACTTCATACATCAACACTTGAAGAAGACTGCATCTGCATCATTATCTACCAATGCTATGGTATGCATTGAAAATTCCTGCTACAATTAAGACAAGTCTCATGAACCAGAACCAGAAGCAGATAACAAAGAAACTTTTATTCAATCAACTTTGGCTATACCAGACAAAAGAAAAACTATTCAATCTGACTCTACCACTCATACAAGTATTCCTCATTTGAAAGAATGTGAGTCATCTAAAGAGGCCATTACAACCATGAACATTGAAAGTCAAAGAATACTACATGAACACATGAAATCAAGACAGTTTGCTCAAGGAGATAGAGTCAATTTACTGTTACCAGATTTGAGTAACAAGCTGTTCTACAAATGGCAAAGTCCATTTCACATCACCAGAAAGATTTCAGACCTGATTTATGAAATCAATGTCAACAAGGCTACCAAAGTATTTCATGTTCATATGTTTGAACATTACCATGAAACAGATAATGAAGATATCACAGCAGAAGTTAAACATTTTCCAAGCTTAGCAACTATCCCTGAAGAAGAAGAAGAAACGTCATCAACACCCATTCGTGAAATAGATGTTTCATTGCCAGCATCAAATCACATAGACACTCCCAAGGTCATCACTCTGGATGACATAATACTACAGAAAGTGAAGAACATTAAAGTGTTTACAGACCATGCAGATTTCTTTACTAGTGTTTCTGTAACATTTCCAGTACTGCAATTTGAAAGCAACTTAGAAAGCAACAACGTTGACAACACAAAGTTTCATCCTCCATCCACTCAAAGAGCAAATTTTCTTCAGAAAGGAACAAATGAACTTCTTCAACATAGCTTTATGGATCGATTGAACTCAGATCTGTTCAATCATTGCTCTATTGAACATTCTAACGCAAAGCATTCTGCTACCATTGTTCTACAGCGTCAACGTTCATCAAACAGAAACTTGAGTTTTGGTATCGGACATTTCTTATTTTCACCAAACTCAAACGCGGTTCAATCAGACATTATCTGTGTGATCAATATGTCATGGAGACAACAGCTTCATAAACTGAAAGACCTTTTCTTCAAGTTTAGAAAACGCACATGCACATCCATGACGGCAACTCAGAAGGGTTCCGAACTTCACACTTACATTCTACATATGTACTATAGCATATTTAGTGTCCCTTGATCCATTGTCATTCATACTCGTCAAGGAAGAACAATATCAAGTTGTTCTTAATCAATTAATTAATTTGTCTACTCATTTTTTCCAATGGTGTTCTATATCAGATTATATTACATTTGTTTTAGCACCAAGCAACACATTGAGAAAGGTCACTCATCCAAGATATATTTAATCAATTACTTTGTTTATTATGTTTCAGCATCATTGCATATGACATGCATTAGTCATCTTAATTTTTATTTCATGCATTTTATTTCAGGTATAATACTATTGAATGTATATTATTATAATGGTACTGATACATGATTGAAATTTTTATTGCTTCACACATATTGAAATTTGTATTACATTTAGTATCATTATCCAGAAGATTGTCATGTATTAGCAATCATTTTTTCTATGTCAATTTTTCATAGGTATTATATTTTTCCATGTACACATTTTCACATTAGTACTAACCAAATGAGTTATAATGTCATTATCATTTTTCATATTGCAAAATGATGACATTTTACATGTATTATGTATTATTTTATACGCATTTCTATTACCATACAAATGCTTAAGAAAGCGTGGGGGTAATATGTCACGTACACAGTATTTATATTTACCTCGTCAGCGACCTCGGGAAATTCCATCACGCGGAGGGCTATGTGTCAGAATAAATGTGATTGGTTTTGAAATTTTAATTTTTGTACATTGAGCTGCATTTATTGGTTGGCATTGCAACGAGGTGCGTTAGACACGTGACAACGCTATACCCGGGAAAAGGTTCTAGATTTTTAGTCAGTCTTGTATGGATCGTGTTAGTGAGAACATGTACTAGAGTTTTGTATTAGATCTCAATTATATTATTGTGTAGATCTGTTATTTTATTCAAGTACATTTAACCATTGTAATTATTTGTGAATAGCTTTTTCAACTTCTGAATTAAAGTAATTGTTTTAGACGAAGAGAAGTTTTTTCATTGAATATAGTAACATACTTAGATCGATTTAGCGATTGGCAACTTCTAGATGATCCTCTTATCAACTGGCAACATTCTGAATGATCGTACTATGAACTAGATCTAACTACTTCTATACGATCATCTTATTAAAAGACGATTTCAAGATCCTCGGCAATCACGATCATTGATGGTGTGATATAGATCAAGATAATCTTCAACGTGACATCTATCATAGCATCTTCATAGATCTTGACATCTGACATCCACTATTGATGATCATAACAGTTGTGAATACCTTTTACCTTTTTTGGTAGATTGTAGGCCTACATAAGTCCACTGTCAAACATCTCGTCACAAGCTCATGTATACAAGGAAGCATCGTAGGAGACTATATATATATATATTCATGCTCATATATATATATATATATATATATATATATATATATATATATATAGAGAGAGAGAGAGAGAGAGAGAGCGAGAGAGAGAGAGAGAGATCGATATAAGGCTTGTTTTCTTCGAGTCCAAAGATTAGTGAGAATGCAGTATTTCACGTGGATGCGTAGCCCCAGCTGTGACCTACATATTTTGCCACAGCCAGGCCAAGCATAACCATTGTCCGCAGGTGGTCGATTTAGATTTTCCTTTCGTCGTCTGCCTCTGTCCTCGGCAGCGGATTTTCTTTTGTTCTCAAATGTGTATCCCGCGGCTTTTGTAAGTGACCTCCAGCTGTCTCTTTCTGAGGCGCATGCAACCAGGTGCTCTCTTCTATGTCAGCTAAGGCAAGTTGTCGCCTAAGCTGGTCTTTGAAGTTTGGCACTCTCCAGCAAGCATTGACTACCTCGGGGTCATCCTCGATCAGAAATTGACCTTATGCGACCATATCCAGCATGTACGCGAAACAGCCTCCGAGAGGCTGAACACCGTAAAATAGCTAGCTGGAACGAAATGGGGAGCGAAGGCGGGTGTGCTGAGATCACTGTACATGAGTGCAGTTCGATCTCATATGGATTACAGTCTACCTGTTCATGCTTGAGCGTCACAATCGTCTCCAGCAAAGCAAGACGCTGTTTAGAATCAAACCATCAGAATAATCTGTGGTACGTGTCGCAAGACGCCAATTGCCGCTGGCGAAATTATGACCAACGTGTCGCCGTTAAAGTTGTACAGAGAGCTAGCCGTCCTGCTAGCTCACGAGAGATACAGGCTGCTGGAGGAGGGATCTCCGCTCAGAAGTCTGGTCGACAACTGGGAGGGCAAAAGACGTCTAAAAAAACCGGCCCTGCTTCATGCATGTGGTGCGTGGGCTGGTCAGAGAGATGAATCTACCGGTGGAGCGGGCTGCTCTTTCCCCGTCCGGTTCCTTTCCCCCAGCTAAAGCTTTCGGCATGCTGACGGTACAGAAGAGCCTTCTTGACCGGAGGTGACAAAGATATGCAATCTTACACTGCTACTACATGCAATAGCGGACGTGGTCATTTTCACCGACTCAATATCTGCCCTCGATGCCCTTGAAGGGCAGCATGCAGGTGTTGGTAAGGTAGAAGCGTTCCTCGCGTTGGTGAAGCGCCTTCTGCAGCTCAATGTAAATAGCTTTATTCACTGAGTTCCATTCCATTGTGGTCGGGTCAGTCATCAGTGGGCTGACTTTTTAGCGAAGTCCGCGGCAGCAGCGAGCACAATAGATGATGAAGCGTGCACTCTCACGAGTGTACGATCCCTAGCCGACACCCGTTTGTTGGCACATTGGTTCGACAATTGGGACGCTTCCGATAAGGGCCGAGAGCTACACAGGCAGATGAGTATACCAGACCGGAAGGACGCATGGTAGGAGCTCTGCCGTGCGAAACAGGCCTTCCTAGCCCAGTTCTGAGTCGGACACTGTCCAATAGGTGCTTACTTTGGAAGGTGGAAGGAGAACTACGACACGGTGCCGCCATTGCGTCGAGGACGATGAAACAATAAACCACATTCTTTATGAGTGTCGCGTTTTGCATGAGGGACGATTGGGACAAGGAAATGAGAGAGAGAGAGAGAATACTGGTCCATGTGCGGCATTAGGTCTGTCCTTGTACGGGGACAAGGCGATCTTAAAAGTCACTGCCCCCTTCCGTGTTCTAAGAGAGTAATTCTCAGCATGGTTCGTTACTAATGGGGTTTCTGTTTCGGTCTTTGAAGCGTTTCCGTGGGGCGCCTCTGTTATGTTGACCATCTTTAAGCTCACCAAAAAAGACTGCCTTCGCCATACGTTCGTCTCCCATATGGAATACGTGCCCTGACCAGCGTAACTGTCCATAAGAAGTCCCTCTTTAATGCCCATACCGGCATTCGCAAGGACATCGCTGTGGTGCGGTCTTGCCACCGTATGTCCATGATGGAGCGCAAGCATCTTTGGTGAAAGCGCTCAAGTAGTCTTAGTTGCTTTCTGTATAGTGTCCATGTCTCAGATCCATATAGAAGGGTTGAGATAGATTTTTGGCCCCAAACTCTCGCCTGAAGGCGTCCAAAAGCGCTACTGGCTCTGGCCAGACGGTTATCAACTTCCCTTGAAGTGAGGCGTCATTTGATACTATACTACCCAGATATGTGAAGTGGTCTACCACGTTAAGGGGCTGTCCGTTTACGGTGATCATTGGGGCTGAGTAGGTTTTATTGGATGACTTTTGGAACATGACTTCTGTTTTCCCAAGGTTTATAGATAAACCGAAAGAGGCGGCAGGGCGCAATAATCGACATAGAGAAGCTTCGCTGTTTTTTTTATGGGATAGTAGACGTCGAAGATTGAACACATTGCCATCCAAACGAAACCTGATGTAGATGCCTTCGTGCAATCGCTGCCTCATTAGACCCAGCATTACGCCAAAGAAGATAGCGAATAGAGTAGGAGTAGGTACACAGCCCTGTTTCAAGCCATTTTCTATTTGGAAGTGATCAGACAGGTCACCATTGTATCTGATCTGACCTTTTTTCCCACGTGAAACTGCTTGAGAATGGATAGGAACGTAGGTGGGCATCCCAGTCTGGCCCAAATCCTCCACAAACCATTGCGACTAACCGTGTCGAAAGGTCCACAAAGGCAGCATATAGGTTTAGGTTCTTTGCATTTTTCTTGTAATTATCGCTGAACAAAAATCATGCCAGGTGCCGGCTCTGAAGCCACATTGGCTCTCAGATAACACCTCGTGCACTAAAGAATGGGTTAGTCGGTAGAGCAATAATCGGGCAAAGATCCTTCCTGCTACTGACTGAAGTTTAATGCCTCGATAGTTGGAGCAGTTAGACTTGTCACCCTTTATGTGTAGGGCTACGGAATCTCGAAGTTAAGGTGGGACCACGTACTTCTCCCAGCATAGAGCGAACAAGTCTGTTAGCCTCTCGGTTAGGGCGGCACCACCCATTTTAAATATTTCAGCCGGAAGCCCATCAGCGCCAGGTGCTTTTGTGTTTTTTTAGTTTAGGAATTGCTGTTTCATCTTCCTCAAATGTCGGTGGGTCGTCGGGCTCTTCTCTCATAATTTTCTGAGGGACATTTGCCAGCGATTCATCCGATATGTGCCTTTTAACCCCAAATAGCATGCTTTAGTGTTCTGTCCAGCGATTTAGTATGTTCGCCTTGCTAGTTAGTAGGGTAGAATTATCTGAGGATCTTAGCGGCGCTGTGTCTGGTAAGATGGTCCATAGGCACATCGGAGCGACTCATAGAAAGAGCGTGTGTCAACAGTCTCTGCATGTTTACGGACAGCTCAAGCCACCTATTATTTTTTAGTTCCCTGACCTTTGTCTGCAGAGCATATAGATACCATCAGCGTCAAATCGACCACGGCTTCAAAACAATCTGCTGCTACGATGTGTGGGTGATATTTTTTCAATGAATACTATAGTATTTGGATATACTAATATTGTTTTTATACTGTTAGTTTTAAACTCTTGTCCATGTAGGCTCATTAGGAGCTAGCCCGATGAAAAGGTTTGCTTTGTATTTCTTTGTATTATTTTTTTTTCTCCCTGACTGAATCAGTTTCCAGACTTCCAGCGTCAAAATGTTAAGGGCAAAACGTGACGTCTTCCATAGATAATAAGTTAGGAACACAGACCATTTCAAATCAATGTCATCAATGTACTGACTTAATTCTTTGTTTCAATGTACTGACTGAACTCTTTGTATCAATGTACTGACTTAACTCTTATATCAATGTACTGACTGAACTCTTTGTATCAATGTACTGACTGAACTCTTTGTATCAATGTACTGACTGAACTCTTTGTGTTTCAGTGGTGAAAGTGGTGCTGGTAAAACAGAAAGCACCAAACTTCTGATCAAACAAATTGTTGAATTGTGTAAAGGCAATACACAACTAGAGCAACAAATTCTGAAGGTAATGAAAACCTAACCAACATTGTGTCACGAAACATTGGAAATTGAAAACCCCTAAATGAAATAAGCAAGTACATCCCCCTCCCCACTTCCTGGTAGCAATTTGAGACGATTTCGTGACGTATTCCCGGAGAGAAATCTGGCAACACTCTCTAATCCACTTCCTGACTAATAATATTCTTCTAGATCTAGGTAGAGACTAGGTATGGAGTAAAATCACAACAGCAATAAGATCTGTACGCCATACAAAGATGATCTAACCTAGAAAACGTTTCAGAAAGACTACAATTATTTAAATTATTGTGTGTGTAGGTCTATACTGTGTCTACGTGTTTACATTGTGATGTATTGCAGTATACCGTTGGGGCACCACACAAGATTTGTCGACCATCTTTCTGCACTCCTGTCTTTTGCCTTGGATAGAACCTCTTTCAATGGCAGGCCCGTCCATTCTTTTATGTTGTCTTCCCATCGCTTTCTCTGTCTGCCTCTTTTTCTTTTTCCTGGTACTGTTTCCTGAAGGAAGTTCTTAGCAAGCCCTGAAGACCTAATATGGCTATATAGTTTTAGATTTCGTTTTTTTTTTACAATAGTTGGCAGGTCATCTTGGGGTCCAATCTCTGTAGTAACCCTGTCTCTAATCTCTTTGTTTGTAATGCGGTCTTTAAATGTGATACCTAGGATCCTTCTGTAGCATCTCAATTTTATTGCTAGGATCCACATCTCTAGCTCTGCAGTCAGCGTCCAAGATTTGCAAACATACAAGAATGTAATCATGACCAGGAAGCGATCAGTCTGACTTGGGTGTCGAGACTTTGTCTTTCCATAATGTTTTGTGTCTTTCCATAATGTTTTGAGTTTTGTTAGTGCTTCTGTGGACTGTGTAATTGGGGCCAGTAGTTCGGGTTTCGTTTAAATGTTGAAAGCTCGAAAAAATCTAAGCCTGTTCTTTCTTGTGCTCCTTAAATATCTGGTCACCTTAACGTAGGTTATAATTACTATTAAAATGTGTAGATTTGCATAAATAAAATTATGTCACAAAATGTCTTATATCTCAACCTGTAACACCTTTATGTAGTTTTTATGTAGTAATTGTTTTTGTTAATTAATTCAAAACTACCATTTTGAACTCTGAAAGGTCAGTCCATTATTAGAAGCTTTTGGAAATGCTCAGACAAATCTTAATGACAACTCAAGTAGATTTGGGAAATATATTCAGTTAAAATTCAATGATGGCCATTGTAAGTAATACTGCAATGTTGGTAAGATTGTTTTTTTATTTTCATTTTTTTTAATTGTACATTTCAAAGAAAAATAAAGAAAAATATTGAATGTCTTTGTGTGTAGGCCCATATGTGTGCGTTCGCGTGCGCAGTTTGGATTTGCTGAGCTTGGATTTATAGTAGACTCATAGGCCTACTTTGATATACTCAACGCTTGGCAACAAAGGATAGCTAAAGGCCCCCTCCCCCGAAAATATTTTTTTGAAGCAAAGGAGTAAATTGCCTTACGTTGATGACATGGGCCCCCTATACCCTGTGACCTTATAAGGTCTAAATCCGGCCCTGGATATACTAGCCAGTGGCGTCACTAGGGTAGGTGTCACCCGTTGCGGCACGCACCCCCTAGTGACGCCACTGATACTGGCTAATCATATTAAGGCTTGTCTTTGAGTCCTCGGATTAAGGAGGAATGCAGTATTTTACGTGACTACGTAGTCCTAGCTGTGATATACGAATCAATAAAAAACGTTGACTGCCGGTGGTCGGTTTAACTTCGCTTTCCGCCGTCTACGTTTGTCCACGGTTGTAGATTCCCTTTTGGTCACAAAGGTGTATTTCGCGGCCATCGCAATAAATCTCCAGCTGTCTATGTCAGTTAAAGCAAGCTGGCACCTCTGTTGCGCCGACCACCATTCAGCTCACCTAAAAGCACTACCTTTGGCATACGGGATATGTACCCTGTCCAGTGTAGCTGTCGAACTATAAGCAGTCCCTCTATATTGTTATTTGTAGTGCGGTCTTGCCAACGTATGCCCATAATGGAGTGCAGATATCTTTGGTGAAAACGTTTAAGAAGTCTTCGTTGCTTTCTGTATAGTACCTATGGATCCGTATAGGAGAGCTGAGAGAACCACTGCTTGGTAGATACTTATTTTTGTGAGCAGGAGGAGCAATTTATTCCGCTTATTTCTCGCTACCAAATGCTCTAGCACGTTGAGGTGTGTGCCCATTCAATGTGATCTTTTGGGCTGAGTATGTTTTGTTGGGCTACGTCTAAAACATGACTTCTGTTTTCCCAAGGTTTAATGCTAAGCCAAAGGGTGCGGCAGCGTGCATAAATTTGTTAACGGCGAGCTGGAGCTCATTTTCTGTGTGAGTAAGTAAGGTGCAATCATCAGCATAATGGAGCTCTTTTATTTTAGTTTGGGATAATTGGCGCCGAAGGTTGAAAACATTACCGTCTGAGTGAAACCTGACGTAGATGCCTTCGTGCAATCGCTGCTTCAATTGACCTACATTGCGCCAAAGAAGAGAACAGAGCCTGAAGAAGTACACAACTCAGCTTTATGCTATTTGGTCGAGCGACGTTCTGCCCGGTTCTAGAAAGCCAGCAGGGACCCTATATAAAGAGTGGAGGTGTCGCAGTCAAAACGGTTCACGACAGAAGGTTCACGACAGAAAGTTCACGGCAGGGGTTCAGAACACGGTCGACTACAGCACAGTTCAACGGTGTGGTTCTGGACGGAACATTACGACGTTCGGCGGAGTACTGTCAAGTACAGTTGAGACGACTGACGTCTTGATCATGGTCTGTGATCGAGTCCGACACAACGAGCCCAGTGTGTGAAGTCAGTCCTGAACTGTTGAACCCAGTGCAAGCCCGGAACGAGACGGAGAGGCCAGTGCCAGAGTTGATACGGCGGTACGGTGTTATCGGAGAGATATTTGTATAGTGTACGTATTGCCAATTGTACAGTATTGGCTATTTATTCAACTATTAAAGTGTTACGTTACTCTGGAGCCCTGAGTTGTCAAGTTCTTTAAGTTGGTGGTGTATGGTGCAGTTTGCAGAGAGCCTGGATAGTGAGATTCGTAACAATATGTTGTGTAAATTTTTATTCTTGTACAGGGTATTTAATAAAACTTAATTATACATATATATATGCGGTGTAATTTTTTTCATTAACATTAAATGATACAAAGATGCATACATTTTATTTTAAGGCAATATTTGTAATATTGGGTTTGAAGTCAGCTTTAAAACCGAATGTTAACATGATCATCCACACTGCCGTATAGATCTAGATATTACCTTTTCCCATGCTTGAAACTCTGTCTAGTTTGTTTTGGAGGTAGCCTAAAGGGAGGAAATCTTTTTTCTTTTAGGTATAAGAACCTCATTACTTAAGATGGCCAGAGTTGTCTTTCCAAGACATATCTAGCCGTTATTCAATCAACGACTTTTTCAAAGCATGGGCTTTTATTTCTTATTTTCCAAGAGAGTAAAAGTAATTTTTAGAAATGTTTTCATTTGAAAGTAATTTCTAAATAGTTTAAAAAGCACTCAATATATTGACAGTCATGTCTAATTGTTTTCTTTCCCATATGCACAGTGGTTGGAGGGAAAATTTCCGAATATTTATTAGAGAAATCTCGTCTTGTTGGACAAGGAGCAGGAGAACAGAACTTTCACATCTTCTATTATTTGTTTGGATCTGACATACACAGGAAATATTTACTGAGTGGACCTAGACATTACAAGTACGTTTAATTTAGACATTACATGTATGTTCAATCATCAACGTAGACATTACAAGTATGTCCAAGTTTGTTTATCTAGACATACAAGTATGTTCAATGTAGACATTACAAATACGTTAAATATGACACTATAAATAAAAACCTAAATCAAAGAAATTTTTTTTTTCATTTTATTGAATCTTCAATCATTTTGTTTTTCTCTTCTTTTCCATTCAAGTAGTTTTCTTTTCTTTTTTAAAACTAGAAATCAAAATAACTTATTAGGCTTTTTAATATCACATTTCTATTTCACTACTTTAAAAAAAAAACTTGAGGTCAAATTTATTTTCTAGTTGGACTAAAAGTAAACCAATTATTGTCAAATTAATAGAATTTAAATATTTTTGGCTCAAAAATTCTTTTAAATTGTATTTCAGGTATTTGAATAGTAGCAAAACAACAGATTTAAAGTCTATTCACGAGCAGTTTGAAACTGTAACAAGTGCAATGGATTCAGTAGGGTTTACTGATGATGTAAGATAGCCATTTCATTTACTGAACATTAGCTTATTTATGTATATAGAACAATCTTTCGATGTAAATATCAAAGGAAATCATTAAATTACTTTTTGTTGATATTTTTATAACAATAATAGTCCTCTCATTGACAGGAACAAGAGAATGTATTTAGTATTATAGCCAGTATTCTCCATCTTGGCAACATCACATTTACTGTCCAGGAGGATGAGAGTGTTACTGTCACTGAGAAAACCGAATCCTCACTGACTGCTGCAGTATGTACACAAAATAAAATAATAATCAAATCTAATCAGGGGCGGACTGGCTATATGGGCAAACAGGCAAATGCCCGGTGGGCCGGTACCAAATGGGCCGGTCTGGTTGCGACAAAGAAAAAAAATTCAATGCAGACAACTTTTAAAAAAAAGTGACAGCAGCAAGACACAAAGGCCCGAACACGTTTTCTTGTTGTTGTTTTTTTTTTTAATTCTTATTACAATTAATTTTGTTTGAAATTCAACAAGAAAAAAAAGCAATACACTATACACTGTACATATTATCATTTGCAAAACGTTAGACCGTACTTTCCTCTATAAACGAGCAGCATAGACTGCTTTGATGTCTTCGAGGCTGTGTTTGGCCTAATCATTTTGCTGGTCAGCATGGGCTTTTGATGGCACTCCCGTTTTTTTTTTTTGCTCCTCCCCCCCCCCCCCCCCCCCCCCCCCCGGTTTTTTAATGGTTCCAATGAAATTTAACCAAAAAGAGGGATGACAGAGGTTAAGTTAAAAAACATTGAAAAAACGCAGCAAAAAAGAAAAATTAAAAAAGATAGGCGCGAAAATTAGCTCTTTAACAATACTTAATAGAAATTAACTTTAACACATACACACAGCCGCGACATTGCACACCACCCAACTTATTTACAGCTCAATATGGGTATTAAGCTCTACTTTCTGTGATTTGAAAAGAAAAATTAAGTTTCTTTTTGTTTATTTTTAATAACATAGATCTAAAAATACTACACTTAAGGCTTACAAAAAATATTATTTAATTAAAAAATCTAAATCAATTTTTATACTATTATAATTAATGGCAAACTTATGCTTAGCATGAAGTCATTTATGATGAAAATTATTACAATAATTACAATAATTTATATAGCACTATCACATCCGATATTTAATGAAAGGAGATTTATATTTTAAATAATGGGTCATGGTATATTCATATACAAATCGCGTTATTGAGAATGTACTAGGAGGAAGCAAGAGTTTTTCACATTAAGTAAGTGCCTCTCTAACCGTTCTGCTCTCTCTTATCTTTTAATGGAATGGGTTGTCTGAGTCAGCCAGGTAAACCAATGATTTAGCATATTTTAAGTCACAGATCAACATGTATGACTAGATTGACACTTGAAATGTGTAAGACGTAACAATCTTATTTTTTAAAAGAAACTTCTGTAATCTATAAGTAATACCAAAAAGCTTCAAACTCATTATAGGCTACTATTGAATTGTTTAGTTTTCAGACTACATACATGTATAAATATGTAATCCTACGAATGCATACATCCAGTTTTCGATGCGTTATCAAACTTTATATATATATTTTGTAGAGAATTAGTCTTACACCTATAATATAACACATGGGCGTAGCCAGGAGGGGACGGTCTTCAAACCATCGATTGCCTCAGACCTCATTGTCTGAAAGGGAAACTTAATTTACTGCCCCAGTGCAGTTAACTTAAGCAAACTACAGTCACCAAATTTCATGAGCGTAGCCAAAAGGGGTTTTGTGGTTTCCATTCCCTCTCCAATACAAAAGCTAAAGATAAACTATACTTACCATTTTCAACCAGTCACTGTACTCCATTGAATAGCAGATTTGGTTTTAGAATTTTTTTAGCGGAAGATACCTCAGAATATGCCTTTTTAAAGCTTAAAATAACAATGATAATGCTTGTTTGCCAACAATTGGTTCACAAAAAATAGTTCACACAACAAATAGGTCGTTCACTAGCAATTTGTTCACCGACAAAGCGTTTACTGGATAGTAACATATTATTTAATATTATATTCTCACTAAGGGGAGCTCACAGCGCTCCCCCAAACTCCATAGCTACCCTTTGGCAGTGTGTACTGTCTTTCCACTAATTATAGGAAGAGAGCATTCTAGGGTAGAAAAAACGTTTGAAAGAATGAAAGATCAGAATGTAATGAAGATTAATTACATATACACACACACTAATATATATATATAAATTGCAGAGTGGGGTAAAAATCCCCTCCCCCTTAAATTATTCAATTTTAAGGCACAGTGGTTATTCTTTTTTCTTTGCTGAAAGATTTTGATTTTTTAATTTTGACTTCTAGTGAAAGCCAAGACTACACTCTTAAGTTCAACCTGCTTTTAGGGAAACTTAATTTTTTTTTTTTATGTTATTTTTAATGAAATAAAAATTATATGTGAACATTCAAATCTCTTAAAATGTCCATTTGTTAAAAATGTAACAGAAATATTTTGAATTGTTTACTTTCACATTTTTGCAAATATTTTCCTTGACAATGGTACTCCATCATACAATTTTTTCCATGGTATATTAAAACATTTTCGTCGTCCCTATTTTTTTTTTTTTTGAATGTATGATTTTATCTTTCTATAGAGATACTGATCATAGTACCCTGCATGCTTGCTTTGTTCACTTATATGGTAGTGTGGAATGAATCGCTTGACTGAATTGGTTACTTTCATTATTTATAGACTGTCAAGGGACACTTTTAAGCTGATAGACCCATGGATTATTCAAAAGTTGAAATGCTATTTTCTAAGTTAGCAGTGCAATTAGGTTGAGTCAGAAAACAACACTAATGTCCTTAAATCGTCTTCAACAACAATACATCATCTCTTACCAATTAGTGTTATGTGTTTTATTTATTCATTTTAAAAGGGTTTATATTCTAATAAGTTCATTTGAAATATTATATATATATTGAATGCTGTAGTGTATATCTAACTAGGTTGTATTATTATTATAATTAGTAATATTATTTGATAATTCTCTAAATCTTTAATTAGAAATAAAAGGGATATAAGTTTGATATTTATTCCTTTTAATTTTGTGTACAGAGGTTCTTAGAAGTTGACAGTGAAGATTTAAAAGAATCTTTATGTTATACATTTATTCAAACTAAACGAGAAAAACTTAGAAGAAATTATACAAAAGAAATGGCTGAAGGTAAGTCAATACTTTACTCAGATATATTTAGACTCAGACACAATTAATTATTAATCAAAAGAAATATTACACAACATTTAAAAAATTAACTACTTACAAGTGTGTGAGCAAATATATATGACAACATTACATTTTAGAAAAGAATAACTAAAATATAAAAAAAGCAATATATAATATGCATATCTCTTTTTGTAATAGACCCATTGTTTTAAATGACTGAAGTATAATACTAATCTCTAGCAGTTTGCTGAAAAAATTAAAATATTTTGGCAATGATGGTTCATTGCATCAGTGGATTAAAGATTTTCTGATAGGGAGAGAACAAACTGTATTAATAAATGGCTCTAAATCAACACCAATAACAGTAAACTCAGGTGTACCTCAAGGAAAAGTCTTAGGTCCACTACTATTTTTAATTTACATAAATGATTTACCAAATTGCATTACTTCAGGAACAAAAGTCAGATTGCATAATATATAGAACAATATAAACAACACAAGATACAGAAATTTTCAAAGTGAATTAGATGAATTACAGAAATGGGAATCCAATTGGAGCATGTCTTTCCACCCAGAAAAATGTCAGTTATAAAGAGTAACAAAAAAAACTAAAACAAATTAATTCCACTTATCTTATTCATGGTAAACCAGTAACACAGCACAGACTAAAAATGCAAAATACCT
This sequence comes from Biomphalaria pfeifferi, assembly GCA_030265305.1. Taxonomy (NCBI): domain Eukaryota; kingdom Metazoa; phylum Mollusca; class Gastropoda; family Planorbidae; genus Biomphalaria; species Biomphalaria pfeifferi. The sequence goes on from JASAOG010000001.1 coordinate 6,431,069, forward strand.
AGGTGTTATAATAAATGAAAAACTGTCATGGGATCCCCATATTGATGAAGCTATCAAAAAATCAAACAAAACATTAGGGTTTATTAAAAGAAATTTCTATAAATCAAATAAGAACATAAAACTAAAATGTTATTTAACCTTGGTTAGACCAATAATAGAATATCCATCCTCTGTTTGGGACCCCTCAACTCAAGAAAACATTAAGAAACTGGAACAGACACAAAATAGAATAGTGAGATTCACAAAAATCGAATATTCACTTTTGACTAGAGTAACATCTTAAGTAAAATCACTAAATTTAGAAAGCCTTCAGGATAGAAGACTTAAAAGTAAAGTAGCAATGATACATAAAACACTGAACCATAATCTTCAAATACAAAAGCAAAATTAAAATAATCAGAAAGACACAGAGATAAAGGCACATTCCTCGTTCGATATGCTAGGACAAATTTGTACAAATGCTCCTTCTTCCCTAGCACTATTAGAGCATGGAATGGGTTGCCTGCATGAGCTAGCCAGGAAAACCAGTGACTTGGCAAAATTTTGGTCGTTTGTTAATATGCATGACTAAATGCATGACGCATAGGATGTAATCATCTTTTTTTTTGAAGTAAAGTCTGTATTATTTAAGATAAGAAGATAAGATGTTTTCAATGTTAACAGATTGAACCTTTTTATAGGTAATGATTTCATGTCTGATAAAGCTTTATTACTTCCAGAGCTGCCATTCTATCTAGCTTTTAACTAGGTGTTAACTCAAGTACCCAGCTGAATGGGTTGATAAAAAATTGTTTTATAGATAGAGGAAGGCCCAAAAAAGGGTTAACCATAACGTCATGTTGGAAAAGGTATATTAATTAAACATCTCGACCAAATTAAAGAACAATAGGCACATATGAAAAAAGAAGGGGGGAACACACATGACTGACATGAGTGTTAAAGTACATGATCAAAGTAAAAAGGTTGCCTATAGCAAAGTGAGGGCCTTTAATTAAGTGAGGGCCTATAGCTAAGTGAGGGCCTTTTTAAATGCTAGCCTGCATCAAAAGGGCGCCTGGGTGGAAACGATTGTAGGAGGAAACGATTAGGCCAAAGGGTAGCAAAATGAGACTCCTGTGGGGGTGCCTAAGGGGTGCAAGAGCATCCTCATTGCAGTGTGCGGAGTTGTAAAAAAGCTCCCACAACCTTGCCACAATCCAGGCGCCGTTTCTTAAGGGGCCTTTACATAAATGGCATGTCCTGCATGGTTAGCCTGGTATAGAAAAGGAAAATGGCAGGTGTCCCAGTGTATGTAGCCTCTGACTGCGAGTCTGACCCCCCACCAGACAGAACAATGTGCCTGTTCCCATTCAGGCTGGAGAGAGGGAGCTGTTGTTTGCTTTTGCTGTCCTAGAGTTCCAAGAGCAAGAGAGGCTCTACCTGACAGTTTCAATAAGACAAAGAAGATCCTCAGGCATTCGATAAATTAATAATGCAACTTGGATTAAGCCCGATCTCTAGCAATCAAAAATGTTTTGGAAGTAAAAGTTATAATATATCAATTCCCAATATGTACTTTTAATGTAAACAAAATAAACACGCCATGAGAATATAATATTAAATAGTATGTTACTATCCAGTGAACGCTTTGTCGGTGAACAAATTGCCAGTGAACGACCTATTTGTTGTGTGAACTATTTTTTGTGAACCAATTGTTGGCGAACAAGTTGTCAGTGAACAATATGTCTAGTGGATGAATAGTCTGGTGAATGAATTGTTGGGTGTAAAAATTGTTGTGAACAATTAATCAGTAAACAAAATGTATAAGAATGACATACAGTGTTCCCTACACATTGGATGTAATCTTCTTCTTTGAATAAACATCAGAAGATAAGTCTTGCAGTGTTGCATCATTGCTACATTTGGCATGCTCCAAACATTTCTGACTTAACTCAGATCTCTAAATTTATCCTGGTCAAAGCTAATCAGTTGCATGTCTCCACACAAATATCTCCCCTTCAATAGTAAAATTTTATAGTTAAATCAAGCAGAATCTAGCTGCATTCTAGCATCTCATGCTTTTGCTCACAGATACTTATATTGTAGTTTATCTTATCTAATGCTGTTAAAGTCCAATCCCGTCAGTCCTAATGTGTATTTTATTTTGAAACAGATGCAAGAGATGCCATGTCTAAAGCTCTATATGGTCGTTTATTTGGTTGGATTGTAAATAAAATTAATTGTCTTCTGGTACCAGAGAACCAAGCAGCCAACTTAGAAATAGGTAGGTCTAATAGCCTAGAGAACCATGTAGTCAACTTAGAATTAGGTAGGTCTAATAACAAAGAGACACCTAGGTTGTTATCATCCTCTTTATTGAGGTAACTTTTGTATTATATAAGATAAGAGAATACTATAGTAGTTAAAATAAAGCCTTGCAGATTGAAATTTTAATAAGCAATATTTTTTTGCAAAATACTATGTAATAGTTGTTGTTTTTTTTAAAATAAAAAACAATGAAACTTTTCTATTTGCAGGGATTTTAGACATATTTGGTTTTGAAGATTTTACAAAGGATGGTGGTCACAACAGTTTTGAGCAGTTCTGCATCAATTTAGCCAATGAGCAACTTCAATATTTCTTTAATCGTCATGTTTTTTTCTTGGAGCAAGAGGAGTACAAAAAAGAAGAAATAGATTGGACTGAGATTAAATTTGTGGACAACAAACCATTACTGGTGAGAGTCGAGGTTACATTTAAATAAAAAGCATCAGCATAATTATTGCACATTAGTTTTTAATAAACATTACTTTTTAGAGGAACTAATAATTTTATTTCTTTTTTTTAACATTTAGGACTTGTTTTTAGGAAAACCTATTGGCATATTGTCAATACTTGATGAAGAAAATAGATTTCCTGGGGTTTGTCTTTTTTTTTGTTCATTTATTTTATATGAACAATGATAAATAAATATCAATAATATTTTCAAAATATGAATAATCTACTAAAATTAAATATGTAATTATTATTTTCAGGGAACAGACCAGTCATTTGTTAATAAACTCACACAAGTTATGGAAGGAAATGAAAACTTCATCAAATCACAACAAACCAATAAACCAGTATTTTCAATCAACCATTATGCAGGCAATGTATGTGTTACATGGTTTGAGTTTTATAGCTTCTAAAAATGTTTTTAAAAATGCAAATTCTGCAACATCTGGCTATTTGAGTTAGATTTTTGGGTTGATACTATACTATTAGAACATACTGCATGCATAAAATAAAATTAAAAGGGATATAACCAACTCTTCTGAAATTTTAACAAAGTAGATTATAAATATTCTTTGATTACACTATGAAAAATGTTGAACAATTCAGAAATGCATAGATCTAGAAATGTTGGGTAATTACCTGTAAAAAAAAATATGTAAAAATTTAATTAAATTTATAATGTATGGTACACTCAATATGAAACACAAACTATTATGATTAGGCCTTAATATTTAAAAAAAAAAAAAAAGCAATACACATGCAATACTTAGGGAGCCCTCCATGGTATGAATATTTTTGTTGTGCTCAGCAGTTTTTTTTGTTTTTTTTAAATTAAAAATTAGACATTGATTCTTTTGTTTTATATATTTTTTTGTAAACAATGACTACAGTAGCACATTATGATTATCAATTGGGAATGGGGTCTGTCCAGATAACTGAATATATAATATTATAATGGTCTCTTTCACCAAAAATATCGTGTGTCACATTGTAAATAAACATGATATTGCAGTAAAATATACAGGGAAACAAAGGGTTATATAAAGTCACCCAGTAGTTCTCTAACTGTGGTCTTGGGGTCTGTGAAAAAACTATTGGATAAAAGAAAGATGAAAATTTTTACAATTAAAATAATTTCTTTGCTAAAAGCAAGTTTATTCAGTCAGATAACTTGAATAATAATTAACTCATCCCTCAATACTGTTTTATATGTCTATTATATACTAGATCTATTTTACTTCAAACCTAAACTAAAGGTTTGAAGACATTTTTCACTTAGATATTCCTGACTAGCTACTGAGCTCTTTGTACAAAGACAAACTAAGATCCCAACCATAGATGAATCCATTTTAATACTGGAGCAGTTTATTGAAATATCTGAAAGCGAGGAACTTAAAACCAATGTTCAAACAAGAATACCACAAATTCTGGTTTCAATAACAGATTTGAATTCCTGCATAATGAATCATTGAACAGAAGTTGCTGACTGCTTTGCCACCTTCTTATTTGGTAGAACTCAGATTCAGTGCCATAATTGACCTCAACAAATGAAAGAAACTGAGTATAGAAATTTATGTTCAAGATTTGAGGCTGCAATATACTTTTATAACCCTATTTGCAAAAGGGTTAATTATGTGTGATCAGCTGACATAGGCGACACAGGCCAGTAATACAGTTTAGCGTGCTATATTGAAAGGGACAGTACTGGCATGAACTTTGCACGTGAATAGCGCCCGTGTTATGGTCATCTGATTATAAGCCTGTGCAGGCCAGAGACACGGTGTGTAGGAAAGCGGCAGTTCAAGACCGGAGAGCGATGAGACCGGGACTGTTAGTCAGCCATGAAGTCGGTCCCGGTGCAGTCCTCCAGTGAAACGTAAGAGTCTAGGAAGAGATAGAGACAGTAGAGTTTTGTACTGTGATGTACAATGTAACATTTTAGTTGTTGATGTTGTTTGTTGCCAATTGTCTAGTATTGGCCATTATCTACTTGACTATTATTAAAGTACTAGATTGTTTGGAGCCTTGTTGTCAAGTTCTTGATGTGTTGTGTTTAGCAGTGTTAACAGAAGGTCTGAGTAGGAGAGAGAATCGTAACAATACAAACATTGAGCCAGAAGTAATCTAAATAGACTAATAAAATCTCATAACATTTATCCAAGTCATTATTCTTTAAGATTTTATTTTAAACATAAGTCAAAATTTAAACAAACACTCCTTCAACAAAATGATTTTCTATACATTTATAAATTATATACTAAGCATTTATGTAGCCTTTTTACTTGAAAATGGGCACATTTTGACAATATAAGGGGGTCCACGGGTCAAAAAAATTTGACAACCTTTGTAGTAGCCTACCACTATTGAGAGAAATAATCTCTGATCATTTACTGCAAGACCACTTAGATACCATGCTGTAAAACAAAAAAAAAGGCACTGATAATAAACGATGTCTAGGTAAATGACCTTTTACTGTATTTCCTTTATTGTTTGATTACTTCAAATGGTTGTTGTATCAGGTTGTTTACACATGCACCAATTGGCTTGAAAAGAACAGGGACACACTTCCAGAAGATATAACAACATTACTGAGGTCAAGTTCTAACTTTCTCATCAAGACTATTTTTAAAGGTAGTTTTACTTTTAGCATCAGTTACTACATTCAGCATAGCTTTAAAATCAGCTAGTTACTCAATGTAGTGTATTTAAATCTGTCTATAACTACTATCTAGTGTACATAAAAAGAAACTTAACTCTTTGGTAGAATGATTACGTACAGAATTATTATTTAAATTATATTTCAATTTCACTAGACATACTTAACTGTAGCAATAAAAAAAGACTTTTGTTTACTGACTAGCTTTCATATCAAGAACTGGAAGTCTTGCTCTGCAAGGGAGATACTCCAGGAATCATGTAGGTAAACATGGATGTCGAATCTTTTCATAGTATCAATTATAGAATTTTTATTTTAGACTACTAGAGAAAATTTGAGATGAGACATTGATTAGTCCATATGTTTACTATCCTCTAAGAAAGCTTTAAATGTAACAATGACTTTTAGAAAATTCACAATAACAACTCAATCTGTCTGTATGTCTGTCTGGTAACATTTTTATACTCCATTCTTGGATCAAGTTGATACTTTACACCTAACATACCTAACAAAATATGAATCAATAAAAATAAATTAATTATTGGTGATTAATTATTTTGTTAGGTACAGGAAAAGGGAAATACTATTGAGAGATGTGGTTGTATGTGTGAAGTTATTACCCTTATACATTTTGTTCATGTTTTTTTTTTCCACAAATCAAGTTGAAATTTAGCACAATTATTCATAGTTGATCACAATACATGAATCAATTTTAAAAATTAACAAATAAGTTAATCAATTAGGGTAATTCAATTATTTTGTTTTATATAGAAAAAGCTAGCTTATTCATGCAGTATTGCAATATATGGCAGTGATTTTTATGTTTTTCCCCTTATATAGCTTATTTTTTTATTTGAAATATTTTTGTATACTTTGCTTGTCAATATTATAGGAGATGAATCAAAGGTCAGCAAACCTTTATCTTCAATATCATTTGCTATATTGGTCTACTAGTTTAATAATCAGTCAGTTTGTAGTGTAATTACTAAATTGGATTTCTATTTTGTTTCAATATTAAAATTGTTATTTGTTATTCTGTGAATTTAGTTGAAGAAGTTTAACCCTTGAATCTCTGCTTGTAACTTGTGTGCTGCTGTTCAACAGCGACTAGAATACTCACACATTAATATACATACATTTTTGTCTTTACTTACTTTAAAGTGAAATTATTAATGACAACTTTTAAATAGAAAACTATTTTTTTAAATTTTGCTTTAGAAAGTATTTCAGCAAACTCCGATAGCTATGGACACAACAGCTAACAAACTAACTGTTGGGACACAGTTTAAAGTAAGGCAGCAAGTCATTGTTTGCTTCATTGTTTAAATAAAATTCTAAAGTATACTGTTTGGTTAAAATACAGAGAATAATGGAGAAGTCTATTTAAGAAAAGATTATAAACTTTTGAATTATAATATTGTTGATTAAAAACATATCTCTGATCGGCTGATATAATTTAAAATAGAAAAGTAAGAGATGAAACAAATATTTGTAGGTAAACTGTTGAGGAAGGCGCAGTGGCTGAGTGGTTAAGCGCTTGGCTTCCAAACCTGTGGATCTGGGTTTGAATCTCGGTGAAGACTGATTTTGAATTTTGGGATTTTAGGGCACCCCTGAGTCCACCCAACTCTCATGGGTACTTGACTTAAGTTGGGGAAAGTAAAGGCAGTTGGTCATTGTGCTGGCCACATGACACCCTGCTCATTAACCATTGGCCAAAGAAACAGATAACCTTAACATCTTCTGCCCTATAGATCACTAAATCTGAAAGTGGAACTTTACTTTTTTAAACTATTGATACTAATTGCATGGCTTGTCCTACAATGTCATCTTCATTTCTATGTCACTTTATATTACATTTTTGGTAAACTTTGTTTTTTAAAGTTTATTTAATTTTTTGTGTCCGCAGAACTCTTTAAACATATTAATGGAAAGAATGACAGCTTCCAGTCCAATATTTATTAGGTGCTTTAAACCAAATCATGAAAAGTTACCTGAGAGACTTGAGCCAGAATATTTAAGAAACCAAGTTAGTTGAAAGTTAATGTTTCTACATTCTTAAAATATTAGTCTACATTGTATTAGCTTGTCAGTTTTTAGAATTAATTATTTCTGTTGAGGAGGAAGGGAAGGATATACCGAAGCAAATGAATTAAATTTATAAATATTACAGAAAATCACAAAACAGAAAAGATAACTGTAATCATTTTTACAACCTTTGTATAGAAAGTATTATAACATATCACAACACACAACAGAGCAAAGTGTCAGTCATCTCTCCTAAGCATTAACACCAATAATCTGATTTTTATTAGAATCAATTTATTTTTAATTTCAATTTATTTAATTTTTTCAATTCATGTTGAGTCTAGTAGAGTTTTGACTTTTAATTAAATGTTGACACTTTTGACAAAAATTTTTATAAAAATAAAAATTATTTTTTTTCTACAGCTCTTGTATACTGGAATGTTACAAACAATAGAGATCCGCCGGCGAGGGTTTGCAGTCCGACCTACATTTAGCCAGTTTATACAAAAGTAAGATGGCTATTGATTAACAAAATACCAACATTTATTTATAGCATATAGTACACTTGTTTTTTTGTCTAATAACCAATGAATGTTTTTTCAGGTACAAAATACTATCTGATTATCAGATGAAAGAAACAGTAGATAATTGCATCACAATTCTAAAAAAAAGTTTTCTCAGTGGTTGGTGTATAGGGTATGTAAACAAAACTACTGCATTAATTATATACTGAAATTAAAAATCCCTGTCTTCACCAGGATCCTGACCCATGACTCTCAGTTCAGAAGCCAAGCGCTTTACTGCTCAGCCACCATGCCTTTGCATTAATTAATATAGATTGTATTAAAATAATAATTTAGCATGTATAATGTTTTACGTGCTAATAATTGTACATGTTGCCCACAAAATTTAACAATGTCTAAGCTATTGGCTATCCTTTGTTTAACTTCTCTTTACACAATTTTTTTTTGTTTTACAGCAAATCAAAAGTTTTTCTGAAGTTCAAACATGTTGAAAAATTGACTCAAATGTTAGATGAACGAATAAATTCTGTAGTTCACATGCAGCGAGGTGAGAATTAGAATTTCTAATTTACCCAGGTAATGTGCGTATTAAAGCTTCCATACCATTTAAGTTGAGATTAGTGTTAGTTTAAGATTAGGGATTCTGGTTAGGGCCTGGAAAGATTAGTGTAATCATTAGAGTTAGGAATTAGGTTAAGTGTTTGGGTAAGAGTTAGGTGTAGCTTAGGGTTACCCTGGTGTTTGCAAATAAATCCTTTTTTTCACTTTAACCAGTGCCTAGAAGTTAATGAAAAAAATTCCACAAAATTTGAAGAGAGAAGCTTAGACATTTGTCTTCAAATTCTCAAACTTATAATTCATTTGAAGTATCATTTTACTTTTAGTTGTGCGTGGCTTTGTGCAAAGAGAAAGATACAAGAAAATGAAAGAAAAGATTCTGGCAGCTAAACTAGAGCAAGACAAAATAGAAGCAATGCAAGCAAACATTTTGCTAGGAAGGTATACAGAGTTACCTTCAACATCTGTAGCAACTATTTCCAAGACAGACAATAGGAGCGTGTTTGAGGTTGTTGAATTACAAAATGCTAAGTCAGGTAATTAATCATATTTTTAAACATCACTAGCAAATTATTTTAAAAACAACCCAAACTGTGTTCTGGAAGAACTCCAGTAGTCTGCTCAAAGTTGATAACTATAATGGTTAAGCAAGGTTTTTTTTTAATATTTTCAAATGATGTATGACAGGCTTCAATAATTTTGTTCACTAAAATGTAACAAATCAACTGTAAAGCAACAAATACTATGTAGTATTAAACATATTAACAACTGACCTGCAACTTTTTTTTTTTTACAATACATAGTATTTTGGGTAGATGATACACCATTTTTTGATCATTATGGCAATCATTCATTGAGATGTTGGTTAGTTGCCTTGTTTAGTCTAACATTTTAGAGATTATAAAATATGCTACTAAGTATTTAACATATTAAAAACTTTGGTAAGAAACCTGATAAAAAAAACTCATACTATAATTTTAAAAAGTATTTTGTCTTGCAACTGGTAAACATGCTTTTAAGTCCTTGGCTGCTTATTAGGTTAAGAATAGATTTCAACTATAGATTTTCAACTATATTTCATTTCAACATAGCTATTATTCTTCTTTTCAATAAAATGAAATATGGTAATGTCCAACTTAACAATCCTAATTTATTAATTTTCGATACAATTGTTTATTTCACAGATGAATCGCCAGATGTAAGTTAAATTTGTTTTAAAAAATGGACCAATAAGCATTTAGAGGATTTTAAAAAATAATAAAAAATTTAGTTTCTTAGACATGTTTTTTTTTTATATATATACCTATAGATTTTATAAAGTGGTGATAAAATGATAAAATTAGTATCTTGAACAAATGCAAATGATTGATGTTGACCACAAATTAGGTTGAATTTCTTGACGATATACCAGCTCCACCAACACCTCCAAATTCAGCCAAGTTTGGACCTGCTGACTCAAAACTTTCACTTAAAGAATGGTTTAGAAAAACCCAGATTCATAATGTTAGAGACAATCAAAAAGACAAGTTTCAAGATTGGTTTCATGGAATTATTTCCAGAAGGTAATTATAGCTTTAATAAGCTTTTATTACAGTTAAATATGAACTCAAGAATTTATAATAATAATAGCTAAAACCACACTTCGCTATGGGGAAAGTTAGTATAGTGAGTTGTTTTTTTAATAATAATTTGGAATTCTGATCTTCGTCATTTATCAAATTGTATATTATTTATATATTTTTTGTACTTTTTTTTTTACCATTATTCTTCATTTAATAATATGGAGTTGTCTCAATATGTCTTTGATTTGTCTCCCAAATAGCTTTTCTGCTTATTTACATCTACACTTCTTTAGCGCGTCACTCTCGTTTCTTTATTTACCCCCACCATTCATAATAAAACATTATTTTTATACAATAGAAATTTCAAATAAACATAATTAAGGTAATGTACCATCAACCATTATTTGTAGTTGCATTCCATGGCAGTAATAAACAAAAAATGTTTTTGTTTTCAAAAATGGCATAGAATGCATGGAATGCCTGGCCAAAGTTTCATTGATGTAATATGAGTCTAAGTGAGGGGTAGCACAATAATGTTTTAATTGTATTTTATAGAGATGCAGAGAAACTGCTAGCAAATAAACTCATTGGATGTTTTCTAATTCGAGTCAGTGAAAGTCGATTTGGTTACACATTATCTTTCAAGTAAGTGGCTAAATTATTTAATGACAATTTCCACAATTATGGTTTTAATGACTTTGTCTTTTTAAAGATTTATTTATTGTTAGTAAAAAAAAAAAAGTTGACTTAGTTAATTCACAAGTAGCAATAATTAAAATTGATCCCCTTATGATAAAATACACTGGTAACAACATGTCCAGTTTTGTGGAATGAAATATTCTAATCTTAGGGCTGAAAACAGGTGTCGCCACTATATTATAGAGCAACTCAAGAACAGAAAATTTATTATCATTGGAGAAACAAAAATTCACCGCTCTCTTCATGACTTAGTCTCATTCTATAAAAAGGTATTGAAACTTTTATTTTTATACCCGGTATGTTTGTTTTACTTTATTTTTCTGTTATATTATCCTTCTCCCATAAAACAATAAAGTCTGTTGTTTATTTCTATATTACAAATATCAATTTAAATTATATGCTTGTGTAATAAAACACTATACTTGAATTCAATGATTTATCATTTTCCTTGAGTTAAATTTATTCACTTAAGAAACATTAACAACTATTTTAATGAATTCATTATTTTGTTTAACTTGTGTTTATCATTAGTTATTGATAATCAAGAACATTAAAGCTGTTTTTAAAACTTGTAGAGCTAGATCTCTTTTTTTCTTCCAGAATAAGCTTTCAAATTGGCAAAATTTTTTGACTGTTTCATGTGGCCAGGTAAGAATTATGACCACTTATTTCTTTTAACAAATATTTGAATTAATTAATTTTTCTTATCCTTGGATCATATAATGGATAACTAAAGGGCAAATAAAAATTGGTCAGGCTAATATAATATTGATATAAATTAAATCCAGTTGATGGGAATTATTTAGTAGCCTACTGTTACTATTCTTTTTAAATTAGCTCTTAGATACCATTTCTATCTCAGACGTAATCATCTTCTTTTTTGAAGTAACTGTAATCAATAAGATAAGAAGATATACTACATAGTAGCTATGCTAATTTGTATCCTTAGCAATAAATCACTAATGAAATACAACTTTTTGATGTAAATTCAATATGTAATGTTTAATATAAGACCATGGTATGAACATATATTTTGTGTGCTATGACATACTTTGCCTGCTCTTACAATGTTTATTATGTTTTACTGCACAATTGTTAAACAAAATTCCTTTTATTACTTTTATTTTAAAATTCTATTTTTATATATTACATTTTTCCATTAATTATATTTTTTTCTTATATCCTCAGAACTCTGGGGAATGTGACTACTCTGATTTGATTGGTTCCCAGACTTATTTTGAAATAGAGAACACTGTGAGAAATTGTTTTCTTTAACCTTTACTTATCTACTCTCTGGAAACAATGGAAGATGTTGATTTGTATATATGTAAAATGTAAATTCATTGAATTAGAAATAGAGTGGAAAGTACTTTAATACTTTAGAAGTAAATTTTAAAAATCAAAGGCTATAAACAACTTTTTAAAATTTTCAGACTCAGTGAAAGCAAAAAAAAAATAAATAATTATTGTAACAAGTTTATTTGCCTCTATTTTGTTTATGTTCAGACAAATATTTGACCTTCCACTCCCCAGCCTCCTCAAGTTCCTCCAAGAAGTTACACTGCAAAAAATAATTCCTCCTGGATAAACAATACAGCTAGTCATCAACTACCAGCTGCAACCAGAAAATTGAATTAAATGAAACTGATTAGTCTATCTGTTTATTAGATATTTAATTAAACTGAACTGATTAGCCTATCTGTTTATTAGATATTTAATTAAATGAAACTGATTAGCCTATCTCTTTAGTAGATATTTCATTTTGAATCAATGCTTATTGCAAGAAAAAAGTTCATCTTGGAAACATGGAATGTTTTATCATATATTGGAAAATAAAATATCAATGAAAGAGCTATGCAGTTTAATTGACTGATTTAGAATTCACCAAAAGTTTTAGATTTTAAATTTTTCTGGCCTAACTGAAATTCTTTCAACTTTCCCAAATCAACTGAGGTGCCTCAGGTGTTCTACACAGACCAAATTCTACCTATCTACCTATATTAATGTTCAATTTATATATAAAGTGTTATTTTGTTCATTGAAACCATTGTGATTACTAAAAGATATGACAATAAAAGATTTCTGTACATTTTGCACTTTTTCAAAGGGTTGAATGGGCAAATTTTACAAATATTTTTCTGTGGAAATCTCTGGCTGACTTCACCAGCCATTATTGAAGTATTTCTATAGCAATAATTGGATATTTTTATATTTAAAATTATTTTTAGGTAATGTTTGGCAATTTAAAAAAAAATAAACTAAAAAAATAATCGGATGAAAACATAGATAGCGTCATTGACTCACAGTTCTTCTGCTTTTGAATAGTTACTAAAGGTAGTGAATAATGCTTATAGGCCTACAATGTTGCTACTCAACCAGATTAATTACAAGAATATCTCTGATTATAAAAATTGTATTTAAATGGTTAAAGAATTTGTATCTTTGGACTGAAGTAATGATGTAGCAAGGCTGATGTCTGTCAAAAGTTGCAAGTGGTGTAGTACAGGCCTGCACATATGCAGAAGTGACAATTAAAGTAAATCACGAACACATATTTTCATTTCTAGGCCGTCTCTCCATCATCTATCTACATGACAAAGAAACAATAAAACCTCTACCCTTACAGGTACAACATACTTAAAGAGATACATTTTTTTAGGTAGGCCTATACAGATGGCATAGAGCCAAAATGGGGCCTACGTATGGAAAGAGTTTCGCTAGAAGCAGAGCTTACAATTACAATACAGATAAGATAATAGATAATTTAAAGTTAAAGATATACTGATATCTAATAGTAGTAATAGGCTAATTCTTTACTACCTCTTTACTTGATATAGTCAATATAATGTCATGTGAATATAGAACTATCATTAAGGACCTTGGTTAAAACATACATGCATAATAGAAGCTACGTGTATAAATAAGACCTACCTGTAGAGTTGTAACCAACTAGTTAAATAGAGCATTGAATAGGTGAGTATGTAGAAGTTGGACTTTAGCCATTATTTATAAATATGAAAGGCATCTTAATTTTGTCTGTAAGCAATGAGTTAAAGTAACATAGTCTTTCGTTGTTGTTTTAATAGAAAAAAAAATAGTTTGACACATTAAATGTACAATAAGAGAAATATCAAGCATTTTTTAAAAAATGGGGAAGGGGGGAACTGAAAACCCAACATTTCACTTTACATTGACTAGTAGTATTTATATAAATCTTGGCCATCCAAACTCTCAATATAACATAAGTAAGCAAATGAATTTTGAAAGTGAATAATGCTTAATAGAGGCTAAATACCCCGATATTAATATATTTGTATTTTTTCTCTTCTTATTTTCTCTCTCTCTCTCTCTTTGCCTTATCTCATTCTATATTTGTCTCACTTACGTCCCTAATTCATTATTCTCTCTACGTATGTGTTTATATTCAGTGGGAGTTCTCTTGGTATGTGTGTGTGTGTGTGACTACCTCAACTGCTGTGTTAACGCAATTTCATTTGTTAGTAATCCATTCACATTATGAGCTTAAGATTAGAACAAAAGGAAAGAAAGAGAAGATAAATCTGTCACAGATTAGAAATTAATGATTTGTAAACTGCGTGAGTTGACTTTAATCCCAGACTGCTCACTTCACTTTAAACCTCAAGTCATTGACTCAGTCCACCAATAGAAATCACAGAGGTGGGAGGAGTTGGCTTTAGGCCCACCCTATGAGGTAAGTTTGGCTTGGAACATATCTATCTTAAAGCGGTCATCAAGGGACTTAGAGCCGAGTATTCAAGCAGTCCCGTCCATTGATTCCCTCCCAGAGTTTTTACCGCTATTGACTCACCAGCAGTCAGACGACGTGGGGGTCTGCCGGGCACCGCAAGTGTTTGACATTATCAATATTTTATTCCACAGTTTGACTCCGAGGTGTGAAGTTGTGCATCTTATAGTCTGATGAGAGTTTTGTTGTTATTGTGGTGTCTCTTGGTTCAAAGCCAACGTCGGAAAGTCTAAGCGTGCCACCAAAACACAAGCTTTATTTAATGATATTTTCTATTTTCAAACTGTTTAAAAATTGACAGTTAATAGAATCTAACAAAGTTTTGGGGCTCCCCAGATTTATGAATATTTAGAGCCAATAAAGACTAAAAAAAAAAAGTAGTCCTATAGACTTAATATTCAACATACACGCCATTTGTCTAAATTACAGTCTTCAGACAGAGTATTGAGACGCTTTGTTAAAAATTGATGTCAGCATTTAAAAAAAAAACTCAATCAATTTCCAGTGAGTCAATAAAAAAATAATAAAAAAAAACAACGTTATTTTAACATCAAATGGTTGAAAAAGTTGGAGTAGCAGACGATTTCTGAAAAGTTAAAAACCATTAGACTTGAATTAAAAAAAAAAAACGGAATTAAAGATAATCACTAAATGCGATGATAATAATAATGGCAATCTAAAGACAGCAATTACAGCCCTAGCCTAAATATTGTTTTGTATGAAAGTCCACAGTGAGGTTGGCAATCTGTATTTTGTGTTTTTGCATATCTTGTGTTCTAACAGCATGCTTAGACAATAGGATGGAATTAGATTTAGAATGTGTTTAAATTGAAGGATTAAGAAGAATTAACAAAAAAAAAATGCAATTTTATTAAACTATGAAAGAAAAAAAAGGAAGAGGGAGAGAACTGTTGGGAAAATGTGATTGAAATGAGATACAACAGCCAGAGCAAAATATGTTATAAGCATCAAGCCAAACATTTAATATATTATTAATATCAAGCAAAACCTTTAATGTATTATAAGTGTCAAATAAAATTTCCTATACAACGTGTGAGACCATACCGAAATGTGTATGAAGAACAAGATTAGTTCCTTGAGAATGTAATATAAAAGCAGCATAAAGAAACAGCTTTATTGCAATAAGAAGGGAAACAAATACCATGCAATTTTATGCAATGTATCTTTCGGTCATTCTTGAACGAAATTATTTCAATGAGTAGCTCTCATTAAAGAGCTTATTTCGTATATCGATAGTACAACAATGTCCTGTGTTTAATACTTTTAACAGGATATCAAAGAACAGAAGCCAAAACATAAACACAATAGATTAAATACTCTAACAAGCAATAGCAAAAAAAAATACTTTTTTAAATACAAAACTTATCTAAAATAAAGAACCGCTAATTTACTGCCATTTATCGGAAAATGACATGGTTTCAGCTATATAAAACAAAATTAATTAATTAGTACTAAATGATTAACTAAACGGTTAATTTTTGGATTGATTCGTGTATTGTCATTGCCTATGAATAATTATGCCGATTTTCAACTTGATTCAAGAATGGGAATCGGGCAGAAATAGTATCAAAACGTAGGGTAATATGGGGATTAAATCCATATAAACAAAACATCTCTCACTAAGTAGCATTTATTCCCCTTATTTCGATTTCAAACAAAATAATTAATCACCAACAATTAATTAACTAATTGGTTAATTTTTTTTATTGATTCATGTCATGTGAGGTTTAATGAATAATTGTGCAAAGTTTTAACTTGATCCGAGAATGGGAAATGGGAGAAATAAACAACAGTTTTTTTTAACCAAACAGACAGACAGGCAGAGTGCGTTGATATAAGCTTTGTAAAAATGTTTGCCAACTTTGAATGATTCAAAGTAAAGCTCAATGACTAGTCAGAGTTTTCACTGACACCAATTATCTCTAGCGAGCATAGATGTAACAATATCAACACCTTACCTTGGATTCGCTGAATAAGTTAATAATGAAAAAAAAAAAACAACTACCCACAATAAAAGTCCAACCCGTTCTTTTATTTTTATTTGTCTTAGGGAATATAACAGCATCAGAACCGATAGCCTAGTAGAAAAGTATTGTTATATGATTTTTTAACAGTAGAGCACTTTGAATAATAAATCTGGCAACATTGTTAATAGACATATTTTTGTTTTTATAAAAGAAATAACAGTTTTTCCATTGTGTTTTTGGGCTTGTAAAGGTTTTGCTTTGAGATCTATTTAATATATTGAACACTTAAATGTATGTCGGCTGTTGCGCATGAAGTGTTTAGTGACCAACAATAATATTATTTATGAACCAACTGACTTCCAAATATTTTCAAAACAAACAACTGCTAACAGAGTCAATGATAAACCCAGATTCGTTGACAGTGTGAGGGCCAGACAAGCTACAACAGAGATCGTCACAGCGCAACACTTTGGTGTCGTCTGGCACCAAGTGAACGAGTGAGTAGGGATGTCACCGAACAATCAAAGCAGTGTGGATAACTCTGTAAGCTAGGTTTACCAAGAGTGCATAGGTTTGAAAGAGACATAAAAGTGCATTTCATGCGAAGTAGATCTATGACAATATAAAGTCGTTATTGACTAAAGATTTGCTAATTTATATATTAGTAAAAATGAAAAAAAAAAAGGGGGGGGGGGGGCAATACATAGCAGCATTAAATAAAGGTGCAGGACTGTTAATTGCTGAAATAATTTTAAATAAAAATGTCGACTGTTTAAAGTGACCCATATGTCTGGGATTTATTTAATCAATAGAAAAACAAAGCATTAAGACCTACACATGTCAGCGACACAGAGTGGCCATGCGTCTTGCAGTTTCTATTGACATAAGACTATTATTTGTGACAGTTGACATTAGGAAGCGACAGTAATAGGACAGTAAGAGATGGCTTCAGAACTATAAGACTGTAGGGGTCAAGGTAAAATTAAAATGTTGAACACATAACAAATATCCAATGCTGGTAGATCGAAATATGAAATGTTCAGTTCAGTTGAAATGTCGGACTAGGATTGAACGGTAGAGAATAGGATTCCAACTTTTTAATCTGCAGGTAATCAAACAAACATTCCTGACAGCTGTGAAGTTACTTTAACAAAGTTTGTTCTAATGATTCTTTTTTTAGTTGCAATCACGTGATTTCATTGTCTCGTTCTAAGACGTATCTTTTTCTTCTCTTTCTCTCTCCCCCTCCTCTCTCTATGTGTGTCTCTCACTCCCCTCCCTTCTCTCTCTCACTCCCCTCCCTTCTCTCTCTCACTCCCCTCCCTTCTCTCTCTCACTCCCCTCCCTTCTCTCTCTAAATTTAACTCCAATACTTAATGGATTAGCGCTACGGTGAAGTTAAGGTATAGTTTAGGATTTGGGATTAGATTAAGAATGACACTAAGAACTGTTAATGCTAAAGATGACATCAAGTTGTAGTTGAGTGTTACAACATAAATGACATTCCTTGTCATCTATTGCCTGCTGGTTCACTCTGACATGTTTATGTGTCTGAACTCAAATTCTCAAGATTCTAAATAAATGTGTTGCAAAATTGTTGTTTTTTTCCTAGTTATATTTGGACCCCATAACTAAAATAGCCTAGTACCTTTTCAAATACCGCACTGCTAATTGTAATCTTAAAGTATAACAATAAATAAAATATGCGCCTGTTTTTGCTATCAAAGTTCAACTACTAATTGTTAAGTTAAAGTAGAAGAATTGATGTAGGCCTACTATTGCTATCAAAGTCTAACAGACATCAAGAAATTCCATTAACATTACAGCGCATGTAATTAATTGTGGCCAGAACCAACAGCAACTCAGAGTGGTTGCTCACAGACTGTCCATATTATAAAGATAACAAATACTGGCTTTCTTTAGAATTTAATATCATTGATGAGAACCATAAAAAAAAAAAAATCAAAATCACTCCCTCTAATGGGAGGAGCTGAGCCTCTCTCTGAGTCTCATGTGTAGCGGTACAGGACAGTAGCGCGAGATGACGCCTCAAGGAGTCCAGCACACACGCGACACTCTGTGTGGATACACTCTTGCGTTATTTCCGCCTTTATTGAATTACTTTCTAAAACAGATCAAAGTTTTAAGGATTGATTGAAAAGTGATGTGGATAGACGAGCCAGATTTCTCTGCAGTTTAATGCCAACATAACGATTGTAAACATTTGTTTTCTAGTGCAGGATTTCAAAAGTAAACATTTATTTAAATTCATTGCTGTGTTTGTGCGCTCGCGAGGTAATCCTAGTCTTTCCCTTAAAAGAAAGTTTCTAGAGTTTAGATAAACTTTTGACATTTAGTAGCACATAGAAACAAAAGAAATGTAAGTAATGACACAACTGATTACTTAAAACTTATCAACGAAGGCAAACTATTTCTTCAAATAACTTTAGTGGGAAAATACTTCCTTGTCTATTTACTTTTCATCAAAATAAAATGTTGATATTTGAGCAGTCTAAACGTTAGGTGCATTGTTGTAATAATTTATTATTATGTTGAAATCTATTTCAGCTGTGCAGATTTAATGTTTGTAGACTTGACTTACACTCCGCATAATTACAATTTAGCTTAGTCTTTACATGCACATGCTAGGTTTGGATTGTTCATAGTCAAATGTCATTGCAGTAGACTACTAATAAATATATACAAAAATGATTATCTTACTTATCATTTAGCAGCAATAAGATTTTGACTATAATAATAATGTTATTATTACTACTACTAATAGTAATAATAATAATAGCGTTTCACATGGCTATGCAAACCCAGTAGCGGCCTGCTTTTTTTCCCTAGTGATGCAAAGCCGTTGTTCGCTAGGGGGTTATTTACGTTTTTTTTAGCGGCCCCGAAAGGGGAAGAGACGCTATTAGTTTTGTGTGAAATGTCTGTCCGTCCGTTTAGTTTAGATCTCGTAAACTAGAAAAGATAGTGAAAATCCGACACCATAATATTATAGTCCATTCAAAGTTCTGATGCAACGGATACTTTTTCTTTTCTAAAAATGAAAAATCTAATTTTTTTAAATCACTTATGCAAGCAGTTTTTTCATAAAAATACACCACTTTTACAACTAATCACTATTAATAGTAACAAACTCATTGGAATCTCTCTACTAAGGGTGATCTCAATTTGTCCAATTTTTTAAACACATCTATGTAAATGGTTTTAGATTTTTTGTCTAAAAAAATATTTTTTTTTTTACAATTGTATTGCTACATTATGTAAGTTCAGTCCTACTAACTACTGCATTTACCCAAAAAATAATAACTTTTTTTAAGAGAAAAAAATCTATTTAGTAAACATATAAGTTAAACATAATTTAAAAAACAATTAATAAGTAGTTTTTCATATTATCACGTGAACTGCACTGTTGTACCGATGTTCTTTCTGAAAATATTGATACCTGCCTTTTTACCTGCCTGGGTGGACCACTTCGGGGGCCGATTTTGAGTTTGTGTTTCCACACAAACTGTCTTTGAAACCTTGTTAACAACGGTTTTCATAGATAACTTCTTAATTAGCAGTTAAAAGTTATCAAAAACAATTCTTTGATTTAGACATCTAATAGCCACTGATGCACTCTAAGGGATGGTTGCCTCATAAGTTCAAACCCTGGTCTTGTGGTATGCGCTTCGGCCTGTCATCACGATAAGTTCAAACCCTGGTGGCTTTCACCCCCTGCCGTGCTGCAGGAGAACCAGGACGTCGGTCTAACAGTCTTCATTCCTGAAGGAATGCTTTTTAACTTATTTTTAAAAAAAGATACAAGGAGATGGAAGGTTTGTTGCTTTCATTTAGTATCAAGAACTAGTCGAAGACTAAACTGTAAGTTCGCTATAACAAAAAAAAATCATGTACAAACTCTAAAGCACTCTATTGAATGGTTTGAACCTATAGGACTTTACTAATTTAGAGACTGATTCAAATGTCAAAGTAAAACGTACAAACTACATCTAGATTTTAAGTACAAAGTCCAGGAGTCTTTTGAACAATTGTTTCTACAATGACAAAACGGGCTATACATCAAGATAATCAAATTATTTGGGCAAATTATTTTTAAGTTTTTTTTTTAAATGCCAGGTAACGAATTGAATATTTCCATTTTTCCCACAGTGAGAGACAGTAAGATTTAATTGTAATTGTCAATAATTCGGTGTGCATGTAACAACACAAAAAACGCGATCAAAACTTATAATAGTGAGTTTCAGTAACTCCTGCTTGGTACAAGTTTGTACGCGGTTATTGGTTGTACAAAGAAAGATTATAGATCTAGTCCTATGGAACTACTAAGTTGAAAACTAAATTAGACTGATACTTTCAGTTTGCCGTAGGACTACATAACAACATCAGACTTATTAGCTCTTTATTGACATTTTTGTGTTGCGTTTAAAATTTTAAAAAATTCTGAATGTAGACTTGACAGAATTCAGAAGGAATAATTGAACATAGAAAATGTTTTGAGGAATTAAAGACGTTGGTAAGTTTGTCAACTATTTGATTCGTTCTTTTTTCTTTCTAACATTGTCTCAATAAAAGAAGAAAATACTTTAGATTGTAAAAGTCATTTCATTGTTAATTCTAAGTCTGCAGAAAAACTTTAATCTTTGAAACGTTAATAGACTGGCTAGTTACTCTAAGGTACGCTAGTTTATTTCAGGCTTACTGACTTTGAGGTGGAGTCATCGTCTTGCTAAAATGTGCTCTCAAAGATTGTACTTTGAAAACTATAAGATTTTAACAATTAGAGAAACTAAAGGCTTTCTTACACTATAGGCTATGTTCTGTACACAAATAATTATAGTTTTAGTAGCGCTCAAATCTAAGCTACACCTTTTTAGATAATAGACGCACACAATGTAATCAGAAAACAAATCTAAAACGGGGGAGGGGGCGGGGGTACTGTAAGGTTTGAAATTATCACTGAGAGAACTAAAAGTGTCCAAGTCTTTACGTGAAGGAAAAAAAAAGTAAAAAAAAGTAAAGTGCGTTGTATATTCAAAAACATTTGATCTACAGAAACTAGAACAAGTCATTATAAATAGTATTATAGTTCCATATGCCGGATGAGAAATGTACAAAATGTTGCATTCACTTAAAAGATTATTTTTACAACTTTACCAAGTAACAAAAATATGCATAGCTTATCAGAAATACGTTGGAAAAATATTTTAATCACTTTAGCAATAAACAAAACACTTTAACCTCTCAACCGTGCCCAGAATTCCAGTAAACCACCGAGCTACACTGGCTAGTTGATGGCTACACTGGCTAGTTGATAGCTACACTGGTTAGTTGATAGCTACACTGCTTAGTTGATAACTACACTGGTTAGATGATAGCTACACTGGTTAGTTGATAGCTACACTAGCTAGTTGATAGCTACACTGGTTAGTTGATAGCTACATTGGTTAGTTGATAGCTACACTGGTTAGTTGATAGCTACACTGGCTAGTTGATAGCTACACTGGTTAGTTGATAGCTACATTGGTTAGTTGATAGCTACACTGGTTAGTTGATAACTACACTGGCTAGTTGATAACTACATTGGTTAGTTGATAACTACACTGGTCAGTTGATAACTACATTGGTTAGTAACTAACTACACTGGCTAGTAGATAGCTACACTGGTTAGTATAGAACTACACTGGTTAGTACATCGCTTCACTGGTTAGTACATAGTTACACTTTATTCACAAAAAACTTAATTTATTGAAAGATAACACTATTCAAACAGCTCTTTTCGAGAACTAATGTTTGTGTGTTTCTAGGTCACAGGAGTTTTCAAACGTTACAAGCAGACAATGACTTAGTTTGTATTGATAGGCAAGAATTGAGGACGGTTTGGACGCAAGCTTCACTCATATCGACTAAAAAACAAACACAATAAAACATAACAATGCAACTTTATGAAAATAAAACATAACATTACAAATTTAAAACAAGAAACATAACAATACAACTTCAATACAACAAAATACAAGGAGGCGTGGAGGTCTCGTTTCGATTTTTTAGGATGTTCCTTCCTAAGTCCACCCAACTCTGATGGATTCCCGACATGAGTTTGGGGAAGATAAAGACGGTGGGTCGGGCCACCTGATATCCTCATTAATCGTTGGCCAAAGAAAGAGATGACCTATACATCATCTGCCTTTATTGGTCGCAAGGTCTGACAAACGAACTTTTTTACTTTACAACAAAACACAACACAACAAAATGCAACATAGCAAAGCACATCAAAACACATCACACCACAACAAAATGGAACAAAACATCACAACATGACAATAACAATTTTTACCTGCACAGTTATTGCTGAAATTCCGAGTGATTAGGATCATGTTAATAATTGTACTAAATATTTTTTGTTAGGCCTTTTATTCATGATACAAGGCAGACGTATTTGATTTACTAATTCATTATTCAAACATTTTTGTTAAAATTGAGATAATTGTTTCCATTACAAAAGGAGCCACAACTCTACTTATTTATTATTTGATTGTACAGTGACAGTAAATTTGTGTTGCTATTGATAAATACAAATATAGTTCTGCAAACATCTACGATAACCTTTAGTTCCTGTCTACCTTGTAGTTCCTGTCTGCCTTGTAGTTCCTATCTCTTAGTTCCTGTCTACCTTGAAGTTCCTGTCTGCCTTGTAGTTCCTGTCTACCTTAAAGTTCCTGTCTGCCTTGTAGTTCCTGTCTGCCTTGTAGTTCCTGTCTACCTTGAAGTTCCTAGGTACCTTGTAGTTCCTGTCTACCTTGAAGTTCCTATCTTATAGTTCCTGTCTACCTTGAAGTTCCTGTCTGCCTTGTAGTTCCTGTCTACCTTAAAGTTCCTGTCTGCCTTGTAGTTCCTGTCTGCCTTGTAGTTCCTGTCTACCTTGAAGTTCCTAGGTACCTTGTAGTTCCTGTCTACCTTGAAGTTCCTGTCTGCCTTATAGTTCCTGTCTGCCTTGTAGTTCCTGTCCATCTTGAAGTTCCTATGTACCTTGTAGTTCCTGTCTGTCTTGTAGTTCCTGCCTACCTTATAGTTCCTGCCTGTCTTGTAGTTCCTATCTTATAGTTCCTGTCTACCTTGAAGTTCCTATGTACCTTGTAGTTCCTGTCTGCCTTGTAGTTCCTGACTACCTTATAGTTCCTGTCTGCCTTGTAGTTCCTATCTTATAGTTCCTATCTACCTTGAAGTTCCTGTCTACCTTGTAGTTCCTATCTACCTTGAAGTTCCTATGTACCTTGTAGTTCCTGTCTGCCTTGTAGTTCCTGCATACATTATAGTTCCTTCCTACATTATAGTTCCTGCCTACCTTGTAAGTTCTGTCTACTGAGGACATTGACGAGAAATAATCTTCACTTTCAGAAGCTTCATTAGGAGAGTGAAATTCTGTTTGTGTTATTCTGTTTGTCTGTCACGTTTCTTATCCTAAAAAATAAAAACCAGATACTTGCAAAAGCTATACAATTACAAAATGTTTATGTCAAAAGCAAAAAGTGTGCACATATGTATTACCTTTGAATTATAACACACTTCTGATGATAACAAACTTCTAATGAAAACAAGCTTGTAATGAAGACAAGCTTCTAATAAAAACAAACTTCTAATAAACACAAACTTCTAATGAAAACAAGCTTTTAATAAAACAAGCTTCTAATAAAGACAGTTTTGAAATGTTGCATATAGAAAGCATCTATCTAATCAAAGTAGATATAACTAAATGATGATGCCGTGGTGTGTTTTTTCTATCCCTTTTAAAATTTTGTCACTTGTTTGGGATGTTCCTTCAGAGTTGAAGATAATCTACTTCCTAGTCCAAACCTACCGCGGACTACGTGGAATGGCAGAGGGCAGGATATAAACCCGGGACCATCGAGGTGATCGACCTACAGTAGATAGCACCTATCACAATCTTGTAGTTAGGATCAATTAGAATCTAGTAGATAGTACTAATCACAATCTTGAAAAAAGGACCAATCACAATCTTGTAGATAACATCAATCTCAATCTGGTACATCACACTAATCACAAGCGTGTACATCACACTAATCACAAGCGTGTACATAATATTAATCACATTCTTTGTATCAAAATCTCTTACATAACATCATTCAAAATCTTGTCAATTGCACCAATCACAATCTTTCGATAGGACCTATCACAAGCTTTCAAAAAAAAAAAAAATCTCAATCTTGTAGATAAAACCAATTCCAATCTGGTACATCACACTAATCACGAACTTGGAAAAAGAAAAAAAAATTAAAAAATCTTATAGATAGCACCAATCACAATCTAGTAGATAGCACCAATCACAATCTAGTAGATAGCACCAATCACAATCTAGTAGATAGCACCAATCACAATCTAGTAGATAGCACCAATCACAATCTAGTAGATAGCACCAATCACAATCTAGTAGATAGCACCAATCACAATCTTGTAGATAGCACCAATCACAATCTAGTAGATAGCACCAATCACAATCTAGTAGATAGCACCAATCACAATCTAGTAGATAGCACCAATCACAATCTAGTAGATAGCACCAATCACAATCTAGTAGATAGCACCAATCACAATCTAGTAGATAGCATCATTCACAATATTTTACATAACACTAACCACAATCTTGTAGATAACAATTTAGTTTGTAGTATCAATCACAATTTTTAGATAAGACCAATCACAATGTATAGATTGCATTAATCACAATCCTGTAGATAGCACCAATCAATATCTTGTAGATAAGACTAATCTTAATTTTGTTGATAGAACCAATCACAATCTCGTACATAACATCAGTTACAACCTTGAACCAATGAAAATTGTGTACTTAATATCAATCACAAGTCTGAAGATATAGCTAATCACAATCTTGTAGATAAAACAAATCAAAATCTTGTAAATAGGACCAATCAAAATCCTGCAGGTATAACCAATCACAATCTTGTAGATAAGACGAATCACAATCTTGTTAATAGCACGATTAGCACCAATCACAATCTTCTACATAACACCGATCTCAATTTGGTAGATATTACCAAACACAAACTTATAGATAAAACTAATTGAAATTATGGAAAAAGGACAAATCACAATCTTGTAGATAGCATCAATCACAATCTTGTAGATAGCATCAATCACAATCTTGTAAACAGCAGATATCACATTCTTGGTCGCCATGTTACAGCATATCTAGGAGTGTCTACTTAAAACAAGAAAAACATTTCAGAATACATTTTTTTTAAAAAGACAATATCTCCATTTTACAAATCAAGGTCAACTTCTTAATCGAATGATTCTACCAAGTACACCAGCGGGCATTATATATGAGACTAATTATTTATTGGTACCTTGATTACCTTTTAAGATCTCTATTAGATTTACGTAAAAATATAAACAAAGCTTAGATTATCTAACAATAAACTGAAAGTAACTTTAAATTTAATAAACAAATGGGTATTTTTTTCTTGAATGATTCCAATGATATAGATCTACGCCTTTAAATCTAGACTCAGAAGATGATGAGCACAATTTTCCTAAACATTACTTTATTAAACTCTTGAATCAATAATTCCTTTCATTCGGAAATTCACGAACGCGATAATCCCTTCAAGAATGCGATTGTCCTTTCAAAGACGATTTTAGCTTTAGATATAAATCTAGTACTCAAGCCAAATTTATATTTATTTATTTTTTACTTTAAAAAATTATAACGGTCAAATGAGAGTTTTCCCCAAGTAGCCAATGCACTAGCATTTTTTTTTCTCAGAGATATACATGAACTGTTAAAATTCTGCAAAAATTGTTAGAGCCGTTTTTGAGATCAGCGTTCAGGTTCCGCCCACCCGACGTTCATGAAGTTATGACTTGAATAGAGGTATTGAAATAAAAACATGGATTTTCTGTCACCAATCTACTTAGTTACAAACTTTATCTTCATTACCAATCTTATTATTCGCTATACCTTGGTTAAGATATACAATGTACTTTAGATATAACTTTTTTTACACTTAATATACATTATACTTTACACTATATATACATTGTACTTCAGACTGGATATACACTGTAATTTAGATTAAATATACACTATGCTCTTGACTAAATATACACTTTTCTTTACATTAAATATACAATGTACTATATACTAAATATACACTGACTTTGTACTAAATATACACTGTACTTTATACTAAGTATACATTGTACATTAGATATACTGCATTTAGACTAGATAAACACTATACTTAACAATAAATATTCACTATAATTTAGACTAAATATACGCTGTACTTAATACAAGATATATACATACTATACTTTAGACTAAATATACACTACCATGTAGGTGAAATATACACTGTTCTTTATACTAGATATACACTGTTCTTTATACTAGATATACACTGTACATTAGACTAGATGAACACTGAACTTTAACATAACACATTTTTGTGTTCTATTAACACATTAATTGTCCTTCTATTTGCAGTGTAAACAGCAAGATATATCAGTTCAAATGGAGACAACATTTTTTTATTCAATAACAAGTAAAGCAAGCCTCGCAATAGCTACATAAGGAATAAATAAGTCTTTTTGCTTAGCACTTCCAATCCAGCGGCGTTCTATAGCTTGGCTTAACAACTTCATCGCTCTAATAGAAGAGCTTGAGGGTTTTGTTTGGAGTGTCAGCTGTATTCCTGTGGACACAAGGTCTTACTACACTTGCAGCCCTCGGCCCAACAGATGGGTAAGCGGCTTAGATGACCAGGCCGGTAATGAAACGTTATCACGGAGAGAGGCGCCCCCTGTCTGGCTTAGTAAAGCCGGCATTAGCCAGCATGGTTAAACGTGACCAAAGATCAGGATGGTGTGGAGCCGGACAGGTCGTGCTGGTGCTCCTGGTTCTCTTCTCACAGACGGGTAGGTTGAAGAAGTGTTGTAGCATGTCTCCATGTCATGTATCCGTGTCATGTCTCTGTGTCATGTCTCCGTGTCATGTCTCCGTGTCATGTCTCCGTGTCATGTCTCCGTGTCATGTCTTCGTGTGATGTCTGTGTCAGTATAAAAACCAAACCTATTAGACTTACTTTTTTCTAATTATGTCTAGGGATGTTTGTACATTACGTTTGTTACACCTTATATAGATTTATGTCTCGGGTGTGTCTTTAACACCAATCTTCATTGTAGATGAAATACATTTTTTACATAATCAACCAATTAAAAATACAAAGGAGTGTGTTCTCTGTAATGGCCAACAAAGGCTCTGATAAACTAGTAGCAGTTGATCAAACTATTAAAGTAGCGGCACTAAGATAAACTACTAGAGTAGTAGTACTTTGATAAACAATTAGAATAGTAGCGCTTGATAAACTATTAGAGTAGTGGCACTTTGATAAACTACTAGAGTAGTGGCACTTTGAGGCTTTAGAAAAAAAAATGACTAATCTCACATGAATGATGAAACGTTTGATTAAGTAGTAAAGCTTAGGTACGTCAAGTGTATAGTTCCTATACCATGTCATATTAAATTGAGTAGATCTTGTGTACTTTGTAAGTGGAAGCTGTAGGTTAAATCGATGTCTTAAGTCACTATGACATCCTGTAAACTTAGTAACCGATGACCCTAGTGTCACGTGACCCAGTGGGACTAAAATGTTGGACCAGTAGACAAAAGGCAGCCGACTCAAATCTTCTCACCATCAATATCTGCTAATTTGTTGTAGCCTCTGAGGAGATAAGTCGACACCCAAACACTCACACACACCCAAACACTCACACACACCCAAACACTCACACACACACCCAAACACACACACACACCCAAACACTCACATACACTCAGACACACCCAAACACTCACATACACTCACACACACCCAAATATTCACACACACCCAAACACTCACATACACTCAGACACACCCAAACACTAACATACACTCGCACACACCCAAATATTCACACACCCAAACACTCACACATACCCAAACACTCACACACCCAAGCACTCACGCACTCAAACACTCACATACTCAAACACACACACCCAAACACTCACACACACTCACACATACTCAAATACTCACACACACCCAAACACTCTCACACACTCACACACACTCAAGTACTCACACACACACTCACACTTTTGAGTTGTTCTTTTCTTACGTCATTTTGCCGGTACCTTCAAAGGTTTGTACAAAAACATCTCTCCTACCCTTACGGACACTTCTTGTTCTTGTGACAAATCTCAAAGAATGTGATAAACGTAATGAATGTTATGTCTGTGTTATCTTTTTAAATTGCATTCCGTATTAGGTTTTATAAAATGTCTTGATTTTGTAAATATGTTTATCATATTTAACGGTCATTTATTGGATCCTGTAAGCAAGCAATAATCTGACTTATGATTTATATTTTTATTTTTTAAATTAATATTTGCCTATTACAGAGTGCTTGCGTTGTAACCTATATTTTGAATCTT
The DNA here is from genome assembly GCA_030265305.1 of Biomphalaria pfeifferi. Classification (NCBI taxonomy): domain Eukaryota; kingdom Metazoa; phylum Mollusca; class Gastropoda; family Planorbidae; genus Biomphalaria; species Biomphalaria pfeifferi. The sequence continues at coordinate 6,460,145 of JASAOG010000001.1, forward strand.
GTTTTAATTAATTAGGAATTACAGGTCTGAGCATTTTGACTAGTTTTAGTGGTGAGGCGATTAGTTGGATCATAGTCAATATATATCATCACACAAACATACCATTTGACCCTTGTGACACAAAAATGCCATCTAAACCTTGAGACACACTATATGCCACCTGGACCTTGAGACAAACTAAATATACAATCTGAACCTTGGGACACACTAAATATACCACATGAACCTTGAGACACACTAAATAACCATCTGAACCTTGAGACACACTACATATACCATCTGAACCTTGAGACACACTAAATATACCATCTGAACTTGAGACACACTAAATATACCATCTGTACCTTGAGACACATTACATATACCACCTGAACCTTGTGACACACTAAATATACTACCTGAACCTTGTGACACACTAAATATACCACCTGAACCTTGTGACACACTAAATATACCACCTGAACCTTGTGACACACAGAAAGATCTCATCAAACACATAATTGTTTAACTCAAGTCCCTGTAAATACATTCGAGAAAAAAAACTGTAGACTTCAGAGCAAAATTTTATTCTGTTTTTTTTTAAATCCATCCTAATAATACTATCATCGTGCCTCATCTGATCAACAAATTCACATCCATCTATCCAAAAATAAAACCAATGATACAATGAACTAGAGTACAAAAAATATTTCAATTTACTGTTAACACACTCTTCGTTTACATGCTCATTTTTATGTTAATTCTAAAGTGCTCAAAATATTTCCAATACGTCAGTCTTCTGTTGACTGTTTACAGTATTCTGTTGACTGAATGCACCAACAAGTTTGCTATTGATGACTTCACCTCCATTTTAGAAAATCTTCATTGGCTTGAGAGATAGAGAGAGAGAAAGAGAGAGAGACAGAGAGACAGAGAAACAGAGTGTTAGAAAGCCAAACAAATACAAAATAATAACAATAGTTTATTGCCAGACAGATCCCTTGATTGGAGACAGAAAACAAAAGAATATTATACAACAAATGAATTGGCCAGACAGACTGCTGTCTCTATTAAACTATGAAGTATATATTTAGTAAAGAGAATTACTCAGAGCTTAGGATCAGCTTTCCCTCTGATAACTTCAGTGTCAATGATGATATTTGCTTCGACCTCAGGGTCCTATCGAACAAATCACGCCCTGACCCCCGGGGGCTACTACGGAAACCAGAGAATGCAGCTTTCGTGCCTGACTCGCGTAATTACTTAATCCCCTGGCGGGACAGGGAGCTATTTGCTCACATCCAATAGGGGCGCCAAACCCCCCTTCCCCAATGTTAGCTGTGTTCGATCCTGAACATGGTCGTCATTCTGTGTACATATTGTGTTAGGTCATCCATGGTTTAGACAGATTCATTGTTTAACCTACCAGGTCTTGTAGATGTGTTGTCAGCTTATGTATGGTATTGACAGATTCATTGTCTGATTTGTCAGATCTTGTAAATGCATAGTGAGGTCATACGTGACGTCATGAAAATGATTTAAGGGTATGACCATTTCTAGTTAGGTCGTGGAAATATTGTATTAAGATTAAGCACTTTCTAAGCAAGGTCATGGAAAAGTGTTAGAGTGTAGATTTGGTTACAAAACTAGACCGCAGTGCTATATTCAAAAGCGTATATTGTTAGAGTGTTTTTTCTCCTTGTGAAACATATTTCACCCTTTGAGCTAGTCATAATATGGCATATTAATTTATGTTGTTAAAGACGTTTTCAACACAGTGAATGGACTAGCTCAACATTCTAACTTGGAAATTACTCTATTAGGTTCTTGAAATGTTATATACTGTCTGTAAAAATGCCAAATAAAATCAGAGCAACCAGCGTCTAAGTACTTCTTGTGTTGACAGAAAGAAATGATCAACTAGTGTAGATTGTGGGCCACAGTTGCGTAGCTAGCAATGTGCGGGTGGTGCGGGCCGCACGGGGCATCAAGTAGTGGGGGGCATCAAATTGAGGACAAACTTTCTCAGTAAAACTACATATTGTAATTACATAAATAAAAACAAATACATTCATTTGTTTTTGGTAATTTGTTATGTCCTATATTCATTCTTAAATTTAATGTAATCTGTAGACCAGCTGAAATCAAATTTTACCAGATTTGTTTCAATCTCAGAAGGCAACTTTTACACTTTTTTTTGAAGCCTTACATGATATTACTTCATTGTTCACTGCACTGGTTATTGACAAGTTTATATTGGTGTTTTTATTTTTCTAATCTACTAATTAGTAATTATCCAATCTCTTTTTTTGTATCATACAGAAAGTTAAAAAGCAAATATTTCTTGATTATTTTCCACAATACAACTAACATCTAAAATCTAGATCAAAATTTCATGGTAGACGTATTGGCCACAAGAAAAAAATTGCCTAGCGAAAAAGATGAAGATAGATTTTTCTATCAACACACAAAAAAGAGTTATTGAAAATATGAAAATGAATAACCCCATAAGAACAACGTCCTGATAAATATGAATTTTAGTCGCCTTTATTGAATCATCAAATGGGAATTAATCTCAATGGTTCTCACAGCGACATAGACAAAAACGAATTTTGTCTGGGGGCTTCAGGTCATTGTCACAGTTTCTCCAGAAGTCTCCGAACTTCCAAAACAAGAATCTATTGAGCTTTGGAGTTTTATAAAAAAAAAAAAATATGTCAGTCCCCGAATATTGTCATCTTGATTCGCATTTTTTTTCTACTGTTGTGGTAAGTCTGGCTACATGCAATCAAAGTTTTTCCAAACTTACTTTGATATGCAATTACTTACAATCAACAATGACGAATTTACGACTCACTAATTTGGCAATTTCATCTATTGAGAGAAAATAGGAAAAAAATTATTTCGATCAAATTATCGATAGTTTACCGGCGAGAAAGCACTTGAGATTCACTTGTATTATCTTTAGTAAAATCCATTCTTTGCTAAATAGCAATGCTTAAATAATGAATACGCTTTATTTCGAAATTACAAACTTTTCGCTGTTTGAAGACTTTTTTTTGGAGGGCATCATGAGGAACTGCCGCACAGGGCATCAACGCCACTGCTGAGCATTGAACTACATAAAGGAAATGTTACTATATAGATATAAATGACATTGTTTCAATTGTTTCAAATCTAACTTGAACAGTCTTTATAAGGTAAGATAAATGGTTGTCTTAAACTTGAGCCTGTGCTTGAAATTAGAAACCTTGGATTCGAAAGAAACAGCTTTTTTATTCCGTTGGTTAAATTTAAGCAGAGCCTTTATACTCTGGAGTATTTCTCTTTGTTCTCTGGAGTCTTTGTCTTTGTTCTCTGGTCTATTTGTCTTTGTTCTGTGAAGTATTTGTCTTTGTTCTCTGATGCATTTGTCTTTGTTCTCTGATCTATTTGTCTTTGTTCTGTGGAGTATTTGTCTTTGTTCTCTGATGCATTTGTCTTTGTTCTCTGATGCATTTGTCTTTGTTCTCTGGAGTATTTGTATTTGTTCCAAAGTCTTTGTTGAGAAAATGTGTCTGATGGCATAGGAAGAACATTTTAACAAACATTAAAGAGAATACTTTGTTTACAGTGTTATGCACTTTGTTCTACTATAGCAGTCTGTTATTTCCTAGTGGTCTGACCTACACACATGTTCTCATGCCAAAGTGTTTCCATCCATTTGTCCTCTCTTTTTGTACATGTATAAAATCCTTACTATGACACACATTGTGAGGGATAGCTAGCGATCATATTTTAAATTAATAATTTGTATGACGGAAGATAAGATTGTGTTTTTTTTTAATAGTTTGTAGTTTATAGTTTCTAATATCCACACTCAAAAAGTTTCCTATGACTTTATTTAACCCAAATTACGCCAAGCTGTTTATATCGGCAGTTACTACTTTAGTGGGTCGTGACATATTCATCTGCAAAACGAAAGCCATGATGTAATCTAATTCACGTTAATATACTTACATTGCTTACCAAGCAGCGGACCCACGAGGACCGCCTAGGAGTTAGTATGACAACACAAACTACCTTTGTTATCTTTGTTATATTTTTTTGTGTCTGCATAGAGGAAGAGGTGAAAGAGTGTTATACTTTATAAAATGTTATACATAAATAGTTCATGCATTTTAACACTGCATTATGGTGTCATCAAATTCTTGTCTCACAAAGGGTCTATGTAACTGTCAATGCAACATCCACGCAACATTCTTAGATCCAGAGATTCTGTCTACTGCTCAGAGTGTCAGCCCCCAAATGTCCCAATGTATTTGAATTATCAAAACGAAAGGAAAATGTCAGTCAAATTAAAGTTGATTATCGATACATTTGCCGAAATGAAGACACGATACCGGAAACTCTAAATTCTCTCTCATATTGATCGGCACAAAGCCTCTGAGATTGTCTTCACTTGTTGGACAGACATTTTGCTTTTAATTGGAATAAAGTGCATGCTAGGAAAATAAACGAGGCTGACCTTTGTTTTGGGACAAACACAATTTCCTTCTAGAACTTGAAATTTGTTTGACACATTGACTATCTAGGATGATAGTTTATAGATTATTTTAATACGATCCTTATACAGATGTTTCAATATCGCAGTTCTATTAAATCTGTCATTATTACTATTGCTTTAACTTATGTAAAAAAAATACTTTGACTTTCTGTATTTCAATGAACTCCAAAATGACATATTACATATATCACAACACTGAACTAGTTATTATGTAGCGATTGGCATTCTCTGACAGAGACTTACATTGAAGTTAACACTTCAGTGTGCTATTATACTGCATTGAACATACATAGAATTGATAGTGTTCAATGATCTTTGGCCATTGGGTTCTGAACGTTGGCCAGAATATTACCACCACTCGAGAAGTAACTCCGGTGAGGGATTGTGAGAAGTCACTCCGGTGAGGGATTGTGAGAAGTACCTCCGGTGAGGGATTGTGAGAAGTCACTACGGTGAGGGATTGTGAGAAGTCACTCCGGTGAGGGATTGTGAGAAGTCACTCCGGTGAGGGATTGCGAGAAGTCACTCCTGTGAGGGATTGTGAGAAGTCACTCCTGTGAGGGATTGTGAGAAGTCACTCCAGTGAGGGATTGTGAGAAGTCACTCCAGTGAGGGATTGTGAGAAGTCACTCCAGTGAGAGATTGTCTGGATTTATGTGTGTGTGTGTGTGTGACATATCCAACAACCGTTTAAGAGCAGGTAACTCTTCGACTCGGTTACACTACAAATAAATAGTTGAAATTAGATAAAGTAAAAAAAAAAAAGGTAAAGTTCCCCTTTCAGACAGTGCAATCTAAAAGGCAGATGTTATGGTTTAATGATTCTTTGGCCAACGGTTAACGAGCAAGGTGTCATGTGGTCAGCACAACGACCAACCGTCTTTACTTTCCCCAACGAAAGTCAGGTACCTAATAAAGTTGGGTTGTCTCAGAGGTGCCCTGAAAATCCTGAAATTCAAAATCGCAGTGGTCAATGAAATAGGTTCGGAAGCCAAGTGCTTCTATATTTACATTTGTTGACATATATATGTCAACAAATGTTAATATAGAAGACTACAACAAAAAATTCAACCCGGACATGCTTTAAATACTTAAATAACATTATATATGTATATATATATATATATATATTGATATAAACTTTGGCTTTCGAAGAGGCGAGTGATAAAGTATCAGACGCTTTGTTAAGTGTCATTCTACATTCTACGTAGATTGATGGGCTTTTTGTATTTATAGGGAACGCTGGAATGTATTACTTTGCTTAATGTTGAGGCATTGTCTTGATGGCATTGTTTGTCTTAGATAGATAGATAGATAGATAGATAGATAGATAGATAGATAGATAGATAGATAGATAGATAGATAGATAGACAGAAGACTAAGACAGCTACAATGTTTCTTTGTTGCACTAATCAATATGTCCGTCCATTTTACCTACAATACACGTGTACACACTAAATGTCAACAAAGTCATAAATGTTAATTGATTTCAAACTTTGTATATGTCAGTTTCTAGATCAATGAATTCATTTTTATTTCTTATTTTTTAAATTATTAATGTAAAAATGCTTGACACTAAAATTAGCTACAATAACAAAAACAACAGCCCACTGTGAGTTTAATGTGCCACTGTATTATTCATGTTCAAATGTTTGTTTATTTCTGAAAGTTCTGTTCTGAAGTTTTGATTGTAATGGAAATTAATGCTATCCTACGAGAATCAACAAATAATGTGTTTATAAATGTTCTACTAACTTCAAGATTACTGATGTGATAAATATAAAACAAAATATTTTTGGATGATTTCTTACTTCAATCGATTTCTTAAGTTGGATATTTCACCAAACTAACAGTACAAATAGTTTTTAGCGTATTATATATAGGTACTAGCGGTGTTATGGATATCCTGGGTAATTTGTATACCATCATACCCTCCCCCCCCCACCCCCTTTTCCAAACAGCATTGTTCCAATTATATTATATAGTTATTATATATTACCAAACTTGTAGAAAAACTCACTAACTCATTCATTTTATCACTCATTCACTCACACATTTATTCACTCACTCACTCTTACACATTTTTATTGCGTGTCACAATTCTAAAAATTCAATGACTCACCATCAATAACATTTTCTCTCTACTGAGGGGGAAAAACGAGATATTTTTTAAAAAGTCAAGAATCAGAATTTGTCATGGGAGTGCTGAACAAGTGTCGATGTTTTAATATCATGAACCGCGAGGTCCCACGTCTAGAAACTAACACACATAAATTAATGGACAAAAATGTATCGTACGTGACAGGAATATCTGCAGACTTCTGCTTCATATTCATGAAGAGTGACTGCCCTTGATACTCAACAAAGTAAGAACAAAAGTGAAACTTTTTTTTTCGGAGGGAAGAGGGAAAAGATCTTTTGTCTATGACCATAGAAAAATTAAAATGTAGTCATCTTTTGGTCTAGAACTACTAAAATTGTAAAGCTTCAGGGTCTCATTTCTGGGATGTATTCTGAGAAATTTTTTGTATGTACGAGGCGGACATGATCTCCGTGAATTGTGGGAATGAAGTGGCACGTGACATATTCCTAAATAAATGAAAACATTATTCTCTTTGTGGGCCTTTTTTTTTACTTTATTAAAACTTTTTTATATATTAAAAACCTTTATGGCAATATAGGCCCATATATATATATTTATATATATATATATATATATATGTTGATATACGTTTTGTAAAAAGCTGTACGACTTGACTTCGAGAGACAGGGAGAGATACAGCATCTAACAAACCCACACTCGTATAAAACTAAATCAAAAGAAAAAAAGATTTTAGCAAATTTAATAAGTAAATAAGAAAAACATCAAAATAAATCAATCAGTATTCAGAGTTCATGTATCAATTAGTTAGGATCAGTCATGTCATTGAATTGGGAATACATGAACCAATTGTTTTGGGTTAGTTTTCTCAATGTCCGGACCAGTAGGACAAAGAGGGGAATGGAGAGGCTATCTCAATGGTACGTAATTTATTTTTAATTACATAAAAAAAAAGAAAAACATTTAAAAAATACTATATAGAAAAACAATGCCAATACGAAGTGTAATGGACCTCATTCACCAAGCGTAAACAAACAACATTTAGTCACGTGATTCTATATAAATTATATAATCCTTAGTGGTTGTCACGTGATACGTATTTTTCATTGTTTTATCAATATAATGACGTGGCTACATGTGTTTATTTACGATTGGTGAATGAGGTCCATTGTATCAATAAGTTTGGATCAATCATGTTATTCAATGTGTAACAGATCCAGACCAACAACAACAACTAACTCTGTGCGATGAGAAATATTTGGATCAATTGTTTTTGTTTAACGTTGTTTCATGCTTTTAGTTTTCTTTACTATGCTAGGCTCCTAGCACACACTTATCTGGACCAGTTGGGAAAATGGGGGTGGGGGGGGGGGAGAAAGAATTATTTTGGTGAATTTTATTATAATAACTTTTTAAAAGCATTTATAATTAAAAAAAAGGCGAACGACCTGAATTCGATACTCATCGCTCACACCTCCTCAAGCCGACACACTAACCACTCTACTAGTGAGGTTACTATGAAAATAGAAGATTGTTCTAGATCTACTGTTTGTTTAAACTGAACAGAAAGCGGGGACCTATAACGAAGACTAATTCAGTGTAGACTACCTTTTCAGTCATGTACAATTTCTTTCCCTTGTTCGATTTACCAAACAAAATAATTAATTACCAATAAATAATTAACTTAATTTAATTAACTTAATTTTTTAAAATGATTCTTGTTTAGTCAGGTTAATGAAATAATTGTGCAAATTTCAGCTTGATCCGGAGAGAGCTTAGATGTGGGAGAAATAACATGTACAAACTTTTTACTAGACAGAGTGAGTTGATAGAAGCTTTGTCAACAAATATAAACTGATAAAGAAAGGCATGTGTTGGATGCACCAATTGGATTGAGCATAGGGGATCGCTTTAGGCAAAATAAAAAATTGGGCTTAAAAATAGAAAGACCAAGCCACAGACAAATACCAAGCCACAGGCAAAGACCAAGCCACAGGCAAAGACCAAGACACAGACAAATACCAAGCCACAGGCAAAGACCAAGCCACAGGCAAAGACCAAGACACAGACGAAGACCAATCCACAGACAAAGACCAAGCCACAGGCAAAGACCAAACCACAGGCAAAGACCAAGCCACAGACAAAGACCAAGCCACAAACAAAGACCAAGCCACAGACAAAGACCAAGCCACAGGCAAAGACCAAGCCACAGGCTTGAAAGCGTGGTCGAGAGGCTAAGTGCGCTTGAACTTGGCTTGTCTTGGCTACCTAGAAGGGGGCTCGAGGTTCGACACCCGACTCGGGCAGAGTTGCGTTTTCTGAGGCAGCACGGAAAACCAACTCCTAGATACCCCCTCCCCCCCCCCCCCCACTGGACCACAAATGAGATTGGACCAAAGCGCTCTGAGCATGCTATAAGCATGAAAGTAGCGCTATATAAAAGCTATAATAATAAAAAGACCAAGCCAAAGACAAAGACCAAGCCACAGGCAAAGACCAAGCCACAGGCAAAGACCAAGACACAGACAAAGACCAAGCCACAGGCAAAGACCAAGCCACAGACAAAGACCAACAGAGCCCTATCTATTACTAGCTTGAAATAATGAAATTAGATTGTCAAAGTAGATGCGGTCATTGGACTTTCTTGTTAACTCTTGGCTACACCAATAACTTCCAAGTCAGCTTCATCCGTTATGAATTAGTGTGTATGTTTATTTACATTAGTTTGACATGAGAATATGAAAAGCCATTTATGAAGAGCTCTATGTTTTCATAGTAAGCTCAACAATCAGCAAAGTCAAATTTCTATGCCCATGAGCAAACGTCCCGAAGATAGCTAAACTGTTCCACCAAAAGGACTCAAGTTGACATGACTTTCTAACTTCAAATAGGCATCAAATGTTTGTGATTAGAAGTTCACGGAGTCAGATATTGAGAGAGAACAACTTTCTCAATGACTTGTTCAATTTCTCTGATCTTTCATATTTGTTTGCTTTTTTTTCCTACATAAAATAAACTGAATTCAACTTTAAATAGAAACAAGTTTGGATTGAAATCTGAAGTTAACATTACCACACAAAAAATTCTGTCAGTATTTCTTTTCTTAAGCCAGTGAGATTCGATCTCTAAAGACAAAATACAATTTAGACATTATGTTCTTTTTTTTAAAAAAGCTTTCTTCCGTTGTCTCTTCAGTTCCTTACGTTAACTTTCTTCATCCTAAAAAAATATTTTTTTTGTGTGTTTTTTCAAGCTCAGAATTTCATAACTGTACAAGGTAAAAAGAAAGGGACAGAAGCCTGTTTTTCGCGAAAGATGACGAGTGTGGATTTCCCCTTGTCTCCAGGCTCTCATTTCCGCTTAGCTCCCCCTCTTGTGTCCCTCGACTAAATAGCCTGTTGAGAGAAGCAGTCGCTTGGTGTCAAATCGCCCGTAATCATCCTTGCAAACTCAAAATCTGGGTCGATGCAAGCGGAATTATTGCCCTTTAGCCGACAAATTGCAATCTTTTGACGTTGGACGTTGGAGTGGAGTCTCGGCTTTTCATTAAAGGATAAGTGTATGTGTAAAAGTGTAACTGTATGTGTGAGTAGACAGAAGCGGCGTTTGGTGAGGCCTTCTCTTGGAGTGAAGCTGCACAGTTGAAGTGTGGAGAAAGAACCCCCCCTTTGGACCTAAGTGCTGGCACTTTTAGGAATCTCATACACACACACACTGACATATATATATATATATATATATATATATATAGAATAGAATACTCATCATCTGTTTTGGGACCCCTCATATCAAGAAAACAGAAACTAGAACAGACACAAAATAGAGCAGTACGATGCATAACAAATGAATATTTACATTTGACTAGAGTAACACCTTTAGTCAAATCACTAAATTTAGATAGCCTCCAGGACAGAAGACTCAAAAGTAAAGTAGCAATTATACATAAAACACTGAACCACAATCTTCAAATACAAAAACAAAACGTAATAAAATACTCAAAAAGACAGAAAGATAAAGACATATTCCTTGTTTCATATGCTAGGATACATGTACAAATACTCCTTCTTCCTTAGTGCTATAAGAGCATGGAATGGGTTGCCTGAGTCAGCCAGGAAAACCAGTGACTTGGCAGAGTTTAAGTCATTGATTTACATGTATAACTAAATGGACATAGGGCACGCGTTGGCTACGCTGATGGACTTTATTGTATGTAGCTTTGCTTTTCATTTGGTTGTAAGGGGGGGATTAATCTCACCTCCACCCTCTTGGCTACGCTCATAGAATTTGTTTTCCCTTAGTTTTTTATTGGAGAGGTATTAACCTGAAACCACTATTGGCTACGCTCATGGAATATAGTGGCTGTAGCATTGCTTTTTATATATTGGAAGGGGATTTCAACATCTAGACCCCCTTTGGTAGTGATCCATATTGGAAAAAAGGTGTGGGGTTGGGAAGGTTTAACTGAAAAAAAAATTTTTGAGCTTCTCTTTATGTAATTTATTGACACTTTAACTTTGCTTTTCTTTCATTGGAAGGGGGTTTTGGATTTAACCCTCGGACCCCCGATGGCTACATTTATTTAGAGACTGTAGTTCTCAGCTTTATATTGTCGTGTGTTTTTAAACTAAACCTACCCTCCCAGGACTACGCTCATGGAATTTAGTGGCTGGAGTTTGCTTTAGATTTTTATTTAGAAGGGCGAGTTTTATCCTTAAAAAACCCTCTTAGGGGGGAGGGGGTTAAACCCCTTGGCTACTCTCATAAAATTTGGTGACAGTAGTTTGCTTTGTTTTAAGTTGATGAGGGGATTTTAACGTCATAACCCGTTAAGCCAATGGTCTTTAGGGAATCTATATGACATAAAGTTGGAAAGTAGTTAACGGACAAAAAAAAAAGAAATAATTGAGATAGTTTTATTATAAAATGCACAAACACTTTTTCTATTAACAGGGAAGTGGTAATTACAGAAAATCAAATTTCACCAAGAAAATTAAATGATAAAAATAATGAGGCATATGCTAAAAAAAATAAAATAAATCACAAAAAAATACGAAGAAGCTAGGAGCACGAGAAGACACACTGCTACACACACACACACACACACACACACACTCATGCTCGGACAAACACTTACACAGAAACACTAATATTTTGGGTCATTTATTGTACAGGGACTGTGTCAACACCAACTGGATCTCAGTTCCCATTACTCAGGATATCACCTTCAAGTCTAGTCAACCTTTTGATCCGAACACACCCGACTTCATTAATTAAAATGACTTTTATTATATTCTGTCTATTGGCTAGTTGTTTCCTGGGAAATTTATTACCTTCGTTTGAGTTTTATAGGATTATGGGAACTTTCTAGTTACTTACACATCAGGATTAGGTTATAATTTAAAACCATGAGACATGTTTACTAGGGGAGGTTATGTGTTTCATAGTTTCTGCTTAAGTTAACCACAATGTACTGAAGTAACTCTAAGGTATGCACTCAAGGAAAGGAGGTAATAATAGACAATGTATTTATTACAGTTATAAAATGTTATGCACAGTGAGACATGAACTTCAGCTTCACAGGGAGACTTATCTTAAGGGAGACATATCTTTTCTACCTAAACATTAGTACAGACAACCGACACACATCCTAGTGTTGCTCCAGGTCCTCAATACAGTTCACAGGTAGCACGAAGGATGGCTCTAAGTCCCAGACAGCTCAGACTCTCATAACCTGCCGGATCTAAAACAGTTTATTCCTTTAGAATCAATATGTCGTCTATTCCTCGTGTTTCATAGAAGAGGGGGTTTTAACTGCAGAACCCCCTAAAAGGGGGTTTTAAACTCAAACCACCCATGGCTGCTCTGGGGCAAATGATCAGTCACTAAACTCCGACTCCCCCAATATGTCGTCCATTCCTCGTGTTGAACGGCGTGCTAGTGCGCACCATCAGTGTCGGCGCGGGAGCAGGATTATAACAGTACTTAAACATTATCCTTACAGATAAAAGTCAAAACTCCAACAGACTGACCCACTCGCCACCATTTTACCAAGTAGGGAACAAAAATGAAATCTTTCTCTTATTATTCTGCCTCTGGAATATTTAAGTACTGCCACTGGAATATCTAAGTACTGCCACTGGAATATCTAAGTACTGACACTGGAATATCTAAGTACTGCCACTGGAATATTTAAGTACTGCCACTGGAATATCTAAGTACTGCCACTGGAATATCTAAGTACTGCCACTGGAATATCTAAGTACTGCCACTGAAATATCTAAGTTCTGCCACTGGAATATCTAAGTTCTGCCACTGGAATATCTAAGTACTGCCACTGGAATATCTAAGTACTGCCACTGGAATATCTAATTACTGCCACTGGAATATCTAAGTACTGCCACTGGAATATCTAAGTACTGCCACTGGAATATCCAAGTACTGCCACTGGAATATCTAAGTACTGCCACTGGAATATCTAATTACTGCCACTGGAATAACTAAGCACTGCCACTGGAATATCTAAGAACTGTCACTGGAATAACTAAGCACTGACACTGGAATAACTAAGTATTTCCACTGAAATAACTAAGTACTTCCAGAGGAATGACTAAGTACTGCCACTGGAATAACTAAGTACTGGCACTGGAATAACTAAGCACTGCCACTGGAATATCTAAGAACTGTCACTGGAATAACTAAGCACTGACATTGGAATAACTAAGTATTTCCACTGAAATAACTAAGTACTTCCAGAGGAATGACTAAGTACTGCCACTGGAATAACTAAGTACTGGCACTGGAATAACTAAGCACTGCCACTGGAATATCTAAGAACTGTCACTGGAATAACTAAGCACTGACACTGGAATAACTAAGTATTTCCACTGAAATAACTAAGTACTTCCAGAGGAATGACTAAGTACTGCCACTGGAATATCTAAGTACTGCCACTGGAATAACTAAGCACTGCCACTGGAATGACTGGAATAACTAAGCACTGCCACTGGAATAACTAAGCACTGCCACTGGAATGACTAAGCACTGCCACTGTAATAGCTAAGTACTAGTCGATAACGTCCGATAACTTCCACTCGATTTGGATGTTGTTACTACTGACCAATACACATTTATATCGCATCTTAGTTCCATTAATTTTTATTTCCAAAGTATTTGTGTTTTGTTTTTTTTTATAATGGGCTTTTTTGCTGCACATTAAAATTATATATGTGCCAGACGCGAATAGCCCACATTTTCAGTGAAAGAAATTACAAAAGTCATTTCTCTATAGAAGAAGTTACGAAAATTATACATTGTAAAACAAAAGACCTATTTATATATATATATATATATATATATATATATATATATATATATATATATATATATATATATATATATATACTACAATAAATATAGGTATTTGCTCTCTATTTACGATTTATTTAGGTAGGTGCTATTTTACTATTAAACACCAAGTAAATAGATTTTAGAAAAGAAACAGTTGTTTTTTTTGTGTAACGCTATTTGCTAACACTGTATAGGTCTAGATCTAAATTACATCTCTTTATTAGTATAATTAAATCTATATATTAAAATCTGTATGAATGCGTTGGTAAAATAGTAGATCTAGAGCTACATGTTATAAAAGAGATTTGTAGATTTATGTCAATAAATTAAGTGAAAGGAATATATCTATTGTTTTAGAATTTTAGAATCTACATTTATTTTGGCATCTCGTACAGCACTGCAGAAAAAGCCGTCAAGTCGCAATAGGTTTTACATATACCGTTCAAGCCTTTCACGGTTCTGCGTATACCGTAGGCGTCGTCATATCACCACATGTGCACATGTGATTCGCGAAACATTCAAATAAATAAAATACTGCACTCATCATTAATCTTCGGAATCATTGACATTGTCATTAAGTAGACTCAATATCTAGATGTACATTTCAGATCGAATCTAGTTTCGGGGTAGATTTTGAGTTTGTGTTTCCACACAAACTGTCTTTGTAACCTTGTTATATCTATGTTCTGGGGCTCCTCTCTCGTGGAATACCCAGGGTAAACCCTCTCCGAAAGCCGGCCCTGAGCTGGGCATGTTTATAGAGGGTGTTTAAAGCCAGGGAAGTAGCATGTCTTGGAAGTGTCCCTTTCGGACTTTTCAATTTGCGGAGCAAAGCAAAAGTATTTTACCCTTAAAACCCTAGAACTACCGGTCCACTAAGTAGCCTGTTAGTTGGCTGCACTGTCGTCTCCTTGGTTGACGACAGAAATGAAAGGGAGATAAACAAAACAAATATCAAAGCTACCACACACTTACGATACAATTTATTTTCAGTTTTTATTCTCCTAACAAAGCGCTATACTGCATCTTCAACTAGTCCACGATAGATCAGAAACAAGCAAAATCTTAATTATTCATTTTTTAAAAAGTCTATCTAAATGGGGAAAAACTCCGTCCTTAAAACTATATCTACCAAAAATGTATTCGATATCAAACAACATAATTAATTACTAATAAATAATTGACTAATTGGGTATTTTATTGATTCATATTTTGATAAGTACAATAAATGATTGTTTAAAGTTTCAACTTGATCGGAGAATGCATGAGGGAGAAATAGCGGTAACAATTATTTAAGGGGACTAAATCCAACAAATATAGCCATATATGTGAATACTGGAGTATTAGTTTCCCTTGTTACTATAAAACAAAATACTGAATTGCTAGTAATTAAATGTCTCATTGGTCATTTTTTTCTATTGATTCATGTTTTGTATATGTCAATGAATAATTGTGCGAAGTCTCAGCTTGATCTGAGAATGGGTGAGGGTGAAATAACAGGTACAAACTTTTTACCAGACAGACAGACAGAGTGAGTTGATATACGTTTTGTAAAAAAAAAACGCGTTGAGTTAATCTCCACTAAAGATATTGGTCATTCTGTTGTGTTTGGCGATCTTGTCTAAGATAACAAAAGCATACACAGAAAATAAACTATGAACGCTGAGTGACAAGTCGCGACAAAATCTCTTGACCCATTTCCCCCCTTCCCATTCTATAACTCACTCAGGCGGGTGTTGATTTAATTTCTTGTGTTCCAGGGCATCACTTCATTAATTGATCATTTCACTTGTTTCTTATCTTTACTTGATAGTCTTTTTAGATTAACCTGCTGTTGATGAAATAAAGTGTATTGATCCAAAACAAATGGTGTGGACCACAGTTGACCACATTGCTATCTCACTCGTACACACACACTCACACACATACACACAGACAGGCCCTCAGATTTCATTCAGTTTCTGCCTTTCCATTCTGACTAGGACACATTTAATAACTGAGTTATTTAGTCAGCCCTCTACCCTTCTTTCTCATTTACTTGAGAAATATATTGGATTGGATGAGGTTTTCTTTTTGTTTTCTTTGTCAGGACTTAAGATTGAACGCAGACAATGTTTTGAGATGGAATAGAGAGAAGAGAGAGAGATGCATCTCTTGTCTATACAAAGCATGCATTGAACTGTTCAGGAAAGCTACTAACAGGATGAACAAGTTCATTGGATCTGAACATTGACATCAACGTAATCTCGTCTACGTCTAATTTGACAATGTTGTAAGATTCTTAGGTTTTGAAGAGCCATTCTACAAAGTTCAGTTTCAGGAAAAAAAGGGAGAGACATGTAACGAGGAAAATCAAGGACTAGGTATGTTCGGGATTTAATACATTGAGAAGTTTTGCTTGAAAGTGACAGAATAGAAAGGAGTGAAGCAGAACTCCAACAATGTAAAGAACAATTGAACTGCATGGTTCCTGGGACTATTTGTGGACTGTCTTGAATAGAAGACGTCACGTGACACGTGCTATAAATACACTTAACGTCCTGCCATTTCATAGGCGCTTAGCTTTTTACATACAGTTAAACACAATGATGAAAATCAATTTTAAAACAAGCAAAAAAAAAATGTGCATGAATGAATTACTTTTCTTTTCTTCCATTCTATATTCTTGTTTATAGCCATCATAACATTTGTTAGTTTTCTGTTATGTCCTGACAAAATGTTGTATGTGCACATTAACAGACTGCATTAAATATCAAATGTTAGTTTTTGTGACATTTCTCTCTTGCTTTCTGTCTTCTTTACCTCAAATAGTCTTCCAGCTAAACTGGCAAACAAGACTTCACTGTCACTTCACTGTCACTACACTGTCACTACACTGTCATTACACTTTCACTACACTGTCACTACACTGTCATTACACTGCCACTACACTGTCACTACACTCTACACTGTCACAATACTGTCACTATAGTGTCACTACACTCTACACTGTCACTACATTCTACACTGTCACTACACTGTCAATTCACTGTTACTACACTGTCACTACACTGTCATTACACTGTCACTACAATGTCACTTCACTGTCAATGAAGCTAGTTAATGACTCAGAGGATTGGTTTCAACACTATCAAGTTGCTTATAACAAAAATTACATCAGATAAAATCAGCGATTGAAACAACTTCTTTTACTTACACTTTAAAGGCATTCAGTTAAAAACTTTTTGCAGTTTCAGAGGCTGTCCATTAACTCACAGCAAACAATTTCATAACTGGCTTATAACAATATTGAAATGTACCTTGTAAAATTTATAGAAAGTTTACTTGAATTATATTTTTAAAAAAAGTAAAGTTCCCCTTTCAGATCAGGCGGTCTATAGGGCAGATGATGTTAAGGTCATCTGTTTCTTTGGCCAACTGTTAATGAACATGGTGTCATGTGGCCAGCACAACGACCTTTACTTTCCCCAACACAAGTCAGGTACCCATTAGAGTTGTATTGACTCAGGGGCGCCATAAAAATCCCGAAATTCAAAATCCAAGTCTTTACCGAGATTCGACCCAAGGTTCGGAAGCCAAGCGCTTAACCACTCAGCCACCGCGCCACCTACTTGAATTACGACATTACTTGAATGTTTTGTAGTCAATTGTGCATGTCTTCTAGTTCTCATCAGAAACAGAGATTAATTTGTGTGTATGTAAAACCAAAAAACTTTTTAAAATATTTTAAAATATAATGTCAGAGATAGACAAAACTGTAAGTGGTGACAAAAAAGCCTCAGATCTATCTATCTATCTATCTATCTATCTATCTGTCCTTCCGTCCGTCCGTTCGTCTATCTATCTATCTATCTATCTATCTATTTATCTATCCATCTATCTATCTATTTATCTATCCATCTATCTATCTATTTATTTATCTATCTATCTCTCTATCTATCTATCTATCTATCTATCTATCTATCTATCTACCTATCTATCTATCTATCTATCTATCTATCTACCTATTTATCTATCTATCTACCTATCTATCTATCTATCTATCTATCTATCTACCTATCTATCTATCTATCTATCTATCTATCTATCTATCTATCTCTATGTCTTCCTGTGTTTAGAAGTATATCAAAGAGTTAAGAGTCAAATAAGATCTTTACTCTATATAATAACATATTTAAGTCTTTAATACCACCAAATCAGGTGACATGTTACTTCCAGCTATACCGCAAGCTTTTCTAAAGGGGCAATTACTATCAGCACATTCATTGTGCAAATCTATAAACAATATCTGTTATTAACTGAGGAGCACTACATCAAGATATTATAGAGGATCACTAATTAGTAGACTATTTATTTTGGACCTTCTCAGACTAAACAAAATATTTCACCAGTTTACCTCTCAGTTAGAGCCATGAAATCAAATGTCACTTATTCTTGTTTGTTGTCACTATTAGCTAAAGAAGTCTGGCGTCAGTCTAGGATCTAGACAAGAACCTTTTCATGCCGTATGCCAGGCAGTTTTCAACTACTTCTAGGGCTAATTATCTTCTCCCACGGATTCCCGAGGCCCCTCAGGCGGGGTCAGACATTTGATCAGTTGGTGCTAGCTCTTTTAGTTCTATTCTGTTAAACACACACACACACACAACTGAGGCGAGAATGACGCCAAGCCCAATGTGATGTTTTAATGTCAGCTTTATGGAAAACTATCAAATAGTTTTCAATGTCAGCATTTGAAATGCCATAGAATGATGTTTCCAAGTCAAATTGATGATGTTACATTGTGATGTTTAATTATATAAATATTTTGTAATGTTTTGGGATGTTTTAAATTCAAATGAAATCTCAGACTATTACTTTGATGTATTCTAAGACATTAGTAGCCTTAACTGATAGTCTCTGTTCTAGAAAGATGTGCCAATGTCTTCTAATAAAATCTTTAGCATTCTAAAACATGAAGTGCATGGTGTGGATTGACATGAATTAACTAAGAGTTCAGAAGTTTAATGAAAACGAAATAATATGAACCTGATTGCACGTTCAAAGCTAAGAGAAGCTATATATGGATTATAATATATGTAAAGTGTGCCTAGTTCAGGGGTCGGCAACCTGTGGCTCGTGAGCCACATGCGGCTCTTTGGATGTTAAGCTAATATTTTATCGAAAAAAAACCAAAAAAACACAAAAATCGTTCTGATTCAATTAACGATTATTAGGCACCGATTCTGTCTCTCAACCACTTGTATTCGCTTTTCAGCGCACCCCTCTCCCATGTCTTGAAATGTAACATATTTGTAGGTAGAAAATATTAAACTTTCTTCTCCCTTATTACGTGATAGGCCTATAGATGAGTCTTGCAAAATAAAAGAGACGGCACAAGTTGACCTTTTTGTCACATATATGTCTTCCCAAGGTCCAAAAGAAGAACTTCTAGGATTGCTACCGCTCTCTTGACAAACTAGAGGAGAAGATACAGCTAATGTCATACAAAAATACATTGAAGACAATATAATCAATATAAATAAAATCTTTTCAACCAGATTCTGACGTTTCACTGCACAATACAGCAAGAAGCGCTTTGTGTCCAAACATTTCCGGCCGAAATAACGGAGGTCATGAATTTCCTAATCAAGATTTTTAATACCATCTTGTCAAAAGCACTCTACCATCGTCAGTTGAAAGAATTCTTAACGAAAAGGAGACTTGGTATTCCGTCCTCCTCTTTACCATAAATTCGATAGCTTTCCAAGGGTAAGGTATTGAAACATTTTGCTTTGTGCTTGAATGAATAAAATACATTTCTAAGTGATCACTCTGAATTGGAGAACAACAAATTGTTGCAAGCATTTTACTTGGTGGATATAACAATGAAATGAAATGAGCTGAATCTAAAACTGCAAGAAAAGTAAAACCCAGCATTTGTTTTGATAGAGGAATTTGTTTGTTTTGAAGACAATTTTATTCTTTTTACAGAAGATATTCAGAGTGATCAATTACTTCAAATTCAGTTTGTAAAGCAAAATTGCGATAAGAATTATTTCAGCACATTTATAAATAAAAATTAAAGAGGAATTTGCTGACATATTTGAGCAATTCAAAACAAACAAACGATTGTTGCATTATACAAAAATCCTCTCAACACAAATAGTAACGAAATCCACATTGAGCATTTAAAATTGATACTGGATCTTTAAACATGCAATTGATTGATTCAAAAAGTAAAATTTTGGTGGAGTATACAATTTACAAAGTTGAAATCAAGTTGAAAGAATTGAAGGTGCAGAAATGTATGTAACGCAACAAAAGTGGGCAACTTTAAAAGAAATGGTGCGAGATGAGGCAATTATATTGCTACATTTAGGTGAAAAAGTTGGCATTTGGAAGGCTAACTATCGTCGAATCAACATATTCATACGAGCAAGCGTTCTCTTACATGAATGTAGTTAAAAGTAAAGTTAGAAGCCAACTTATAAATGAAAATTTAGAGTCGTGTTTGAAACTAAATACAAGCTATGAGCCAAATTTATCCAAACTACTAAATGTGTTTGCTCAATTGCTTGTTATTAAAGTACATAAATAAAGCGCTGTATGTAAATGTTTAATTGTTTAAATTTTATACTTAAATAATAAGTAATTATCCAATAATACCATATAAATAAATAAAGTTAAGTCATTGGCAAAAAAAAAAAAAAAAAAACACCGTTTGGGCAGCTGTTTGAGACAAACATTCATAAAAAAAGCTAAAATGATTTTAGAAATAAAATACCGTTTGAGTCAGGATTTTGTGATTTTACCATCACAAAAGAGATACAAGACACCGATAGCAAAGACAAACAGACACAAAAACTCTTTTGTTCCCCAGGCTATCAAATCATTGAATAGAAACAATGTGATATAAACTTTTCACTAGTTTTCACATGTAAATGTGAATGTAAATTTTGCTTTTTTTTTTTTTTTTTTTTTTTTTTTTTTTTTTGGTCAAAATGATTTGTTTGGTGCAATACACAAATTGTAAGACAAATTTCCTTACCGATAATAAGAATCACATATATGTATATAAAATCTAATTTGATGTGAAAAACACTATTTATATGAAGATAAATAGATCTTTTTTCTTATGAATAAATAGATTCGTTATTTTTTAATTAAAAAAACTTTATTTATGCAAGTACTTTTTATCGATTGGAAAAAAAAATGTGTCTCTTTCAAAACGTAGAAATTTTGAAAATTGTAATTTTTGGCTCTTCCGGCTCAAAGAGGTTGCCGACCCTTGGCCTAGCTGACTTAAAAATGTACAAGAATTGCGTTCTAAAATTGTCCGATGCACTTATAACTATTTCGAGCAATGGTAAAAAAAGATTTTCAATAGCGCTGTTTAGTTTTTCTTATGTGACAGGCGGACAGATGGACAGATATACTAAACAAATCAACACACAAATGAACACAGAAACCAACACACAAATGAACACAGAAACCAACACACAAATGAACACAGAAACCAACACACAAATAAACACAGAAACCAACACACAAATGAACACAAAAACCAACACACAAATGAACAGAGAAATGAACACACAAATGAACACAGAAACCAACACACAAATGTACAGAGAAATGAACACACAAATGAACACAGAAACCAACACACAAATGAACAGAAAAATGAACACACAAATGAACACAGAAACTAACACACAAATGAACACAGAAACCAACACACAAATGAACAGAGAAATGAACACACAAATGAACACAGAAACCAACACACAAATGAACAGAAAAATGAACACACAAATGAACACATAAATCAACACACAAATGAACACAGAAACCAACACACAAATGAACAGAGAAATGAACACATAAATGAACACAGAAACCAACACACAAATGAACAGAGAAATGAACACACAAATGAACACAGAAACCAACACACAAATGAACAGAGAAATGAACACATAAATGAACACAGAAACCAACACACAAATGAACAGAGAAATGAACACACAAATGAACACAGAAACCAACACACAAATGAACAGAGAAATGAACACACAAATGAACACAGAAACCAACACACAAATGAACAGAGAAATGAACACACAAATGAACAGAGAAATGAACACACAAATGAACAGAGAAATGAACACACAAATGAACTGAGAAATGAACACACAAATGAACACAGAAACCAACACACAAATAAACAGAGAAATGAACACACAAATGAACACAGAAATGAACACAAAAATGAACACAGAAACCAACACACAAATAAACAGAGAAATGAACACACAAATCAAAGTCTTTTTACGTTTCGGAGCTGCTAAAAAGCAATTTGATATTGGACAAGTGATTTTTTTTTAAATCTGTAGTCTTTTGATTTGAATAAATTAGATTAATTTCAAATTATAACGATTCAATATTAATTCATTAGAAGATAGAAGATATCATATATTATTTGTTGAATATAATATAGATCATTTAGACGGTTGAAAATGAGAGTAGCGTTTGATTTGTGTGTATCTAAAGCAAACTAAAACTTCACAAAAAATAATTTTTTAATATAATTTTAGACAAATAGACGGACGGACGGAAGGACGGACGGACAGACAGACAGATAGATAGATAGAAAGATAAATAGATAGATAGAAAATAGATAGATAGATAGATAGATGATATATTATGTATTTAGGTCACAATACTTTAACTGACATGATGACTAATGCAATCCACCAATCACAGCTGTCTATTTGGGTTTCATAAACTAGCAGACTATGAAAACTTGATTTGCTCTTCTAACTTAAATTACGAGTAATTTCCTTCCTATAAACTATGAAGAACTATGAAGTTGTTCCGGAATTTGTTTTAGTAAAAAAAAAATATGTCAAATGATTATTTTAAATAACATCATTGACTTACATTACCCTTATATTCTTGGACAATAAGTCACTATAGTTTAATTATCGATATCCAATTGTTCCGTATTTTCAACTTGAAAAAAATTGTCAAAATGACTTTTTTTTTTTCAAAAATATCGACAATAGATTGTTCAGGATTTTAAAATAAAGTAATTTACTAGAAACGATTATTGAAAAACACTTTTTAGACTTACTTTACATTGAATTTTCTTGCTGAAACATAAAAAAAGTTTTTTTTTAATCTTTATAGATTGTTCCGGATTTGGTTTTGAAAAAGAAATCAACCTACATTACTTACATTTCTTACAAATCGTCGCCAAAATTGTTTCGAATTTTATTTTATATGAAAAATCTACTAACACAAATAACTGTTTAAAATCCTACTTCTAATAAATAAAACAAATAATTTTCTTCTCATTAACGAATATCGGTTGTTCCGGATTTTTATGAAAAACATTCTAACTCTTTTTATGTAAAATCGAACTTCTGTCGTACATTACACTTAATTTTCTAGTTAAACGTTTTAAAATCTAATTATCGTTAATAATATGTTCCGATCTTTAAGGAAAAAAACTTCCTAGCACCAAAATATGGTATAAAAATCTCTCCCCAATTTTCATACAAGACCATTCCAAAAATTTAATTAACGGTATTAGATTTATCTATAATTCTTTTTTCTCTCACTACATATACAAACATTCGGAACAATCTATTATAGATACTTAAAACTATTGCGATGTTTCGGAAGGAAAATTTAAGGTTAATCAAATTTTCAATAGCTTTTAGTTGTTTTAGTTTTCGATATTAACATGACGGACAGACAGACTGACAGACTGACAAAACGCACAAAAAATATCTTTAAATGAATTCTATTAGAACTTAGTGAACTATGGTCTATGTATCCTCTTTAAATCTCTCGTGTTAATAAAAATCTTTTTTTTTTGGTTACTAGCCTATGGTGACGTAATGGAATTTTTTTCCTTTGACGTTTTATAAATGAATTCTTTAAATGTAATGCAAAAAAAAAGTCGGTGCACCAATTTCTATGAACCCTCGATAAGTGGCTCGTATTGATGAAGACATTTTTAGTTTAACTAGGCCATGTGACGTGGTGGATTTTTTTCCTTTGACGTCATATGGAATGAATTATTCAAATAAAATGCTAAAACAACTTGGTATAGTAATGTTTATTAAACCTCGTTATTGTGACAAGTCAAAAGCTTCCTGTCAGAGTCACTCAAATTTATCACAGCATTAATTATTATTATTTATCATTATTTATTTATTTTATTTTACTTATCCCCATTTTCTTCACCCTCCCCACCTTTTCCTCGTCTCACTAGACCGGGTCCACCACCTTGGCGGCTTTTCACTTATCTTCCCTTGGGTAAAGATAAACACAGTCTCTTTGATCTTACTGGCCGGATGTCTGACGGGCGCAGTTGACACCACCTTGGGTGGAATGCAAGTCACTCTTTCTCCCCCCCCCCCCCTCTCCCACGTCTCTCTTTGATCTAGGAGATCACTCGGACCAACACGCTTCGCCCACGTGTAAGATAAATCTTAAGCCTAGGACATTTCCTGTTTCCGCCCACATTTTCCAGGCCTATATATAAGGTGGATTAAATCAAGCCAGACCCTCTCATTTCTCTATCGCTGTCAATCGAGTCTGGACTATATCATTTATTCTTACTCTTAGAGGAATACCTGGTGCCTCCCTCAGTTGTCTGCCTATGTGCTATGCAGCACGGCACTTGCCTATTTACCTGCCTATTCATTTGGCATTATCTGCCTAATCATCGGATCACTTGCCACTTGCTATTGAGTATCATCTACTGCCTACGTGGATCTACTCAACTTTACTACTTGGCGCTATCGGATCTATTTGCCCGTCTATTCGACAGCCCACCTGTCAACTTATTAGGTGCAACGTCCCTATAGACCCAGATCTGTGCGAGACGTCATAGCTACGCCAAACCCTCCGCAACTCACTGGACTTATCCTGTCAACTACGCTGCCCACGGCAGATCAGCTCTGCCCGCAGTACCCTTTGTGCCCACAGTAGCCGGCCACCCGCCCTACTGTGCCCACTACAAATATCAGAACTTTGAATTGAGACTCCACAAGAACTGTATCACCGGCGTCCCTCTATCCGCTAGAGCGCCACTCCAGCTGCAGAACCTCAAGCCAGGACACAGCCAGCTGCGACATCAACACGACAACCAGCTAAGTTCAGAAGACAAAGTGACATACTCTCTTATTAAGTGCAAGAGTGATGATTAAATACATTATTGCTTAGAGATAGATGCAAACCCTCGCAGTTTTTATTCTTATATGTAAATATTTATGTAAATAAATATTCTTCATTTTTATTTATTTTTATTTTGTATCTTTCTTTCATTGCTTGTCTCGTTGCCTGCCTGCTCCCGATTTATATGTTGACGGGTTGGTGTGTGATAACTGTAAAAATAATCATCCCCTAGACATTAAACGCGTCAAACACACGTCACTTTCCCTAACCTGTCACAGTTATCTGACTAATATTTTAAAAAGGCATGATAGCTAGATTTAGATCTAGTATAGACTTTTTAAACTAGATCTAGATTTTTTTTTTACAGTATATCTAGATTTTTTAAACTAGATCTGAATTTATATTCTAATTAAAATCATGCCAGAAATACCAAAACTTTTTATTTTGAAACATCGCGATGCCGATTGATTGTACATTCGTAGATGTACAGTAGAGCATGAATAAAGTAGTTCATTTGTCTTACTACTTGTCTATCTAAGGAGTTCATTTGTCTTACTACTTGTCTATCTAAGGAGTTCATTTGTCTTACTACTTGTCTATCTAAGGAGTTCATTTGTCTTACTACTTGTCTATCTAAGGAGTTCATTTGTCTTACTACTTGTCTATCTAAGGAGTTCATTTGTCTTACTACTTGTCTATCTAAGGAGTTCATTTGTCTTACTACTTGTCTATCTAAGGAGTTCATTTGTCTTACTACTTGTCTATCTAAGGAGTGTCATTTGTCTTACTACTTGTCTATCTAAGTCGCGACCAAATGTCAAGAGAAACTAAACTAGTTTGTAGACTACATCACGTTGACTCCCATAAAGACTTTCTCTTCATCTTTACATTGGAAAGAAAGAAAGAAAGGAGATGCACTCGATCGTTTCAGATTGAATTGAGTTCAAACAAGCTACAAGTAGGAGAGTATTTAAAACAGTTACAAATAACATGTCTACACAAAATGTCCGAATAATACGTCTACATAAAATGTCTAAATAACATGTCTACACAAAATGTCCGAATAATACGTCTACATAAAATGTCTAAATAACATGTCTACACAAAATGTCCGAATAATACGTCTACATAAAATGTCTAAATAACATGTCTACACAAAATGTCCGAATAATACGTCTACATAAAATGTCTAAATAACACGTCTATATAAAATGTCCAAGTAACATGTCAACAAAAAATATCCAAACAACGTCTACACAAAATGTCAAAAAAACTACAAAAAAAAGTCCAAATAACGTGTCTACATAGCATGTCTACTTAAAATGTCTACATATTGCGCTTCAGACACTCAATAAAACTTTCCAGTCACTAAATTGTTTCGATTATATTTCAGTAGACGAGTCATCGAATGATACAAATTTGAATCTGCTAAAATCTCTTTATGTCCTTCCCCAATCATGTAATGATAAAAATTGTCAAACTGTTAACATCTTTCTGACTTTGTCCTTTCCCCAATCATGTAATGATAAAAATTGTCCAACTGTTAACATCTTTCTGACTTTGTCTCTTCCCAATCATCCAAATGTATTTTTAAACATCGCCTGAAGGTCTCGAGTGTTTGCCTTTAAAATTGAGGGTTTCAGGTTCGACTTTCAGCTGAGCCACTGGGTCTGGGAGAACTAAAAACGAGACTTTTATAACCCACTCAATAGAAGCATTTAGTTCTTGACAGGAGAGAGAGTACATTAGGACACAAAGAACGTTACATAATAAAACAATAAATAATAAACAATAAACTTAAATCTAGACCTAGGTAGAGTAAACTTACGATTTGGTCTAGACTACCAACTTCTAATAGCAATGTTCAACCTGAACGAGACATTACAATAAATCTATGAACTGTAAACTCCTATTTCTCATTAATTGAACAAATAAAAATGTCTGCGATGTTCAAATAGACTGTATAGTAGAGAGGGCAGAAGAGCACTTAAATGTTTTATAAGATAATAATAAAGATTGTAACTTCAATAGGACCCAAGTCTCTTCTAAAGAATAAAATGCCAATTACTATTTCACTTACAATTCTAAAATAGTCGTGATCATTAAATGCTACGCGTGGAAAAGAGTTAAGGTTCTTGAAGCAATTAGTTATGAAAATGTCCCTCTATGACCAGAGCGAACAATTGCACCCAGAAAGTAGCTCTATCTAGTCGAGGACAATGGAAGAAAATCATATTTTGGACGTGGCTAAATCTTCTGAAAATCATGGCTTTCTCCCCCTTTAAATTCCCATCAAACGATACACGATCCCATGGAGGCCAATTTACTCAGATTAACTATAGAAACCTTCCGCTTCCCATTTTAATAGCATTAGACTTGAGCTGTTAGAGTGTAGTGTGTGGGATGTGTGTGTTGTGTGTGAGTTGTTAGAGTGTAGTGTGTGTGTGATGTGTGTTGTGTGTGAGTTGTGAGAGTGTTATGTGTGGCAAGAATGTAATATGTGTGTTATAAGAGTGTAGTGTGTGGGATATGTGTATGATTCTGTGTGTGTGTTGCTCTGTTGTTGTTGTTTTTTTATTACATGAGTGGGTTTATGTATCTGAAAATAGACAGAGGTAGAAAACGAGAGAGAGAGAGACAATGATATAGAAACAGAGACACACAAAGAGACAAAGAGTAGAGACAGGTAGAGAGAGACAGAGATAGAGAGAGAGACTGAGAGAGGTGACAATAACAACCATTTCTGAACTTCTAATTTTATTTATTTATTTATCTATTTATTTATGTTCTTTATCAATGTCCAGGTTTCACTTGCATACATGACTACTGGTTTTATGATGCTTTTGTAGAGTTTTCTATTTGATTTATTGTTGGTGTTGTGTTATATCTATAGAATGCTTTGTTGCCTACTGCTAGTAGTTTCTTTATTTCTGACAGTAGCTGTTTTTTTTTTTAAAGTCTCAACATGTTCAACCTTGTGGTCAGTAACTTGAATCTAGTGTTCTTCTGCCTAATCGTCTCTTGTCATCATAACATATAGCAATCTTACGTCAATTATCCTGCTGGCTGAGCTGCTTCTTCACGTTGTGTGAAAGATTTCTTTCAGACCAAACGATCCATAGGGCGGATGATGTAAAGATCATGTTTCTGTGGCACACGGTTAACGAGGGTGTCATGGGGGCCAGGACAACGATCAAACATCTTCACTTTCCCCAATTAATTGTAGAGGTGGGTGGACTCATGGGTGTCATAAAAATCCCGAAAATTAAAATCATAGTCTTCACCAACATTTTCGATTTGATCCCCCCCTCCTCTCTCCCGGTTCTCAAGTCAAGCCACCACTCCCCACACAAGCTCTGTTATATAAAAGTTATTCAAATCTGCTTCTTAACTAGAATTTAATAAAGCAGAAATTAGTCGCTGACATTTCAAGGTAAGTTTATTAAAGCTTTTATTAATGATAATTGACATGTCTCTCCAAGCTATACGACATATACTGGAACTATAAAGTCACATGACTATATTGATAATATTTTTATGTTCTTTACTTCTTTGTACATCTCCGAGCAATGTCTAGCAGAAGTCATGGACTTTCTTCTAAGGTAAACACTGTCTTCTTTCGAAAACAAACTTTTGCTTCTCTAGTAAATTTCTCACAGTTCTTCTGAACCCTGACCTCTGTATTCTGCATATCTACCAGCACCACTGTTATCGTACTCAAGTATTCTTGCCTGATGTCTTTCTCAATCAAGTCATGGCCCAATTCACTCCATCAGTTATTCCCCCTTGGCCATCATTCGCTCACATACACACATATCTCTCTCACACACACGCACACACACATCCAAGCTGCAAGAAATGTTGAACACAAAATTTAATCCAACTCCATAAAAATTTCATAATTCGCTTCCCCACCTCCAGGCACTATATTCCATCCATTCTAAGCAACAGATAGTTGGTGTTTTTTTTCAAGATGAAGGAGCCCAATCGCCAAGTTTTCCATTTCAGGTCATTACATTCCTGCTAATATCCGTCCATGTAGCCGTAGTCATCCCCATTTGCAATTTTTATTGCATTTCCTATGACAGACTTTGTCTCGAATTGCTCATTTTCTGAAATTGAACGATACCCTCAACTAGTCAAAATGGAAGATCGATACCGTCCACAAAATGTTTCATTTTATTTGTTGAGAATAAGGGAAGAGACATACTAGAAGACCAAATAGTTGTGGATGTTGTAGATTTCGGGTACTTTGGTGTTGATAGTTCTGTTGTAATGTTGATAGTTCTGTTGTAATGTTGATAGTTCTGTTGTAATGTTGATAGTTCTGTTGTAATGTTGATAGTTCTGTTGTAATGTTGATAGTTCTGTGATGTTTTTGATGTCAAGTACTTTAGTGTTGATAGTTCTATTGTGTTGTTGATGTCAAGTACTTTAGTGTTGATAGTTCTGTTGTGTTATAGATGTCAAGTACTTTAGTGTTGATAGTTCTGTTGTGTTGTAGATGTCAAGTACTTTAATGTAGATAGTTGTATTGTGTTGTTCATGTCAGGTACATAACTTTTGTTAGTGCTGTTGTGTTTTTGTGTTAGTCTTGGCAGTGATATGTTGCTGTGTTGTGTTTTGTAATGTAATGTGGATTAGTGTTGATATTGTTATTGTTGTAGTGTGTTGTTGATATAATATATTGGTATATTCATGTATTCTGCACTTCGATATTGAAATTGGTCAGTACTATTATCAACGAATTAAAACATTGAAGTTAATCTAGAATATTCTAGAATGAGGTAATTTTATATTTAGCACCGTGAGTTTTTTGGTGTTAAACCATATAATATTTCTTGAGTGTTGTGTATTTAGTTGATTTAGTAAAACTCACGTAAGTGTGAGATATTCTACAACCTGTGGGTCATACAGGTGTGAAGTACTGCTCAACATTTGGGTCATACAGGTGTGAAGTACTGCTCAACATTTTGGTCATACAAGTGTGAAGTACTGCTCAACATTTGGGTCATACATTTGTGAAGTACTGCTCAACATTTGGGTCATACATTTGTGAAGTACTGCTCAACATTTGGGTCATACATGTGTGAATTACTGCTCAACATTTGGGTCATACAGGTGTGAAGTACTGCTCAACATTTGGGTCATACATGTGTGAATTACTGCTCAACATTTGGGTCATACAGGTGTGAAGTACTGCTCAACATTTGGGTCATACATGTGTGAAGTACTGCTCAACATTTGGGTCATACAGGTGTGAAGTACTGCTACTTAATTTAAGGATAATGCTCAGCTAGTTATCAGCTTCTGCTTAACATAACATAGCATAACATCTATTAAACTAGCTAGAAATCAAACTAAATAAGGTTATTTTAAAATGTTATGGAAAATTTAAAAAAAAAAGATTGGTTCATTCTGACCCCAAGCGATGACGTCATAATCAAAGAACAACAACTCTGGTGTTGAATGGCTAGACAGCTAAATGGTTAATGACGATCAAATTTTACTGATGCATCAAATGTCACTCTCTCTCTCTCTCTCTCTCTCTCTCTCTCTCTCTCTCACTCACACACACTTACATACAACTGGACTACTTTCACAAGTCCCTCGCGGATGAATACGACTAGGCAAGATGTCAGTCAAAATGTCACAGAAAGGAAACTTCGTGTCCCTCGCTGGTCAGTGTCCCTTAGTACAGAGATGAACATTTGGCGAAAGGAGAGAGAGGAGGTAGAGAAGAAGAAGAAGGAAAAGAAAATGTCAGTGACTAGACACACACACACACGTTATCACGACCCCAAGCTAGTTGTATGGACCAGTGGTAGTGAACTATCTTAACTTGAGTAGATCGGCGGCATGCCAATAATGTAGTGTTCTATTTGAATGATTTATTGTGTAGTGTTCTGTTTTAATGATTTGTTTTGTAGTGTTTTATTTTAATTTGTTTTGTAGTGTTCCATTTTAGTGATTTGTTTTGTAGTGCTCTATTTTAAAGATTTGTTTTTTAGTGTTCTATTTTAATGATTTGTTTTGTAGTGTTCTATTTTAATTTGTTTTGTAGTGTTCCATTTTAGTGATTTGTTTTGTAGTGCTCTATTTTAAAGATTTGTTTTTTAGTGTTCTATTTTAGTGATTTGTTGTTGTAGTGATCTCTTTTAGTGATTTGCCTATATTTTCATATCACTACAACTATGTTTCTGTACTCACAAGTTTAGAGGTGTAGAAAGTAAGACTACAAGTTTAACAAAAGACTTTGAGCAGGAGCCTCTAGGCAACAGGAAAACAAAGTTCTTGGCCATTGTTCAAATCGTTCGTGGAATAGGAAACAGTTTTTGTTTCTAACGACTTTAAGAGTTCAAAGTAAGAGATACTACTTGGACATTGGTCAGGAAGATTTGATAAGAGAAACAAGAGAACTACAATAACAACACAAAACAGGCTTAGAGTAACGTGTACCAATTAGGTTGGATCAGTCATGTCACTCAATGTGTACTAGACTAACAATAACAAATCTGTGATATTAGAAATATTTTGTAACAATTGTTTTTGTTTAGCGCAATTTCATGCGTTCTGAATACGCCATGATCCTGTCACTTGTCTGGACCAACCACCAATATTGGTAAGTTCGGTGGTTATATTAGAAGAGCCATTTGCTAGACTTTAATAGACATGCCCTCATAAAAAAAAGTCTATTATGTTCCTTGTGTTCATTTCACATCCGCCAAAGTTTGAGAACAGCATCTTTCTGAGCAGTCCCTAGTTCCCAGAAGTTCCTGGTTTCCATCAGTCCTTAGTTGTCCATGTTTTAAGCACAATTCGACTCTTGGGGAAAACATTGTTTTCTAGTTTCTACTAGTCTTCTACTACGAGAAGAACATATGTTAATAAGCATCTTGTTCAAAGAAGTATTGCTTCATTATTTATCTAACATCGACAATTTTTTTTTTTTTTTTGGGTAAATGTTTGTCCACTCTTTTAAAGGTTTTTGTTAAATTTTAACTGGAACAAACCTGAAAGATTTCTTTGAACTATTAAAGACAAAATGTATTTATTATGGCCTAAATTGGTTGGGTGTACATTTTTTCATGCCAAGTAAACATATCATGTATCTATCTATCTATCTATCTATCTACCTATCTATCTATCTTTCTATCTATCTATATCTCACGAAGCTTTACTTTTTAAAAAAGGATTTTCATTGTTTAAAAATATTTGTCCTTGTTCTTGTCTATGATTATGTCCCTCTAAAAAGAGTAAAAACGAACTCTGTGTTCTCACAGCTGGTTAGGTCTAAGACAAGAGAAGCGGGAAATTAATTTCGCTAATAGCTCAATCTGCAGAATTCACTTTCCCACGAATATTACTCAGAAACTTGTGATTTTAAATTTGACTTGTTTCAAAACGTCAGCGTTGAGATAGATGTGGGCTTTCAGCAGCGTTGAGATAGGTGTGGGATTTCAGCAGCGTTGAGATAGGTGTGGGCTTTCAGCAGCGTTGAGATAGGTGTGGGCTTTCAGCAGCGTTGAGATAGGTGTGGGCTTTCAGCAGCGTTGAGATAGGTGTGGGCTTTCAGCAGCGTTGAGATAGATGTGGGCTTTTAGCAGCGTTGAGATAGGTGTGGGATTTCAGCAGCGTTGAGATAGGTGTGGGCTTTCAGCAGCGTTGAGATAGGTGTGGGCTTTCAGCAGCGTTGAGATAGGTGTGGGCTTTCAGCAGCGTTGAGATAGGTGTGGGCTTTCAGCAGATCAACCACAACGATCTACATGTTTTGCGGACTTTCATGAGATCAACCACAACTATCAACATCAGTAGGTACCAATGGGCCCTGGTTCAAGAATATGATGTTAGGTCTCCTCCTGTAAGTCGAGTGTAATGGAAGCCAAAGCGAGTCATCCAGTAGGTAGCAATTACATTGAAAACAAGACATTCCAGTGCGTGTACTGTCTGGTACGAGTCTTTGTGTTATTACATTCATTCCAGTCATGACTCCAAGTACTACATGATATATATTACACATCATCATCATATATAGGTATCATGATATTTCATTGTCACTACATGACATACAAAACAGTTTCATTCTTACAGTCAGACATTATTTTCTTACTCTTGGGAACAGGTGGTTCTCTAATGACCATGGGTGCAATTAACTCCTCTTGCGTCATGGTTGCTACGTCAAGTGGTACACATAATTTGAACTGGTTTGAATTTGTCTTCTCGAATATGTTCAGATCTCTTGAGTTCCTATAAAAGTTGTTTTGTCTTCTTGGTTTTGTTGTTCTGTCTAGCAATAGGAAGCACTTCAATAGCTGATGTGAGGTTTGTTTGTGTGTGTGTGTGTGTGGGTGTGTGTGGGGGTACTCTTTGCACTCCAGTGAAGACATTTCGTTCAGTTTCAGTTACCAGATGGTTAAAGAGATTTGGCAGATATATATGGGCCAGTGAAAACATCAACATTATAATTCCCTCTCTTTCTCTCAATCTCTTTTTCTAGTGCACATCAGACACACAGACACTAGACACACCAGACAAATAGACACACAGAAACAAGTAAGTAAATGAAATAAATTTTAGTTTGCTAATAAATTGGTTTAAAATAATGTAATTTTAGCTAGGAACGTCTGAATTATTGTGTGACGTGAATAAGAAATGTGTAACCTTCATTCCGTAGGATTCTATTTTCTTGATGAATTGTGACATTTCTTGAGCAGACGTGAGATTCATACAAATGTCTTTTGGCTAATCGTCTTCTAATTGCCTTATTTCGTGTTTTTTTCTTTCGGATCGATACAAATGTTTATTGATTTCAAAAGAGTGGGGGGGGGGGGGGGGGGGGGGAGAGAGAAAATTAAATTCTACAAAGTACCAATGCCATTTCGTGAATACGTTCTTGCCTCCAGAACATCTTTCAGCTCATAAAGTACACTGATTGCCCCTCCTGCCCATGGTTTTTATTCCCACATAAAATAAGTTGTCGTTCTTTGCTCCGCACCACTTGGAGGAGTCACTAAACAGACAAGATCAAGTTGACTCAACTCCTTGCGATGGACCCGCTACTCATGTTTCGTGAATAAACTCTATTGATTGCTCCCCCCTTGAGCGGACAGTCCCGGACACGTCCCTGGCACGTCCAGGGTGCGTCCATAAATCATCATTTTACTGGTAGACTCCTTGAGATGCTCAATAAAAACCCAGAACCTCGCAATGCGCTGACTCGCTAATGCAGGCTATAAATCATAGCTCCGGGGACTGGGTGGGGGGGAGGGTTATTCCCTTAAGTTGCAAGACAACAGATGCAGAAACAAAATCAAATAAGAAAAGAAAAAGAAAATGGCTTTTATAAAGCGACTAGACATGGGAGCTAATAGTTGGTTTGATAGAGATGGAGTTGTCTCAACTTGTCAAAAATTAAACTTCTTCTAACCTATATATTTATAGAAGGTGTTTAGATGTTACTCTAACACAGAGGTTAGAAGAGGGGAATACAAGGGAGTCACCATACCAATAGCTGAAAGTGTGAACAAAATAAGGTTTTGGTTTAATGCTATATATAGTGTTCATCTCTATCTCTCAGGGCAGTAAAGATTCAAACACTAGATTCCGCCATGTTGAGGAACAAATCAAAGTAACACTTGATCCAGTACAAAGCAATTGATAAGTTACTCTATGACTTGTTTTATTAGAATAAAACGCTTGCAATGTGGCTCGACTTTTTATCTTCTCGTTTCTCTTTTTATTTCAAACTTGAGTCTGTGCAGAGGCGGCACTTCGCGGGCCCGGGGCGAGTGTCATACTGTACCACTTCACGCTAACGGGATCATCCACCTCTAATGCTATAAGTCTTATTATTGTTACAAAACATGATACCTTACGAAGATAATGGACTATTGGCCGTATGACTACATTACCTACAATAGTGTAATTGTTCCGCATGTAACATTTCGATTGTAAAATTGTGTTCCAAGTCCTCTAATATTGATTTAGAGTCCTTTAATCAAAGTAACTAATGATTCTAAAACATTGTGCATTACAAATCAACAAACAAATTCCTGCTATCACGACGTTCACTTAGTCGGGGTGCCTGGGGAGGTTGTAGGCCGCCTTTGAGTTTGTGAGCAAAGAAAAATTCTTACAGAAACAAACAAATCAAAGATTTTTATAAAAAATGCATAACGCAATTAATAAGTTCCCCAGACAACAGTGCACTACTTGGAGTACTAACTAGCTCTGAGTAAATCAAGTCCCTACACTGACTTACTGTAGTAAACGTCGAGTACTAACTAGCTCTGAGTGAATCAAGTCTTCATACTGACTTTCTGTAGTGAACATCGAGTACTAAGTAGCTCTGAGTGAATCAAGTCCCTACACTGACTTACTGTAGTGTACGTTGAGTACTAACTAGCTCTGAGTGAATCAAGTCCCCACACTGACTTACTGTAGTGAATGTCGAGTACTCACTAGCTCTGAGTGAATCAAGTCCCCACACTGACTTACTGTAGTGAACATCGAGTACTAACTAGCTCTGAGTGAATCAAGTCTTCACACTGACTTACTGTAGTGAACGGAGAAAGACATTTATCTTAGTGTTGGAAGAGTTGTCTCCCGGTGTCTTAACTGTTACCAAGGGATCCACTTAGTGTACAAGTAACCAGGCAGAGAATAAATGGCACCGCGCGATTCACGAGTTTGAATTAATTTTTAGTTTATACAGTGGGACACTATTACACCCGATAGCTCCTGCCGCAGTGCGTCTTTTACGTAGAAGTCATACAGCAGGATAATGTGTTTGGACGCTGGCAACAGTTTCTTAAACTTTCTTATACTGAGAACCCATCATGTCTCGTAGTGACTTTTTTATACGAAAACTGGATGTGTATCGCTTTTTTATTATGTAAACAAAAATATTTCAAACTAACAGGCCCGTAGCGCCAGTATGTAAGCGTATATAATGTCTGGTAAAAAGTTTGTACACGTCATTTCAAGCTGAAATTTGGCACAATTATTTCTTTTACCTGGCAGGAATCAATAAAAACCAATTAACAATTAGCTAATTAATTAATTACTTTGTTTGGTAGGCCTATCTCAAACAAAGTAAAGAAATAGTACTTGACTAAAGTGGCGGTATAAGCCGAATAATTATCGTTATAGATTGTCGTGTTAGGCTTATGAAACATTCAGTTACAAGACTGACTGCCAATAAACTTCAACGTAATTTTTTGTAAGTTTTTCTTTTATTTTGTTTGTTTATTTTCTAATGATATTGAAAGTTTGTTTTTGTTCAACTAGACAGTGTCGTTCTTTTTTTTTTACTAGTTGAACTATTAGATTAGAGTATTAGATTAGAGTATTAGATTAGAGTATTAGATTAGAGTATTAGATTAGAGTATTAGATTAGAGTATTAGATTAGAGTATTAGATTAGAGTATTAGATTAGAGTATTAGATTAGAGTATTAGATTAGAGTATTAGATTAGAGTATTAGATTAGAGTATTAGATTAGAGTATTAGATTAGAGTATTAGATTAGAGTATTAGATTAGAGTATTAGATTAGAGTATTAGATTAGAGTATTAGATTAGAGTAT
Organism: Biomphalaria pfeifferi; assembly: GCA_030265305.1. Classification (NCBI taxonomy): domain Eukaryota; kingdom Metazoa; phylum Mollusca; class Gastropoda; family Planorbidae; genus Biomphalaria; species Biomphalaria pfeifferi. The sequence continues at coordinate 6,496,878 of JASAOG010000001.1, forward strand.
TAGATTAGAGTATTAGATTAGAGTATTAGATTAGAGTATTAGATTAGAGTATTAGATTAGAGTATTAGATTAGAGTATTAGATTAGAGTATTAGATTAGAGTATTAGATTAGAGTATTAGATTAGAGTATTAGATTAGAGTATTAGATTAGAGTATTAGATTAGAGTATTAGATTAGAGTATTAGATTAGAGTATTAGATTAGAGTATTAGATTAGAGTATTAGATTAGAGTATTAGATTAGAGTATTAGATTAGAGTATTAGATTAGAGTATTAGATTAGAGTATTAGATTAGAGTATTAGATTAGAGTATTAGATTAGAGTATTAGATTAGAGTATTAGATTAGAGTATTAGATTTTACTTTTTTTTTTTCTCAAAATGTTTATTTTTTAAGAATTTGTTTATTCAGTTACACTTCTTTGCTTAGGGTGTGGCAATTTTACTGGGAAGGAGTCTTCAAACCGAAAATAGGAGTTATCGGGTAAACCCACATGTCACATAAATTAATAATTTGCATAACAGTTCAAAGAGCATCAACTTAATTCTATTTAAAGTAATTAAACAAAATGTCCTATTAATTGACAACTGACATTCTCGTTATTCAGACATTCATCTAATTAATTTACTGAAATGTTATCCTGGTTTATTAGAGAAGTAGTTTTTGTAATGTACCACGGCTGAATACGTGCTACTGAACACAGTTGGATTGGTTTTAGTACTTGACAAGATTTTAAACCGTCTCGGTGGTGCAACTTTTACAGTCACAAATTTGACTCAGAATGTCATGGATTCAATTTTTTAAATCCGAATTTGTGCAATAAAGCCTGGCAACTCAGTTTCTGTCCAATTGGAAGGAATGGCAAAAAAATTTTAAAAATAAAAGTGTGAACTTCTCTTGACCATTACATCTTAATTGTATCCATACATGTCGTCCAAATAATTGAGTCCATGTATCTCACTAGACAAGAGATGCTCCCAAATGATTTATCTCATGGGCTTTAGCTAAAAGGAACATGAGTTGTCCAAGCAGTCTTTCACCAAGGCCGGCTTAGATAATTGGTGGCCCGAGGTGAAATAAATTCGGTGGCCCGAGGTGAAATAAATTCGGTGGCCCGAGGTGAAATAAATTCGGTGGCCCGAGGTGAAATAAATTCGGTGGCCCGAGGTGAAATAAATTCGGTGGCCCGAGGTGAAATAAATTCGGTGGCCCGAGGTGAAATAAATTCGGTGGCCCGAGGTGAAATAAATTCAGTGGCCCGAGGTGAAATAGAAAAATAAAAAAATAAACCTCGAAAATCTACAATGACGCAGTCCACCCCCACCCCCACCCCCACCCCACCCCCACACACAACAGTCACACTGGGCACAAGTTTTACTATTTCTTCTCTAACAAAAAATTGTTTTAAGTCCTGTGCGAGTCTCCACCAATCAGGGGCCATAGGCGGCTGCCTAGTTTGCTTTTGCATAAGGCCGGCCCTGCTCTCAAAATATTGATGGCGTGATATTAAGGAATTCTCGACATGTCATTGTAATAACAGCTCAATTACAGACTTTGTATTCATGTACATTATTAGTTCATCTTATCTTTAAGATAAGATAAGATAAACTTGGTAAAGTAAGCCTTTCAACCTTGCGATCCATGGGAAAGTCAATTTCTGATTTCAGATGCTCAACATTGAATGAAGGTTTCACGTGGGACACCGCCTTTACAGTTTGGTGGACTCGGGGGAATTTATAAGTCACCATTCATCACAAGAATTCGAACCCTGAGACCTGTTGATGCAGAACCACACTATTCTCTCTCAACCCTCACGCCTTTATATCTATAATTTATCAATACTATAGTAACTGTCTGCATGTTGGAATAAACTTAAATCAATAGTCTCTAGTATTAAATTATACCAGAGACATAATCAATGAAGACGGGGATAATGTCTTTGGGAGCTGAGTTAATTAGATAGGCAGCATTTGACCTCATTTAAGTTTCTCTATTGCCAGCCATTTCAAATAGTTTGAACGACTGACGTTTGTTCAGAAGTGGCCAGTTGATAACACATAATGTGAGCCATTGATTGATTTCGTGTTTTGCCAAGTTGAGCAAGCGAATATAAAGCACAGAATTCATCCAGTTGTTGCCAGGATATTGCCGAAATATTGCCTTCTTTTATTTTTTAACTAGAACCCCACAGGATCTCACTCTACGTGTGAAGAGTACAGAGATTTATTGCCTTTAAACTCAGCTCCTGTTATTATCTCACTGTGGCGCGAGACCTGAGTAGCAATGTTGATGAGTGGGTCACAGGGAGTCTAACATTGTGTAACAATGATTCTCACACTGGGTAGCAATGTTAATGAGTGGGTCGCAGGGAGAATGACATTGTATTAGTGTGTCATAATAAATCTAACATTGTGTTACAACGATTCTCACACTGGCTAGCAATGTTGATGAGTGGATCATCTTGAGCCTAACATTGTGTTAGAATGATTCTCAAACTGGGCAGCAATGCTGATGAGTGGGTCGCAGTGAGTAACATTGTTTTTTACAACGATTTTCACACTAGTAGCAATGCTGATGAGTGGGTCACATCGAGTCTAACATTATGCAACACTGATTCTCACACTGGTTAGCAATGTTGTTATTCATTTTGATATTTCACAATGTTATAGTTTTAGCAAGAGCTACTGCCCTATCAGAATTCAAACTCAGTACTTTAACAAGGATGAAGACTAATGTTAAAACAATATTCAAACTAAAGATCTCATATTGCGATTTTAGAGATCAAGAAAGAGGCCCTTGAGAATATGGAGTGAGGGGGACAAGGTGGAGATGAGAGTCTGTGTAAATATACTGCCTGGATCTAATCGCTTTCAGCCATTACTATTCAGAATCGATTGAAGGGGGACGTCAGGTTTTGGCAGTTTTAATATAATTGACAATCTCGGCTAAAAACAACGCCTTCTTAAGCGAGCCTCCCCTTTAGTTTGATCATGCGCCCCACTCTCCCTGCCCCCACCCCCTCACTCCTCACACAGTCCAGGCCTGAGCTGAAGTCTTGAGCAGATCGTTGCAGGGCTGAAGGGAGATAAGCCAACACTTGACAAGACAGGAACGATAATCAGCGATTAGAAATTTAGCTTTCAGTTGTACAACCTTGAAAACTTGCAAGCAAATCTTTAATCTTGTCCTCTTCAGGAGAAATCGATTTGGTCATGCGGTAGTCTGTGAGATAAGCAAATGGCATGAATGTTCACTCTTTGAGTCAGACGATTTAAACACCCAAGTCTCAGGTTTAGATATAAACCCGTCTCCCGTTTTAAGTATAAATCCAAATCTCAGGTTTAGATTTTGACCCAAATCTCAGGTTTAGATATAAACCCAAATCTCAGGGTTAGATATAAACCCAATTCTAAGTTTTAGATTTGAACCACTTATGTATTGAGTTTTGCTTGTTAGTCTGAACACTTTCAGTCCCACGGGAACTTCGAGTGTATAAGATGTAAACGTCTACAAATAGAAAACAAAGTCTTCAGAGTCAAACACGTCACAAGAACATCAAAGTCCAACTTCGAACAATCTAATGGAAGAAAGCCACAAAGTGTATAGGTTTTTTTTTCTTTTATTCCTTAATATGCTCACACTTAGATAATCACTTAAATATGTCTGCCTTGCACGGACTCTATACATTCATTGAAATAAAATTGTTAACTCAAACTATAGGAATTCATAGTGATTAGCTCAAACTTTCAATCCTAGATTAACTTCCGGCCATATAATAAATATTAACCCATAAAATCCTTTCCTACTTTAAAATCTAACTAATCTTACCTAATCCAACTGTCCTTAATTGACCCGTGACTTTTGACCTGTGACCTTTAATAGTTTCCAAAGCATCGCGAAGCTTGTGTATTGGATGAAGACTTCAAGTTCTGCCTAGTTTTTTTGTCTATTGTTGTATTGGAAAGAAGCCCCCACAAAAAGCCTCAATGTGGCTTCTACCATTCTTTAACCATGATCTGTGTACCCAATTAGTACTTAGAGAATTATTTTTTTTCAAAGGCCAATCTATAAATAGCTTTTATGTGTATCACTACATACTAATGAACACGTTCAGACTATCATGCATTATGTATATGTTAAATACTTCTGTTTCAACCCTTATGAAATCAATAAGTGGAGATCAAACGTTTTGGATCCAATCATTAGGTGGAGGTCAAACGTTTTGGATCCAATCATTAGGTGGAGGTCAAACGTTTTGGATCCAATCATTAGGTGGAGGTCAAACGTTTTGGATCAAATCATTAGGTGGAGATTAAACGTTTTGGATCAAATCATTAGGTGAAGATTAAACGTTTTGGATCAAATCATTAGGTGGAAATTAAACGTTTTGGCTCAAATCATTAGGTGGAGGTCAAACGTTTTGGATCCAATCATTAGGTGGAGGTCAAACGTTTTGGATCCAATCATTAGGTGGAGGTCAAACGTTTTGGATCCAATCATTAGGTGGAGGTCAAAAGTTTTGGATCCAATCATTAGGTGGAGGTCAAACGTTTTGGATCAAATCATTAGGTGGAGTTTAAACGTTTTGGATCAAATCATTAGGTGGAGATCAAACGTTTTGGATCAAATCATTAGGTGGAGATTAAACGTTTTGGATCAAATCATTAGGTGAAGATTAAACGTTTTGGATCAAATCATTAGGTGGAGGTCAAACGTTTTGGATCAAATCATTAGGTGGAGATCAAACGTTTTGGATCAAATCATTAGGTGGAAATTAAACGTTTTGGCTCAAATCATTAGGTGAAGGTCAAACGTTTTGGATCCAATCATTAGGTGGAGGTCAAACGTTTTGGATCAAATCATTAGGTGGAGATTAAACGTTTTGGATCAAATCATTAGGTGGAGATTAAACGTTTTGGATCAAATCATTAGGTGGAAATTAAACGTTTTGGATCAAATCATTAGGTGGAGATCAAACGTTTTGGATCAAATCATTAGGTGGAGATCAAACGTTTTGGATCCAATCATTAGGTGGAGGTCAAACGTTTTGGATCAAATCATTAGGTGGAGGTCAAACGTTTTGGATCAAATCATTAGGTGGAGATCAAACGTTTTGGATCAAATCATTAGGTGGAAATTAAACGTTTTGGCTCAAATCATTAGGTGAAGGTCAAACGTTTTGGATCCAATCATTAGGTGGAGGTCAAACGTTTTGGATCAAATCATTAGGTGGAGATTAAACGTTTTGGATCCAATCATTAGGTGGAGGTCAAACGTTTTGGATCAAATCATTAGGTGGAGATCAAACGTTTTGGATCAAATCATTAGGTCGAGATCAAACGTTTTGGATCAAATCATTAGGTGGAGGTCAAACGTTTTGGATCAAATCATTAGGTGGAGGTCAAACGTTTTGGATCAAATCATTAGGTGGAGATCAAACGTTTTGGATCAAATCATTAGGTGGAAATTAAACGTTTTGGCTCAAATCATTAGGTGAAGGTCAAACGTTTTGGATCCAATCATTAGGTGGAGGTCAAACGTTTTGGATCAAATCATTAGGTGGAGATTAAACGTTTTGGATCCAATCATTAGGTGGAGGTCAAACGTTTTGGATCAAATCATTAGGTGGAGATCAAACGTTTTGGATCAAATCATTAGGTCGAGATCAAACGTTTTGGATCAAATCATTAGGTGGAGGTCAAACGTTTTGGATCAAATCATTAGGTGGAGGTCAAACGTTTTGGATCAAATCATTTGGTGGAGGTCAAACGTTATGAATCAAATAATTAGTAACACTGTTCTTTCAATATGGCGTCCTCAACAATGTATAGGTTGTCTACCCTCCCCTTTTTTTTTCTAACTTTTTCATTTAGGTTCTCTTTCATCACCCCATTTCTCAATATCGCTTTTTAAAAAATATTATTATTATATTTCACTTTTAGACTAAAGATCTTGTTAGTGTAAACTAAATCTTAAAAAAAACGAAAAGTAAAGAAAAAGCAGATAACTTACATCAACTTGCCTTTGAACATTTCCTATACAAACATCACAATTAAATGCTTATTACAAAATTATTCATTAGCATTTTCTAAGCAGATATTGATAAGTTATCATAACCAGGTACTTTATTATTTTTTAGGTGTTTCTCATAAGCAACTGAGAGTCCCTAAATTTAGGCCTCATACCAGTCCTCGTGTACAATGCAATAACATTTAACCTTGACTTGATGAAATAAACGGAAATCGCAAAGTGGAAATCTCATGGCCAAATATTTTTTCTAACTTGTATTTAGTCCGCCATTCTGGTGTTCTCTGTCTCCAAACAATAAAAACAAAGTGTCTTTGTAAAATGTTTTACATGTTTCGGATGTTCCTTCAGAGTTGAAGATAGTTTACTTCCTAGTCCAAACCACCCTCAGGACGACGGGGAATGGTAGCGGGCAGGGTTTGAACCCTCGACCGTCGATAAATCCAAACGACAGTCCAGCGCGCAAACCGCACGACCAGGCAGCCATCCTGCTGTCTCTAGTCCTAACGACGATAAAGACATAAATACACCGTGACTCAAACTAATCATTATGACGTTACATTACAGTGTACTGAGTGCCTTAGTTAATGATTATCAGACAGAAGGAAACGTTGTTTGTTTGTTTGTTTGTTTGTTTTTTACAAGTCGAGATCTAGGAAAGAAAAGAAAGAGAAGCAAAACACTTTCTCTCTTTCTCTCAATGTTTTTATTTCTTTATGTTTCCCCCATTGTACGTCACTTCCTGTATGTGTCTTGTCCAAGACATGGGCACATAACTCCCGCTTATTGCACAAACAAACAGCAGTCTAAGTGTCTGCTTCACACTCCGTAGCGGTCAATTATTGAGCAGCTCGCACGGAAACCCTTTAAACAAAAGATGAGTCGGTCATTCTCAGCCAACCAGGGCACGCAATCACCGACGGTCACTCGCCGAGATCCCATCAAGCAGGCAAGACTGCCCAGGAGGTGTCACTCGGTATTACCGGAATTGTGGCAAGAAAAGCCGCCGTCTTTGACGTGTAATGCCCACAAATGACCGCAAATGGTGGAAAATGCAGGCATTTACAGGGCCAGCCGCGTTGGCTATCTTCGCTCCGAGTACAAATCAAACAATTACACTGGACGGGGGAAGTAACTCCTTTGACTCGATAATATATAGTTTACCGGGAAACGTCGTCCTCCACCCCCCGCCCTTTTTTTTTTGTGTGTTTACAATCAGACTTACTTCCCCTTGTCTCCTCTTCTATTTCAGTGCATACCACGGGAAACCAATTATTTCTAGTTTTTAATTACAAGATATTGATAAAGTTTTTCTTCCTCCTGTATTTCTGTTACTTTCAATAATTCAGAATTATAATTTGGCTAAGAAAGACAGCTGTCGTATTCTTTAGACTCTATGCTTAAGTTAAATCTATGAGGAGATAACTCTTGCGCTTATATTAGGATCTTAAAAGAGAATGAAGAGGGAAGTGAATGTCTTTTCAAGAGTCTACACAATTCCAAGGAAAGGATCAAAATCTCTTTTAGTTTTGTATCATTGGAAATGCCAATGTGAAGATATCCAATGAAATGTCGCGTCAACGACTCTTGCCATGTCTGCGTCGTGTATTGATGTAAAGCTGACTGACTCTTCAAGCTCTTGTCAAGAAATAATTAGAGCAGAAAAAAGATCGAATCCCTCAGTCCCATTGTAATAAACATAATCTCTGTCTGTGTGCTCAAGGTGTTACTAGATGTGGTGCAGGATCTGTTACATAGTTGTTGTTTTTTTTACTATGTCTGTTACAAGAAGTGTTACTAGATGTGTTAAAACTCGCTGTGATACAAGATCTCCTAGTCTCCTATCAATAAAGGTTTACTTGAAAAAATAGTAGATAAAAACTATTGCAAACCATTTCTAATACAAAGTCTCTAAAGGAACATATTTAACAACAACAGAAAGCTTAAAAAAAAATGTCTTGACTCGAGTAACTTCCTTCAATAAGACAAATAAATCTAGGAAGTTGGCTGTGAATTGTTTAGAAACTTTTTACTTTGATCTTGTTGAAAAAAGTTCAATACAAATTTGACTTCAATATTTGAACACAAAGATAAACCGATACACAAATATATACAAGCGTACACTTAGTTAGGGGCGCGGTAGTTAAGCGATTGGCTTCAGAACCTGGGCTCATGGGTTTGAAAACTGGGATTTTTTATTTCGGGATTTTTAGGCTGCTCCTGAGTTCACCCAACTCTAATGGGGACCTGACTTGAGTTGAGGAAAGTAAAGGGAAAGTAAAGGCGGTTTGTCGTTGTGCTGGCCACACGACACCTTTCTTGTTAACCGTTGGCCAAAGAGATGACCTTAACATCCATTGCCCTATAGATCGCGAGTTCTGAAAGAGGAAATTTTCTATACTTTACACACATAGATAAATACACACACACACATATATATATATATATATATATATATATATATGAAACACTTCTGTTATGTCAATACATCAAGACACATGTCATGATATTATACTCTGCCTTGACGTTACATTTAGAGATACCTATGTCATGACATTACCTTTAGACACAACCTATATCATGACATTACATTAAGAAACACCTCTATCATATTGACATTACCTTTAGACACGCCTATTTCATGACAATATATTTAGACACACCTGTTAATACCTTACGTTTAGACACGCCTATGTCATGATAAAAAATGTATTAAAAATTATTTTTCTAACCTAAATTTTCATGTGCTTTGAGTAATTTCGTTTGACGTTGATTTAGTTCAACTTTTTAACATACCGTTTCTTTCATTTCTAAACAGTTCAAATTGAGGGCACAACAGCTACACACACTACATTTTAAACTGAAGCAAGACTTAAAGACCAACTGAAGAGGTTTTGGGGTCAGACGCGGAAACCGGTGTAATACTTTTTTTAAGTTTCATAATGCTTAAAAAAAACGTACATACGAAATATTAGACATATATTCTTTGTAATTATTTAGATATAATCATTTTAATGTGCGTTTTAGGGACTATAAAATTTCACAATCTCGAAGCCATTCGAGATCAGTATTTCCCAGACAACCAAGGTCGATGACGTAGTTTAGGTGAAATTAGGTCAAATTTTTCAGTTTATGGCTTAGCGTATTTCATATTTCCCTATTCCTTTTTACAGGAATGCCAGTTTCTGAAAACAAAGGCGACTAAAACACACCAATTTATAAAAGTGGATGTTAGAGTTGGGGAAATTAGGTCAAATCACACAATTTATGGCTTTGCATGTTAGATCTACTGTTTGTCGGCTTATTCTTGATCTAGTCAAGTGAACAGAGTTTCAGCAGTACCACGCAGCACCGCGCGCCTTAGTTCACGTTTTAGTTTTAGTCAAGTTACGCAATTTATGGCTTATGTTACTGCTTCAGGCTTATTCTAATTCTACATCTACTGCTTTTGATCAAGAGCTAGATTTTCATTTCTCAGATCATTAATGATGTATGAAGTAGACCTAGACCTAAATTTAGATCTAAATTCAATTACATGAAGTCTAGATCTAGTAATAGTAGTATTGGATATTTAGAGATTAGACCTATCTATATAGATCTACCTAGACTGATTCGATCGAGGTGCTGGGCCTAGATCTAGAAAAAACAAAGTTTAAAATTATATACTCTATCTATACACTTAATAGTAATTATTAACCCCTAAATAGGCCCAATATGGGAAAAAACATTAATTACAATGTTGAGCTCATTCAATGTAGTTATTGTAGTACACGATTAAATTTAGTTTGAATCTAGTCACAACCCCGTACAACACTAGCAAATAGCTTTAACCTTAATCTAGACTTAAAAGTAGTCTGATATAGGTCTAAATTTCTAAAAACTAATCTATAAGGCAAAAATTAGACCTAGATCTACCAATTCTATAATATTATTAATATACGAAATATGGATTTCGTTACATTCTTACTTAAATATATTCGGGCCTATATACTTAAATTAAATAGTTCTATAAATCTGTATGTAAAAATTGAAGAATTTTAATTTATCCCAAGCTTGAGTCATTTGTTGATTGGAATAGAATCATTAGATAGTTAAGTTAGCAAGTTAATCTGTAACTGTAAAAAAGTTTTAAATTGTGTTTAGACTATAAATTAAAGAGACTATCCTACTGGAAAAGAAGTTTTTTTCTTTGCTCTGGGAAGTCAGGGAAGTGGAAAATAAATATAATATTAAGTAATGCATATAGGCTACTGTTGATGTAGTTATGCAACTCATTTTATTAAATTTTAGTAACCCAATTATTGCCAGTTAATCACTGAATATATATATATTTTATATTGATATTAAAAATGCAGAGCTATTCATAATTTAAAGTGTTTAATAAATAAGGCTGGCAGTCGAGTCGAAAGATTAATAAGGAATGCAGTATGCCTATTTTCCATGGCTACGCAGCCCTAGCTGCAAACTAGATATTTTGCTACGTCCAGCGAAGACATAACCATTTTCAGCTGGTGGTCAATTTAAATGTTCTTTATGACGTCTACGTCTTCCCTCGGCAGTGGATTTTCTTTTGGCCTCTAATATGTATTCCACATTGCAATTTCTAATAAATAACATCATTCGAAGAATGAGATCCAACTCTTATTTTTTAAAAATGTAACCCCTTTACAGATCAAGTCATCATTGCAATGGACATTCAAATCTGCAATAACAGAAATGATCAAAATTTGAATAAGTTTCAAAACGCAGAAAGTTGTGTGGTTTGCGCTCCGAGCTGTCTTCTCTGTGGTTTCAGGTTCAAACATTAACCACTGCCATTAACTAACATCCTGCAGGAGTTTTGGGCTATGACATACCGTAATAATATTAAATCCTGATTCGAAACTTTGTCTAAACCTAGCAAGTGAAAAGGAACATAACTAAATTAATGTTGTGTGTATAATGAAGAACTCTATTCAAATGTGATTTTGTATTTACATTTATTGGTATTTATTATATAAAATAAAATTGTAGAATGCTTCTGTGATTTGTTTCACAATAGAATCAGGGAATATTAACTCTTCTTGTATTTCCAAAATGAAAGATCCATCTAGTCAACTTGTCTGTATGCCACAGGTCATTATATATATTTGCTTTAAAATAGATTTTTAAAAATTTATTTATTAACATATATACTTAATTATGTATACATATATATATAGAACTAGTGGTTATATATATATATATATATATATATATATATATATATATATATATATATATATATATATATATATGTTATACTGATTATCTGATCTAACATTAACATCTAACTCTTATTGTTCTTAATAATAATAAATTACTCTACTCTAGGTCTAGGCAATCTAATATATTTGAGACCAGGGCCGGTCTTAAGCCACTGCAACCTATGCGGTCGCAGTGGGCCCTGCACTTTCATAGGCCCCGCGCTAATTCTAGGTGCAATTGTTAAATTGCAATATATATATATATATATATATATATATATATATATAATATATACCGGTATATATAAAATCTGGAAGTCTCATGAAAGCTCATAAAAATCTCCTGAAAATAGACAAAATTGTCATTTGTGGGTGTCGTTTATTCCGGAAAATGCTAATCCTTCTCGCGATAAACGAAAAAAGGCATTGTCAGCTTTCATCTAATAAAATGTAATAATCAGGCAAATTTTCACTTTAATCGGAAGTTTCCATACTTTATTTACTTTAATAGTGACTGGCATATTAATATGCCATAGGTTGCAAGGTTCGTAAAGTTAATTTGATCGTAATCTTGTACTTAGTAGAGACTGAATAAAATTCAAAGTCAAATCTTTTTTAAAAATACAAAATCTTAATTTCCACTTATTATTCTTATTCCCACCCAGACTAGGCCCTGCGCAATCCCGCAATAGTTAGGATCGGCCCTGTTTAAGTTTAAGACTTAAAGACATGTCACATGTGTTTAGTATAGATCTGTATTTAATATTACCAATATAAATGATGATTTATTTTTTTAGATCTAAAGTCTAGCCTTATTAATAAGTATAGTAAGGGCTAGTAAAGGGCTATATAATTACTATATTAGATCTATTATAAATATATTCTATATAGATTTAGCTTAGGCTTTAGGTTTAGTCCTTGACTAATATAATATTATATTTATATCTATGAATTATGCTAGGACACTACTCACTAGGTCTTACTATTACTTATTACAGAGATATACAAATTCAGCATTAAAAAATTAAAATGTTGGCGACTGGGTTTAGACTTAACATAGAGGCTAGTCTAGATTACTCTAGACTCAAGATCTACTTAAATGTCTTAAATCTACTAGTTTATAATCTATTAGTATTATTACATTGTGTATTACAAGTCAAGTAGTATAAACTAGATCTAGTGAGTGACTAGTAAAAGTGTTAGAAGGCCTAGCTAGAATTAGAGATATATAGATAGATCTAGATCTAGCCATTTAGTTTTGTTATAATAAAAATTATAATAGACGTATATACTGTATAATATTCGGTAGTATACATAGTCCTAGATGATAGATCTAGTGACTCTAGTCAGTCCACTCTACTGAGGGGTGAGCTACTCTATCTATACTCTAGTGACTAGTCTAGGTGAGTAGGTCTAGTGAAGTGTAGTCCTAGTAGTCCTATCTATAAATCTATCTATAATTATATTAATTAATTTGATTTGATTTTGGGCACATCGGCACAATTTAGGCCATGTCGTGCCTGCAGTCCCTCAAGGGCTACTCTCCCTCCACACAACAAGGGCCAAATTCCATACTGTCAAATCATTAAAATCAAGGTCTATTCACAGTTAAAATAGTAGAGGTAGTACAAATTTAATAATTTGGTAAAAATCTAATGTAAATAGTACATGTTGACAAATTCATAAATCAGATCTCTGTAGACAACCCCACTTCCCGGATAAAGCCCAGTACCTTCCCACGGTCGACATTATTGAATAGTGTTTTTAAATTAGTGGCTCTAAAATATTTCTCCCTGACATCCTGGTATCTGGAGGATATGTTCCACGGTGAGGCGAGAGTCACAATACTCACAAAGTGGTGGCTCTTCTTTCTTCAGCACAAAAGAGTGCGTGATGTAGGTGTGGCCAATCCTAAGTCTGGACATGGTCGTGCTACCACGCCTTGTCAGACCCTTAGATGTGGACCGCCAACTGACATCCGCCACAATCTGCCTGAAATTATTGTGAGTCTCAGCCTCCCATCGGTCCTGCCACTCTTGATAGGTGGCAGAGGCAATACTTTGTCTCAGGTCCGAGCAGGGAATTAGGGTTCCTGACACCGCATGATTTAGAGCTCTCTTTGCTTCTCTGTCTGCGGCTTCGTTTCCCTCAATGCCCACATGGGAGGGGACCCAGATGAAGGTGACATCCCTATGGTCGGCTGTTATTTGGTCCAACAGCTTCAGGCTCTTATATACTAATGGAATGTCAGTCTTCATCCGCCCCAAAGCTTGCAATGCAGATTTGGAGTCGGAGCAGATTATAAATTTCCTCCTTTCTGATGCTTTAACGGCCATAAGTGCAAGCGATATTGCATGCAATTCGGCCGTAAAGATGGAGCAGGCATCGGGGAGTCTACGGGAGATTGTTTTGTTCCGAAAGGAGCAGGCACACGCGACCTTTCCATCCATTTTGGATCCGTCTGTGTAGATGGTGCCACAATCTCCGTAGCTCTCCTGCAGTTCCCTAAAGAGGACTTGTAGTATGCTTGGGTCTGTATTTTCTTTTTTGAAATTAAGGAGGGATAAATTTAATTTGGGTTTATTCATTAGCTAAGGAGGATTCTGAGGGGTTTCTATTTTAGAGATTTGGTCAATGGGTGGGGTTAAATTTTGGATGGGTTCTCTCATTCGAAGGCCCAACGGCTGTATGACGTTAGGCCTTCGATTGTATAATTCTACCTCTGTGGGGTTAAATATGGAGTCAAAAGCAGGGTTCGTGGGGTTGGATTTTAGCTTGACTATATACTGCATTGCAAGCTTTTTTATTCTTATATCCAAGGGGAGTTCTCCAGCCTCCACATGGAGACTTGGGATAGTTGATGTACGAAACGCTCCGAGACAGAGACGCAGGGCAGCATTTTGTATTGGTTCCAGTATTTTTAGGTACGACTTCCTTGCTGCTCCATATATTATGGATCCGTAGTCTAGCTTGGATCGAATTAGACTCCGATATAGCAGCAGCAAGGTATCTCTGTCAGCTCCCCAGTCCGTATGGCTGAGTACTCTAAGTATGTTTAATGACTTTTGGCATTTCTTCTTAAGTTCTTTAATGTGGGGGAGAAAATTAAATTTGGAATCTAGGGTGAGGCCTAAAAATTTTGTAGTTTTCACGACAGGGATCTTCTTTTTGTGTATAAATAGTTCAGGGTCTGAGTGGAGTCCGTTTAAATTACAAAAATGCATACTAACTGTTTTGGAGTCCGAAAATTTAAAACCATTATCGTTTGCCCAACCCTGAATTTTGTTTAAACATAACTGTAATTTTCTTACTAAGGTGTTCATGTTTTTCCCATAAGTAAAAATGACAGTCATCAACATACAAAGAGCACTCTATGCCAGGGGACAGAGCATTTATGATGCTATTTATTTTAATGTTGAAAAGGGTGACTGACAGAATGCTGCCCTGGGGTACACCCATTTCCTGGTCATGAGTGTCAGAAGCGGAGTTGCCCACTCGAACCTGAAATTTTCGGTCTTTCAGGAATTCCCCCACAAAACGGGGGAGGTGTCCCAAAAGCCCCATAAGCTCCAGGTCACGTAGAATGCCATGTTTAAAGGTTGTGTCATAGGCCTTTTCTATATCGAAGAATACAGCTACTAGATGTTCTCTTCTGAGTAATGCATTTCTAATATAAGCTTCCAGCCTTACCAGGTGGTCAGTTGTTGTCCGCCTCTGCCGGAATCCACACTGGTAGTTGGAGATCACATTATTCCTCTCTAGGTACCAGACCAGCCTACTGTTAATCATTCTTTCCATGGTTTTGCAGATGCAGCTTGTTAGTGCCATTGGTCGATAGTTAGCTGGGTCAGAGCAGTCTCTTCCCGGTTTGGTATCGGTATAACTGTGGCTTTCCTCCAGCTGTTTGGGAAAGCGCCTGTTTGCCACACACAGTTATAGACCCCTAGCAGGACTGCCAATGAGGGTTCGGGAAGGTGCTTGAGGAACTGGTAATGGATTTCATCTTCTCCAGGCGCTGTGTCATGTGACTTGTCCAGCGATTCCCTCAGTTCCTCAAGCGAGAATGGTTAGTTGTAGTCTTGATTGTTCTCTGACCTGAAATCAATGGGGCGTCTTTCCTCCCTGGTTTTGACTTTTTGGAACTCTGGCGTGTAGTGTGCAGTGGATGACTTTTCTGCTATTGAGGATGCAAGGCAGTCAGCTATTTCTCTGGGGGACGTGACAGTTCGTCCTTGGTTTTTCAGATGCCCTATTGCATTTGATTCTTTCCCTTTGATTCGCCTTACTGCCTTCCAAACCGCTCTAGCAGAAGTTCTGACATCCAGACTGCCGACAAAACTTCTCCAGGAATTGCTTTTGGCTGACCGTATGGTTTGTCTAGCCTTTGCTCTACCTATCCTGAATAGCTTTAGGTCTTCGGATTCTTTATAAATGCAGCCTGTCGTTTTTTCCTATCGCCAATAGCACTTTTGCAAGCTGTATCAAACCATGGTTTGCTAGGCCGTTTTGGATTTGCGGAGGTTAGGGGGACATTTTCCTGGCTATACTAAGTAGCTTGCTAGCAAAGGTATCAGCTGGGTTCTGTTCATCGAGGATATTTTCTGTGATATCCTCGGAGCATCTTTTTTGGAATTGTTCCCAATCGGCCTTATTCAGTTTCCACCGCTGAGGTCGTCCCAATGAGGGGAGATTGTTAGTAATGATGATTGGGAAGTGATCACTTCCCAGTAGATCATTGCTAACTGACCAGAAGTCCAGGGACGCATACGGTGAGGTCAATGCATATGAGAGATCCAGTTCCCGGGTGCAAGTAGGTCGGTGATGCATCATTAAGTATGCATAAATCATGTTGGAGGAAGATATCCTCCAGCATACGGCCTCTTGTGTCGGTATTGTTGGATCCCCACATGGTGTTATGGGCATTGAAATCCCCAAGGATTATATAAGGCCGGGGGAGTTGTTTCAAAAGATCCTCCATGTCTGTTTGGTTTAATGGAGCGCCTGGTGGTAGATACAGGCTGCAGCAAGTAATAACCTTGTTATCCTAGCTGCTATGGCCTGTAGTGTGGTCTGTAGTTCTACCTTCTCATGGAGGATGCTGTCCTTCACAAGGATACAGACTCCACCTGATGCTCTCTCTGCATCCTCAACATTCTTGCTGTAAGCACTGTAGCTTCGGAAGCAAATGCTATCTTTAAGAAATGTTTCCTGTATGCAGACAGCTACAGGAGTCTCAGAGTCCATCAGTAGCTGCATTTCCTCATAATTGGCCTTGAGGCCTCTACAATTCCACTCTACAATTCTGGAATCCTTGGCTTATTCTATATGACCTACTTGGAGCTATTTGGCCTTGAAAGGCCCCCAGAGGGGATTCCCTTTGTTCCATTGATCTTGGTATTTTTATTCTTGGGTTTGGATGGAGAGGAGGACAACCCCCTTTTGGGGGAAGTCTTTCTCTCTGGAGAGGGGAGATCCCTCTGGTTAGAGCGGAGGTTATATCCTCCTCGCTCACCTCGGGCATCCTCTCCGCTTTGATTTCTCCCCTTAGGGAGTTGGTCAACCTCTAATTCGGTAGAGGTTAGGGTGTCTGGCTGGGTTCTCTGAGGAGAACCTGTGTCAGACATGATATCTCTGGGTTCTCCCGAGTGTTGGTTTTGACATGCTGCTCAGTCTCCATGCTCTCATCAGCGAGCACAGAGAACCTGTTCTTTAGCATGACAACAGGGCTTTCTTGTTTCTTCTGAGGTGTGTTCTTTGGCGGTGTTTTCTTCTGGGTTGGAGGAGGAGGAGGGGGGTGATGGGGTCAATGTGTCCGTCTGTGTGGCTATGGATCTTTCTATCTTAGCAACAGCCTGGGCGTAGGTCTTTGTCAAGCCAAATTGGCCCTTGGGTAGGGCCAATACAGCCGATTTCGACTGGCTGAAGGTACATCCATTTCTTGCCTTGTACTCCTGTACGGCAACCTCCTGTTTCCACACAGGGCAGTCCTTGGAGTAGGCTGAATGGCCAGCGTGACAGTTTGGGCATTTGAACTGGGCTGTGCAGCCCTTGTCCTCATGACCCTTTCCAGCACATCTGGCACACACAGTGTTCATCTTGCAGACTGCCGCGCCGTGTCCATAACCCTGGGACTTGAAGCACATCATGGGGTTAGGTATGTAGGGCCTCACTGGAAACTCGTAGGTATCCTGCCTTCACATACTCTGGCGGTGTCCTAGTTCTGAATGTGAGGATAATAGTGGCTGTTTGGACCTCCTCACAATCCCTGCGCCTGGTAATGCGCCGGGCATGGGTGACTCCTTTAATGCCCTCCACTATTTCCTTCTCGCAACATTCCAGTAGGTCCCTAGAGCTGATTACACCGCTGCTGGTGTTCAGACTCTTGTGTGGCATTGACTTCCACTTGGAGATCACAGAGTCTTCTGCATCTTAAAAGCCCATCAGAGTGTATCTTGCTATCAACTTCTACTAGAAGTTCCAAAGACTTGTGTAACTTAGACACACTCTTGGGCTCTCCCACTTCTGACTTAAGTCTCTTGTAGATGACGAAAGGGCTCATCTTTGTCAGACTTTTCCCCTCCTCTGTGCACCTAATCACCAGAAATGATGGCCTTGTAGCACAGCTTTTTGTGGCCTCCTCCTTTTTATCCTCCATACGGCGTCTCTTGCCCAGACATGGGGCAAGTAGGTTTTTTTTGTTGTTTTCTTATCCATAGGTGTTCTTATTAGTTCGGCACCTGTGCTTCCCACCCGCCACCGAGTCCAACAAAGGGACGGGCCATTCGGAAGTCCAGAATGAGCCCGCCAGGGCTACACAGGTGCTATAATCAGTCAGCTACTGCATCGGACATGTGCCCGATACAGCAGCTCCCCGATTGACCTTCCAGCTCCCTGATTGACCTTCCAGCCACCGCTGGTGACTCGGCATGACCAGCCGGTTGACCCAGAACGGGCCATCTGGGCCTCAGGTCTAGGGGAACTTGGAGCCAAAGTATTGTGTTGTGGTGGTTTATCCTCAGATAGCCACCAATCAAACACCAGGATCTCTTTATCCCCCCTTACCCGTCGCAGTCCACGGCAAACGGATTGGTCTAGGACGTAGTGAGATATTTAGAGATTAGGAGACACAGTGATTATCAATTAAGGCAGACTGAGAGAAAGAGGAGGCAGACACAATGATAGAAAAGAAGTAGGGCACTTTTGAGCTCCAAAAGTGCTAAGGAAAGAGGAGCGCAGTTTAACGTCATGTCTCGGGACGCTATATTAATTTAATAGTCTGCTCTATAATATATTTTGAAAAAGTAGAAGAGTTATCTTTAGGGCATTTTGGTGCATCCCATGATAAGTATCATTTAAAATTGTTTGACTGCTAGATTGATAAGTATATCATCTGAATCGCTATCAATAACGTATCCAGCCATGTCTATTTTTATTTACATTTTCTCAGTCCATTACAAGACGTCACTTCCGCTTTCGGCCATTAAAGCTGATTTTCAAATCTCGTTATTTTTTACACTTTCAAATTACTTTTTCTAATATAAATACGCTTTTCTAAAATCTCAAAATTTTAGGAACTAACTTTGATGCTATCTAAATCAATCGCTATCTCAATTTCGAAAAAAAGCTCTTCAGTTGGTCTTTAAAGACACAACTGCTACACCACTACATTGTAATAACAAACAATGCTCAGCGATACAATTCTATCAGCAACCTGAGCGAATTGAAAACAAAAGGGGAACTAAATCAATACGAGGAAAAAAAAGTAAAAATGGCCAAAGTCAATCAGCGCTTAGGACGGACGTATATTCCCCCCCCCCCCCCCCAGCTTGAAATGAAGCCATTCTACGGGGCTCCTTAGAGGAACAGCAAATAACAGAGCACATCGCCCACACTCGCGTACACTGGAGCCCTAACCCCCGTAATCACTACAATTTTGTCCCGGCTATCAATAGCCAAAGGAAGCACTCGGCCCCATCCTATTGACCGGCAGAACAAAAGGTAGAGCAGACAAAATGGTGATCTTTTTTTTTTTTATTTGAGATTTTCAGCACTTTAGGGCTTTAAATTTCTCGGGCCGCAAGGAGAGGAAGTTGTTTAGATTAGTGATGGAGATTTTTGTTGAACCGTTGACTGAGACTAAGGTGTGACTCATATACACGGCGATCAAAGAGTCAGTTTAGCAGTTTGAAATAGATTCTACTAGAAACACTTTTATGACTCATTTAAGGGCTACTGTTCATAGAGATCTTCTCCATAAAAATCAGCCTTGACTCTAAACAATAAAAGACTTCTTGGACGTTTGTTGGTTTCTTTATAATTTTGTTGTACATTTGACATTCAAGTCTGTTGAAGTTCTGTTGACAAAGTTTCTTAGTTTCAAGGATAACTGAAGGTCTTAAATATAACAGGGGTCAAGTCACAATTGAAGGGCCTAGATCAAGAAGCTGGTCAAGTCACAATTGAAGGGCCTAGATCAAGAAGCTGGTCAAGTCACAATTGAAGGGCTTAGATCAAGAAGTGTGCTATGAACTAAAATTTAGTATGTCCAGTCCAATTTTCCACTGCGCTTTCTTGAGCATCTGGGGCAATTCTCCATAATTTACTTTTCTGTCAATCTAAAATGTCCCACCTTTCAGACCTTGCGATCTATAGGGCAGGTGATGTTAAGGCCATCTGCATCTTTGTCCAACGGTTAAACAAAAGGGTGTCATATGGCCAGCACAACGACCAAACACCTTTACCTTCCCCAAATCAAGTCAGGTACCTATTGATTTGGGTGGACTCAAGGCGCCCTAAAAAGGACGAAATTCGAAATCCATTTCATCAGTGCAACAAGCTGGTCATTTCCATGCAGCTTCATGCATTAAGTAGCTATGCATAAACATAGTCCCAACCTGTCTATTGAACATAGTCCCAACCTGTTCATTGAACATAGTCCCAACCTGTTCATTGAACATAGTCCCAACCTGTACAATACTGTACATTGAACATAGTCCCAACCTGTACATTGAACATAGTCCCAACCTGTACATTGAACATTGTCCCAACCTGTACATTGAGCATAGTCCCAACCTGTACAATACTGTACATTGAACATAGTCCCAACCTGTACATTGAACATAGTCTCAACCTGTACATTGAACATAGTCCCAACCTGTTCATTGAACATAGTCCAACCTATTCATTGAACATTGTCCCAACCTGTACATTGAACATAGTCCCAACCTGTACATTGAACATAGTCCCAACCTGTACATTGAACATAGTCCCAACCTGCGAGAAATTCTCTCCTTTAACTGGGAGTGTGTGCCCCCCCCCCCACCATCATCCCGTTTTAAATGTACGACCCCTCCTTTTCCCACAAGCAGAGGGCGATTGCGATTATATTTATCGCCAACACTCCCCGACATTATAAAAACATTCTATAATACTTTTTAATCTAAAGTATTTACATAAGTAACTAAATATTTGCACAAATTGCATAACCATCAATTAAAAAAACTCACCAGTCAACCTTAGGGGTTGGTGGTGGAGAGAAGCAATGAGCGGAGAATCATCTTTACCTCCCCCCCCCCCCCTGAATCCTGTCATGTCTATATTATATAATGACTCAGGAGTCATTTTTTTCCACATTTTCTCATGATTGTCATTTTTTCCATTTTGTCAGCTTTTCTTTAGCTAGAATCGTTATAGTTGCTATTTATTATAACGTAACCGATAGCCCATAGCCTAAGGATAAAATATGCGTTAACATTTTAAAATGATTTTCAAAATTAAGGTCGCTAATTAAAGAGTGCCTAATTATCCGGTGCCTAATTTTCCGCCTTGTCAAAAAGTGCCTAATTATCCGGGTGCCTAAATATCCGGGTGTCTAAATATCCGGTGCCTAAATATCCGTAAATACGCGGTGCCTAAATATCCGGTGCCTAAATTCCAGAACTGAGTAGATTCACTTTTGATGTCTGTTTAGAAAGTCCAAAGTCTATTCGTTCGGAATCTGTAACGTGGCTGTATCTGAATGTAATTTGTACACCAAGTATATCATTGAGTTATGTACGCACGACTGTGTGTGTGTGTATGTTTGTGTGTGTGTCTGCATGCACATACTGCAGTTTGTCGACAATTGATTCTATCTTAAGAAACTTCTCAATGGTACTGAAGACTCGTACGATTACCAAGTAGATCTAGAGTGACAGATTTCATTCTTGAAAGAACTTTCTCTTGTTCCTAGATATTGAACAAGTGAAGTTTGGTCTCTTGCAGTAGAATACTTGACTTTTGTTACAAAATGTCGGCCAACTAGAGCATGATACTGTCACCATTAGTAGAGAACAGTGACTTGCACTCAAGTTAATACAAATAGAAAGATAGATACACGACACGCAGACAGACAGACAGACTGATAGATAGATAGATACAAGACACGCAGACAGACATACAGACAGACTGATAGATAGATAGATAGATAGATAGATAGAATCCTGTCTTAGTTTCTGCAAAGCAGCTCTCACTTATCCACTTTGTCATCTCTTGTTTTAACACATCTTCCCATCTCTGTCCCTAGAAATAAAAATGGATGGAGTCTGACCTTTGAACTCTGAACTGGTGCCCTCTCTAAAATAAGGAGCCTCTGCGCGCTTTGTTACAGATCTTTTAGAAAGTGTCATTTTGAAAAGGAAGGGGGTGGGGAAAGGAGAGGTGGGGGTCAATTGCTATGTAAAACTAGTCTAAAGAACTGTACCGCTTAGCATGCCCACAGACTGGTGTGGATTTATGCATTCTAGTCTCAACTCTCAATAAATAAACATAGCATCTCTCTCTCTCAGTCCACAAGCTGCAGCACCCAGAACAATTCAAAGATGATGCGCTGTACAGATTTGTTGAAAGGCTAACACAGGGGCACCACATACACACACAGGGATGCCACACATACACAGGGACGCACACATTAAAACATCTTGGGAGGATGCATGTATAGACTGGGTATAAATACGCATAAAACTGGTGATGATAAGATCGTGGCAGTAGAGGGGTTAATGTCCCCGCTGTCATGTTTAGATGTCATGTTTACATGTCATGAATATTCAAAGAAACAGTGTAGCCTCCTTTTGTGGTGGAGTTTTTTCCCCTTGCCACTAATGAATGATGCTAAGAAAATATGATTGATGCCAGATTTGTAGACAATAAAAAAAATTGCTTTATTAAACAAAATGGTGATAAAAAGGAAAGATTTGGATTCTCTTGCTGCCTGTTTTTAAGACCTTTTTTTTTTTTTTAACAAATAAGTTATCAAGAGATAAAAGCTAAACGTATCTGAATAGATAAGTATTCGTATACCATTTTTATAAGGCCGTAGATTTAACATAGAAGTGATATTTCTTTTATTCATCACCTGCAAACTTTTTCATTATGGTTGGAAATGATTTTATTTGATTTTGAACGGTTTCTTTAGCAGAATGTTTATACAGTACCCTGATTCTACATACACACACACGCGTGACTGCAGGTCTTAGACCTGTGTATGTGTCTGCGCATGCCTACGCTGACGGATCACGCGACATCCCGTCAACCTATTGAAATCGCCCTTTAAAGCTTACGTCATTTCAGTGCAGCATTTATTTCTCTATATTGGTACGCTCTTCTCTCATTCCTCAATGATCAGTTACAAGTCAGTCTACTCAGCAGACATTATTGTTAGACCTGTCTATTTCTGTTTCAGATCTGGACATTGGAGGGGGGGGGGGGAGCTAGAATTTCCCAAGAAGAAAAAAACCCACCGTACTATAGAAGACCTTTTTGACTTCAGTGGTTCATCTGCAGTTTGTATATCTCGTGGTTCAATCTGGTCTTGTTATTCGTTCGAATGAACTTTAAAAACGTGTTTCTGTTTCTTGATTCCACTTAATAGTCTATGTAATTACTGGAAACTAATCAATGACACTCATTAATAATGTAAACTATTAATGTGTCTCAGGATTGAGATAATGTCATGTCATTATAGAGATGTAGTTTATTAGCCGGAGACAACTTCTGACACAATCTGATTACTGTAGATGACACACACACACACACAAACGAGAGGCAAACTCTCATACACAACCCTCAAACCTCTCTCTCTCTCTCTCTCTTACTGACATTTACATACACACATAATCACAGGCAAAAATCCACACATACGTAGCCACAGTACTTGTTCACTTAAATTGCCTGCACCAGATACGTTCAATATCCTGACAGCCTGCCAGGGGGCTAGAGTGAAGTATCACTTTGTTCTGCCAACTGATCCACGAGTGTCAGGACAACCTCCCCACATCTCCCTGGTTTTCTCTCTTCCAGTGTCTCGGCTGTTTTACTGGCTCCTTTACTTCAGTAACATCAAACACGAGATTTCAATTGGGCGAGTTTTTAATGAGAATCATTACACGCCTGTGATCAGCAGAAATATTATGTAATGGTTGTACCTATGTTGATAGCAGAAGTATTATCTAATGGTTGTACTTATGTTGATAGCAGACGTTGGCAATGCCATCCAACAATTCAGCTGGTCCCTGCACGCACATTTTAACACTTGAATATGGCTATTAATAAATTGTAAATAAGAGATTGATCAAAAGTGCTGCTGATTTCATTGTATTGTTCTCTCAGTTTCCAATGTATGTCCCCCCCCCCTATAACAACACCACCAACACACACACACACACTTACGCGCGCGCGCACACAGACACACACACACACACATGTACTTCAACTCACATTCCTGCATATCTCAATGATTATCAACTCGTAGCTAAAGAAATTTGAAATAGTCAATTTTTGGCTCTTAAATGTCAAACTGAAAAATCTAATTCAAGTGATAATTAACAGCTCCAATGTCAATGTAACAATAGCTTTAAACATTGTACAACATACAGTATAAACATTTCACATTCATGTCCTTGTATGGCTAGGGTTGAAAGGGAGGGAACTAGAGATTGACAAGAAGAATATTGATATGTTTTTCATTGTTATCACCTTTGACCCATGTATATAACAAAGTTACTCTTGATTGTTGGGTGTCCCTGAATTTTTATTTTTCTATCTGGAGTTAAATAAAATTCTAGACATAGTTTTAGTTGGTAAGCAAAGTTTTTGAATTGTATAATTCCTAGACCTCCCAGCACATAAGTTAACTATGGAAATAGAAACATCTGTAATTATATTTACATATACACTGTACTATTTCTATATATATATATTCCGATATCGGGAGAGATAGTTTAGATCCGCTATTTAAAAAAAAAAAATAAATAATCCCATATCTTCTTACCAGATACAGGGAAGAGAAAATGCTTCTTTTGCAATTTATTTTTTACAATTATGATTTTTCTTCCTCTTCTAGCTATGGGAAAACATTGAGACAGTCCAGAGAAAAAACAGACAGCCCATATTTCTCCTAAACTCTCTATTTGACTTGCGCCAGATTGTCTTGATTGGAAAATTGGACGGTTTTCGTTCCACAGCGGAAGAATACAAGAATAGGGCAATAGTTTGGTTGATTCATGGAGGCGAGTAGAAAAAACATGGCTGAATACAATAAATCTGTGGATATTGATATCAAAACTCAAGAGTCAAATAAAATACATCCACATCCTAAACAAATGTTTATCTAAATGTACTGTCTATTTCTATCCACCAATATCATGCACTCTAGATTTCGGTTAGGATTTTAACTATTAGTCTTTTAATAATAATAGTAATAATAATAATTATTATTATTTATAAAGTGCTGTTAACAAACAAAATAAAGGCTCAAGGCGCTGTGATAACATTACAAACATAAACACGAGAGTTAAAATGACAAACTAATCTAAAAAAGTTTCAAGCAGGTAGTTCTTTATGTTATTCTTGAATGTAGTGGAGCTTGTCTGAGATCAATGGGGAGTGAGTTCCAAGCCTTTAGACCGTGCACAGAAAAAGCCCACAGACCGTAGCTTTTGAGGGAGAAATGTAGCACCATTGAGCGCCGGGCTCTTTGAGAGACATACAAAGTGATCAGTTCACTAAGGTACAAGGACATTTCTTTGTTATAGATACACTGATGACAAAGTGTCGCCACATTGTATTTCACAGGAAGCCAGTGGAGCGTGCGCAAAATAGTAGTGGTAGAATCTGGTCTTGTTTTTCTTAGGACTATTCGTGCGGCGTTGTTCTGAATTCGTTGCAACTTGGCGATTTTGTCATTGGGTATCTTAGCTTTATAGCAAATAGTAAAGAAAAAAAGGCACCCTAAAGATCCCGAAATTAAGAAATCCCAGTCTTCATCAGGATTTGAAACCGGGACCCCTCTATTCGGAAGCCCAGCGCTTTACCACTCCGCCACCGCGCCTCCCGTAGAAAGGAGATAACGTCTATATTTGTTTATTATAGACTTCTGTACGAGAGCACTAACCATCAGTTGCTATCACTTGACTCATCATGCAGAAAATAAAATTGTCACGCTGTCGACTAAAGTTGGCAAGCAGGACCTTGTGCATAGGGTGTGAGTGAATGCAGTCTATTAAGCTTCGAATCTACTATTTGCATGTATTAAGATAGGATTGTGGTTGCGTTGATAGTTTATAGGAACATAAGATTGTGGTTGTTAATAGTTTATAGGAATATAATATTGTGGTTGTTAATAGTTTATGGGAATATAGGATTGTGGTTGTTGATAGTTTATAGAATTGTGGTTGTTGATAGTTTATAGGAATATAGGATTGTGGTTATTAATAGTTTATAGGAATATAGGATTGTGGTTGTTGATAGTTTATAGGAATATAGGATTGTGGTTATTAATAGTTTATAGAAATATAGGATTGTGGTTGTTAATAGTTTATAGGAATATAGGATTGTGGTTGTTGACAGTTTATAGGAATATAGGATTGTGGTTGTTGATAGTTTATAGGAATATAATATTGTGGTTGTTAATAGTTTATGGGAATATAGGATTGTGGTTGTTGATAGTTTATAGGATTGTGGTTGTTGATAGTTTATAGGAATATAGGATTGTGGTTATTAATAGTTTATAGGAATATAGGATTGTGGTTGTTGATAGTTTATAGGAATATAGGATTGTGGTTATTAATAGTTTATAGGAATATAGGATTGTGGTTGTTAATAGTTTATAGGAATATAGGATTGTGGTTGTTGACAGTTTATAGGAATATAGGATTGTGGTTATTAATAGTTTATAGGAATATAGGATTGTGGTTGTTAATAGTTTATAGGAATATAGGATTGTGGCTTTTAATAGTTTATAGGAATATAGGATTGTGGTTGTTGATAGTTTATAGGAATATAGGATTGTGGTTTTTAATAGTTTATAGGAATATAGGATTGTGGTTATTAATAGTTTATAGAAATATAGGATTGTGGTTGTTAATAGTTTATAGGAATATAGGATTGTGGTTGTTGACAGTTTATAGGAATATAGGATTGTGGTTGTTGATAGTTTATAGGAATATAATATTGTGGTTGTTAATAGTTTATGGGAATATAGGATTGTGGTTGTTGATAGTTTATAGGATTGTGGTTGTTGATAGTTTATAGGAATATAGGATTGTGGTTATTAATAGTTTATAGGAATATAGGATTGTGGTTGTTGATAGTTTATAGGAATATAGGATTGTGGTTATTAATAGTTTATAGGAATATAGGATTGTGGTTGTTAATAGTTTATAGGAATATAGGATTGTGGTTGTTGACAGTTTATAGGAATATAGGATTGTGGTTATTAATAGTTTATAGGAATATAGGATTGTGGTTGTTAATAGTTTATAGGAATATAGGATTGTGGCTTTTAATAGTTTATAGGAATATAGGATTGTGGTTGTTGATAGTTTATAGGAATATAGGATTGTGGTTTTTAATAGTTTATAGGAATATAGGATTGTGGTTGTTGATAGTTTATAGGAATATAGGATTGTGGTTATTAATAGTTTATAGGAATATAGGATTGTGGTTGTTAATAGTTTATAGGAATATAGGATTGTGGTTGTTAATAGTTTATAGGAATATAGGATTTTGGTTAATAATACTTTAAAGGATTGTGGTTGTTGATAGTTGATTGTAGTTTGTGATATTCGTGTTCGAGACCAGAGACAAAATGTTTTTAGAGTTTCTGATCTAATACTCTGGTGGGCTTGGGGAATGTTCATTTTAAACCAGTCCCCCCCCCCAATTAGCTATATAATGGCCGTACCATCTAGACAACTGTTCCAAAACAATTAAAAGCTACAACATTTTAAGAAAGGTTTTGAAAGCAGCAGATGTCAAGGCCAGCACGAACTCTCCTCTGTCTCCTTTACAATCAATCGTGCCCAATCTTTCCCGTCCCTTTCTTTCCTTCGTTCCTAACCCTCCTGTTTCTTTCCCCTCCTCTCCAGGGCCCTATTTAATCAAATAGGGAGTGCCTTTCATTTGTTTTAGCCGGCTATCAATTTGCAAAGACTTCTTTCCTCCGCAGAGCCGGTGCGTAGGTTTTTTTTTTTTGTTTTGGTCTCAGCTTGTGATCGACAACCGGTAATGATCCTAGAACTGAAGACGTCACTTCCAGTGTCGACCCCGTTTGGGTGTGGGTAAAATGCAGAGGTCAAACATTCACTTAGCTTGTCTTAAAGGACTTGAGTTAACTCACTGAACTACACATTTTGACCTAAGTGAGACTGAGACTTGGGTCACAGGAGGAGAGACGAACTTACTTCAGCAAGAGACTAAACTACACACTTTCACTCACTTATTGAAACTGATCTACATACAATGAATTTAGAAAAACTGAGCTACACACATTGACCTTAGTGACTGAACTACATACATTGACTTTAGTGAGACTGAACTACACACATTACCCTTAGTAGCTAAATTACACACATTGACCTTAGTGAGACTGAACTACACACATTAACCTTAGTGACTGAACTACACACATTAACCTTAGTGACTGAACTACACATATTGACCTTAGTGAGATTGAACTACAAACATTGACCTTAGTGACTGAACTACACACATTGACCTTAGTGAGACTGAACTACACATATTGACCTAAGTGAGACTGAACTACACATATTGACTTTAGTGACTGAGCTACACACAATGAATTTAGTAAAACTGAGCTACACACATTGACCTTAGTGACTGAACTACACACATTGACCTTAGTGACTGAACTACACACATTAACCTTAGGGACTGAACTACATACATTGACCTTAGTGAGACTGAACTACACACATTGACCTTAGTGAGACTGAACTACACATATTGACCTAAGTGAGACTGAACTACACATATTGACCTTAGTGAGACTGAACTACACACATTGACCTTAGTGACTGAACTACACACATTGACCTTAGTGAGACTGAACTACACATATTGACCTAAGTGAGACTGAACTACACATATTGACCTTAGTGACTAAACTACACACATTGACCTTAGTGAGACTGAACTACACATATTGACCTAAGTGAGACTGAACTACACACATTAACCTTAGTAACTAGATTACACACATTGACCTTAGTGAGATTGAACTACACACATTGACCTAAGTGACTGAACTACACACATTGACCTTAGTGACTGAACTACACATATTGACCTTAGTGACTGAACTACACATATTGACCTTAGTGACTGAACTACACATATTAACCTTAGTGAGACTGAACTACACACATTGACCTTAGTGACCGAACTACACACATTGACCTTAGTGATACTGAACTACACACATTGACCTTAGTGACTGAACTACACACATTGACCTTAGTGACTGAACTACACATATTGACCTTAGTGAGACTGAACTACACACATTAACCTTAGTAACTAAATTACACACATTGACCTTAGTGAGACTGAACTACGCACATTAACCTTAGTGACTGAACTACACACATTAACCTTAGTGACTGAACTACACATATTGACCTTAGTGAGACTGAACTACAAACATTGACCTTAGTGAGATTGAACTACACATATTGACCTTAATGACTGAACTACACACATTGACCTTAGCGACTGAAAAACACATATATCTCTTAGTGACTGAACTACACACATTGGCCTTAGTGAGACTGAACTATACACATTGAACTTAGTGAGACTGAACTACACACATTGGCCTTAGTGAGACTGAACAAGACTTGGGTCACAGGAGGAAAGACGAACTTACTTCAGCAAGAGACTAAACTACACACTTTCACTCACTTATTGAGACTGATCTACATACAATGAATTTAGTAAAACTGAACTACACACATTAACCTTAGTGAGACTGAACTACACATATTGACCTTAGTGACTGAACTACACATATTGACCTTAGTGACTGAACTACATACATTGTTCTTAGCAAGGAAAAAAAATAACCCTCCAGATTTTTTTCCCAATTTATTTTCGTCTCATTCAATCACTGGTTTACCTTTTTTAAATCAATTCTTTCTATCAATCGTTTTCTCTCTTAATCTTTCATTACCCCTACACAGACAGTCTCTTTCTTTCTCTCACTGTTTCTCTCTCACTCTCTCTCCCCCTCCCTCTCTCTCTTCTCACATTTCTTTTTTCTCATCTTTCCTTATTCCTCTCGTATTCTCTGTCGCTCTTCCTCTCTTTGTATCTCATCTATCTCTTTTCTTGTTTCTATTCTGTCTTGTTCTCTTTCTCTCTACGAATAAATGTTTGTTTCCCTCGAAACTTTGAGATTTTCTGGAACCAATGAAAAGGAAATTAAATTTTGTTCACCATATAGATAACGTCTGCTAAAACTATATTTTAATAACATTCAGATCTAAATAAAAATCCAATAAAAGTGTTTATCATGTAAGTGGCAATGACTTTTGAATCTATTTAATACTTTAATTTAGCCAGGGCTGAACAAAATGATCTCATTGTTACTTGCTGACAATACTCCAGCACATCAAGTGCTATCACACTGGAATGGCGATTTCAAGAGAGATTATTTGAGTTCTATGACGATTAAAGTGTTGCAATTAAAAAAAACAACTTAATAATAAAACTTGACTAGCTGTTAAACAGTTCGAATGGTTATATTTGAAACATATTTGTCTAGATTTCTAACTATTGTCTGTCACAATTTAATATCATTAAGCTGTTGTATCATGTCACTGATACTCATACAGCTATTCGGTCGAGCTATTCGAATTTACAAATATTATGTCAAGTTAGAATTGTGTTTCACGAACACAATTATGCATATTATCAAATTTCACTTCATTTAAAATTACAACTTACTAACTTAGTAACACTTTGAATCATGACTCACTTAGTGACACTTTGAATCACGACTCACTTAGTGACACTATAAATCAATACTCACTTAGTGACACTATGAATTACGACTCACTAACTTTCTGATCCTTATTATCGGGTCACACCAATTTGCTGATAGTCAGAAGAGTTACGTTAACTTTCTGATGGTCAGAAAGACACATAAACTTCCTGATGGTCAGAAAGACACATTAACATACTGACGGTCAGAAAGACACATTAACTTCCTGATGGTCAGACAGACACATTCACTTCCTAAACTTGATCCAGTCACTTTCGCCCCGACAACCTCGAAGCAAGTTGTCAAGTTTGAACCGAACTTGTTTTGTGTGCAATCACCGAGTGAGTCATAAGTCTATTGGCTTACATTGTCTGCCCTTTAAGTCGAGATCTCTTTTTTATGTAACTCTCAGTTATCTGCACATTGTGACAAAGATGTTAAAAGTGAACTGAGTACGATACTTTCATGGGAGCTGACTTTAGCACTGGCTTCAATTTTTGTTTATTAATTCATGATAAATAGTCAATTGACTAAATTGTAAATATATTGTAAATTGTAAGTTGCAAATTTAGTCGATGAGGCCATCTTGAAATAATATCGATAATTATTAGATCTATATTGTCTTTGTTTTCTTTATAAATACAAATTATGATTTTATAAGTAAATATTTCATGACTAGTTCTTCGATGGATCAAAAGTCTATTTAACAATGTCCATCTAGTTTTTCCAGGCGAGCCTACGCCTATCCAACAATGTACAACTAGTTCTTCGCGGGGAGGACCCTCAACACGTGATCAGTTATCTCTTGTTTCTTGGGGGGTGGGGAGGTATACCGTCGGTCACCATGCCCTTAATTTTCCATTTAAAAAAGGGAAACTACTCTAGTCGGCTGTCATAGCCATGATTAAACTTAGAACTTAGGCCAGGCTAATTATACTCACAGAGAAACAGTCGCACTTTCCAGGTCACTTAAACACACCCCCGCACGCTCACACCCCGAACAGACACTCACGAGGATGCCCCTCCACATCCCGCTCCTTCACACTCACACACGCACTCACACACACACGCACAGATAGAGAGAAAGTAAGAATGGAGACAAAGACAAAAAGACCGAGACAGCAGCTAGTAGAGAGGGAGAGCCTCCAATATTCTCTTCGTTACACGAGTCTAATCAAATAGCTGAATATAGCCTCCACCGTGAGCCAAAGATTTGAAAGGTGTTGTCCATAGCAGTTTGTGGTTCTCAGTTATTTAATGTTCAACGGAGATGTGCCACATGAAATTCTTACCAACTGATGTCAATCCATTCGATATATTTTGAGTCGCACTGTGAACTTATCCTGTACCTTTGGCTAATAGATAACAATGCCCCACCAAGTGCTGACTGTGGAGCCCTGTGGGCCTGCACTAATTGAGAAGCACTGAGTCATGTAATAAGATAAGCACTAATTATTGGGCAAGGACTCGAGGCCAGGCCTTGAGAACAAATAAATTGTTCTGATTGAGATCAATCATTGAAAGAGAAAAAAAACGTAATCGAAGGGGAAACAACTGGAAAACGTTTTTGCAATCATTAAATACAATTA
Organism: Biomphalaria pfeifferi; assembly: GCA_030265305.1. Lineage (NCBI taxonomy): Eukaryota > Metazoa > Mollusca > Gastropoda > Planorbidae > Biomphalaria > Biomphalaria pfeifferi. The sequence goes on from JASAOG010000001.1 coordinate 6,529,035, forward strand.
GAACATATTTGTACACACATAGGTTGTTTTTTTTTTTTTTTTTTTTGCTTTTTTTTTGTGTGTGCTTTTAAGTTGTTTTTTATTTCATTGTATGTGTTCTAGCAGCTGCAGCTTGTACACATAATGAACACTCAATTGATTTTATCCGAAGCTCTTTGAACATAGACGTCGACGTACTTGTAGTAGTGTACAAAACAATGTACCGACATGTGTCACATTAAATAGAATTGGTTTAGGTAGGGTACACATAAGTACAGTACATAGTGTACTTGGACATGAGATATTTAATGAACACAATAAGGAAACATGATATTACACAGAGCTTAAAGTCCTATTTCATATTTAAAAAATTAACATAGACGTCGACCAGTGGCGGACTGGCTATATTGGCATTCTGGCAGATGCACGGTGGACCGGTACCTAAATGGGCCGGTGTTACTGCTGAATGGGCCACTTTGAATTACAGCAAGTCTTGTTAACGTGATTTTATCGTGATTTCTAACGTGATTAGCCTTACTTTTTACTAAAGATCTTAACAGACAAAGGATCTCAACAGACTTTCCTGTGCTGGGCACACTGTCTGGAAAGCTTCAATTCTTTATACACTCTTAGCGATTACCAAACGTAGGTGTGAGTCTACTCAGGAGGATCTGTAACAGGGAACTGAACTTATAACTTAATTTCCCGACGTTATGAGTTGGTATCGTATGTAATAGTCTATACTCTATAGTTCCACTGGTTACGCAATTGTCTCCGATGACATGTCCAGTGACATATGATTTATATTATTGGGTTGGTCGGTTGGTCGCAAGATCCCAGGATTTTTCAAACAAGAAGTCATTCGCAAACACTTGAAAACATGTAACGCTACTTGTGGGCCGGTTCGTATGGCAATGCCAGGGCCGATTTTGACACCCAGCCCGCCCCTGACGTCGACGTACTTGTACTATTATACAAAACAATGTACCGACATGTGTCACGTGGTTAGTCATGTAGAGTACACTTGTGTACAGCACAAAGTGTACTAGCATCTTAGGTATTTAATGAATAGAATAAGGAAACATAGTAATAATAAGGCTTGTCTTCAAGTCCGAAGATTAGTGAGGAATGCTGTATTTCCCGTGGCTGCGCAGCAGTGACCTACATATTTTGCCACAATCAGTGCAAGTATAACCATTTGTCCGAAGGTAGTCGATTTAGATTTTCTTTTCGCGTCTGCGTCTGTCCTCGGCATCTGATTTTCTTTTGGTCTCAAATTTGTATCCCGCGTCCTTGGTGAGTGACCTCCTGCAGTCTCGTTCTGAGGCAGCATACAGCCAGGTGCTCTCTTCTATGTCAGCCAAGGCAAGTTGGCACCTAAGCTGGTATTTGAAGCGTTTCCGTGAGGCGCCTCTGTTACGTCAACACCTTTTAGCTCACCAAAAAAGACTGCCTTTAGCATACGTTCGTCTCCCATACGGGACACGTGATATTACACAGAGAATAAACTATAATTTGATATTTTAAAAAATTAAATATATTGTCCATTGTAAATTGCGAATTTGGTCGATGAGGCTATCTTGAAATAGCATCGGTAATTATTAGATCTATATTGCTTTTGTTTTCTTTATAAATACAAATTATGATTTTATAAGTAAATGTTTCATGACTAGTTCTTCGATGGATCACAAGTCTATTTAACAATGTACAACTAGTTCTTCCAGGGGATCTGAAGTCTATCAAACAATGTACAACTAGTTCTTCCAAGGGATCTCAAGTCTATTTAACAATGTACAATTAAAGAAAAATTGGCATTATGGTTAATTGTAGTAGGCCTACACCAGTACACGGTATTAAAAGGCCTACTATTCCTGATCATTAACATTGGTCTAGGTCTAGTAATTTTAAGATTAAATGTGTAAAGTCATAAGAATTCTAGTCCAGTTCTAGATTCAATATCAAGATTCTAAATCTAGATCTAGACTTAGATCTAGTTCTAGATCTAAATTTAGTTCTAAATTCAAGATCTAGATCTAGGTCTAGGTCTAGCTAGATCGAGATATAGTTTGCAGGCCTACGACAAATGGCAATGGAGATATTCATTTTTATTTGCGAGCTCACTACCTAAAGTAGGTCAAGAATTTTTTTTTCCTGTTGCCAATTTATGTAATTTTGTAAGAAGAATAAATAATTTGTAGTTTCTATTTATTACATGTAACGTTTTATTAATTTTGAATGTATGGAAAAGGTTAATAATTATTATTTAAAAAATATAAGTGTACGCTAAATGAATATATGGAGATGCTGTGGCTGGCACCAAAAGTCCAGTGTTCGAATTCTGGTGAAGACTCTAGGTGGACCACTTCGGGGGCCGATTTTGAGTTTGTGTTTCCACACAAACTGTCTTTGTAATCTTGTTTTGTTCCTTGTTATTTGATCAAAACTTCTCAAGTCTTATTGTCTCAGTCTTTCTATTCTTATTACTTGTCTTTATTCCCCGTATCTTTCTCTATTCCCTGTATCTTTCTCTTTTCCCTGTATCTTTCTTTATTCCCAGTATCTTGCTTTATTCCAAGTATCTTGCTTTATACCCAGTATCTTGCTTTATTCCCAGTATCTTGCTTTATTTCCGGTATCTTGCTTTATTCCCTGCATCTGTGTTGACAGACTCTTTATTTTTTCCCAGTCTCTTTAGTTATTTCCAATATCTTTCTGTGTTTTCATTATCTTTCTTTATTCCCCAGCATCTCCGTTGGCTCAGCCTCTTGAAACGCATAATAATTTAAAATCTCTCTCACTTGTTATAGCTTATATTTCACCAAAGAATATTGTCCTGCAGATTTTCCAATATTAATATTTCATTAGCACCTGCCGTCTCCGTCTATCTGAACTCAAATATGTTCGCAATGCAATACAAATAGTGCACAGTTTAACGTCATCTTCAGATCTACAATCTCAATGCAATGATCACACACTGCTAAGAGGAACTGCAAATAGCGGCTCGTTATTGAAAGGGAGGCGATTCTCTTTATTAATAGGTGATGATTTCTTCCCTTTTATAGAGTCTAAATACAACAGAAATAAAAGGGCGTTAGAAGCTAAAAGTAGCTTTGTAAAAATGAGTTGCGGTTGGATAAGATTCGTAATCTTGTTCAGAGAAAAGAATCTTTAAAACACGCAGTTTACTCATTGTGACGTATCATTGAGCATCTTCAACTTCAAGTCTAAATGTTGAAACTAGGATTTGGAACTCTATTGCATGGGAATTCTGTCTTTGACTCCTTTAATGTACAGCGTTATTTAATTGTAATGTACCTCGTAAAATTGCATCTAATTGTTATGTACTTCATTAAACTGTCTCTAATTGTCATGTACTTCATTAAACTGTCTCTAATTGTCATGTACTTCATTAAACTGTCTCTAATTGTGCGTATCTATTTAGCTTCACACTTACTTCAACTATTTCTAACTCTACGAATAAAGTTGTTTTTGAAATAGTTACGGACTTTTTCGGCTGTAAGAAATATAGTCATCACGTTTATTAGCAGATACTGAGCATTTAAAAGAAACATTTGAATTAGCCCTCATAGTTGTTTAGAACATGTCAACTCAAATAAACCCAGCCAATAGTAATGTGAAGTTCTTAGCAATGTTTTAGTTGTTTTTTATTAAATTTCAACATAAATAAACCCAGCAGTTATGAAGCTATGTTTTGAACCAGGTTTATTTACGTGATACATTAAAACGGGTAAACCCAAATACAATCCAGCCCAACGTTATGTGATGTCTCTGTCGAGCTTACATTAAAACCCAACAGTTTCTCAAACTCAGAACCCAGACACAGCTTTAAGCTCAAGTAGTCTCCCAGACAGACATGTCCCCCCCCCCCCCACCCACTTGAAAGTACGGCCATGAGAAGATAACTCAGATCAAATAGCAAATGTTGAGAGATATTCCGTACAAAGTGGTGCAGAGACACCATATGTCCAGTTGTTGCCCCAGACACGCACTTCTTGTCCAGTTGTTGCCCCAGACACGCACATCTTGTCCCTAAAATTAACGTCTCACTCACTCACTGGCGTAGCCCCAAAGGGTCGATGAGGGACCACTCTCCATTGTTTTTTTGTTTTATAGTTTTGATTTTTAATGTTAAACTGTCTGAGCTTCAATTTGTTTCCCCAACAGTAGAAACTAAAATCTAAGCTCTATGGAAAGAATCAAACACAGGACGTGTTTACAAATAAAATCGAAGCCCTATCTACAAAATAACATCAAAGACCTATATATAGAATAAAATAAAGACCTATACATAGAATAACATCAAAGACCTATATATAGAATAAAATAAAGACCTATATATAGAATAACATCAAAGACCTATATATAGAATAAAATAAAGACCTATATATAGAATAAAATAAAGATCTGTATATAGAATAATATCAAAGACCTATATATAGAATAAAATAAAGACCTATATATAGAATAACATCAAAGACCTATATATAGAATAAAATAAAGACCTATATATAGAATAAAATAAAGACCTATATATAGAATAATATCAAAGACCTATATATAGAATAAAATAAAGATCTGTATATAGAATAATATCAAAGACCTATATATAGAATAAAATAAAGACCTAAATATAGAATAATATCAAAGACCTATATATAGAATAAAATAAAGACCTATATATAGAATAAAATCAAAGACCTATATAAAGAATAAAATAAAGACCTATATATAAAATAATATCAAAGACCTATATAAAGGATAAAATAAAGACCTATATATAGAATAATATCAAAGACCTATATATAGAATAATATTAAAGACCTATATAAAGAATAAAACAAAGACCTATATATAGAATAAAACAAAGACCTATATATAGAATAATATCAAAGATCTATATATAGAATAATATCAAAGACCTATATATAGAATAAAATAAAGACCTAAATATAGAATAATATCAAAGACCTATATAGAATAAAATAAAGACCTATATATAGAATAAGATCAAAGACCTATATAAAGAATAAAATAAAGACCTATATATAGAATAATATCAAAGACCTATATAAAGAATAAAATAAAGACCTATATATAGAATAATATCAAAGACCTATATAAAGAATAAAATAAAGACCTATATATAGAATAATATCAAAGACCTATATAAAGAAAAACACCAAAGACCTATATAAAGAATAACATCAATGACCTATTAAGGAATAACATCAAAGACCTATATAAGAATAAAATTTTAGACTTTTATAAAGAATATAATGTACATTTATATAAAGAAGACCTATGTGAAGGATAAAATTAAAGATGTGTCTAATGAATAAAATGTATGACCTATATAAACATTACAATTTAAGACCAATTTAACGAATAAAATCAATGAACTATAAAAGGAATAAAATCAAAAACCTATATATAAAGAATAAAAAAAAGGCCTACATAAAGAATCAAATGGTAGACCTATGTAAATCACCGTAATAGATTTAAATATTTTATCACTCAACAGTGTTCCTTCTTGCACAATCAAATCTAATCCAATGTGTACAGTAGAAACAATAATATCACAGACTAACAACAAACTCATTCAATTGAATACATTCTAAGCCTATAGCAGATATAGATTATTATGTTCTAATATGTAGTTTGTGAAGATATTTGTTATCTTGTTGCCAGGCTTTCAATATTGAACATAATACTCGTAACCTTGCATGTAATTGTCATGCTCAGTGTCGAACTCGTGTTCACTGCAGTAAATAATTCTGTCAATATAATAACGTCAAGCCGGTCTAGTTTCATTTTGTTCACCTTTCTGACTTTGCATTTTACTTAGCAGAAGATGTAGATACCGTCTGTTTTCCGTGACAACAGGTGACCAGGGTGTTGTGTGTCTAGCACAATGTCAGCCTCTACCTCCACTAACAAAACTAAGACACGGACCTCCATAACCTTAAATGTACTTAGTATTGAATGTCATGGCCTGAAATAATGTATAGAACAATTTATTTCATGATTACCTCCCTTTTTTTTTGTTCTGACCAGACTGTGTGAAGAATATCAACAATGGTATAGACGAGACTATTATGACGATACGAGTGGTGAAAGGGTTAATGGCTGTCTTACCTTGCACCGTTTCTCCAGATCTGACGGAAAAATTAGCTGACCAATATAAGGTAAGTCTTGAGATCTAGTTGATTGGATGGTGTCCCTTGATTAGCCTAAGAACCCAGTACACCTCTAGTAGCCTTCCGGAAGTAAACTGAAACGGGCATTTAAATAATTCGCATTTTAATGACAAAAAAAAACAACGAAAACTATTATTTTAAAAACGATGGCTAAAAAAAATAGTTAAGCAAATGTAACCAAATGTAACTACTACTGTGCCAACAGCCACACAGCCTTAATACGTACAATGCACACACAGCTATGATTTGACTAGTACGATACAGAAAACACACAGCCATAGTATTACCAGGACGGAAAGTACTTTCACTGGGGACTGATCTCTACAACTGTTTCACTGGGGACTGATCTCTACAACTGTTTCACTTACAAGCCAGACACAACTTGTGTACATAAATAGCCATAAGTGTGCTGTGTGTCCGGCTGTCCGAGCCGACAAAATTTGATGGATGACTTGGGGTCATGGCCCCCTATCCAGTATGCATTGACTTATCCCAAGCTTTTACAAGGGTTCTTGTTCCGGTTTGATGATGATCTATGGGACGTGTGCGATTACTCTTTCAAAATGCTTGTCTTGGAAAATATGAATTAACGACGGGCTTCAGGCAGCCGCTGAGGGATGCCATCTGAAGCTACGTCTAAGAGCTGACAGCGAGAAAATGGGGTCACAATACATCGCATATATGTTCACGTCCAGTCTGATAGAATCACATTGGCTGGACATAAGGACTTCATCTCTTTATTGATTCGTTCCAATATATTTGTATTTATCATACAAGCTAACAACAGGAAATAAGCTCTATAACTTGGCTGTTTCTACGATAACATGACTATTTCTGCGATAACTTGGCTATTTTTACGATAACTTGGCTATTTGTACGAGTGTTTTAAAATGGAAGAACTAAAGCAGAAAGAAAGTGTGTTGATTTAATACTGACCCTTATAATGAATGTAAATTATTTTATATTCTATGTCTATGTTTATATACATGTTTATATACATTGACACTATGTTTATGTACATAGACACTATGTTTATATACATTGACACTATGTTTATATACATTGACACTATGTTTATAAACATTGACACTATGTTTGTATATATTGACACTATGTTTATATACATAGACACTACATTTCTCTAAGCAAAGTGCACGGAAATAGTTGCATTTTTTTGTGTGCACTGTTTTCCGCCAGCTCTTGTAACACTGCAAGGAGACAGTGGATCTTGGATTGCTTCAACCAGTGTCTCAAAAACAAATATTGGCGTCTATTTGCTTAGGACAGCATCGCGCTGATTAGCTTTTTAGAAGTTTTTTTTTTTAGTCTCAGCAATGGATTCGGAAATGTCCCAATCAATGGATGTCATGTACTTGTCCCCTCAGTGTACTAGAACTGATTCAATCAAATTGTTGGAATTGATCTTTTCAATTAATTGTTCCTGATCTACACAAGGATTGTGTCAGATCTATTGAATGTTTTATTAGGACTAGTCTAATTAATATGATGGACCTAGTATAATGTATGATTTAAAGCTATGTGTATATGTATGTCATTGTCTTAAAAAGCCTTTTCTTAACCTGAGGATAACCTCTTATAAAAGACTCAAAGTAAATCAGTAGTTCAGGAATCTCTAAAGAAAAAAAAAAGGATATTTCGCAATACAAAATGTAAAAACCCAAGTGTTTCTCTATCACCCTATGTATCAATATCTCATTATGTCTGTTATTTCTTAGATTATCATTAGTCAATTGAGGCAAACAAGAAAAACATTTTTAAAATACTTTTTTAAGACAATACTTCCTTTATACAACCCATAGAATGATTTGTTTTCTCCTAATAACTCATGAATTTTAGATTTTTTTAAAAAGGAACATTTTTTCCCCTCCGATAGCACCCCCCCCCCTGCCCGAGCAAGAATTCATTCCAGTTAGGACTGAATAACATTCCAATAATATGCCTCTAGATCTAGTGCTAGAAGAAGATGCGCTAAATGTTCTTGAACATTAATTTATTAGTGCCCTCAGAGAATGGAATGGGTTGCTTGAATCAGCCAGAAAAACAAGCGACTTGGCAAGTTTAAGTCATTGATTGACATGCATGACTAGATTGACACATGAAATGCGTATGACGTAATTATCTCTTTTTTTTTTTTTTGAAGCAACGTCTGTAATATATAAGATAAGATAAGATAAGATAAGGATAAACTCTTTTTTGAATAATGTCTATATGCGGAAATACCCCAACACGTATAGTCCGTACAAGATATTCTTTCTATCTCTAGCCAAATTTTAATTTTTCTTAATTTTTTTTTAAGAACTATAACGGTCAAATTAGATATTTCTCAGTGTGGCCAACGAGCCAGTATTTTTTTGTTCCTAACGATCCACAGAACTTTTCTAATTTCTAGGAAAATCCTTAGAGCCATTGTCGTAAGTCACGTCCACCCACCCAGGTTTTCGGTTTTCGACGTTTCCACGAAGTTAGGAATTGAATAGAGGTATTGTAATCTAACAAAAATGAAGCGCCTCCAGCCTTAGATTTCCTAGTGCATGATTTAGTCTCGACGGACCAACATTAACATTAAGTAGGGGTCAAAAGTCAACCATAGTGTTGCTCAAATGTTTCTAGTAATTGTGCGTAGCAATAGGATCTGTAGGCCTGTGAGGATTTGTTGTGTGTGCTTAGCAATAGAATCTGTAGGTCTGGGAGGATGTGTTATGTGTGTTTAACAATACGATCTGAAGGCCTTGGAGAATGTGTTGTGTGCGCTTATCTTTAGGATCTCTAGGCCTGAGAGGATGTGTTATGTGTGCTTACTTATAGTATCTGTAGGCCTGAGAGGATGTGTTGTGTATGCTTAGCAATAGGATCTGTAGGTCTTGGAGAATGTGTTTTGTTTGTTTACCTATAGGATCTGTAGGTTTGGGATGATGAAGTATATGAATATGTTTAGACATACTGTGTAGAATATTTCTTATTTTATGGTTGTAGAACATTTGATATAATTAATGTACTGACACTATTTCAAAGGCACTATGTGACAAATTTCATTTTTGTTTGTATTTATTGATTTACTATATAGATGAATTATCTCCTGCATGTCCAGGTTGTATGGGTCAGTCCTCTGGAGACACTGATCAGTCTAGTAGATCGTAGAATCATCAACGATGACAGAATGAGTATTGAAAGGAACGTGCTGAAAGACTGGAATCTCCATATTCGGAACGTCAGTCTGTCGGATGCCGGCGTTTACAAATGTCAAATCAACACTATCCCAGTCGGGACAAAGAAGATCATACTGGAGGTTCAAGGTTAGAAGACGTTTCTAAAAATAGTCACAAAAGTTAAATAAGTATTGCTCTCAAAGTTGGCAGTCATAAATTGATTTAATCTTGTGAGGTTATTCTTTAGCAATGTTTGGTTTGACTATTGGAGATTTTCAAGTTCAACTAAAAATATCAAGGACGCTAAATTGACCCTCAATGATATCAATTAAATTAAAAAAAAAAAAAAGAAACCTTCCAAAATTCTTAGTGTATTGTATGAATGCACTAGCCTATAGTTTTATTAGTTTTGTAATGCACTATTGTATCCGGGTGTGAAATATATTTTTTAAGCCCGAAGATAGAAAGAAACTGAACCTGTATTCTAATTTGTAATAAACTTTCTCATAAATCTAGTTTTTCAATGCAATGCTATTCTTTTCCGATAAGTCTAATGTATAAAAGGAGATCAGGGCTATTAGTTGTAGCTAAACAACATCTCAATTAGTAACGCCATTTTCATCTTTCGAAATGATAGAAACAATGTACACAGTTTAGATCGAGGACTTTTTCTTTTTCTAGTTTAGTGACAAAATGATGAAACTAAATTTTAATATCTGAGAAGTTTTCGTTTGATCTTTACATCAGTTCTGCTTTCTTATCGCTGGTTAGTTGCCCATTAGTAAAATCACTAAATTTAGAAAGCCTTCAGGACAGAAGACTCAAAAGTAAAGTAGCAATTATACATAAAACACTGAACCATAATCTTCAAATACAAACACAAAATTTAATAAAATACTCTGAAAGACACAAAGATAGAGGCACATTCCTCGCCCTATATGCTAAAATTTAATAAAATACTCTGAAAGACACAAAGATAGAGGCACATTCCTCGCCCCGTATGCTAGGACAAATTTGTACAAATACTCCTTCTTCCCTAGTTCTATTAGAGCATGGAATGGGTTGCCTGAGCTAGCCAGGAAAACCAGTGACTCGGCAGAATTTAAGTCATTGGTTAATATGCATGACTAAATGCATGACGCGTAGGACGTAATCATCTTTTTTGAAGTAACGTCTGTATTATATAAGATAAGATGAGATTTGTTTTTAAATAAGTTTTAAGTGTTACCACTGTCACAGAGTGAAAGTCTAAAGCTTCCTCAATTACGAATGTACTTTGTGGTAGAAATGGAAGAGCTAGGGACATTGGGTTCTGTGCAAACACACACATGAGATCGTAGGGCTTTAAAATTAGCTTATCAACACTTACTTTAATTTGTACACCGGATACACCAAAAAAAGCTGGCTATTTATAGTTTTTCCGCCTTGTATGAAAATCTCAAATTCAAATATTTCACGAGATGTGGGATATTAAATAGATGGATTAATTGGCTATAGTGTCATGAGGTCACGTCTTATTTAAAAACTTATTTATCTTATTTTAAAACTTAGTTATCTTATTTTAAACAGTTGTCAGCGTTAAATGTGTATTGACGTAGTATTATAATATTACTCATGAGACTGGTTACTAGAATGCTGGGTTCGTGCTTCCTGGAGTCACACGTGACAAACATAGATATTACAGACTGACATATCTACTTTGGCAGACAAAATATAAAGTTTATTTGATGACAATAATAATGCTGCATTCCTTGGCAGTTTCATAATCTAATAAGAACCATTATCACATCCGCATAACAGCGGTATCACGTATATTCAACGTGTTAAATCCTCAGAATAGACTACAAGTAACGTCCGCATAGCCGCGGGTAGCAAATACTTCAATAATACAGAAAATTAACTACTAGAAATATATATACTGTCTCAAGTGACAACTGGCTTCGACTGTTCAAAAGATACTACTTAACTCAAAATTACTACTCTACTCTTTAAGTCACTACCGTCCAGACCGGACAAAAGAAACTACCTACTGCCCTGGACCAAAGGATACTGCTTAATTAAAGTCAATTTAGTCATCCTTACTTCCTGTTTCTACATCAGGAGTTTCACGTGTCTTTTCACCCTCTTAACCTGAGGTAAACATATAGCAGGTAATGTCAACCGAGACTGTGACAACAGAATGTAGTGATGAATTAGACAATCAGACATCAGTCAAACACAGACATGTCGAAATGTTGATTGTATGATCTGACTTGCACTGCAATATAATGCCAACTTTTTTTGTCTACCAGAACCTCCTCGAATCATCGATCATACATTCCCCATTGAAGTAGAGCGACCAGAGGGTGAGGCAGTAGATTTATTTTGTAATGCTACTGGTACACCCAAACCTGAAATCTCTTGGTACAGGATACACAAGAAAGCACAGTACCCTAGAGAACGTAAGTACACGATGCTTGGAAGTGGAATTTTAGTCAGTCTAATAGTACCCTAGAGAAGTGTTTCCCAAACTTGTTCCTTAACGGAACACTTCGCATATTTTGAATATTTACTTGAACACTTTGCTTATTTTTGAAGAGAGGTTTATTTCGTGGGTGGCCTACTAGATAATTATTCCAGTAGTCGGTGGGACACCTATTCAGGCCTCGCGGAACACTCAGGATTCTGCGGAACACAGTTTGGGAAACATTGCTTTTGAGAACATAAGTAACTAAAGTTTGATTGTCAGGTAGCTGTTTGGTCATTCTAATCTAACATGAATAACAACTGTTATATATTTTATGTACTAAGTAGTCGAGGACCTAAAACGTAACAACGAAATATTTATCTAAAACACATTCTAGTTCGTTTACAAGAATGAATCAAATACTATATTCAAATTATTTCGAATCGAAGCGATTTAATCGAAGTTCTGATCCCAACTAGTTGGCTGGCCAGTCAGTGCTCCATGGTGTGTTCCATGGTGTGGTCTCTTGACTCGCTAGACAGAAATTCTTTGACTTGTCCGTAGTGTACTTTATGTTTGCATCCCATTTGATTTTAATATTTCATAATTCTAAAGCTGGCAAGTGTAGACAACACTTAGTTGTTCATCGTCTGGACGTAAAGTTTCAAGTAACAGTCTCTATTTGATTTGATTCAGATTCGTTGTCCAAGTTATTAGCTGCAGATGAGAAATAATATCCTAGCAAAAGTTAGGTTCTCCCTTTCAGACCTTACGACCTAAAGGGCAGATAATGTAATGGTCATGTGTTTCTGTGGCCCACGTTTAACGAGGGTGTCATGTGGCCAGCACAACGACCAGCCACCTTTACTTTTCCATTACTAATGTCAGGTACCCATAAGGGCTGGGTGGACTCCAAGGCGCCCAAAGATTCCGAAATTAAAAATTCCAGTCTTCACCAGGATTCGAAACGGGGACACCCGGTTCAGAAGTCAAGCTCTTTATCGCTCAGCCACAGCCAAATGAGCTTTTCAAATTATTTCTATGTTTAGCAGCATTTCTTATACAAATATTTTCACCATGAGCGATTTGTAGTCTAGATCCAGTGGCATAATGTTCGGATCAATTCGTTATAAAATACCTCTTCAAAATAATACTCTCCTTTGATTTGAATGAATATACATTCAGACAGATGTAGCATTATATAGCCTTTATATATTCTTCGTATATCATAGATCTCATTGCTAGCTCAATCGGTAGGTACATTTTCTTCCTTGTCCTAAGCTATTATTTGTGCTCATTTACTCTTTACAAAGCTTCTATCAACTGACTCTGACTGTCTGTCTGGTAAAAAGTTTGAACTCTTTTTTTCTTTTACACCAATTCTCGAATCAAGTTGAAGTTTTACAAGATTATTTATTAGCGAAGACAAATTAACCAAGTAATCAACCAATTTTTCTACTAATTACTGTTAATTAATTATTTTCTTTGATACCAATAAGTTAAATTATTTTTTCAGTATTCCTAGTTGTGTGTAAATATGTAGGGTTTTGTACACGTTATTGTTCCCACACCCAGTCACGGATCAAGTTGAAACTTTAAACTTTAGACAAGACATGATTCAATTAATCAATTAAAAATATAACTAATTATTAAATTAAGTACTGGTAATTAATTATGTTTGTTTGATATCGAAAAGGGTGAAAACTTCTACTTTATGAGAGATATAGTTGTAAGTGTAGATAAACTTTGTTTTTATTTATTTATTTTATATTTTACTTGGTATATCATTTTAATTATGTCTCAATATACACGAAGTTAAAATGAAATATATTTACTTCGTTTAATTTTTGTATTTCGCTCATTGACAGACCGAGGCTGATTTGACAAAAACGATATATCCATTGAAATTAAGGATTCCTTGGATAATATTTAAATATTACCTTGATCTATCTTAAATGGTTTTCTTACAGAAGTTGGATCAGTTGGCGAGCTATTGCAAATTAAAAATATTTCCAAAAACTGTGCTGATTACTACGAGTGTGTGGCTGATAATGGCGTCAGTCCAAACGCAATACAGACTTTTAAAGTGACAGTAATATGTAAGTCAATCATTTAGTGTTACATTTGTATAAGTATATGCAAGTCAATCATTTAATGTTACATTTGTATAAGTATATGCAAGTCAATCATTTAATGTTACATTTATATAGGTATATGTAAGTCAGTCATTTAATGTTACATTTGTATAAGTATATGTAAGTCAGTCAATCATTTAGTGTTACATTTGTATAAATATATGTAAGTCAGTCAATTAGTGTTACATTTGTATAAGTATATGTAAGTCAGTCAATCATTTAGTGTTACATTTGTATAAATATATGTAAGTCAGTCAATTAGTGTTACATTTGTATAAGTATATGTAAGTCAGTCATTTAGTGTTACATTTGTATAAGTATATGTAAGTCAGTCAGTCATTTAGTGTTACATTTGTATAAGTATATGTAAGTCAGTCATTTAGTGTTACATTTGTATAAGTATATGTAAGTCAGTCATTTAGTGTTACATTTGTATAAGTATATGTAAGTCAGTCAGTCATTTAGTGTTACATTTGTATAAGTATATGTAAGTCAGTCATTTAGTGTTACATTTGTATAAGTATATGTAAGTCAGTCAGTCATTTAGTGTTACATTTGTATAAGTATATGTAAGTCAGTCAGTCATTTAGTGTTACATTTGTATAAGTATATGTAAGTCAGTCATTTAGTGTTACATTTGTATAAGTATATGTAAGTCAGTCATTTAGTGTTACATTTGTATAGGTATATGTAAGTCAGTCATTTAGTGTTATATTTCTATAGGTATATGTAAGTCAATCATTTAGTGTTACATTTGTATAGGTATATGTATGTCAGTCATTTAGTGTTACATTTGTATAAGTATATTTCAAGTGAAAATATTAGCTACGTTTTTCATTCTTTTTTTAGCGGACCCGTAAGGGAAAAAGCCGCTATTAGGTTTGTCCGTCTGTCCGTCTGTCACACTCAGATCTCGAAAACTAGAACAGATATGAAAAATATTATTTCACCATGCGATGCGTCTTGAAAAGTTTAGATGCAACGGCTACTTTTGGTTTTCTAAAAGCAAACCGTTTAGTTTATAAAATTAATTATGCAAGCGATTTTTTCATAAAATATAAAGTTACAATATGTTAACAAAGAAAGACATTTTTATGTATTTTCATGTATTAGAAATGTTCACAACAAATTTAAATATTAGTTAAAGGTGTTTTTTCTGACCAACTAGCTGCTAAAATTAAAAGAAAACATTTCTGTTTGTTTATAAAGGCTAAGAATGCACTTTGTATGTAAATACCACGCACATTTTTTTAAATGGACTTTTTATGCAGCGACTTTCGTGCAGTAGCGTGACAAAATTTTAAAAATAATAAGATTTTTTTTTGTTCTTTTAATGCCCCCATCAGAATTAAAGAGGCTTATTTTTGTGCGTTTTGTAGGTCGGTCGGTCTGTCCGTCATGTTTAAATAAAAAACAACTCTATAAGCTATCGAAAATCTGATTTACCCTTTAATGTTCCTCCCGTAACATCTCAATAGTTTTAAGTATCTATAATTGATTGTTCCGGATGTTTTTGTGCAAAACTAATCAATGCCAACGAATGTTTGTTTGCTCTTCTCGCCTATATTACATTTAATTTCCGTGCTTAAACGTTGCAAAAACACATTATCAATAATATGTTGTTCCGTTTTTTTTTTGTAAATAGCATATGCATGCTATATCAAAATCTCTATACTGACTGTAAAATTAACTGTAAAATGTTCCGGATATTGTTTTATAAAAAAGGAATTATGTGAAATGATTGTTCGAAATCACAGAATTGACTATTACACTTATATTCTTAAGTATAGTTTAATTATCGATATCAAATATCGATAATATGTTGTTCAGGATTTTAAAAAAAGAAATAATTTACTAGAAACGATTATTGAAAATGCAATCACTTTTTAGATTTATTTTACATTTTATTTTCTTGCTAAAACATAACAAAAGTTTTTTAATCGATAAAGGTTGTTCCGGATTTTGTTTTGAAAAGAAATCGACCTATATTACTTACATTTTCTTACAAATCGTCGCAAAAAATTTAGGAATTTTATATGAAAAATCTACTAACGCCAAATAACTGCTTGAAATTCCTCTTCTAATTAATAAAACAAATAATCTTCACATTCACGAAAAATGTTGTTCCGGATTTTTTATGAAAGATATTTTAACTCTATTTTTATGTAAAATCTCACTTCTCTCTTACAGTATATTTAATTTCCTAGCTAAAACGTTACAAAATCTAATTATCGTTAATATTATGTTCCGATTTTTAAGGAAAACAACTTCCAAACACCAAAGTATGGTATGAAAATCTCTCTACAAGGCTGTGGTACATCTAATTTTTATACAAGATCATCCCAAAAACTTAATTCACGGTATTACATTGATCTGGAATTCTCTTTTTCTCTTACTATTTATACAAACATCCGGAACAATCTTTTATATAGACATAAACCTTTTGTGTTCATACTTAAAACTATTGCGATGTTTCAAAACGAAAATTAAAGGTTAATCAAATTTTCAATAGCTTTTAGTTGTTTTTTATATTAACATGACAGACAAAACGCACAAAAAAAATGCGGCTTTAATCCTCTTTAAATAAATTCTATTTGAACTCCAATGTCGTTAAATATCTCGTGTTAATAAAGACATTTTTTTGTTACTAGCCCATTGTGACGTAATGGAATTTTTTTCTTTTGACGTCATATGAAAGGATTCTTTAAATGTAATGCTAAAAAAAACCTCGGTGCACAAATGTCTATGAACCCTCGAAAAATTGCTTGTATTGATGAAAGCATTTTTTAGTCTAACTAGGTCGTGTGACGTAGCGGATGTTTTATTTTTCCTTTGACGTCTTATGGAATGAATTCCTTAGATGAAATGCTAAAACAACTTGGTATAGTAATGTTTATTAAACCTCGTTATCTAACTCGTATTTGATATGCATGATAGATAGATTTAGATCTAATCTAGATTTTTTAAACTAGATCTAGTTTTTTTTACAGTATATCTCTATTTTTTAAATTAGATCTGGATTTATATTCTAATTAAAATCGTGTAGAGTCTAGATCTAGACTGATATAGACTAGATCAAGATATAGAATTTCAATTTCTAAACCTCTAAACTTCAAATGAAAATACCAATAGCTCTGTTGATGACTGTGCTGAGACATCGAAGTACAAGCACGATGTATCTGTTCTTTTCTTATTTTATTTTCAATTACAAATCAATGCTGAAAGATTATCGAAAATCGCTCGTCTGACATATTTACATATCCGGTAGATGCCATACCATAATGTGTAATATATCCCTTTATCTATAATAGGCTATTAGTTTGTAACCAGTTTGTTATTAAGTTAAGAGCAATGCCTGTTCGTGCGGTTAGAGTGCTGAACTGATTATCTCGACGGTCCCGGGTTGTTTGTTTGTTTGCTTTACATGTTTCGGATGTTCCTTCGGAGTCCTCCGTCGTCCAGCGAGAAATTAATTTGTTTTTAACTTAGAAGAAACATCCGAAACATGTACAAGAAAAAAACCCATTTCTTTTTAAAAAGGCAAATGAATCTTTGAAGCATTATTACTTTTGACCATCAAAATCAAATCACGTCTTGAGTATTTCTCGCGAATAGGCGGATCCGACAGGGATCCGACTCAGACGGAGGCCGCCTCTGAGTTTGTATGATAACACAAACTCTCTTTGTAATCTTGTTTTTCTTATGACTTGCTGTTTAGTAGGTTGTGGCTTGGTGTCACCTAACTTCTATATTTCCCCAAGCATCTATAGACCTCTGCTCGCTGATACTCAAGGCGGAGTCAAAACTAAGTCGTAGCTTGATCAATGAAGTCAACAATTTTTAATTCATCCACTACAATTTTTTAGACTATTCGAAATTTCATAAATTATATTAAATGCAACTGAATTTCTAACTAGATCATATCTGGGCTGTTTTGAAATACTACAGCTCGGTTATCAAAAAGAAATAAGACTGATGCCCGTGCTACGCTACGGTTTAAATAGTTAGTATATATGTTTATTTGGCCCGGAACCCTCTTGAATCCCTCAAAAAAACGGCCCGTATTACAACCTCCCCCAACACCAAGGCAATTTTCTAGCCCTCAAATACTGTCATTGTTTGTTTCTTTCATTCTACAAACGAAGGGTCCGCAACCCCCTATCATAAAGTATACACAAACACTTCAAATTTTCTGGATCATTCTTGTTCCAATGAGTTAGTCAGAAAAATAGACAGCAGTTTACTACCAGGCTGTGCATATGGGTGAAGTTTGTAGGATTAATCAATATTCATGATAATAAATAATACAAATTCATTCATACAACAGCTGAGCTCAAGTCTATCCTTTATTAATAATAGTTTTCATTTTTTCTAAACAATAAATATAAATTCAACACATATAGAAACTTTAAAACAAATGAAAAATGTATTTCTGGAAATAAATGAAATGTTTGTAAAGTCTTCAAAAGCCCAAATTGTCTCTAGAATAAACACATCAACAATTGAAGTTTCAGTTACCTAGCTTACACTAGACTTAATGGAGAGTGTCCCAGAGTGAGATTTGTAATGCATGAGCTGATTAGGTACATTGATTAAATGTCAGCGCCTCCGTGGTTAAACATTATGATCATTAGAGTTTTATAGTGCAAGCTGTTACTTGAACTTGTCAACAATTCAATGAATCTTTAGGAACAGAGAAAATGAATTGAATTAGACAACAGTTTCAATCAAGTCTCACTGTTTCAGTCAAATCTCACTGTTTAGTCAAGTCTCACTGTTTCAGTCAAGTCTAACTGTTTCATCAAGTCTCACTGTTTCAGTCAAGTCTCACTGTTTCAGTCAAGTCTCACTGTTTCAGTCAAGTCTCACTGTTTCAGTCAAGTCTTACTGTTTCAGTCAAGTCTCACTGTTTCAGTCAAGTCTCACTGTTTCAGTCAAGTCTCACTGTTTCAGTCAAGTCTCACTGTTTCAGTCAAGTCTCACTGTTTCTGGCAAGTTGTTTCTTCTGTCTTCACATTTTCATGTTGAAACATATTGATAACTAGTCAGACTCGACCTATATCTGAAGTCATCTGCATCTCCAAATCTGGCAGTTCTTCATACACTTTCTTTAGATCATTTTCAGGGGGGGGGGTGCAAATATTTGAGTTGTTCTAGATCAGGCTGGCGAGCCTTTTTCAGTCCGAGTGCCAATTAATTTCAATTTAAAAACAATGAAGATTGTTGCGTGCCCAGTAGGTCTACTAGTGACGCCGCTATATAAAAGAAGTGCTACAGCCAGTAAATCAACTGCATGTATAAAAACAGCTTACTAACAATATTACTTGTTCATTCAATTTTATTATCCTGACCTACAGATTTGAAGTCTTAGGGCAGGTCAATCAGTGCGACTTCTACTGTTGTGTGGTAGACGATAAAAGTTTGATATCTGGTGTATACCGTGTATTCTTCAAAGTTACACACGCCGCAATTAGTTCATAGGTAAAGCAACTTCTGGCATCTGATTTTATATAATTCATTGTAGAAAAAAAAGATTCGCATGAGTAAGTAGGCGAGAAAATTGACAGAATGGATGTTGCTACTTTTATCAGAGAATTGAAAGTTTTAGGCAGGTCATTCCAAACTTGAAGAATCTTATTTTCTGCTAATATCTGAGGTTCTAATGATCCATTTAACCGTTCACGTTCAATTAATTAAAGCCGTATTCGTAAGTCAATAAATTTCTGTCTCCAAATTGCGCTGGACTGAACAACAACTCAACAAGTTGCATTACAATGTCGTGTAATCCCATCCAAGAAAACATGGTCAAATCTAGAGTTTCAAAATCTACTGTATCTGGATATTTTATAAATTTGGAGGTGTACTCGAATTTTCGAAATTGTTCAAAACGCAGTGACAATTGTTCAGCAGTTGTGTCAATTATCTCTAAAAACAATATTTTCTAATAATCTTTGCCGGTAGGATCACGAACTTTTAAATCATCATAAAATTTTTTCAGTTTGTTAAATTATTTTAATTCTTCCTTCTCTGTGTCACGTTTGTAAATCTTCCACTTTTTCTCAAATGCTGTGAAGATGTCAAATGCCTGATCGATAGATTTTCCAAAAACCTTGCAACTTCGTATTAAGTTCATTTCAATGTAATGAAAAATCGGTAAAAAAAATTAGTCTGATAAGCCAGTCAACATTTGTCAATTCTTAGCAATTTTGTTTTGTTATCATCCATAAAGATTCAAATTTCATCAAGGCATTCCACAAACCGTTCCAGAACGTGACCTCGGCTTAGCCAACGTATGTTGTTGTACATTAATAAGCCAGAGTCACTGGACTGAACTTCATTTAGCTGCTGTTCAAATGTTCTCTTATTCAAAGCGCGGGCAGTAATGAAGTTTACGGTTTTTGTTACACATTTCATAATGTCTTTAAGTTCCTTTAAGCCGTTGTTTGAACATAAGGCTTGTTGGTGCACAATGCAGTGAAAAGTGATGAGTGGGTGTGTCCAACATGTCCTGTGAACAAAGTAACGAAACCTGCAACTTTCCCAGTCCTACTTGGAGCACCATCAGGTGTAACAGAAACTGTTGTAGTTGAGATCTACACCTTCATTTCTGAGTTCAGTCACAACAGTTGGACATATACCTGCACCTGTTGTCGTTTGGTAAAGTTGCTAATGTTATTAGTTCTGCGTGTATTTCATTTCCTTTGCTATATTTGGCAATGATGGCCAGTCTAGAGGACGATGTCACATCAGTACTTTCATCAAGGCATATAAAATAGGCTTGACATGCATTAATATCCTTTTTTACTTGTTCTTGAATATTAACGAGCAATGTCATAACTCTCGCTTTAACCGTGTTTCGGCTTATTGGCAAATCCTTTATTCTCTGAAGGACTTTATCCTTGTTTTGAAAGTCTTCAAACAAATAAGACGCACATTCTAACATTGCTGCCTTGATATAATCACCGTCACTTAAAGATTTCCCATGCTTAGCTTTAATTTTTGAAACTTCAAAACTTGCAGCCACTAAGTTAGAAGAACTTATAACAAAGTTTACAAAAGAACTGGATTGTGAAATCGCTTTTTTTTAACTCACGCGATATATGTTCTTTGTGCTCATCCTCGCTTTTGCCTAAAAGCTAGCTGTGATTTGACTCATAATGACGTTTTACTGATGATGTCCGACAAACAACACTTTCCAAACATATGGCACATAAGGCCTTGTTTTCTCTCTGAATCATTCCATGTCTTTCAGTCCACTACTCTTGAAAAGGTCTTCCACTTTCTTCTTCTTCATTAAGTTTTATTTTTTAATTTTTGAGAATGACATGTTATGGTAATTATTCTGATAAAATTTATTGATGGCAAAGCTAGCAATCGATGTAAGACCGACACGTTTTCAGTATCAACAAAATGGCGGAAGTTTAGGAGATCTCGTTCAAATACGAGATTTGTCTTGAAAAAAAATTATTATGCCCTATGCTCCCCAAATGATCCACTAGCGCTTCTTCCATATTATGTACAGTTCTTGGAAATAATTGAACGTTATTAATTATGGTAATTTGAGATATCCGTGATTTTTCAAAAAACAAATTTATTAATATCATTGTCGTCGCGTGCCACACAAAATCGTTTCGCGTGCCACCTTGGGCACGCGTGCCAAGGTTCACCAACCCTGTTCTAGATTGAAGGCAAGTAATACTACAGGTGAAATGTTCTAGATTGAAGGCAAGTAATACTACAGTTGAAATGTTCTAGATTGAAGGCAAGTAATACTACAGGTGAAATGTTCTAGATTGAAGGCAAGTAATACTACAGGTGAAATGTTCTAGATTGAAGGCAAGTAACACTACAGGTGAAATGTTCTAGATTGAAGGCAAGTAATACTACAGGTGAAATGTTTGTATTCTCTCGTTCTGCTCCAGTGAGAGAGTTAGGGATAGGTATACGTGTGAGCAGAGAGTGAATGAATCTTTCAGGGCCGTTAGATATGTAGATCTTTGTTGTATAGAATAGTCACATTCACGAGTAGGCACTCAGAGAGTGAACTCACCTTGACCCTTATTTACCAAGAAAGAATATTTAATTTTAAAAATCTAGAACTAAGTCCTGTAGCAGTACATTCTTTAGTAGAAATAAGAAAAAAAATAATGGTACATATGCTTAAGAATGGGTCCTGATTCACAGTAACAATTTGAGAAGCACTGGCTTCTAGATTACGTTGACTAGCATGTAGCTAATGGATGAATGGGAGACTGCAGTAAAAACCAAATTGTCTCATGTGGTATTCAGAATCTATAAAACTGGCCATCCTAAGTTTTATATTGCCACTTTGTCCGACGTTATTGTGGGGCGCAATGTGTTTAAAGCTGGCAAGCTAAGAGGCTATCT
Organism: Biomphalaria pfeifferi; assembly: GCA_030265305.1. NCBI lineage: Eukaryota > Metazoa > Mollusca > Gastropoda > Planorbidae > Biomphalaria > Biomphalaria pfeifferi. The sequence continues at coordinate 6,551,368 of JASAOG010000001.1, forward strand.
ATGACCACGAGTCCCTTGGGAGCCACCAACGCTGACCACTCAGAGATAAACGAGAAATGACCAGTCCGTCTGTCCACTATCTTGCGTGACATAAAGGTTATTATCAACAAAGTGAAGAAAAACACCAAGGCTCATCGATAAATCCGTCAATGCGTGCCCCGTGGTCAAGGAAGAGTGAGTTCCAGGGTTTTCATCAAATATTCATAGCGCGCTTTGGAGAGCCGTCCGTCCCAGGAGCGAGTGCTGGGTGACCGGTCGCACTCACAGCTAAACGTTAAGGGTAGTTAGCAGTGGACTTAAGGTCCTGAAGACCCGTTTCTCTCTTTCTCTTTCTCTCTCTCTCTTTCTCTCTTCATCTACCTCTCCTTCATTTCTCCTCCTGAAAGGACTAGCTGGTTTCTTTGTTGACATCATTCAGAGTTTGATCCTTCATTCTATATTCTCACCCCTTTGAAAGTAGATTTGTAATGCGACCTCAAGACCACTTGACAACTTTCTTTCGGATGCGTTGATTAGACAAGTAGTGTGTAAAGAGACCACTAGAAATGAGGTCATTTAAAGTGACCACAAATAATATGGTAATTTAAAGTGACCATAAAACAAATGGTTGAAATGTGAAATGACCATTTGACATGGGATTGTGTGCTGTATCCACTATATAGATGACTCTGTCAGATGACTCTATTACTCTGTCGAGTGACCTATAGACTCTACAGACCACCAGACATGTGGTTCATGTAGGCCTGGATAAAACTCAACTCACTTTTGCTGTCCAAACGGACAAAGTAAACTTGGTTTTTTATTCTAAAATAATCTGTGATGTAACATTTAAATTCAGGTCTACTCCAAGTAACATTTAAATTCAGGTCTACTCCAAGTAACATTTAAATTCAGGTCTACTTCAAGTAACATTTAAATTCAGGTCTACTTCAAGTAACATTTAAATTCAGGTCGACTTCAAGTAACATTTAAATTCAGGTCTACTTCAAGTAACATTTAAATTCAGGTTTATTCCAAGTAACATTTAAATTCAGGTCTACTTCAAGTAACATTTACATTCAGGTCTACTTCAAGTAACATTTAAATTCAGGTCTACTCCAAGTAACATTTAAATTCAGGTCTACTTCAAGTAACATTTACATTCAGGTCTACTACAATTAACATTTAAATTCAGGTCTATTCCAAGTAACATTTAAATTCAGGTCTACTTCAAGTAACATTTAAATTCAGGTCTACTCCAAGTAACATTTAAATTCAGGTCTACTCCAAGTAACATTTAAATTCAGGTCTACTACAATAAACATTTAAATTCAGGTCTACTTCAAGTAACATTTAAATTCAGGTCTACTCCAAGTAACATTTAAATTCAGGTCTACTCCAAGTAACATTTAAATTCAGGTCTACTCCAAGTAACATTTAAATTCAGGTCTACTTCAAGTAACATTTAAATTCAGGTCTACTCCAAGTAACATTTAAATTCAGGTCTACTCCAAGTAACATTTAAATTCAGGTCTACTACAATAAACATTTAAATTCAGGTCTACTCCAAGTAACATTTAAATTCAGGTCTACTCCAAGTAACATTTAAATTCAGGTCTACTCCAAGTAACATTTAAATTCAGGTCTACTTCAAGTAACATTTAAATTCACGTCTAAGTAACATTTACATTCAGGTCTACTCCAAATAACATTTAACTTCAGGTCTACTCCAAGTAACTGAAACATTTTGTCTTCAATATTTTATTACATTTCTTCTTCCAGCAGACACCTACAAAACTGTGACTTCAGATTTCAGCCCTCTGCTGCGCAGTTTTTGTTTGTCTTTTTTTCAGATCCACGATTGTTACATTATCTTTGGTTTTCTTCCAGATCCCCCGATAGTGACTTTGTCCAATGACAGATTGAATCAACACTTGGGTAAAGGCACGGCTCTGGAATGTTACGTAAATGCCTCACCCCATGGAGAAGTTCGCTGGATCCGTGCTGGACAGTAAGTGCTTCTTGTGCTACTTCAATTAGTTCCTTTCAGTCAATGACAGTTCGTCCAGTTCATTCGGTTTATGTTTTGCACAGAATTAGAATGGCATTTCATAAAGAAAAAAATATCACCATGCATACAAACACACTCGCAAGTTTATTTCTCTATGTTCGCGATTCTTTTTTCTTAAACTCAAACCGTAGTCTATGCCTTAAACTTGTGCTAGCTTTAGGTAGACATAAAACAAATGCTATAAGAGACATGGTTTAAGTTTGTACAATGTTAGAACTAGAAGAGATGAAGACATATTTTTGGACCAAAGTAATGCTGGCAGTCCAATTTCTTAAGTGAAGACAAGGAAGAAAAAAAAATCATCAAAGCCAAAATTTAAGGAACTAAACCTTACAAATTTAGCTATTTTTTGCTAAATACTGAAGGATTTTTTTCCCTTGCTGGTCTCAAACTAAATAAATAATTACCAGTAATTAATTAAGTAATTGGCTAAATATTGTTGTAACTCCGTGCCCGTGCCACACTGATGGTGCGCATGAGAGCACCATTTAACACAAGCAGGAGAAGACTTGTTGATACTAGGAAGAAGGACTGTTGTAGATCCGGCCTTGTTCCCAAGCTATTTATAGTGTTTGAATTTTTTTCTCTTTTTTAACTTCCAAATACTGGCGCATTTTTAACGACACCAGCCCTGAATGCGCTTATCTTATAATGCTATGAAACAGCCTGATTTCTTTCCATATCTCTCTCTCTGTCTGTCTTTCTCTCCTTCTCTCTCTGTCTCTCCTTCTCTCTGTCTCTCTCTCCTTCACTCTCTCTCTGTCTCTCTCGTTCTCTCCTTTTCTCTTTTTCTCTGTCTCTCCTTCTCTCTCTTTTTCTCTGTCTCTCCTTCTCTCTCTGTCTCTTTCTCCTTCTCTCTGTCTCTCCTTCTCTCTCTTTCTGTCTCTCCTCTCTCTCTCTGTCTCTCCTTCTCTCTCTCCCTGTCTGTCTCTGTATCACCTTCTCTGTCTCTCCTTCTCTCTCTGTCTCTTTCTCCTTCTCTCTCTCTCGGTCTCTCCTTCTCTCTGTCTCTCCTTCTCTCTCTCTGTCTCTCCTTCTCTCTCTGTCTCTCCTTCTCTCTCTGTCTCTCCTTCTCTCTCTCTGTCTCTCCTTCTCTCTATACATGTCTCCCTTCTCTCTCTCCTTCTCTCTATACATGTCTCTCCTTCTCTCAATACATGTCTCCCCTTCTCTCTCTCCTTCTCTCTATACATATCTCTCATTCTCTTTCTCCTTCTCTCTATACATGTCTGCCTTCTCTCTATACATGTCTCCCTTCTCTCTCTCCTTCTCTCTATATATGTCTCTCCTTCTTTCAATACATGTCTCCCCTTCTCTCTCTCCTTCTCTCTATACATATCTCTCCTTCTCTTTCTCCTTCTCTCTATACATATCTCTCCTTCTCTTTCTCCTTCTCTCTATACATGTCTTCCTTCTCTCTATACATGTCTTCCTTCTCTCTATACATGTCTTCCTTCTCTCTATACATGTCTTCCTTCTCTCTATACATGTCTGCCTTCTCTCTATACATGTATTCCTTCTCTCTATACATGTCTTCCTTCTCTCTATACATGTCTTCCTTCTCTCTATACATGTCTTCCTTCTCTCTATACATGTCTTCCTTCTCTCTATACATGTCTTCCTTCTCTCTATACATGTCTGCCTTCTCTCTCTCCTTCTCTCTATACATGTCTTCCTTCTCTCTATACATGTCTCCCTTCTCTCTCTCCTTCTCTCTATACATGTCTTCCTTCTCTGTATACATATAATATTCTCAACTAATATTCTCAACTAATATTCTCAACTAATATTCTCAACTAACATTCTCAACTAATATTCTCAACTGATATTCTCAACTAATATTCTCAACCAACATTCTCAACTAATATTCTCAACTAATATTCTCAACTAATATTCTCAACTGATATTCTCAACTAATATTCTCAACTGATATTCTCAACTAATATTCTCAACTAACATTCTCAATTAACATTCTCAACTAACATTCTCAACTAATATTCTCAACTAATATTCTCAACTAATATTCTCAACTGATATTCTCAACTAATATTCTCAACTGATATTCTCAACTAATATTCTCAACTTACATCCTCAATTAACATTCTCAATTAACATTCTCAACTAATATTCTCAACTAACATTCTCAATTAATATTCTCAACTAATATTCTCAACTAATATTCTCAACTAAAATTCTTAACTAACCTTCTCAGAAAAATATCCAGTGACCCAAATTATGAGGTCACTCTCTATGACGTCACAAACGAGCCTGAAACTCTTATTTTTGGTCTCAAAATTCTAAAACTTAACCCTCAAGACTACGGAGCTTACACCTGCGAAGCAACCAATACTCTAGGAACTAGCAGTGCAACCATGATGCTATATGGTAAGTCTAAACTTGTTGTTTTAGTACAGATGGTTTATCAGAAACAGTAATCAAGATCACTCGTTTTATGGTTTTATGTTACGAGTGATGCTCCAACAGATCTGTCGCCACCTCAAGTTGATGCCATACAGTCAAACACCTCAAGTTGATGCCATACAGTCAAACACCTCAAGTTGGTGCCATACAGTCAATCACCTCAAGTTGGTGCCATACAGTCAAACACCTCAAGTTGGTGCCATACAGTCAAACACCTCAAGTTGGTGCCATACAGTCAAACACCTCAAGTTGGTGCCATACAGTCAAACACCTCAAGTTGGTGCTATACAGTCAAACACCTCAAGTTGGTGCCATACAGTCAAACACCTCAAGTTGGTGCCATACAGTCAAACACCTCAAGTTGGTGCCATACAGTCAAACACCTCAAGTTGGTGCCATACAGTCAAACACCTCAAATTGGTGCCGTACAGTCAAACACCTCAAGTTGGTGCCGTACAGTCAAACACCTCAAGCTGGTGCCATACAGTCAAACACCTCAAGTTGGTGCCATACAGTCAAACACCTCAAGTTGGTGCCATACAGTCAAACACCTCAAGTTGGTGCCATACAGTCAAACACCTCAACTTGGTGCCATACAGTCAAACACCTCAGGTTGGTGCCATACAGTCAAACACCTCAAATTGGTGCCATACAATCAAACACCTCAAGTTGGTGCCATACAGTCAATCACCTCAAGTTGGTGCCACACAGTCAAATACCTCAAGTTGGTGCCACACAGTCAAACACCTCAAGTTGGTGCCATACAGTCAAACACCTCAAGTTGGTGCCATACAGTCAAACACCTCAAATTGGTGCCATACAGTCAAACACCTCAAGTTGGTGCCATACAGTCAAACACCTCAAGTTGGTGCCACACAGTCAAACACCTCAAGTTGGTGCCACACAGTCAAACACCTCAAGTTGGTGCCATACAGTCAAACACCTCAAGTTGGTGCCATTCAGTCAAACACCTCAATTGGTGCCATACAGTCAAACACCTCAAATTGGTGCCACACAGTCAAACACCTCAAGTTGGTGCCACACAGTCAAACACCTCAAGTTGGTGCCATACAGTCAAACACCTCAATTGGTGCTATACAGTCAAACACCTCAAATTGGTGCCATACAGTCAAACACCTCAAGTTGATGCCATACAGTCAAACACCTCAAGTTGGCGCCATACAGTCAAACACCTCAAGTTGGTGCCATACAGTCAAACACCTCAAATTGGTGCCATACAGTCAAACACCTCAAGTTGATGCCATACAGTCAAACACCTCAAGTTGGTGCCATACAGTCAAACACCTCAAGTTGGTGCCATACAGTCAAACGCCTCAAGTTGGTGCCATACAGTCAAACACCTCAAGTTGGTGCCGTACAGTCAAACACCTCAAGTTGGTGCCATACAGTCAAACACCTCAAGTTGGTGCCATACAGTCAAACACCCTGTTTTCATATTTAATGGAATTCAATTAACAAAACACATGTTTTTGAGAGTGAATACTTTTAACCTTCAACTATCCAGACTTTATAGTAGTTAATAAAGAGCAGGTACTTGAGAGCAGTCACTTGATAGTAGTTAATATAGTAGCAGGTACTTGAGAGCAGTCAATTGATAGTAGTTAATATAGTAGCAGGTACTTGAGAGCAGTCACTTGATAGAAGTAAATATAGTAGCAGGTACTTGAGAGCAGTCACTTTATAGTAGTTAATAAAGAGCAGGTACTTGAGAGCAGTCACTTGATAGAAGTTAATATAGTAGCAGGTACTTGAGAGCCGTCACTTAATAGTAGTTAATATAGAGCAGGTACTTGAGAGCAGTCACTTGATAGTAGTTAATATAGAGCAGGTACTTGATACAAGTTAATATAGAGCTAGTATTTGAGAAAGTAGTTACATGAGAGCACTCTATAAGCAAGTCCAGAGTTATATGTTAAACTAGGTAGTCACCATTTATCACTCTTTTAAACATATTTCCATGAAGAATTGTGACTTTTTATTCTGTGGAGTATTGTGTGTATATCATTTCTTTTTAGGTGATATCAAGATATTTCATATAATAAACTTATTATTATTTGCGTCTACCGTTGAGAATTGTTATTATTAAAGTTATGTTTTTACTGATACGCCGACACTAGATTTATAACGATATATAGCATGAACCCAATGTCACACCACATGGTCATCTAAAATAATCTGGAGATAAGATCATTTGTCATGCTCTTAAAGATTATTTGGATTTGCTCCAACAGATTCCTTATGATATGTGGTTATTCAAAAGATCACTGTTGGTGCTCGAAGATACATTTGGGGATATAAAATGTGAAAGTAATTATCCAACATTTGTGTATACATTTTATCATATCAGAGCCGCTGATGAGAATTTTACACATTAAAATGCTTAGATGAGGTTATATATATATATACTTTATGTGCTCTGTTCATTACTGAAGACTACATTTTATTTTGTGTAGAACTGTCCACTACCACACAAGCGCCGCCTACACCAGCCACCACAGTGTCCAACTACGACCACTTCAAGCCCTTTGCAAATACAAAAGCAGACCAAAACAGTGATACCTCTAAGGCAGGAGCTCTGTTGACAAGTCAGAAAGATAAAAGTACATTTTAAATAGATTACTATGTGTTTGTTACGTGCACCATAGTGGTTACGTAGGTCCCATATGTTATGTGCACTACAGATGTTACATAGGTCTTATATATTATGTGTACCATAGATGTTATATAAATCATATATGTTACATGCACCATAGATGTTACGTAGGTCCTATATGTTATGTGTACCATAGATGTTACATAGGTCCTATATGTTATGTGTACCATAGATGTTACATAGGTCCTATATGTTATGTGTACCATAGATGTTACATAGGTCCTATATGTTATGTGTACCATAGATGTTACGTAGGTCCTATTTGTTATGTGTACCATAGATGTTACATTGGTCCTATATGTTATGTGTACCATAGATGTTACATAGGTCCTATATGTTATGTGTACCATAGATGTTACATAGGTCCTATATGTTATGTGTACCATAGATGTTACGTAGGTCCTATTTGTTATGTGTACCATAGATGTTACATAGGTCCTATATGTTATGTGTACCATAGATGTTACATAGGTCCTTTTGTTAAGTGTGCCCTAGATGCTACATAGGTCCTGTATTAAGTGTGCCCTGTTTGTTACATACCTCCTATATGCTAGGTGTGCCTTGTTTGTTACGTAGGTCGTATATGTTAAGTGTGTCCTGTTTGTTACGTAGGTCGTATATGTTAAGTGTGTCCTGTTTGTTACGTAGGTCCTATATGTTAAGTGTGTCCTGTTTGTTACGTAGGTTGTATATGTTAAGTGTGCCCTATTTGTTACATACGTCCTATATGCTAAGTGTGCCCTGTTTGTTACGTGGGTCATATATATTAAGTGTGTCCTGTTTGTTACGTATGTCGTATATGTTAAGTGTGTCCTGTTTGTTACGTAGGTCGTATATGTTAAATGTGTTCTGTTTGTTACGTAGGTCCTATATGTTAAGTGTGCCCTGTTTGTTACGTAGGTCGTAGATGTTAAGTGTGCCCTGTTTGTTACGTAGGTCGTATATGTTAAGTGTGCCCTGTTTGTTAGCTATATGTTAAGTGTGTCCTGTTTGTTACGTAGGTATTCGATGTTACGTGAAATCTAAATGTAATGTGTGTCCTAGATTTTAAATGTTTCCTGGATGTTACATGTGATTTAGATGTTACGTGTCCTAGTTGTTACATGTGATCAAGATGTTACGTGTGTCCTAGATGTTACGTAGATCCTAGATGCTACGTGTGTCCTAGAATTTTAGTAAACTTCTAGATATTTATTTTAGCAAGTGACACAAACCTGAGATTTAATGGATCATATTTTCTTGTTGCTTTCAGAGACTGTTCACACAGGGAGAGGTGACAACTCCTCAAACAGCAGACATACCTGGTCATGGTGGTCAACGTGTTACATTCTAGCCATATATCATTTGGTCACAAGCTAATAACAAGCTCAATAGCTACACAGCAGTCATCTTTTATGTTATGTGTGATGTCCAGATGATACATCCTTCAAATAACACGTTCAGACATCTTCTTCAAATGACACGTTCAGATGACATGTTCATTTACAGTCACTCTTCAAATTCCAAACTTTTATGAACTTCTAAAATCTTAAAAGATATCAGTAATACTGAGCTATTTATAAAGCACGCTAAAAGATGTTCTGTATTTAGTACACTTGCTTGCTGATAATAAAATAAATATGTACACTTTTTTTCTTAAACATTAGTACCCTAAGCTACAATCTCAACTCCCCCCCACCCGCTCATTTAGTTTTGCTGAGTGATAGCATTACCTGAGAGCATCGACCAACAAAAGTCATTCCAAAATACTTTATACCTGTAGTGAACTTTCTTTTTGCTCATTGCTTGATGGATGAGATGAGAATGTTCTTTCATTTTAAACTTTACCACTGAAACATACAGATCATTTACTTTAATGAAACATACAGATCATTTACTTTAATGAAACATACAGATCATTTACTTTAATGAAACATACAGATCATTTACTTTAATGAAACATACAGATCATTTACTTTAAGTTGTACAGCCAGATTGAAACAAATACTTCTTGGAACTGGAAACGTTGTCTCTTAGAATGTCCGTTACATACAGAAGGTCATCCTAAACAGCCAGTAGACTAACACTGGTCTGGTACAGCTTTGTGTAAACTTTGTCAAAATATTACCTCCATTATATTTCAAGTAAATGAACAATATACTCTCCAACAGACAAAAGTATACCCCTGGATAGAACACCAGTATACTTTTCAAAACAGCAGTACAAGCTTAGACAGCACACCAGTATACTCTTCAAAAATAGAAGTATAATTATCAAAAACAGCAATTTAATCCTGGACAGCAAAACAGTATACTTGTCAAAACAACAGTACAAGCTTAGACAGTACACCAGTATACTCTTCAAAAATAGAAGTATAATTATCAAAAACAGCAATTTAATCCTGGACAGCAAACCAGTATACTTGTCAAAACAGCAGTACAAGCTTAGACAGCACACCAGTATACTTGTCAAAACAGCAGTACAAGCTTAGACAGCACACCAGTATACATGTCAAAACAGCAGTACAAGCTTAGACAGCACACCAGTATACTTGTCAAAACAGCAGTACAAGCTTAGACAGCACACCAGTATACTTGTCAAAACAGCAGTACAAGCTTAGACAGCACACCAGTATACATGTCAAAACAGCAGTACAAGCTTAGACAGCACACCAGTATACTTGTCAAAACAGCAGTACAAGCTTAGACAGCACACCAGTATACTTGTCAAAACAGCAGTACAAGCTTAGACAGCACACCAGTATACATGTCAAAACAGCAGTACAAGCTTAGACAGCACACCAGTATACTTGTCAAAACAGCAGTACAAGCTTAGACAGCACACCAGTATACTTGTCAAAACAGCAGTACAAGCTTAGACAGCACACCAGTATACTTGTCAAAACAGCAGTACAAGCTTAGACAGCACACCAGTATACATGTCAAAACAGCAGTACAAGCTTAGACGGCACACCAGTATACTTGTCAATATATAATCACACCAGATTTTTTTTTCTTGTTTTTTTTTTCATTTTGCTATTGATTCTTGCCGTCATGTTACTTTGAAAGCGTGTGGATTACTTGGCCACTTGGAACAAAACAAACTGTACTAGAGCTGTGATTGAAACTTACATTTTCATTCCTATAGATTTGATCCTACCGTATGAAATAAATCTGTGTCTGGTATGAAATAAATCTGTGTCTGGTATGAAATAAATCTGTGTCTGGTATGAAATAAATCTGTCATCAATATGTTATTAATAACTATTCACAAATATTTGCTCTTCAAGTCAAGTCTCTGGTTTGTTCGTGTTAGTTACCTAGTTACTAGACACTTCAATAGAAGGAAGAACTACTCAACGTAAAGAAACTTGAAGTATCCGCTGTAGACTATGACATTGATGCCTCATATAGTGTCTTGAAATGTCAGTTCAGTGGCGGCCCTAACGATTGCGAGGAATACAGATCGGAACAGGACAGGTGACACCCATCAGAGTGTGGACAGGTGACACCCATCAGAGTGTGGACAGGTGACACCCATCAGAGTGTGGACAGGTGACACCCATCAGACAGTTAAACCAAAGTGGGAAAAAGTTTTTTTGTTGTTTTGTTTTTGTAAAAAGCTGACATTTCTTTGAAACGATTGCTATCAACTAGATATCCGACAAGCTTCTGCAAGTTTATAAATAGTTACAGTTTTTATTTATTGGAAAATATTATTTTAGAAGTGTGTGATTGTCATGAGACTGACACCAATAGCTTACTGCACAGGTTAATACCAATACTAGAATGTTGAGACTGACACCAATAGCTTACTGCACAGGTTAATACCAATACTAGAATGTTGAGACTGACACCAATAGCTTACTGCACAGGTTAATACCAATACTAGAATGTTGAGACTGACACCAATAGCTTACTGCACAGGTTAATACCAATACTAGAATGTTGAGACTGACACCAATAGCTTACTGCACAGGTTAATACCAATACTAGAATGTTGATTTATGGTGACGATGTACAAATATTGGTAGGCTACAAACGATTCGATTTCATCTTGATGTCTAGTTCCAAGTCAGACAAAAGCTTTTGTTCCAAATGACTCAGATGGTTTAAGAGGGAAGTATTCCAAAGAAATGTCGCTACCGTCGAAGTTCGTCAACAGTTTAAAATAAAAAGGCCTGTCTTCGAGTGCGCAGGATTATTGAGGAATGCAGTATTTCCCGTGGACCCAGTATTTTAAGTTGTCAAGATAATGTCAGTGTTGAAACAAAATGTTTGCATTGACTACTAGATAGAAATAAAAACTTAGATTTCGATAGCATGAACTAAATGAAACAAAATCTACTTTTTTTTTAACATGTTGCCATTATATCTAGTAGTATTGAACTATATTATTATATATATCTTATATTACACAAACTATTATCTGAAATGCGTCCATGTCCATTTCATGTATTCACGTCAATGTCATCTACTATGTCTTACTGCACAGCCTAAATCATTGACTATTTCAAAGTGGCTGTCTTCAGTCTTGTCTGTAGAAAGAGTCTGTGGAGTGAGAGCTGAGTTCAATGACTTGTTTATCTCTTGTGTTCTCATTAGTGTGATGGCTTCATGTGTGCTGGAGACTGATCAGATTTAGTAAGAACTCTCCTTAGGTTGAAATCTAATTTAATATTTCTAATGATTCTGAGAGCTGGGAAATGGAGACACGTGTAAATGTTGTGTAGCACTGTTCTAAATGAATTGTGTAGCACTGTTCTAAATGAATTGTGTAGCACTGCTGTAAATGAATTGATCACTGAGACTTTCTTGTACATAATATGTTTGTATTTTCTATCTCACTTTGTTTCTCTCTTTCATTTGTTTGTAGATGACCATTTAAAAAAAAAACAACGTATTTGTCATGTTAGAATTCAAACGACGTCTATATTGAAATAAAGTCAAACAGTCACAAACTTGAATTGTTGTTTTGCTTGTTTGTAGGATCAGTTATGTCCAACTATTAGGTAGAAATGTAACAAACACTTTCAGTTGCCTGTAGAACGTGTGACGAGAGGCTTATTTATTTTAGTCTAGGGGAAATTTTATTAATTTTATCACGCTCACATATAAGATTTTGTACAGGCACACCGCAACTAACAGTAAGAACAGACCAATTTTATAAGTTTATAAATAAATATAATTTAATAAATGAAAGTTTACAAAAAAATAAGATTATCAAATAAAATTATAATTGAGAAATGAAATGAAGGTGTTAATGTCTATCCTAACTGCTCATCATGGATTGGTGAGTGGTTGGAAGAGAAGAGTGTTCCTAGGTCTGGCTACTTATTTTCTTAGCTGCTAGCCCGTGGGTCGTCTTCTGGCGGTCGTAGGACTGGCACTCAGAAGGATGAGTCATCCGGCTCTGTCTTTGGACGTCGGCTCGGGATATTCTCTATGCTGTAGGCAAGCTGGCTCTAGGGTGAGGCTGCTGCCTGTTTAGCAGTAGAGAGGGTTGGTGCTGCAGACTAAGTTGTAGTGCGGTGATTTCTCAGCTGTGGTCTCTAGCTCGTAGAGAGCCGTGCTAACTCAACACCAGTTTATCTTCTGCAGCGAAGGTTGCTCTAATCAGTCGGCATTAGGCAACAGCTATTGGTCAAGGACAGTTTGGGCCGGGTAATGGGCAGATGATACTGGGCAATATAGGGCACTGTGGACACTGGGCAATATGTTAAGGCCAAGGACAGTAGGCAATGCCTTCTTGCTAACAGGTATATAATTGGGGGGTATCTGGTGTCGTCTGCTCCGGATACAGCTTTGGGCGGAGATCTGGTAGTTATAGCAGTCGGGTGTAGCAACCAGGCCGGGTATAAGACAGACAATTAGGAACCTCCTAAAAGCATTGAGCAGGGATTCCCATATGCCCTGCAATCATTCAGATACAGACATTGGTATCAATCCCAATAAGGCATTTAAGACAATTATGTATAAAATCTTAAAGCACGCATATAACTCAACAAAAAGATACAAGTAAGATAACCACAAAAAATGTGTCATCATACAATGTAGGATGATACTAGTCAAGATTCATCCATTAAATTTGATTACGACGATAAGTAATCAGTTATAGTAAAATGGGGAATGAGCATAGTATACTAAAGGATAAGATGAAAATAAAATTCTAGGGATCGAGATACAATGATAAGGGTTTGAGATATAATTAATCAAAATTAAACTCATCCAAGGAACTATAAGTTCACAAGTGTGTGAGACATAATAATATGTATGAGGGATATAATAGAAATGTGAAATGATTAATTTCACATGGGCTCTGCAAGTTTAGAGCACTGTGATCTAAGTTCTTAGACAGTACTTAGATTCACGAAAGGTTATTGTTTACATCAATCACTAAGATACAGGAAAACCTCAAAAGTACACTTCCTAACAGGGGAGACTGTATGAATTCTAGAGGGCCTAACTTGGAATGCTTTGGTCTCTCTCTATATATAGATGGGACTTTTCGTTTAACGGGTGGGGAAGAAGGCTAGGTGATTTTCTCACATGTATCGATGTACCGGAGATGTCAGGTGTCAGGTCAGATTTATGGTCAATATTCGTTGCCTACCGTGAGAGTAAAGTCTTTAGCGAATATGTATCTGTCCAGCCCGAGTGCAACGCTATTCTTAGATCGGTGCGTATCCTGTGTGTTTGTGGGGGGGGGGGGGGGGGGAATAGGTGTGAAAAGTTATTAAGCCGCTGCGTGTAGCGCTGGTGCCACGGCTATTGTGTGCTGGTCATCTGTCCAGCGGTCAGAAATTAAAAGTTAGCCCTAGAGAGGCTAGTTAATGTTTTACGTCGAGATTCGTCCCGTGAGAAGCAGTGAGAGGGGAGATAAATCCTATAAGAATTTAGTTATGGGTGGACAAGAAAATAATTGTTTTAAGTTAAAAATAAAAGTTTCCCACGATTTGCTGGGAAAAACTCGAAATTTTGCATGCAAGTTACGTATCGTCACAGAATGTACACAAAATGATTCTATTTATACAAACTAATTTGGAATGTCTCTCTGTTATAAACAAGACTTGCCCTCTTGCCACAAACTTGTTTCCTAGTTTACAAGATGTTTAAAAATGACCAGAGGTGTGATGTTGTCTGGTCACGTGGTATGCGCTTCGGACTTTCATCATGATGCTCCCTAGGTCAAATCCTGTTCATTATTTCCTTCTCTAAAGGAAAAGTGGACAACAAAAACATCGACGATCATTTAAATGTCGAATATCTAATAGAGCTCACGGAATTTCTACAATCGTTGAAAATCAGTCAAAGATAGATCGAAACTTTTAAAACCTTGACAACCCTCAGTCCCCCCCCCCCCCCCCACAGTTAGTAAACTAACAAAACATTTGTGTGTGCAGTATAAATAGAAGAGATGAATGGCCTTGACCTAAAGGAAGTGAACATACAAGTCTCCTCCTCCATGAGAACATCTTTACTCAACTCTCACTTGATGGACCAAAAGACATTACAGATCATTTCTGAGCACCATTAGCACTGCAAAATGAAATGTTCTAAACTCTTCTTTTGTTGAACAAAATAATTTCAATAGAGACTAGAAACTTGTTTTTATTGTTTGTATTTGATTTGATACGAACTTGAACTTCCACACGTTGAGATAGTGTTACAATTATAGCTCAGTTCTTTGCCTCATAGTTGGCAGCTGTCCTCCTTTAACATGAACTCGTTCATCATGAACAGCCCCCCCCCCCCTTTTTTTTTTCTTCATCAAACTTTTTATTTCTGTAGCACATTTCGTGTATTGGATTGATTGTAGAAAGTCAAGCAGATGTTGAAGATTGTAGAAAGTCAAGCAGATGTTGAAGATTGTAGAAAGTCAAGCAGATGTTGAAGATTGTAGAAAGTCAAGCAGATGTTGAAGATTGTAGAAAGTCAAGCAGATGTTGAAGATTGTAGAAAGTCAAGCAGATGTTGAAGATTGAAACGTAGAACAACATGAGACCAAATGGAGTCATTGGGCACTTATCTCACTATGATTTGAGCGTCTTTAGCTCTACACGTAATAGATCAAAGGACAGACATAGAACATAAAAACCATGAAGAAATTTAAAATTTAAACATGAATCATTTTATTCGGCTAAAAAGAAAACTTCGCTGATGACGTAGATGGCCTAGCAGGGACAGAAGAACTAGATGACTTGATGATGCGCATTGACAAGACTTCCGCAGAATATGGTATTCAAATAAATGGCGAAAAAAACTCAAATTATGACCCATAGCCAACAGGGTTTTAAAAGAAGCATCAGCATTGAAGGTGAAAAGCTGACAAGTGTTAGTAGTTTTAATTACCTCGCAGCTATCGTCTCAGAGGAGAGAACGAAACCCGAACCATTGGCCCGAATGGCACAGCAGCACTTATGAGCAACACTTAAAACAATCTAGAAAAACAAAGGCATAGCCCTCGACACCAAAGTCAGACTGATGCGCTCCCTGGTCATGGCAACATTCTTATATGCTTGCCAGTCTTGCACGCCGACTGCAAAGCTAGAGAGGAAGATCCTAGCACGGGGATTGAGATGTTACAGAATGATCCTAGCACGGGGATTGAGATGTTACAGATGGATCCTAGCACGGGGATTGAGATGTTACAGAAGGATCCTAGCACGGGGATTGAGATGTTACAGATGGATCCTAGCACGGGGATTGAGATGTTACAGATGGATCCTAGCACGGGGATTGAGATGTTACAGAAGGATCCTAGGTATTACTTTTAAAGACCGCATCACAAACGAAAAGATTAGAGACAAGATTACTACAGTGATCGGACCCCATGATGACCAACTAATGACTGTAAAAACCGCAAACTAAAACTCTATGGCCATATTACAGGGTCTTCGGGACTTGCAAAGACCTTCCTTCAGGAAACTGTACCAGGAAAAAGAAGACAGAAGCAGACAGAAAAGCGATGGAAAGACTACATAAATGAATGGACTGGCCTGTCATTGAAAGAGAACCCTGTTCCAAGGCAAAAGAGAGAAGAATGGGGAAGGATGGTTGACAAATCTTGTGTGGTGCCCCAACGGTCCAACAGACAAAGGAATAGATGAAGGTGAGGTGGGGATGAAAAGGAAAACTAAACTATTTGCTTAGTTGTGAAAATTATTGTGATCAACATTAGGATACTCTCCCCCCCCCCCCCCCCCAAAAATGCTTATCCAGAGACACGCCTCAGACACATGCTCACACATACACATTTATTTGTAAAAATTAAATCTTGATAGTGTTATTGGTTAACGTTGTGACAATACTATTTATTTTGTCTTAACATTGTGACAATACTATTTATTTTGTCTTAACATTGTGACAATACTATTTATTTTGTCTTAACATTGTGACAGTGCTATGTTAACATTGTGACAGTGCTATGTTAACATTGTGACAGTGCTATGTTAACATTGTGACAGTGCTATGTTAACATTGTGACAGTGCTATGTTAACATTGTGACAGTGCTATGTTAACATTGTGACAGTGCTATGTTTACATTGTGACAGTGCTATGTTAACATTGTGACAGTGCTATGTTAACATTGTGAAAGTGCTATGTTAACATTGTGACAGTGCTATGTTAACATTGTGACAGTGCTATATGCTTTGTGAGGTCAAGGATAAAGTGTGGGCTGAGAAGAAATTAAATTCTACAAAACTCATACCTCCATTAACTGTCCCACACTTTCTTTAGAGTTAGGTGCTGTGCCAAACCAACAGATCACAAAATGACATTGGAATGACATATGTGAAATGATTCTGTAACATCTGGGGTTTGAAGTTTCGGAATAGGCAAACATAAACCAAAAACTCCGAAGTTTGATTTATGATACTGTGATAGCGTCAAGAATCGAACTTGGACATTATGTTGGCTAAATAGTGTACAGTCTTAATAGATTACTCGTCCTCGTCTATGTTACAGTCCACTCACACTAAACCCAGGCAAAATATTCCCTCACTAGAATATGTCAAGTAATGTTAGGCATACGCTAGTGGAACCAATCTTTCTATTCATTTCACCACACTTTCTTACACTGGACCATTATCTCCCTTTAGTTTGCTATTCTTCACCAGTTACGTCCCATTTCTCCTTGGCAAGGCGTTGCACTTAGACAATTCAGTCACCATTGTTTAAAATTTAAACTTTAAAAGTCGTGGCGTCACTTTGAATTGATTCATGAATTAAATCGCTGCTATTAAAAGCAGGCACAAAAAAGGTTTAGTATTTCTGGAATGAGCTGATTATGTGAATCCCAAAGGGAGTGAATCACAAATGCTTTAGTGCTAGGAAGAAACACTTAACTAATTTTGAATTGTTTTCTTTTTTTTATTTTTTTTTTGGGGGGGGGGGGGGGGGGGGGGGGCTCCGTTTTACTGAAACGGATCACCGACTTCTGTCGTGTCCCCTCAACTAAAAGGTAGTTCTAATAGAAATTAAACAAAGTGTTGGCAATCTAAACGTAGCTTCAGCATAGGAGACAAACTGAAGGACTTTGGATAATTTACAAACCCCTTCCTTGCACATCCATATATGTACTACACTCTTCTTTGGACGTCACATGGGGAGAGGGTAGGGTTCGGTGCTTATTTCTAGCTGCTCTTTATTTTTTTTTTCCGTATTTCGATTTCATATTTCTAGCATATGTTCTAGTGCTTCTAGTGCAAGTGATTATAACTCAATACAAGAAATAAAGAGGAAATATAAGTGACATTGAGTAAATACTAAGCATTTAAAAAGTACAATCAGTCTTCCAAACGATGGAATGAAAGAACCAAGTATGTCGACACTTCTGACCAGTTAAGTCCCAATGCTGTAACGAAATATTTTTTTTGGAAACAGCGTCTGCTAGCCAAATATGTTGGCACTGACTTATTCTGCTGGACTCAAGTGAAATCAGCGGCCTTGATTTTGTTACACAATATTTTTTGGACCACCAAACTTCACGAGGACACAATTAAGGCATAAATATTGTTTTTATCTCTTCTAATGGAACAACTTTACAAACAAATAACTGGGAGGAACATATTTTGTAATGTTTTACAATTATGTAGTTGTTCCTAAGATAAGAAAATATTTGTTTACCACATCACAAAGTGTTCAAACTTGTATGTTAGAATCAATCCTCAGTAGTAGACGCCATGAGAGAAACTAGACTTCCACCACTGTCAGAAGATATAGGTCATTAACATTTAACTAGGTTTGAAATAAATTGCTCAATTTTATTTTTCCGCTGATTTTGTTTTTCTATTTTATGTGGGCCACCGAATTCATTCCGCGTAGGGCCTCTAATTATCTAAGGCCGACCCTGGTTGAATAGATTTATAGTAATAAGATATAATTAGTGTCATCAATAAAGTAAGTTATGATTGTTGAATAGAATAAAGTCAATGCAAAGAGAAAAGTGATCTGTTTATTATACAATGTCTGCGGTACTTATCAGCCTAATAAATGGCTAGACTTTGAGTCCTAGCACGATCAAGCCCCCCATGTGTTGACGCCAGACTTTGCGGGCTGCTAATTGGCTTTGCCTCTGTTTCTCTTACGATGAATGGGCGGAAAACAGTGGCAGACGTTGATGAATCATGGGACAGTTTAGGATCCAATTGAGCTCTAAGCAGGCAGAGGTAGGCAAGATGGCGGTTCTTAACCAACCTCAACACGTGTCTTAAGGGAGTCCCTCAAGAAATCAATAACAGTAGGAAATAATGTCTTGAAACATTGGACGTTAGAATATTGAGTGCATATCAAGATGTTCAACGCCTTAAAGTGACTAAGGTAGCAGGATAATGCACTGTAGATACTCAGAATATGTAGTTGTTTTTTGTTTTGTTTTAAATACAGGAAATAGTGCTTGGCTCAAAGCGCTCCCTCAGACCCCCTGGCTGGTTAGGAAGCGGTGTCTACAGTCTTTCGCTAACTCCAGGAAGAACATATTCTAGGGTACAATA
This sequence comes from Biomphalaria pfeifferi, assembly GCA_030265305.1. Taxonomy (NCBI): domain Eukaryota; kingdom Metazoa; phylum Mollusca; class Gastropoda; family Planorbidae; genus Biomphalaria; species Biomphalaria pfeifferi. The sequence goes on from JASAOG010000001.1 coordinate 6,570,488, forward strand.
AATGTTTACCGAAAGAATGAAGGGTCAGAATGTAATGAAGATATATTACGTTTACACACACACACATTATTATTATAAGATCTAGACTGCATTTATTCGTAGTATCAAAGTTGTTCTGCAATTATTTCAAATTTACCTTGACGCGGGGTTGAGGACGAGTTAGATCGAGATCTGTTTGTCATAGTTAAAACCTGTAGAATTATTTTTTTTTTAAATGCTTTGATAGAATCTTCTAGCTAGGGGACATTTCATGACAGAAGAGTTCCCATGATTCAGGGAAAATTACAAATTTGTTTCACTTCGTCTGCTTTGCCAGATTTTTCGGTGAGTCCCAGCTTCTAATTTGAGAGTGTTCATAAAGCGATCTGTCATTGTGCCGAGATGGCTACGTCGGCAGCATTAGCAGTGTAATGCGAAGCCTGTGAAATTCATTTTATTTCAGTCTTGACAACTTTCTTACAAACAGATGAGTGCTTCCACTGAAATAATTTCAAGATACAAATCTTTTCAATTGAAATAATGGAAATTGATGGATATATAAGGATTATTTTTTAACTGTGCTATAAAGAAAGGGAGATAGTCCAGCCAACAGTTGCTTCCCATTACAAAACGCGAACTAACAGTAGGAAAGCCAACTGAAAGATGTAGCGGGTGCTGTCGCTAGGTGTGCATAAGAACAGAGGAAGTTATGGACCTTTGTTCTAGTGCGATTCTTTCGCTTGTTTAATCAATCAATATTTTTTGTCCTTAGTCTCTTCAGTTCCTGAAATCTTATTGTCTGATGTTGCAGACTCTCAGAATAGGAATTCAGAATTTGAAAGTTTCATATACATAATACCCGGATACGTCTAAAAAGAAATTGTCAACATGGGATAATTTGCCCCTTCCGGGATACATTTGTTTATTTTATTGCATTTTCATTTGTTGATGTAGCCTACGTGGAAATCTAAAGTTAAAGAGAAACTTGCTAATAAGTTATTCACCATTTCTTCCAGATACGTAGATGTAGGCAAAGTTATAAATAGCTTTTTGGAATATTTAGAGTACAAGACTCGAAGTATATTGGCTTATAATCTGAATTTGTCCCCTTTATAGGCCATTGTCTCAGTGAACATAAACCTGAAAAAAAAATAGGACGACAGTATAAAAACAATAGATAACTCTACAATCCTGCATGTTCATAAACTCTCCACTAGTAGAGTGGTTAAGGTGTTGGCTTGAAATGCCTGAGAAGGCTTGAGCCATGAATTCGAATCTAGGTCGCTCCCCGTTTCTTATATTTTTATAAATGCTTGTTAATTGTTAAGCCCGAGTCTCTTGATCAATTACACATTTAATGACATGATTGATCTAAACTAATTGATACAATTACGCTTAATATAAATTATTTTTTTAAAGCATTTAAAAAAATATTTTCTTGTTAGAAATATGACTCTATCGTTGTCATTTTTAAACTTTGGTAGAGGCTTTTTATTTTAGAATGAAATATATAATAATTACATTTCAAGCATCCAAATTAGTTTTAAACTAAAAGTGACTTCTGAAAAGGGAACTAGTGAAGAACGTAATTCAAACCACAAAAAGTAGAGCCAGAATTTACTGGCTACAAAGTATCTTCACTAGCACAATAAACAACTTGACTGTAGCACATAAGTTCCGGGTTATTGCTTCAAGAAAAAGACGGTCGACTCCAACAAATCAAAATCTCAACTTTCCCCTGAGTCAGCTTTGACGGTGGGCTATGCCAGCCAATTACAGAGAGTCAATTGAACCAGTAAATCTTCCAGTCGTTTTGTGTCTCCCCCTACAGTTTGCTTTCAGTCGCGTCATAAGAAAGAGCAGATATGATTTAACAGGAACAGAGAGTTTACAATACATTAAGTATTCCACCAAACTAGTTACAAAAGGTCTGTATTTGTCTTGTGTCTAGATTAAAAACAATGTGAAACAATTTTGTACTAGAGTTTCCATCACAAAAACAAAATCTCTTTGAGCCTTATTTAAATGTCAGGGAGAGGGAAAATAACTATGCAGACTATGTGTACACTGTGGTCCTTTGAAATGTTACTTCTAACAAGATAACAAAGTGATTTGTTATTTTCACATAAACTCTAAAGGGACCCCTCTGGGTCTATTTGTGTGTGTGTATGTGCGTTGTTGTTTCTTAGACAATTCAGGCTAAAGAGCAGGTTTTAATGCTTTTGATAACGAAAAAGTATTAGGGCGATATTAAAATACAATCTCGCTTTTCGTTTAGGACGGGTTAGGGACGGGTTGTCACTAGTGACCTATTTGCTTTAAGACCTTTCGGTGCAATCCAGCTTGCCACTAAAGCAGAGAACGCTATACATATGCTAAACAAAAGGTCCAGCGGAATCTGAGACTCATGAAGGAGTTGTGGTTTAGCAAAAGGCGGAAGAAATCTAGTCATACGCAGACAATAAAAACGAAAAAAAAAATGTTTTCAATTCAATCAACGCTTTTTACAGTTCACAGCAAAATGACTCATTTCCCATATTCAGTCCTTCTTACAGACAAGGAAGAAATACTTGTTTGATGGGCTGAACACTTCAGTAACTCCTCAACTGCCTCAACCATTAGCGCCGAATCCATTGCACTCATGGAACTGCACCAATAAACCATTCATTCGCTGACCCTTCCCGGCTTAATGAAGTAGGAACTAAAATATCCACCTTCTCAACTGGTAAGGCACCGGGATTAGACTCAATCCCTGATGAAATATACTCACATGACAATTCAGAGCTGACAGCTAAATCAACAGAAATCTTCCAGACAATGTGGTAACAAAAGAAACTACCCCAAGAGTTCAAAGATGCCTCCATTATTCATCTCTACAAGAGAAAAGGAAATAGATATGAAGCTGAGCCCAAAATTTTTGCAGGCGCTGTCGAAAATGGGCAGGCTCTTTGAATGTCCTCGTCGTATATGGCATTCAAAGCACAGTTGCCTGCGAATAGCACATCTCTGATGCAGTCATATTTTAATTTGGTCTTCGAGCATTACAGACTTGCATCAGTGCGATATCGTATGCCAACTCCAACGTGAAAGGCATCTTTCAGCATAGCGGTGAACATTAACCCGAATAGCGTTGGAGCCAGCCCACATCCCTTCTTTACGCCATTTGAGACACAAAAAGGCTTAGAGCAGTCTCCGTTGTCTTATAGTTAGTGTTAGTAAGTTAGTAAGTGTATGTGTCGGGGGCGCATTATGATCTTTAAAATGAGGCCCGTTTATTCAAACTAAAAAAAAAAAAAGACAAAAAAGGAGGAAAGAGAGAGCGGGACGCTGTAAGAGCGACACCAAGTCACGGACTAAACAAGTCTGTTAGGTGGATCGTTAAAGTCTGACCCGTTTATTCAAATTAAAAGGGAGTTGCGTCCTTAATAAACAATATAAAGCCTAGGTACGAATCCGGTCAAAATAAACAATAAATTGCATAGGAACAAGTCAACGGGCGTAGCCGGTGCTTATTGCTAGCTTGTAATAGATCTAGACCAACAACAACAAATCTTTGCGATTGATAATAATTATAATAATAATAATAATCTTTATTATCCATAAGGAAATGTGTCTTACAATTTGTGCATTCTAAATGTACATTCACGCCAGACTCACTCATAATTTACATGCGAAAAGTTTATCTCATCATCATCATCATCATCAAACTCCATTAGAGTGAGGGCTTGAGAGGCTCAAATCCTCTCTTGCAAAAGCCCTGGACAGAAACCCTGCTGTCTTGCGTAGTGCATAAATGTCGCCATACAGGTCGAGAATTTTGGGTTTCCCAGACCTGTCGAGACGGAGTTCAGCAAGTCTGGGGCAGTCAAACAGAATATGAGGCACGGTTTCCTCTTCTTCCCGCAGCGGGGGCACCGTGAATCAAAATTTGGCCATAGCCGCGAGAAATATGAGCACTATGCTTTAATAGCTTGCTCAGGCCTGGACAGCTTCCACCACGGGGAAGTGCGGTCAGGGCGCCTCATGCGCTCCCAGACTCCACGGGCTTTTTGGGGCTTGTCCCAGCATTCAAACCACTTTTCCATTTCTGTTTTTTGTATTATAGCCAGGGCTTGATGAAAGCTTACAGCATCATCAGTGGGTGGAATTTGCCCTCCCTGGTGGGCCAAAGAGTCTGCAATTGTGTTGCCAGTCACACCTATGTGACTCGGTACCTACTGCATAATTACAGGTGTGGCATAGCGTTGTTTAATGTTATGTGAAGCCATGATGACAGTGTTGATATTGGGGGGCCATGGTCCGGGGCATTGCAAAGCCTGTAGTACAGATTTTGAGTCAGTGACCACAACAATCTGTGTTGCCCTCAAATGTCCCTCGCCGAGTTGAGAGTCAATGACTTTTAAGGCTTCACAGACTGCCATGGTCTCCGCATCAAAACTGCAAACACTACCACATGGTCCAAAGATTTTGACTGTGTAAGAGCCAAGAAAGTCGATGTAGGCTCCATAGCCTGCTCTTCCAGAATCTATTGATGCCGACCCATCAGTGTATGCAAAAATAGCACTGGGCTTGAAAGTATTAATGGTCTCCAGAGCTAGGATTTGAAGGTCGTTAGATGAACGGCTTTGCTTAGTGGCATTAGGGTCTTCTAATTTCAAGCGTATGTCTGATGTCGTTGGGCGACACTAAGGCAGAAGGGGATGAAAGCGTTGAATGTTTTGTCGGTTGGTGGAGAGGCCAGCTTCATCAGATAGTCTAGTGGCATGATGCATAAAAGACTGCATCTGGATACGTCTTCTGCATCTCCAACCATCCACTAGTTTTCTAGCTGGGAGGTATTCATCCAGCCTTTTATACCGCTTATAGCAGGTCAGTACTGACCTTTCCCTCCTAAGGTTTAGTGGACCTATATTAGCCATTATTTCAGCCTCATTTACTGGACTTGTCCTAAAGATTCCACAGACAAATCTTAGTGCTTGGGACTGTATTTTTTCAAGTTGTTCAAGAGCAGTCCTAGAGCCATAAATTTGCACAGATAGGCTGTAGTCTTTCTGTGATCGGACTGCTCCTAAATACAGTGATCGGAGCATGTCTGCTCGGGTTCCCCACTTCGTGGATGCCAGCTTTCGCACAATGCAAAGTTTCCCTGAGGCCTTTCTTACAACATCCTGGATGTGCTCACACATTTTTAGTTTGCGATCTAAAGTTACACCAAGGTACTTGGGTAGCTTTTCCATGCTGAGAGCCACTCCGTTGAGGGAGAGCTGGAAAGGTTGCCTGAGAATGCCAGTCCCGAGCGTAAACAGAGAATAGACCGTCTTGGAGGTGTTTATTTCTAGCCTCCATTTTTGTGTGTATGAGCAGAGCGTATGGAGATCTTCTTGCAACACTTTTTGTAAAGAGGTTGCACTTCTTCCGGATTTCCAAAGGATAATATCATCAGCATATAGCAGCTTTTGGCATTTTAGCTGAACCGGTAGGTCATTTATGAAGGCCGTGAAAAGGGCGCATGACAGGACGGAGCCCTGGGGGAGGCCGTGCTCGTTGGTCATTTCCCCTGAGACTTCTCCGTACATCCTTGTTCTTATTGTACGCTCTTGTAGGAAGTCTCTAATCCAGTAACATCCCCGCACCCCCACGGCTCTTATCTTATGAAGCAAACCAGGCCGCCATACTTTATCATATGCCTGTTTTAAGTCAATGAAGACTGCGTATGTGCTTTCGTTCCTTTGGAATCCATCTGATACGCTCTGCACAAAGATGTTGACTTGGTCTATAGCGGACATTCCAGCCCTGAAACCAGCCTGTTCTGGAGCCATAAGACGGGCACTCTCAATGTACCAAACCAGACGCTCATTTACCATTTTTTCAGCCATCTTTCCCACACAAGATGTGAGTGAGATAGGCCTGTAGCCCTCAGCAGTGGAAGCATCTTTTCCCTTTTTTGGTATAGGAATAATGGTGGCACGTTTCCAGGCCCTGGGCAGATGACAATCTGCCCAGGTTCTATTTACGAATGCCAAGAGCACGGCCCTTCCTTTCCCCCCTACATGCTTAAGCATTTCGGGGGTGATACCATCCGGCCCGGGAGCCCTTTTAAGCTGGCATTTCTTTATGGCAGCATTAAGCTCGCCTATCGAGAAGGGGGAGTTCATCGTTCCCTCAGCACTTTCGGTCTGTGGTTCCTTTCGGTCTTTTTTGTTCATCAGCTTTGCGAGCTTTATCAATGGCTTTGGACATTGGAGACTTCTTGGCAGCCTTGTTGATCTTAGCAAAATATTTGTTCAACAAGGTGGCAATTTTCTTCTTTGATGAAATGGTTACCCCACTGGGTGAAGATAATAGGGTTGCTGTTTTCGTACGCCCAGCATTTTCGAGATTTCTCAGAAGACTCCAAGCCTTAGAGCTATCCCTTAGGTTTAACCTTGCACAGGTGTTGGTCCAACGTTCTCGTTTTTCCCTGTTCACAGATGTTTTAACTAGTAGGCTGAGTCTGTTGTATTTCTGCCTGAGTGTTGGATTGTTTGGGTTCTTTTGGACCTTTTTGTTTGCCCTTCTCCGAGCCATAACAAGTTTGTTAATTTCAGCCGTCCAAAAGTTTTTGAATTTTTTACAAGGGTAAGTTCGAGGAATAAACTTTTTAGCCATGCCCATGATAGCTGTTGTTATTTGACGGTACACAAGGTCGACAGAGCTAGACTCTACATGGATTTTTTCAAGGGCATTGTCGACAGCTGTCTCGTATCCTTTCCAATTAGCCTTACTATAGCACCATTTTCGTGGTTCTTCAGTGGTCTTGGTGTTCATTTTAGAAAGAGTGGCAGACAGTAGTATTGGAAGGTGGTCACTACCAATATCGCCTAGTACTTGATAAGTTATGACAGATTCCAAGTTAGCAGAGACTAAAGAAAGATCTGGTCGTGATAGTGAACCATTGCTAGCATGCAGAAGAGTAGGAGGAGAGTGTTTATTTTGCAAAAGAAAAAGGTTAGTAGAATTGCATAGGTCATGAACTTTTTTACCAGAAGTTTATATCAGATAATTTCTATTTAAAGATTTGATTACCATTTTTTTGTGTTTTTTTTTGTGTTACGCTATTTCATGCTTTTTTGCTTTCTCAATAAGCTTTCATCCTATCACATATCTGAACTAGATGGGAAAATGGAAAAAGGGGGGGGGGGAGGGATATCTGTGTGAATTTTACAGAAATCTCTTTTTAAAAGCATTTATTTTTTTAAAAAAAAGGAAATACCTGAATTCGATCTCATGGCTCAAGCCTCCTTAAGCTGACATATTAACCACTCTGCTAGTGAGGTGCTTATGAACAAAAGAATATTTTATAGTTATCTATTGTTTGTTTCAAACTTACTTTAAAGCGGCGACATATAAATGGGAATAATTCAGCTTATACCACCACTTCAGTCAAGTACAATGTCTTTCCCTTGTTCGAGATACCAAACAAAAAAATTAATTACCAATAGTTAATTAACTAATTGTTTTGTTAACTGTTGTTGTGTTGTCAGGTAAAAGAAATAATTGTGCAAAAATTCAACTTGATCCGAAATTGGGTGTCGGAGAAATAATGTGAAATAACGACAGAATGACAGACAAAAAAATACTTTTTACAATATCTCTATTCAATTCAGTACTTCATGGAACCTAGAATTAGGAACCTAGAATTAGGAACCTGGAATTTCAAAAACGGTTCTAATGATTTTCCTAGAAATTTAACACACAGAGTTTTTTTGACGTTAACCCCCCCCCCCTCTTGAATATAAAACTAAAGCAAACTACAGCCAACAAATTCAATGAGCCCACCTCCAGAGGTTTTTAAGTTCAAAACACTCTCCAGAGGGTTTTGAGTTTAAAACCCCATTTCAAAGAGTCTTAAGATTAAAACCCCCTATTAAGTATTAAACTAAAGCAAAACTCACAACAACAGATATTTTGGACGATAAAACTCCCTATTTCGATAAAAATTCTAAAGCAAATTAGTCATCAAATTCAATAAGCATAGCCAAGAAAAAGAAAAAGCAAAGCTACAATTAATAAACTGTATGAGCGTAACCAAAAGGCGTTTTGTGGTTACCTCCCCCCGTCTAATTAAAATCTAAAGCAAAATATAGTCACCTATTTCTACCTGTCGTTTGGCTCCATTAAAAAAGCGCAGTGAATCGCAGATTTGGTTTTAAACCTAACATTGTAATAGAAGAATAGTAGGATAATGCACTGTAGATACTTAATAATATGCATTTCTACAAAGCTTATATCAACTCACTCTGTCCGTCTGACAAAAAGTTTGGATATGTTATTTCTCCCACACCCAATCTCGGATCAAACTGAAATTTTGCACAATTATTTCTTTTACCTGACATCACAAGAATCAATAATAAAAAAAACTATTCTCTAATTAGCTATCTATTTATCTAACAAGTTACATTTTTTATATTTGATAAGAAGATCTAACAACTAAGTTACATTTTATCTAATAGGTTAACCTTATCTAACAGATGAAAAAAACAACAAGTTCTTAATCTCAAAGTGCTTGTCTATTTCATAGGATTGTTTTGAACATTTTTAACATGTTACAACGAATACTTTCAGTGTCAATAGCGGTTAAGACTGACTAAATGAATCTTCGCAATTTTTCTAAAGTTTTCTCTGGCTGGGATGTACTTGAAGTAATTTGATTGTGTTTTACTTGAAGCGAATGCTGACTGTAACATTATTCCTGTTACAACTACTGCCCAGACTAAATGACATGTAAACTCACAACGTTCATTCAGCCTTTCAAGTGTCTATTCGCTCGTTTGCGAGTTCAAAAGCAAAGTAACTCCGTGATGGAAACCTGAAAACGGAGCCGACGAATTGAATGTTTTTTTTCCTATGTGGATCTGTGAGAGGATTCAATTTCCCTGATCTCCCAAGAGACTCCTGGCCAATCTTGCTGAACAATTCCCAAACTCTAAAGCTGACTCTCTAAAGTCGAGTTAAGTTTGGGCAATAGTGGAGCTCTGTGAACGATTAGAATGTACTGAGGATGCGCCTTGAGGAAAGGGGAATCAAGGGGTGGCACATCGACAATAGTAGAAGTAAATTGCTGAAAACTGGCTGGGAAATTAAATGGGCCGATGATTAAATGGCTTAGATTGAAGATTGATTAGGTAACAACAATTAGAAAACATTTCTGTAATAATTGTAGAGCTAATACTCTGATGAATATTGAATCAATAACAATTAGTAACAACTTCATGATTATTGCAGACAGAGGGGACACACTAAGCATGTCATAGGTGTAAAGGAAACAGTCGAGGTCACGTGATGATGACATTGAAAACAGAAACACATTATGCGCCATTAAAATAAATCATATTGGACAGAATACAATTTCAAACATGCAGGCATTCTGTATGGCGCTATGTAGGTATGTTTGAAGGTCTATATGTGTTCCAAATCAGTCATAATCTGCTATCGTCTAGATTTTCAGCTGGCTATCAAAGCTGCACAAATGCTATACCTCTACAGATTTGAAACTAGCAAATTCTAAATATTATCAGTTCCTTCTTAGTTCAGCCCACTTGAAAGTTGGCAACTTTTTAGTTTGTCACTAAGGAGATACATCAGTAAACTGTAACCACAAAGACATATAGATGAAATGATTACATTATCCTAAGCAAATATCAAACTGACATCTCTAAAACCACTTGCTTCCACTCTAGCAGATCTAGAAGTGAATGACTCAATGGCTTATCTTCTCTTTCTTTCAGAGCTACTTGATGCCATAGACAGATGGACACACAGAGAAAGAGACGAAGTAATACGTGAGGTGACTTGGTGACTTGGTGACTTGGTGACTTGGTGACTAGCTATAATCTTATCTCAAACTATTCTAAATTTAATAATGCTACTACAAAGTAATGCTAAATAATTATAAATCAGATAATATAAAATGCGACACATCTTTCACTCCTATTTGCAAAGTATTTATCTGTTCCGCGACCAGTAGAAATACTATAAAATAGAAATAACAATAGCATTGTCTTCAATGCCGAGATTATAAAGGACAGGGCCGGTCTTAGGCCACTGCAACCTATGCGACTGCAGTGGGCCCGAACTTTCATAGACCCCGCGCGAATTCTAGGTGTAAATTATTATATTAAACCATTTTAACTTATTAAAGGGTTCCTGGAATTCTGAAATTCTAAAATATACGAAAAAGTCATGAAAATCTCGGGAAATTATTAAAATCTTTTGAAAACTGATGCAAATCTCATTAAAAACAGACAAAATTGGCATTTCGGGATGTCATTGAATATGGAAAACGCCAATCCTACGCGCGATAAAAAAAAACGACATTGTCAGCTTTTATTTAATAAAAATATAATAATAAGGCGAATTTTAACCAAAAAAAGAAGTTCAAATAAATAGTTTACTTTTATAGTCCCTGGCATACAAATATTGATCTAAATCTATCTCGACCTCTTTAAAAAAAGACAGAAACGATATTTTGCTAGTCGATAGTAAATCTAAAAGGCAGATCTCAATGTTTATCGACTTTTTGTTGGAAAACTATCATCGACTGTAGATGGCTGGTAAAGTTAATTTGACAGTGATTTTGTACTTAGTAAAGTAAAATGCAAAGACGAATTTATTTTCTAATACAAAATCTTAACCTTTTTTTAATCTGCTGAGATGCTGTACTTAACTCTATTCTTTTTGTTGACCGGGTTGTACAAGTTATCAAACCATTCATTGCTAGTAATTCTGAAACATATTAGAGGGAGATAACTCCTATAATTTTATTAAATCTTGTCCAGCACTAAGGAGGACAAACTTGTAAAGCACTGAACTTTGCAGTGCAGCGTTGAGTATTGATACCGTCTGCTTCCTTAATAGCGTTTTGTAAGGAGTGAGAATGAAGATAAACATCGCGTGTTATTAGAATGAATCATAACTGGAGGGGGAGGCCCTCATAAAAAGGCAGCAATTACAAGCATACATTACCATCTGCCCCGCCACTCCTCTTCTCCCTCGTCTGGTGGTCAACGTGGAACCTTACGAGGTAGTATCCGCGGTCGTCTTATGTAAATATGGAAATCCGTTTAGGGGAAAATAGCAGGAGGGGCAATAATTATTCTTAAGACAGACCATGATCTTTTATTGATGTTTATACCGTGGGTGCGAAGAACAATAGCAACTGTTCTCTGTCGTCTGCTATTTCTTTCTTTTTTTTAAAATATAGCGGTCAGTACTACTTAACTTAGTTTATGTTTTGATTTACGTGACAAGTTTACATAGCATGACTAAACAATTTAGTTGTATTTTGTGATTTACATGACAAGTTTACATAGCATGACTAAACAATAAAGTTGTATGTTGTGATTTACATGACAAGTTTACATAGCATGTCTAACTAATAAAGTTGCTTGTTTTGATTTACATGACTGGTTTACATAGCATGACTAAACAATAAAGTTGTATGTTGTGATTTACATGACTAGTTTACATAGCATTGGCGTGTATAATTTGTGTTGTCTAATTAAAACACTACTTCACTTATTCTAGCAGTATATGAGTACAATATTAGAGCATGTACACATTTGAGCAGTGTGTATGAGTGCATAAAGAGCAGTCTATGTGTCCAATGTTAAACGAGTCTATGTGTACATAATCAGAGCTGTGTGTACGTACTTGACATTGCCTAGCCAAGTTTTGTGAAATAAAAAATAATTTGCATTCATAAAACAAAATTTATTTGGGTATATTTCTAAAACTTGGATAGACATGTGACATCTGAAAAATCATAAATAATTCTCTTCAGTTCATGTGCACATTGTAACCACTTTGTTTTATACAATGCTTCAGTTAACACGTGTACATTAAGGACATTGATACCTAGGATGAGAATTGATCCCACATTTGGAGCATATAAAAATTGACAGGTAAAATGTAAGAACTATGAACTGTGACTTGACATGTCATTCCAGAGGAAACCAATTGGTAAGTTCTAATCTTTAAAACTCTTCAAAGCCTCGGACAAAGGCGGTGGAGAGGTCTAGGATGTCCACTCCCGGTCAGCCTTGCCCTTCTAGGCGTTAATATCATCAGCTCAGGGGGCTTGTCCTTAATGATTGAGTTTGCTGACCCATGCGCCCGGGATGACCGCGGGATGACCACTCACGCGCGATGGTCAACGAGGGACAACAGATTAGATAAACGTCCATCAAATCAAGGCTTCTGATTATATCGGGCCGGCCCGTTAGGAACGCTGGCTACTGGCGGTCTGAACAAATTTCAATCTAAGTGATTCTGTCCGGTTAATTTTAAATTTCCTCTTCTTTCTGTCACGATGATGGGTAAGAAGTGTAATATATGCACAACTCTCTAGTGTACAATGTACAGAAGTGTAATATGTGCACAACTCTCTAGTGTACAATGTACAGAAGTGTAATATGTGCACAACTCTCTAGTGTACAATGTACAGAAGTGTAATATGTGCACAACTCTCTAGTGTACAATGTACAGAAGTGTAATATGTGCACAACTCTCTAGTGTACAATGTACAGAAGTGTAATATGTGCACAACTCTCTAGTGTACAATGTACAGAAGTGTAATAAGTGCACAACTCTCTAGTGTACAATGTACAGAAGTGTAATATACGCACAACTCTCTAGTGTACAATGTACAGAAGTGTACAATAAAAAACATTCAGCGTACATTGCACAACAGTCTAGTGTACAATGCACAATAGTCTAGTGTACAATGCACAACAGTCTAGTGTACAATGTACAGAAGTGTACAATACAAAACAGTCAGCGTACAATGCACAACAGTCTAGTGCAGGGGTCGGCAACCTTTTAAGTCGGAAGAGCCAAAAACTACAGTTTACAAAACGTCTAATTTTAAAGAGCCACAAAGTTTTTCTTGCCAACTATAAATAGTTCTCGCATGATAATTTTTTTTAAATGAAAATAACAAGAATTTATATACAACAAATTATATATATATATATATATGCCATTATTAGATAATTATTTTTATTTCGGTAAAAATTAAAGAAGTTAAGTAATTACTTACAACATTAACTTCAATAACAAACAATGAAGAAGATGAATCATAAATATGGGATATTCTTGTACGATAATAGAAAATTTGGATACGTTTGGCTCATACGGTAACTTGTTTTTAGTTTCAAACACAAATCTGAATATTCAATTGTTAGTTTGCTTCTTACATTACGCTCAATTATATTCATGCAAGAGAACGCTTTATCGCACCATATGTCGATCCAAGATAGTCAGCACTCCAAATGCCAACCTCTTCACTTCACTGTAGCATTCTGGAAGATTATTCCATGCGCCGAATCAACTCGCGGCATTTTTTTTTAAAGCTGTCCACTTTTATTGCGTTACGTACATACATTTCTGGACCTTTAACTCTTCCAACTTGCTTTTCAACTCTGTAAATTTACCACTCCACAAAACTTTACTTTTTAAATCGAGCTATTGCATGTATCAATTACCAATGTATCAATGTGGATTTCTTTACTTTTTAAGTTTAGATGGTATACTAGGAACGCTCAAATCTATCAAGAAATTTATCTTTGATTTTTTTCATAACTGTGCTGAAGTAATTCGTGTCAAAAGTTGCACTGATTTTATCGCGATACTGCTTTAGACATTCAAAATGAAGTAATTTACTGCTCTGAATATCTTCTGCAAAAAGAATTAATTTTTCTTCAAAACAAACCAATTCTGCTACCAAAACATAGACTGGGATTTCCTTTTCCTGCAGTTTTAGATTCAGCTCATTTAATTTCTCTGTTATATCAATCATAAAGTAAAATGTTTGCAACTATTTGTCGTTCTCTAATTTCATGTGATAAATTCCTTTATCATTTAGAAATGTTTTTATTTCATTCAAGCACAAAGCAAAACGTTTCATCCCCTTACCTTTGGAAAGTCTTAGCACTTGGGAAGAAGGACGTCGTCATACTGAGTCTCCATTTCGTTTCAATGGTTGAGTGCTTTTGACAAGAAGCTGTTAACGATCTTGATGAAATCATGACCTCATCTATTTTGGTCGGAATCATTTTGGGCACAACGCGCTTCTTGGTGCATTATTCAGTAAATCGTAAGAATTTAATTGTTTATTTTGCTACGACAAATCTTTGTTGCCCTTTTATTTGTTTCCTGTTTAACTTCGGCTCCATCAGTTGCCATTGAAATGATTTTATTTAAATCGATCTTATTGTCTTCAGGAACATTCGCTCTATTGTCCCATAAATATTTTACATTTAATGACATTTTAGCTGTTCTATCTTGTACTGTTTTAGCGGTTACTGGCAAATGTTTGCTTTTTTTTTTCAAGATCTCTGGTTTATTTTTGAAATTACGAAACAGTTCTTCAGATGCACATACTCATCATCTTTAAATGGTTTGCCTTTTCGTGCAATTCCTAGTGCTACGCAAAGTTTGCTGGAATATCATTATTTGTAGATTAATTTTAACTTTGAGAAAATTATTCGCTTCCAACTCATTTATTTGAAACAACAAACTATACGCCGTGGTTAAGATGCCAATTCGTCTTGCGTCAATGCGAATTTAAACCTACATATAAACATCCGACGACGGCGTCATTCCAGAGCTTCCGTCAGACTGATAAAAGTGACGATGTGTGTAATGGGGGGGAAGTGTTTGGTGAAAAGCGAGTACAAGTGGCTGAACGATCGAATTGGCGCCTTATCTTCGTTTAAAGATTCAGAACTATTTTTTTAAAATGTGTCAATAAAATAAATAATATTTGCGTATGGAACAAAGAGCCGCAGCTTCACATCCAAGGAGCCGCATGTGGCTCGCGAGCTGCAGGTTGTCGACCCCGGGTCCAGTGTACGATGCATAACAGTCAGCGTACAATGCACAACAGTCTAGTGTTCAATTGCATAGTGGCCTAGTGTACATTTGTGTAGTGACAAGAGTAGAAGACCCCCTGATTAGGAAAAGTTGATTGTATTTTTGTATTTTAAAATGAAGTAATTTAAAGACGTGTCACATAGAATGAAAGTCAAGAGACAACTCAGTTATACACACAGTACATTTCTAGAGCTTTATAGTTCTCATAATTTGTGTCTATACATTAATTACCTTTCTATACGGGTTGCCTGAATCAGTCAGGAAAACAAAAGACTTAGCAGAGTTTAAGTCACCAATTAACATGCATGACTAGATGGACACATTTAACACTTAGGACGTAATTATCTTCTCTTTTGAAGTAACGTCTGTAATTTATAAGATAAGAGTGTGGCCTATATACAGTGCCTAAAAAGTAAGCTTCTCTAATGAACCTATATAATCTACTAAACTCTAAAGATGCATCAAAACCTCAACAAACTTGTTTCTAACACGGTTTATACAAAAGTAGGACTATCGCAAGTGTTGGTTGTATTTTGAAAGCATTCTTTCATTCCCTCTGTTTGGTTGGTTTCAAAAATGTGAACGATCATTTACTAATCAAGAATATTACCTCCAAGTCATCAGCAGGACGGCGGAGGATGGGGTACGAACCCGGGCTTGCGACCACAGTCCGTAGTGTTTACCATATGACCAGTAAGACTGTTCCTATCTAGGTAAGTAAATTTCACTGATTGAATACTTACAATAAAGTCTAACCAATTATGTGACATGAACAAAGTTTCTCTTTACTTTTGACTTTCTTCAAGTGACTTGAATATAGGGTGACTAGTCTAACTTTTTTTTCTTGGCTCTATAGATTTAGGCTTACATTGCTATTCTATGTAGAACTATAAGTTTCTATCTGGAAAACATTTTTCCCCAAAGTTCATCTTTACTAACAATAATGTTAAAAAAATAGAATAGAATAGATCACAGTGTGCAAATATATAGTAGGGGTAGGTTGATCAGTTTAACAGATACTCAATAGTGTTTCTTTGTTGGTACCGGTAGCTTGATTGTTCCCTTTCAGACCTTGCGATCTAAGGGGCAGATGATGTTAAGGTAATCTGTTTCTATGGCTAATGATTAACGGGCAGGGTGTTATGTGGCCAGCACAACGATCAACCGCCTTTACTTTCGCCAACTAAAGTCAGGTACTCATTAGAGTTGGGTAGACTCTGTGGCGCCCTAAAAATCCCGAAATTCAAAATCCCAGCCCTCACTAAGATTCGAACCCAGGACCTCAGGTTCGGAAGCCGTGCGCTTAATCCCTCAGCCACCGCGCCCCCCAGTTTGTTTATTCAGTTTGTATGTAAATGTGTAGACGGTGGAGAAGTCTAACCCTAAATTAAGGAAATTAGGTTTAGGGAAATTAAAATTTTTAGGGTTAGGTTTAGGGAAGTTAAAATTTTTAAAAAATCTTATTTAAAGCAATTGATTGTTAAATAAGTATTGAAAACGAAGGCCTGGAATGTTCTTACAGCGGCTTGTGTCTACACACAAATGCGTGAAAGAAAATTATGAGTGAAAGTCAAATCGATGAAACTCAACGGGAACGTAGATTGAGGATTTAATGATGGGAAAAAAAAGTAATGTCTTTATTCTGTTGGTGTCGCGCATGCGTGTTGCACGAAATGATGATAAAGATGGCTGACAAGCTACTTCCGGGATTTCTATTGATGAAAAATCACGCCACGTTAGAAATCGGAAGATTTTGTTTGAAGTTCTATTGCAACGATGTTGTCAAATAGTTCAAGAGACTTCGGGAAACATCTATATAGTTTATAAAGCAACTTTTTGTTCTTAATACAACAATAGAGCTTGGTGTAGCCTACATAGAGTAGACATAGCAGTTCATGGACATACTAACAAAGTACATCTTAAAACCAATAGGTTTGCTTTGTTTGCACCTAAATCTAGCTAGAAAGAGCATGGAATAAGTAAAGTGAGCTCTTATGTTTAGTGGGAGAGTACTTCTAAACGATCTACACTACAAGCAGAGTAATCAGGGAAACATCAGGAAAGACATTGATATTTATGTAACTGTAGACAATACCTGGACCCTTAAATGTCATTATGCGGCATTATGCGCCTTTGGACGCCATACGACACCTCCCTACTAATTGATCTGACCATGAATTCCATTAAAAGTCCTATTTATCAAAAAATTGTAATCAGTGGAAAACATCACTTCAGGATACGACAACCAGTAAACCTGACTGAAATTGGTTTGATTGTTCAAGCAATGCAAAGAATATTGTTGCACTCTACAGATAAAGGTCCGGGAACTAAAAAAATAAATGGTGGCTTCAGCTCTCTGTACACAGGCAAGGATACACGGACGCTTAAGTCAAACGCTCTTTCTTTGAGTCTCTTCGATGGCTCAACATACCAAGTCCATGACGCCGTTTTCCGTAACAATACACAATAGAGGGGGGGGGGGGGGGTAGCCCTTCATCGTGTCTTCATTAGAGTGTTGACTGTGTCCAGGGGAAGATAACAAACTCATTCCAACTAAACAACTGAAAAGAGGCGAAAGACCAACAATGAATTGAGACAATCAAGAGTGCTGACAATTCAAACATTGAATCCGGTACTGAAGGGAATCCGTCTATGTCGTCGCTGTCGCTAATAAAATAAAACTGTTTTTATTACAATACCTCTATTCAAGTCAGAACTTCATGGAACCTGGAACCAGGAATTTGAACGCGTCACGGATCTTGAAAACGGCACTAACAATTTTCCTAGAAATTTAACCATTGGTGTATATCGCTAAGAAAAGAATTACTAGCCATTCGGCCACATTGGGAAAACATTAGTTTGACCGCTATAATTTTACAAAGTAAAAAATAAATGTCAATTGGGCTTGAGAACTAGACATATCTAAAGCCAACTTCGGTTTTAAAAGGGCTATCGCGTTCGGTACTGTTGGGGTATTGTTGATTCAAGAGTTTAATAAACTAACGTTCAGGAAAATTTTGCGCAATATTTTCTGAGTCTAGATGTAAAGGCATATCATTCGAATTATTCAATTTAAAAAAAAGTGTAGTCAGCCGTAGTGCACCGATAACTGAGTTTCTTTAAGCGGATTGAAAGATTATCTAGGCTTGCTTATAGTTTTACACATTACATTTAGATTCTATATCTAGAAGTAGATCTAGATCTGGACTAGATTTTAAGAGTTCTAAGTAAGAGAAAAAATCTTGGAAGACAACGGCCACCCGCTCCATCAGAACTACGTCAGGTCGTTGCGAAGTGGGCGACTGCTGTCAATCAAAACAAGAACGGAGCGGTACAAAAACTTGTTCGTACCTCACTCGGTCAGACTCTGTCACCGCCACTCATTGATCAGGGAACATGAAATGCACCAAGATACCTGTGTGTAGTCGCTGAATGAACTCTTTATGCTGTGTATGTTGTATTTATGTGTATTTTTTTGTTGTGTTGTCTTTATATGAGAAAAGAGTCCTTGTAATCACAACTAATTTCCGTAAGGATCAATAAAGCAGTCTTAGTCTTAGTCTT
Organism: Biomphalaria pfeifferi; assembly: GCA_030265305.1. NCBI lineage: Eukaryota > Metazoa > Mollusca > Gastropoda > Planorbidae > Biomphalaria > Biomphalaria pfeifferi. Next base: position 6,588,944 of record JASAOG010000001.1, read on the forward strand.
ACTTATAGATCTAGATGTCCATATAATGAAAGTACCAATAAATAATTCAATTTTAATTGCACAAGTTTGCCAAATTGTTCGTTCAAGAAGGCAACACTGACCTTCGACGTCGCAGCATGTGGGCTGTTTATACCAATAGCTCATTGCCACGTCAAAGGTCCGACGTCACGATCTAACTGGAATACCATCAGGTCCAGAAGCTTTATTTGGTTTCATTTTTGCTAATAGTTTTTAGATCCTTTTTTCTACATTTGTATCTCGTATGTTTTCTACTTGGTTTAAATATATTAATATTTCTTTGTCTCCTGGGGCTGAGAATGTTGATGCATAATATTTATTAAGAATGTTTAGCTTTAATTTCATTCTCGTTATGTGTTATTTTCACTTTTTAATGGGTATCCTTAGATTTAATATATGACCATACATTTTTATTAGATTATACTTTACTTATGTATTCACTCTGCAGCTGTCTACTAACTTTTCAGGTTAGATGTTTAATTTTAGGATACTTTAAAAAACAATATTTTTTACTTACTTTTTAAAATTTTTTAAATAGGATTTTTTTTCTGTTTGCAAAGTGCACGACCAGGGACATGACTTAAAGTATGTGTGAGGAACATTTGAAACAAATGTAGATTAATGCTTAATGGACTTAAATTGGTCCTCCCGCTTGTAGTTGTAGGCCTTATATTTATTTAACTTCTTATTAATACTGTTTATTGAAATTATTCGTTTCTATGTATAGATCAAGATAAATTTTGATAAATCTAGATCTAAATATTTTAATATAATCTACTCACCACTAGACTCTTAATATCTATCTATCTAGATTTATTGATATATTATTTCTATTCTAATCTAATAAACATCTATCTGTGCCATATCTTGATTCTACATTCCAAAGAATTAGTTCTAGAATCAATGATTCCCAAAGTGGTCTATATAAACCAGCAGGGGGTCTACGACGACTTCCAAGCGTCTACGAGAGTGAAAAAAATGAATTGGAAGGGTCTATGAGATGTAAATTGGGGTCTACGATAGTGGATCTCATTGAAACAGGTCGAGACAATCAATCTTATTACTCGCTAGTGTTAACGCACACACAAATATGAGATGTACCTTAGTTAATATACGCTTTGAATTTTAATCATGTCATTTGAATCATTTTTTAAAATACTACGTTATACGCTGCAAACAGCATATTTCTATATAAATCTGGACGAGTTAACCTTGCCTGGTAATGAAGCGACGCTCTGTCACAACCTTACTAAGGGGTCGACTTACAGTTCGGCATAGGATTTCCTTGATTGAGACCCGATCTCTATAACTGACTCCTATAATCCGTCTTAGCCATCTTTGTTGAGCCACATTTACTCTTTTTCGATTTCGGCAGATGACTATTCACTGCAGTTTATTAATGGAGTCTAGCCACTGGTAGAAATTTGTAACCTCTCTTACCTACACTCTTGGAATTATGTGACTGTAGTTTGCTTTAGATTTTATATCGAAAAAGGAAGTTTTATCGTCAAAATCCTTTTTTTTCTTTTTGGGAGGGGGGGGGGTTAAACTAAAAAATCTCTGGAGTTGTTTTTTTTTAAATTCTAAACCCCCTTAACTACGCTCATATAATTTGGTGACTGTAGTTTGCTTTAGAATAATATTGAGAGAGAGAGAGAGAGAGAGAGGTTTTCAACCTAAAAACTCTCTGTAGGGGAATTTTAAACTCAAAATCATCTAGAAAATTTTAAAAGGTTGAAAATTTTTTTAAAAGCCCTCTAGAGGAGGGATGTTTAAACTCAAAACCCCCCTTGGCTTGGCTACGCTCATAGAATTTTGTGTGTGTAGCTGGCTTTTTTTTATATTGAATAGGTATTTTTTTAGCATCGAAGCCCGCTAAAGGTTTGGTTTGGTTTTAGGCACATCGGCACAATTTTAGGCCATGTGGTGCCTGCATTCCCTTAAGGACTGCTCGCTCTCTCTCTCTACATAACAAGGGCTAAATTCTATACAGTTAAATCATTAAAATCATGGTTTATTCACAGTTAAAATAGTAAAGGTAGTAAAAATTTAATAATTTGGTAAAAATCTAATGTAAATAGTACATGTTCACAAATTCATAAATCAGATCTTCGTAGACAACCCCACTTCCCGGATAAAGCCCAGTACCTTTTCAGGGTCAACATTATCGAATAGTGTTTTTAAGTTAGTGGCTCTAAAATATTTCTCCCTGACATCCTGGTATCTGGAGCAATCAACGAGGATATGTTCCACGGTGAGGCGAGAGTCACAGTACTCACAAAGTGGGGGCTCGTCTCTCTTCAGCACAAAAGAGTGCGTGATGTAGGTGTGGCCAATCCTAAGTCTGGACATGGTCGTGCTACCACGCCTTGTCAGACCCTTAGATGTGGGCCGCCACCTGACATCCGCCACAATCTGCCTGAGTTTATTGTGAGTTTGAGCCTCCCATCGGTTCTGCCACTCTCGATAGGTGGCAGAGGCAATACTTTGTCTCAGGTCCGACAGGGAATTTGGGTTCCTGACACCGCATGATTTAGGGCTCTCTTTGCTTCTCTGTCTGCGGCTTCGTTTCCCTCAATGCCAACATGGGAGGGGACCCAGATGAAGGGGACATCCATATGATCGGCTGTTATTTGGTCCAACAGCTTCAGGCTCTTATGTACCAATGGGATGTCAGTCTTCATCCGCCCCGAAGCTTGCAATGCAGATTTGGAGTCGGAGCAGATTATAAATTTCCTCCTTTCTGATGCTTTAACGGCCATAAGTGCAAGCGATATTGCATGCTATTCGGCCGTAAAGATGGAGCAGCCATCGGGGAGTCTACGGGAGATTGTTTTGTTCCGAAAGGAGCAGGCACACGCGATCTTTCCATCCATTTTGGATCCGTCTGTGTAGATGGTGCCACAATCTCCGTAGCTCTCCTGCAGTTCCCTAAAGTGGACTTGTAGTATGCTTGGGTCTGTATTTTCTTTTTTGAAATCAAAGAAAGAGCGTTTGAGGGATAAATTTAATTTGGGTTTATTCATTAGCCAAGGAGGATTCTGGGGGGTTTCTATTTTAGAGATTTGGTCAATGGGTGGGGTTAAATTTTGGATGGGTTCTCTCATTCGAAGGCCCAACGGCTGTATGACGTTATGCCTTCGATTGTATAATTCTACCTCTGTGGGGTTAAATATGGAGTCGAAAGCAGGGTTCGTGGGGTTGGATTTTAGCTTGACTATATACTGCATTGCAAGCTTTTTCATTCTTATATCCATGGAAAGTTCTCCAGCCTCCAGATGGAGACTTGGGATAGGTGATGTACGAAACGCGCCGAGACACAGAGACGCAGGGCATTTTGTATTGGTTCCAGTATTTTTAGATAAGACTTCCTTGCTTCTCCATATATTATGGATCCGTAGTCTAGCTTGGATCGATTAGACTCCGATATAGCAACAGCAAGGTATCTCTGTCAGCTCCCCAGTCCGTATGGCTGAGTACTCTAAGTATGTTTAATGACTTTTGGCATTTCTTCTTAAGTTCCTTAATGTGGGGGAGAAAATTAAATTTGGAATCTAAGGTGAGGCCTAAAAATTTTGTAGTTTTCACGACAGGGATCTTCTTTTTGTGTATAAATAGTTCAGGGTCTGGGTGGAGTCCCCTTAAATTAAAAAAATGCATACTAACTGTTTTGGAGTCGGAAAATTTAAAACCATTATCGTTTGCCCAATTTTTAATTTTGTTTAAACATAACTGTAATTTTCTTTCTAAGGTGTTCATGTTTTTACCATAAGTAAAAATGACAAAGTCATCAACATACGAAGAGCAGTCTATGCCAGGGGATTTATGATGCTATTTATTTTAATGTTGAACAGGGTGACTGACAGAATGCTGCCCTGGGGTACACCCATTTCCTGGTCATGAGTGTCAGAAGCAGATGTTCTCTTCTGAGTAATGCATTTCTAATATAAGCTTCCAGCCTTACCAGCTGGTCAGTTGTTGTCCGCCTCTGCCGGAATCCACACTGGTAGTTGGAGATCACTTTATTCCTCTCCAGGTACCAGACCAGCCTACTGTTAATCATTCTTTGCATGGTTTTGCAGATGCAGCTTGTTAGTGCAATTGGTCGATAGTTAGCTGGGTCAGAGCCGTCTCTTCCCGGTTTAGGTATCGGTATAACTGTGACTTTCCTCCAGCTGTTTGGGAAAGCGCCTGTTTGCCACACACAGTTATAGACCCCTAGCAGGACTGCCAATGAGGGTTCGGGAAAGTGCTTGAGGAACTGGTAATGGATTTCATCTTCTCCAGGCGCTGTGTCATGTGACTTGTCTAGCGATTCCCTCAGTGCCTCAAGCGATAACGGTTTGTTGTAGTCTCCATTGTTCTCTGACCTGGTTTTGACTTTTTGGAACTCTGGCGTGTAGTGTGCAGTGGATGACTTTTCTGCTATTGAGGATGCAAGGCAGTCAGCTATTTCTCTGGGGGACGTGACAGTTCGTCCTTTGTTTTTCAAATGCCCTATTGCATTTGATTGTTTCCCTTTGATTCGCCTTACTGCCTTCCAAACCGCTCTAGCAGAAGTTTTGGCATCCAGACTGCCAACAAAACTTCTCCAGGAATTCCTTTTGGTTGACCGTATGGTTTGTCTAGCCTTTGCTCTAGCTATCCTGAATAGCTTTAGGTTTTCATGGGAAGGATTCTTTATAAATGCAGCCAGTCGTTTTTTCCTATCGCCAATAGCACTTTTGCAAGCTGTATCAAACCATGGTTTGCTAGGCCGTTTTGGATTTGCGGAGGTTAGGGGAACAACTTTCCTGGCTATACTAAGTAGCTTGCTAGCAAAGGTATCAGCTGGGTTCTGTTCATCGAGGATATTTTCTGTGATATCCTCGGAGCATCTTTTTTGGAATTGTTCCCAATCGGCCTTATTCAGTTTCCACCGCTGAGGTCGTCCCAAAGAGGGGAGATTGTTAGTAATTGTCACAGCTTTACTATTCTATTTATAGTTATAACTCGATAGAATCTACCTTAGGTCTCGATACGTCTAGGCAGTGGCGTAGCTACCAATGTGCGGGTGGTGCGGGCCGCACAGGGCACCAAGTGGAGAGGGGCACCTAAATTCCCCCAGTGTGTATTAATTTCCTATTTCCCTGAGCGTTTCAGTAAAAACGACTAATTGTATGGACACGAATAAACATAAACTACTGTATTTTAAATATGAACTAACGATTTATTAACTAGTCATGTCGCTATTTTGTTTCATCTCCTTGACTATTTCTTCCATACAATGTAAGCTATAGAACAGTTTGAATCTAATTTACTAGATTTATTTCGGACACACGGTACATGTTGTTACTACACTGATCAATGCTCTGTAATATAAAGAAGAAGAAGAAGACAGGCCAACATTTTTTTACTTCATTGTTTAGTCCATTGGTTTAATCTAGATATAGAGTTTACACATATATTACTAAACTCTAGCTCTAAACAATTGTCTTAGTTTATTCATTTCTTTATGATTCTTTATAGTTTAATTTTGGAAATAATTCTATTGTAATGTCAATATTTTTAAATAAGCTAACCTTTGTTTTCTACGAGTTTTTTTAAACTAACTAATTAATTGTAATACTGTAACGTAAACAAAATGATGAACAGTGCTCAAGACTGACTAGTCTGGCTGGCGCCTCAAAACCATTTTAAGCTCAGACGAAGAAATCGGCATCTCTGGTTCTGTCCGGTCTGGGTAGACTATAAGGGCCCCATACCCAGATCTTTCGGGGTCCCTCATTACCAACTTATCGGTATAACAGAAAATGGCATCTGATGGGTAGGACTTTAGTGTAGCTGATGCCAAGTTTTGGAGTATGGCAGGTGTTAATCGTCTCTTGGTAGCTCCCTCTTGCCCTATAAGGGACATGTTTATTTGTGGGGTCGGCGATCTCCACCATGGAGGGCAAGTACTAATTCTTCTAATACGAATTCTGTCAGTGGAGAGCCCAGCTGATTTAGACAAATTGGCCGCAATGTGGAGGAACGATCGCATTTTTATGCGGTTCCTCTCTCTCCACTGTTGCACTAAGATTGTGGTGGGTAGCCTAGAGTCGCCCCTTTTGTAGCGCTCGTAGGCTGTAAGTACTGCCCTCTCCCTCCTTAAATGTGAAGGGGCCACGTTTGTTAAGATTTCAGCAGAGTTTGTTGGGCTTGTCCGAAAGGTGCCACTAATGAACCTTAGTGCCTGTGATTGTACTCGGTCGAGTGATTCGAGGGCAGTTTTACTAGCATTTACTTGAACTGTATAGCTGTACTCAATTTGTGCTCTGACTGTTCCTAAGTACAATGTGCGTAGCATGTAAGCTTTGTCACCCCACTTTGTGCTGGCCAGCTTTCTTAGTAACGCTAACTTCTCCGAGGCTTTTCTTTCAACTTCCTGGACGTGCTGGAACATTGACTACTTTCTATCCAGGGTTACCCCTAGATATTTTGGCGTGTTTTCACGTTGGAATCGCAGCCCACCGAGTTTAAGCTCGAATGGAGCCTTAAGGATGTCGATCCCTAGGCTGAACAGGGACCAGGTCGTTTTGGCAACGTTTATCTGAATCTGTCATTTGTCGCAATACGAGGAGATGGTTTGGATGTCTGCTTGTAATGCCGCCTGTATTTGGTCGGCTTTCTTCCCGGTTGACCAGAGGACAATGTCATCCGCATAAAGCAGTTTCTTTGACCGCAGTGAGTTGCGTTTCTTAAATTTCTTAAGTCTAAAGAAGCATCGAGACAATCTCAAGTCACATCATTGCCAGAGTCCACCGACTATAGGCGAGCTGTTATTGGGCATGAATTTTTTGATAAATTAAAAGCAACAAAGCAAGATGAGAAGGTTATCATTGAATCCAGAAAAAAATGATGAAGCCGACATCTTGAATGATGAAAAAGAAGAAAATACTTCAATACCGCAGGTTCTAGAGACTAAAGGACAGCACACAAGCATGTCTTTAGTACACTCCTCAAAAATTCATACTGAAGAAGCTGAACCATCAGACAGTGTAAACAATACAGAAAGCAGGATATTAAACTCTAGACTGAACGACATTGGAGATAGGCCTGATGTCATCACAGATAATATTCGCATACACCTTGTCACTCAAGGTTCTGAAACAGTTCAGCGTATGTACAGTCAATTCAGAGAGGCGTATAGACATCAAGAATCAGCAAAAGAAAAGGCTAGAAAGCTTTCAAAGGCTTGGTTTTTCCGGCAAATGTCAAACGGCGAGAAAGTTCTTAGAAAGTGGATGTGTTATTCGCCCAAAAAAAAAGAATCCTTATTTTGCTTCCTCTGCACACTCTTCTCAACAAGATCAAGTACCAAATCTTCATTTAAATCCAAAGATGGATTCAATGAGTGGTGGAGGTTATCCACGAAAACAGAAAAACATGAGACCAGCAGAGCTCACATTCAGTCATCGCTTGCTTGGAGGGAACTTGAAGTTCGCCTGAGAGTAGGGAACAATATTGACAACAAAGCCCAAGATTTGATTATACAAGAGACGAAAACCTGGAGAGTTAGTAAAATTACTATCAAAGTACGATCCATTCTTGAGGGAGCATGTGCTTCGAACTAAGCTTTGTTCCAGACCGAATACATACATGTCTCCACTAATACAAAATGAATTTATTACAATATTGGGGGATCACGCAAAAAACAAAACATACAGCAAGTAAAACAAGCCAAATATTTCTATATTATTTTTGACAGTACACCTGACATCTCAAAGCTGGATCAAACTTCCCAAATTTTACGGTGCGTTGTCATGGATAATGACGGGGTGCAGGTTCGTGAGTCTTTTGTTGACTTCATCGACACAAAGGACAAGCATGCTGCTGGAATCGCTGAGATGATTCTAGAGAAACTGCGTTCGGATGGCTTACACATAATGGACTGCAGGGGTCAAGGCTATGATAATGCTGCGGTCATGAAAGGTCAAAACTACTGTGTCCAAAAACGTATTCTAGAAGTCACTATTCATTGCCTGCTCAAACCTTTCTCTTAATTTAGCAGAAATTCGAGCTGCTGAAGCTGAAGTCAATTCGGTAACATTTTTTGGTACACTGGACCGTTCACACTCCTTTTTCTCAACTTCAACACACCCTGGGATATAATCATCAAAGTAACCGGAACTAGCCTCAAACGTTTAGTCGAGACCCGCTGGAGCGCCAGAGGAGAAGCAGTCAAGATGGTTAGGGATAAATTTTCTAAAATTTTAGAAACTCTGGAGACATTAACTAGCAGAGATGAAAATTCATCGACTAAATCTGAAGCAGGTGGATTAATGGTTGCTATTCAGTCTTTTAATTTTCTCACCTATCTTGGATTTTGGGCTCCTGTATTAACTGAAATAAATGATGCGCAATTCTACCTTCGAATACAAGGATTGTCTATTCGAGACTGCTCACTCAAACTAAAAACATTAGAGACATTTTTAAGTAGTAATCTAGAGGACATCGCTGAAGCCAGCATTACCTTTGCCGAAAGCGTATGTTCAGATCTGAGAATCAGTACAGAACCTCAAAAACGTATTGGCCATAAGAAAAAGATGCCTGGTGAGAAAAGTGACTATTCTGTACTTACACACAAAGAAGAGCTACGAAATTTATTCTACCTTGGACAGGATTGTTCAAGAAATAATCGAGCAACTTCATGATGTAGCAGATAGATATGAATTTTAGCCGCCTTCCCAGATATTAAATCGTGAGGTCGAAATCAATCTCGATAGTACTCCTAGCGACATTTATAAAAACGAATTTATGCTGGAGCAAAAGAGGCTTCAACAGTTTGTCACAGTTTCATCAGAAGCCTCCGAACTTCCAAAACAAGGACCTGTTGAGCTCTTAAAATTTATAAAAAAATATCAGCTAGATAATTAAGTCCACATATCGTCATCATGATTCGCATATTTTTGACTATTGCGGTAAGCGTCGCTACATGCGAAATATGTTTTTTCTAAACTTAAACTGATCAAGAATTACTTGCGATCAACGAGGACATATTTACGACTCACTAATTTGGCCATTTTGTCTTTTGAACAAGAGCTGGTGGAAAAAATTGATTTCGATAAAATTATTGATACTTTTGCCAGCAAGAAAGCGTGTAAAATTCATTTGTAGTATGTTTATGTAAAAGTGAATTAACAATATTTGATTAATAAATACATATTATTTTGAACAAAAAAGTAAGGTTTTGCAATGGTGTTTTTTTTTTGGGGGGGGGGGGGGCATCATGATGAGGTACCGCACCAGGCATCCGTGACACTCTAGCTACGCCACTGCGTCTAGGTGTCCCTGGTTCAGTTCTAGTTAACGAAATAAAACAATGAAACAATGAAACCACTAGATCAAACACATAAATTTTAATCAGCTTTACTGCATATCACACACGCTGGTCTCTCCGTCTGATCAACCCCTGACAACAACAAAAAACACTTCCGGTCATTCGCGCAGAATGTAAAAATAGATTATACATACATACACACATTCATCCGTGACATCTCGCTCCTCCTAAAATTATAATCAATTTTTACAAAGATACATAAAACACTATTATAAAACAAGCATAAAACATTAAAACCCAATACAACAAAAATGTTAATTCGATAGGCCACAAAGGCTCTGAATATGCCACACAGGCGTTTATGTATCCAAACAACTTGAACATAGTCACACAGACTTTAATGTAGTCACACAGACTTTAATGTAGTCACACAGACTTCAATGTAGTCACACAGTCTATAGTTAAGACACAGTCTTAGAAAATGAAGACACACAGTCTTAAAAGATGAAGACACAAAGTCTTAGTTGTAGACAGAAAGTCTACCATCAAGCAACAAAGTCTAAACTGTTGAAGACACAAAGTGTTTGATGAAGAAACACATGCTTGTGAGAAGCCACGTAGGCTTATATCTATGATAAGCATGACAGAATGTCCGCTACCACGTTTCCTTTACCTGGAATATGTTGCACTTCGAACTGAAAGTCCTGAAGCATCAGGGCCCAGCGAGTTACCCTGGAATTCACCGACTTACGTGTGTTTAAACAGCGTAAGGGTGCGTGATCTGTGCGGAGTACGAATGTTCTGCCCAACAGGTATGTGGCCAACTTTGTTACTGCCCAAACAACTGCCAAGAACTCTCTTTTTACGGTGCTGTATCGTTGTTCTGCTGGAGACAACTTTCTACTGACGTACATAACGGGATGTAGAATGCCCTGTGATTTCTGTGCTATGCATCCCCGATAGCAACAGCAGATGCATCAGTAGCTTCAATAGTATGAATTCCTTCTGACAGTCAGGTAGACGCAGGATCGGCTCCTCTGCAAATGGTCTATCTTGCAGATCTGTGACCTGTAATGGGGCTTTTGTATAACGATCTCTGGGCTTTGTACTGGCACAAGTGCTGCACGCTGAACAATATTTTTTTACATCTTCAAATATTCCTGGCCAGTAAAAGTTATTCAGAATTCTTTGTCTTGTTCGTGCTGTCCCCATATGACCCGCAAAAGGTGAGTCATGACCTAACTCCTAAATTCTTTTTCTTTCGGCGGCAGGGACGACTAGCTGTAGTTTCGCTTTGTTATCTTGTCTCATCAGAAGCCCATTTTTCACTTTAAATTTACTGGTAGGACGCTCCGCCAATTCAAAAAAATTAACCAAACACACCAATGTTTGGTCCTACTTTTGTTTCAATGCATAACTGGATGTTAATTCTAATTCTGGCTGTTCAATCTGACTATGTAGGATTGGTTGTCCCATGTTTTCTATTACACCAGATTGAGATCTAGTTACCGCATTTGTAACTTCTGACATTTGCCACTTGTAGATATCTGTGATGGTAGGCTCAGTTATGCCATTCACGTTTCCTAGAATCAAGTCAGCTGCAGGCCTCTCCAACACACATGCTTCAAGTTTCCCAGATAAAAATGGCGTATCAATGTCAATGACAGCTGTGGAATATTCTTCAATTGTTCCTACAAATGTCATACGTTGGACTTTTTTACCCGTCAACTGGTGTGGGTGCACATGTCTCTTCACTCAGATTGTGGTCGCTCCTGTGTCTCTCAAGACCCAAATAGATTTCTTCCCAACAAATCCAGGATACATTTTTAATTTCCCAGTGTCACAAGTTACAGCTCCAGCCATCTGGATCTGATCAGCTTCTTGAGGGAGTTGTTCACCATGTTGATAGTCTATGCACACTGATGCATTGTACGGATGTCCAGTAGGTCTTCCCCTGTTGCTGGTTTTTAAACTCCTGACTTCTGCTTGAGCCCGTAGTCTCATTTCGTCTTAATGGGCTTTTATTTCTACATTGGGCCGCTAAATGTCCCGTTTTGAAACACTTAAAACATTTTCTTTTTTCACCAACACTTCTTTTCTGCAGACGGTCCTGTCTCCATACTTGTTTAAAGCGACTTCTGTTATCATTAGTCTTTGCAGCAAAGGCGAACTTGCTAGTTATCAAGTCTTCCTCTCTCTGAATTGTCTGCTCTGGATGTGCAGTAATATATTGCTGACACAACTTGACTGCTGTGGGCACGCCTTTCGGTTTCCTTTCATGTAGAAAAGCCACTAACTGAGGATTGTCTCGGATAAACAGATTAATGAGACCTTCGAATGTCTTTTCAGTATTAGACAATTCTACCCAACGCATTAAGTATCTTGTAATGTCCTCAACAAATTCATGGAATGGCTGGTTTCTCTCTGGTTTAGCTTTATGGAACTTATCTCTATACCCATCATCTGTTAAGTTGTATCTTTTCATTAGTACTTCTTTAACCTTGTCATATTCTTCTAAATCTTTCTTAGAAAAGTTGATACAAGCTTGCAGTGTCTTTCCCTGTAACAATGTATAAAGATGACTTCCCCACTGAGTTTTAGGTATATCTGTAGCTTGAGCATGCACTTCAAATTTCGCATTTGATCCACGTTCTCATTAAAAGGTGGCAACTTTGATTTCCATATAGGCTTTATATGCTCTTTGATTTCTCCTTTCGTCTCCTTAAGCTCCAACTCTCTGACTCTCAATTTGTGTATTTCTACATCAGCTTCTTTCTCTTTAGTTCTTGCTTCTGCCTCTTTAGTTTTCCCTTCTGCCTCTTTAGCTCTCTCCACCGCCTCTCTTTCTTTAGCTCTTTCTTCAGCCTCTTTAACTCTCACTTCCCTCTCTTTAACACGTTCCTCACGCTCTCTGTCTTCTCTTTCTTTCACCCACTCCTGTAAGCTGTCCCCGACAATCCCACTTCTTTTCCAGCGGCTATTAACTGTGATAATTTGTCTGCCATCCTTGTTTATGCGTGTAGCATCAAATATAAACAATACAAATTATTTTGTCACTGTGTTTGACCTGGTTTCGTCTAGGCTGATTGACTTACTTTTTTCCAGCCGTTGCACGTGAGCGCACACTCTTCACGACTTCACGGCCTTCTTTGTCCTTGACCTTTTCACAATGGCGAACCGCAGTTCTGCCTAATGTCTTCCAAGACTAAGTCAAGTAGCAGATAAACGAGCCTCCAAATATGTCACAGCTTTCCTATTATATAACTATTTATACTTATAACTCGATATAATCTACCTTAGGTCTCGATACGTCTAGGTGTCCCTGGTTCAGTTCTAGTTAACGAAATAAAACAACCACTAGATCAAACACATAAACTTTAATCAGCTTTACTACATATCACACACGCTGGTCTCTCCGTCTGATCAACCAAACACACTTCCGGTCATTCGCGCAGAATGTAAAAATAGATTATACATACATACACACATTCATCCGTGACAGTAATGATGATTGGGAAGTGATCACTTCCCCGTAGACCATTGCTAACTGACCATTTAAAGTCGTCCAGAAGTCCAGGGACGCATACGGTGAGGTCAATGCATGTGAGAGATCCAGTTCCTGGGTGCAAGTAGGTCGGTGATGCATCATTATGTATGCATAAATCATGTTGGAGGAAGATATCCTCCAGCATACGGCCTCTTGTGTCGGTATTGTTGGATTACCACATGGTGTTATGGGCATTGAAATCCCCAAGGATTATATAAGGCTGGGGGAGTTGTTTCAATAGGTCCTCCGTGTCTGATGGGTTTAATGGAGCGCCTGGTGGTAGATACAGGCTACAGCAAGTGATAACCTTGTGAAGGGTTATCCTAGCTGCTACGTCCTGTAGTGTGGTCTGTAGTTCTCCCCTCTCATGGGGGATGCTGTCCTTTACAAGGATACAGACTCCACCTGATGCTCTCTCTGCATCCTCAACATTCTTGCTGTAAGAACTGTAGCTTCGGAAACTGATGCTATCTTTCAGAAATGTTTCCTGTAAGCAGACAGCTACAGGAGTCTCAGAGTCCACCAGTAGCTGCATGCTCAGTCTCCATGCTCTCATCAGCGATCACCTGTTCTTTAGCATGACAACAGGGCTTTCTTGTCTCTTCGGAGGTTTTTTCTTTGGCGGTGTTTTCTTCTGAGTTGAAGGAGAAGAAGGGGGTGGTGGGGTCAATGTGTCCGTCTGTGTGGATATGGATCTTCCCATCTTAGCAACAGCCTGGGCGTAGGTCTTTGTCAAGCCAAATTGGCCCTTGCGTAGGGCAAATACAGCCGATTTCGACTGGCTGAAGGTACATCCATTTCTTGCCTTGTACTCCTGCACGGCAACCTCCTGTTTCCACACAGGGCAGTCCTTGGAGTAGGCTGAGTGGCCAGCGTGACAGTTTGGGCATTTGAACTGGGCTGTGCAGCCCTTGTCCTCATGACCCTCTCCAGTGCATCTGGCACACACAATGTTCCTCTTGCAGACTGCCGCGCCGTGTCCTAAACCTTGGCACTTGAAGCACCTCATGGGGTTAGGTAAGTAGGGCCTCACTGTAACTCGTAGGTATCCTGCCTTCACATACTCTGGCGGTGTCCTAGTTCCGAATGTGAGGATAATAGTGGCAGTTTTGACCTCCTCACCATATCTGGATAGACGGGCTATTCGGGGACGGGCTATTCGAAAGTCCAGAATGAGCCCGCCAGGTCTACACAGGTGCTATACTCAGTCAGCTGCTGCATCGGACATGTGTCCGATACAGCAGCTCCCTGATTGACCCTCCAGCCACCGCCAATCCTGGTAGCTCGGCATGACCAGCCGGTTGACCCATAGCGGGCCATCTGGGCCTCAGGTCTAGGAGAACTTTGAGCCAAAGTATTGTGTTGTGGTGGTTTATCCTCAGATAGCCACCATTCAAACATCAGGATCTCTTTATCCCCCCTTACCCGTCGCAGTACACGGTAAACGGACTGGTCTAGGACGTAGTTAGATTTTAGAGATAAGGAGACAGAGGGATGATCAATGAAGGCAGACTGAGGAAAAGAGGAGGCAGACACAATGATAGAAAAGAAGTAGGGCACTTTTGAGCTCCAAAAGTGCTAAGGAAAGAGGAGCACAGTTTAACGTCATGTCTCGGGACGCCCCCGCTGAAGGTGGGTTTAAACTAGAAACCTTCTTTGGCTACGCTCATAGAATTTTAAGTGTGTAATTTTCTTTTTTTTTTATATTGAAAATGTGGTTTTTTAGCTGCAAACACCGCTGGAGCGACAAAACCCCTCATAGAATCTGGTGACTTATGTATGGGTAGTCTTATATTGAAGAGGGGGTTTTATCGTAAATTTCGGAGGGGGGTTTAAAATCAAAACCACCTTGATTACCATGAACGAATAATAACAAAACTCTAGGTATACGCTATAGACACCAAATCAGCTGTTTAATCTTACGTCATCTTGGTTGACAACAACTGTTACAAGGGATGTTACTCCCAAACACCGAGTGGTGCAACCTATATATAACACAATGAACATCCTTTCTTTTCTATAGCCAACAAAACATAGGCTATTTCAGAAATATTAAAATATCAAAGTTACAAAAGACAGTTTGTGTGGAAACACAAACTCAAAATCGGCCCCCGAAGTGGTCCACCAAGGCAGGCTTGAATATTTTCTGAAAGAACATCCAAATGAAATTATTTCAAAGACAAATGAGAGAAAAGTATGGAGAAAGAAGGTTATCTTGTGTAGTGCCCCAACGGTTCCGCGGAACAAAGAATAGGTGAAAGTGAATGTAAATTTAGATGTGAACCTGGCCTAACTAGTTCCCCTTTTAGACCTTGTGGCAGATGATGTAAAGTTCATCTTTTTTTGTGGCCTACGGCTAACGAGGGTGTCATGTAGCCAGCACAACGACCAACCGCCTTTACTTTTCCCCAACTAATGTCATGTACCCATTAGAGCTGATTGGACTCAGAGGCTCCTAAAGATTCCAAAGTTGAAAATCCCAGTCTTCACCAGAATTCGAACCCAGGATCCCCGGTTCGGAAGCCAAGTGCTTTATCGCTCAGCCACCGCGACGCCCCTGGCCTAACTTATGTCTTATAATTGATCTAATTGTTTTGAAAAGGCCCAATCTCTTATTCAAATCCTTTTTTTTTAGGATACCTCAGCTTTTTAGCTTTTGACTTCAGTTGTCGAGCTGTCTACATCCTAGGAATCCTTGGGCCTTTGCCTCTTTTCTTTGCCTCTTTTTTGGGCATTGCCTCTTTTTGGGCTATCGGCCTCTTTATTGAGCTTTTTTTTTATTTTTTATTTTTTTTAACAAAAAGATGCATATTTTATTAGTAAGCGTACAAATCGAGTAGTTACATTTTAAAGTACAATGATTGCAAAACATAGCAATGCATATAGTTACATTTAGGTTGTCATAATATTTTAACGTTTTAAATTGCTTTGTGTATGGCGTTATTTTTTTCCAATAGCATATAATGAATATTTTAGAAATTTAAGTTCTTAAAATATATGTGGTGAGAATATCAACGGTAGGTAATTAAATAGAAACAATCAAAGAGTGAAAGTAGAAACTTAAATGATTTTAAAACATTTTAAACATCGTAGTCACATTTTTTTCCACTTTGTCTACATTGCTTATGGTTGTTTCCTTTGTGCTTTGCTACATTACCCCAGTTCTTTATATTAACTTCTATTAAACGTGCATACACATTTATGTGTGTACACACTTATGCGAACATAGTCATTTAAACATTTATATTGTTTCTTTTATTGTCTCCCTTTTAATGACAATTTTTAATTTCCTCCCTTGAGATTTGGAAAACTACTTCCTCATCATCAAGGTGGAAATCATGTCTGCTATAGTCAGTATATCTGGAGTTTCTGTAGAGAGACAATTTCTCTGTGGCTTTTTTTTTTTTTTTTTTTGGTCACAGGGGCCAATTAGAGTCGTACTGAAGGTTATTTTATATTTATCTATCTATATATACATATATATATATATATATATATATATATATATATATAATTAATTTTTTTTTCTTGAATATTTTCCCCCCTTTTTTAATTGTTCCTCTTCCCCTCTTTAATATATTATTTCTCTGTAGACTGCACAAGCATGCGCAATATTGACAATGGTGGTGGAGAATTTTTTTTTAACAATAGTAAAAACTTTGACATATGTAAAAAAAAATGAAACTAAATACTAATTTAGCAACAATTTGATGTAGAAGCTCGTTGAGATATGAGGTTATGTTGATGCTCAATATTAGAACAACAGAAGGCCACATCTGTACAGACTGTAAACGTCTGCAAGGTAGTAAGAAATAATATATTTGTATGTAGACTGCACAGGTATGCACAATACGGATAGTGGTGGTATTTTTTCAATATTCGTAAAGAAGTCACTATGGACATAATTGTTAAAAAGTACAAATTTATACAAAGAATTGTTTGCTTAGATATCATGTGGTCATGCCTGATTCTCAATACAGGAACAACAGAAGAAAAACAGTGTTAACATAAAACGTAAAGGTCTGCCCTTGTTCTTGAATTCGCGGAGTTACTCTTCTTTCCCTTTTCTTGGGTTTTCACGTGTTCGCTCCTGGTTCCTTATTGTGTTTCCGTTCCATTTCGATATGATTCTCTGTTTTAATCGAATGAGATCTCTCGTTTTCTCCTGCCTAACTCGCTCGTCTTTGTAGATTAAAACTTTGGTGTAAGTCTTTACAGTGACAAGGTCAAGGCGTGGCCTTCGTGATTGTGTAATGTCTTTTGAATTGTCTTAACCCTCGTCAATTACAAGGGGCGATCACTGTTGTTTTTTTTTATTTGGAGTACTAGCTTTTTTTAATTATATGGTTACAGGGTCTTTAAATATATAAAAAGGGTCATTTGGGATATAAATCTATGCACACGCATACACATATTCATATATATATATATATATATATGTATATATATATATATTCTCTTTTCTTTAAGTTAATGGACAATCTTGGTATTTTTATTTAGCGCTATATTGTTTCACTTTGCGTTCAATGATTTTCTTTGATCTAATAATACTTTACCATATTGCTAATTATGGTAGACAATTTGTAGGTAGGTATTCCAAATAAGGTTTCTATATTTTGATAAAATAATTACATTGATGTCTCTTAGTTTTTTATTTATGACTTTAGGTACTTTATTAAAGAAAATAGCAGTATTTACATTTGCGCAGGTTTGACTGTTTGCGTCAATAATATTTTCAAAAGTTTTTTTGCTGCCTCAACCAGCTCACATTCACTAAATAAATGTTTCTCTGGGTTTTGGTTTTCTTTTTTACAAATTACACAGGTATATTTGGACCCTGTTGTAGTTGAGAGTCTTCCTTTTATTGGGGTCATCCCGAAGAGTAATCTGTAGGCTACTTCTCGTGCTTTGGGTGTTATGTGTTTGTTGTGTAAATGCGTGAATGTGTCTGTCCAGTTGGTTGGTTTAACCCCTAACTCCCTGACCCACTTTATTCTAACTTCTAGGTTTTCTTTCAACTTGTCTCTGAGTATAGTGTATATTGTTTTTGAGTCGTGGTGTGTTATGTTTTCATTGCTGTGTAGGTGTCTTGTGAGTGATCTGTAGAATGGATGTGTATGGTTACCAAAATGATGGGGTGTGTTGTTTTGAATGGGAAGGAGTTTGTTTAGTCCAAAATAATATAATACTAAGGGGAAGTTATTGGGAGACCTTACTACTTTCCCTACAAATTTTATTCTAAGCGTTTTGATTTTTGTGTGAATGTCTTGTAAGCCTATCCCTCCTTCTTTTTTGTCTTGTATGAGTGTTGTATGTTTTATGTTCCTTATTGTGTTTTTGAAAATAAAATTTCTGATAGCGGTATTGATGTTATTTGCTAAGTAGATTATCTTCGGGATGACCAAGTTGTTTATTAATATATCTCTCC
This sequence comes from Biomphalaria pfeifferi, assembly GCA_030265305.1. Classification (NCBI taxonomy): domain Eukaryota; kingdom Metazoa; phylum Mollusca; class Gastropoda; family Planorbidae; genus Biomphalaria; species Biomphalaria pfeifferi. The sequence continues at coordinate 6,607,238 of JASAOG010000001.1, forward strand.
CAAATATGGTTGTCGCCATGTATTGAAACATCCTAATCACGTTCTTTGTGTGGGCCAGAATCTCCGCCCACTGTTCATGGCAAAAGTGTGCTTGGTTGCTAGTCCACAAGATGCCACATACTTTTATTTCTTTCTGTATTTTAAGGTTAAAGGGAATGTTGGGGGGGGGGGGGGGGATTTCCCACCTACCCAGTCCCATAATTGAGGATTTATTAATGTTTATTTTGGACCCGCTTGCCCTCCTAAATAATATAAATCTCTCTATAATTTTAGCTATGTCTTTTTCTGAGGTGGGGAAAAGTGTGGTATCGTCGGCATAAGCTTTAATTTTTGACTACGGGGGTTGGACCGGGGATTTTTTTCCTAAAATATTCTTTGTCTAACCTAATATTCTCTAACAGGGGTTCTAGGCAAAGAGTGTATAAAAAGGGGGATAGGGGACAACCTTGCCTAACAGATTTTCTAATAGAAATCTTGTTGCTTAGTGTTTGATTTATTATAAGTTGACTTGTGGCATCGCTGTAGACTAGCTTTATGTATGTTATCAAAGTCTTGTCTATGTCTGTCTTGTCTAGTATTTTGAATAAGTAGTCATGGTCAATTCTGTCGAAAGCTTTTTCTTGATCAATGGACATGACGGCTGCTTTCAAGTCTTTGTCTTTACAGTAATATATGATGTCTCGTAGAAAGTGGTTCAGTTCGTCTATATTTTTTTCCGGGTTGCTACATTACTGGTCTTGTCCTAGTAGGTGGGGTATAAGGGGCCTAACTCTTTAAAAAATCATTTTGGTCAGCAGTTTATAGTCTGCATTTAAAAGGGAAATGGGTCTAAAGTCACTAGGTGTTGTGTTGTTTTCAGGTTTTTTTGGTAATAGTGTGATGTATGCAAGATTAAACTCTGTAGGCGTCTGTCCTGTTTCTAACATGTCATTGTATAGTCTTAGTAGTAGGGGTCCTATTTGGGAGAAAAAAGTTTTATAGAATTCATATGTCAAACCGTCTGGGCCAGGGGATTTGTTATTTTGTGTTGCCTAAAGCAGCCCTCAGCTCCTCTAATGTAAAGGGTCAATTATTCTATTGTTTTTCTGATGGAGGTAATGTTTTACAGTGTTTTAGAAGTATGTTTTGTGCGTCTCTGTTTGTTCTTCATTATACATGTTGACGAAATGTTTTGTAAAAATTTCTATTATTTTGTCACTCTCCTGTATTTTTTTTCCTTCTTTGTCTGTTATGTTGGTTATTATTCTATTTTTTTTGTGTATTTTGTTCTAGCGCCAAGTATAATTTGTTTGGCCCTTATGATATTTGGGTGTTTTTGCATCTGATTTCGGCTCCTCTATATTTGTGTTTGTATAACTCTTCAAGTTGTGTGGTTAGGTCTGTTTTTTCAATTTCATCCTGCGTTTGAGTATGCAGATTTTTTATTCTGTTTTCTTCATTTACCCTCTTTGTTTGATTCTTGCTAAGATTTTGAATTGTTGTTTGATTGAATTTTTTTTCCTTTTTCTTTCCAAGTTCCAAAAGTACACCTTTATGGTCGGAGTAATGTAGGGTTTCTCCTAAATGTGTCACACTAAGTATGTTGGTGTCCGTTGGTATGTAAAAACGGTCAATTCTGGTTTCAACCTGGTAGGACCTGTGTGTTAATGTAGTTTCCTTGCCATTCGGCTCTAATTTCCTATAAGCATCTACTAGGTGGAAATAGTTTACTATTTTTCCCATGTAGTTGTGTGTTTCTGTTACCGGCTGAGAGGGTGGATATTGTGTGTGTGTGTGTGTTGTTTGTCCAGTTGTACCTCTATAAAGTTAAAATCCCCTCCTATTATTAGTTGTTCTCCTATGTTTGTGATTTGTAGTGTGTCACTGAGGTTTTGGAAAAACTCACGTTTTTCTCTCCCACTCTGAGCGGGTGCGTAGATATTGACTAGTGTGTATTTCTGTTCTTGTGAAACTACTCTAAGTATTACTACCCTCCCATTGTTGTCGTTGTGAGTGTGTGTGATTTTGTATCTATCGGATGTTTGTAAGATGGCTAGTCCCTTATAGTCTCTACCTAAGCTAAAATAACCTCCCATGAATCCCATGTGTGTTGTAGTTTGTTTTGCTTGATATGTGGTAGAAGTATTTGTCTCTTGAAGGAAAATAAAATCCGGTTTATATTTTCTAGCAAGATGTACTATATATTTATGTTTATTATTTAAGCTACGGATGTTAAGAGTTAAGATTAAAATGTCTGCCATGATTGCGTGATGATGGGTTGTGTGTGTATATGAGTGTGTGTGTGTGATCATTTTATGAAATGTTTTTTTATTAACCTGTTTTGTTGTTTATTTACTGTATGGATGTGGGGCTTCCCCCCTCGTCTATTACTAATTTAGTCGAGGAGTCGGAAGAATTCTCCTCGATCTCCCCCTCTTCTTCCCCTCTCTCTTCCTCCAACCGAGAATCTTCATTCGTCCTCCCTGGCTGTGTGTCCCCGTTAGGGTCGTCTGAAGAGGAGGATAGCGTTCTTTTTCTTGTAAATTTGGTTGGGGGAAGTTGGAGTTGAACTGTCCCCCATTGTTTTCATTTTTTTGTGAGTTTTTTTCTTGTCGATAGGATTTGTAGGGGAGAGATCTTCACCTCTTGTATCTGTGTCTACTGTGTTGGCCACGGCCCCATCCCTTTTGTGGTTTCTCACCAAAGTAAACCCATCTCTCTCTAGCCTGTGTCCTTTTGCGTTTCATTTGGTGCGTTTTGTTAAGTACTTTTTTCTACTGTTTCCTCCCCCCTCAGGACCGAGGCATAGGTACCTTTAGCATTGTGCTCTTGTATTTTATCGGGGATTTTTCCCTTCCCTTTCAGGGTGGTCCTATTTGGCCTTTCAGGGTGGTCCTATTTGGACACTGATTTGGCCAGTGTTGGTCTTGTCCACAATGCCAACACCGATGTCTTCTCCCCGGAATAGTGATAAGCACTTTATATACCCTGGGATCATCTACATATTTCAGGTGGATATAATGAGGGACTTCTGTCCCTTTCTTGATTTTTAACCAAGCGGCCCATTTGTTAGAATTACCCAACTTGACAGGCTCTACTTTGGAGCCTTCTTCACAGAAAGATTCAAAAATCTCTGTGATTTTGCTTTTAACAATAGTGGGTGCCACCCAGTGCAGTGTCACCCTGACCTTTTCATCCTCAATGGTTGAAACTTCAACTTTTAAGGTATTTCAGTCCCAAAAGTCTTTCCCAGAATACGGGCTCTCACCCTTGGACTATTGGGAACTAAGAACCAGACGAAATGGTTCTCGAATCTATAGAGAGAACCCACTTCGTCAGGAGACAGACTTAAAACAGTCATGAGGCTAGCCATTGAGGCCTTAAAAGCCTCTTGTCCTATCAATTTGAGCAACAGAGTACCAGAGGGGTGGACCAAGCCACCTTCCAAGTCTTTCTTCTCAATTAAGAAAGTTTTTACTGACATGACTCAAATGAATTAATCAAATAGTAAATCAAATAAAAGTAAAGATGAAGTAAAGATGAACGAGTGAACAAAAAAAATAAAATATTAAGAATATGAACACTATGGAGTGTGTAGAGTGAATACCAAAATAAAAGGGATTCTCACGTTACACTAATAATCCATAGAATAACACAGAAAAACACAATAATCCAAAAATAAATAGACACAAAACTTTTAGAAATTCATAGACAGAGACCGTCTAGATCAACATCAATATCGGCAAGACTATCTTTATCATTCAATCTCATTAAGACTACTGGTTACTTTATACTTTATTCGAATCCTCAAATAAAAAAAAAAAAAAATTACAATTCCTGCAATTCAAAGAATAATTTAGGAAATGAAGTTTACAAGATTACTATTCGTTTTAAATTAGGTTTAACTTATAATGCATACTAATTAGCGTTTTCTCTTTAAAAAACTGCTTGCATAACTGATTTTAAAAATTAGATTTTTCGCTTTCAGAAAAAAAGTAGCCGTTGCATCAGAACTTTGAATGGTCTAAAATATTGTAATGTCGGATTTTCAATATCTTTTCTAGTTTATGAGATCTAAACGGGACGGACGGACAGACATTTAGCACAAAACTAATAGCGTCTTTTCCCCTTTCGGGGGCCGCTAAAAATTAAAATACCAAAATTAATAACACATCTTATTTTATAAATATTGTAACAACTAAAAATAAATATTAATTTCAATTTAGAGTGCGACACACATAGAATAAATATATCAACATGCATATTAATATTGTCATAAAAGTTCTTAGTACATATCGGAATCCCTATACCATAAAGGTCTATTTGTTTCTCGAGTGATAGTTCTTGCGTGCTTATTACTATCACCATTATTGTCTGGTACATGAGAAACTACTTCAGACTGCTGCATGTTGAGAACAGGTATCAGAAAAATCTCATTATCATTATCATCAACCAAGACATCCCCATCATATACATCAGTGTCTTTCAAAATAGTTTTCATTGGCCTAATATAAAATCTGTTGCGTATGTAGAATCCTCCATTGTCTCCCTTGATCTTATAAGATCTTTGAGATGGTTGTTTCCTGATTATTCCAGGATACCATCCTGTTTGACCTGGGTTTTTGTAATAAATAGTTTGCCCTAGATGGAGTTTTGGTAAATCTCGAGCTTGCTTATCATATTGTCTTTTTTCTTGTCGTTTGTAATTTATTTCTTCTCAGCTACAACATGTTCACTTAAACTCTTTGAAGTGCTGGAAATCAATGTCCGAGGACTTCTTTTGAGACACATTTCAGCTGGGCTAAATCCAGTACATTGCCGAGATGTGTTTCTGAGTTCCATCATATGCAATGTGTGCTGTGTGCAGGTTTTTCTTCATTTCTTGGCGCATACTGAAAGGTATGACTACCCTTTCTCCTTTAAAGATTACTCCATTCATTACTAAGTCTCAAAGTATCAGCAAAATCAAAATATGGTTTTATCGTGTAGACTAAATCTTGTTTTCTTTGAGGCCATTCATTCATAATTTGCTTTGATAATTTATTTTATGTCTTATCTGAGTCTGTTTCTTGTTTTATTCTTTTTAATAACGGATCCGGTATGTCCACAACTTGTGTCTGGCATATGTTAAAACTTCATCTTGCTTCTCCTCTTGATTGCACAGTCTTGATAATGTGTCAGCAACTGTTTCCTACTACCCACTGAAATGAGAAATCATAACGATTGCTCCTTAACATTAAGTTTTGTAATCTTCTTGGAGCCTGATTTTAGAGGCTTCCTTTAGATGTTTTCAAGTGGCTTATGATCATTTATTATTATTACATGTCTTCCAAATGTATATTGATTAAATCTTTCTAGCCCAAAAACTACGGCAAGTAATTCTTTTTCAATCTGAGCCCACCGTTTTTCAGTTGGTGACAATGCTCTATAGGAAAATTCTATTGTTTGTCCTTCATGCATTAGTACAGCTCCAAGTCAATCTTGACTACTGTCCACTTGTATTTTAAGTTTCTTGTCGGGGTTGTAGAATATAAGGACTGGAGTATTGGTAATCATTGTTTTTATCTTGTTGAATGCCTCTTCACATTTTTCAGTCCATCTAAAATTGCAATCTTTCTTTGTTAGTTCTCTTTATTGTTGAGACACTTCGGTTAGATTGTTCACAAATTTTGACAAATACAGCACCATTCCACATAATTTTCTTGCTTCCTTGCTATTTTCAGGTTTCTTCAATTCCAGAATTGATCTTCTTTATGTCAGGCTTTATACCTTGTGCACTACTGCAGTGTCCCATGAAACTTCTCTGGTCTTGTGTCTCTACTGTGTTCGTTTCATTTAATTTATTGTATTTCTCTTTGCATCTCTCTCTTAGTCTCTCTCTTAGTCTCTCTCTTAGTCTCTCTCTTAGTCTCTCTCTTAGTCTCTTCAGTTTGTCAGAGTGATCTTTTTCTGCTTCTTCTTTGTACTGACCACATTCCACCGCTGCCACCGTGTTGATTAACATAAACGAATAATAACAAAACTCTAGGTATAAGCTATAGACACCAAATCAGTTGTTTTAATCTTACGCCATCTTGGTTGACAAAAACAGATACAAGGGATGTTACTCCCAAAAACCGAGTGGTGCAACCCATTGACTTATGTATACTACTCTAGACTGGACATGGAGATTTTTTAGCACTACAAAAAATGTCGTGAAAATTTTTTAGAAAGTTGGATCAAGGCGTTGTTTTCTAAAGTAGTTAAAAGAAATAAAGTTGTTTTTTTTTTCAACCCTAACCTATGTAACGTATAATTTAATTTTTAGATCTAGATCAAGATCTAGTAATTGAATATCAAAGATGAGAGTACTCTCGTCTCATATACTCATAATTATTATTTTGCAATTTTCGGATACATAATCTAAAAAGATCGAGGTAATCAATATATTTAAATGTAAATTAGATGATTTAAATCAACATGAATTATTTCGATTTAGGACTTTTGAAACGTTATCTCAATGGAAACAAATACAAAATGGCTTTGTTTCATATATTTGCGTGAATATCTGAGAAATGATTTTGCATTATTTCTAAACTCTGAAAACTAATGATCATTACTTTTCTAAGACAGAAAAGATTGATTGCGGCGACTCTCCTTTGAGCCTGAAAAAAGAGTTTACGTACATAAAAAATCTATATATGTAGACCTATAGGTCTGTGAATCGATCAGTCGCGGATAAGAATTTATTTCCGGTTTCCAGTCTAGATATCTATACTAATAAAAGGCAAAGCCCTGACTCACTGACTCATCACTAATTCTGCAACTTCCCGTGTAGGTACAAGGGTGAAATTCGGCAGGCGCATTCCCTACAGCTTACTTACAAAAGTGCAGCAGGTTTCGTTTCCCAATCGTACGCGTAACGGTCGTAACGGTCGACAACGTCCGCCATGTTGAACGTTCGTATTTATGGAGCCATCTTCACGAAACTTGGTACGCGGCTTCCCTGCGCTAACCGAAACCGATGTACGTACTTATTTAACGGTCGACAACGTCCGCCATGTTGAACGTTCGTATTTATGGAGCCATCTTCACGAAACTTGGTACGCGGCTTCCCTGCGCTAACCGAAACCGATGTACGTACTTATTTAACGGTCGTAACGGTCGACAACGTCCGCCATGTTGAACTTTCGAATTTATGGTCTTCTGCCAAATGGAGAACCCCTTAAATCTCTGGGAAAAACATAGAGACAGCATGGCAGAAGATGTTAGGAGACAGACTGAAAGAGATCATGGAGGAACAGAAGTCCAACAGTGGTTGCCTATGATCTACAACAAGTGTCTTCAGTTGCTTGAGAACTACGTCATTGCTATCGGAGGTCTCTCTGTCGATCATTACGGGCTGCCTTCACCTTCGAGAGAACTGGCAGAGGTTACGTCGAATCCCGAGTACTTGAGGGAAACCTCTTACGACACCTCGGAGTTGGCCAATGTAGTCTCAAACAACGAGCCTTTGCTGAATGGTGACCAAAAGAAAGTTTACGAACAAGTCATGAGGAGCGTTGTCTCGGGCACTGGCACGGTGTTTTTTCTTGATGCTCCAGGAGGAACTGGCAAGACATTCCTCATAAAGCTTCTGCTTGCGAAAGTCCGAGCGGAAGGTGACATTGCTGTAGCTGTGGCTTCTTCTGGCATTGCAGCAACTCTTCTTCAGGGTGGGAGAACTGCTCATTCAGCTTTCAAGCTACCTCTCAACCTCAGCCACACCACTGATTCGCCCTCCACGTGCAACATATCAAAGCAGAGCAACATGGCTGAAGTGCTAAGACAGTGCAAGCTGATTGTCTGGGATGAGTCCACCATGGCACACAGAGGGGGTGTCGAGGCTTTGGACAGGACCCTCCAAGACATCCGAAACACCACCACACGTATGGGAGGCTTGACAGTGTTGCTGGCTGGAGACTTTCGGCAAACCCTACCAGTCGTGCCCAGAGGAACACGCGCCGACGAAGTGAAAGCCTGTCTGAAGTCTTCGTACCTGTGGCGTCAAATCACTGTCGTCACTTTAAGAATAAACATGAGGGTTCATCTGAATGGCGACACAAGAGCCGGAGAGTTCTCTGATCTTCTGATGAGTATTGGTGATGGCAGCTTCAGTCAAGAAAATTCTAAAATAGCAATTCCCTCAAATCTCTGTCTCCTGGTGAAGACCTTGCAAAACCTTCGTTACAATGTTTATCCCAATCTAAGAACTCTCCAGCATATAGACGTGTCATGGTTGAGGGAGAGAGCTATCCTAACACCACGAAACGACATGACCACGGCCATAAACCACGTTTTACTCCAAGAACTCCCCTCCCCTCACAATCTAAAACATACCAGTCTGTGGATTCAGTTGTGGAAATGGAAGACGCGGTGCACTATCCGGTAGAGTTTCTCAACTCTCTGAATCCTCCAGGCACTCCTGAGCATCGTCTCATTTTGAAGGTTGGGGCACCGATAATGTTGCTGAGGAACTTGCAGCCACCTAAACTGTGCAACGGCACCAGACTTCAAGTCACGTCTCTGCAGAAGAACCTCATTGAGGCAACTATTTTCACTGGCAGTGGCTCAGGAGAGACAGTTTTGATTCCTCGCATCCCCGTCATCCCCTCTGACCTCCCATTTCAATTCAAACGCCTCCAATTCCCAGTAAGGCTCTGCTTCGCCATGACAATCAACAAGTCTCAGGGACAGACACTACAAAAGGTTGGCATTGACTTGAGACAGGACTGCTTCTCACATGGGCAACTGTACGTCGCATGCTCAAGAGTAAGCTCGGCGCAGGGATTGGTCATACTGCAGCCGGAGGGCCGAACTGACAACGTGGTGTACAAAGAGATCCTCAACAAATAACTGTGTATTGGTACATGTATGTTTCTTCTCTATTTCAAAAGGTTTACTTTTCTTCTTAGTAATGAAATATTTAAGGCAGTACATATGACACATTATTTTTACTTATCGGACTAACATTGCAAAAAGCCACACAAAAACTGCGTTGTTCCGGTTATTCCAAAAATACATGCGCTACATTCCCTGCGGTAACACTCCTGGCACAAATGAGAATGTTTTGTTGTTACATGTAGGCCTATTAATTAAAGCAAATTTGAAATGTTAATGCAATAATCCTCCCGCTGCAAAGCGCGGGTATTTTGCTAGTAATATATTAGTCTGATGTCCAACCTATATAAAACACACATCAACAAGCTATGCTCTTGGAATTTGGGAATAGTCGTTTACATTATGTTTGTTTCGTTTTATAGAAGAGGGGGATTTAACTGCAAAACTCCTTGAACCCCCTCCCGGCCGCGCCCATATATATATATATATACTAGACATATTTGACCCGCGGGTCTTTATTTGCGTACTACTGTCGATATAGACACAAGAGAGTGTTTTTTAAAACATTTAAACGACATAATAATGTAATAAATGTAGCGAATGTGTAAATGTAAAAATAGTATGAATGAAGCCATCAAATCAAAATCACTAATCTACTTAAATCATTTTTTCAAATTAAAACATTTGCTTGTATGCCTACATATATTTGATTAAAATTTGAAATGAATAGATTTAATTTTGTATGTTCATGTGTTAAAGTATAAAGTAGATCTTGGGGTAGACATAGATCTTGATCAATCTAGAGTTAAAAATCGGCTTTTATAGAGTTCATTCTGTACTGCGTGAAGGCTTTGCTCTGCGCATGCGTGACCTTTTTTAATGAATGAATATAGGCCTGTCTCAATACGGCTATGCAGCTTTAGCGAACCGCCAACGAATGTATTACAAATGCTTTAGAAAAACAAATTTGAATGTTAATTTGATTAAAATATAAAATGAATGGACTATAATTAGTATGTTCATGTGTTAAAGCATAAAACTATCTTTGCGAAAAGAAGTTTCATCATCTCAGAGTTCAATAAGAGTTTTAGACCTAGGACTCGGAATAGACTCAGTAGAGGTAATGATTCTAATGAAAGAATATGCATCGGGATATCTAAATTCGCAGATATAAATAACGAACTAATGTAAAAATGCTTTTGAAACACAAATTTGAAGGTTAATTTTATTATATAATGAAATCAATGGACTTTCTTTTGTATTTTCATGTGTCAAAGTAAAAAAATACCTGCGCAAAGTGTATTTCTTTAAGTTAGATCTAAATCCTTTCGATCTTTTCTCATGTCAACATTGTAAGCATGGCCTGTAATAGAGATGTTGTTGTTTTTTTTTGAGGGTCTTAAGTTTGTTTTAGGGCCACAATACATACACTACGGTCTAAGCTGGTACCCTAGGAACATTTCTGCCAAGTTTTATCAAGATTGGTCAAGCGGTTTTTATTTTTATTCTGGGACATACATAGATATACATACGTATGATACGCCAAACATTCTGCTTTAGGCCTATATAATAGATGGCGGGGAGGGGGGACCAAAAAAAAATGGCTATGCCCATGGATCTAGCTAAGCAGTGGGTATACCGAAAACTGGAAAAAATCGCAACAAAGTTTGGGAACCACTGAACATCTCGATCTACCCGGAAAGCATCTTTTAAAATCCCCTGTATAGAGAAATCTAGGATCGAAACCTTGAATTAGCACAAAGAGAGACAAATCTCTTTTTTCTTCTAAATCTAAATCGAATCATACATCATCTACGAGGCCGGGGCTAGATGTCTAGTAGATCTAGACCGTCTAGTCTAGATCTAGAATTCTAGATCTAGAACCTTTAGAAGAGGTTTCAGTTTGTGTCGATTTAGAAATGATTAATTATCTAGGATCTACTCTAGATCTATACGTGTAAACTAAATTAACTTAATACTACTTAATAACTTTTATTTATGATAGTAATAATAGTATACTTACTTATAGTTATACTTATAGTCTTATAGATTAGAAGACTCTTGAGTTTGAGTCTAGTAGTAATAGTAATACTTTATAAGTTTATTATCTACTCGTTATCGATATTCTAGATCTAGATTCTTCAGTTATAGAATCATAACTTTTTAGTTTAGTTTAGTCTGGGCAACTCTAGGCCAGAATAAATTCTAGTCTATAATCAATAATGTTAGCCTATAACGGCTATATAAAAGTATATTAATAATAATATAATATTATTAATATAAGGATAATAAGCCATTAGTATAATTATAGCCTATATATAATTTAGACTAGTATAGACTATATCTATAGAATAGTACTTTAATACTAGAGTCTAGATCTGTTTCACTAATATTGCTAGTAAAATATTACTAAGTCACTATATATAATTATATATTATATATATTTAATTATATTATCAGTGCTTCTTTTGTAAAAAAAATAGGTGCGGTACTCAGTGATTGGGTGCCAGTACTAAATGATGGATTGCCAAACTTTTAACTACTAATAAATTAATACCTTTTTTTTTTACCTATCCCTTAGACTTAGTCTGTTGGACCGTTGGGGCACCAAGCAAGATTTGTTGACCGCCTTTCTCCATTTTACCGTTTTTTGCCTTGTTTAAAACCTCTATCAATGGTAGGCCTGTCCATTCTTTTATGTTGTCCTCCCATCGCTTTCTCTGTTTGCCTCTTCTTCTTTTTCCTGGTACTGTTCCCTGAAGGAAGGTCTTTGCAAGCCCCGTGAATCTTGTAATATGGCCATATATTTTAAGCTTGTGTTTCTTTACAATAGTTAGCAGCTCATCATGGGGTCCGATCGCTGCAGTAACCCTGTCTCTAATCTCATGGTTTGTTATGTCTTGGAAAGGGATGCCTAGGATCCTTCTGTATCATCTCAATTCCATTGCTAGGATCCTCCTCTCTAGCTCTGCAGTCAGCATCCAAGACTCACAAGCATGTAAAAATGTGGCCATGACCAGGGAGCACATCAGTCTACATACAAGAAAAGTAATAATTTTTTCCTTCCATTCAAAAAGGTGTCGTACAGTCACAAAAAAAGCACTGTATATTATACAAGGGTTGTGTGGAATTTCGCTGGTTTTTTCCTTTAATTTTGTTTATTATAGGTGAGATTTTAATGCTAAGCATCACTTGCCCCATTGCAGATAAGGTTAAAATGACCCCTTCTAGTGGGTTTTGAAGTTAAAACCCCCTTCTCTTCAATAAAACAAAAATAAAGCAAATGACAGTCACCAAATTCAATGAGCGTAGTTTAACATCCCCCCCCCCCCCCAGTTGTTTTTTTTACATCAAAAACCACCTCTTCAATATAAAACTTAACACACTACAGTAGCCAAGATGGGTTTTGAGTTTAAAACCCCCCTCTAGAGTGTTTTAAGTTTAAGACTCCCATCATAGAGTTTTGAGGTTAAAAAAACATGATTGTGAAGTCCATCAAAGAGTAAGCCTTCAAAGCATCCACACAATCCTGATGCAGTCTCAGCTGTGATGGGTAGGCCACATCTGCAGAAGGGAAGACTTCTGCATTCCTAGATGACTCCTTTAGAAGAAAAGCAAGGCCAATCACACTTATAAGCTCCAGCTGGAATAACCTGACCAGTGTGCATTAAAAAATTCCGGGCTCACATACGTCTCACCAGCCACATGAGGAGACACAAAACCCCAGTGCAAAGCCCTCACCCCCATGATCACATTAGATGACAAATACATGATAAACTATATTATATATAATGGAAATTACAGTAACTAAATTCTATGAGTGTAGCCAATGGGTTCTTTGAGTTTCAAAGCCCCCTTCCAGATGGTTTTTAGTTTAAAACCCTGCAACAGATGGTTTTGACTCCTTTTTTCAATAAAAAATCAAAACCAAACTTCCTCTTCCAACAAAAATAAAAGCAAAGCTACAATTACTCAAATTCATGAGTGTAGCCAAATGGGGCTTTGCGGTTTCCCTCACCCTCCAATAAAAAAATTTAGCAAAACTATAGTTAAAATTTTCTACCAGTCGCCTGGCTCCAATAAATTGCAGAGAAAAGCAGATTTGTTTTTTGACTTACAATTTTTAATGGAACAATAGCCGGGTAATGCAGTGTAGATACCAAAAAATTTGCTTTTTTTAAATACCGGAAATAATGTGTGGTGCAGGGGCCTGTCCACGGACCCTTCTGAGGGAGCTTGCAACGCTCCCCCAGACCTCTAGCTGACAAGGGCAGGGTTTTCCACGGTCATTATAATTATAGGAAGATCCTATTCTAGAGTACAAAAATGTTAGAAAGAATAAAGGGTCAGAATGTAATAAAGATTAATTACGTATACACACACATATATAAATATATGTACACACACATACGCACATGTGTGTGGGGGGGACAAAATTCCTGGCTACGCCTATGATATATATATATATATATATATGCCTAAAGAATCCCTGCACTTTGCTGGTAACATTCAGTGAGTCGTGAAAACACCTTACAAAGTAATTAACCTTGCTCTCACACACACACACACATATCTGTAACAGGTGTTGATGGCTGCTAATGCTAGTATATAATATGTATATATATATATATTAACTTGAGTTGTCTTCATTGGATAGTTGTTGTTTTTTTTTCATATTTAATCTATGCTTAATAAAATTTCTGTTTCTAATCAATATAGATGGCGTCAAAACTAAAAGCCAACTATCACATTCCATTATGTGAAAGAGAATCTCACTTAAAATGGATTAATGAATTGAGTAAAAGATTAAAAGCTAAACAAGAAACATGCATTGAAAAATACCCACTGAGTAAGTATTGTCTTTCATTGACCAATACTCTCTAAGTGTTGTTTATCATTGACCAGTACCCTCTAAGTCAGCGGTTCTCAACCTTTTAAGCTCGACAACCCCCTTTTTACAATCTCACTCTTCGGTTACCCCCATCCACACAGCAATAGAAGAATAGACTAAAACAATCCATATTTTCAATGGTCTTAGGCGACCCCTGGCAAATCGTCAATCGACCCCTAAGGGGGTCGCGTCCCACAAGCTGAGAACCCCTGCTCTAAGTGTTATTAATCATTGACTAACACCCACTAAGTGTTGTTTATCTTTGACCAATGCCTGCTAAGTGTTTTTTTATCATTGACTAATGCTCGCCAAGTGTTGTTTATTATTGACAAATACCCGCTAAGAGTTGTTAATCATTGACTAATTGATACTCATTAAGTGTTGTTTACCATTGACTAATGCTGACTAAGTGTTGTCACTCATTGACCCTTAATGTGTTATTATTCAAATTATGTTTGTGCAAACCTTTTCTATGTAAATCTGATAAAACTAAACTAAATAAAATTCATTTAATATTAAGAATATTATATCATTTATACCCAACCTTATTTGCTTAAAAAATTAAAATACTTTGGTATTAATGGTTTATTACATCAATGAATTCAGAATTTCCTAATAGGAAGAGAACAAACTGTAATAATAAATGGACCCAAATCAACATCAATAATAGTAAACTCAGGTGTATAAATGACCTAATTGCATTAGTTCAGGTACAAAATTCAGATTATTTGCAGATGATTGCATAAAATTTAGAACAATAAAAACAACACAAAATACTAAATTAGAAGAAGTACAGAAAAATGTCAGTCATTAAGAGTAACATAAAAACTAAATCAAATAAAATGTACTTATTTTATTCTTGAAAAACCTATCACACAGACTAAAAACTGAAAATATTTAGGTGTAATATAAAAGTTATCATGGAATCCCCATATTGATGAAATTATTAATAAATCTAGCAAAACATTAGAGTTTACTAAAGGAAATATTTACAATTCAAACAAGAAAATAAAACTAAAATACTGTTTAACTTTAGTTAGGCCAATATTAGACTATGTATCCTCTGTTTAGGACCCCTCAACTCACTAAAACATAAAGAAACTAGAAAAGACGCAAAATAGAGCAGTGAGATTTATATTAAACGAATATTCACATTAGATTAGAGTAACACCATTGGTAAAGTATGGGTAGCAATAATACATAACACATTCATCGTCATTGAATCATAATTTACAAATAGAAAAACAAACCTAATAAAATACTTAGATACTAAAATAGAGGCACATTTCTTATTACATAAGAAAGAACAAATTGGTACAAGTGCTGCATCTGCCCTAGTGCCATCATAGAATGGAATGGGTTGCCTGAATCAGCCACGAAAACAAACGTCTTAACACATTTTAAGTCACCAATTAACATGCATGACTAGATTGACATATGAAATGCTTAGGACGTAATCATCTAAATTTTTGAAGTAATGTCAAATTACTGTTAGATGCTCAAGTTATTGGTGCACAAAAAAAAAAAGAAACTGAACAAAAATAATTTTGTTATAATTATTACCAATAAATATTTTTTGTATAAACTTCAAACATCCCACAAATTAATGTAGGTTTCTATACTCCGAGACCACTTTGTATTTCTTCAGCTTACCCATTTCATTGCTGCCAACATGTTGAACAGAGCAGTACTATATCTATATGCGTTGCTACTAAAAGTACACTACCAAAAAAGCTGGTCACAAACATAGTCCTATAACACAGCCAACTCATGATGGTAGCAGAAATTTCCAAGAAGTAAAACCTATTTTGATGTAAACAAACATATTGTTTGTATAACAATAAAATTAACATGAATATTAGAAAACAACATAATGAATGCAATTCATCCAAGAAATACTGAGACATAACAATCCCCAACATAGAGCACAATAATTTTTCCAATTTTCTTCACCAGCCAGTTAGCACTGTGTCAGGCCCGCTGGTCATATTTTGGACATCCATGCTATACATTAACTTTTATATGTTGAAGTAAATTTGATTAAGTCTAGAAAGAGTACTGACAAAATTGATTAAATTGCAAGCCATAGAGTTTTAAGATTTATCTTGTAATAAAGTAAAAGAAAGGAACTTTGCTTGCAACTGAAAGTACTTTCAAACTGTAAGCATGAACTAGATACACATTTATATTAGCCTATGTCAGCCTTTAATTGATGAATTATAGGGACTAACTATTGAGAACACTGTTATTTACAGTTAAAATAATTCAATGTAATTATTTGTAAATAGAAATAGATTCAAGATACATTTTGTGTATACTCTTACATTAAAGCAAACAATTTTAAAAGTCTATAGTTTTTGTTTCATTTTTCTATCCATTTTCTTTTTTCAGATGGACCATTTCCATCTTGGTTCTTAGAGGGATTGAACAACTGTGATTTTACTATTATACATATTTGCACAAAACTAGAAAATAAAGTTAGTTATCTTTTTGTTTAGACAGCTTATTACTGCATCTTTTTTAGTTTAGTTTCTTTGGATCAGTTTTAGTCATATGGTTATCATTTCTAGGTTTTTGTCTAATTCAATTAGTATTTCAGTATTTATTAAATGTTAAAATTAATCTTGTTTCTATAATAGTCTTTCTGTCACTCAAATAAAAATATTTCACATATTCTTCTGACTCCAGCTTAGTGTCAGAGCTGTCTTGTTCATCTCTGAATCTAATCTACCTTTACCTCTGTATTATACATAAACTGCTGAACTGTTTTCTGTTGTTGAGGATGCCAGTAAAAAAATAACATTCCCAACTTCAAGTCTTATTTTGTTTCTCAACAGATTGAAGAATGTAAACAGGAGCTATCCAAAAATTTAAAGAAACTCATACTAATTAAGTTCAACGATCACAATACAAAAGCCTTTACAGAGCTTATGGAAAAGTTTACTGTATCTCATATCATAGATGATGTAGCATTAGAGAATTTTATTGACCAGCTTGTTGCAACCAAAGACAAAAGTGCAGATGGACTTAAGTCTGAAAATACAGAAAAATTTGACATCCCTTTGAGTTCTTTAAAGGTAATAATTAGAACCTAGTTAAATTATTTATTTTTTTAAACAGATGCATTTCTCTGAATAAAAATTATTAGAAAAACCTTTTTAAAAGTTTCTAAGCGTTTGTTTTGAAAAAGAAATACAGTATTCCATCAAATCTAAGATGCACCATTTTTTTTCGAAGGGCTCCAAATTCAGATGCACTTCACATTCATGACTTGAAACCAAAAACTGTATTGATGCTCTACATCTGCTTACTTGAACACAATGTTTTCTATTCACAACTAATCCATTTCTTCACTATCTTAAAGAGAGTGCAGATCAAATGTGTAAGAATTTAAAAAGAAAACAAATGTTTACAATAATTTGTACACAGTCTTCAAGTAGCAAAAGTGTCAATAAGTGTGACGTTTGTTTCGGCCACGAATATCCTTTGTGGCTTGAATTTTGCAGTGTTTATGCTGATAACATGGTTATCTTGTTGGTTAGATAGACATATTCACTTGATAAGTGGATGACAAAAGAATGTTCTATTCCTGCTCCCTTGGTCCTTGAAGTTGTGTCATTGTTTTACTTTATCTTTGCAACATGGAAATTAGTAGCTATGATTTATACTTGTGTCTTAAAATGTTCAAAAATAGGATGTTGCTTAGACATGGGTGCACCTTCTATTTGGATATGATACATTTTTATAATGTTTTTTTTTTCATTGCAGTATGTGGAGCTCAAAGATTCTGACAAATTTGTTCAGTATCCTGATTTCTTTGATCGACCTAATGACTTTCAACCTTTTATCAAAGAGTGTTTTCTTACCTCTGAAAAGGTATTAGAAAGTAAGTATATTCACCCAAATTTTAACTAAATTGAAGTTTGACATTTTTTGATGTTTAAGTTTTATACTATTTAGACTGAAGTCTATATTCTCAGCGTTGTGGGATTAAGTTGTAATTTCTTTTTTTTTGTGGGGGGGGGGGGGGGGGGGGGGGGGGGGGGGGCAAGTTGTATAGCTTTTGTAGTCCTCATCACTAGGTTAAGTGAATCACTAAGCAAGGTATATAGTCTTTGATTCTCTAGAGAAGGAATATAGTCTCAATTTCTCATGATCAGATGCCTAGTATCATCTCTTAGTGCAAGTGTATAGGTGTATATCATCTTCTAGAGCAAGTCTGCTGTCTTTCTGTGTACCAGTTGTTCACTGGATTTTCAACATCTAATCTGTAGTTTCAGATTCTTTGAGAGCCAAGCCTTAGCTGTTAAGCCAAGTGTATTATCTTAACTTCTCTAGACTAGGCTTTGGCTGCTAAAGGAAAGAATATAGCCTATACTTAAAGGTATTCAAAGTATGTTTTAATTTGTTTTACTAATTTAATGAATTTAAATATTTCTATCATTTATTTTGAAAAACAGAATCTAATATGGAAAATAGAATCACCAAACTAAAAGCACTAACAAAGGAAAATGAAAATTTTGTTTATGAAATACAGTTTTTTATGTTTAAGGTAACTTATTTTACTTATTTTATACTTACTTTATATACCTAAATTTAACTAATTCAGATAAATAGAAATCAGCTTCTTTTTAACTACATCCTGTGAATCATAAAAAACTATCACTAATTTTTATCAATATTTCAGGTTGATAATTATTATAGACCTACTCATTTATTAATATTAAAATTAAATTAAAACTAGTGAGAACTCCTTTAGGATAGCAAAACAAAAACAATTACACTGTACTCAGTTTTATTTGAAATAGTTTCATTTTATTATTTAGTCTATCAACCTCAATAAGGACAGGGATAGGACTCATATAACATTTCAACTTTATGTACACTTCACAGCAGTAATAAAAGCGAAATGAAAAATTGTCAAGTTCAATCATAAAAATTAATTTTCATTTTTAGTGTCCCCCAAAAAGAGAAAGAGTCGCTATTAGTTCATCAAATTTAGATCGCAAAAACTAGAAAAGATATTGAGAATCCTATTTCATGACATTTTGTGACTTGCAAAGTTCTGGTGTAACTGTTACTTTGTATCTTCTGAAAGTACAAACCATTTTGTTTTTAAAATGAAGTGTGAAAGTATTTTTTCATAAAAATACATCATTGATAAAACTATTTACTATATAACAGAAGGGAGGCAATTATTTTGTATATTTTCATAACATTTATGCAAGTGGTTTGTTTTATACGATCTACTAACAATTTACTGAATTTAATTGTTTTAAAAAAAAGAATAATGCATTTTGCATGTAAATAATTTGTACATTTTATTAAAGCGAGTTTTAATAAGCAGTATTTAGTGTAATTTATTACCAGTGTAAACTCCCCTTTGAACACTTTGCACATGAAGGGACATCTTCCAGAGGCCATGAAAGATTAGGCATTCACCTAACCCTTGTCTGTTGGTCAAACAACAATTAGATGTATGTGTAAGTTGTATTTGATGTATTTCTACTGTATTTTGATAATCCTAGATGCTTGGGTATCTTGTACTGTGTATTACTGGTGCGAGTTTGATTGCTAAGACATACACCATTATGAGACAATATGAAAATAACAAACAGCATCAATGCTCAGTTACTAAGTTCACTCAAGATGAAAATACAATAACGAACTTTAATACATAATGGGCCACAGTCGAGTCAGCCACCAAAATGATGTTATCCCTTCAAGAGCCTTGCAGTAACTGTCTTAAAAAGTCTACAATCATAATATGTCACCCAATGCCTATGTCGTCACTATGTAGCGTTAAAAGTCAGTCTACTACAGTGCGTTCCTAAACTAAACTAAGTGTCTAACAATACCAAGCATATAGGATTATTGTTATGATTGAAAAAAAAAATCATGATTTTATTTTTATTGTCTGAAATTAATGATCACATGAGAAGCCCAAATAAATCTGATTGTTTTCAAACTTCTTAATTAGTGTATTTTAGCTAAATGCTTGCTTTTTTTGTATACATTGATAACATTTACACAGTGTTTCCAAAATGTGGTTGCCTGCCAGGGTATGAGAAGAGTTTGAAAGGTGTACACGTAGTAATTCATTAACTATACCAATTTGTTAACAACCCATTAGCTATGTTCATCCAATAAATTAAAATAAAATACCAATACTTTTTAAATCACTTTTTAAAATTATTATTTTATTATTTATTTTTTCTAACTCAAAACCAGTGTTATTTTACATTTTAAGAATAACTTCTTCAAAGATCAGGAAATGGTATAATAAATATGTCGCTTTTTTTTTTATAAGGACATTATAAGATGCTGATGCTGATCTAATTTTAGCAACAATTGCTCTATTATTGTTTAATATTTAAAAAATAAAGTATCAAATACTGAATTAGTTTTAAACAAAGAAAATTTATTAAATCTCTTAAAATTTATAAAAGATTCATGATAAATATATTATAAATATATTATTAACTAGTATTACACAACAGCTTCGACAATTATTTGTTCCTAGTATTGTTTATTATAGCCAAAACATCCCCTCCTATTTGATTTTTGCACTTCCAATAAAACAAATTGCATTTTAACGATACCCTAACCTACTTTTTTGCCTATGAATTCATGCACACAAAATTTAGGCTCTTGAATTCTAGTATCACTTTCTCCCCCCCCCCCCCCCCCCCCCCCCCCCCCCCCCCCTCCCAAAAATACAATCTCTAACTCTTTACTTTGGCTTCTCAATTCTCATTTTTTTTTTTTTTTCTTTGGCACCCTGTGCATAACAATGGTTTCCCACATAAACTTTTGACCATTGAATTATCATTTAAGCCTTTCTCCTGCCTTGGAAGTTGGAAAGGGACAACACTATTCGCACTATGCATATGAATGTATCTAGGCTTTACATTGGGCCTTTATCTAGAGACGTATCTTATATGCACATAACCTTGTATTTTCCCATTATTTTAGCTTGTGGAGATAAAATAGCCCACCACCACAAACAGTTGTGAGGGTTACTCGGCTTTATGAAAATAATAAAGTGGTACGCTTATGTCAAAAGTTTGGGAAACACTGCCTTATTATGTAGACTTTTGTCTAATAATTAATACTTTATTTTAATCTTCAGCTCCTACCAACATTGTTTAGAGAACAGGAAGCTTATGTTCTTGGCCATATATCAGTGTGTCCCCAGCCTCTACTACAGAGTAAATCTATCATCTTGGTGGAACTCATTTTACTTACTGCTTCATCCCAGGATAAGGAAAGATTGAGTCCTAATATTTTTGTAGGTAGCTTGATAAATTAAGCCCGATGTTTTTGTATGTAGCATGATAAATTTAAACCAGTGTTTTTGTATGTTGTAGCAAAGATTAAATAAAAATGTTTTCACTTGCAGAAGGAAAGATTAAGTAGCAAAATTAAATCTTAATGTTTTTGTATGTAGCAGGAAAGATAAAAATCAAAATGTTTTTACTTGCGGAAGGAAAGATTGGATTTTAATGTTTTTGTATGTAAAAGGAAAAATTGAATCTAAATATTTGTGTATGTTATGTTTATTTTTATGATATGCTTCAATTATGTATGAAGGGCTACATGGCTCCAGTTTATATGTTCAAGCCAAACTGATGATAGAGTTAGGCCATTATAAAAAAAACTATTTTAAGTCATGTCTTTATGCATTTTCTGTACTAGTCTCTCTTTTTTTTATTCAAGATCTGCATTACATTGATATAGGCTCAAGATCTTCAAACTTTTCACTTGGCATGTTGCACTTAAGTTTAAGTTCTATTTTTACTTTGAAAAGATCATTGTCAAATTTGTATTTTCTTTCTTCAATTGTACTGCTGAGTTTGATCATCCAATCATTCTTCTATTTTTAAATCAATTTGTTCAATAAGTTGTTTTTTTCTCAGATCAATCTTGAAAACATCATTTACCAAGAATTGAGAAACCTTCATAAAAATGAACAAAATGATCAAGTGGCAGAGACAATCGCTGTCATTGAACAGCTGAAATATTTCTATTTTATCATTATCTGTGAATGGTTGTATAGTTGTAGTGAAGATAAAATGAATGTATTTGCCTTTCATATGAGCCGAACTGTTGCGTAAGTATTTGTAGTATTGCATTCATCCTTTTTGTTGCTACATTTTGATAGAATCAACCAAAAACATTAAAAAAATTTATATCTTTATTTAAAAAAGTGACATTCAGTTTGAATTGATAATTACCTTTGATTGTATAATGGATCCCTAATTGATGATGGCCTAGTGGTGGATTTACTACCATAACTGTGTATATTGACCAAGAACTTAAAAGAAGAAAATGCAAATATGTGGTAAATCTTTCTATGTTTAACCAGATATAGTTGGGTTTTATTTTGGGCTGAGAATATAATAAGAACAGCTGGACTTTCATTTGTTCTGGGTTTTATTTTAGGCCTGAGAAAATAAGAAAAGCTGGACTTTATGTGTTGTGGAGCATTCACCTTCTGCTAAAAGATTTCTTGTAGAATGTGTCTCTTTGGTCCTTTGCTATTTTTATTGCCACTTTTTTAAAGTTTTTACAAGATCAGCGCAATGATCATCTCTTCCCATATAGAAGAACAACTTAAGTTTCACTTATGATCTTTTGATTTAATTTTAGCAAAATCACTATTGTTTGTTTTTTATTGATAGTTGCTTTTTATTATTATTTTTTTAGATAATACAGATTTTGAAGATAATTGTGTAGTAAAAATTTTTTAAAAACTTCCTTTGATTATGATAATTATATCATAATAAACCACAGAATGAAAAGGATTTTAGCAGATAGTAGTTTGTTTGTTTTTACACTAAAGACGTAAATACAAAATGTCACATTCTATTCTTTCAAGTTAGGGAAATAAGAATAGGTACAGTCAATTGTCACTTTGGAATCTATGCATGTTTCTTAAGGTTTAGCTAATGCTTACAAAAATATAGCTTTATTTACATTTGTGTTTCTACTCCCCAATCGCTCTTTTTTTATTGTAGGAGCCGCTCAGTGTTTCCTGTTGCAAACAGTCTAATAGATTCAAGCTTTACAGACTTAAGAACTTTCATTAGTGAATTTAAACAAGAAAAAAAGTGTGCAACCTTGAAAAAAAGAACACGAAAAATTTTAGATTCAGAAATAAGTGCACAAGATCTGGCCAAAGTTTTGAGGAGAAGTTTTACGACTGAAATGTTTTTAGTCTACTGTTTAGTGAAGAAAGTAATTGTTGTTTACATTTGTTTTAATCAAGAAATATAACAGTAGAAAAAAAAAAGAAATACACTATTATATGTTGTTTAGGATTTAATGACATTTTGAGCAAATCATAAAAATCTGTTGTAATTAAATTAAATATTTTAATTTTTTATTTTTTTTAGATATTTAATTCCCAAGACCAAAAGGCTGTAGAGTTTTTTAAAAACTCATTTGATTTACAAGATACAGAGAGACCAGCTTTGTCTGTTTCTTTATTTGTACATAGCATCACATTGTTTTTATGTTTTCAAATAAGTAAGTCATCATTTGTGTATCCTATTTGTTTTCATTTGAATTTTATTTGTTGGAGAATTAATTACTGATCATTGCCATGGTCACCTTAATATTAATATATTGGCTGTAACAGTCAAATCTAGAGTGCCTCTCTTCTGTAAGTGCACACATTCTTGCAATTATAGTAATATGCTCAATATTTTGTGTGTGTGTATATATATATATTTTCACCTCTACAGAGAATGTTGAGTCTAAAGATGGAGTTGTGAATCTTTGCACTAGTTGTATAAAGATTGTTTTAAAGTATATGTCTAGCAAGGTAACACTTTACACTATTGTACAAAATACTTACTGAACTATTGTTTATTATTAACTTGGTAAAAATATGCTCATAATAATTTACTGGCTTTGAAGCATTTTTGTTTTTACTTTTTTTTTAATGAATGTAAACTCTTCTAATCCTACACCAACACAGAACTACAAGTTGTAGATTATGAGAACTTTAATCCTGTTCAACAAATAATAATAACAATAATATCCTCCTTAACAGTACTCCATTTGTCTGTCCTTTTCTTTCAACATGCATTTGCACCATTCCATATTCAGACTACGCTGTGCACCTAACAATGAACATTAGAACTGGCCTATCAAAAATTTAATTCAATAATCCTTTTCTTAAAATCACTTAAACAGATGACTGACCTTCAACAGATGCTTGTATTTCACCAAAACCCAAATATAAGAAGATCAGTTATAAATAAATTGCCAGACTACGCAAAAATAATGCCAATGATATATACAGAATTAAAGAATCTGTTAGTCCCTGTTCTTGAATTGGATAGTAGTCAAATGAAGGTAAGTGTTAATTTGTGTGATCTGTATGTCATTAAAATTATTTGTGTACTTTAATGTGTCGTCTATTTGTGTGATAGAATTTTTTAATGGACATCATATCCTATTTGACAAATATTACTGTCACAGCCTAGTTCTTGTTGTAGGCGTGATGACGCAAATGTCGTTTGTTGTAGATACCTCTTGTAGATACTATAATATTCTTTGTCTTCTTAATTAAATACTTTCACTCGCGCACTAGATTTGCTAGTGCGTGAGAACACTAACATACTGAACTCTCTGACCACGACATTTAGAATTATTAATAGACTCACTGGTAGCAGACATGGCTTTTATTCACATAAAATATAATCACAAAAGATATTGGCGACTTCAGCCATCACAAATTACATCCAAGGAAATAAGTCCTGAATACAAATCAATTATAATAACTTCAATACTTATACATAACTCTACTTGTCAAAAATATCCATAACACTCCTCTCTTTACAGAGTGTCCAAAATCAACTGAGGTGTCCACCTCGTGGTCAGTCCCCGACCAGGAAAAATCTCGTGCTGACTGCACGGAATACTTCAGTGACTACTAGGCACCAAATATTACAGGGGTTCTAAAACTGATGCTATGACAATTACTTACTTACTTAAACTTAAATCTTCCCACACCATTCAGCATTGGGTGGCAAGTTGTTGCCTCAAAGATCTGTCACTGGCAATTTCTGGAGCCTCTTATTATGCCACAATATCTAAGAGTTACCCTAGAAAGAAAGCTGACATTAAACAAAAGGCCTCGGAGAAATTAGCGTTACTCAGAAAGCTGGCCAGCACAAAGTGGGGTGCCAAAGCTGAAATGCTATGTACACTGTACCTAAGAGCCGTCAGATAACAAATCGAGGACAGCTTTAAGTATATGCTAGTAAGATTGCTCTTGAATCACTTAATTCTGTGCAGGCTCAGGCCCTAAGGTTTATTTGTGGCACCTTTAAGACAAGTTTGACAAGCACTGCAGAAATATTTGGTAGCGTGACCCCTTTACACTTAAGGAGGGAGAGGGAGGACAGCATTCAAACGCTATAAAAGACTACCCACATCTATTCTAGTCAATCAGTGAAGACAAATAAATCGCATCAAAATATGATTCTTACATATTGCTGTCAATTTGTCTTTAGAAGCTGGGCTCTCTACTGATAAGGTACCTATAAGGTGGATTAATACTTGCCCTCTGTGGAGGACATTTTCTACCCCACAGATAAACTTGACGCTAATAGGGAAGGAGGGAGCCACCAAGAGGCACTTAACACCAGCCATTCTAAGAAAAATGGCATCAGTTACTTTAAGTTCTTACCCATCAGATGTCATTTTCTGCTACACCAATGGGTCAGTGGTATAAGGGACCCTTATAGATTTGGGTATGGTATATTTTGCTCAGTTCCATCCGAACTATGACTCCTGATGCGTCCCTGCGGAGAGAGTGTCAAAAGTGTCGCATATCTTGTATGAGTGTCCCCATTTCCAGGAGCTAAAGGGGGGATGTGTCTGGACAGTCACTCGACTTCTATGGGGGGGGGGGGGGGGGGGGGGCAGTGAGGCATTATGCAATACAGTTTCTTGCCGAGCACTACGGGAGGACTTGTCCTTCCTGCTCTGTTCCCAAAGTTTTTTTGTTTTTATTACAAGATTGGCAACCTTGTGAAAACCTTTTTTCACTAGATTTAAAGAAGGAAAAACAATTAGAAATCTGTCCATAATATCTGATAAGTATCTGGTATAATCTTTTTGAATTCCAGAATAGCATATGTAATTTTTTTTAAATTTTAGTTTAAGCTCTTCATTAGTATTTATTCCGAGCAGTTCTTCTTGTAATGTAACATCTATCTGTTCTATATTATCATCATCTAATTTGATTATACATTGAGGTATTACTAAAGGACATCCTATTTTCCTTAGGAGTTTGAAAATGCCACTTCTGCTGACCATGTCAAAGGCTTTAATCAAATCAACAAAAATGATATAAAGGGGTTTGTCTCTCTCTGAATTTCTCCTGCAGTAGTCTTAGAGAGGATAAAAATGTTTGTAAAATGTTTTACATGTTTCGGATGTTCCTTCAGAGTTGAAGATAATAACTTCCTAGGCCAAACCTCCCGCACGATGACGGGGGATAGCAGCGGGCTGGGTTTGAACCCGGGACCATTGATAAATCTTAATGACAGTCCAGCGCTCAAACCGCACGACCAGACAGCCTAACCTAGAGGATATCATGTCTAGATTTGATCTGCCACTCCTGAATCCACATTGACTCTAAAAGCTATCACTTGCAGTCTGGATAGTGCCACTCTAGCAAAAATTTTATCAACTAAGCTGAGAAGAGAGATACTGATCTCCTTTATTCTTATATATTGTGACTATATTTAAAACACATTTAATAAATAACACTCTAACAAAAGAATCAAATCCACTGGAGGTCAAACTAGGCACGCTCAAAACAATTGAAAGCCATCCAAAAACAGCCATCCATATATACACCGACGGATCAGCCTTCAAAGCCACCATCAATGCTTGTCTTGGTGTCTTCCTGGTCTGTCCCAAAAATAAACACTTTGAAATAAGTACACCCAGTGGCTACTACTGCTCAAACTTCCAAGCCGAAATTGAGGCAATTACCATAGCTTTACAGACAGTTGAAAACATTAAATGAAGGGATACAACCACCATCAGATATTGTTGTCTTTACAGACTCCCAAGCTACTCTTCAAGAACTTAACAGCAGCACCTCAAAAAGCCCAAGAGAGTTGACAACACTAATAGTGATATTACACCAGATGATGACAAAATTAAACATCAACATCACATTACAGTGGATCCCTGGACACATTGGCGTCATGGGAAATGAAAGAGCAGATAAGCTTTCAAAGGCAGGATCATCTATGGAACAACTAGATAGACCTGTTAACTATCTCACCCTAAGGTGAATGTTAATCAACAACCACAAAGAGGAGTGGCTCAACCAATGGGCATCAGGAAACACAGGTAGAACCATGTACAAAGAAATGAACATGCCTAACACACAGGACAGTATTAACTTCCTCCCCCGCAAAGAGCAATCTACAATCTTCCAACTAAGGACAGGACACACACCTCTGTTAAATTACTATCTCGATAAAATAAATCCCACACAACTCCCCCTTTGTAGACACTGCGCCTACCCTTATGAAACCATAAACCATATCCTTCTTGAATGTCCTTTTTTAATCCACCTTAGGCAGACCCTACTACCACTCCAGACCAACATAACCAACACCCTGTACGGCAGTGCTGAACAACTGAAGAAAACAGCACACTATTTTTCCTTGGCACTGTCTACAAAAAAGCTGACAGCTCAGCAGCAAAAAGCTGGCTAGAAGAAAAAGACTATATTTGTGACAGGCATGTCCTGTGGGACATGACCTGCTTTCCAGCAGCGACAGTGGAGATTATAGAGTTCATGGAGCAGGAGTGTTTGGTTGACCTTAACTACTTTTATTGGAATGCCATCACTTTCTGGAGATTTTCTATTTTTCATGCAATTTATTGTTTTTTTAAGGTCATCAGGGCTTGGTAGCTCATCTATGCATTTCAATACTAGAAGATCAGGTAGATAAGTCAGGGTGACATCTTCTACTGTATTCTGTGTGGCATAGACTTTGAGGTAGTTTTCTGTCCATCCTTCCAGCTGCTTGGTTTTATCCGTAATTTTGTCTCCAGATTTTGATAGAGGGGGGGGGGGGGGCAGGCTTAGACACTGTTTGAGCAAGGGCCTCTATTATGCCATGAAACAACAGAAACTTTCTTGAATTCTGTTGCAGGTATACTTCAAAGTTGTTAGGACACTAGCCAATTGTTTTGCCTCTTTATTATCAGTTTTGAAGGCCTGTAAAGATTTTGGGCTAGGGTTTGCCTTATGAGTGAGGTATGCAGATCTCTTTTTCTCAATGCTAGGTTCCATCTGTTTTAGATTCGCCTCAAACCAGTCTATATTTTTGTATTTTTGAGGACCAAAGGCAGTAAGTGCTGAGCTGTAGATTGCATCTCTTAATTTCTGATAAAGATGTCTTCTTCATCATTTATCAAGGGCATTGAGCTCTCCAAATAGTACAGACTTCTCTGGGTTGCATGGTTAACATTTATTCGCTTAGTCCTCAGACATGCCTACAGTCCCGCATTATGCGGAACCGTCCCGCAAAATCATCAAAAAAGCTCAGATGTTCCGCCGTTCCGCTTTCACGATTTTTTGTTCTGCCAAGTCTGAATTCCGACACTAAAAAAAATCGCCGTTTTTTCATTATTTATTAATAGTGCGAATTGAAAATACTGAGTGCAAAATAAAATATATATAGGTCTGTGTTTATTGTTTACATTTCATCTCCTCCCGGACCGGTGTGTCCTAAATTTACGAAGAAATGGTTGAGCTAGTTCTAGACATAAATCTACTGATCTAGTAGTGTAGGTTTAGATATTAGATCTATTCTTAGAATCTAGTAAGTGCTAATTAGCTAAATATTCCATTCAAATCCCTTTCTTTTCCCGACAATGGCTCTACTATGTCTAGAATAGTCTAGTCCTAGTCTAGACTAGGTCACTAGAAAAAAATATATTACTTATTACTAGATCTAGACTCTAGATCATAGATCTGACTATTCTAACACTAACTCCTTGAACTGGTTTCTAAGTAATGTAAGAAAACTTTCAAAAGGATTTTTTTTAAAAATACGTTATTAAAGATCTAGACCTAAATGATAAAAATGTAATTAATTAATTTAAACACAGTAAGGCTAAGGCTAAGTAAATAAGGCTATAGACAGTATAGATCTAGATCTACGTATTTAGTTATTACATAGTCTAAATTAGTTTCTAGATCTAGAAGTAGGGCTAGCACTAGATAACTAGAAGTAGGGCTAGCACTAGATAACTAGAAGTAGACTCTAGATCTATCTTAGTATCTAGAAATATACTTAGAAGGTGATAGATCTCTAGATTCTAGTTTCTATGTATCATTATGTAATAAATTTATTTTAGTTCTTAATAAGTCTATTATCTATAGATTTAGACATAAATATTTAGATCTATAATATAATTATTATAATCTGTGTTCTTAGACTTAGAGGACTTATTTGAATATAGTCTAGACTAGTACTAGTAGACTCTTAAATTATTTTAGATCTAGAACTAGAGACAACATCTAGTCACTAGTGTAACTAGAGTAGAGCCCTAGAATTAGAAAAGGATAGATAATCAAGTAGATCTAGAATAATCCAAACTAGATCTAGTCAATAGATTTAGATCTAGTAGTAACAAATAAAAATAGATTGTAACATTTGAGCCTAGGTTATTAGAATACATTTTGGTTAGAATTCATCATGTAATATAGGAGTTAGAGCTATTGATTTTAAAAAAAGTACATAATTATGAATTAAAGGTTTTCTTACTTTTAATTATAATATTTACATCTAATTTATAATAAGCAAACTAGTATTGTTATTAATAAAGTAATATAATTGAAGTTTTATTTATTGCGTACAATATGGCTGACAAACATAAACGCATGTATGTTCCACATTGGGGCCCAAAATTCCACATTTTCAACCTGAGTGTTCCACATTCTGGGTCTTGGGGGTAGGCATGTCTGCTGAAAGTATAAGCCTTCTTGAGAAGTAGTTTGATCTTGCTAAACAATAGCAAATGGTCTGAGTTGCCATCTGCACTATGGTATGAGCGGGTGTGGATGACACTTTTCAGATCCATTCTTTAAGTGATGCATAGAGGTCAAGCTGGTGCCACCTTTTTGAACATAGGTGCTGCTAAGAGACTTTGTGGCGTTCCTTGCCAGAGATTATGTGTTTGTTACACACAGCTCATGAGAGCTGAAGAACTCAAGTCAAGTAGCATTGATTTCGCCAACACCATGATGTCCCAAGCATATTGGTCATGCATCATTTTTTAAAATCTCCATGAAAATAGAGGTGCTCGGACATATAGATGTTTCTAATTATGTCCTCAAAAAATTGGAAGACTCTGTCTTTGTCCTCTTTCTGTGCAGCAAGGGTTGCTGAGTAGACACAAATAGTATTTACTTTGCCTTGTGGGGATCAACTTTTATTTTTAATTTAATTTTTATAAGAAATGCTGAGAGTATGAAGTTCTTTTTTTTAGCCAAATTTAGATTATTTCTTTGTAACTGCAAATTAATTATGTAAAATGTATGAAACAAAAATCTGGTTCTTTACTATTTTGTTTTAAAATTGGATCTTAAGTATCCAAGAACTCTGAAACAAAGTTAAACAGAGAAAAAAATTCTCACTTAAGCCTTTTGACAGCTACTATACTTTAGTCAGAAATTGATAAAAATTATCGGCAAAGAGCAGTTATTCTGAACTTTACCTTTGAGTGTTGAAAGTATTTTCTCTGGGCTTGACCGTCTCAAATGATTCTCCAACTTACATGGTCTCATTACATAAAACTTTCTTGCATAAAAGGCACTTAGGTAATTGATTTATTTTTTTTGACAGGGAAGGAATGAAGCCACATTTTAAAACATTAACATTGTACTACTGTTTACATTTTTTTTTACATTTGGCAATGCTTAATATTAGTTTCTTGTAGGCACAATTAACCTATTTAAATAAGATGTTAAAAATTACAACTAAAAAAATATCGTTTGAAAAATAAGGTTAAAATTAAAGAATTAATTAAGATGCAAATCATATGTATTAGTTAATTCCATTAATGGGACATGGGATCTACTTTCATAGACCCCCTTATTTACTTTTTCACTTTTGTAGATCCCTTCAAAGTCATAGACCCATGAGAGTCTATATAATCCACTTAGGAAATCACATGACATGACCACAAATTTTAAGTAGCTCGGCTAGTTCTTTGTAGAATCATTTGACATCAAGATCTTACTTTAATAATAAGCTTTATTATCACTGTCTAAAAGGACATTACTCTAAAAAGCATTCTGTTTGTGTGCATAAATATGAACTACCATTTTCAACAAGCTTTAAACATCAACACCACCTAACACTAAAAGCCTATCTTTTTGTTAATTGTTTTTTTGTTTGTTTTGTGTAGCTGATGAAGACCTTGTTGATCCAACATGCTGTTCTCCAGCAAGATGACCCAAATGTAGGTATTGGTCTGGCCTAGACATTTTACACCTGATATTTTATATTTATACAAACTTTTGGACATTTATTCAACAGAATTTGTAAAATACTGCGATTGCTCTCATTTGTCTATATAGTAAAGATACCATAGCATTTATTTGAACTACTAATGAGAAGTGTTCTTGGTGTTCTGTGTCCTGCTTTCTCTTGGATAAGTTTTTTTTTACATTTTGTTTGTTTTTAATTGTTTTTAATCTTAAAATTGTTTTGACTTTTGGTTATACATTCTTTTACTGGAAATCTTTCTTGCTTCTTCAACCAATAGTTGGATGTTCATTTTGGTGTGATTTGTTTATTCTACTTCATCAGTTGATTAGTGTGATATTTTATGTAACTCTAAATAACTATTTAGTCTAGATTTATTCCTACCTTACAAACTTTTTATGACTCTTAAAGCTATGCCAAGTGAATCAAATTTTATAATTGGTGAAATATAGACAAGTATTTCAACATATCATAATTAAAACCTTACCAGCAATTTGAATCAACCAATTGGTACTGTGGAGAAGCAAGACTTAATGGGCACCAAGTTCTGTTGCATGTACATAAGCCTTCTAAAACTGATCACATAGAGCAAAATAAGAGTGAGTTTCACTTCCATCAAGATGTCTTTTACAATGAACTGGAGAAATTACAGAAGTTGAAGCATGAGAATATTATTCAACTCTTGGCATTTCGTCATCACTGCATTCCTTCATTTTATATTGTTGAAGATTATAAAGTGACAAACTTACAGGTGATTTTCTTTTCTTAATTGTATCACTTATTATTTATTGTATCATGTATCTATAATACATGTTGATCTAGTTCTATTTTATTCTAAATTACAGACATAAGGTACTCAAAATAAAATAGTACCTCAGATGCTAAAGACTTCTATTCTAGATCTACATCACAAGAGAAAGACTAAACGTGTAGAGCTAGAGTTAGGTTTATATAAGCTGGAGGAAACAGAAAGTAGATCTACAAGTTTTTTAGCTATTGAAAAAAGAAAGTGCAAATTTTGTATTATGTCATCTTTTTAAAAAAATAATATTGGGTTGAAATTTGAAATAATGAATCCTATATAGTAACTTGGACTGATGTGGTGTCAATCATAAAAATAGCTTACTTGTCCTAAACCAAAGTTAAGTGATAACAGGTTGATTTTTTAATTTTATTTTTGTCCACTGCAAGTGGGAGATTTAGTGATGAGTGAAACAATCAGGACCCATATAGCAGATGGTGATATTATTTAAATTGATGTTATATTTATTAACCTTGTAAAATATAGAAAATCTTTCATTTGTTATGCTTTTTTTTATTTGTTAAACATGCTTTATTCTAACATATTTATTTCATTTGTTTACTGTGTCTGATAGGAAACATTAAGAAACATTAGAAAAATTAATGGAAGCCTTTACAGACCAGATATTCTTCATAGTTTTGTTGTTGATGCCCTGATGGCCGTACAACATTGCCATGAGCTGGGTTTTGTTCATAGAAATCTTACAGCAGGAAGTTTGTTTATTTTCGAAGAGAGAAAGGTAAAACTGTGTGGTTTTCACCTTTGTCTTGAGGTCAAGGATGGCAATATAAGACCTGATGGTAATTTCACACTGTGTATTTGTTAACTACATCTTAGAACAAGAAATTAAATTAACTATTAGAGTTCATTTATGTATATACACTCAATATTTGAATATTTGTGTGAATCATTTTAAAGGTATCATTGTTTGTAGTACACACAGCATATAATAATGTAACGATTCTCACTATCCAGGCTCTCTGCAAACTACACCAAACGACATCACCAAGTTAAAGAACTTGACAACTCAGGGCTCCAAATAATGTAATAGTTTAATGTCCGATAAATTACAGCCAATACTGTACAATTGGCAAAACGTAACACAGACTGTACAAATATTTCTACGCGAACAACCGTACCGACGTATCAAGCGACATATTAACTCTTGCACTGGTCTCTCTATCTCGTTCCGGACTTGCACTGAGCCGTCGTACCGAACCCGTCTTGACTGTGACACCTACGCTTTTTATATAGGGTCACTGCTGGCCTTCTAGAACCGGACGGAACATCGCTTGAGCCTTCTAGTCGATCACATGACTACATCCCTTGTGATGCTCCTGAGCTCTATTCAGAACACCGATCCTTCCCGAAACTGTCTTGGCTGACCGTCATAATTCGTCACGGTTGACGCTCGTCTAGCGCTGGCCTGGGGGGATTTACGTCTGCTGTCTACACAGATACCACTATTCCCATCTGTGTCACCACAAGGTTTATTACAATAATAATAACTATTTCACTCCATTTTATTTGACTCAAAAAAATTAGAGAAGAAATAAACTTTCTGTAGTGTGTTAGAGATTAAATAAACAGTCACAGAAGAAATAAACTATCTATTATAGTGTGTTACAGAAGAAATAAATTGTCTATAGTGTATTACAAATGAAATAACTGTCTATAGTGTGTTAGAGATTAAATATGCTGTCTGTGGTGTGTTACTGAAGAAATAAACTGTCTATAATGTGCCTATGTTGTTGTTCCAGACAAAATGGAAAAACATCGTTCACTTAGATGGACAGCTCCTGAATCTTTACACAATTTTGAGTACAGCAAAGCCTCTGACATGTGGATGGTGGGACATTTACTAAATGAAATTTTTACTCATGGAATGTTTCCTTATGAAGATTTTTTGACAAGCGATGAAGAAGTGACTAGTTATGTAAGAAGAATTTCATTTCTAACATGTTTTAGTAGAGTTTTGATCTATTTCATAAATGGTCTCAAAGATCATCAATTTATTTCTAGCATTCATTTATCCCATGCCTATCTTAAATCCTTTCATGTAATGTATTTTCTTACGATTTTAAATTTTGTTGTCATCTGTTGTTGTTTTTTTTTATTGATAGATTATGTACATGCTCTTTTTACAATTTGTAGATTTGTCATCAATGTCATCCTTTTATTGGTATAAGATAATTTGATCCAAATATCATTACTTGAATAAGTTTATCTCTCTTTCTAACAACTGTGACTAGATACAAGAGGATGGCTCTATACCAATGGAGGCATGTATTCCTGAAAAGTTATTTAAATATATAATAGAACCTTGTAACTCTAAGCTGCCACATGAGAGACCAACCGTGGCTAATATTATAGAGAAACTGAAACGTGGTGAGTTTTAATGTGTTATCTTAATTCTCTGTTCCTAGTAAAATGGCTTACTTAATAGTGTCAGTTTTTGCTGGGATAGTACTGTGGTAACATTGCTTACCTTGAGTTGCATCTCTTTAGAGTATGCTAGAATAGTGATTTTTTTTTTACTTGTATGCTTGACTAGTGATGCTTTTACCTGTATCTTTGACTTTTGGTATTTACCTTTATGTTTGAATCATGATGTTTTTACCTGTATATTTAGCTAGCAATGCTTTTACCTGTATGTTTGACTCGCATTGTTTTTACCTGTATCTTTGACTTTTGGTATTTACCTTTATGTTTGAATCATGATGTTTTTACCTGTATATTTAGCTAGCAATGCTTTTACCTGTATGTTTGACTCGCATTGTTTTTACCTGTATCTTTGACTTTTGGTATTTACCTTTATGTTTGAATCATGATGTTTTTACCTGTATATTTAGCTAGCAATGCTTTTACCTGTATGTTTGACTCGCATTGTTTTTACCTGTATCTTTGACTTTTGGTATTTACCTTTATGTTTGAATCATGATGTTTTTACCTGTATATTTAGCTAGCAATGCTTTTACCTGTATGTTTGACTCGCATTGTTTTTACCTGTATGTTTGACTAGTGATATTTTTACCTTTATATTGTATTAGTGATGTTTTTACCTGCATATTTGACCATTGTTTTTTGTTTTTTTTTACCTATATTTGATTAGTGAAATAGTAGTGTTTGAAATCCAAATTTACATGAATAAATGTCCATTAAAGCTAAACTGGTTTGTTTGGTACAAAGCTTATATGAACATACTGTGTCTGTCAGGTAAAAAGTTTGTACACATTATTTCTCCCACACCTAATCTAAGATCAAGATGCTATTTCGCACAATTATTTCTTTTGCCTGACAAAACAATAATCAATAAAAAGAAATTAACAACTGGTCCAGACAACTGGTAGGATCATATCAAAGCTTATTGAGAAAACAAAAAGCTAAACAAAAAGAATTGGTACAAATATTTGTAATTGCACAGATTTATTATTGTTAGTCTAGATTTATTACAATTTTAATTACAGACTGATATAAACTAATTTATTAGTAGTTGTTTTTTTTTTAAGATATTTTTTTTATTTTTCTTGTTTTTTTTTTTTTTGTTGTTTCATTTGAAAAATTGTTTGTAGATATTTGCAAGTTGTTTGCAAGGGAGAAAAAAAAAAGGAAGACAGCAGGTTCCCTAGCCAGTGCAAGGTGGTCTGGGGGAGTGGTGTGGCTGCAGCAGTGTACAGGATGGAGCCCTGGAGCCAAGCATTTTTCCTTTTCTCTGAGCTTCAGAAATTCACCCTCCTGGTGTCTAGAATGAAACTTTTTTTCTTATAGTAATAAAGTGTTATATTAAAAAGGGCTGAAACAGACATAACTAGTGAGGGCAAAATGACACATGAGTGGATCTTTATTTAACTTTAGGGGGGTACCCTATGCCAAAAGTATGACATAGATATTAAAACCTTAAAATATGTAGCAGAGGTCCTGGCAAATTAATTGTTGAATACTAAATGCTTATATTTTCAGTGGACCCAGAGACTTTACAATGGAACCTTTCTAACTCAGAATCTCAAACAAAAACAAAAATTGAAAAGGTAAGTTGTATTTGTAGATTTAGAATTCTAAAGATACATGAATTGTTTAAATGAGACTTGGTATGAATGAATATTTCATTACTTTTTATAATTTTTTGTTAGTTTTTAAGACCAATTTCCTCAAGAATAATTAAGTCTGTTAATTATTATACCTTTAGTTTTTATCTTTGTTTTGATCTATCTAAGTACATAAAAAATCTATTTTGACCTTCTTAAACTTTTCTTTTGTTAAAAACAGGGTGCTCAAGCTACTATTCACAGTAAGTTAGATTTCTTTTCATTGCTATTAGTAAAACACTAACTTTGATAAAATAAAAAGATACAGTTAAGGCTTACAGTCAAATTTTTTTTTTCTTTGCTGCACACTTTTTTTCACAAAGTATATATCAAGTATATATCTGTCTGGTAAAACGTTTGGACACATTATTTTTCCCACAACTATTCTCAGATCAAGTTGAAACTTTGCACACTTATTTATTGACATAGACTAGACATGAATCAGTAAAAAAGATTAATTGATTAGTTAATTAATTATATACAAATTTTTTGATACCAAAAAGGGAAATTAATCCTTCAGTATTCACAGATAAATAAGTAGGTTTTCATCCCCTTAGATAATTGAACATGTTATTGCTCCCAAACCCTTTCTTAGATAAGTTGAAACTTAAAACAATTATTTATTTTACCTAACAAAACATGCATCAGTTTTAAAAATTTTTAATTGATTATTGGTAATTAATTATTTGATATTGAATAAGGGAAATAACTTCTTAATTATTGAGAGATATACTTGTAAGTGTAAAGCTCTTTCACTTAGAAAAGCTTAGTTGTTTTTTTGTGTGTTTTTTTGTTGTTTTTTCTAAAGGATTTTTTCATATTTTGCTTCTTATACATTCAACTTCAAGCATCCTCTTTTTGTTATATATTTTATGTTTTATTTTTATTTTACATAATGTGACATGTAGATCACTCATTTATTTCAGATTTCATGTTTCTTTAAGATCCTTTTTTTTTAAAGACTTTAACTCAGTCCACATGTATTCTCTAGATCCCAAGTTTATTGAAGATATCGCTGGTGATGAGGATAAGAACTTGGACTTGGTTTCTATATCAGAAACAATCACAAAGATCAAATTGGTGAGAATGGAAGTTTAATCATTGAGATAATAACAAAGTATGGAAGGAGTCATTCCACTCTAACATCATCTAAAGCACAGATTAAAATGTGTCATCAAGCAGTCTAATAATCCAGTTTATAATATCTCATTAAAGCAGTCACTTCATCTGAGGCTCAGATTAGAATGTCTCTTTAGAAGTCAGGCTCAGATTAGAATGGGTCATCAAGCAGTCATATAATGTAAAAAGAATGAATACTAATACCTTGCTGTCAGGTTTAAATGATGCCATTGGTTTGAATTTGTTTTATTCTAGACACACCAGCACATCTTTAGAGAGAAACTCTCAGAGAGGGTTCCCCCAGAACTTTCTTCTCAAATAGACAGCAAGCAACTTTATGATCTTATTGGTGATGTTCGCATAGTACAGAATAGCCAGGCCCATCATATTGTAAGTTGCTAGTATTTATTTGTTTTTAATAAATAGTTACTTCACTAAAGACCACTTGAACATGAAAATAGTTGGCACTTGTACTTCATTAGTCTTATCGTTTATCTACTTAGGAATGTAATATCCCAAGTTCTTGTTCAGGAAATCTACTGGATGTGGCTTTGAAAAAGTCCTTGGGTCAAGGTCCTCAAAACTATTTACAATGTATCACAGTGCTGGGGTCAGTCTTGATGAAACTTTGGAGTAACTCATGGATTATAGGAGATTTAGGAGCTGATAATGTTTATGTGAACAAAGAACATCAGAATTATAAGGTGACTATATTTTTCTCTATGGAGTCACTTCTATAATCTTTTGAACTTATATCCTTTAATCCACTTCCTTTTGCCATTTATTTGATACATTTTATTTGAAACTTTTGTTTTTGAAGTCAGGCACAAAGGTGGCAGAGGTTTTGAACTGAACATGTAATCATTTAATTTTTTTTTTTTTTCAGATTTAAATAAAAATGTATTTATGCTTTTATATTGTTAGTATTTTTTAGGTGGATTTTATTGAAGTTTTTAGTTGTATTTCTTTAATACTATTTGATACAAAAAATATGAATGCCAGTATCATGAAGCATCATGTATTAGACATTAGGACAAGTTTGAGTTGAATCACTGATAAAATGTGATCATATTTAAGTGAGACATTATCAGTTTGAGCTTCAGCTAATCACTACACTTCACTAGATTCCACTATCACTACATTGCCATTTAACAATATCACTACATTCATTCTTAACTTTTTCTTTACATTCACCAAGTTAACACTATTACTACATTTCCAAATAAACACAACCTTAAAAATTTAATAGTATGAGTACATTTCTTAATAAACATATCACTACATTACAAAATTATTACTATGACTATATTCACTAGCTAACACAGTGAATGCATTTACTCCACAGGTTTACTTGGTATCAATGTCATACTTAAAACACCTAGAAAGTAATCTGCACATTAAAAAACAAATTTCCCATGAAGCTTCAACACTCAGCAGGTTCAGTGGGGTTTTTTTTGTTAGGAAAACAATTCTTTCCTATAGCCTAATTTATTTGTTGAATTATTATTTGTCATTGTCTATCAATAAATTACATAATTTGGCTTAAATATTGTGCATTATTCTATTTAGACTGTATTTCACTTGTCACCAGGGCAGCCCCTGAGGTTGTTAAATCAAACGCATTTACCTGTGAAAGTGATGTCTATTGTTTTGGTTATTTGATCTGGGAAATATTCACAGCACTACACAAGGATGGCACCAAGGTTGAAGAGTTTAGGAAGTTAACATCTTTAGATACAACAAAAGTAAGTTTCATAGTCACTTGGATTTCATCTTTCTCCAAGATACAACAAAAGTAAGTTTCATAGTCACTTGGATTTCATCTTTCTCCAAGATACAACAAAAGTAAGTTTCATAGTCACTTGGATTTCATCTTTCTCCAAGATACAACAAAAGTAAGTTTCATAGTCACTTGGATTTCATCTTTCTCCAAGATACAACAAAAGTAAGTTTCATAGTCACTTGGATTTCATCTTTCTCCAAGATACAACAAAAGTAAGTTTCATAGTCACTTGAATTTCATCTTTCTCCAAGATACAACAAAAGTAAGTTTCATAGTCACTTGAATTTCATCTTTCTCCAAGATACAACAAAAGTAAGTTTCATAGTCACTTGGATTTCATCTTTCTCCCTCAACCTTGGATGGGGATCAAAGAATACAGAGGAGTTTTGAGAGCAAAAATTGAACAGTGAGAGTTTGTACATCAAATAAATCAGAAGGACATCATTTCTAGGACTAGTGAGACAGGATGATGATAATAATATAATAATAATTTAACTTATTAAGCACTTTAGGCATAAACACAGGAGTTAAAATGACAAACTAATCTAAAAATGTTTTAAACAGACAGGTCTCAATGTTCTTCATGAATGTTGTAGAACAGGGGTGGGCAAATTACAGCCCGCGGGCCACATGCGGCCCGCCGAAGTGTCTTATGCGGCCTACCTACACCTATGTGCCCACAGTATATACATATAAAAATACAAATATTAAAAATAATATCTATATAAATTATTGAAACTGTCTCATTATAAAAGTTTTAAGTAAACAAAGATTATGCTTATTGGCGATACATCAACAACACACTCGATTCAAGACACAATGTCTGAGTGGTGGGTAGGCTTGGAACAAGATGGCAAGTGTAACAACTAATGGAGTTCGATGTTTGACTAAGACAATTTTTTTAAAAATAAAAAATATCCCAACCATAAACTTTAAACAGGAAAGTTTGCACAAAGCTGCATACAATTTCATCAATATATTGGGTCGAACATGGTAGAAATCAAACTTAGTAGAGCTGAATGTTTTAACCACGGGTAGTTCCGATATATGAACAGAGTAATCCAATGTATCCACTAGCTTAGCACGGGCAAGGCATATGAGGTAAAAAATCTCGAGGAAGAAAATTTTATGTTACTTGAAGGACATTTGCTGTGACTTTGTTATCAATTTTTCTAATGAAGAGTGGAAGACAGATTTCATGTTTTTTATAATTGCTATTGCAATGAAATGTAAATGCATGTTAAATCTTTTCCAACAAGGCTTTCCCATTTCAACAGGCAAGCAAAAGAAAATAGTTTTTGTCATTTTCCTTTGCTGAAAGGTGAAACTATTTTTATTGAAATGATTAAAAGTATAACATTTGTTAAGATTCCTTAACTGTGCAATTTATAAAAGCAAATTTTAAGACGTCAAGAACCAGTCTTCAATACCATCAGCTCACCATTTATCACAGAAGCTGATTCAGCGCCAGAGAACATAACTCCAAGCAAAGAGAAGTTCTAGTCATTACTACCACTGGTGTCTTATGGGTGCCAGAAGCTGTATTTTCACACTTCAAAAAACTTTGCTGCTGTTCACACTATTTGGGTACACACATCCGTTCTTCTTCTTTTTCATTCTCATTTTACATGTTGGAGGGTTCAGATCAGTAATTCTACATTTGAGATGAACTGCGCAGTGGTTTCCGGATTAGGCAGTTCTCCGAATAGTCTTTGGAGAGTATTGCTCGGGTCTCTTGATTTAGTATGCACCATTAAAGAGACATAGTCACCGTTCTCTGGTGATGCTCCACAAGGGCAGGTTTCGCTCGTCCCGACATTCAACTTCCGGAACATATATTATTGTCTCATTCAGTGAGCAAACATTTTTTTGTGGAAACTAAGTAAGTATAATCACTGGTCAATTTGACAGCAATCATAGTGGTAACAACTAGTAAGCTAGTTCCACAGTTCCGAAACATTATGCACGAGTGTAAAAAGTAAAAATACTGCACATTAAGTACAACTGTATTTTTGTGGGAATATTGTGATATAATAAGACAACAGCAATTTTTTTTAAAATCGTAAAATTGATTTAAAAAACTGCTAGCTCTTGTCGTAATTTTTTTTTTACGCAGAGTCTTAAAAAAAAAGAGAAAGAAATGTGAATCTAATATAGTTAAAAGACATTCTACACAGTTAGCGAGCGTATCTTTCTAAGATATATACATATATGCGGCCCGCCATTCCCAAACACAGCATTGCAGTAGTCAAGGCCTGATAGCATAATGTCACAGCTATCTTTTTGTTGACTTATCATTGTAAATATGGTTGGATCTGTGCAGCTGCAGAAAGAGCAGACTTATGACAAAGTTTCATCAATGCATTCAGCAGGGTCAAATATTACATGCATTGTTCAGGTCCTTTCACTTTTCTGCCTTGTGTCATGACTGAAATATTTGTTTTTATCTGAAGCTGTTTTCTTCATCAATTAGAAGTAGTTAGTACTTTGAAGGAATGACTCTGAAATAACTCTTCAGTGGTAAGATATGAAAACAGAGAGATTCATTTTCTATTTATTCTTCTACTACAAGTGTACAAAAGTTGGTGTTTGTTTTCTCTGTGTCACTTGGCCCTAAACTTCCAAGTTAACTTTCTCATGGCTTCATAGGATCAACAGAA
This sequence comes from Biomphalaria pfeifferi, assembly GCA_030265305.1. Classification (NCBI taxonomy): domain Eukaryota; kingdom Metazoa; phylum Mollusca; class Gastropoda; family Planorbidae; genus Biomphalaria; species Biomphalaria pfeifferi. The sequence continues at coordinate 6,648,962 of JASAOG010000001.1, forward strand.
CTCTGCTTCAAAGTCTCTATGATTTAGGCAGTCATTAGATTTGGTATCCTTACGCTTTTCCATTTTTTGACATCAAATCAAATGTATATTTGATCTTGTACTATTTATTTCTTGCATATTTGATTCATCTTTGTTTAAAGAAGACTTCTGCCTAAACAGTAACATACTACATCAAAGAGTGAGTATAGTTCCCCTATGAGACCTTGTGATCTATAGGCAGATGATGTCAAAGTGACCAGTCATCTTTACTTTGTCTAATTAATGTCAGGTATCAATTAGAGTTGGATGGAATAGGGGCATTCTAAAAATCCAGATATTAAAAAATCCTAGTCATTTCTGATATTTTAACCTGTGACTATCTGTTCCAAAGCTGTTGCCATCATGTCGACAAAACACTACTACAGAAAGCTTATATATTTAAAGTATTTTTGCTTAATTTGGTATTTTCAATGGTTGGATATTAAGAATGCTTAAAATGAAAAAAAAAAAAAGTCATGACATTGCTCTCTTCCCAGAACTTTCTAAAGCCCTTCAATAATTGGGTACAAAATGTTATAATTCAAGATTTACACCTATTTGTCTGAAGACTGCTGAGAAAGTTGACTAGAAATCCTCCTTTCAATACAAACATATATTCTGGTCAGATGACATCTAAATATCACTGAGGTTGATTTTTTTTTTTGTAGTATGCAATATATTTTTATTAAATGATAAAATTTCCTGAGGGCAAGTAGAAAAAAATATATCAAAAGATATATGAAGATCCTTTACTCTTATAAGAGCTTTTCTTATATATATATATTTATTTATTTATACATGAAACCACCTCTAACAATTTCCTTAAAAATGTCCAGGTTTATTTGAAAGTGAGTTAACATTCTCAGCTTATTGGCCATACTGGTAAAACCCTTTCCACTGGTTCAAAAATGTTTAATTATTCTACAAATTATTTGGGCTTTCAATTTCTCATTGGCCATTTTATGAATGAAATAATTCTGAATAAACCACTTATGTCTCCTGGCTTACTGCACTAGACTAAAACATGAAGTTGTTATGAATCTTTAGGTCTAAATAAACATTAGCCCTTATGTAGGATCTAATGACATTTGCACCAATTTAGCAATTAAAGTGTAAACAATTTATAAAACATGCATAACAAACCAATCCGACGTAGGCAAATTTTACTAAATTTTTTTTCTTTTCAATAACAAAGAGTAGCACTGGTTTAATAAAATTAAAACTATAATGCTCATATTTATTTCCAACATTGAAAATTTTGTTACAAAATCCAGTTTTAAACTGTAACCTAGATATTTTATACATTTGGTGGAGGAAGCTAAGTTGTTTTGCACTAAGGCCATAACGAATACTGAGCGTTTTTACTTAAATGTTCCTAGAGTTCATGCAAGAACTGCAATGTTAAATGTCTGAACATAACCATTTGGAAGTTGCACTGCAAAGACTTTCTTTGAAACCAATAATGGACCAAATAGTTTCACACAAAAGCTGCAATCTAAATTAATTTGATGTGAGCAAAGGTTTTTCTAAACTAGACAGGCACTGTGAAAGAACTAATAATTAGATTGGTAGCCATTTGTTAATTGCTAATTTTGGTCATCATAAAAATGTATCCAAAATAAGTTAGGGAAAATATGATCTGTCATGCTCTGTCACCTGATACCTAATATATTTATATATAGGATATTCATATATTCAACTATACATTGAACTTGGCTACCTAGAAGGGGGCTCGAGGTGCGTTTACTGAGCGCCTAAAGGCAGCATGGAAAACCAACTCCTAGATACCCCCTCCTCCCCACTTGTCCACAAATGAGAATGGACCAAAGCGCTCTGAGCATGCTATAAGCATGAAAGTACTGCTATATAAAAGCTATAATAATAATTCAAAAAAATTAAATCTATGTTGTACCTTAATTACATTTCAGAAAAAAATATATTCAGTAAAATAAATTGTTTCTGCATTTTTGTCTTTATTTGATTAAATTTCTTTAATGTATTTATTTATATATGTGATGTTTACAAATCAAAAGAATAAAATAATTGTTGATTTTTTTTAGGAAGAGGACATCTATAAGCATGTAGCATCAAGAACTAGATTCCATTTCCCTTCTTGTTGTGATGAAAGACGTACAGTTTACTGTTGTTCACAGGCTATGAAACAGTTCATTCTCACCTGTTGTCACATTCAACAAACTAAACGTCCCAGAGAAAATCTTGTTCAAAAATTGAAAGAGTATGTAGACATTTTTTTTTCTCACTGGCAAAATAGACTTTGGGTAAAAAAAAGTATTTTAACACATAAGATTTTTCAATAATTCAACAAAATGTAATGAGTTCTACACTTAGATAAGATTTAAGATCAGATCATTTATTGGTCCTAACAAATGAAAATTCAGTTTTACTACAATTGTTCATGATGGTGTTGGCATGTCTGGGGTTTTAGTTTTAAAAGACAAAAAGTTTACATACAGGCACAGAGTTAGCGATAGGCAAGCAACAAAGAGTGAATTATAGGTCATAATTAATGAAACTTTATTTTCAAATTGTATTTAAGAAAAATTACAATTGGACGTAATTCTAGGAAAATGTAATCATCACTTGATGAGTTTGGCAAGTGAGTGTCATTAGGCCTAGTGTTTATCTTTGGTCCTTTTCATATTAGTACTGGTGTGGCTGGTTGCTGCGACTGACTATTTGTTGGGCTAGTGGAGTGAATCCAGGCTGGTGGCAGTTCAGGTTTCGCTGACCAGGTAGCGATGGTGACCAACTTGTGGCTTAAGTGCTAGAACATTTTAGTTCTCAGCTAAGGCAGATGACCTATATGAGGGATATAGGCTGCGATGAAACAAAGAAAGGAGGTTAACAGGTGATGTAGATGCCCTTCTGGGAAGGACATTTTCAGATTAAATCTGATTAAACTTATGTTTAACATTTAGAATGAAAAAGTGACAATAGCTGGTTTTACAATATATGAGTTTCGAATGTAGCTAAGCGAGCTAATAGGACAATTGCTTCCACTATGCACAGATCTCATTTGAAATCAAAAGGATAATATTAGTTCCCTGCATATTTACATTGAAGTTGAGAGGCATTACCTTCAAAGGTGTAGGCATAACATTTGTTGGCTTTGTAGTACTCTTATTATGCATGCACCATTAACTTAGGAATGAAATATTTTATTGACAAAGCACTTTTTAAAATGATTGCAACTAAATAAATTACAGAAAAGATGTTTAGAAAAAATTCTTGCTATTTACTAATTGTAATTAATTGAAAAATTGTTTAGTCCTAATAAAATGTTTTGTTTTCTGTGTAATTAATTGTATCAGTTAACAGTATTGGTCTCAAATTTTTTTTTTTTTTTTTTAGGATCTGCAAAACTGATTATGATTGCCAGTTCTCTGAGTAGCTGTGAATACATTTATCATTTTCTTAATGGCAATAATTTGTGACAAAGTGTAAGATGTACAATACCATTAGCTCAATCAAAGTATGATGTATTGAGATCTAAATCTATTCAGATATATAAAAAGCAGTTGCCTCCAGTTATTTTCTTATTATTTCATTGTACATGACTGACTTGCTTAGTTGTTGACTTTAAATGCATGACAAAATTCTGGTCATTTGAACCATCTATTGTAACTGAATTTTAAAAAAAAAATGTGTCTCATTGGATTAGTTTCTACACTCTTATTTTTAATATTATATTTTTTTTAAATGTCCGACTCATGGAATGGTATGAAAAGGTATGAAAATCAAGCATATCAATTAACTACATGTATTAAGAAACAAACACACACACGTACCTGTATATAATAATTCGAAGTACTGATGACTGACTCACTAATAATTCTCCTTCTTGTCATGAACATGTTTATAGAATACAAAAATGTAATCTGTTGTTACTTAAGTTTAGAACAACTAAGCAAAGCTGCAGCAGTTCAATTGACCAAAAACGATTTTTTTTATTCATAATTTCAACCCAATGTTTTTTAAAGCTCACATATTAACACTTCTTTTGGTATTTTATTTTTGTTTATTTCTATTTATGACTTTATAAGGACAAGTTAAGAAGATAGTAAGTAGGCCTCTGTTCTAAATCAAGTGTGTCTGATGACCTCTTAAGTAAATCTATCTAAAATTAAGAGTTAAAAAAAAAAGATCACTGTGAATATAAGAGTTAATAAGAGCCTATTAAAACTGTGAGTGTTTTGTTTTTGAGGGGGAGGGTGTAACATATGGCTTGTGTAGATTGGTTATTTCTAGGCGAGTCTCTAGTTACTAGCTGGATTTTAAAGTTTAGATTTTTGAATGACAAAATAAAATACAGATAGTCATGTGTAAAAAGTGAACTAAATTGTGAATTAAGGAATACAAAAACAAATTTAAAAATTCATAGTTGGGGGTGTGGTCATTCTATTAGAGGATGCCAAAAAAATTATGCCATGTCATTGAAATCCTGGCTGTTCCACTGAATATAAAAAAATGATTCAGATCAAATTAACCAGAAATGTGTATCCTTATGTGTTTTTGGAGCTCAAAGGCAGCTGTTCTATTTTGGAGCTCAAAGGCAGTTGTTCCATTGGAAGATACAAAGGCCAAAAAGTGTGTTGTTGAAAATATTGGTAGGGGGGAGGGGCATTATAAGATAACTTTATTGATCCAAACAAATGGAAATTCAGTTTGACTACAATTGACAACCTCAGCGAAACTACTGTACAATAACAATATAGATGCACGATATACATGCACATACGAACAACATTCACACTTGAAACAAACAGACACTCATAACCAGCGCTTATAAATAGACATTTATGTACTTTTTTTTGTACTTCTCGATGATGACAGAATGTAAATTTTTAATGTTGGTCATTCAGGGTCTATTATTACTGAATGTTTTTTAATTTTCTTCTTTGATATAATTATGTTTTCACAGAACTGGATGTATGAATTAACAGTTGTGTTAAGTTCATCTGTCTGGGCAGTTGTTTACAAACATGTCTAAATCTGCTCTAGACAACTTTGTAGCTGTAAAACAGCATCATCAGACAGTGACTGGATGGACTGTACTTCTGGGTGTAAGATGGATCATTGTGTAGTCAGACTCTCCAAGGGGAAATGACAATCGAGATGTGTGGACCATTTTTATGTTGCTATAACACATGTCCAATGTTTTATTGTGCCTTGTGGGACAATTAAGACAATGCATCGCAATGAGAAGGCTAGAACTGATTGGCCTATAAGAAGTGTTTGTGCATACTCTTTAATAGGAGGTAGTGGGTCATTTGATTAAATGATGAAAGAGACAAAAAAAAAAAGGGACTTTAAGAATTTGAGTGCTTGAAAATTGTGTTAGGGGTGGGGGACTGCTGTAATGCAGACCCTTTTATTGATGGATTCAAAAGTAGTGTTATAGGCAATATATGCATATACCAACTATTTCAACCATAATATAGCATATTCTGTAAATGAAAATGCTAAGGACCCTTGATTGAGCAATAGTGTGTCAAACTCTGACCTATTGCACTGTAACTGGGTTTACCTGATCCCTTGAGATATAAATTTGACCTGGGAGTAAATCTCATTTTATGGTGTGAAACCAGGGAGGTCACTCAATAATGTTGAGTTGTAACATATTCCAACTATTTGTATCAGGATTGATCAGTGTTGTTTTGATTTAGGATAAAGAACATTTTATTTACAGTCAAAGAGGTGTTTTTATTAACACATTATAGTGTAATTTGTATGCTCCAAAACTTTGTTCACCGGCCTTGTGGGGACATGTTATGGAATATAGCCTACTCAGGAAAGGAGGTTCTTACATACCTCAAACTCCACCCTAATTCTAATTATTATTTATGCCAACTTTTATTGAAATTGTACAGTTTTGATGGATGGGCTTTATGAACTCCTTTTTTTCATAAATAGTGTAAGTATGTAAATTTGTTCAGCTTGGACCTTTTTTTTTCTAGTTTATTATTGTAAATTTGATACTTGTATGTATATACAGTTACTTGGTGAGTACACATTGTTATTAAGTCTATTATACTGAAAGCTAAATGAAAATGTAAAATTGATGTATATTTTGTAAACTAAGACCGTGGTCAATAAAAACAACAAAACTGTTTTCTTGTGTTTTTGATTCATTCAGACCCAACAGGTTTACAAAATTTACATTGAATCCAAACTCTAAACATTTTTAATTGTCGCACTCTGTTCACTTGGAGGCGACGGTCAACAACTATTTCTTTTTCTTTTAAACCAGCCTTTTCGAACATATCTTTCAATTCATCTAAAAAAAATAAATAAAAGAAAGATCTTGTAATACTAAGGAGGAAAAAAAAGTTTCCAATGTCATAAAATAACAATGGTAATCTTAGTCTTTGTAAGATAGTAGTTCATTGTGTACCTTGTGTAAAAAAATAAACTCTTGTTCCATCTCCTCTGACATAAAAATTTTCAGATAGGCACCGATCTAAAAGAAAAGAATAATTATTTATGTAATAGATTTTCTTTCCAACAAATGATAAGCTCAAATAGATTGATGGGTTAAAACAAGAGAAGGTAATACAATGTAATATTAAAATGGAAAGAAACACTACCTTACCTTAAAGAGAGAAACTTGATGTAGCATCTAAGAAAAGTATGATAACCTATTTGTCATAGGTTTTTAGATAATCTAAGTATTATATCTAACATATATATGTGTGTTTCAATATCTTCCTGTATTTTTTAGTGTATTGTTTGTTCTGACACCTACATTGTATTCCACATCCTGAGATGTTATGTGTAGTGTGCAAGTTGTAAGTATAGTTTTACTTTGTTTTCTAAAGCTAATTTTTGGACACGTGAAGCAACATGCAGATAGAAGATGTTCAATGTATACTTTCCTTCTCATCAAAACAACCATCTCAATCAAATGTCATAAAACTATTTGGCTTACTTTCTTTAAATCGAAGTTGTGCCATGTCATAACGTCCATAGTCTCGAAACAAAAACATTCCACCAAGTTTTAGATAACAAGCTAACCTTTTGATGGCCTCAGACATTCTGAAATTTAGAGAAAATGCATGTCCTTCTGTTCTATTATTAGAATGTAATAACTTGACCAACTGTACACAACTTATTTTATTATTAGAATGTAATAACTTGACCATTTGTACACAGCTTATTCCATTTTATATATATTTCTTTCTCTCTCAATCAATCAACAAAATATTTTTTTGAATTAATATTATTAAGTTGAAAATTCCAAATGTTATGTACTTACTTTTCTGGAGAAATAGCAGATAATACAAAGATCATAATAATAACATCTAAACTTTCTTTCTCAATCGGAACAGCAGCTTGTTCATCTGTTATATCATAGACAAAAGCATGACATCTCTTTGTGTCGTAATCTGGATGAGACTAAGTACAGAAACAAAACATAAATCTTCTTGTGTTCACTATAGTAAGTATTCTGAGTTTTGAGTAACAGAAAGAAATCAAAATAATGACCAAAGCTAACTCCTTGCTATCATCTTATTCACTCTTGTTTTGTTTTTTTTTAAACTGAAAGAACAAGTAGAAAAATGTATATTTGTGTTACACAAGACAAAAAAAGAGCTTATGAAAAATAAAAAATAAGCATTGAAAATGTCATAGTATTCTGGTAGCATCTGGACATGTAAGGAACAAGGTATTGATATAAGGCCTGGAGAAAATTATAAGGTGTTTAATCAAGATTTGAATTTCAACATATTCAGTACTTTCAATAAATACACTAATTGTTATACTTAGTATTCAGATCATTCCCACAACCTTAAAAGGAAAATTCAAGTGAAAATACAAAATGTTTAGTTCTGAGTGAGTCTGAAGGCAGTGTGGAAGAGAATTGAAAAGGGAAATAAGAAACAGGTTGTTGGAAGAGAGTGGGCTGGAAGTTCCTAAACCTAGCTCCAATCAACAAGTAATTAGTGTAGCTTTATAGTTCAAAAAGTGCTAATTAAATCATTTTAAAAAATTTGTTAATATCATATTGTGCTACAGGTGCCACAATGGCTCTATTCACTCTACAGTGCTTCAAATATTTCAATGTCAAAAACACTACAAAAAAGTATTACAGAAAGAAAAGCAATATATTTTGTAATGTAGCAATATGATGAAATGAAATATTGTAAGTTACAAACTTGATTGACTAAATACAAGGCAAAAATAACTTAGGTAGTGAATTGAATTTTAGCTCCATCATTCAATTTTTCAGTATTTTCACCATGTGCATCTCATATTTTAAAGTCACTTGACAATTGTTAACTTTACCTACCTTCACTATATCAACAGCAGTGGAAGAAAAATCACAGCAATACACTTTAAGATTGGGATTTCTAGAAGAAAATATTTATAATTATAAATGGTTATTATCCTTGAGGAAATTTGTCTTACAATTGTGCAATACACATAATTTTATTGATCAAAGCAAATGGAAATTCAGTTTGACTACAATTTTACCACCTCAGTATTATTACTATAACAATATAGATGCAAACATAAACACATTCACACACAGAACATATGCAAACATATACACAACCAGAAATTCACGAATTAGTCTTCTATGTGCTTTTCGGTTATGACCTTGAAACACCCTTATTGAAAATGGAATAAAGGAGTTTTTAAAATCTTTCTGTTGAGGAGAGGAGCCAACCACTTCATCCAGATCTGATGTCACAGTTGTTTTAAATGGGTGCAGATTGTGTTTAAGAATTTTGGAAAAGTATCTTTTGTGAAAAATTCTTTAAAAAATGGTGGCTGTGTTCAAGCGATAAAGGACGCTTTTTTTAATTAGCCTATTCATTAGATGTCTTTGTGCCAGTGAAATATTACTATACAGCAGGTGAAAGCAAACGTAAGCAGACTACTGATGGTTGCTGTAATAATACATACTTTGTCATCGTAATGAGGACAGACCATACAATGTAAAATATTATGTAATGGTTTAAAAATGTTCATAAAAGAACAAGCTTACTTGTTAGTCTTTAAAATGGGAAAAACTGTATTTCCAACACCACATCCAACCTTTTGGAAAGATGAACAAAAAAAAACTTTTAACTGAAACTATAAATTGTTTCAAACATATTCAATTATTATTACGTAAAGAAATTAATTGTAGTACAAGCTTACCAGCAGATGAGTAAAGAGTAAAAACCTATGAAGGACTGAAAGAATGGTCTGGTGAAATGAAATTTAAAAAACTATTAAGGACTGAAAGAATGGTCTGGTGAAATAAAATTAAAAAAACTATTAAGGACTGAAAGAATGGTCTGGTGAAATGAAATAAAAAAACTATTAAGGACTGAAACAATGATCTGGTGAAATGAAATAAAAAAAAACTATTAATGGTCTTGTGAAATAAGGTTACAGCTTGGAGAAGAAGAAGTAGACTAAAACCTTCCAAGGGCAGGCAAACCACAAAAATTGATGAGGACAGCAATTTGTTTGGACAAAGTATTAATCAAGAGGAAAAAAAATGTACCAAACATTTCCTATTGGAATTTGCTTGGCTCTACAAATTATTATGAATTGTCATCTTCTTAAGGTAGTAACCAGAGATGTTGCATACTGTTGAATAGCCAAACATTAGAGGAAGTTGACTCATTGAAATACCTAGGATCAAACATAACAAGAGATGGAGAATCAATAAAAGAGATAAAACCCTGTTAAAGCTTGGCATACGCTGCCATGAGCAAACTGGGAAATCTTCACAGTCAAATTAAAACTATATTCTTCCTTAGTGGTCTCTATTTCTATATGGTTGTGATGCTGAGTCTGAAAGAAGAATCCAAACCTTTGGGAGTAAATGCTGACCAGAAAAAGTGGAGGGATTTGGTTACAGCAACCCTTCGACTAAAGTCAAGGGACAGATGAGATGAAAGACAGTAAATCCCTTTATATTATATATCAGGCATCATAGTATCCAGACACATCACTCTCGAGAAAAATAGAGTACTGCATAGCTAAAACTAAAACCCTTTTGGCTACCTTCAAAACAAGAAGTTGACAAAATAAGTCCCTTGGATTCCCAAAAAAATCCATGTCTGCCAAGCAGGGGTTCTTATATAACTTCTATAGAGGCCTCCATAAAATAAATTATGGCTTTTATATAGCGCTACTTTCATGCTTATAGCATGCTCAGAGTGCTTTGGTCCAATCTCATTAGTGGACCAGTGGGGGAAGGAGATATCTAGGAGAAGGTTTTTCCGTGCTGCCATACTATACAGAAAGCATATAAAGCTACTAGAACTGGTGCCTGCAATACAAAATAGACATAATATGGCAAGACAACCTTTGCATCTAATGATTATACTTGCCAACCTCTAATAATTTGAAAGTGGAGTCCGACAAAAGATTCTGGTCAGCATTCTGTTCTTCAAGCTTTGTTTGAGTACAAGAAATGTTTTGTTGTAATTTCATGTCACTAGAACATTCTTGAGCTGCTCCATGAAGCTCATGAAACTCTGTGAACAGCCACTGTCTGTCTTTGAAGAAGTGATTGTTATGTACAGAGTAGAACTCATCCCAGTGTTTTACTGCATCTCTTTCTAGCTCATCTGTAGAATGGAAAGCAGTTAAATTTATGAACCTATTACAAGGTGTAGTGAATAGTCTGATATTTATCTACATCTTACTAATGTGTAGTTAGTAGCCATTAAAGCTGTGTAAAAATAAAACCTAGTTTATCTTGAGATGCTTTATGGTCTGCATGCTTCATTGCAATCTGTTTAGCAGCGGTCTCTTGCTCTTCATCCCATTCAACATTATCCCTAGACACAGAATCATAACAAAACAGATCAAATATATTACATTAGTATCAAATTCATTGGGTAAAAACATCCAAAGGAAAAAAAGATATTAATTATCAGATAGAACAAAATATTCAATAGCAAATAATATAGGGATGACATTTTACGGACTTGATACTACCTGCAATGTCAAACTAATATGAGGTAGGTAAATTGTTTTCTTTTAAATTTAATTATACTAATGTTCTGTACAGTTCAGGCATTAACTTAACATTAAGAAGTTACCATGTTAAGATGTAATAATGTCAAAGTCAATATTAGAATTAAAAAAAAAGTAATAATGGATAATTTGAATATGTTGGTAAAAACAAAATATAATAGTAATAATAGCAATATTGATAGAAAACACATAAAGTTTAACTATTACATCACTTCACTATACCTAATACCTTTATAAGTCTAGAATGGATGAGTGTGAAATGGTTCAACTTCACTACATTGAGTTTGTAAAGTTTGTAAAGCAGTATGTTTAAACCGAAGCCAGTAAAGCTAAAATTTCACAATTTTGACCAACCAATCATTATGTTTAAACTAAAGCTAATATGTTAGATATTGACCAACCAAGCATTATGTTTAAAAACACTGTCAGGATCTGTAAGAAATCTTGTACCAAATTTGGTCCTTTTGTCTTCTTGTTCCTGACTAGCATTGTCTCTGATTAGTTCTGACATTTTCTCTATTTCTGCCATCACAAACTATTCCAAAAAGAACATACATAAAAAAAGATGAATATGAAACTAAAAATTTCAAGAAATATTAATTAGTTAACATTATTATTTACCTTTTCATTGGTGTTTTGACATAAGGTCAACAAGAAAATTCTTAATTTGATGTTATGTTTTTCTACAAATATAATTGATTTAAACTTGATTTTAAATATATAAATTGTTAACTACCAAGTCACATGAAGCTTCCAATGAACATGTGTGATTCTTTTCAGTTATTGCAAACAAAGAAATGTACAGATCAATTGAAACAATGGTAAAATTAACTACAACTTCTCAACAACCATGTTTTTAGAATCTAAGTCTGAGATCTCTATTGAGATTGTCTTAGAGCTTAGATTCTCAACAGTCACATGTAACAAAGGGGACGCAAAGACTTACTTTTCATTTGAAAAATGTGTTTTATTTGTATTGTAGTTGTAGATTTATGCATACATATTACATATATAAAGGCAACACTTGGAACCAAATTTTTATTAGAGAAGAATTTCAGAAGATAGTAATGAAATATAATGAAAATTTAGGACTGCATTGACCAGGGCAAGAACCAGTGTCCCCAGATACGGCAACTCAGCCTAGCAGTAATGCAGTACTAAGAAAGCTAACCTATAAACCATAGAGATGTCCAAAAAACATCTTCCTTATCCAAGGCAGCTCACATGCATGTAATTGTCACCCCACTAGTCAATGGATACATGCCCAGACCCCACCTCATCATACCCGACTTCAACAATTTTTAACAAAGTAGACACAGACAGCCATTATGTAATGGCTCTATTAACTTTTGCGTATCTCTCAATGTGGACAACATAAATACATTACAACTTGAAGCTTCAGTAGGTAGGAGCAATCAAGTCATAAACATAAATACAAATGTGAAGATAAGTGATGAAAATATTAATGATGCATAGATATTACACATACATGTGTTGGCTGTGTTCAAACTTGCACAACCACATAAATAGCAATATTAAAAAAGTTAACTTATCAATTTTTTTTCTTTTTACTTTGCGCACTCCCCCTCTAGCTGCTGGCTGGGGTCTGGTAGGGGGGGCCGCTTTAAGCAGTGGTGTCCAGAAGAGTTTAAAGAATATAATGAAAAAAAAAACAACAACTTACAGATATATAATTATAACATATTTTTTCTTTGCATATTTATAATATGTTTGGAATTCAAATGTAAGTACATGAATGTCACTAGCTCTAGTCTTTTTTTTTTTTTTTTTTTCAGAAATAAAGTATCATAGATATTTAAAGTGTTAAGTATACTAGAAAATGTTCTCTCTGGACATGGTATTTGAAAAGCGTTCCCCCTCCAATCATTAATAAGTCTGGGTCTGAGCCAAGTGTGTTCCAGCACTCTAAGCTTCAGAATTTCCTAGCATGTACAAATCACTCATAGTAAATTCATGTCCAAAAAGGACAACTAATGGGTAATAAAATAACTGTGTTCCTATGTATTACTACTCATAGTTAAGATTTCATTTATAGTTTATTTATATTATATGTCTATTAATCGATTTGTATTTGTAGAAACAAACAGAAATAAATCTATAATATAAATATTATAATTTAACAAACATGACAATTTAAGCTACATTTATTCCATGATTTAATTTCTATCCATTGACCCTCTTCTTGTTTTCATATTTGTTTTGTATGTTCTTTTTTACACCTTAATTACCCCCCCCCCCCCCAACCACCACCCATAGACTCTTAAATTATAAATCTTTAGTTTACATGACTCTCTATCACCCCCTCCTCTTTAAAAGGTTGCAAAACTACACGCTTAGTGTAGGCCTGTACCTCACTCTCCTTGCCGCCAGCTCACATGGTGTGATCACCTGCAGTGGTCATTGTCTCTGGCTTCAAATTAGCAGCCCACACTTTTTTCCTTTCATCATAACTTATGAACTCTAGATATCTCAATTCTAGGCCATGTTTATTCTTTGTATAAATCATAGATTAAATAATCCTAGATGACATTTCTTAAAACTATATTGTCCTGTTTGGGGAACAAAAATGAGTTAAATTCATAATTATTCACTGAACACCTCCTTTTTTTTTTATTTCTGATAACAGCTAACAGTATAAGTCATAATAAGTGTGATTGGAATGTCTTTCTATCTAGTTAATCTAGACTCTAGACTATTATACTTATAGTAAGTTATAGATCTATAGATCTGAGCCTGGCAATATTTGTTCTGTTTTTGGAGCTGATTTATTTGATTCATAAGCCAAGTTGTTTGATTCCATCACACACAAAAAATTAATAGGGTGTTTCGTCACTGTTTGTATTAAATTATGAACAAATATAATATAAGATCATTAACATTGAATGATGATTGATGTCCAAAACTTAAACTGGCTGTTTGAAATAAATTTTGGTAAGAAACGAATATTAACTTATCTTATATAATACAGACGTTACTTCAAAAAAAGAAGATGATTACGTCCTACGCGTCATGCATTTAGTCATGCATATTAACCAATGACTTAAATTCTGCCAAGTCACTGGTTTTTCTGGCTAGCTCAGGCAACCCATTCCATGCTCTAATAGCACTAGGGAAGAAGGAGTATTTGTACAAATTTGTCCTAGCATAGGGGATGAGGAATGTGCCTTTATTTATGTGTCTTTCAGAGTATTTTATTAAGTTTTGTTTTTGTATTTGAAGATTATGGTTCAGTGTTTTATGTATAATTGCTACTTTTCTTTTGAGTCTTCTGTCCTGAAGGCTTTCTAAATTTAGTGATTTTACTAATGGTGTTACTCTAGTCAAATGTGAATATTCGTTTGTTATGAATCTCACTGCTCTATTTTGTATTTGTTCCAGTTTCTTAATGTTTTCTTGAGTTGAGGGGTCCCAAACGGTGGATGCATATTCTAACTGGTCTAATATTCTAATTAACACATAAATTTATGTATGGCAAGATATGAGTTTAGATCTAGACATCTAAATCTAGATCTAATTATTAGCATTATCAGATAGATCTACCTGAGACTGAGATTATCTTAATCCTAGATCTACCTGCTACCAGAACTGTCTGACATGCTATTCAGTTATTGACAAAGTTACAAATAAAGCAGATTGATCTCCCTTGTCTATAATGCTGTCAACTTATATATTTTATTGTTTACACGTTTAAAGAATGTAGACTACACTAGACTTCAATTGCCCTTACCCATGCCTTAGACGTAGGCCAATGGTGTCACTAGAGGCAGGGCCGATCTAATGCCACTGCATCCTATGCGGCCGCAGTGGGCCCCGTACTTTCATAGGCCCCGCGCGAATTCTAAGTGTGAATTATTAAATTAAACCATTTAACTTATTATATAAGGGTTCCTGGAATTCTCCTGAAATAGCAAAATACACGAAAAAGTCATGAAAATTTCCAGAAAGTATTAAAATCTTCTGAAAACTCCGATAGTTTTCAAATTTTAGTTATTGACATATTTAAATTCTGCGTAAAAAGTTGTAATAGTAAACATAATATCATTTTTTATTTAAATGCTCAGAAAATTTTATATTTAATAAATTAGACAGAAAATTCTTCACATCTAAAATAAAAAAACGGGGTTCTGCGAGATATTCATAGTTTTAAAAGACGTGACGTCACAACTGCGTTGGCTAAATTTAGATCTAGGTAATCCTGTAGTTCAGCGCCCCGCGTCATTTTCACGACATTCTTTGTTGTCAAGGCTTGATCAGCAACTTAGCTAGATTTTTTTGGCGGGGGGGGGGGGGGGGGGGGGGGGGGGGGGGGAGCGTGTCATTTCGATTTTATAGGCCTATATAGTATATATATATATATATCAACATCCAACCATCAAACACCCAAACACAACCATGCAACCAACCATCAATCCAAGCAAATAACCAACCACAAACATCCATCTATCCATCATCAAAATTTACCTTAGTTTCTATAATTAATTACTTTATTTATCTTTAGTACACTTGCAACAGACTTTAGTAAACAAAATGTGAAAAAAAAAAGATCCTTAAAATACTGCAAGTTGGCAACACCACTGTACATTACCAACAAACAAAATGGCGGTGTGCAGATCATATTAAAAGTACTTTATTCATGTCATTCAAAATGTAAAGGTTCTTTTTTTTTAATCCAAATTTATTAAAAACACTAATTACATGTATTAAATGAATTAAATTTTATCCTGGCTAATTATCGGCATTTTATGAACGCGGGACGCTGATATATAGGATTACCTAGATCTAGACCTATAAAACGGATAAACTCTCTTCTCTAGATCTATCGGATCGCATTTAATTTATTATTACGCTTCACAGCTAGATCTCCACGTTGATTTATAATCGGTCATTGTTTGTAAATAATATTCTACATCTAAACCTCTATTTCCTCTAAACCTCTAGATCTTGAGATTTGGGCTCCTATATTAAGTGAACTAATACTCTCAAACTGAATAAAGACATTCTTTACCAATAGTCAGAAGGAAATCGCTGAAGGTGACTTGTAGCACCAAGCTGTTAGTAGACAACTAAACCGCTGTAGGCGTATCTTAACAACTTGTATAGGCTACAGTTTCAAATAACTTGAATATCAACTATATGAACAAGACTAAATATACATTTTTTTTTACAATATAAACAAATTTAACTTGAGATGAAATGAAATAAATGTATTAGACTTTAGTTATAATATAAAATAGTATTTTGAACAAAATCCAACTCACTACAAAAACTCGTCTTTTCACTCTGGCATTCTGGAATCGTCTCTGGCCTACCCAAAACAGTTAACGTCAATGTCGCTTATCTTGTATCATTCTCACTGCATAGCTAGTAATAGCTACCAACATAATTTCTAGCTTCTTCTCACCATCACCGTAAACACACACACACACTCCATAACATAGATAAATATGAATTTTGTCTTAGATCGAAATCAATCTCGATACTGCTCCTAACGACATTGACAGAAATAAATTTCGTCTGGAGCGAAAAAGGTTTCAAAAAAATATCAGCTCTAATATATGTGTGTGTGTGTGTACACGCACACGTGCGTGTGTGTGTGTGGGAGAGAGAAAATCGACCCCCCCCCCCCCATCAAAAGTTCTGGATCCACTAGTACTTTCAGGGACCCACAATTTCATATTGAGAGCAGTACATTTAAGGTGACCAGACGTATCGTCTGCCTTGCTATTCATAAAATGTTCGGGCGGGACACTCAATGTCCCGCATATATTTAAAAAGTCGATCAATGCTTCACTTTTTATTTTTAAAAAAATGATTTAGAATATCTCCGTTAGATTAATAATTTCGGCGTTTCCTTCTTCATCCTTAAACTTCCAAAATTACACATCAAGCCTTCAAAACTGCTTCAAATGGTCAGCAATAGACAAGGAAACAATTTATGTGCAAATGTATTGTTACTTTTTGCAACAAATTATGTTCATTTTTCGCTGTAGAATATGGCAGTGTTTAAATTTGGAAAGTTTTATGCGATCTTTGGGGCAGATGCTGTAATAGTCATCTGTTTCTGTGGCGCACGGTTAAAGAGCGTGTCATGTGGACAGCACAACCTCTTTACCAACTAATATCAGGTACCCATTAGGACTGGGTGTACTCAGAGGCGCCTCAAAGAATCTGAAATAAAAAATTTCATTCTTCATCAGGATTCGAACGCGGGACTCTTCGGTTTGGGTGCCAAGCGCTTTACCAATCTGCCAATCGATAATGTCAGCCAAGCATAATTTTGAAAAAAAAATTCAAATTCAAACTTCAATTACAATTAGTAAATGGAATTGACTGAATGCTTTATATTATGTAACATTGACTTTTTTTTAATAAAATCTTACAAGTGTTATAACATTAACATTTTACAGCCTTTTTATAATGTGTTACTTAAAGTGACAAAAAAATCACCATCTAAGATTTATGAATGACACTAGAACATCCCATACAATTGTAACAGTGACATAACAGGACAAGACATAAACAGAAGTGTCTAGAATAAGAAGGGGGAATTACAAGACAGAAGATTCAAAAGAAAAACATGGACATTAAAAGATATAGACTATTTGTCTGTGTAGATTATTTGCAGATTTGAAGATTTATATAGCGTTGTTTGCATGACAGAATTGATTCTTTTGAATTCTAGATTTACTTTTAATCATTAAGAAACTACTGTAGCAGTTGACCAAACCAAGTTGACTAAATATATAGGTACTTTTTTTTTTTTTTTTTTACCTATAGTTTATTAACAGAAACTTCACAGGTCTAAGTAAAAATAAATTGGAAATACACTGTGGCTGACAGCAGTAAGACTTTTGACAAAAGTTGTCTTGAGTAAAAGCTGAGTTTTTAAAGGGATTCTAACACTAAGATCCAAAGTAATTAGCAAGTGTATCTAGATACTATTGACTAGTGATGCATAAACTACAACCAGTGGGCCATATATGACACATGAAGCGGTGATATTCTGCCCCTTCTCCTCACAGTGTATAATGAAGCCGCAGATAATTGAATCACGTGACTTGACCAGATTTAGCGGTAATGCGGCCTGTGCCACTTGTGTGTATGTGTGAGGGTTGAAATGTCCACCTTGCCAAAAAGTTTGGGCACCACTGGGGATATAGACATCAGGTTTTGAAAAAGTTTGGGCACCACTGGGGATATAGACATCAGGTTTTGAAAAAGTTTGGGCACCACTTGGAGATATAGACATTAGGTTTTGAAAAAGTTTAGGCACCACTGGGGATATTGACATTAGGTTTTTAAAAAGTTTGGGCATTACTTGGGGATATAGACATCAAGTTTTGAAAAAGTTTGGGCACCACTGGGTATATTGACATTAGGTTTTTAAAAAGTTTGGGCATTACTTGGGGATATAGACATCAAGTTTTGAAAAAGTTTGGGCACCACTTAGGGATATAGACATCAGGTTTTGAAAAATTTTAGGCACCACTTGGGGAAATAGAAAAAGAAAAACAGAAACTAAATTTAACTTGTAATTGATTTCTAACCAGTAGAGCATAGCTGTTGTTTTGATTATTACCTTCATCTTTGTGTTGTATACATATCTAGATGTTTATCCTGTCACTCTGGACCCACTCATTTCTTGTCCCATTGACGTGGTGTTACCTATAGACACGACTTCCACAGAATATAGCATGCAAATAAATGCCGAAAAAAACACTACCAATGACCAACAGCGAGCAGGGTTTTACCATGGACATCAGGATCGGAGGTGAAAAACTAACAAATATCTCGAAACTATCATCTCAGATAAAGAAACCAGACCAGAAATACAGACTCGCATAGTCTACAGCATCACTTGCGAAGTTTAAGACAAGTTGGAAAGAACTGGGCATATCTCTCCACACAAAGTACACTGATGTTCTGCTTGGTCATGATGAAATTCTTGTGTGCTAATCCTGGATTCTAGTCACAGAACTAGAAAGATCATTGCCATGGAAGTATGATGTTACAGAAAGATTCTAGGCAAAACAAAGACCACATTACAAACATGGAAGTATAATGTTACAGAAAGATTCTAGGCAAAGCAAAGACCAAATAGCAAACATGAAGTGTGATGTTACAGAAAGATTCTAGGAAAACAAAGACCACTTTACAAACATGGAAGTGTGATGTTACAGAAAGATTCTAGGCAAAACATAGACCACATTACAAACATGCAAGTGCGATGTTACAGAAAGATTCTAGGAAAACAAAGACCACATTACAAACATGGAAGTGTGATGATACAGAAAAATTCTAGGCAAAACAAAGACCACATTACAAACAAGGAAGTGTGATGTTACAGAAAGATTCTAGGCAAAACAAACCACATTACAAACATGGAAGTGCGATGTTATTGAAAGATTCTAGACAAAATAAAGATCACATCATGGAACTTTTATTTTAATTTCTTTTATCCCTTGAGTCTGGTCGTGTGGTATGCGCTCTGGACTGTCTCTCAATGGTCCAGGGCTCGAACTCTGCCTTCCACAAGAATAATACAATTTAACAATCTTCAATTCTGAAGGAACATCCGCTACATGTAAAACAAAACAAAAACAGTCACAAATAGGAAAATTGATAAGCATTTTGTCTTGAATGCGATTTCATCATAAACTAAATTTAATTAATTGATTCATAACTACACAGAAGTCATATCTCTTTTTGCCAAGTACTCGTAGGGAAGAATGCAAACCTAAACCAAGTCATTGATACAAACACTCAATCTAAAAAAACACAAACTTTTTTCAAACAAATAGATATAACCCCAATGTTGATCATAAGTAACAAGCCTGCATAGATTCATTTATCGCCAACTTTACAAACCACCCCGGGTTTATCCTATAGAGTAGTCATTGTATATAAATGATAACATCTAAAGTGTAGTTCCAGTTTCTGATCCATTGAACGAGCGAACAAATTTCTCGGTCAGTAATTCTACCTCGGAGTAAACATTTAGCACTAACGTTGACGTGGTGGCCAATTTAGGGGAGACTACTTCTCTTTAAATCCATAAGAAACAATACTGACTACATTAGTTGAACCATGGAACTATACTACGCAAAATCTAAAAATACGTGAAAAAAAAAACAAAGCTTCTTTAACGTGTACAACTCCACATTTACATGCATATATCTCAATATTGTAAGATTTACTTCCCTTTTCCGTTATCAAACAAAATTAATTAATTATAACTATTCAATTTACTAATTGTTTTTCTTCATTTGATCATTATTTTTTATCACTGTTTTGTACCTTGTAACGGAAAAGTGTAATTGAGTTGTAATTTCCCGTGAAAGTGGGGGAACTAACATGTACAAAATTTGTGCCAGATAGTCAGGGTGAGTTGATGTTCTAAAATGTGAACTACTAATAATAAAGCATATGAGCAAAAGCTTTTGTGTTTGTTATTTTAAAAATAGTTGTTTAGTTTATTTTTAGGCATAACTAAAACTAATTTAAATAGTTTAAGTTTTGGTTCTTTGGTACTACTGAGTTCATTTAATTAAAAAGATTATTTCGTTGCTAGTTTTCCTTGTTTTTGTTCAATGAAATCACGACGGGTCTTTAAATAAATATAGAACTATAGAAATATAACTACTGAAAATATATCGTCTAAATTCTAAGAATGATATAAATGTATTGGACATTTCTTCCAACAAGCACATTTCTTGTACAAAGCCAGCACTGCCAATAACAATGTTCATCTACCTCATGTATTTGTACTAGAAAATCTTAGTCCACTTTCACAAGCTAGTGATGGGGACAAACTTTAAAAAGTGGCCGCTGTTTCGGTCAAAGGCTCATGATGATTAACTAACAATAGTATTTTAGTCCAATGAGATTAGTTGGTCAGCAGAAAACATAAAATCAAGAAGAGCTTAAGGTAATGTTGTTCAAGTGACGAAAAAGATCCGGTGGAGCTTTTCAGAAACCAAGGCTTGTGGGTCTTGTGATTGTGATGATGGTGAACTGTTATAGAGTCATCGTCGACGTCATTTCCTTTCGATGTCGCCTCAGACTCGTGCTCAGATTGAATGCTGCCAAAATGATGGATCGTTTTGGAATCCCCACCACCATTTTTAGTTATCTTGGATTGGAATGTGTTATTGGTCGTGTTATTTTTCTTTGCATTATCAGAAAGTTTTGTATTGTCCGCGGATGTCTTTTCACGACTAAAAGTGTTTGGGTCTCTGGTTGTTTTAGGTTGATATGTGAACTGGCAGACTTTACGGTCCTCAACGTTGGGCTCAAATTTGGGGCATTGAAAAGGTTCGAAATCTTTCAATTCATTTATTGGGGTTGGGTTCATTTGCCACTGAAGGGCTTGTGTGATGGTGACGAGATAAACATCTTCTAATGATGTCAGTTTCTCAATGAATTCATCCATTGCATCCAATTGATAGTCAGTGTTGAGCCAAGGGGAATGCAGATTTAAATACAATGGCGCCCGGTTACTTCGATAATTTCGTAGGAAGTTTTTCCACAACATCTGAAATAAGAGAAAACAAATACAATTAGAAATATTTGGTACAAAATAAGACATGGATCTTGTTATAAGTTCAGAACTTACATTCAATGGGGCAGATGATGCAAAGGTGTCTGTGGCCCAAGGTTAACAGGGTGTCATGTGGACAGCACAACTACCTTTACCAACTAATGCCAGGTACCCAGTTTCATTTAAAGGGTGCAAGAATTAAGATCTGTTATTTGAAGGACCACTATGACGTCAGACAAAAGGGAAATTGTCCCTCTTGTGTGCCTGCATTTACAATATTAGTCAATACATAACAACATCAAATGTTCTCTAGGTCATGTATTGAAGACCTGGCCTTAATCTGTGACACCCGAGTTTCTGAATGAACCTGTTCAAAGTGTCATTTTGTTCATTATATACATAACATTCTAGAAGCTTTAGCTTCTTCCATTGAAAATATTATGTGACATAGTGAGCAATGTGACAATTTGCATGTATTGAGTGGAAACTTGTTTAAAGATGTGTGACACATCGACCAATGTGACAAAAAGCATGAATTATATTTATTGGACTGATTACACATTCATGCATGTTAAAAGGGCCGCCGCGACCTATTGTGCAATGTGTGCATTGCACTCAGCGGCCGAAGTTAAGGGGCGGCCAAATCATTATTTCAAGGTTATTTTTTTTTTATTTTTAGTTTAATAAAAAAAAACTTAAATATTTAATATAAATTTTATATAAGTTCTAATTATTTCATTATCCTCTAAAAACTTTAAACAAATTTTAAAAACCCACTATATTCTTACATAAAAGTTATTTTGGAAATTTATAACATAAAAAAGAGCGGCGCGGTAGGGATTCCCAAGGAATTTTCCATAGGCGCCTACTCATTTCTGACCTTGAATTTTCGCGTTGTTCGTAAATTTTTTTTTTTGAAAGACACTTACAGAAGCAGATCATTCAACTTATTTTTTTCCTTCTTAGTATCTACGTACACCATAGATCTATAACTATTATTGTTTAGTCGAATAGCCATCCCTGTAAGTAGATCTAGTAATGAAGATGTCAATGTTTAAAACATTTTTACTTTTATTTTAAATGGCTGTTACTTAAGCATTATTATAACAGTTATATTGAGTTTTTGTTCACAAGAGAAGTTTGTTCAAGTTACTTATTAGTTATTAAAAATATAATACACCGGTTCAGTTTATTAGATGTTATGAGCTACAAGCCAACTACCGACCAACAAGTTACGGGGGAGGGAAATCAAAAACAAAGTATATTTTCGTTGTATTTATTAATCTGTGTCTGAATAAAGTTACATAATTACGAATGTTTTAAAAATTAAGAGATCTAAAGTAAGAGACGTAGTTTCATCTTCTAATAAGACCTTGTCAAATGTAGACCATTTTCGCGAGAGATGTTTGCAACGATATGGATTAAAACTTTTTGAAGAAAACATTTCAAAACGCTAATGAGATTCATCGGGATTTTCTTGTTTCAGAATGTTTGAATCTTTTCTGACTATTGCACTTTATTATTGACGCCTTTTTTTGTGGAAAAAAAATGGTCCGCGACAGAGACGTACTTAACACGAAGATGGTTTTAAAAAAGATCACGCTCATTACAGATGTTATCTAGAAAGTCCATCGTATAACACTATGGACCAGGGCTGCCTCTTTATTATTAGGCTTAATACGGCCCTCGACTTTTTTTTTTACTAGGATGATTAGTGCGTTCTGAAAGAAAGCACAGCAACATTGGCGTTTTAGATATTCTTTTTTCTTACTAGAAGAAAAAAATGAATTGTGGACTCCAGGGGAAAGAATTTCTGAAGAAATGCGCCGGGGCCCCGTTCCGACATCAGACCCCTTGCCAACCTTCCGCATCTTCATTTCTATCTCCAGGAAGAACTTTTGACAACGCTTAAAAATTGTATAGGCTACACTAGTTCAGAACGAAAATTCAACAGAAACTGAAAAGCCATTATGTATATTTGGATTCTAAACATAGTGTTAAATTAATATAAATGAAAAATAAAACCGAAAAATTGTGTTATAAATAAGAATAAGTTTCGCTTTATTGTCATTACTTCCTTAAAAAGAAACTGACCTCACTGTGGGAGCCTACATCGCACCTCTAGATCCCCTGCTTCTAAAGAGGCATAGAACGAACATTTTGTCATGTAGGGGTCGCACATGGAAATGTCTGAGAAACACTGCCTTACTCTGTTTTATTTTAAATCATTGTACAAGTTATTTGTACTTTGGATTATTTATTTTTACATGACTTTGCAATGTCGATAAGTATTGGTACTGGAAATAGTTTTTGTATCCAAGAGCTCTTAGTCTCAATTAAAGTCAAGTTTTCTTGACCGTAAAGAATAAAAGACCACAACATTACGTAGAATAAACTTTTATTAAAGCTGAAATTCAAATGCTTTTCCTTAAAAACATTTCACACATTTCTAATTGTCTCAGAAGTCTGGCTGATGAGAAAATATATGGAAAATGAATTTTGTGAATGCGTTGTTCTGGATTCTGGATCTTTAAAATTTGATTTTAATGATATATTTCAGTTTCTATATTTTAAACGGTGTCCTTTGGGGCATCACACAAGATCTATTGACCGTCTTTCTTCATTCCTCTCTGTCTTTTGCTTTTGATAGAACCTCTTTCAATGTTATGTTGTCTTCTCATCACGTTCTCTGTCTGCTTCTTCTTCTTCTTTTCCTGGTACTGTTCCCTGAAGGAAGGTCTTTACGAGTCCTGAGGACCTTGTGATATGGCCATAGAGTTTTAGTTTTCGCTAGCAGGTCATCCTGGGGTCCGATCTCTTCGTTTGTGATGTGGTCCTTGTACGAGATACCTAGGATCTTTTTGTAGCATCTCAATTCCATTAAAGAAATACAAATATTTGGATAGAAATCAAACAAAAGAAATAAAACTTATTAATTATCACGTATTGCAACAATTTATCATCTGATTTGGAGAAAAAAAAATATCGATCTTTATCCTCATCTACCAAGTTATATTTAATTTATTTGCCTTTATACATTAATGGAACTGTGCAATCTGAAAGACTGTGCAACCTGAAAGACTGTGCAACTTGAAAGACAGTGCAATCTGAGAGACTGTGCAATCTGAAAGACTGTGCAATCTAAGAGACTGTGCAATCTGAAAGACCGTGTAATCTGAAAGACTGTGCAATCTGAAAGACTGTGCAACCTGAAAGACTGTGCAATCTGAAATATTGTGCAATCTGAAAGACTGTACAACCTGAAAGACTGTGCAATTGTTCAAGTGATCGTCATTTATATTTGCCCTCTCCGAAGCTCAGTGTAAATTTAGTAAGAACTATTTATAAGTTGTTCTTTACCTGGTACGCTTCATATTTATCTCTAGGCATGTTGGCACAGTCATCCACATAAGCACACGGCTTCTGTTCCCTGTAATCCATCAGAACAACTACTGGTAGAATCCACAATCCAGGGTATTTCTTCTGTGGACACCTTGCAATATTGCACACCAGTGTGTAACCAAAATCTAAAGTAAAAGGCCATAAGACTGGAGAATACAGATTTTTGGGAAAGGAATACGTCATTGTAGCATCATATCTGTGAAGAAATCAAGTTGTAATCTTGTTATTCTAGCTTCCTGGAAGTAAAGTAATCATTTACAGAGTTTAAAAGAAAACTGTGCTTTGTCTGTATATAAATCAATGTTTATTTTAATTTTTCAATATTTATACCATTTATTTAAATATATTTTGAGGTTTTTTTCCTTGAGCTAAATATGAAGAAGACTATCGTAATATATGCGAGTGTGTTTGTTTTCAGTATTTTGTTTGTAATCGCATCTATAGCGCTATTGTTGAAGTAGTAAAGGTAAGATGGACAAGTGTTGTCAAACGTAATTTCAATTTATTTGGAGCATTAAAATTATCATATCTTATCTTATTACACACGTTTGATAACTGACTTTTTTAAACGCTATTCACTTCTGCTGGGCTATGAATCACCATATATATTAGATTTTCTTGTTCTATTAACTCTTGACTTACGTGAAATTATTTTCGTACAAAACAGAAAACAGATCATCGCCAGCAGGTTGTAAGAACGGACTTCTCCAACCTCGAATTTCTTCTATTGGAATATTGGCTTTTTCTGCTAGGTGTTTTCTTTGTACAAGTACCTGGCAACAATGAAATCAGACTTAAATAAGTCTTTTTTTTTTTTAAATCAATGACTACTTTGTGTTTAAATAATAGAGTTAACTAAAAAATCAGAATTTTGTAACATTTCTAATTAATATAGAAAGATCCACTTCAGTCAAGTGACTGATGAATGCCTAAGCATTAGCTATGGTCGGAACGATCTTGCCCACACGTCAGTCCCCCCCTTTCCACGCAGCTGATCTATCCAAAAGAGCGGCAAGTGTCGATACAGTTTGAGATCAGAGGCTTTAGCACTGTGTGTGTGCAAGTTGCCTGAGGATCGCCTTATGATTTTTCCTCAGGGTTGACTCCCGAAGATTTTTACATGTTTCGGTATAGCTGCAAGGCGGCAAAGGTTTGAATTCAGTTTTCCTTCAACTAGGTGGGTAGCCATCTTACTGGTTTAGGCGCCAGTTACTCGCCTTTGCAATTCCGCCAGACCCTATGTCTAAACCACACGTGAAGGCCAGAGTTAGACTGGTTGACAGAAACTATTTGAGACGCATGCCTTTGAAAGTATTTTATATGTAGTGGAGGGCTTATTTCCATTACCACTTCCAGCAATGACACACTTGTGGCAAAATAAAAAGCGATTCTTTTCCTTGCAGTTTCAATTTTTCATGCCTGTATGAATTACGACTGTTAAATGTTTGTTATTAGCTTGAAACTTTCTTTTTTTTTCCTTATTTACGAAGCTGATGGTGGTCTAACATTTTTCCCTCCCTAAAGCCCAGTGAGTATTTGAAAAAAAGAGAGAAACAAAATTGGCCAGTCTAGAGACCGAACCCATGACATTCGAGTCATTAGCCCTATGTTTAATCAACTGACATAACTGGCTATACAACCAAGGGTCAAACATAAATAAAGATCTAGATCTTTAAATAACATCCAAATAAATGGAAAATAAAAATGGCTACCAAAAAAACTCTTCTTCGCACAAAACGTAAAAAATAAAATAATTTAATAGATGGTGATGAATGAGATGATCTTTCTGCCATTTTAATCAAATGTTTCTTCAGCAAGAAAGATTCATTGGGTGGGAGGGGAGAGGGATACAGAAATCGAGTTTCCATAGTAGTTGCCGATATTCCATTATTGAGTCATTAATTATTGTCAAAACGTTAAATATTGTTTATCTTTTTTCCCATTGATTAAAGAGACTTCTTTTTCTGCACAAAGCAATAGATACTAAAAGTAAAGTGCTATTTGGATGTCTTGTCAAATGTGATGTCAATGACAATGGAGATTAAACAAATTCCAACTATAGAACGACTACATGTGTTGCTCCTACCTCTAGCTCCATATCGGATTTACTGGCGTCTGTCCACCACATTCTTGGCAACTGGTGGCTGACACTGTGGTCGCCGATCTCCATCCCTCGAGCGTGAAGTTTCTTCACCATGCAGTAGTCTGTAAAGTTGTGCGACACAAAGAAGGACGCTGTGATGGGGCACCCATTGGGATTCTTACGACGTCCATCAGGAGGAAATAATCTAGAAATAGTTTGACACTGCAACATTAACAAGCTATTTAAAAAGATTTGTTTAATCAAGTTCTACTTTCTGTTCAAATAATAAATTCAACATTTTGTTATTAAAAGTTAAGAGAACAAAAATGACTAGTATGGCAATCAAACCCGAAATATATATTTAGGGCGACGCTCTATCAACTGAGCCATAACGCTTAGTGCGAAATGTTAGCTTGAACTAAAAGATTCCATTTTTGACATGAGTTTTTTAATTTTATATTTGGACTAACTTTTGAATGATGAAGAAAGTATGGGCTAATTGTTGGAATTTAAAAAAGAACTTTGCTCTGTACTGAATCATCTGGAAACACTTTTATTGGTAGAGATCTGGAAATATCAACATGATTGTGACTCATTGAGAGTTGAGTGTTTCACTCGGGTGAGTTGTAGGTCCTTGAGAGCTTTGTATTTAGTAGACATTTTAGTGAAAGAACAAAGTCAACGGGATTCACAAACTAACTGCTCCCCTTTTTAAAAGGCTTATATCAACTCACTGTTTGTCTGGTAAAACGTTTGAACATGTTTTTCTCCAATTACCCATTCTCGGATCCAGTTAAAACTTTGCACAATTATTTATTGAACCTGACAAGACATGAATCAATCTAAAAAATTAAACAATTAGTTAATTAATTGTTGGTGATTATTATTTTGTTTGATTTCGAAATAAGGGAAATAAATGCTACTTAATGAGAGATGTGGATATATATTAGTCCCCTTATTATGTTTTGACACGTTTTTTTTCTCCCACTCTCGGATCAAGTTGAAATTCTGCATAATTATTCATAGTCGATAAAAAGACACGAATCCAACCATCAGCCGTGTAGGTTCCACCATTCAAACGGCCCTTTGAAGAACGGTGTGTGAGTAGTGACATGTTTGTTGGTTCTTCCATCCCCACCAGGGCAATGGACTCGGTCTATAGGCACCCCAACGGGAGTACTGTTTTACTTCCCTATCGGCTTAATCGTCTTCTAGAGCGACCGTTTCCACTCGAGCACTACTTTGAGGCTGAAAAGTATTGGTAGGAACATTGCAGTTCTTGCATGAAACCTGGGAGCTTTGTTACGCTCGTTATTCGTTACTGTCTTACTACGAAACTTCTTAGCTTCAACTTCACCAAATGTTGCACAATCTCTAAATTACAGGGTAAGCCGCATATTTCCAAAGTTGACTTGAAGACATTGCCTTAGTATTCCAAAGAAAGGTTTCGTCAAATCCATTCTCGGACATGAAAGACGTAACAGTAAAGTCTACATATAAATATGAAATACATTTTAGACTTTGTTTTAAAATTTGTATAAATATTTTTGTGTCTCACAGTTGGTGAGATTTGTATAATTCAAGTTTATCATGAAATAAAAATGTGTAGAAATGCCTATCAGCTCCCATGGTAATTTATCCATAATTTAATGTTCGCTTATTTTATTTTATGTAAACATTTATCAAATTAGAAATGTGTATTATGCTAAATTCAGTGTGTTTTTTTTTTCCCCGTTTTTTTTTACTTGAATTAACAAAGGCTTTGTATGCATTCACCTTCATCTATCCCTTAATGACTTAGTCTGTTGAAATGTCGCCCCACCACACATGATCGGTTGATCGTTTTCCTCCTTTGCTAGAATCTCTTTCACTGACAGGTCCGTCCACTCTTCGATTTTGTCGTCCCATCGCTTTCTCTGCCTTTTCTTCTTGTTCTTGGTAATGTTCCCTGAAGGAAGGTCTTTACGAGCCCTGAGGACCTTGTGATATAGATTTTTTACAATGGTCAACAGGTCATCGTGGGGCTTAATCGTCATTGTGATCCTGTTCTAGATCTCCTCATTAGTGATGCGTCTTTGTAGGTGATGCCTATGATCTCTCTATTGGAGATTTTCATTGTGAATTAAACAATGTCAAGGACGCTCAATGGAACGTCATTGTTGCCAGCCAAATAAACAAAAAAACTTGGGCTCTAAGTGGCAGTTAATCTTCGTATCAAATCTCCTTGATTTATCGCTAAGTTAGTTTCCCATTTTCTTTTAAACAAGTTTTAAATTATAGAGTGAAAGTCTAATGTTTCCTATTTAGTGAAACCCATAGACTTGGTGAAACCATTGTGTGCTACGATAAACTAAATTTTACTGCAAATACTGATTATATCAGCAAAAAGGGGCAGCAAAGATCATGACTACTGAGAAAACTGTCCTTGTTTAATGTTAGCGAAAAAGCCTTGGCTATGTTTTATCACGCTCACATCTGCAATATTTTAAGTTTCAATATCACTGCCTGGTGTGGCAATCTGAGCATTAAAAATAAAAGTAAACTTCATAAAATCCTAAATGCTGCTGGTAAAGTCATTGGCAAAAAACAAACCCCATTTGGGCAGTTGTTTGAGAGAAACATCCTTAAAAAAGCTAAAAAGATTCTAGAAATAAAAAATCATCCTTTGGGTCAGGATTGTGTGATTTTACTATCACAAAAGAGATACAAGACACCGATAGCAAAGACAGACACAAACAATCTTTTGTTCCCCTGGCAATCAAATCATTAAATAGAAACAATCTGATATAAACTTTTCACATCTAAATTATGAGTGAGTCTGGTGTGAATGTACATTTTGTTTTTTTATAGTTATAATGTTTTGTTTGGTGTAATGCACAAATTGTAAGACAAATTTCCTTATGGACAATAAAGATTATTATTATTCACAAGCATACACAAATGTGACCATGGCCAAGGAGCGGTCTGATTTTAACAAATGTGTTACCGGCAAAAGTACGAAATCCAACATAAAATTCCTGAAGATTTAAGGCAAAGTAGAAAATGATTTTTCCATTAGCTACTTGCCTAAGCATTGCATATTTATTCATTAAATACTTTGTGAGCCACTTAATCTTGTTTTTTTTTCTGTCCTCCTTTGTAAAACTTTGTCTCTTTTGTTGTTAGGATGGAAGATATTTGTTAACCCTCAGTAGTCAGTAGGTCTCACTGCATTCTGTTTAAACCTAAGAAATGTGTAAGAAGCAAAGATCGAGGGAAAATGTCGTACACAAGATTTTTTTTTTTTTTTGCTTTATCAACAGATTTTTTAAAATTACCGTTCTATTGTATAAATTGGAACATTACTAGATTATGTTCAGCCTTAAAGAGTATTATGAACGACTTTGTTATATTTTAAAGAACATTTTTTAATATTTAAAATTTCAAGTAGTAGCCTAATATAGATTAAAGAAATATGGGAAAGCAAATTTAGTTTTAGTCTTAAGAAATCCTAGTTTTCATATTTTTTCTCATTTATTTATAAATATTTTCTAAATACATTTTTTACTTTGCCTGGCGTAGATCAAGTCATTCTATAGAATGCCTAGGCAAAGTAGGAAATGGAGTGTATTGCGCAATTTGTCGGTAACGTAAATGTTCATTTGAATTTGGCTAATACATGAAGGTCACAGCCTGGTCTGCGTATTTAGTTTGTCATAGTATACATTCAAGTTATTACAAAAAATTCGATGCATGGATTTCTATGATGTTAATTTCAATCTGAAGATCTAACTTGGGTTTTATTCAAAATTTGAGGCTGATCTCATCCCCAGATCAGCTTAAGTGTTTACATATATGAATAGCAATGTCAAGGCTGTTCACGTTAGTGCTATTCACACAACTTATTGTAGGGAACGTTACATCGTATTTTGAACTTTTGTACTTGTTCATTTTACAAGTTTGTCAACGTTTTAGTTTTTCTATCCGTTTCAAGAGAGGATGGGGGGGGGGGGGGCGGGGGGTCTCATGATATTTCTAGTTCAAGGGAGCATCACAGCAATGTGAATGCCAGAGATGGACTCGAGACTATTTGAGACGCATGCCATTGGAAGCATTTTATAGTAGTGCTCATAAACACACATATACATATGATATATATATATATATATATATATCATGGGCGTAGCCAGGATTTTTTTCGGGTGGGGGGAGGATTTTCTCTCCCCCCCCCCGCGATATATTTATATATGTGTGTGTGTTAGTATGTGTGTGTATAGTTAATCTTTATTACATTCTGACTCTTCATTCTTTCGGAAGACGTTTATTATACCATAAAATAGTTTCTTCCCAGAGTTAGTGGAAAATTTGTAGACTCCCCGCGCTTGACAGCAATGGGGTCTGGGATGCACTGTGAGCGTATTCTAAGGTATCTACTGTGCATTATTCTGCAATTAAAAAGTTTTATTTCAAAACCTGTGCTATTCTTACTTACTTAAAACCCCTCGCGCCGTTCGGCCCATTGGGCGCAAGCTATTTCCACAAAAATCTGTCATTGGCAATGTCTGAAGCCTCTTCCCACCTGCTCTGAGGACCTCTATGAAAGTGTGACTCCCAGTTTGGCATAGTATTTTCTTGATTGAGACCCGATCTCTATAACTGACTCCTAAAATCCGTCTTAGCCATCTTTGTTGAGCCACATTTAGTCTTTTTCAATTTCGACAGATGACTATCCACTACAATTTATTAATGGAGCCCCGCCACTGGTAGAAATTTTGTAACCTCTCTTGGCTACGCTCTTGGAATTAGATGGCTGTAGTTTGGTTTAGATTTTATATCGAAAAGGGAAGTTTTATCGTCAAAATCATCTGTTCTGGGGTTTTAAACTAAAAAATCTCTGGAGGTTTTTTTTTAACAAATTCAAAACCCCATTTAGCTATAGTCATAGATTTTTGTGAGTGTAGTTTGCTTTAGAATAATATTGAAAAGGGGGTTTTCAACCTCAAAACTCTCTGTAGTGGGATTTTTAAACTCAAAAACATCTGGAGTGGTTTTAAACTAAAAAAAAAAGCCATCTGGAGGAGGGGGTTTAAACTCAAAACTCCCCTTTGGCTTGGCTAAGCTCAAAGAATTTAAGTGTGTAATTTACATTTTTATTATATTGAAGAGGTATTTTTTTAGCATCAAACCCGATGAAGGGGGTTTAAACTCAAAACCCTCTTTGGCTACGCTCATAGCATTTTGAGTGTGTAATTTTCTTTTTTTATATTGATGATATATTTTTTTTTTAGTTTCAAACCCCACTGGAGGAGGGTTTAAATTTAAAACCCTTTGGTTACACTCATAGAACTGGAAGTAAGAGGTATTTTTTAGCTTTAAACCCGCTGAAGGGGGGTTTAAACTCAAAACCCCTTTGGCTACGCTCATGGCATTTTCGGTGTGTAATTTGCTTTTTTAAATTGAAGAGGGGGTTTTATAGTAAATTTCGGAGAGGGGTTTTAAAATCAAAATCTTCCTTAGCTTTGCACTTGGAATTTGGGAATTGTCGTTAGCACTATTTTTGTTTCTTTTATTTTATAGAAGGGGGGAATTAAACTGCAAAACCCCCTTGGCTGCGCTGGGGCAAGTGATGGTTTAGTATTACAATCTCACCTAAATAAACAAAATCAAAGCAAAAAATCAGTCATTAAA
Organism: Biomphalaria pfeifferi; assembly: GCA_030265305.1. Lineage (NCBI taxonomy): Eukaryota > Metazoa > Mollusca > Gastropoda > Planorbidae > Biomphalaria > Biomphalaria pfeifferi. The sequence continues at coordinate 6,681,700 of JASAOG010000001.1, forward strand.
GTCCGTCTCCCCCCTTTCGGGGGGGGATTTCATTTCGGGGGGGGGGGGGGGGTTTGAACCCTAAACCCCCTTGACTACGCCCATGATATATATATATATATATATATATATATATATATATATATTGTTGTGCGCATCTGGAGTTGCTCCTGTGTTTGATGTTTCATGTTTTTCTTCTGTGCACCGTAATGGTTTGTGCGTCAGTTTCTAAGAACGCGCTATGTTGGTGTCATTGCTCTGTTTTGCCATTAGATGGAGCTCTCTTTTGTGGTTTTCTCCACAGTGTTGGGTAAGTTAGTTTATGTTACTGCTTTCTTCATGTTGTAGATATAAAATCGTTATTACTATAATATTGTGAATGGCGGTCTCAGGGAATACGTATTTTTCTTGTTTAGGGACGCAGGCTTGGGACTCTGTTGTAGTCAAACCTGATTAACAGTGTTTTGTTTTGTTATGGTCCGAGCATCCATGCATTGGGTAGTGGGCTTCGCGAGCCCTGATTGAATTATGCCACCGAGTTTAAGGTGTGCTATATCTGTTGTAAATACTTTGATTATGTGTACTTGCTTTTGTAAATACCATTGAGACTTCATCATTCATATCATAACACTTCATTTGTTCATTAAATTGCTAAACTTACCCTCTTGTTGTCACCTAATGTAAGTTAACTTATCGTTATTATTCGTGTTGAACAATTGTTGTTATTCACTAACTGTTTAGTTAGTTGAATGACATTTATTCGATTTTTAGAAAGTCAGTTTCATATGCTAGTACTCTTTGTTTTGGTTTACACTGTTCAGGGTGGGGAACCCGGGCAAGTACATCATACCCTAGAAGGCCTAGATGAACCCTGACATATATCGCCATATATCCTTGTAGATCTATCTATAATAGGCCTCGCGGTGTTATATTTTCATAGGGTTGTGTATGAGAATGGGTCAATTATTGATTCGCACAAAATATATTAGATCAAAAAGCTAGATTTTCCCAACAGAGAGGGAAAAAAACAGAAAGTAGGCTTACTAAATCTTAAAAACTCGACAACTCGTCAACTTAAATTTGCTTGTTTAACAGAAGTTCTCTCATAAAACTTCGCATTTATTGCAAAAGTGAGTTGAGAAAATGTTTTTATTTTGCTTCGTAAACGAAAGACGATCTAATAATGTATTTATCTCAAGAATATTTTACCTGAGATAGTAGTGCCAATTATCCCAGTTCACCGCATCATCATAAGCCAAGAGAATCATCTGTGGAATATTTTCAGGTCGAAGATTGCCAGGAATACTGTGTGCCGGACATCGACAGTGGGGCGGGTGACAAGTGTGTCTAGAGCAGCTCTCGTTCCCTGCCGCTACGTTGACCAGTTGCACAATGGTCAGCGAGATGAACGTGAATGTAAACTGCATCTCTTCACATTGGATTCCCTCAGACTAGAACTTCAGAGCAGTATATTGAGATCAGAGCAGACCTATACAATCATGTTAGTCCACCTCAAGTCCCCTCAGTTGGAATAAACTCTTCGGATGAATTATCTAAACACAGAAACCGTTGTAGGGTGTTTTGCTTTGTAAGCACATATAGGTCAAGTTTTGACCTGTGAAATATTCACTAAGATTTCCTTACAATGTTTTCCTGTTTGTGTAAGGTAAAAAAAAAAGTATAGCATTTAAGGGAGTTTTAAAAGATTAGCGGCCAGCTACTTTGTTAAGTTCTAAGTCAACAGTCGCTGTCAAACTGCTGGACTGCGTCACATCAATACTTTAAGGTAAATTTTAAAGACCACCTCCTATCCACACTAAACCAAGACATAGACTATTAAATAAGTAGCTTACAATTTACTCTCGAAGTAAGTAAACCAATAAAATAAAAAAAACAACAACATATAATTATGGCCCTAGTGGTTAAATATGTAACGAATTATTTTAACAGTTTACCTTTCGGAGGCGAACCAAAGGTCTTGTTGTTTTTTTTCCTTTAATAATTTCTGATGAAATAAATGTACCTAGGTTCGGCTGTTGGTCTCGGAACCCCCACTCCACCCCCCCCCCCCCCCGGCTTCATTGCTATAATTCCCCTGACCAACCTCAGAATATGCTTTTACTATGAATGAATTGCATCTCACAAATCTTAGAATATAACCCAATAAAAGGGTGTCTAAAAAATTCTTAAACTTATATAAAAATTTCATCAACTTTCCTAGGTGCACTATTTTAAAGCAACTTTCCTAGGTGCACTATTTTAAAGCAACTTTTCTAGGGGCACTATTTTTAAAGACGCTCTGAACATTGTCGCAGCCAAATAGTGGCATTATTAAAAAATATGAAATTGTAAGGACTAGAATAAAATGATCGAATCCCATCCCATCATAATCTTATAACAACGAGAAAAGATCGTAATAAAGCCAAGCATTTTTTCTTTTTAAAGACATAAACTTGACCCACATTCTTAGATACCTAATTGAATTGAGCATATATTTTATTCTTCTTCACAAAGATCTAAATTGTTAAACTCTTATGGACACCCATAAGAAACACGCAGACTGTACCTACTCGGGTTGATCCAAAATGTTTGAGTGGTGGCAATTAATTATTACCCACTAAACACTTAGCTATGTGCAAATATTTTTCAAACCAAAGTGACTGACAGAAACTGCTTTCGAAAATCTACATGTTGCTGCTCGCACCCCCACCCCAACCCCCAAAAATGTCTCTGTGATTTAAAAAAGAAAAACATTTTTAAAAAAGCCTTCATAAAATGTAATTGTATCAAATTAGTTTGGATCAGTCCCTTTTGATACTGTGTGTGATTGACCTAGACATAATAAATCTGTGCGATTAGAAATATTTTACCTAAATTTTTTTTATAGATTTTAACTTTCTCAATGCGCTATGATTCTATCACTTGTCTGGACCAGTTGTGCAAGGGGGAGGGAAGAAGGGAGTATCTTTGTGGATGTTTACATGGATCGTTTTTTTAAATGCGTAAAGAATATTTTCACTCAGGGCTCGAGTCCCCAAGGGTACTAATTCAACGTATACACCACAAGTCAAGTACGAGTTTATTCCCTTGTTCAAGATGCCAAACAAAATAATTAATTACCATTAGTTAATATACTAATTGGTTAATTTTGATTGATTATTGTGTTGTCATGTAAAAGAAATAATTGTGCAAAATTTCAGCTTAATCCGAGATTGCCTGTGGGAGAAATAACGTTTACAAAATGTTTACCATACAGACAGAGTGAGTTGATATAACCTTTGTTGAAAAAAAAAACTGAGCATAAGTAGCTAGCTAATCTTAGCTAAGTAATGTCATATGTTTGATTCGTATCCTTCCCCGAACGCCAGTGCTACCATCATTTTCTCTTTTGGTTCAAGAAGGGTTAAAGCTATTGATTGGAAATATCAGCACATTTATCAATCTCTCCCCCACCTTTAGTTTACTAAGGATTTCTAGCATGGGCGGGTGTGTGTGCAAGGTGGCGCATATGTACCTTCCTGGATTTGGCCAAATTCTAGCCTTTTTTTTTTTCACTAGCAAATCAATTAAAATCTAAGTAGCAACTGAACAAGTTGTGCTTCTACTGATGACGGAAGTGCAGTTGTAAGGCTAATGTAGCAGACGAGCCTAGGCTTGTTTTTTAATTTTCGTCAATTATTCAGTTTTCCTGATGTTGCAGACTGTCTATCTTAACATTGGGGTCACTCAACAGTACATCAGTAGTCACATTAATGACATAATCAAAAACCAACTTGACCATGCTGAGGAACACTTTTTGGAAGTTATTACAGTATACGGCTTAACATTTCGTATCTTAATTCGTTAGTATCTTCATTAACGTCTCGCTTTTTAAGCGATGCAAGGACGGACCAGTTCTTTTAAGTAACATTCTCGTAATAAGAAAATTGAAGCCTTGACTTTGTGACAACGTGCATCCCCTTGCAAAAAAAAATCCTACGGCGCCCATGATTTCTAGGTCCTAGATTGCTAAATTATAAATTAGAGAAGAGGAGCGACAAAATAGTGAAATGTTTCTAAAACATCAAGAAGTAGCGCTATATTATTTAATGCAACATTTTGTTTATGATGATAAAGTGTTTTAAAAGTTATAAAGGAGAAAAAAAAGCCATGATGGGATGTTTTGACTACTAGAGCTTTGGTCAATGGCTTGACAATGGGTCAGCTAAACTGGGATGACTGCTTGAATAAACACATACCACCACAAATCAATAAACAAAGCGTGTGATTATTTCCCTTGTTTGTCGAAATCTGGTGCGAAACAGTAATAGACCAACAGCTTTGGACATGTCTTGAATACAAGCTGTGAGGATTGTAGTGCCCGTCTCACACCTTGTCACTAAGTAGGTACTTAAATACACACTGTCCACACAGGCAATACAATCAAAATGATTCTACAACTTTGTGAGGAGAACAGTAAAAGAATGTGAATAAATCTTTGTGAGAATAAAAGCTGGTGTGGGAAAGGGTGCGCGCTCACTCCAACAAACTTTAAAGACCCGTCCAATGACTATAAGAGACGAATAGATGCCGCGACATGCGACTCAAAGAAACAATTCCCAATGAAATCAAGTGCAGTCAGTGAAAAGAAAATATCGATAGACCATCGGCTGAAATGACATTGTGATATTTTCTCTACATTTGATTTCCTTTCTCATTTGTACATATGCATAGGCTCTTATAACAGAACGTTGTTCCACTGGGAGCTGTCAACGTTTGACACTACGAAACTAATCAAACTGTTGCTGAATGTTTAATATTCTGAAACTAATCAAACTATTGCTCAATGTTTGGCACTACGAAATCAATCAAATTATTGCTGAATGTTTGACACTACGAAACCAATCAAATTATTGCTGAATGTTTGGCACTACAAAATCAATCAAATTATTGCTGAATGTTTGCCACTACGAAATCAATCAAACTATTGCTAAATGTTTAATATTACGAAACTAATCAAACTATTGCTGAATGTTTTGCACTACGAAATCAATCAAACTATTGCTGAATGTTTGACACTATGAAACCAATCAAATTATTGCTGAATGTTTGGCACTACAAAATCAATCAAATTATTGCTGAATGTTTGCCACTACGAAATCAATCAAACTATTTCTAAATGTTTAATATTAGGAAACTAATCAAACCATTGCTGAATGTTTAATATTACGAAACTAATCAAACTATAGCTGAACGTTTAATATTACGAAACTAATCAAACTATTGCTGAATGTTTAATATTACGAAACTAATCAAACTATTGCTGAATGTTTGACACTACGAAACCAATCAAATTAATGCTGAAAGTTTGGCACTGCGAAATAAATCAAACTATTGCTAAATGTTTAATATTACGAAACTAATCAAACTATTCCTGAATGTTTAATATTAGGAAACTAATCAAACCATTGCTGAATGTTTAATATTACGAAACTAATCAAACTATAGCTAAACGTTTAATATTACGAAACTAATCAAACTATTGCTGAATGTTTAATATTACGAAACTAATCAAACTATTGCTGAATGTTTGACACTACGAAACCAATCAAATTAATGCTGAAAGTTTGACACTACGAAACCAATCAAATTAATGCTGAAAGTTTGGCACTACAAAACCAATCAAATTATTGCTGAATGTTTGGCACTACAAAATCAATCAAATTATTGCTGAATGTTTGGCACTACGAAATCAATCAAACTATTACTAAATGTTTAATATTACGAAACTAATCAAACTATTGCTGAATGTTTTACACTACGAAATCAATCAAATTATTGCTGAATGTTTGGCACTACGAAATCAATCAAACTATTGCTGAATGTTTGGCACTACGAAATCAATCAAATTATTGCTGAATGTTTGGCACTACGAAATAAATCAAACTATTGCTGAATGTTTAATATTACGAAACTAATCAAACTATTGCTGAATGTTTAATATTACGAAACTAATCAAACTATTGCTGAATGTTTTGCACTACGAAATCAATCAAACTATTGCTGAATGTTTGACACTACGAAACCAATCAAATTATTGCTGAATGTTTGGCACTACAAAATTAATCAAATTATTGCTGAATGTTTGCCACTACGAAATCAATCAAACTATTGCTAAATGTTTAATATTACGAAACTAATCAAACTATTGCTGAATGTTTGGCACTACGAAATCAATCAAATTATTGCTAAATGTTTGGCACTAAGAAATCAATCAAACTATTGCTGAATAATTAATATTACGAAACTAATCAAACTATTGCTGAATGTTTAATATTATGAAACTAATTAAACTATTGCTGAATGTTTGACACTACGAAACCAATCAAACTATTGCTGAATGTTTGACACTAAGAAAACAAACAAACTATTGCTGAACATTTACTAATACCAAACTAATCAAACTATTGCTGAATGTTTAATATAACGAAACGAATCAAACTATTGCTGAATGTTTGACACTACGAAACCAATCAAATTATTGCTGAAAGTTTGACACTACGAGACCAATCAAATTATTGCTGAAAGTTTGGCACTACAAAATCAATCAAATTCTTGCTGAATGTTTAACACTACGAAATCAATCAAACTATTGCTGAATGTTTAATATTACGAAACTAATCAAACTATTGCTGAATGTTTTGCACTACGAAATCAATCAAACTATTGCTGAATGTTTGACACTACGAAACCAATCAAATTATTGCTGAATGTTTGGCACTACAAAATCAATCAAATTATTGCTGAATGTTTGGCACTACGAAATCAATCAAACTATTGCTAAATGTTTAATATTACGAAACTAATCAAACTATTGCTGAATGTTTTGCACTACGAAATCAATCAAACTATTGCTGAATGTTTGACACTATGAAACCAATCAAATTATTGCTGAATGTTTGGCACTACAAAATCAATCAAATTATTGCTGAATGTTTGCCACTACGAAATCAATCAAACTATTGCTAAATGTTTAATATTAGGAAACTAATCAAACCATTGCTGAATGTTTAATATTACGAAACTAATCAAACTATTGCTGAACATTTAATATTTTCAAACTAATCAAACTATTGCTGAATGTTTAATATAACGAAACGAATCAAACTATTGCTGAATGTTTGGCACTACGAAATCAATCAAACTATTGCTGAAAGTTTGACACTACAAAACCAATTAAACTATTGCTGAATGTTTAATATTATGAAACTAATTAAACTATTGCTGAATGTTTGACACTACGAAACCAATCAAACTATTGCTGAATGTTTGACACTAAGAAAACAAACAAACTATTGCTGAACATTTACTAATACCAAACTAATCAAACTATTGCTGAATGTTTTATATAACGAAACGAATCAAACTATTGCTGAATGTTTGACACTACGAAACCAATCAAATGATTGCTGAAAGTTTGACACTACGAAACCAATCAAATTATTGCTGAATGTTTGGCACAACGAAATCAATCAAACTATTGCTGAATGTTTAATATTATGAAACTAATCAAACTATTGCTGAATGTTTTGCACTACGAAATCAATCAAATTATTGCTGAATGTTTGGCACTACAAAATCAATCAAATTATTGCTGAATGTTTGGCACTACGAAATCAATCAAACTATTGCTGAATGTTAAATATTACGAAACTAATCAAACTATTGCTGAATGTTTGGCACTACAAAAAAATCAATCAAATTATTGCTGAATGTTTGGCACTACGAAATCAATCAAATTATTGCTGAATGTTTGGCACTATGAAATCAATAAAACTATTGCTGAACGTTTAATATTACGAAACTAATCAAACTATTGCTGAATGTTTAATATTACGAAACTAATCAAACTATTGCTGAATGTTTGGCTCTACGAAATAAATCAAACTATTGCTGAATGTTTAATATTACGAAACTAATCAAACTATTGCTGAATGTTTGACACTACGAAACCAATCAAATTATTGCTGAATGTTTGGCACTACAAAATCAATCAAATTATTGCTGAATGTTTGGCACTACGAAATCAATCAAACTATTGCTGAATGTTTAATATTACGAAACTAATCAAACTATTGCTGAATGTTTGGCACTACGAAATCAATCAAATTAATGCTGAATGTTTGGCACTACGAAATCAATCAAACTATTGCTGAATGTTTAATATTATGAAACTAATTAAACTATTGCTGAATGTTTGACACTACGAAACCAATCAAACTATTGCTGAATGTTTGACACTAAGAAAACAAACAAACTATTGCTGAACATTTACTAATACCAAACTAATCAAACTATTGCTGAATGTTTAATATAACGAAACGAATCAAACTATTGCTGAATGTTTGACACTACGAAACCAATCAAATTATTGCTGTAAGTTTGACACTACAAAACCAATCAAATTATTGCTGAATGTTTGGCACAACGAAATCAATCGAACTATTGCTGAATGTTTAATATTACGAAACGAATCAAACTAATGCTGAATGTTTGACACTACGAAACCAATCAAATTATTGCTGTAAGTTTGACACTACAAAACCAATCAAATTATTGCTGAATGTTTGGCACAACGAAATCAATCGAACTATTGCTGAATGTTTAATATTACGAAACTAATCAAACTATTGCTGAATGTTTTGCACTACGAAATCAATCAAATTATTGCTGAATGTTTGGCACAATGAAACCAATCAAATTATTGCTGATTGTTTGGCACTACAAAATCAATGAAATTATTGCTGAATGTTTGGCACTACGAAATCAATCAAAATATTGCTGAATGTTTAATATTACGAAACTAATCAAACTATTGCTGAATGTTTGGCACTACAAAATCAATCAAATTATTGCTGAATGTTTGGCAATACAAAATCAATCAAACTATTGCTGAATGTTTAATATTACGAAACTAATCAAACTATTGCTGAATGTTTGACAATACGAAACCAATCAAACTATTGCTGAACATTTAATATTACAAAACTAATCAAACTATTGCTGAATGTTTAATATTACGAAACGAATCAAACTAATGTTGAATGTTTGACACAACGAAACCAATCAAATTATTGCTGAAAGTTTGGCACTACAAAATCAATCAAATTCTTGCTGAATGTTTAACACTACGAAATCAATCAAACTATTGCTGAATGTTTAATATTACGAAACTAATCAAACTATTGCTGAATGTTTGGCACTACGAAATCAATCAAACTATTGCTAAATGTTTAATATTACGAAACTAATCAAACTATTGCTGAATGTTTGGCACTACGAAATCAATCAAATTATTGCTGAATGTTTGGCACTACGAAATCAATCAAACTATTGCTGAATGTTTAATATTACGAAACTAATCAAACTATTGCTGAATGTTTAATATTATGAAACTAATTAAAGTATTGCTAAATGTTTGACACTACGAAACCAATCAAACTATTGCTGAATGTTTGACACTAAGAAAACAAACAAACTATTGCTGAACATTTACTAATACCAAACTAATCAAACTATTGCTGAATGTTTAATATTACGAAACTAATCAAACTATTGCTGAATGTTTTGCACTACGAAATCAATCAAATTATTGCTGAATGTTTGGCACAATGAAACCAATCAAATTATTGCTGATTGTTTGGCACTAAAAAATCAATGAAATTATTGCTGAATGTTTGGCACTACGAAATCAATCAAACTATTGCTGAATGTTTAATATTACAAAACGAATCAAACTAATGTTGAATGTTTGACACTACGAAACCAATCAAATTATTGCTGAATGTTTGGCACTACGAAATCAATCAAATTATTGCTGAATGTTTGGCACTACGAAATCAATCAAATTATTGCTGAATGTTTAATATTACGAAACTAATCAAACTATTGCTGAATGTTTAATATTATGAAACTAATTAAACTATTGCTGAATGTTTGACACTACGAAACCAATCAAACTATTGCTGAATGTTTGACACTAAGAAAAAAAACAAACTATTGCTGAACATTTACTAATACCAAACTAATCAAACTATTGCTGAATGTTTAATATAACAAAACGAATCAAACTATTGCTGAATGTTTGACACTACGAAACAAATCAAATTATTGCTGAAAGTTTGACACTACAAAACCAATCAAATTATTGCTGAATGTTTGGCACAACGAAATCATCAAACTATTGCTGAATGTTTAATATTACGAAACTAATCAAACTATTGCTGAATGTTTTGCACTACGAAATCAATCAAATTATTGCTGAATGTTTGGCACAATGAAACCAATCAAATTATTGCTGATTGTTTGGCACTACAAAATCAATGAAATTATTGCTGAATGTTTGGCACTACGAAATCAATCAAACTATTGCTGAATGTTTAATATTACAAAACGAATCAAACTAATGTTGAATGTTTGACACTACGAAACAAATCAAATTATTGCTGAAAGTTTGACACTACAAAACCAATCAAATTATTGCTGAATGTTTGGCACAACGAAATCATCAAACTATTGCTGAATGTTTAATATTACGAAACTAATCAAACTATTGCTGAATGTTTTGCACTACGAAATCAATCAAATTATTGCTGAATGTTTGGCACAATGAAACCAATCAAATTATTGCTGATTGTTTGGCACTACAAAATCAATGAAATTATTGCTGAATGTTTGGCACTACGAAATCAATCAAACTATTGCTGAATGTTTAATATTACAAAACGAATCAAACTAATGTTGAATGTTTGACACTACGAAACCAATCAAATTATTGCTGAAAGTTTGGCACTACAAAATCAATCAAATTCTTGCTGAATGTTTAACACTACGAAATCAATCAAACTATTGCTGAATGTTTAATATTACGAAACTAATCAAACTATTGCTGAATGTTTGGCACTACGAAATCAATCAAATTATTGCTGAATGTTTGGCACTACGAAATCAATCAAACTAATGCTGAATGTTTAATAATATGAAACTAATCAAACTATTGCTGAATGTTTAATATAACGAAACGAATCAAACTATTGCTGAATGTTTGACACTACGAAACCAATCAAATTATTGCTGAAAGTTTGACACTACAAAACCAATCAAATTCTTGCTGAATGTTTAACACTACCAAATCAATCAAACTATTGCTGAATGTTTAATATTACGAAACTAATCAAACTATTGCTGAATGTTTGGCACTACGAAATCAATCAAACTATTGCTAAATGTTTAATATTACGAAACTAATCAAACTATTGCTGAATGTTTTGCACTACGAAATCAATCAAATTATTGCTGAATGTTTGGCACAATGAAACCAATCAAATTATTGCTGATTTTTTGGGACTACAAAATCAATGAAATTATTGCTGAATGTTTGGCACTACGAAATCAATCAAACTATTGCTGAATGTCTAATATTACAAAACGAATCAAACTAATGTTGAATGTTTGACACTACGAAACCAATCAAATTATTGCTGAAAGTTTGGCACTACAAAATCAATCAAATTCTTGCTGAATGTTTAACACTACGAAATCAATCAAACTATTGCTGAATGTTTAATATTACGAAACTAATCAAACTATTGCTGAATGTTTGGCACTACGAAATCAATCAAATTATTGCTGAATGTTTGGCACTACGAAATCAATCAAACTATTGCTGAATGTTTAATATTACGAAACTAATCAAACTATTGCTGAATGTTTAATATTATGAAACTAATTAAACTATTGCTGAATGTTTGACACTACGAAACCAATCAAACTATTGCTGAATGTTTGACACTAAGAAAACAAACAAACTATTGCTGAACATTTACTAATACCAAACTTATCAAACTATTGCTGAATGTTTAATATAACGAAACGAATCAAACTATTGCTGAATGTTTGACACTACGAAACCAATCAAACTATTGCTGAAAGTTTGACACTACAAAACCAATCAAACTATTGCTGAATGTTTAATATTACGAAACTAATCAAACTATTGCTGAATGTTTTGCACTACGAAATCAATCAAATTATTGCTGAATGTTTGGCACAATGAAACCAATCAAATTATTGCTGATTGTTTGGCACTACAAAATCAATGAAATTATTGCTGAATGTTTGGCACTACGAAATCAATCAAACTATTGCTGAATGTTTAATATTACAAAACGAATCAAACTAATGTTGAATGTTTGACACTACGAAACCAATCAAATTATTGCTGAAAGTTTGGCACTACAAAATCAATCAAATTCTTGCTGAATGTTTAACACTACGAAATCAATCAAACTATTGCTGAATGTTTAATATTACGAAACTAATCAAACTATTGCTGAATGTTTAATATTATGAAACTAATTAAACTATTGCTGAATGTTTGACACTACGAAACCAATCAAACTATTGCTGAATGTTTGACACTAAGAAAACAAACAAACTATTGCTGAACATTTACTAATACCAAACTAATCAAACTATTGCTGAATGTTTAATATAACGAAACGAATCAAACTATTGCTGAATGTTTGACACTACGAAACCAATCAAATGATTGCTGAAAGTTTGACACTACGAAACCAATCAAATTATTGCTGAATGTTTGGCACAACGAAATCAATCAAACTATTGCTGAATGTTTAATATTATGAAACTAATCAAACTATTGCTGAATGTTTTGCACTACGAAATCAATCAAATTATTGCTGAATGTTTGGCACTACAAAATCAATCAAATTATTGCTGAATGTTTGGCACTACGAAATCAATCAAACTATTGATGAATGTTAAATATTACGAAACTAATCAAACTATTGCTGAATGTTTTGCACTACAAAATCAATCAAATTATTGCTGAATGTTTGGCACTACGAAATCAATCAAATTATTGCTGAATGTTTGGCACTTTGAAATCAATAAAACTATTGCTGAACGTTTAATATTACGAAACTAATCAAACTATTGCTGAATGTTTAATATTACGAAACTAATCAAACTATTGCTGAATGTTTGGCTCTACGAAATAAATCAAACTATTGCTGAATGTTTAATATTACGAAACTAATCAAACTATTGCTGAATGTTTGACACTACGAAACCAATCAAATTATTGCTGAATGTTTGGCACTACAAAATCAATCAAATTATTGCTGAATGTTTGGCACTACGAAATCAATCAAACTATTGCTGAATGTTTAATATTACGAAACTAATCAAACTATTGCTGAATGTTTGGCACTACGAAATCAATCAAATTATTGCTGAATGTTTGGCACTACGAAATCAATCAAACTTTTGCTGAATGTTTAATATTATGAAACTAATTAAACTATTGCTGAATGTTTGACACTACGAAACCAATCAAACTATTGCTGAATGTTTGACACTAAGAAAACAAACAAACTATTGCTGAACATTTACTAATACCAAACTAATCAAACTATTGCTGAATGTTTAATATAACGAAACGAATCAAACTATTGCTGAATGTTTGACACTACGAAACCAATCAAATTATTGCTGAAAGTTTGACACTACAAAACCAATCAAATTCTTGCTGAATGTTTAACACTACCAAATCAATCAAATTATTGCTGATTGTTTGGCACTACAAAATCAATGAAATTATTGCTGAATGTTTGGCACTACGAAATCAATCAAACTATTAGCACTACTGCTAAATGTTTAATATTACGAAACTAATCAAACTATTGCTGAATGTTTGGCACTACGAAATCAATCAAATTATTGCTGAATGTTTGGCACTACGAAATCAATCAAACTATTGCTGAATGTTTAATATTACGAAACTAATCAAACTATTGCTGAATGTTTAATATTATGAAACTAATTAAACTATTGCTGAATGTTTGACACTACGAAACCAATCAAACTATTGCTGAATGTTTGACACTAAGAAAACAAACAAACTATTGCTGAACATTTACTAATACCAAACTAATCAAACTATTGCTGAATGTTTAATATAACAAAACGAATCAAACTATTGCTGAATGTTTGACACTACGAAACAAATCAAATTATTGCTGAAAGTTTGACACTACAAAACCAATCAAATTATTGCTGAATGTTTGGCACAACGAAATCATCAAACTATTGCTGAATGTTTAATATTACGAAACTAATCAAACTATTGCTGAATGTTTTGCACTACGAAATCAATCAAATTATTGCTGAATGTTTCGCACAATGAAACCAATCAAATTATTGCTGATTGTTTGGCACTACAAAATCAATGAAATTATTGCTGAATGTTTGGCACTACGAAATCAATCAAACTATTGCTGAATGTTTAATATTACAAAACGAATCAAACTAATGTTGAATGTTTGACACTACGAAACCAATCAAATTATTGCTGAAAGTTTGGCACTACAAAATCAATCAAATTCTTGCTGAATGTTTAACACTACGAAATCAATCAAACTATTGCTGAATGTTTAATATTACGAAACTAATCAAACTATTGCTGAATGTTTGGCACTACGAAATCAATCAAATTATTGCTGAATGTTTGGCACTACGAAATCAATCAAACTATTGCTGAATGTTTAATATTACGAAACTAATCAAACTATTGCTGAATGTTTGACACTACGAAACCAATCAAACTATTGCTGAATGTTTGACACTACGAAATCAATCAAACTATTGCTGAATGTTTAATATTACAAAATCAATCAAACTATTGCTGAATGTTTAATTTTACGAAACTAATTAAACTATTGCTGAATGTTTGACACTACGAAACCAATCAAACTATTGCTGAATGTTTGACACTAAGAAAACAAACAAACTATTGCTGAACATTTACTAATACCAAACTAATCAAACTATTGCTGAATGTTTAATATAACGAAACGAATCAAACTATTGCTTAATGTTTGACACTACGAAACCAATCAAATGATTGCTGAAAGTTTGACACTACGAAACCAATCAAATTATTGCTGAATGTTTGGCACAACGAAATCAATCAAACTATTGCTGAATGTTTAATATTATGAAACTAATCAAACTATTGCTGAATATTACGAAACTAATCAAACTATTGCTGAATGTTTGGCACTACGAAATCAATCAAATTATTGCTGAATGTTTGGCACTACGAAATCAATCAAACTATTGCTGAATGTTTAATATTACGAAACTAATCAAACTATTGCTGAATGTTTAATATTATGAAACTAATTAACTATTGCTGAATGTTTGACACTACGAAACCAATCAAATTATTGCTGAATGTTTGACACTAAGAAAACAAACAAACTATTGCTGAACATTTACTAATACCAAACTAATCAAACTATTGCTGAATGTTTAATATAACGAAACGAATCAAACTATTGCTGAATGTTTGACACTACGAAACCAATCAAATTATTGCTGAAAGTTTGACACTACAAAACCAATCAAATTCTTGCTGAATGTTTAACACTACCAAATCAATCAAACTATTGCTGAATGTTTAATATTACGAAACTAATCAAACTATTGCTGAATGTTTGGCACTACGAAATCAATCAAACTATTGCTAAATGTTTAATATTACGAAACTAATCAAACTATTGCTGAATGTTTTGCACTACGAAATCAATCAAATTATTGCTGAATGTTTGGCACAATGAAACCAATTAAATTATTGCTGATTGTTTGGCACTACAAAATCAATGAAATTATTGCTGAATGTTTGGCACTACGAAATCAATCAAACTATTGCTGAATGTTTAATATTACAAAACTAATCAAACTATTGCTGAATGTTTGGCACTACGAAATCAATCAAATTATTGCTGAATGTTTGCCAATACGAAATCTATCAAACTATTGCTGAATGTTTAATATTACAAAACTAATCAAACTATTGCTGAATGTTTTGCACTACGAAATCAATCAAATTATTGCTGAATGTTTGGCACTACAAAATCAATCAAATTATTGCTGAATGTTTGGCACTACGAAATCAATCAAATTATTGCTGAATGTTAAATATTACGAAACTAATCAAACTATTGCTGAATGTTTAATATTATGAAACTTATTAAACTATTGCTGAATGTTTGACACTACGAAACCAATCAAACTATTGCTGAATGTTTGACACTAAGAAAACAAACAAACTATTGCTGAACATTTACTAATACCAAACTAATCAAACTATTGCTGAATGTTTAATATAACGAAACGAATCAAACTATTGCTGAATGTTTGACACTACGAAACCAATCAAATTATTGCTGAAAGTTTGACACTACAAAACCAATCAAACTATTGCTAAATGTTTAATATTACGAAACTAATCAAACTATTGCTGAATGTTTTGCACTACGAAATCAATCAAATTATTGCTGAATGTTTGGCACTACGAAATCAATCAAACTATTGCTAAATGTTTAATATTACGAAACTAATCAAACTATTGCTGAATGTTTGGCACTACGAAATCAATCAAATTATTGCTGAATGTTTGGCACTACGAAATCAATCAAACTATTGCTAAATGTTTAATATTACGAAACTAATCAAACTATTGCTGAATGTTTTGCACTACGAAATCAATCAAATTATTGCTGAATGTTTGGCACAATGAAACCAATCAAATTATTGCTGATTGTTTGGCACTACAAAATCAATGAAATTATTGTTGAATGTTTGACACTACGAAACCAATCAAATTATTGCTGAAAGTTTGGCACTACAAAATCAATCAAATTCTTGCTGAATGTTTAACACTACGAAATCAATCAAACTATTGCTGAATGTTTAATATTACGAAACTAATCAAACTATTGCTGAATGTTTGGCACTTCGAAATCAATCAAATTATTGCTGAATGTTTGGCACTACGAAATCAATCAAACTATTGCTGAATGTTTAATATTACGAAACTAATCAAACTATTGCTGAATGTTTAATATTATGAAACTAATTAAACTATTGCTGAATGTTTGACACTACGAAACCAATCAAACTATTGCTGAATGTTTGACACTAAGAAAACAAACAAACTATTGCTGAACATTTACTAATACCAAACTAATCAAACTATTGCTGAATGTTTAATATAACGAAACGAATCAAACTATTGCTGAATGTTTGACACTACGAAACCAATCAAATTATTGCTGAAAGTTTGACACTACAAAACCAATCAAACTATTGCTGAATGTTTAATATTACGAAACTAATCAAACTATTGCTGAATGTTTTGCACTACGAAATCAATCAAATTATTGCTGATTGTTTGGCACTACAAAATCAATGAAATTATTGCTGAATGTTTGGCACTACGAAATCAATCAAACTATTGCTGAATGTCTAATATTACAAAACGAATCAAACTAATGTTGAATGTTTGACACTACGAAACCAATCAAATTATTGCTGAAAGTTTGGCACTACAAAATCAATCAAATTCTTGCTGAATGTTTAACACTACGAAATCAATCAAACTATTGCTGAATGTTTAATATTACGAAACTAATCAAACTATTGCTGAATGTTTGGCACTACGAAATCAATCAAATTATTGCTGAATGTTTGGCATTACGAAATCAATCAAACTATTGCTGAATGTTTAATATTACGAAACTAATCAAACTATTGCTGAATGTTTAATATTATGAAACTAATTAAACTATTGCTGAATGTTTGACACTACGAAACCAATCAAACTATTGCTGAATGTTTGACACTAAGAAAACAAACAAACTATTGCTGAACATTTACTAATACCAAACTTATCAAACTATTGCTGAATGTTTAATATAACGAAACGAATCAAACTATTGCTGAATGTTTGACACTACGAAACCAATCAAATTATTGCTGAAAGTTTGACACTACAAAACCAATCAAATTCTTGCTGAATGTTTAACACTACCAAATCAATCAAACTATTGCTGAATGTTTAATATTATGAAACTAATCATACTATTGCTGAATGTTTGGCACTACGAAATCAATCAAACTATTGCTAAATGTTTAATATTACGAAACTAATCAAACTATTGCTGAATGTTTGGCACTACGAAATCAATCAAATTATTGCTGAATGTTTGGCACTACGAAATCAATCAAACTATTGCTGAATGTTTGGCACAAAGAAATCATCAAAATATTGCTGAATGTTTAATATTACGAAACTAATCAAACTATTGCTGAATGTTTGGCACTACGAAATCAATCAAATTATTGCTGAATGTTTGGCACTACGAAATCAATCAAACTATTGCTGAATGTTTAATATTACGAAACTAATCAAACTATTGCTGAATGTTTAATATTATGAAACTAATTAAACTATTGCTGAATGTTTGACACTACGAAACCAATCAAACTATTGCTGAATGTTTGACACTAAGAAAACAAACAAACTATTGCTGAACATTTACTAATACCAAACTAATCAAACTATTGCTGAATGTTTAATATAACGAAACGAATCAAACTATTGCTGAATGTTTGACACTACGAAACCAATCAAATTATTGCTGAAAGTTTGACACTACAAAACCAATCAAACTATTGCTGAATGTTTAATATTACGAAACTAATCAAACTATTGCTGAATGTTTTGCACTACGAAATCAATCAAATTATTGCTGATTGTTTGGCACTACAAAATCAATGAAATTATTGCTGAATGTTTGGCACTACGAAATCAATCAAACTATTGCTGAATGTCTAATATTACAAAACGAATCAAACTAATGTTGAATGTTTGACACTACGAAACCAATCAAATTATTGCTGAAAGTTTGGCACTACAAAATCAATCAAATTCTTGCTGAATGTTTAACACTACGAAATCAATCAAACTATTGCTGAATGTTTAATATTACGAAACTAATCAAACTATTGCTGAATGTTTGGCACTACGAAATCAATCAAATTATTGCTGAATGTTTGGCACTACGAAATCAATCAAACTATTGCTGAATGTTTAATATTACGAAACTAATCAAACTATTGCTGAATGTTTAATATTATGAAACTAATTAAACTATTGCTGAATGTTTGACACTACGAAACCAATCAAACTATTGCTGAATGTTTGACACTAAGAAAACAAACAAACTATTGCTGAACATTTACTAATACCAAACTTATCAAACTATTGCTGAATGTTTAATATAACGAAACGAATCAAACTATTGCTGAATGTTTGACACTACGAAACCAATCAAATTATTGCTGAAAGTTTGACACTACAAAACCAATCAAACTATTGCTGAATGTTTAATATTACGAAACTAATCAAACTATTGCTGAATGTTTTGCACTACGAAATCAATCAAATTATTGCTGAATGTTTGGCACAATGAAACCAATCAAATTATTGCTGATTGTTTGGCACTACAAAATCAATGAAATTATTGCTGAATGTTTGGCACTACGAAATCAATCAAACTATTGCTGAATGTTTAATATTACAAAACGAATCAAACTAATGTTGAATGTTTGACACTACGAAACCAATCAAATTATTGCTGAAAGTTTGGCACTACAAAATCAATCAAATTCTTGCTGAATGTTTAACACTACGAAATCAATCAAACTATTGCTGAATGTTTAATATTACGAAACTAATCAAACTATTGCTGAATGTTTAATATTATGAAACTAATTAAACTATTGCTGAATGTTTGACACTACGAAACCAATCAAACTATTGCTGAATGTTTGACACTAAGAAAACAAACAAACTATTGCTGAACATTTACTAATACCAAACTAATCAAACTATTGCTGAATGTTTAATATAACGAAACGAATCAAACTATTGCTGAATGTTTGACACTACGAAACCAATCAAATTATTGCTGAAAGTTTGACACTACAAAACCAATCAAATTCTTGCTGAATGTTTAACACTACCAAATCAATCAAACTATTGCTGAATGTTTAATATTATGAAACTAATCATACTATTGCTGAATGTTTGGCACTACGAAATCAATCAAACTATTGCTAAATGTTTAATATTACGAAACTAATCAAACTATTGCTGAATGTTTGGCACTACGAAATCAATCAAATTATTGCTGAATGTTTGGCACTACGAAATCAATCAAACTATTGCTAAATGTTTAATATTACGAAACTAATCAAACTATTGCTGAATGTTTTGCACTACGAAATCAATCAAATTATTGCTGAATGTTTGGCACAATGAAACCAATCAAATTATTGCTGATTGTTTGGCACTACAAAATCAATGAAATTATTGCTGAATGTTTGGCACTACGAAATCAATCAAACTATTGCTGAATGTCTAATATTACAAAACGAATCAAACTAATGTTGAATGTTTGACACTACGAAACCAATCAAATTATTGCTGAAAGTTTGGCACTACAAAATCAATCAAATTCTTGCTGAATGTTTAACACTACGAAATCAATCAAACTATTGCTGAATGTTTAATATTACGAAACTAATCAAACTATTGCTGAATGTTTGGCACTACGAAATCAATCAAATTATTGCTGAATGTTTGGCACTACGAAATCAATCAAACTATTGCTGAATGTTTAATATTACGAAACTAATCAAACTATTGCTGAATGTTTAATATTATGAAACTAATTAAACTATTGCTGAATGTTTGACACTACGAAACCAATCAAACTATTGCTGAATGTTTGACACTAAGAAAACAAACAAACTATTGCTGAACATTTACTAATACCAAACTAATCAAACTATTGCTGAATGTTTAATATAACGAAACGAATCAAACTATTGCTGAATGTTTGACACTACGAAACCAATCAAATTATTGCTGAAAGTTTGACACTACAAAACCAATCAAACTATTGCTGAATGTTTAATATTACGAAACTAATCAAACTATTGCTGAATGTTTTGCACTACGAAATCAATCAAATTATTGCTGATTGTTTGGCACTACAAAATCAATGAAATTATTGCTGAATGTTTGGCACTACGAAATCAATCAAACTATTGCTGAATGTCTAATATTACAAAACGAATCAAACTAATGTTGAATGTTTGACACTACGAAACCAATCAAATTATTGCTGAAAGTTTGGCACTACAAAATCAATCAAATTCTTGCTGAATGTTTAACACTACGAAATCAATCAAACTATTGCTGAATGTTTAATATTACGAAACTAATCAAACTATTGCTGAATGTTTGGCACTACGAAATCAATCAAATTATTGCTGAATGTTTGGCACTACGAAATCAATCAAACTATTGCTGAATGTTTAATATTACGAAACTAATCAAACTATTGCTGAATGTTTAATATTATGAAACTAATTAAACTATTGCTGAATGTTTGACACTACGAAACCAATCAAACTATTGCTGAATGTTTGACACTAAGAAAACAAACAAACTATTGCTGAACATTTACTAATACCAAACTTATCAAACTATTGCTGAATGTTTAATATAACGAAATGAATCAAACTATTGCTGAATGTTTGACACTACGAAACCAATCAAATTATTGCTGAAAGTTTGACACTACAAAACCAATCAAATTATTGCTGAATGTTTGGCACAACGAAATCAATCAAACTATTGCTGAATGTTTAATATTACGAAACTAATCAAACTATTGCTGAATGTTTTGCACTACGAAATCAATCAAATTATTGCTGAATGTTTGGCACAATGAAACCAATCAAATTATTGCTGAATGTTTGGCACTACGAAATCAATCAAACTATTGCTGAATGTTTAATATTACGAAACTAATCAAACTATTGCTGAATGTTTGGCACTACGAAATCAATCAAATTATTGCTGAATGTTTGGCAATACGAAATCAATCAAACTATTGCTGAATGTTTAATATTACGAAACTAATCAAACTATTGCTGAATGTTTGACAATACGAAACCAATCAAACTATTGCTGAACATTTAATATTACAAAACTAATCAAACTATTACTGAATGTTTAATATTACGAAACGAATCAAACTAATGTTGAATGTTTGACACTACGAAACCAATCAAACTATTGCTGAATGTTTAATATTACGAAACTAATCAAACTATTGCTGAATGTTTAATATTATGAAACTAATTAAACTATTGCTGAATGTTTGACACTACGAAACCAATCAAACTATTGCTGAATGTTTGACACTAAGAAAACAAACAAACTATTGCTGAACATTTACTAATACCAAACTAATCAAACTATTGCTGAATGTTTAATATAACGAAACGAATCAAACTATTGCTGAATGTTTGACACTACGAAACCAATCAAATTATTGCTGAAAGTTTGACACTACAAAACCAATCAAATTATTGCTGAATGTTTGGCACAACGAAATCATCAAACTATTGCTGAATGTTTAATATTATGAAACTAATCAAACTATTGCTGAATGTTTGGCACTACGAAATCAATCAAATTATTGCTGAATGTTTGGCACTACGAAATCAATCAAACTATTGCTGAATGTTTAATATTACGAAACTAATCAAACTATTGCTGAATGTTTAATATTATGAAACTAATTAAACTATTGCTGAATGTTTGACACTACGAAACCAATCAAACTATTGCTGAATGTTTGACACTAAGAAAACAAACAAACTATTGCTGAACATTTACTAATACCAAACTAATCAAACTATTGCTGAATGTTTAATATTACGAAACTAATCAAACTATTGCTGAATGTTTTGCACTACGAAATCAATCAAATTATTGCTGAATGTTTGGCACAATGAAACCAATCAAATTATTGCTGATTGTTTGGCACTACAAAATCAATGAAATTATTGCTGAATGTTTGGCACTACGAAATCAATCAAACTATTGCTGAATGTTTAATATTACGAAACTAATCAAACTATTGCTGAATGTTTGGCACTACGAAATCAATCAAATTATTGCTGAATGTTTGGCAATACGAAATCAATCAAACTATTGCTGAATGTTTAATATTACAAAACTAATCAAACTATTGCTGAACGTTTAATATTACGAAATCAATCAAACTATTGCTGAATGTTTAATATTTCGAAACTAATGAAACTATTGCTGAATGTTTGGCACTACGAAATCAATCAAATTATTGCTGAATGTTTGCCAATACGAAATCTATCAAACTATTGCTGAATGTTTAATATTACAAAACTAATCAAACTATTGCTGAATGTTTTGCACTACGAAATCAATCAAATTATTGCTGAATGTTTGGCACTACAAAATCAATCAAATTATTGCTGAATGTTTGGCACTACGAAATCAATCAAACTATTGCTGAATGTTAAATATTACGAAACTAATCAAACTATTGCTGAATGTTTGGCACTACGAAATCAATCAAATTATTGCTGAATGTTTGGCACTACGAAATCAATCAAATTATTGCTGAATGTTTGGCACTATGAAATCAATAAAACTATTGCTGAACGTTTAATATTACAAAACTAATCAAACTATTGCTGAATGTTTAATATTACGAAACTAATCAAACTATTGCTGAATGTTTGACAATACGAAACCAATCAAACTATTGCTGAACATTTAATATTACAAAACTAATCAAACTATTGCTGAACATTTAATATTACAAAACTAATCAAACTATTGCTGAATGTTTAATATTATGAAACTTATTAAACTATTGCTGAATGTTTGACACTACGAAACCAATCAAACTATTGCTGAATGTTTGACACTAAGAAAACAAACAAACTATTGCTGAACATTTACTAATACCAAACTAATCAAACTATTGCTGAATGTTTAATATAACGAAACGAATCAAACTATTGCTGAATGTTTGACACTACGAAACCAATCAAATTATTGCTGAAAGTTTGACACTACAAAACCAATCAAATTATTGCTGAATGTTTGGCACAACGAAATCATCAAACTATTGCTGAATGTTTAATATAACGAAATGAATCAAACTATTGCTGAATGTTTGACACTACGAAACCAATCAAATTATTGCTGAAAGTTTGACACTACAAAACCAATCAAATTATTGCTGAATGTTTGGCACAACGAAATCAATCAAACTATTGCTGAATGTTTAATATTACGAAACTAATCAAACTATTGCTGAATGTTTGACACTACGAAACCAATCAAATTATTGCTGAATGTTTGGCACAATGAAACCAATCAAATTATTGCTGAATGTTTGGCACTACGAAATCAATCAAACTATTGCTGAATGTTTAATATTACGAAACTAATCAAACTATTGCTGAATGTTTGGCACTACGAAATCAATCAAATTATTGCTGAATGTTTGGCAATACGAAATCAATCAAACTATTGCTGAATGTTTAATATTACGAAACTAATCAAACTATTGCTGAATGTTTGACAATACGAAACCAATCAAACTATTGCTGAACATTTAATATTACAAAACTAATCAAACTATTACTGAATGTTTAATATTACGAAACGAATCAAACTAATGTTGAATGTTTGACACTACGAAACCAATCAAATTATTGCTGAAAGTTTGGCACTACAAAATCAATCAAATTCTTGCTGAATGTTTAACACTACGAAATCAATCAAACTATTGCTGAATGTTTAATATTACGAAACTAATCAAACTATTGCTGAATGTTTGGCACTACGAAATCAATCAAACTATTGCTAAATGTTTAATATTACGAAACTAATCAAACTATTGCTGAATGTTTGGCACTACGAAATCAATCAAATTATTGCTGAATGTTTGGCACTACGAAATCAATCAAACTATTGCTGAATGTTTAATATTACGAAACTAATCAAACTATTGCTGAATGTTTAATATTATGAAACTAATTAAACTATTGCTGAATGTTTGACACTACGAAACCAATCAAACTATTGCTGAATGTTTGACACTAAGAAAACAAACAAACTATTGCTGAACATTTACTAATACCAAACTAATCAAACTATTGCTGAATGTTTAATATAACGAAACGAATCAAACTATTGCTGAATGTTTGACACTACGAAACCAATCAAATTATTGCTGAAAGTTTGACACTACAAAACCAATCAAATTATTGCTGAATGTTTGGCACAACGAAATCATCAAACTATTGCTGAATGTTTAATATTACGAAACTAATCAAACTATTGCTGAATGTTTGGCACTACGAAATCAATCAAATTATTGCTGAATGTTTGGCACTACGAAATCAATCAAACTATTGCTGAATGTTTAATATTACGAAACTAATCAAACTATTGCTGAATGTTTAATATTATGAAACTAATTAAACTATTGCTGAATGTTTGACACTACGAAACCAATCAAACTATTGCTGAATGTTTGACACTAAGAAAACAAACAAACTATTGCTGAACATTTACTAATACCAAACTAATCAAACTATTGCTGAATGTTTAATATTACGAAACTAATCAAACTATTGCTGAATGTTTTGCACTACGAAATCAATCAAATTATTGCTGAATGTTTGGCACAATGAAACCAATCAAATTATTGCTGATTGTTTGGCACTACAAAATCAATGAAATTATTGCTGAATGTTTGGCACTACGAAATCAATCAAACTATTGCTGAATGTTTAATATTACGAAACTAATCAAACTATTGCTGAATGTTTGGCACTACGAAATCAATCAAATTATTGCTGAATGTTTGGCAATACGAAATCAATCAAACTATTGCTGAATGTTTAATATTACAAAACTAATCAAACTATTGCTGAACGTTTAATATTACGAAACTATTCAAACTATTGCTGAATGTTTAATATTACGAAACTAATCAAACTATTGCTGAATGTTTGGCACTACGAAATCAATCAAACTATTGCTGAATGTTTAATATTACGAAACTTATCAAACTATTGCTGAACGTTTAATATTAAGAAACTAATCAAACTATTGCTGAATGTTTATTATTACGAAACTAATCAAACTATTGCTGAAGGTTTGACACCTTGAAACCAATCAAACTATTGCTGAAGGTTTGACACTACGAAACCAATCAAACTATTGCTGAACATTTAATATTACAAAACTAATCAAACTATTGCCTGATTGTGTGGTATGTCTATGGTTCTAACCCTAACCCTCTCCGTCTGCAGGTTTGACTAGAATGTTATCACTTTTATTTTTGAAGGAATGTTGGAAACTTAAAGAAGAAAAAAAAATATCAACCAACAAAAAAAAAAAAGACAGTAATACAGATGGGAGAAAGTTTAAAAGAGGAAAAACAAAAATAAACAGTTGGAGCAGCATTGTGGGGTAGAGGACAGTTTTGATTCTAACTACTCAGTGCCAAATGTAACTGTGTGTACGAATGATTTGATTTAGTAAGGGCAGTCTGCTTGGGATGGCTGCCCTGTCATGAGGTATGCGTCCCATAGTGTCTTCCTGTAATGACAGGATAGAAAGACGCGTAGAAGTTTGAGTTTAATTGGGTTTTTCTGCTGTGACATGACGAATAATTAAAAAGGAATAACGAGAAATAGAAGAATAACAGACAAGGGAGAAGAGGCGGACAAGTTAGCAACGACATGGACTGTGCCCTTTTTGTTGATTAAAGTATTGAAGCTATCAACCTGCATTATCAACTATATTCCTTGTTCATTCTGTTGATTGAGTCTACAACGAACTCGCGAATAACATCAACATCTATATGTATCAACAAATAGACCATCAACAGTCTCAATAATCCCTAAGTCGAACCCTGACTGTTGCCCCTGCTGTCTGGTAAGAGGTCTGGCTAGGACTAAGCTTCTATTCAAAAGAAAATAAAAACTAAAGAAAAGATTGTGTCTCATTTAATATTTCATCATCCTGAACTTTGAGTAAATGCAATATGATTCTAGGAAACAACTATTTAAACGGGTTCAGAAGCTTGAATTACTTTTCGTATCCTTTGAGCATCAGATTGAATAGCTTGATTCTTGGGGTCAATAAGTAAGGCTGCCTCATAATCCTTTAAACCTGTTGAGAAAAAAAAAAAAGGCATTCAATATGTTTGTATTATTTGACAATATTGTATGAGAAAGTCAACAAAAGTGTGTTTATTAACAGCAAACCCAGTGTATAGTGAGTGTTTAAGGATCAGATGCAGAAGCGTAGTAAGCAAAAAACTTTATTGGTCCCCCCCCCCACATTTTCTATGAACATCACATAGAAATATAGGCTTATAAATAAAAGTATTAAAAGTACAATTAACCATTGAATGTATTACCTAACTAAAATATCTACAATAATTTTTTTACCGCCTCTCTGCGGCGCCCCGGGCATGCCCCCTCCCTCGTTATGCCTTTTCTCAAATGAAAAGTGTATAGTGAGCATTCATAGATTTCAAATGAACAGTGTATAGTGAGTATTCATAGATTTCAGATGAACAGTGTATGGTGAGTATTCATAGATTTCAGCAGTTGAACAGTGAATATAGTTGGGTGGTTGTTAGATCTAGTTGAGTGTAGATGATGTTGATTAGGCTACTCTGGTTATGTGGGATGTTATTCGTGAGCTCGTTAATACCAATCTCCAACAGAACAAAACAGCATATAATGAAGTAATACAGCCTTTGAAATGAGCAACAGTGTATCTACGAAGAAAGGCACAGTTTATGTCATCTCTAGAGTCTGTTTGCTTCAAGCGGTCTCCTTGTCACCTTTCGTTCATTCATCTTTTCTAAGCTCTTCCCATTCTAAATTTAAAATGTACTGTCACATCGCTAAGGAAATACCCAATTAAACCCAAACAAATCTAAATTCAATATTTGAAATTTACTTTTGTATACAATTTTATAAAGGAACTAAATGTTTGTTTGTGAAAGTTTAATTAGTATGGATATTTTTTTAGAAAGTAGCCTAGAACAGTTTTAGAACACTTCCTTGGTGTGTAGTTTTAAAGTACTTACCGTGTATAATCATTTTTATAAAGTTAAAAAAAATATTAAATATTATGTACAAATAAAAATTCCAACCTTCAATGTACATCTCTAGCATACAGAAAGCTGTTCCTCGTCGTACTAATGCCCTGGCTCTACTAGAAGCATTTTGTTGTACCAGTGGATACATCAAATCAAGTGCCTGCAATAAAATATCATAACTAAATTAATTAGGCCTTTTGTGTAAATGTTAAGTTGCCACAATTTATAAAGAGAAAATAATGTAGCTAAGAAAATGCATCATTGGTAAGATTAATAGGTTCTGCAAGGTTGTGATTGCCGGGAGTGGTAATGGATATAAGCACTCCACTACCTATATAAATGCTTTCCTAATGGCATGCATTTCAAATAGCCTCTGACAACCTGTCCAACTTCTAGCCTTCATGAGTGGCTCAGATATTGAGTTCAGCGGAACTGTTTTCACTAATAGGAGAAGGGGCAAAGGCAAGTAACTGGAGCCTAAACAAGTCTGAAGGGGCTACCCACCTAAAAGGAAAACTCTGAATTCAAAACTCTGCTGTCTTGCAGCTATACCCAATAATGGGAAAGGCTAAGAGAGTCAACCCTGAAGAAAAATTAGGAGCCAGCAACCCTTAGACAGTTTGCAGCACCCAGCACTACACCCTGGTAGAGCCTGCAACACCGCTGACTCCAAACTGTATCAGCACTTGCCGTTCCTTTGGATACATCAGCAGCATGGAGAGGGAGGAACTGATGTATGGGTGACATTGTTCCAACCACAGCTAATGCCCAGGCATTCATTTCATTTCCATGAGGTGATCCAAAGTCCTTTCACGACTGAAGGATATATAAATAAGATCAAACAAATTTTTGTCTGTGGCTAAGAAAATAGTTTTTTTTTCACTAATCCAATATTTCAAACAATGTAATAAGACATCTCTATTTTCTAAGTATTAGGACTTTCTGATTATCTTGTAACAAAACAATTAACTTCATTTTTAATCAACATTTACTTCTTTCTTATTTTCATTTTTTTTATTCATTGTTCATTTGTTTACCTTAGAGCAATCTTCAATACACTTGAATAGATTATTTAACTTCAGATGACATGCTCCTCTGTTGGAATAAAGTCTGATCTGTTAAAGAAATCTTTCTTTCATAAAATTTAAAAAGAGAAAACAAGTTAAGTGTAGTTGTATTAGCACATAACATCTGACTTTCTAGGAACTTATTGATAAGTCATGCATACATTAAAACAGAATCAACTACTTTAACAACAAAAGGATACGTTGGTAATTTGGGAGCTAAATGAATGGCACAAGTGTAAGCATTGATGGCAGACTGGAAATCTCCAGACGAAAAGTAGGAACTGAAAATATAACAAGATAAGATTAGATGAGATTTCTTTATTAGTCCAAACAAATGGAAAGTAGGTTTGGCTTCTATTGTCTACTTCTCATTACTACTAAAGGCTAAACAATACAGAGGATAAGAGAAACAACACACACACAACCAGCACTTGAGGACTTAGGATCCTATGTACTTGACAAAAACACACACACACACAACCAGCACTTGGATCCTATATACTTGAACAAACACACACACACACCCCTATGTACTTCTCAGTGATGACAATGACCTTGAAACACTGACAAGGGTATGAATGTGTACTGATAGTTTTACAGAACAGGATCTAAGAATTGATGGTTAGGCTAAATTAATTTATAGCTTGAGACAATTATGTCATTTAATACAAAGTCGCCAGACTGGATGGACTGGAATTCAGGTTTTGTTGTTTTTAGAACTGGTTTGTGTGTGGGAATAAGATCATTGTGTGGTCTGACTCTCTGAAGGGAAATAACATTCCAGATGAGAAGGCTCTTTTTATGTTGCTGTAATACATGTCTATAGTCTTTGTAGGACAATGAACATCTTGACTATATAAAGGAAAGTGATTAAACAACAATTGATGACTGATGTCTGCCATAACTAGTCCAACAGGGCTTTTAGACTTCACATCATAGTCTGCTCTAAGGTTATTACACAATAGTTCAATACCAGTCACACACAAACCTTAGTTTTAATTGGGAAATTGTTGGTGCAACAATTTGTTTCTTTACATAAAGGCCAGTCCCTCTCCCTTGGCTTTACAATGACTTCACCATTATCTATGGTTCTATTTGCTTTATACAAATGGAACTCATCCAAGTCTACCAAAGTGTTAGGAATGACTTCATTTATTCATATTTCAGTGACACAGGTCAGTGAGCTTTCAAGAAATTGATAGAAATGTTTGCAGCAACAATCTAGTAAGTCCAATTTGTTATTCAAGGAGCTAACATTGTCTAGGACAATGGGAAGCACAATGCCAGTTGGTCCTCTTTCTTTAAACTCAAACTCCTCCTCTACAGCTGTATTTGTTTCATTTTATCCATATGTTGATAGGCTCAATGTAGTTTGTTATGCATCAGCCATTGGTTTTCATGATGGCAGGTGTATAGATTCATTGCTGATCATATTATTCATCATTTGCACTAAAACATCGGTTCTTAGCACGATTAACACATATACACACACACACACACATGTAATAACAAAATCTACTAAATAAATAAAACTAATTCTTAAAAAAAAAAAAAGACTAATGAAAAAATTAGACTGTCCAATAAGTTTTGGACTAACACATTGGAAATGAAAGCGTTAATAATGTATGATGAATTGCATGCAAAATTTTATTGACCTTTAATTTTGAGTGCATTTTATTTATTCATATTCATAAATAAAAATCTTAGCACTTTTCAAAAGTAAAGTTAACTTACTTTCCTTTATCTAACAACCACTGGGGATTTTTTTCTTTTTCACTTAAATCATTGTCTAATGAAAGTTGTATGGCATTCCTTGCTTCAGCTTGTTTTTTCAGCCACTAAGAAGATAAAGAAAAGAAAATTACTTCTAATTAGATTTTTTTTTTATATTGTTATGGACTATAACTTAGTACAGTAGATCTTATAATTTGTGATTTGTAATTTGAAAAGAAAACACATTTTTCTAATGAATACACCGAGTGTTGCAATGTTCTCACTCCCCCACACACATACACACTAGCTTACTGTTTCTTCTTGTTCTGCTTGTGACTCTCTAGTTGGTGTTGGAAAAACACGAGGCGTGTGTTTCACTGTGATATTTCCACTCTCTCTTACTATTCCAGATTTATCTTTTGGTTCACTTTCAAAAATGCTGCCAGGTTTTTCTGTGATCAATGGAAAAGAAACAAAATTATTTAACTTACTATTAACATTTTTCAAGCCTAATTATTTACATTGATCCCTCGCCACTTCATGCTTTTTGCTGTTTTACATTTTTGTATAACGAATTCTTGGAAAAAATAATTTGAAGATCTTTGTTTTTTTTGAGGATTTAACATTCAATCAATGGAAATATATATATTTTGAACATTTTTACAAGAATAAATCCCAAATGTATAAAAATGTGTAAAAACTAATATTAATTTTAACATGAGAAGCTAGTTTGCAATGTATCATAGAATCACCTATTTGGCCTTATACATGGTACCCCCACAAAAATAGCACAGACAAAATAGCTCAGAAAAAAATATATTTCAGTCATTTTGAAATAAATACTATATTTCAGTCATTTTGAAATAAATACTTTAGATATTGTAAAATATGAATAGAGCCAATATTTTTTTGTTTTAATGCTATCGTTATTTTTCAGTCATTTTGCAGTAATGACTTTAGATATCTTAAAACATAAATATGCAAACACTAAGCAAAAATTATAAGATGAAATGAATAATTTCAAAATGTATCATTTATTTACATTCCAAAAGTGTACTTTGAAGACAGGCAAAGATACTTGTCAGATTAATACACACACACACAAACTTTCATGAAGTGAAATTGTAGGAAATGTCTATAATTACTGTATTTTGTCTACCCTACATGAATACAGTACAGTACCTATGTTCATGTAGGGTAAGGTGAGGCAAGGAGAGGGAAAAAAGCCTTACTATAAGACTTAATAAAGTGTATAAATGAATATAACATTTCTAATTCATGGATTTCGATTATCTCTGGTGGTTCCTGAGGGCATCTACCACAATAAATGAGGGATCACTGTAATTCTATATATTATAATATATACCTAATGAAATTTATACATAGTAGTATATCTCACTACATCAAGAAATATATATTACAGTATGTAAAGAAATTACTTTACTTCTTTTGCTGTGCTGTGTTTTGCTTTTGTTCTCAGCAAGAAGTTTTTCTTTCTCCTGTGTTCAAAGAATTTTATTATAAAGAAGCTTTCATTAATTATATTGGTGACTCAAACATGAATCCCACTATGACTAAGATCTACCTACCCAGTTTTATTGGATCTTTGACCTTTTTTAAATAGAAATTTAGGAAAAAAAAGAAAACACTAAATGCTTATTACCAATATATTACCGATATATAAAAAAAACATTACATAATTTACCTTCTCTGCCAAACTTCTTTGTTCCTCTTTCCATTTCTCCAAAGCTTCAGTGGCTTTTTTTCTTTCTTCATCTTTAATCTTAGCAATTCTGTCACGTTCAAGTTGTTCAATCTATTAATAAAATACTTATAAGTATTAACTTCATCTTCATATATGTAAGTGATCATATATATACAAATAATTATTAATATTTTTGTCAAAATTTAAAATAAAAACTTTATTTCAAACTCTTCATATATATAAATATATAATAAATATATATATATATATATATATATATATATATATTATATTACATCTCTAATCTAATAACCAATCTATATCCTACAAGTCTTTCTTCAACAACAAAATATTTTTGGATGTCTATAGGTTTACCTTTAGCATCTCATTCACTGCTGTTTTTCCATGTTCTCTTTTGATATCATTTTTTTCATTTGCTTCATCTTCTAATCTTTTCTGGTATTTTAATAAAGCTTCATCTCTTTTATTTTTCATGACTTCCTTGTTGTCTGGAACAAAATTCATTTTAAGATGGGTACAAAATAAAATAAAGCAAAACTAATTAATACTACTCATTAAATACAACAAATATTTATTTTTGTCTTTATCATCGAAATTACAGATGTTCCTTCACAAGAGAACACTGTTGAATAAATATATATATATATATATTAGAGTTGCACCGGGTGTACTTTTTGATATTCTGGCTTGATAATAATATATATGAAATCTGGCCAAAGCTAGAGCCAGATACCTTCATGTCTTGTACTGTACATTCAAGCATATACCCCAGATATGCATGTAACCTGCACAAACTACAAAATAAGTAAAAACAAAATCATACAGTGCACACCCTTTTATACATGTGAAAAGTGTGGCTTGCTGTATACTACCAGTACATAAAGTACTTTCTTCTATTTGTTTTCTTGAGCTTTAGAATAATATGTACATAAATATTTCCAATGTACATTTCACAACAGCACAGCGAACTATAGGAGGTATAAAGACCCACTGGTACATTCATAGTTTCTATTATACTATGTTTATAAGTAAAATAAATTTTGTAAACCTTGCGCCTTCCATTCTTTTTCAAAAACAATTAAAATCTGAGGGTTATGTGCATAAAAATACAGTAATTAACTTGTTCTACTGAACATTTGGCTAAACTTCTAAATAACATATTATATTCTTTTTTTTTTTTTCACTTTTATTTACCTTATTGTTTTAAACTCTATTACTGTTTGATGATTTAAAGTTTAACAGCATTTATTAACAGATAGGCCTACCTGTATCACAAACTAATCAGTGTAAAATGTGAGGTAATATGAGTCCACCAACCTTAAAGGGATGTGTGGGATGGTCAACATAGAATATGTAAATGTATATTCAACTAATGTAAATCTCTCAAAGGTAAAATGCAATCTGGGTAGAATAGTGGGAAAATGTATGTGTTCATGTACTTCAGACCATCAGGCTTCTATTTTAAAGGTCACTGACTGCTTTGCTCCTGGCGTCTATGGGTTGATACTAAAAGTGACTGCTACAGTTGGCCTCTGAAGCGTTGTAGGTCAATATTTATTGATTTAGATTAATTCAATAGCAACAAACTATATTTTATTAACAGATCTTTTCTATCTTCTATTAGTTACTGAGGTCAAATGTTTCTTAACAATCCAGCCTATTTTTTTTCTTTGGTTACTAGTCTAGATGTGAATGTAAGGAATTTAATCTATTTGTTTTAAGACATTTTAAACTTTACTCTAAGGTTTTACATTATATAATAAGTCAATAAATTAAAAAAAATGAAAGTAGCCTTTTTTTTCTAAAGTTATTAATTTAAGGCAACAATGTATGCACACACATCTTTGTTGTTTTTTTTATTGTGCAAGAACGTAGTAAGAAACATCTTCCTTATTACTGATTTTATTTTGTACAATCAGGTAGATTAGCTAGGTCTATACCAAACCAACCACACAAAAAATTGTGAAAAGTTCTCAAAGTTTAATTATTTTTCATAGTTTAGTTAAACTTTTTTATTTTTTTATTTGGTGATTCAACTACTTTATTTTTAGTTTAAACTTAAGTTCTATTTTAATTTTTTTTTTAATTTAGCTGTTACCATCACTAATGAAATATAGTTTTACATATACTCGTAGTTTGTGTAACAAAAGATCACGCTAGTAGAGATGTTATGTACTACACCCCCATAATTGCGATTTATCTCTAAGTAAGCAAACCCAGTTTCCTCATAAGATATGACCTCTATACAGTGTCAACATGTTGTCTTAATGTGGTCATCTGTCTATCTATAAACTCATTGTGATGGATAAAACAAATAAGTGTGGGTGGGGGGGGGGGGGATAGATCTGGACAGGTAGATACTACAGTGTAATTTTTACTATCTGGCCAACTATCCAGGACTGATATCAAGCCAAAGCCAAATATGGGCAGATAACGAAAAATGGCTGGATATTGAGCTGGAGCCAGAGCTACTCTGGTGCAACCATAATATATATATGTATGTGAGTGAGTGTGTGTGTATAACTATATTCTAAGCCAAGGTGACTTAAATTTGAACCTAAATGTAGACTAAAATATGTATTTTGAAGATATATAAATGTATTGCTTTTTTGTAAGTTACAAACATGTCCCTATTAGAGTTCACATCATTTGACAATGGCAAGGATTATAGTATACACAATTTCATCAACAAACAGCAAATACATCGACATAAAAAAGCAAAGTTAGTGACTCTTGCAATGGTATTTTAAAAATTCCAAAAGGAACTTATCTAATTTTTCAAATTCTTTTTTTTTAATATATATTACACACTTACTTGAATCGCTAGAATGTAGGTTTTTCCAAAAACCTGGACATTTTTTGATAAGTTTAAATATGATGACACCATCTCCTATCTGTGCAAAGCCTCTGCAATCTTCTACAGGTGCAGCCAAAAGGCATTCAAAAAAATATGGTGGGTAATTTACCTGACAATGAAAAATAAAGTGCAAAGATCTGAGCTTTAAGATTTGACTAAGGAATCAGTGAAAAATTATACCAGATTCCCATTTCCCACTACATGGATGACATCCTATTGGAGATTTTCATAATAGTCCTAAAATGAATCGAGCAAGCCCATGCAGAGTACTATTACCATAATCTATCTGGCCAAAAGATTTACAGATTTCATCTACTCAACAGCAAATGCAGTGATTGATACTTGTAACCTGATACAAGGCAAACTGTTCCATAATAGTATTCATTTAAATGAACAGGAATTTTTAAAGAAGCAGATGCAGTAATCCAGTTCTATTAACATAGTGTTAATACGCTGAAACTGGAAATATTTCATCATATTTGGAAAAAAATTATGCTTTTCTTTTTTCTTTAAGACCATTTTTTGACTACATCACAAATATATTTACAAAGCTTATTAATAAATATCAACTCACTCTGTCTGTGTGTATGTCTATCTGTCTGTCTGTCACAGATGTGTAGGTCAATCAGCCCTGTACTTAACAGATGGTCATA
The DNA here is from genome assembly GCA_030265305.1 of Biomphalaria pfeifferi. NCBI lineage: Eukaryota > Metazoa > Mollusca > Gastropoda > Planorbidae > Biomphalaria > Biomphalaria pfeifferi. The sequence goes on from JASAOG010000001.1 coordinate 6,717,648, forward strand.
GAGTTGGCTGAAGTTGTATGTTGGTCTTAATAATGATGCTAGATGTTACTAGCCCTTGCTTGTTAGTTGGGTTTATATTCAATTTCAGAGGTAAACAGTCATTTTTTATTAGGTCTTCATGATAATTTAGAAGAATATAGGCTTATACTGGCCAAAAGCTAATTTAATTAAGTACAGACTTAACAGTGATTAGAAATATAGAATTAATAGATCTACTCTAGTAGATACATTGACTAAGATTCTAGATCTAGAATCTATTAAGTTCTCATCTCTAATTATAACTAAAACTAAGTCTAGTGACTAGCTCTAAGAGTACGAAGACTGCCTAGTGTTAGTGTAGTACGAGTAGCCTACTACTAGAATCTAGTACCTTCAGATATTCTTCGGATGAGAAAATGTCAACTTTTTTTGCGTTTACCCCTTTTAAAGGAATGGTTATCCATAATAATGAATCTGTCTCTTCCCAAGTACAATCCTTGACAGACAGTGGCATTTTAAATAGCAAATCCAGTGAAGAACTAGTAACTAACAGTTGAAAACCACGTCTAGTCTCTTTCCGGATACGTTTCCAAGCAACAACTATTTCATCTATTAAAAAAAAAATGTACTGTTGCCAACTTATATAACTTTATAATTGCTATGTCTATGAATATTTCATTTTAGATCTATTTGTTTCAACTGTGAGAAGGAACTGGTAAAAACAAGTAGACTCTAACTCTATATAAGGATCCTAGAATAGATTTAGATCTAGTAGATTTACAATTATTTATAGATTTCATATCGCCGTTTTCACTATATTGTTTTTTTTTAATGATTAAATAAGTTTGTAAGAAGTTCTACATGTCACTTTGTCAGTGTGGATTTTTTTTTTAATTTTACACATTTTTCCAGTTGTGTTTTTTTAAAACGGAGAATAAAAATTCGGACGGGAATATTTCATATTTGTACGAAAAACTTACGATTTTTTTCCCCAATAGATCTAAATATATCTAGATCTAAATAGTGATTAGATTATTAGATAGATCTAAATCTAGATTTTAAATTACATTTAGGTAAGATTTATACAATATTGTCAATATATATTAATATAGACTTAATAATTAGTCGTAGTAGTACTACTACTACTAGACTAGACTTAGACTTAGTCTTAGTACTCTTACTACTCTTAGTCTTAGACTATCAGTATCATTGACTATACTATAGTCAGTATAGTCTATAGTGACTATAGTATGTGACTATGTCTAGACTCTAACTAGGGATGTGAAATAAAAAAATTATCTTTGAAAAAACAATTTGGTTAGTACATTATTAAAATACTTTGAAAGAACTTTCCAATGGTGTATAAATTATGAATGTAAGTTAAAGGGAAACTCCGATGGTTTTTCAAATTTTAGTTATTGACATATTTAAATTCTGCGTAAAAAGTTGTAATAGTAAACATTTTACCAACTTTTATTTTTTTAGTCAGTAAATTCTTGACATCTCAAAAAAAACGGGGTTCTATGAGATTTTGTTTTAAGCTAGTTCATACGTCATTTCCCTCAGCAATACTGAAAGAGAAACTAGATTTAACCAATCGTATCGCTTCATTCTTACAGTATCTGTTAGGCTTAGTGACGGCCTAGTCCAGAACTATGATACTTATATATATATATATATATATATATATTCATGTATAGATAGATCTAAAAGCATTTGGATAATCAACTCGAGAAAAAAAGGCTTTTTCATCTAAGCCTCTCTCTTTCCCAAGAAGTAAATAGATCGTGTGTCTGACTGATTTGAACAAACTGGTCAGTGTAAGGCTAGTCGAGACTGCAAGTAGTCGGTCATGACAAGACAACCAAGCGATAGTGTTTGTTGTGTGTTGAGTGGTCTGGCGAGAAAATACACACTGCCGTGGTTAGACAAGCATGTAAATCTACTTTTAATACGCATTTTTTCTTTGCTTACAAGATCCTATATCTAACTGCATAGACCAAGATATATTTCTTTTACGAGAATGTAAACTTTGCTGTATGGTCAATTGTTATACAATAAGTCAATAGATTAAAACACCTTTGTGACGTCACATAGAAACCCAGTGAAAGTCTGACTGTTTTGGATGCGCAGGAAAATTACGTCGGAAAAACATCAATTACTAAGTTATTATTGCAAAGAAAATAAAAAGAATCATATATTCATTATCTGTAAATCAAAACACATATTATATCAAAAATAGTCAAAACCATCGGAGTTTCCCTTTAAACATTTAGAAAGTTATGATTTTTTTGGTGGCATTTTGACCTAACATTGGTTGACATGGAACAATGAAGATGAGAGCGTCGGGCTGGCGAGACACACCCCCCGCTCAAAAAGTTAGAAAGTTGGAATTGAGTTTCATAGGCAATAGATCTACTTATTAAATAAGAATTTAATAGTAGATCTAGTATTATAAGTAAATTTCTAGCTCACAAATCTGATTTCATTTATAATTATGAACTTCACTTGTTAAGAATGTAAAAATTGATAAAATAAACAAATTATCGGATCTAGAGCTACAAGAAATGTCTGAGGGGTGTGGACAAAATGGCAGCGTTGTGATGGGAAAAATTAACTAAATATTTAAAAAGTGGGATCAAAATCGCCTGAAACAATTTTTTTCAAATGCGCTTTAAAATAAAAAAAAAATAGAAGCGACCAAAAAAACTCTTTAAAATCTATTTAGACCTATACATAATTGCTATATCTACTAGCCTATGCAAGATTTTATTCTTAAAATAGTTAAGTTTTCAAAAAAATTAAAAAATCCCATAGGGAGCAGTGCAAATTTATGCATCAACATTATAATCGATAACAATTAAAGTGAGCATGGTATCGTGATAAAACTTGGCAGAAATATGGCCAGATAAATATTCTATTAGCACAAAAAAAAATCAAGTTCTAAAACGTAACCTGAAATGAGTATCAGTAAAAATAAAAATATGTATACTTTCAAGTTAAAAAAAAGTAAGAAAATACACTTTTTTTTTAAAGTCCACATGAAAAAAATGTTCCTCAATATAAAATGTATCCATATTCACCCACTTTAGCAATGATTTCAATGGATTTAAAATCATAATCGATTTCAATCAAGGGCCTATGAACAGAAAGTAAGAAAAACGGAACTCAAAATTTGACGACATTTTTTTACTTCCGGTCTTACGAATTTTCACATATCTACTCTGACTCTAGTAACAACTACTGAACTAGTGTCTAGAGACAGAGTCTCTACTTCATTACTAGTGTAGAGTAGATCTAGGTCTAGTAAAATCTAGCCGCCTTAGAAGGCAATATGAATAATTATATATATTATATTATATTATACTACTTAATAATACTCATAGGTTTTAAAAGTTCAGTTTAGAATAGATACAGCTTAGAATTTCATTTAGAATCTATAGACACTATAGTAGATTCTTATATAAGGCACACCTCATCAAATTCTCCTTCAAGAAACATGTCGCTTTTTTTGTTTATAATTTATTTGTTTTTAGACTCTATGTTTGGAGCTAAAAACAACGTTCCGGGACTGCACATGTCCAATTTTAGATAAGTTCCGGCATTTTTGTTTCGCTTTTCCAAAGCAGATGGCAGTTTTTTAGATTCTCGGTAACCATGTATGTAAAGCTATTGTTTTAACCTCCCCCGGCAATTCATACCCATATAAGGGATGAGGGCTATATTATGTCTATGAGCCTGTTTGATCATAGGCTGATGGATATATCAAAATAAGCTTCCAAACATATTTAGAAAGACATTCCAATCACATTTGTACTTTTAGCTGTTAAATAAAATTACAAAAAGAAGGTGTTCCAACGAATAATAATGAATTTAACACATTCTCCTGTAGTAAACAAGGCAAAAATCGCAATAAGAAATATTATTGGGATTAATAAATGTATGATTTTTTCTATGAAAAACATGACCTAGATCGAGATATCTAGAATATATAATTTATGAATGAATGAAAAAGTGCAGGCTGCTAATTTGAAGCCAGAGACCATGCCCACTGCAGGTGAGCTGGAGGTGAGGAGAGGTATGTACACTAAGTGTGTAGTGTCACAACCTATCAAACAGGCAGTGGAGGGAAGGGGGAGAAAGTAATGAAAAGAATTATAAGCATCTATGGGAGGAAGGGAATGTTAAGGTGTAACAAAACGAACATCCAAATTATGAAAAGAAGAAGAGGGTCCTTGGATGGGAATTAAAAGAAAGAAAGAAAGAGAGAGAGAATACATGTAGCCTAGTTGAAAATATCATGTTTATTAAATTATAATAATTAATTTATACATCTATAATCTATATAGATTTATTTCTGTCTGTTTTACACATAGATTATATATGTAGGCCTTTATCTAAATAAATAAACGATATATATATTTATGATAGATAGAGAGATTGGCAATATATATATATACTATAAATACATATTGCAGAAATGAATCTACTTCTTTTAATACAATCTAAATAATTTTTAATTAACACAGATATAATTTATTAGCAATAACATAGTGGTTTTACTGACAGTGCTTAGTGTGCACTGAAGGAGAAAGCACAAAAACTGCATTCAGTACAGGAACATGAAGTGACCTAATTTATTTTAAAATAATCTTGACTATGAGGGGTAATTCAAAGAAACACAGCTATTTTTATTGTCCCTTAGTTGTAGAATAAGAATCTGCTTTCAGTTTTTTTTGTAAGTTAAACCGTCACCAAATTAAAAAATAAAATAAAAATTTGACCTAGCTCCCGAATACGGTGTGCCTTATATAAGAATCTACTATAGATAGATTTAGATTATCATTATAGATTATTATATGATTATACTATTATATGACTAGATCTATTAATCTACATTGACTTAACTACAGTCTACATAGAAAAGATAGATCTAGATATATAATATTAGTTTTAATCTATATTTGATATATATATTATAATTTATAAATAGAAAAAAGATAATTTTATTGATCCAATCAAATGGAAATTCAGTTTGACTACAAACAATTGACATCAGCGTAATTACTGTACAATAACTTGAATAACAGTATAGATGACAAATTTGAACAACATTCACATATTATTCTAGATCTATATCTTATCTAGAAATAGACTTGACTAGATAGAGACTCTAGATACTAGATCATCTGCCTAGTACTACTAGAATCTAGATGATCTATAGTCTATATAATTATATATCATAAATATATCATATCTGATTATATCTGATATAATATTATATATATATATATACATATCTTATCTTATAAAATACAGAGACGTTATTTATTAGATTATCATTATATTTTAATTTTGTATTCCTATTGCCTTCTATTACTACAATACTAGATATATCTAGATTTCTAGTCTATTTATAGATCTACAGTATTTGTCCTATAGTGCTATACTAAAGGATAGATTAGATAGCCTTTTCAGCCTTCTGTAGTATAACTATATATATATAGTATAAGAATAAGTATTTATATAACTATAGTAGATTGTAGATCTAGTTATAACTATACTTCTATACTACCCCTTATACTCATAGTATATATATATATTCTAGATCTTTTCATCTAAGCTTAGATATTCATCATGTATTGAATATTGTTATAATAGTGTGTGGGGTGCAGTGACTGAGCGGTTAAGCACTTGGCTTCTGAACATGGGTTCAAATCTCTGTGAAGACTTGGATTTTGAATTTCTGGATTTTTAGGAAATCTGCAAGTCTAAATAATGGTTGGTACCTGACTTTAGTTGGGGAAAGTAAAAGCTTTTGGTCAGTGTTGGTTGTTGTGCTGACGCCCTGTTCATTGGCCATAGCCATAGAAACAGATGACCTTAACATCATCTGCCCAATAGATCACAAAGTCTGAAAGGGGAACTTTAACTAATAGTAGTTAGTTAGGGTGATGTAAACAATTGTAGTCAAACTGAATTTCCATTTGATTGTAACAATAAACTTATTTTATCCTATCTTACACTTTTGTCTTGTCCAGGGGATCTAGATTCTAATCTATATTATATCTAGCTTCTAGTCTAGATTTAGAATCTAGATTTTAAGACTAAATATAGACTCTACTCATATATCAGAATTATTAAGATTCAAGATAAAATTTAGATCTTAATATTTACTCATCTAATCTATTACAATAACAAAATTGTAATATTTATGATACCATTTTCATATTATATGATATATTACATAGATAGATAGATATAAATAGAGAGAGACTATAATATTTAATGGTCTAAAAATAAAATAATTTTAGAATATATTATTTATAGATCTAGTTTTTAAAAATATATTTGATATCTACAAAGCCCACTACTCTTTACAAGAGGGGATACCTGAACCGTTGTTATCCAAGTTACAAATAAAGTAGAGTAATCTCAATTGTCTGTAATATTGTCAGCTTATGTGTTTTAATGTTTATTCACATTAAGACTGTACACTAACCCTGCCCCATAATTTCCTAATGTTTAATTCCTAATCCTTAACATTAAAAAAAAAACGAAAAAAAACAAGTTATATTTTATTCTGCAATTTCAAGTAAAATCTGTATAGAACCTAACCCTAAGTGCTACAGAAAAAGTTCTCAAACCAAGAAGATTATCTAGTGCTGGTCACTAAGAGAAAAGTTGACAACAAAACATATAAAGTAAAAAAAATGTGTATGTATGGTATATATATTTAAAAAGAACTATTTGTCTTTGGATAAAACAAATTTTTGTAATATCTGCTTATTTTTATTACAAATTCTTAAAATAATATATAGAAACATATTTGTAGGTGTCATCTCATGTAAACTATTACAGTATTCTTAACTTAACAAATATTGCAAGACTCAAATCTCATCTAGACCTCCAATAGAGTAGTTGTAGGTATAGATCTAGAGTTGATAGACTTTTACTCTGCTTTTATACATAAATTGTAATCTATCTCTCACCTCTCTCTCTCCCATTTTTTTTAGAAACAATGAGTCGACGCCAAACACCAAGTGAGTTTCTAAATCAAATCAGGGGACGGCCTGTCGTGGTGAAACTGAATTCAGGAGTGGATTATAGAGGTGTGTTTGTTTTTTGTTTTTTTATAACTTATCTTTTTATTGAACAAATTTCAAAATAAAACGGAGGCCTAAGTGGATTAAATATAAATAGCCTTTGGCTAGTCTTTTCTCTGGTTTTAGTGTTAATTCTATATTTCAGGTGTGTTGTCTTGTCTTGATGGCTATATGAACATTGCACTAGAACAAACAGAGGAGTATGTCAATGGTCAGCTGAAAAACAAATATGGGGATGCATTTATTCGTGGTAACAATGGTAAGCCTTTATAGTTTCTTTAAATTTAACTTGTTTTAAATATGGCATAATGGACCTGTTTGTTTTGTATACAAATATTTGTAAGCAATTTAATGTTGATGTATTATAAAGTATTTATTTTATTTGTAAGTATTAAATTTAGTGACTATGCATAGCAGCTCTCTCTCTCTCTCTCTCTCTCTCTCTATGTATATATATATATATATATATATAGAGAGAGAGACATGATAATGCTAATAAGTAATGAGTGTTGGCATATTTTTATATCTGGTAGCTGGTTTAAATGTTTAAATAAAGTTTACTCAATGTGAATCTAGGAATTTTAAATTAATTTCTCAACCAGATTACTGCTAACAGGTGTGGAAAACATTGTGGTTTCATGGTTTGATGGAATTTTCGAAACATTGTTTGTTACAAGTTTCCATTGATACTTTTGTTTGTGAACTAATTATTTATTGTTTCATTTAAGTTTTATATAATTTTTTTATTTCTGCTTTTAGAAATTCTAGTGTTTGTTTTTTATTGCTAAAATTTCTTTTTTTCAACAGTTCTCTACATTAGCACACAGAAGAGGAGATAATGAAGAGAGAACATCCTACAATACAATGCCATTGTTTAATCGTTTTCATTCATCATTGTTTTAATCCATTAAACTGAACACTTTTTAAGTCTTGTGTTTTGAGTTGTTATTTATCCTTAGTAATAGTTACTCATTTTAAATGTGATAGTTTAGTAATAGAAATATTCTAACATCAGTTGAGGAATTAATTAGAAAAATGTATTGATTTATGTCTTTATATTTACTAATTATAAAAACTTTTTTTTTAAGTCTGAAGCTTGCAAAAGTTTGCTCTAAAGAACCAGTTGTCGCACAACATAATTTGCCACTGGGATAAAGACATTATTTACTTACATTGATCTTTTGTTTTATCATCTAAACCTCTCTTAGTGTTAGTGAGAATATGGAAACAATATGAAAATCTTAAAAAATAATAATAAATAGAAAATACAATAATAAAAATAACATTCTCATATCCATGAATCAAAGACATGCTATTTAATTTAAACCTGGTAGAAAACAGTAGACATAAATGTACAAGAAAATAAAAAACTGAACTAATATAAAATTTTAAAAAAACAAAACAATTGGACTAGTTGCCATCCCAGCTAGGTTACTTTTTGTCAAGACTCTTACCTTCTGATCAGAAGCAGGGCGTTTTGTGTTTTTCATGTACAGAGCAAAATGGTTTTTGTCCTATATTTTTTGGTCTTTAAGTCTGTTATTTAATTATTGTTGAATCACTAACATTACACAAGACCAGGCTGCCATCTATACTTCACAATATCCATGCATGAAATAGTCAAATTTTTAAAATACTTTTTTTCCTGGTTGGGGGAGGGGTTAGAATGTATACTTTGTTTATCTGAGTCTAATAGTGTGAACAGATCTGTTCATTTATAGATAGTAGTAGTTTTTGTACACTATGTGAACTAGAACAAGTCAATGAATGTGACTTATTTATTTATTGCATGTAAATGTGTGTTTGGGTTTCACATCATTTTCTTTAATAAACATTTAAGCTTGTGTATGTCAGTTTATTAAAAGGCACATTTTTATTTTTAAAAATGTCTGTTTAAGGTATTAATTACACTCATTTACAAACAAAATGAAACGATGTCAAGATGAGTGCTAGAAGCAGATTCTCGTCTTAAGGAGTGAATTGGCGGGATAGGAGTCACAGGTAACAACCAGTCAAAAGGAGATGATCGCCAGACACATGACACCAACGACCGGTGCTGGTCTTGTCTTCATTTGTTTGACTTTACCTGCGTCAAGGGGAGATGTGCCACCCAAACCACACCTAACCCAATTTCTCAAAATTTATCTTTTAAGAGTATCTTATCTTGTTCGGATATTAAACTAATGTCAATTTCTTTTTAAATGTTAATTGGAAAGAAATCGAAGAATGCCCTCCAGTGCGCTTAGACGAACTCACATATAATTAAAGGGGAGGGGGGAGCATGTCATTACCTTTCAGGAATCTGACTTATATATTCATAAAATAAGCCAAACCTTTATTTAAAAAATAAAATCATCTGGACGGTGTTAGAATTCCTACTATACATACAAATATTATAGAAGAGTGAAATAAAGATTGTTATAAAAGCTACGTGCTTATTAAATCATCAATTAATTGTATCTCGCGCCAAAACGGCTACGCCAAATACGTCACGTACCGTTCTTATATAATACAGACGTTACTTCAAAAAAGCTAGCTCAGGCAACCCATTCCATGCTCTAATATCACTAGGGAAGAAGGAGTATTTGTACAAATTTGTCCTAGTATATGGAACAAGGAATGTGCTTTATCTTTGTGTCTTTCTGCGAATTTTATTAGATTTTGTATTTGATGATTATTGTTCAGTGTTTTATCATAGTTTTATGTATAATTGCTACTTTACTTTTGAGTCTTCTCTCCTGAAGGCTTTCTAAATTTAGTGATACTAAAGGTATTACTTTAGTCATCTGTGAATATTCGTTTGTTATGAATCTCACTGATCTATTTTGTGTCTGTTTCTGTTTCTTAATGTTTTCTTGGGTTGAGGGGTCCGAAACAGAGGATGCATATTATATTATTAATATCTACTAATCAAGTAGAGGGATAATGTAAACTAATGTCATTCTCCTAATTTAACCAGACAAATCTAATCCAGGAAATTCTAGACCAGTTTCACTTACAACCAATGACATTTAAACTTCTAAAACACAAAACATACAACCAACATACATTTTGTAACCCGTCCATGAAACAATCCCATGTTCAATAAATCCTTCTTTCCAGTACCTCTAGGATTCAACGCAATAGCTCCCTATTAAGTGGTAAAACATTGGGATCCATCCTCCTCTATGTGTTGGCAATAAGAGCCTGACAGTGAAGCTCTGTGGGAGAAAGTATCTCAAGAAAATACTTCTAGCATTTACGTGACCAAGAGTAGCCTCTAAGTGAAACAGGTAAATACTAGAACCAAATCGGCATATTCTCATATACTCAACCTTCAGTGGAGTCCAGTAGGGCGTCGGCGCAATTATCCCGTTGATGGTTAGAAAGGCTTTTATCCAACCACCAGGCCTGGACATGGGGCTCTTTACCCCTGTCCTGTCTGAGGGCACCCAACGGTAGGCGGCCATATCGGTTGACTGGGCAAAACCGAACCGGGCCGTGCAGTGTACACAGCGCACTGTCCCCGGTCCTGGATCCACTCGCTATAAGTAGCCGAGAACAGTGCTGTCTGCGGGGAGCTTGTCTCATATTCCTATACTGTAACCGCCACTATTCCGTGCACGGACCGCCACTCCAGCTAACGGGACACTGATGACGGCCCCCATGTGGAACGGCGTGGCGGACTTTTTGGACTGGGTTCCGGGCGTTCTTTCCATCCCAACCCCGAGTGAGAGCCCGGCCGGGCTTGGTTCGCTACTCGTTCTTAGCCTATCTAGTCTCCACCCACTAGACGTTTCCACCGGAGGGCCACGCTGAGGTGACGGGTAGCTGGAATTCCTCCGGGTAGCTACTCAACAGAATTGGCTACATTTAGAAAGTGGCCTACTTCCGGAAATTCAGACTGAGAAGAGAAACGGTAGATATTTGCAGTTCATCGTCTGCAGTAAAGCTGAGAACACTTAACGTATCTCTACGCCACATTCATTAACTAAAGCATTTGATCGGCCGTCAGGGTCTTAAGCAGATCGCTGCTCTGATTAATTAATTTCAATTGTGCGCCGATTTCACTGCGGCATGCCAACTATTCACTTGTATACGTGTCAAATAATGTGGAGCAGTAAAACCAACATTTTAGTTCAGATGGAGTTAACAAGTAGTATCGCATAGTATCACCAGATCTTGGTGAATTGGTTTGATTACAGACCAGACCATAAGATTTGTCACATTTTGCAGATGAACAATATTCATGCCAAAGCCAAAAAAAAAAATAAATAATAAATTCAATTATTAACAATCGATGGATGCGTGGTGGCTGAGTGGTTAAGCCCTTGACTTCCGTATCTCGGGTCCTGGTTCGAATCTCGTTGTATTTTGAATGCTGGGATTTTTAGGGCACCCCTGAGTCCACCCTACTCTAATGGGTAGGCATATCTAAATTTAGTTGGGGAACGTAAAGGCAGTTGGTCGTTGTGCTGGCCACATGACAACCTGCTCGTTAACCGTTGACCTTAACGTCACCTACCCTATATTTCGCAAGGCCTGATCCCCTTCTAATTTAAGGATAATTATTTTTGTTTAATTCTTAAAAGGGAGCTTATTTCTGCAGTATTGAGAAATGTGGCATTGATTTTTTTCCTTGGATAAGCTTTTTTTTTTTTTAATTTTTAAAAATATATATTTTGTGGTTCAATCATGAGAAATTATATGTTTAAAAAACAAAAAAGAAGTCAAGGAATGTTAGAGATTAGAAAAAAAATGCCCTGATCACAAGACGTTCGAATGCATTCTCTAGAACATTTCCTATCATTAGAGATAAGGCTTGCATAAGGCTTCTTATCTCTCTGTGTGTTGCCTAGACTAGTAACTACTTAAATTAAACTATTATGTTTTAATCAGTTAGTGCTTGGTTATCGTCAAGGATTACTTGCTCATGAGTGGACACAGAGACAGTTGCCCCGGTGCTTATGTCCGTCTATGTTTATAAAATGTTGAAAAATGTTGTGATTTGGTTTCTACTTGCTGTAGCCAGTCTCAAGTCTGTATTGGCTGGTGAGTGAGTACTTACATAGAGTAGAACCTTTAGTCTTGTAATCTCTTTAAGGCGTGTGAGATTAAAGAGAAAATCTGCTTTCGGTTTGAAACTTTATAATAAAGATTTTTTTTGAAAGCTTTTAAGCAACTTTTGATATATTGATCCCGATTTTTCGAATTGAGCAAAGGCCCGAAAAAAATTATAATTTTGAGAAATCTGTTTTCATTAAAAAAAACAAAAAAAAAAAACGCCTATATTCCTTTCTCAACAGAAGATCTGTCAACCATAGTTTTAAATTTCATCACACAAAACTTGTGCCACAATATGAGGCTTTCATTAGGTCTACAATCTGTTCATTACAGCTTATCTTTCTTTTTTTTTTATTATTGTAACTTTATAACAGTACATTTTTGGTCAAATCATTCATACCTGCTTATAAACTGCTGAACAATTTAAATTCGCATTAACTTTCGACAATGATCTTAAAAGAACCACTGATACAAAAGAGAGTGGTTTTTTTTAAGAATCTCATATTTACCGAGAAGTGTTGAAAGCTGTTAGGTATATCAAACCTTAAAAAAAAAAAAGACTCGTTGAACTAATGATGCATCTTTGAGAAAACGAACTTGAACACTGCTCGCAATATTAGTAAATAAAAGTTCTGTCAGTAACCGAAGTCCCCATCTAGCTTCGAATGGAAAAACAAGTGTTAGTGGTCGTTATCTATCTATCTATCTATCTATCTATCTATCTATCTATCTATCTATCTATCTATCTATCTATCTATCTATCTATCTATCTATCTATCTATCTATCTATCTATCTATCTATCTATCTATCTATCTATCTATCTATCTATCTATCTATCTATCTATCTATCTATCTATCTATCTATCTATCTATCTATCTATCTATCTATCTATCTATCTATCTATCTATCTATCTATCTATCTATCTATCTATCTATCTATCTATCTATCTATCTATCTATCTATCTATCTATCTATCTATCTATCTATCTATCTATCTATCTATCTATCTATCTATCTATCTATCTATCTATCTATCTATCTATCTATCTATCTATCTATCTATCTATCTATCTATCTATCTATCTATCTATCTATCTATCTATCTATCTATCTATCTATCTATCTATCTATCTATCTATCTATCTATCTATCTATCTATCTATCTATCTATCTATCTATCTATCTATCTATCTATCTATCTATCTATCTATCTATCTATCTATCTATCTATCTATCTATCTATCTATCTATCTATCTATCTATCTATCTATCTATCTATCTATCTATCTATCTATCTATCTATCTATCTATCTATCTATCTATCTATCTATCTATCTATCTATCTATCTATCTATCTATCTATCTATCTATCTATCTATCTATCTATCTATCTATCTATCTATCTATCTATCTATCTATCTATCTATCTATCTATCTATCTATCTATCTATCTATCTATCTATCTATCTATCTATCTATCTATCTATCTATCTATCTATCTATCTATCTATCTATCTATCTATCTATCTATCTATCTATCTATCTATCTATCTATCTATCTATCTATCTATCTATCTATCTATCTATCTATCTATCTATCTATCTATCTATCTATCTATCTATCTATCTATCTATCTATCTATCTATCTATCTATCTATCTATCTATCTATCTATCTATCTATCTATCTATCTATCTATCTATCTATCTATCTATCTATCTATCTATCTATCTATCTATCTATCTATCTATCTATCTATCTATCTATCTATCTATCTATCTATCTATCTATCTATCTATCTATCTATCTATCTATCTATCTATCTATCTATCTATCTATCTATCTATCTATCTATCTATCTATCTATCTATCTATCTATCTATCTATCTATCTATCTATCTATCTATCTATCTATCTATCTATCTATCTATCTATCTATCTATCTATCTATCTATCTATCTATCTATCTATCTATCTATCTATCTATCTATCTATCTATCTATCTATCTATCTATCTATCTATCTATCTATCTATCTATCTATCTATCTATCTATCTATCTATCTATCTATCTATCTATCTATCTATCTATCTATCTATCTATCTATCTATCTATCTATCTATCTATCTATCTATCTATCTATCTATCTATCTATCTATCTATCTATCTATCTATCTATCTATCTATCTATCTATCTATCTATCTATCTATCTATCTAATGACTAATCACTAACCAAAGACATGATTGTTTTTATCTAGTCTGTGTGGACAAGGAGGGGTGTGAAAACTATGATCGTGAGGCCTGTTCAGTCATCAAGTATGGCGACTGGGGAATTAAAAACTGCCCAGTGTTTTGTGGTCTCTGTGGAGGTAATGTAGTGATACATTTTATGTTAAATGACTATATTTAACAAACATACAGTGTCAAGATTTAGGTGTTTAATGTGATTAATTTGTTTTCCGAATACAATGATAAACCTCTAAATCATGAAACCTATATTGTATAGAATATATCCGCGGATTCTATGGTGTTCAATAGGAGAATATTTGGCTAGTTATAATAAACTAGTTATATCTATTCATCATTAGAATTAACGAATTATTAGATCTAAATGGAACATGGGCGTAGCCAGGATTTTATTTTTCGGTTGGAGGAGAGTTGGTGGTAATTTTTTTCCTTTTGCACACACACATACACACATGTATACGGAATTAATTTTCATTCCATCCAGTAGCTTTATTTTTATCTTCAATTGAACCCTAGAATAGGCTCTTCTGGAGTTAGCCGAACGACAATAAAGACCCCTCCCTAGCCAGCTAGAGGTCTGATAGAGCGCTGCGAGTTCCCCCAGCGGGGTCTGGGGCGGAGCATTTGCGCCAATCATTATTAACTATTTGAAACTTTTTTAAAAAATGCATACTCTGAGTTGTCTATAATGCAATATCCTGCTCCGCTTCTATTATAAAATTATAGGTCAAATATCACATCTGCTATTCCCTGAACTTTATTAATGGAGCCCAGGGAATGGTAGAACAACAGATCAGTGAGTAAAATGTTTTATTTCGGGTAGGGTTGAACATCAGATTACTATAGTTTGCTTTAGTTAGTTGTTGTTGTTTTGTTAAGTCTGTGGCTTGAATTCTCGTAGTTTTACTTTATTAATGTAATTGGCACAACATTAAAAGCTCCCCTGCAATTAAAAAAAAAAAAGAAACCCCATTAAAGCAAAACAAGTCACAAATCCCCTTCTCCGTGCAAAGGGGCGAGTTTATTTCTGAAAGGGGGATAAACCCCCCCCCCCCCTCCCGCTACGGCCATGATATCGACCATACATCACATCTATCAATTACATTGTGTGTGTGTGTCTGGCAGGTCTGACAACTAGTACTACAACACCGCCGCCTTGTGTGGATCTAGAACCAGACTGCGAGTCCTACCAAGATGATACTTGCACCAATCCTAGTTACAAACATTGGGCAGAAAGTCATTGTCGTAAATTCTGTAAATTATGTGGTAAGTCTTTTTCTAGCGGCTTTTCAAGATAAACCTTTGTATTATATTGTCTCAAGTGACAGATATATTTTTTTTCACATGGATACTGGGGGGGGGGGGGGGGGGGGGGCAGAGTTGGCAGAGCTTAAAAAGACATTATATAGAAATTTAAAAAAAGGATTTTAAAATATTTAAAAAAGACGTTAATATTATAGTTTATCTATCTACGAAACAAACTTACAGAGCTAAAGAGATAGTGAAAATCAACTTCTGATGTTAGTTAAACTAAACCATGGAACTATACTAAACGTTCAAAAGCTCAGCCATTTAATTCAATTCTATAAAGGTTTTTCAGTTTTAGTTGGTACATTGTAAACGTTAGGCTTAATCATTTGAAAAAGCCAATCGAAAAAAAAAATTGCTATTAAATATCCATAAGAGACTTGTAATAAACATTTATCTTGAGCAAAGTTACAGACTCTAGTTACTTTTCTCTAGTGCTTAAAGAAACGCAGAACAGTCACGAATCTACAGACCAGAGAACATCAACCATGTAATGAGCGCTTACAGACGTGTTTAACATAAATACTAATACTAAAATAGATCTACAAGAAGTTAAGGCTAAATAAGTTTACCGAGTAGATAGCGATTTGATTGAGCCTAATGCGCATGTCATAGCATGAAATGTGCCTATCTATTAATAATGTTACTGATTATAAGAATAATTGAAATATTTTCTATACGGAGGTGTCTTATCTTTTTTCAAAATGACATCATCACTGAGTTCTTACATGCCTCGTTTCGGGTGTCGTTACGGTGTTCTCTACTCTTTCCGGTCAAAAGACTTCCACAATACTGTAACAAGAGACTAGTCGTCAACTCGGCGTTTTCCAACTATTGCAACCTTGTCGGTACCCTGAAGTGTAATCCTAGCCAATTGAGTTCAAACCATCTCAGTTGACGTCACAAGTCACTTTAAAATAGTGACAAGTTTCTCATGTACTCGTAGCATTTCATTTTGTTTGTCTGATATTTCAAACACTATTCTACAGATTTTGTTCTCCTATCTCTGACTTGTTTCAACTGAAACATTTTCGGTGAGCAGTTTCTACAACGTAAAAAACAACAAAACATTTGTAAAGAGTTCACATGTACCGGTACTCATTTTAATGTAACTGTGGAGTAACATTTTCCCACGGTGAAAAGACTAGACTGAGGCCAATTTCACTCTCTATTAATGACAACCCTTTGATGATTGATATTAGAATTTCATTGTACAATGCACTAGTTATGCACAAGTTTATAATGGTGTTTTTTTAATTACTAATTAGTAATGGTCAAATCTCTTTTGTCGACCAGTGGGGGGGGGGGGCTATCTGGGAGAAGGTTTTCCAACCACTCCGCAAACACAACCCTGCTAGAGTTGGGATTCGAACTCAAGCCCCCTTGTAAGGTGGCCAAGTCGTAACCAAACGGTGTTAGCCTCTCAGCCACACATCACTTGCTTGGAGCGAACTTGAAGTTTGTCTGTGACTAGGCAACAATAATGACAGCAATCTCAAGATTAAATAAGCAAGAGGGGAAAATGTGGAGAGATTATCTGTAGAGAAATTTGGACATCATGCGTTTTCTGGCTGTCCGTGGGCACCAGAACGAGTTGAAGAAGAATTGGCCGTACAAAATCAAAGTAATATCCTGGAGTGAAATTACTATTTAAGTGCGATCCATTCCTGAGTGACCTAATAAGTACATGCAGCAACAAAATAAACACAAATTTATTGTACTATAAGTGCCTCACGAAAACACACACACACACACAAATCATACAAAAAGTTTAAAAAGCAAATTATTTTCCATCTAGATCAAAACTTTATATTGTCATGCAGAGGCCCAAAAACGTATTGGCCACAAGAAGAAATTACCAGGGGAAAAAATATGAAGACAGATTTTCTATCCAAACACAAGAATGAGCGACTGATGGAAATACTTTCCTTGGACCATATTGCTCACAAAATAATAACCTCATAAGAACAACGTCATGATAAATATGAATTTTAGTCGCCTTTATTGAATCCTCCGATGGAAATTAATCTCGATGGTTCTCCCAGCGACATAGACAAAAAAGAATTTTGTCTGGGGGCTTCAGGTCATTGTCGCAGTTTCTCCAGATGTCTCCGAATTTCCAAAATAAGAATCTATTGAGCATTAGAGTGTTTTCGTGTTGTTTTTTTAACTATGTGAGTCCCCGACTATTGCCATCTTCATTCGCATATTTTTTTTTTTTACTATTGGGGTAAGTGTGGTTACATGCAAGCCAAGTTTTTTCCAAACAATCCACGATGACGAATTAACGACTCGATAATTTGGCAATTTAGTCTAATAAAGAAGGTCTACTGGAAAAAACTGATTTCGATAAAATTATCGATAGTTTGTCGGCAAGAAAGCACGTGAAATTCACTTGTATTATCTTTTTTTTTTTTTTGTAAATTCGATTCTTTGTGAAATAGCAAGGGCTTAAATAATGAATACATTTTATTTTGAAATTAGAAACATTTTGCTGTTTTAAAACTTTTTTTTTTTGGGAGGGCATCATGAGGAACTGCCGCGTCAAATACCCTAGCTACGCCACTGCATTGGATAATATCCAAGTAATCACGT
Organism: Biomphalaria pfeifferi; assembly: GCA_030265305.1. Classification (NCBI taxonomy): domain Eukaryota; kingdom Metazoa; phylum Mollusca; class Gastropoda; family Planorbidae; genus Biomphalaria; species Biomphalaria pfeifferi. Next base: position 6,735,930 of record JASAOG010000001.1, read on the forward strand.
CTTCTTTGTGTAGAAGTAGGCTGATTTGTGGTCCAAAAAGCCTTCTCTGTGATTGTTTGGACAGCATCAGGGCTACTCCTTGGGTGTTTGGAGCATACCCCTGCTCATGTCCTGAGAATAACAATGGCTTCTTCAATCCCTAAGAATGTGTGGTTTAGCTTTGTCATCTCTGCTGCCACTTGCGTTGTCTTCCCAGTCTCATACATGGTCCGTGTTTTCCATGTATCGATGAAGGTAATGGTTCTAGTGGATACGATGGTCGGTTTCCAGATGACTGGATTTCACCGACAGGCGTCATTCATCTTACAGCTGAACATCTTTTCCTAGTTCCGTATCGTCAGTTGATTTGCCGTTTTTTTTCAGCCGAGCCGACCTCGGTGGAATTATGTCAACATGCGTGGTTTTGTACGCTTGAACTTAGCTTGGAATGGCTACCTATGAAGGGGGTTTGACGTTCGACACCCGAATCGAGCAGAGTTGTATTTACTGAGCGCTTTAAGGCAGCACGGAAAAACCTTCTCCCAGATACCCCTTGCCCCTCCCCGACTGGTCCACAAACGAGATTGGACCATAGTGCTCTGAGCATGCTATAAGCATGAAAGTATCGCTAAAATAAAAGCTATGATTATTATTATTATTATTATTAACATACATTCAGATACACATTTTAGCGGACTCTTAAGGTGAAAAACTGCTACGTTTAAGTGCTACGTTTATGTGCTACGTTTATTACCACGTTTATGTGCTACGTTAAAGTGCTACGTTAAAGTGCTACGTTTATGTGCTATATCTCCGTCTGTAAAGTTTAGAGCTCAAAACTCAAAAGCAAAATTGAAAATCCTATTTCCCCACTGACTTCATTGTGCTTGATTCAGGTGAAATGGCATCAAAACGAACCCTTTTAATTTGAAACAAGCTTTTGATCTTTTTTTCCAAAACTTGATCAATGTCTATCACTTTGGCCTTGCTTGGTCAAGTGAACTCTTTAAAAACTAAATATGTAATTTTTAAAAAAATAAATACATACAATGTTCCAAATAAGATTTCATTTCAGAAAGTGTAGACCCAGAACAAGGCTTGACTTTCAGTCTGAATGATGTTTATGACGCTGGTATTACGAGGTTAATACAAATCTGCAATTCTTATCTTATAGGCATATAATATAATAGACATAAAGTCTAGTGACACAAAGTCCAAGCGTATCCGAGGATTCGTGAAATAGTGACAAATGAACAGAAATTCAACTTAATATAAAATTGAATACTATAATACCACAAATTGGAATCTCAAAGTAAATAACCAAGCAAAATATTCCAAATGCAGAAACACAATACATAGTTAATTCAATTACAAAACAAAATCCACAGACCCAGAATCTACATGGAGCAAACTATATGACCCTTTTATTTCATCACATCTAATAATAATAAAATTATTGTAACCTTTTATTTGCAATAAAAAAAAGACAGCCCTGTTAATCAAACCATTGAATAGAAATTATTGTTATAACGTATCTGATATAAACATTTAACATGTTACGTTTGAGTGAAATTAGTATGAGTGTCTATTTTGTTTCTATAGTTATAAAGTATTTTAATGTACACATTTGTAAGACAAATTTCCTCCTAATAAAGATTAGTATTCTATCAATTGATCTCATTTTGTACTTCAGTAGAAGACGGGCCAACCAGTGTCCTAACAACGACTACAACTCCAATGCCTTGTATAGATGTGGAGCCAGATTGTGCAAGTTATCAATCAGATATCTGCACCAGTCCAACGTATAGACATTGGGTCGATGAAAATTGTAGAAAGTTCTGTAAATTTTGTGGTAAGATTTTTTTCTCCTTTTCATTCCTGCTGCATTTTAAAATTACATCTCTGACTCATAACAGTAAATTAGACTACTAGGACATGTGTGTTTGTGTGTGTGTGTACGCATGGAGTGAGTTTAAGTGTAGATAAAAGTAGATTGAAAATAAGATAAAATTAGATCATTAGGTCATTAGGGCTTTTAACTTTAGAGAAGTAGACAACGTGAATGTAACTAAACACATTCATGGAGAAAGACGTTCTACAGATCTTGTGTGGTGCCCCAACGGTCCAACAGACTAAGATAAGATAAGATAATTTTATTGATCCAATCAAATGGAAATTCAGTTTGACTACAATTGACAACATCAGCGTAACTACAGTACAATAACAGTATAGATGAAAAATTCGAACAACATTCACACACGAAACACAAACAGCGCTTTAAGAATTTGACTTCTATTTACTTCTCGATGACAACAGCTGATCTTGTAACACTCTGACCGAAAGTGGGATAAAGGAGTTTTTAAATTTTTCTGTTTTAGTCCTAATGGAAAGGAGACGACCACTTCGTTCAGATGTTATGGTTTAATGGGTGCAGGTTGTCCTTAAGAATCGATAGTGTTTTGGAAAGGCATCTTTCATGAAAAAGCTCTTCAAGAGATGGTAGCTGTATTCGAGTGATATGCGATGCTTTTTAAATTAGTCTATTTAGTCTAAGTGTTTGTGCCACTGAAGTATTACCATACCAGCAGGTGATGTCAAAGTTAATTAGACTGCTTATGCTTGATGTATAAAAAAGTTTAATAATTATTTTGTCGATGTTAAATTTTCTTAGCTTTCTGAGATACATTTTTGTGTAGAGGTTTTGAGCGTTCACTCCATTTCAGTTTGTTGTTGATGGTTGTTCCTAGATATTTATATTCTTTTACTATGGTTTGATTGTTTATCTGAATTTCTGCAATATGGCCTTTATGTTTCCTAAAGTCAATAATCATTTCTTTAGTTTTCCGAACATTTAAAATTAGAAATTTATCTATACACCATTGGTAAAAGGTGTTAATTGTTGAATAGTAGGCTACAGATTTTCGTCCCCTGCAATAAGGCCAATGATTGCTGTGTCGTCAGCAAATTTTATGATAGGCTCTGAATGTCATTTGTGAGATAGGTGAAGGTAAACTAAACACATTGTTTGAAACATAAAGAAGCAACAGTTATATGTTCTCTAGAACACTTGGTGTGTTTATTGTTTGAAACATAAGGAAGCAACAGTTATATGTTCTCTAGAACACATGGTAGAGCGAAAGTGTGTTTATAGCATTACAACCTTTGATTCAGATTATTCTTTATTTTTCTAAGGTCTACATCAACTAATAAAAACTACATAATCATCTTTCAGTTGGTGATACAACAATGATAGACGTCACAACCTCTACGCCTGAGACAACCACAACAAAATCAACCTCTACAACCACCGTGACAACATCCACTACACCAACAACGCCGAGAACTACTACTACAGCCCAGATTACAGGAGCACAATCTACCACGATTAAAACTCCGCCTCCTCTCCCTTTTAAAACTCCTCCTCCTCTGATAAGAACTCCTCCCCCTCTTATGGTGGGCAAAAAATAAATCAGTACAATAATAAATGTTTGTTGTTTATTTGAAAGTTCAAAGACAGTACCACAAACATCACCACAGACCGCAACTCAGACATCACCACAAACATGAACAAAAACAGCACCTCACCACAGACAGCAGCTCAGACATCACCACAAACATCACCACAGACAGCAACTCAGACATCACCACAAACATGAACAAAGACAGTATCACACATGAAACAAATAAGGCACAAAAATTCAGCATAAGATCAGACAAAAAACGAAGTCCTCGACCTCTTGGATCAGTGGAGAGCTCAATGTCATTGCTCCACAATGGAGATCGACTAGAATTTTGAGACCCATGAAAAGTAACGGTATTTGGGTAGATGAATAGTGTTGCGAGTGGATCATAGGGCACGGACGATTGTTACATTTTACCACTTCACATAAAACAAATCTGTTGACTTTTTACTTTTGTTTTATAAGTCTATGCAATCTATCTAAAAAATTAGAATCGCCACTGAATTAACGATTTTACCATCGTATTTATTGTGTTCAAACTAGGTGCAAAAGATAATTTGGACTTTTAAAAGCGATTTTCCTATATTTATTATAATTTTTTCTCATTATCATACACCTTTTATTGTGTTCAAACTAGGTGCAAAAGATAATTTGGACTTTTAAAAGCGATCTTGAAGTGTCCACCACTATTTTTTTTTAATTATCATACACCTTTTATAAAACAAGATTTTATTTTAAATGTGGTGTAGGTCTATTCAAATGAACTGTCTACAGTGACAGTCGTAGTTCAAAAAAGGCGATATTCTTAACAAGTTTTATTGTCTGTAATATTACCACACAGTGCTAATGTTTGTATATGTAATGTAAGCGTCTAAAAAATATAATGAAAAAACATGCTTTTGGATGTAATGGACGCTATGGTCTTCTATGTATGCATATTTAAAGTAAAAAAAACACAACAACAAACATTTCTTTGAAGAGTATTTACCAAGCAGAGAAAAAGAGGTGAGAGCGATGAAGAGAGAGAGAGAGAAAAAGAAAAAAGAGAGAGCGATAGAGAGAAAGTTAGAGAGAGAGAAAAAGAGAGAAAGAGGAGAAAGAGAGATAGAGGAGAAAGAGAGATAGAAAAAGAGAGAGAGAAAGAGATAGAGAGAGAGAAAGAGATAGAGAGTGAGAAAGAGAAAGAAAGAGAGAATAAAATAAAGAATGTTAGAATAGACATTATTGTATTCAAGTAAAACTTAAATAAACCTGAAAAATATGATGCCAGGTTTACATGACTCCAATTTGCTCAAGCTAGGAGCAGCCACAACGGTCTGTAATTCAAGAGCCAAGAGTTCTCTGCTGCTGACCACATTACGTCTACGATCTATTAATATAGTTGTTCTTTTTCTGCTTGTCATTCGACTGTAACACACACAACAGTAAACTATATTGGCAAGATTTTTTTGGTGTATCCGGCGTAGAGAATAGAGCCTGTGCTAATAATTTTAGTGCAGCTTCTACAACTGCAGAATCAAAATTTCTTATTTCTTCCGCTTGTAGCTCAACTTTTTTTTACAAAGCTTATATAAACTCACTATTTCTATTTGGTAAAAAGTTTGTACACGTTATTTCTCCCACGCCCATTCTCGGATCAAGCTGAAAATTCGCACAATTATTCATTGAAATAGACAAGACATGAATCAACAAAAACAAAATAAACAATTAGACAATTAATTACTTGTAACTTATTTTCGTGTTTAATAGCAACAAGAGAAACTAATACTTCAGTATTTAATTAATAGCTAAATTTGTTGGGTTTAGTCCCCTAAGTATAATTGTTTCTGCCTCACGCATTCTCCGATCAAGTTGATACTTTAAACAATTATTTATTGTACCTAACAAAACACGAATTAATGAACAATAATACTCAATTAGTAAATTAATTATTGGTAATTAATTATTTTGTTTGCTATTGAGTAAGGGAAATCGCTTGTACATTTCCGGTAGATATAGTTTTATGGACGGAGTTCTTCCACCTTTAGATAAGCTTTGTTTTTTAAAAATGGATTTTAAAAATATTTTCTCCTGCTATTTATTTGGCATTTTTTAAGTTGAATTTAGTTCTCTTAATTTCGTTTTAATTGATCGCAAACAAATTTTCAATACCGATAAAGAGTTGATTACATATTTACGAGAATATGCAGCCAGAAGAGTGACACTGTGTCATACCTTGTAACCTGTCCAAAACCCTAGGTGTTGCCAGTTCATGATTTAGTCTCTAGCTAAATATACATTTTTTTATTTTTTTACTTAAAAAAAAATATAACGGTTAATAGAGTTTTCCCCATGTGTTCAACAAGCTAGTAAATCTTTTTTTTTCTAGCTATATACACGAACTGTTGAATTTTTTGGAAAGTCGTTACAGGCGTTTTAGAGCTGTCCAGGTTCCTGGATCCCGGTTCCGTGAAGTTGAATGACTTGAATAGAGGTATTGTAAAATAGTTTTAAAATATTAAGAAAAAACATATATAATTTAGATAAGTAAATAATTTGTATTACACAACTACTGTCATTTTTACAAAAAACGCTACAGCTCCTTCTTAACGAAAATATAAGTTTTTGAAAGTGGGCGTTTATACATAGAGACTGCCCAACCAATGCACAGAGAGAATGCTATGAGTATCATTTTTTAAAAAAAAACATGAATTATTTAAATAACGAATTAATTATTTACACAAATTATTACATTGTTTTACAAGAATACTTCCACCCCTCTTTCGGATCCGCCAATTAATTAAACAGACTGTAGTCCTTTACCGCCACTTATCGTAGCCGCATACAACTTTTTATTGAAATAAATGTGAGCTGGCGCTCCTAGATCTAATTTTTGACCTAATTTTATCTAATTTATATTATTTATATAGGCCAGGGCTATGATGTTTGTAATTTAGTGTTCTTTTTCATTTTTATAGTTCAGTGCTGAGTATTTTGTAGTTTCCGCTATTTATAACTTTCTGCTAGTTTTAGTCTTTTTCTGTTTTTTTGTGTTTTACTCGTAGAGGAAAAGTAGTTTTTAAAATAGTTAACTAGCCTTAGAGCTGTGGATGTTATTTCCTATTTTTTTGTCCCTGGTTAGTTCTGCTTATTTTTGTCTTTGGCATTAGCGTTGGATTGATTGTTATTTTTTAATATCAGTTTATGTGCAGGTCTGTAAACGGTATAGAGCCCCCATACGAGTTTAGAATAGAAATAACTTTTTATCTTCCTTTTTGTATTTTTGTAGGATTTAAATTTTAAGATTCTCTTTTTAATGCTGTTTAATTTGGTATATAATGTTGTGTAGTCCGTGTCTTTAGTAATTTGCTAGATTTTATTGTTGTGTACGGCTAGGTACAAATTAGGGAAATCGGTAGTCCAGTTTGGTTTTAGATAATTAGCGTGACGTCATGCTCTCCGATATATTCGCGCTGACCAGTTATAGCTAGCTCCGATACCACGTTGAGTTCTCTTTTGTCTTGACCAGTGGTGCCTGTATAGTTATTTTTGTGTAGTGTAATTTCAGCTGGGACCGCCTGTAAGTTGGAAAATGTTTTTATTTTTACTTTCTTTCGTTTGTATTTGTATTAATTGTTTCTGCATCTATTGCTATAGTCTAGATGCAGACTGATTAGTGTAGTGGCGTCACTGGCTAGTTAATTAGCCATGATTATCTCTGATGGAACCGGAAGTTCCGTAGACTTGAGTAGCGTCACCCCTTTTAGCCATCCTTAATGATCCCCTTATTGTTTTTCTATTGTTTGTCTATTTGTAAATATTTTATTATTTTATATCTTCTAAAAGTATTTTTTAATATAATATTGTTAGGATAACGGTTCTAACAAGTTGGCATGTTGCCGATTTTAATTTTTAATGTAGAAGATGGCTGCGTCCTACTCAACGCTCCATTATGGCGGCTTTGTTAAGCCAAATCTAGATTTATGTTTATTATTATCTGGCCCAACATGTGTTGTGGCGTAAGCTTTTAAGTAGGTATCATAATAATAATAATGTATGGCTTTTTATTAGCTAAATGAAGGTAATAGTATTTACCTCATGCCTTTAGGTATGTGTATGTGCTAGACTAGGTCTAGTTCATTATTATTTGGTTATTATGTTTATGTTTGTTTATATTTGTAATTGCAGGCTATAATTCCTACCTAACTGTCTGCCGCAGTTATTACTGTTGCCCTATAGCTGTTGTTTTATTGCCGCTGTACAACTGCCATTATTTCTGTGTAGCAGCTTACGGCTGTAGTTTTGCCAAATAGCTGCTTTATTTGTTAGGTTCAGTTAAGTAGGGTTGATCAATCGTTTAGTAGTGTGTATATTTAGTTTTATTACTGTTGTTTTGGTTTCATGTAAATAAAGTATATATATATAAGTTCCTTTATAATTTCAGTTTATTTTATTTTTAGTTTGTTTCCTTTTAGTTAGCTAGTTTAGTTTAGCTTAGTTTGATTGTGCTGTCTGGTTGCTTAGGCGACTCTAGCCCCTTGGTCGCAGACCGAGGTGCACAGATTGAGCCCACCCAGTAGAGCTACCACCTGCCTACTGTTTTAAATGAACAAATGTTGAGCAGCAGATAACAAAAAGGCCTCAGTAGCGCCACCCTGACCTTCTCACATAGACAAAGCATATCCTTATTTATTTATATATATTATCTCGTTAAGTTAAGTATGAAGTTAAGTATACACGAGGACCAGTACGAAGTATGCTTTTCTAAGAACTCTTACACATGTCAAGGTCAAATAATTCGCCATTTCCTTTTTTAAGACTGAGAAGCAAGATAAAGCACAAAGAAGCACTATAAAAAAAAAACAAGGTTACAAAGACAGTTTGTGTGGAAACACAAACTCAAAATCGGCCCCCGAATAATCTCTTATTCAAATCCTTAAGAATAAAAAAATTTGACAAAAAATCTAAAACCATTTGCATAAATGTGTTAAACATATGATAAATAGTCATCTCCCTTACTAAAGAGATTCCGTGTTTGTTACTATTAATAGTGAATAGTTGTATAGTGCTGTATTTTTATGAAAAATCTGCTTGCATAAGTAATTAATAAAATTAGATTTTTCGCTTTTAGAAGAGAAATGGTCTAAAATATTATGATATCGGATTTTCTAGTTTATGAGATCTAAACTGGGACGGACGGACGGACAGACATTCCACACAAAACTAATAGCGTCTTTTTTCCTTTCGGGGGCAGCTAAAAATGACCATCCATCCTTATGAAGGTGGTTGGGGGGAAAGGTGGATACTAAAATTCAGTGGTTGGGGAAATGCGGGACTCCCCTCACCAAAAGAATACCTTACGACTTCTCTTTAAAAATTCATGCATTTTTAAGAAACATGACGCGTGTGCTAATCATACGGTAAGCATGATTGATTTTAACGCTTTCTCTCCGTAATTATATTAATTTTGTTTGCATGACTGGTCCAAACTAATTAATACACTAAATATAAGCCTTGTTTTTTTTTTTTTAGTTTTTTTTTCTTATTTTGCGTGTATTTCGCTTTTTTACCACAAGTTTGAGTTGTGGCTGAGTGGAATAGCGCTTGGATTCTGAACCTGGGTTCGAATCCTGGTGAAGACTTGGATTTTTTCGAAGAAGACTTCTAGTCACATCTGTTGACCAAGGGGTCACCTATCTCTTGTGAGTGATATTTTTTTTAGTTAAACTTAGTAGTAGTGACAGAGCTCAGCTGGCAGCAACCAACATTTAAAAGAGATCGAAAAAAGGGTCGAAAAAATAAAATAAATAAGACAAAGAAAATTTACCTTCAAGAGAATACGAAGAATATATTTAACAGAAAAAAAAATTGACTTGGATGATTTTCCTCCATCAAATGCTCAGACCGTTTTGTCAACCCGCGTTTTATTTGTATTTGTTTTCTTTTTTTTTTTTTGATTGGGGGGGGGGGGGGGATAAATTGTGCTTTTTTTTTTTAATGCTAAGGAAATTGTGTAGGCTTCTCATTGATACCCGTTACTTGGAAACTGATTTTTTTTTTTACATTTGTGAAACAAAGATAAATAGACATTTGTATTCCATACGTTAGATTCTATTTTTATATTTAAAGTCCTTCTTCTTCCATATCGCCCGTCATTAATGTGTGAAACGGGTTGCCCGAATCAGCCAGACAAGCCATCTAATGATGGACTTTAGCAAATACATTAGATATTTATGACAACTAATGGAAAAAATATTCGACCCACATCCATCTTCTACAACTTTACACGATTAGTTCTTGTACATGACTAAACAGTTCCTCGGCTTTTCTGATGATAATCATACTTAGTATTATCTTTTCGGAGGACTTATTAGAACTATCTAAAGGGAATAACCCCACATTTACAGCCGCACATCTAAGTAATGTAATTTGTTTCCCTTTTTTGATATAAAAAATAATTAATTACTTTAATTAATTAATTTTATCGATTCGTGTTTTGTTAAGGACAATGAATGATTGTGCAAAGTTTCAGCTTTATCCTAGAATGAAAAGTTGAGAAATAACGTGTTAAAATTGTTTGTACCAGAGAAAGTTTTGTAGAAAGAAACAAAAGTGACCTGTCCAGTGGTCAGTTAGTATACTTTTGGTAGTTCTCACATGAACATGTGGCCAGGGTTGCTCACATTACAAGCCAGGTCGTTCATTTTGTTGTTTGTTGCTTTTCTCAGTCTTAAACAATGTTCGTTGTTTTTCCAATTGTCAGGCTGCTCCAAGTTCCAATCTAAAAATGGCACAGATACGCCGTTGCGCTGAAACACCCAGTTTCCTTCTTTACTAGCGTCTGTTCCAGCGATGAGCAAATTTGTTGCGCTTTCGGTGTTCTGAAATTATTTCTGAAGGGCTGCATACTCGTCTATGTCATCAATTTCAGCCAGGTAGCCGCGAGAAGCCTTGCAGTATTTGATGGCTTCATCCGAGTGTTTTGGTAAGGAAACTTGGAGATGACATACTTCTTCGTGTCGTAAATAAGACTAGGGTGAAATAACAGAGATGTCACTGCTTCTATGACTTTCTCAAGCGCCTTTAGCCTCTCGTTCTGACCACTGGCTATCCACTCGTAGTCACAGAGTTCTTTGTGCTGCTCAAGAAGAGCTTCCATAAGGAAATTCAGGTCTAGCTTGGGGCGTTCGCTATTAAATTGTACCCCAGAGTTCACTGAAACAAGGAAGAACAAAGGAATGTAGTAGAAAAGAATGGTAATTCTGATTGTCTGCATGGGTCAGCCATCTTTGTCATTGTTTTGACTGTATTCTTAAGTCTTGAGTTTTCTCTAAAATTTTGGTTTTATTTTGTATTTGTCGCTATAAAATTTACTAGATCTTAAGCCTACTGACTCTAGATCTAGCTACTGCGACAAGCTCTAATAAAAATTAGATTCTACAACACATATATTATGTTTTAAACAAGTAATCAAATTATATATGCAATATATACATGTACCTTGTCTTTTGTAATACACTTAATAAATGTGTCCGCCCTTATTGTGAGTCACAGCTATAAGGCTATTCTTTTTTCCGGTCAAACATTTCTAAGGTAAATAATAACGAATCTTGTGTATTTTGCTTCAAGTAGAAGATATGTGCTTTAAAAAATCTTTATTTTATTATGTATGAACGTTTGTAATGTTTTAAAGGTTTTAGACTACAAGATGTTCAATTTTTCTTTGTTTAGAAATTCCATTAATAATTTGCTTCTATACTGCTAAAAAGGTGCTCACATTTTGTTATGTAGTTTATATCTGTGCCTACACATTGCCCCTATTCTATGAAATACCAAAATAGAATACAATTCATTGACCTCCTTCAGTCAGTAGAACGACTATGGTTCATCTCGAACATTTTTTTTTCATATGACTGTGAAACCCTAGTTTGGAGAGACACTCCAGTCCACATATATTGCATGTCAAGGTGGCTTTCGCTTTGATGGTAAAGGAGCTGGCCATTTTCCGTGTGGCACGCTTTTCTTCCCATGTTTTCTCGCTGTCTATAGCTTTCTTGGTCCCCGTCTCTCTCCAACTAGTGCGGTTTAAGGCTATGTCATCCCAATGATCAGTATCAATGTTCACTGATTTTAAAATCCCTTTTTATCACATCAACGTAACGGAGGTGGGGGCGACCAGATTTTTATAGACGTTCTTGTTCAGGGTATCCGTTTTAACTAAGTGAAGAACTAATTCTTAATAGTCCAGCCTTGTACATTCTAAGTATTTTAAAATTCATTGCGAATTTACGCGATAAACTTATTGTCTAGGACGCTAAATTAAACTTTACTGATGCCAGCTAAATAAATAAGAAAACTATTTTTAAAAACTTGTTTTAAAAGACAATTCCCACTTATACAATTTATAGAGCGATTGTTTTGTCTCTTAATAATAATGACTGTTAGATTTAAAAAAAAAACAATAGGATAATTATTACCCCTCCCGCTCCTTCCCCCTTTCCTTCCTATAAAGAATTCTGGTTAAGCAAATTTAGTTCTATAGATCTACTACACTTTATAATATTCCGATGATAGGCCTTTACATTTAGACTTAGAAGACGATATACTATTTTTCTGAAAATTAATTTATTAAACTCTTTAAGGAATGCGGAAATACAGGAAGACTTAAGTCCGTTCAAGAAAATTTTGTTCTGCTTCTCTTTAAATTTCTTTCTTTCTTTTTTTTATTAAATCGGCACTTATAATGATGTTAAACCATAATTTTCCCAATGTGGCCAACCTGCTTGTCATTCTTTACTCAGGGATATATATCAACTGCTAAATTTCTAGAAAAATCGTTATTACCATTTATGAGATCAATTTCCATCCACCCTTGTTTTTGAAGTTTCCAAGAAGTTACGAACCCAAAAGAGGTATTGTAACAAGAAATGAGTTGTAAATGTAACAATATCTTAATCCGTGGCCTATTTGGTTAGCGCCAGCTGCCTACGAAAATCAGTGGTTCTCACCACACTTTTGTATGGCTCTGAGGCATCTAGGCTCCTAGAAAGCTTCAAATAAAGGATCCTTCGCTCCATAATGGGCATACGATGGCAATGCTACCTTACAGGTAACCAAATTCTGCTGGAGGTTGGTCTGCACAGTATAAAAGCATTACTTATCATTCGACAGCAACGCTTGGTCGTACACTTATCAGGCATGTGGAGCGACTGCATTTCAAAAGCGATTTTTTGTAGCGAGCTCAAAGGAGAAGGGCGTATAGAGGTGACCCTTGTAAGCGCTATCAAGACCAACTCAGGCGCAATTTTGCCCTCACAGGCTTAGAATATCTGGCAGCAGATGGCATCTAAAAGAGACACAAAGGCCAAAAGACAAGCATTTTGAGGCCCCCCAAAAAAACAACCCATGTAGAAGATAGGCGCAGAAGAAATATAAAGAATATTAATATGCCCCTCCCCCCACCTCCTGCTAACAGCGGTTTTATCTGCATCAAATGTGGAAAAAAAAAGGGATGCCGCAACTGGCTTTTTCCTAGTCATGTGAAAAACTGCAATCATCCTTAATCTTTGAATTCAAAGAAATTGCTATTAATGCCCTGCTTTTCCTTGTCAGACTGTATCAGTGCTGCTCGTTGATTAGGGAACGTGAAAAGCATCAAGACATGGCCCCTCAATCAACTCTGTGTTTTGTCTGTTCTCTATTGTTGAATGTTGTTTGTTTCAATTGCAAAAAAACCTTGCGAGCTTTAATGATAATGATAATCATCTGTTTATTTGGCCTACAATTAACAAAAACGTTGTCATGTGGCCAGCACTACGAACAACCGTCTTTATTTTTCCCAAACTAAGGTCAGGTACCCATTAGAGTTGGATGAACTAAGGGGCGCCCTAAAAATCCCAACATTCAAAATGTCAATCTTAACGGGATTCGAACTCAGGGCTCCAGGTTCAGAAGCCTTGCGCTTAACCACTCAGCCACCACTCCCCCCCCCCCGGAATTAATCTTTGTAATCACAAAAAACTTTACATAAAGATATATAAAGCAGTCCTAGTATTTGTCTTTAAAAATGTGTATACATTCATACAGGGCCGGCCCTAACCATTGCGGGGCCCTATGCTAATTGGATTGCGCGGGGCCGAGTTTGGGTAGGGGTACGGAAAATAATAAGTAAAAATTAAGAGTTTGTATTAGAAAATAAATTCGTCTATACATTACTAAGTACACAATTAACTTTACTTTAAGAGTCTTGGGTGTTGCGAAGTCATACTGTATATCGTTAAAATTTATCTTTCTTACATAGATCACGCTGAATAGCTAGAATTGCCAAATCAGTGGCGTAGCTAGCCATGTTCGGATAGTGCGGGCGCAAGGGGCATCAAACTAAGGACTCACTTTCTCATTTAAAACTACACATCGTACAAACACAAGCTATTCTATTTGAAATGTATATTAAATATTTATTTATCCTGCTACTTTAATAATTTTCTCTATTCTTTCTAACCTTTTACACAATCACTTTCTGCTAACAAAACGGCAAGAAAATTTTGAGAAAGTGTTACTAGCCAAAAAAAATTCTTATTATGCTTCCCCATCTGACAAGATGAAGTACTAGGCTATATCAGCATTTAAAATCCAACAAAATGTTTAAACGGTAGATGGAGGTTATCACGAATAACTAAAAACAAAGAGACCAGCAGAGCTCACATTCAGCCAGCTTGGAGGAAATTTGTCTGCGTGTAAAGAACATTATACCGACAATCAAGATTTAATTTAAACAAGAAGAAACAATATTACAAAGAGAGTTTGTGTTACACAAACGCAGAGGCGGCCCCCGTCGAAGTCGGATCCCTGTCGGATCTGCCTATTCGCAAAGAATATTCAAGAGGTTATTTAATTTTGATGGTCAAAAGTCATAATGTTTCAAAGATTCGTTTGCCGTTGTAAAAAGTTTTTTTTTTTTTGTTTTACATGTTTCGGGTGTTCACTTCTAAGTTTAAAATAATTAACTTCTCGCTGGACGATGGCAACAAGCAGGGTATGAACCCTGCCTGGTCGTTCAGTCTGCGTGCTGGACTGTCGTTCGGATTTATCGATGGTCCCTGGTTCAAACCCTGCATGCTCCCATCCCCCGTCGTCCTACGGGAGGTTTGTAATTAAAAAACAAAAAAAGAAAAGAACAGATATATCGTTCTTTTACTTCGATGTCTCAGCACAGTTAGGCCTATCAACAGAGATATCGGCATTTTTATTTAAATGGAACTAGAATGAGGATGTAGATCTACCTAAATTAAACTTCTGATTTAGCACTCTTTAAGATCTATATCTACTAGATCTAGATCTAAAATATGAACTTGGAATAATGTAGCTGTAATTTAGATAAGATTTGTGTAAAAAAATATGATATTTACATACAAAGTGCATTCTTAGCCTTTATAAACAAACATAAATGTTTTCTTTTAATTTTAGCAGCTAGTTGACCAGAAAAAAACACCTTTAATTAATATTTATGTTTGTTGTAAACATTTCTAGTACATTTTATAAAAATATTTGACCAAAAATTGTCCATCTTTGTTAGCATATTGTTACGAGCCTCACTATCCAGGCTCTCTGCAAACTGCACCATACACCACCAACTTAAAGAACTTGACAACTCAGGGCTCCAAAGTAACGTAACACTTTAATAGTTGAATAAATAACAGCCAATACTGTACAATTGGCAGCACGTAACACAAGACTGCACAAATATCTCTCCGCCGTATCAACTCTTGCACTGGCCTCTCCGTCTCGTTCCGGGCTTGCACTGGGTTCAACAGTTCAGGACTGACTTCACACACTATGCTCGTTGTGTCGGACTCGATCGCAGACGAAGATCAAGACGCCAGTCGTCTCAACTGTACTTGACAGTACTCCGCACTGAACCGTCGTAATGCTCCGTACAGAACCACACCGCTGAACTGTGCTGTAGTCGACCGGACTGTAGTGAACCGGGCTCTGAACCTCGTTGTATTGAGCCCCTTTTCTCGATCGTCTTGACTGCAACACCGCTCTTATATATGGTCCCTACTGGCCTTCTCGAACCGGACAGAACGTCGCTAGTGGTGGTCAGATGACTACAACTCTCGTGACGCTCCTGAGCTCTGTTCACGACGGCGATCCTTTCCGAACCGTCCTGTTGACACTCGACTCGGCTGACCGTCGTAACTCGTCACGGTTGACCGCTAGTCTAGCACTGGCCTGGGGCGATTTGCGTCGGCTGACTAACATACACCAATACCCCTCCCGGTGCGTCCATCGGGTTTATAACAATATTGTAACATTGCCTCCCTTACATTTACGTTATTGTTTTAGAATTGGTGCATTTTTATGAAAAAATCTCTTGCATAATTAATTTTATAAATTAAACGGTTTGCTTTTAGAAAAACCAAAAGTAGCCGTTGCACCTAAACTTTTCAAGCTGCATTTAATGGTGAAATAATATTTTTCATATCTTTTCTAGTTTTCGAGATCTGACTGTGACAGACGGACATTTTGCACAAACCTAATAGCGGCTTTTTCCCCTTACGGGGGCCTCTAAAAAAGTGGAAAGATTACAAGAGTTTAGTTTGAGTTTTGAGTTTACGCACATCGGCACAAGGTTACAAGTATAGACTCTTGGACAGCATTTGTTTTCTCATAAATCACAATCTGGCTTCGTGAGCATAACGTACAATCGGGAAAAAAAATTGGAAAGACAAAAATGAAGTCAATTTTTATGGAGATAGTGGAAACCACTCCTATTGGAAACATTGGGTTCCAACCAAGCTTACAAAAATACACGAGAATTTATTGTAATTATGGGTGGTAATGAAAATAAATCATACAAGCGAACTATGGGCGTAGCCGGGGGGGGGGGTTTGGGGTTCAACCCCCCCCCCGAAATGAAATCCCCCCCCTCCCGCAGGGGGGATCGGAATTTAGTGACTGATTTTTTGCTATGATTTTGTTTATTTTAGGTGAGATTTTAATACTAAACCATCACTTGCCCCAGCACAACCAAGGGGGTTTTGAGTTTAAACCCCCCTACCCGGGTTTTTTGCAGTTAAATCCCCCTCTTCTATAAAACAAAACAAAAAAAAAATGCAAACGACAATCCCCGAATTCCAAGAGCACAGTTATTAAGGAAGATTTTGATTTTAAAACCCCCTCCAAAATTTACGATAAACCCCTCTTCAATATAAAAAAAGCAAATTACACACTCAAAATTCTATGAGCGTAGCCAAAGGCGTTTTGAGTTTACCCCCCCCCCCCCTTCTCTTCAGTAGGATTTGAAGCTAAAAAATAACTCTTCAATATAAAAAAAAGTTAATTACGCACTCAAAATGTTATGAGCGTAGCTAAATGGGTTTTGACTCAGTTTTGAGTTTAAACCCCCCCTCCCCTCCAGCGGGGTTTGAAGGTAAAAAAATACCTCTTCAATATAAAAAAAAGCAAATTACACACTCAAAATGTTATGAGTGTAGTCAAAGGGGTTTTGAGTTTAAACCCCCCGCCAGAGGGGTTTGAAGCTAAAAAATACATATTTAGTGTAAGAAAAAAAAGCAAATTACGCACTCAAAATGCTATGAGCGTTGCCAAAAGGGGTTTTGAGTTTAAACCCCCCTTCAGAGGGGTTTGATGCACAACAATAACTCTTCAATATAAAAAAAGCAAATTACACACTAAATTTTTTGAGCTTAGCCAATCCTATTGGGGTTTTTAGGTTTAAACCCCTCTCCTACAGATGGATTTCTTTTAAAGTTTAAAACCCCTCCAGATGGTTTTGAGTTTAAAAATCCCCTACAGAGTGTATGAGGTGGAAAACCTCTATTTTCAATATTATGCTAAAGCAAACTAGTTACTAAATTCTATTACACGTAGCTAAATGGGGTTTTGAATTTTAAAAAAAACAACTCCAGAGATTTTTTAGTTTAAAACCACCAACAGATGATTTTGACAATAAAACTTCGATAAAAAATCTAAAGCAGACTATAGTCACTTAATTCCAAGAGCGTATTCAAGAGAGGTTACACATTTCTACCAGTGGCGGGGCTCCATTAATAAAGTGCAGTGAATAGTCATCTGCCGAAATTGAAAAACACTAAATATGGCTCTACAAAGATGGCTAAGACAGATTTTAGAAGTCAGTTATAGAGATCGGGTCTAAATCAGGGAAATCCTATGCCGAATTGGGAGTAGACCCCTTCGTAAGATTGTGATAGAGCGTCGCATGAGGTTTGCGGGGCATGTTCTCCGACAAAATGAATTACGATAACAGAAGTTGCGATGACATCCTAGTACAACATGACGCCAAACATTCATGGAGGTCCTCAGAGCAGGTGGGAAGAGGCTTCAGACATTACCAGTGAAAGATTTTTATGGAAACAGCTTGACGGCAAATGCGCCGAACGGTGCGGGAGGGTCTAAATCAGTAAGAATAACACATTAGGTTTTTGAAATAAAACTTTTTTAATAGCAGGATAATGCACTGTAGATACCTCAGAATATGCATTTTGTTGGCTTTCAATGCAAGAAATAGTGCTTGGCGGGGAATCTACAATTTTTCCACTAACTCAGGAAGAATCTATTCTAGGGCACAATAAACGTCTTCCGAAAGAATGAAGGGTCAGAATGTAATAAAGATGATGTACACAACACACATAAATAAATTTTTTTTTTCGCGGGGGGGGGGGGTGGGGGGGGGGGAGAAAAAGATCCCCTCCAAAGCCCCCCCCCCCGAAAAAAATCCTGACTACGCCCATGATGCAGTAAGAGTACAACTGTTTGGATCCAATATGCAATGTAATGTGTTCAGGAGCGGCCCAGCGCCTGAGGGGGGCCCCACGATCGGAGATCTTATTGTCACAAACTTGATCACTACACATTTTCCTAATAAAATTCGATTGGACGTCGATGTTTATATACGAAATATACTATTTGGATTGGTTGCTTCCGCCCAGTGGCGTAGCTAGGGTGGGGGGAGAATTTGAAGATCCCCGGGCCCCCACTTGAGTGTCCGAAATTTGTTTTGAAATAAATTAATATCACGTCACTGCCATGTAATCTTGCTTTTCACGTTGTTATATAAGTTAGTGACTCTGTTGTATGTATGCCACACAGATTATTAACACTTTCAATGCGGAGTTGCTCTCAATTTCATAGCGCTGACTAGTGCCGTGTTACTCTCAGGAAGTAACTTGGTATATAGGGTAGTTTATTTCATCATGCTTATCATTTTAGAAGAAACCTGATAAGAGCACTGAAAACAAAGGACACCATGAACGTGTCAAAGAAAAGTATCACTATTCAGATGATTCATACAAGGATACAGAAGTTGAACAAGGGAAAATGTTTCTTGATGTGAGAAGTTGTGCTGAAGGAGAATACCTTTTATTACAGTCAGAGAAAACATCTGAAGTAAGTGATACAGAGGATGAGTCAAGTCCAGAAGTGGAAGAAGCTGTAGTTAAGTACGAAGACTTCGGATAGATCCAGCCTCGAATTTTATCCGAGGAACTGCGAACAAATATTGTGTTAAAGGGTAGCAGATTTTTTTCAAAACAAAAATGAGCGGCATTTGTTTACCCAAAATAAATCACGATGTTTGAACTCATCATATTTCATTAGAAAGCTTCCAACAGGAGAATTTACAGCCGATCTTGGCTGCTCTTCTCTCCACACTTGGGATGTATGTTTTGTTTTGCTTGTGTAGTGTTTTCTGAGGCATCAGAAAAGACATCTAGTGCATTGAGCAAACCTGGAGTTGGTTTCACCAAATAGAAGAAACTTGAGAGACTGAAAGAACATGAAGAAGGTAGAAGACGAAAAATTACGGCAGAACCAGGTGAACTGTCACATATGTTTCATTCGCAAATTTTGAAAAATCAGCAGTATCAGAGAGACATTCTGAATCTTGTAGCAGCAGCTATTAAGTAATTAGCAAAAACCTTACGTGGTCACAGCAAAAAACTAAATTCACCCAATCCTTGGAACTTCCTAGCATCTTTGAAAGTTCTTGCAGAATTTGATGAAGTTACGAAGCACCACTTACATAGAATCTAATATGGGAAGACACATTATTTGTCACCTGAAATTCAAAATGAGTTCATAAGCTTTATGTGCAATAAAGTTGGGAATCAATTGTTGGGAAAGTCAAGCAAGTTTGTTACTTGTCTCTGATGCTTGATTCCACCCCCAGATGTTTCTCACCAAGAACAGGTCTCTCTAATAGGTCGTTACTTGGATGTTGATCATTTCAAAATAAAAGAATCATTCATTGGTGACTTTGAAATTTTGAAACCTGATGCACAACATTACGAAGAACTTGTTCTGGAAACTCTTAAAGACATTGGACTGTGCAGCCTGCAGAAACGTCGCTTAGACATAAATCCTAAGGCAACTTTTCTGAACTGTGATAATCACTCTCTCAACCTGGCAGTTCTTCATTCTGATGTGATAGATCCGGCAATTGTCACCTTTTTTGGAACTGTACATGAATGGTTCAACTATTTTTCAATCCCTCCACCCAGTGATGAGCCAAACTGAAAGATGCTGAAGTGGGGAGTTTATTTTTAAAAAAAGAGTAAAACAATGTGGTCCGCAAGAGAAGTAGCTACGTCGGTAGTTTCCTTGCATCTCGACAGAATCATCAAGCTGTCGGAGAAACTTTCTGAATCAACAACTGAAAGAAGAATGGACACTAGAAGCAGTGCACAGAATCTTCTTCATGCAGTGGAAAATTATGAATTTTTTTGTTTATCTGGAATGCTGGTCAAATCTCCTGCGCCCAATTAATATAGTTCAAAAGAAACTAAAAAAAAGTCTTCACTGCACATACGGGAAACTGCTGAAGAAATTAAAACTCTTTCATGCTTTCTGCAAAACGATGAGAAACAGACCAAATCCATCGAAAAAGCAAAAGCAGGCAATGAATGCTAGGTAGTTCCTGTAATCAAAATAACCAGAAGAAAGAAAAGACGATTGGGTGAGGGGGTGAGTTTTAATGTCGGAATGTCAATAGAACTGCAATTGAAACGTGTTGGGACAGAAGTGCTAGACAGACTTCATATGGAGATGAAAGACAGATTCCAAAGGCAGGAAAACCATGTGGACACCTTTGGGTTTCTTCTTGAGCCAAGACACCTCTTGGAGTCTATGGAAGATGACAGACCGATGAAAAACCGTGATACTTTTTCCTGTTTATGAAATACCGGCAAATCGCTTATTCAATAATGTCATTGATGCACGAGCACTTTTCATCAACAATCCAGTCCACAATCACCAATTCACATATTCAGGAAGCAGGCTTCAT
Organism: Biomphalaria pfeifferi; assembly: GCA_030265305.1. Classification (NCBI taxonomy): domain Eukaryota; kingdom Metazoa; phylum Mollusca; class Gastropoda; family Planorbidae; genus Biomphalaria; species Biomphalaria pfeifferi. The sequence continues at coordinate 6,756,675 of JASAOG010000001.1, forward strand.
ATGGCAAAGATGTGTGCTCAAACCTTGCAACATCCATTCGAATACTGCTAACTCAGACCATTCCATTGCGTCATGTGAGAGATCATTCTTAAAGCTCAAGTTAATCAAATACTATCTCAGGAGCACAATGACGCAAGAAAGGCTTAGCATGGCTTTAATGTCAGTGGAGTCACAAATACTAGAAAGTATCGATGTAGAATAATGTAGATGATGTTATAGTCGTATAGATGCCTTTGCTGCACAGAAAGCACGACGTGAAGCGATGTGAATTGAGATTTGTCACTTGTGCATTATTTTGCCAATAAACAACGGTATTATTCATTACAAGATTCTTAATGATTATTTCGTGCTAATTTTACTGAAATAGGCCTATTGTACCTATTTGAAAGTAGGCTTTTTATATTTATTAAGTACATTATCTCATATCATGATGTCAAATGTCAAAATACAAGGGGCCCCCAAAGAGGTCAATACCCGGGGCCCCCTAATCCCTATCTACGCCCCTGCTTCCGCCTACTTTTTTTCCCCAATAGGCTACTGTGCATAGACATCGTGTGGCCATGGAAGTATTTTTTTAACTTGAAAAACAATAAAGTATATAATGCACTTAAGCGGCCAATAGTAGGCCAACAGTACCTACATAATCTATATATATATAATTCTCTTTATGGCTCAATAGTTTGGACGAGAAGTAAGAAGAAGTAAAGGAAATATCTTATTTCTGCGGATAGTCACCCCACGAAAAAACAAGAGGGGGGGGGGGAGAACAAGTATTCACCAGTCACTATGGATGGCTGCATGGTCGTGCGGTTTGCGCGCTGGACTGTCGTTTGTATTTATCGATAGTCCCGGGTTCAAACCCTGCCCGCTGCCATCACTCTTCGTCCTGCGGGAGGTTTGGACTAGGAAGTAAACTATTGTCAACTCTGAAGGAACATCCGTTGTGACCAAGAAGTCGTGGAAAGAGAATAAGTAATCTACTATGTATATTTACAGGTCACTAATTAGCAGGGCCGGACTCAACAATTGTGGGGCCCCTATGCAAAACGAATTTCGTGGGGCCAAGTGTGGGTAGGGAAGCGGATAACAAGTGAAATGTAAGAGTTTGTATTAGAAAATAAATTCGTCTAGCCTATGCTTTTTATTCATTCTTTACTACGTACAGAATTACTTTACGAGCCTTGCGTGTAGCAAAGTCATACAGTATATCATAATAATTCAAGCTCTAAAGCAAGAATTACCAAATGTTTCAATCTATCGTTGAGAATTGTTGACCTCAAGTAATTTTTCATTAGTTTGAGGCGCGAGAAGCTTCTTTCACCAGATTACACAATTACGGGTAATGCATAATGCAGTTTTTACTTATCGCGCGTAGGATTGGCGTTTTCCATATTGAATGACACCCCAAAATTACAATTTTTGTCTATCTATTTCCGTTTATTTTAAGGACTTTTTCGTTTATTTGTAATTTCGGGAGATTTCCAGGAGCTCCTGGTAAATCGACAGGAGGGTGGGGGAATTAAGTTATAATATGGTTTAATCTAATAATTTATACTCCTAGAATTAGCGTGGGTCCTATGAAAGTGCGTGTCCTTTGAAAGTGCGGGGCCCACCGCGATCGCAAAGTTTGCAGTGGCCTAAGTCCGGTCCTGCAAAATAGCGGCGTATGCTACGCCGCCGGTCAACCAGTGTTCTATGTTTTGTAACAAAAAATAAGCCCCCAACGTTAGAGGCGAAGTAGCCATGGTTGAATTACCATGGTTACTGTCTAGCTGTAGACTTTGTCCTGCAGTAGATCCATTTAAGTGATTAGTAGTCAATCGCTCTGAAACTACACCTATGCTAGTTATAGAACTCGCTGTGTGTGCTGTGACGTTTGCCTCTTTCAGTTGTAAAACGACTATGGGCTTTATCTCGTAGATTAATGAAACGAAATGTTCGTTTTGTAGGTTTGGAAGCCAAGCGATTTACTATTCATCCCCCCCCCCCCCACTTCAGTATATGCTATTTATATTGATAAAATGTCATAAACAAAGAAATTTTAAAATACAATAGACACTCATTTTTACTTGTTACGCTTGACGGCGCACATAATAGCTGGGCAGGCACACGTGAACTGACTGGGTTATTAGGTTACTTGTACCCGTGTATGCTGTTCTGCCTCAACGTGGCACTCGGGTGGAAACGGTTACTTGGGGGGGGGGGGGTAACTAGGCTAAATGAATGGCAAAACAAAACTCCCGTGGGAGTGTCCAAGGGTACGCGAGAGTGAACCCATTGCACGGATGGAGTTGAAAGAGAGCTCTCACGACCCTGTCGATAATAAATGCGCCGTTCCTCAAGGGACCGTTACATTAATGGCGAGTTCCCCCATGGTTAGCTTGGTTTAACATAGGAAGATGGCGGAGGCTCCCGGTAAACTCGGTCCTTTGGCCATGCCTAGCCCATGTGTCCAGAGGCCAGTTATGTCGAAAATAGCAATGCTTTATATAGTCATTGACTTGGGTCTCTTCCAGACAGAACGGTGGTTCAGACAGGTTTTTTTTTTTTTACTATTTGACGCTCAAACAGTTTTTTTTTTCAAATTTAGAGCTCGAAGAGCCTTCGGCTCAGCTCTTAGACGATCTAACGGTTACTTGTATATTGTTAGGGTTAGGGTTCCACAAGGTTGTCATTGCCCGAAGTAGTAATGGACGTGAACACTCCACTACCTATAAAATGCTTCCTAATGGCATGCGTCTCAAATAGCCTCTGACAACCAGTTCAACTCCTGGCCTTCACGTGTGGCTCAGATATTGAGTCCGGCGGAACTGTTCTTACTAACAGAAGAATGGGGAAAAGGCGAGTAACTGGTGCCTTAACCAGTAAGTTTCGGGCAGGAGGGGTTCGATAGCCATGGATGGCTAATCACCTAGGAGAAGAAAAACTCTGAATTAAAACATCTGTTGCATTGCAGCTATACCTAATCATGGGAAAGGCTTCGGGAGTCAACCCTGAGGAAAAATCAGGAGTGGCAACCCTAGGGCAGTTTGCAGCACCCAGTGCTATACCCTGGCAGAACCTGCGACGCCGCTGACCCCAAACTGTATCGGCACTGCCGTTCCTTTGGATGCACCAGCTGCGTGGAGTGGGAGGGACTGGTGTGTGGGCTACATCTTTCCGACCACAGCTAATGTGGTGGCATTCATTTCATTTCGATGATCCTAAGTCGTTAGATTGAAAAGTCTCGAAGACCTTGGAGAGATGTTGATTTAGACAAGCCTTGTTAATTTAGCAATAATCAGAAAACAAAAATTGATAGTTAAGAGAGAAGCTTGAAAAACAGACTAACAATGACGTAGGCCTAAACAAGCTAATCTTTGTACGATACTTTATAATGGAAGAACATCGAGGTCATTGTTCCAAATAGGGGCGGACTAACTATATAGGTATTCGGGCTAATGCCCGGTGGGCCGGTACCCAAATGGGCTGGTAGGGCCACGAAATGGCGCATGGATACCACGCATCAAATTGTTGAATTTTGTATAAAACCTTTCAAAAAGGTCCTCTGAGCGTTGTGTTTAAAAGAAGAAAAAAAAACTTTCTCAGACTCTACAATGTAATACTATTTTAATGTAACACATTTTCCTAATATTGTGATAGCCTACATCCGTAGATAGTGCTACTAGTAGGCTTCATCCTTATTAATGTGAGCAGGTCAGGGTGGCGCTACTGAGTGAGGCCTTTTTGTTACTTGCTGCTGCTCAACATTTGTTTATTTATAACAGTAGGCAGGTGGTAGCTCTACTGGGTGGGCCCAGTCTGTGCACCTCGGTCTGCGACCAAGGGGCTAGAGTCGCCTAAGCAACCAGACAGCACAATCAAACTTAACTAAACTAAACTAGCTAACTAAAAATAAAATAACCAACTACAATTATAAAACAAACTTATATACACTTTATTTACAACCAACTTACAAAGCAATAAAAATATAGGTGAATACGAAAATAAACATAGAAATAAACAAAAACTATATATACGCACTACTAAATAATTAATCAACCCTACTTAACTGAACTTAACAACTCCACTAACCAAAACCCTCTGCCGCCTCTGGATCTATGTTGCTAAATCTACAACTATTCCTAACTAAACCGACCACCAAATAACCTAAATTACCCCAACACTAAACAGTAAACTACTAGCAGCAGTAAAGCAGAACTACAGCAGACAGTTAGACAGTAATAACTGCGGCAGACAGTTAGGCCGTAAGGCAGTTAGGCCGCAAGGCAGGAATTATAGCCTGCAATTACAAAATAAACAAACATAAGACAATATTCAAAAAATATAATTATAATGGACTATAACACATATATTAGACTGGACTGGTCTAGACCTAGTTAGTGCATACACATAATACAATCATGAGGTAATTTCAATTACCTACATGTAGCTAATAAAAGCACTACCTGAGTTATTAAAGTCCCAGTCACAACCAACACAGGTCAGGCTAGACTACAATAAACATAAGCTAGATCTAGATAATAGTAGATAAGACTAAACAAGCCGCCATGACAGCGATGCTTAGGCCGCAGCCATCTTTTACATCAAAAAGTAGGACAAAATGCCAACTTAAATAGAGTGGTTATCCTAACGATAAAATATTCATAAAATACATAGGAAACATAAAATAATAAAATATTTACACATAGACATAGTATAGGAAAGCAAAAGGCATTAAGGCTGGCGCAATTGGGTGACGCTACCCAAGTCTACTTCCGGTTCCATCAGAGGTAATCATGGCTAATTAACTAGCCAGTGACGCCACTACACTAATCAGTCTGCATCTAGACTATAGCAATAGATGCAGAAACAATTAATACAAATGCAAACGAAAGAAAGTAAAAATAAAAACATTTTCCAACTTACAGGCGGTCCCAGCTGAAATTACACTACACAAAAATAACTTTATACAGGCACCACTGTCAGCACTGACCACTGGTCAAGACAAAAGAGAGCTCAACGTGGTTCCGGGGCTAGCTATAACTGGTCAGCGCGAACATATCGGAGAGCATGACGTCACGCTAATTATCTATAACTAAACTGGACTACCGATTTCCCTAATTTGTACCTAGCCGTACACAACAATAAAATCTAGCAAATTACTAAAGACACGGGCTACAAAACATATACCAAATTAAACAGCATTAAAAAGAGAATCTTAAAATTTAAATCCTACAAAAATACAAAAAGGAAGATAAAAAGTTATTTCTATTCTAAACTCATATGGGGGCTCTATACCGTTTACAGACCTGCACATAAACTGATATAAAAAAAATAACAACCAATCCAGCGCTAATGCCAAAGACAAAAATAAGCAGAACTAACCAGGGACAAAAAAATAGGAAATAACATCCACAGCTCTAAGGCTAGTTAACTATTTTAAAAACTACTTTTCCTCTACGAGTAAAACACAAATAACAGAAAAAGGCTAAAACTATCAGAAAGTTATAAATAGCGGAAACCACAAAATACTCAGCACTGAACTATAAAAAACAAAAAGGACACTAAATTACAAACATTATAGCCCTGGCCTATATAAATAATATAAATTAGATAAAATTAGGTCAAAAATTAGATCTAGGAGCGCCAGCTCACATTAAGGCCCACACATTTAGCGATTTAAATGCAACATAAGGCCTATATTTCTATAAAGATTTAGAGTTCACTGTATGTATGCATATCAGACTTGACATAATGACTTTGAGGAGAGGTAGGCCTAGAATTGAATGCCCATCATATGATAGACCACACACACATCAACAATTTCTTTCTCTGTTCCAGATAACAAACACAATAATTAATAAACTGTTTGGTTATTTTTAATTAGCGACCCCCGAAAGGGAAAAAGACTGAGTTGATATATATAAGCTTTGTAAAAAAGAAAATGATTTTTTCTAAGTCTAATCCAAATTTCATGGGTCCTTTATGTCCTGATTCTTTATTTGGTTTTGTTAGCTAATACTTTTAGAATCCTTTTTGTTTTTTGACTTGGTTTAAATTAAGCAATGTCTTAGTCTCCTGGGCTGAGAATGCTGATGCAAAGTATTTATTAAGATTAGAATGTAGGCTTTAATTTCATTATCATTGTATTAAGTTATCTTCAACTTCTCCATGTGTTTCCATTTTCTAAGATTTAATGTTTGACCATAGTTTTTTATTGGTATCAATGGCGTAGCCAGGTTTTTTTTTCGGGAATTCCGCCCCCCCCCCCCGAAAAAAATTATATATGTATATATATATATGTTTGTATGGATGGATGAGTGTGTACATAATTAATCTCTATTACATTCTGACCCTTCATTCTTTTGGAAGACGTTTATTGTGCCCTAGAATAGGCTCTTCCTGAAGTTAGTGAATAAATTGCAGACTCCTCGCCCTTGCCAGCAAGGGGTCTGGGGGAGCGCTGGGAGCTCCCCCATGTGAGCCCCGCCGCCAAGCATCATTTCTGGTATTGAAAGCCAACTAAATGCATATTCTGAGGTACCTACAGTGCATTATTTTGCTATTAAAAAGTTTTATTTCAAAAACCTAATGTGCTATTCTGACTGACTTAGACCCTCCCGCGCCGTTCGGCGCATTTGCTGGCAAGCTGTTTCCACAAAAATCTGTCACTGGCAATGTCCGAAGCCTCTTCCCACCTGCTCTGAGGACCTCCATGAAAGTGTGGGCCAAGTTGTACTAGGCTGTCATCGCAATTCTTATTATGCGTAATTCATTTTGTCGGAAAACATGTCCCGCAAACATGCGAGGCTCTGTCACAACCATACTAATGGGTCGACTCCCATTTCGGCATAGGATTTCCTTGATTTTGACCCGATCTCTATAACTGACTCCTAAAATCCGTCTTAGCCATCTTTGTAGAGCCACATTTAGTGCTTTTCAATTTCATTGCACTTTATTAATGGAGTCCAGACACTGGTAGACATGTGTAACTTCTCTTGAATACGATTTTGGAATTAGGTAACTATTTTGCTTTAGATGTTTTATCGAAAATGGAAGTTTTATCGCCAAAATCATCTGTTGGGGGGGGGGGGGGGGGGTTAAACTAAAATATATCTTGAATTTTTTTGTTTTTTTATTCAAAACCACATTTAGCTACGGTCATAGAATTTGTTGACTGTAGTTTGCTTTAGAAATAACATTGAAGAGAGAGGCTTTAAACCTTAAAACGCTCTGTAAGGGGATTTTAAACTCAAAACTATCTTGAGGGGTTTTAAACTTTTAAAAAAGCCATCTGGAGGAGAGGGGTTGAAACTCAAAAGCCCCCATTAGCTTGGCTACGCTCAAAGAATTTTAGTGTGTAATTTGCTTTTTTTTGGATATTGAATAGGTATTTTTTTAGCATCAAACCCCTCTGAAGGGAAATTTAAACTCAAAACACCCAATAGGCTTGGCTACGCTCATAGCATTTTGATTGCGAAATTTGTTTTTTTTATTTTGAAGATTTATTTTTTAGCTTCAAACCCCGCTGGCGGGGGGTAAAAACTAAAACCCCTTTGGCTATGTTCATAGCATTTTGAGTGCGTAATTTGCTTTTTTTTTTATATTGAATTGGCATTTTTAGCTTCAAACCCAGCTGAAGAAGGGTTTTAACTCAAAATCCCTTTGGCTACGCTCAAACAATTTTGAGTGTGTAATTTGCTTTCTTATATTGGAGAGGGGTTTAAAATCAAAATTTTCCTTAGATGTGCTTTTGGAATTTCGGGATTGTCGTTTGCATTTTCTTTTTTAAAGAAGGGGATTTAAATGCAAAACTCTCTGGTAGGGGGTCTCAAACCAAAAAAAAACCCTCAAAACCCCTGGTAAGATGTTTTAACCTCAAAACCCCCTGGTAGGGGGTTTTAATCTCAAGACCCCCTGGTAAGGGGTTTTAAACTCAAGACCTCTGGTGAGGGGTTTTAAACTCAAAACCCCCTGGTATGGGGTTTCAAACCCTCAAAACCCCCTGGTAGGGGATTTCCAACTCAAACCCCCCTGGTAGGGGGTTTTAAACTCAAAATCCCCTTGGCTGTGCTAGGGCAAGTGATGGTTTAGTATTAAAATTTCACCCAAAATAAGTAAAATTAAAGCAAAAGATCAGTCACTAAAACTCCGACCCCCCCCCCCCTACGCCCATGATTGGTATCCTTAGATATTAATCTATTCACTCTGCAGCTGTCTGCTTTTTGGGTTAGGTATATAATTTTATGCTAAAGGGGAACCAAATTTTTGTGTGGGCAAGCTTAAACTACTAAAAGTAAGCGCATCAGAGAGACATCCCTTCCAGCTTTACAGCTTGTCTGGCATAGAGTATAAATCATTGCAGCACAAGGCTTCCCAGAGAAACAGTGGAAAAAAGTTTAGATACTTAAAATACTGTGAATAGACACTTGAGCACTATGGATTTAATGTAATTTCGCTTATCTGTTGACTACATTGAAAAGTGCATCTTTTGCACATTAAAATTTGCGCTTAATAAAGAGTCGTTTGTTTTGGGTTTTAAAAAATGCATGAGTACTCACTAAAACCAATAAAAAGAATAACATAAAATACTGGTAAGCAATACATTAAGAAAATAATTTTATTTATGCAATGACATTAAACTAATTCAATACACTAGATGCCAATTCTTTGACTTTTTCCTCCTGTTCTTCTGTGCCATGGGCCTCTTCAAATCTCTTAAATTTCTGAAGTAGGAAAGAGAGTTTCTTAGCATTGAACTTCTGTTTAACAGCTCTTTCTAACAAATGTCTGTAGAAAAACACAAACAGCAGATTTTTAAAAACTGCAATGAAATTCAAAAGACTTAAAATCACAGCAGTTTAAAAACTTCATGATTAATTCAGACCATATTTACAAAAGTTTAGTCAATTGAAAGAATGAGTTTTCAATAATAATAAAAACAAAAATATTGGGAGAATGTCTATTTCCCCCAAAAGAAGACAGAGATGCTGAAAGATTTGATAAGGAAACAATACTTTTAGAGATCATACAAATTATTTGTTCTATTACAAACAAAAAAAATAGAAATAATTGTGAGTAATTCTGTGAGACTTTTGATTGAACAGAGTGACCTCTGACCTTTTTATCTCCTTGTCATTTTACTTCAATAAAAATAATAATAATTAAATTGATAGAGCTCTCTTAACAAACATACTGTAGGCTCAAGGCGCTGTGATAACATTATAAACATAAACACAAGAGCTAAAATGACTAATCTAATAAATTTTCAACAGATAGGTATTAATGTTCTTCTTGAATGTAGTGAAGCATATTGTCTGTCCTGAGATCAATGGGGAGTGATATCAAAACCTTTGGTCCGTGTACTAAAAAAGCCCACAAACTGAAACTTTTGAGGGAGAAACATGACATAGCTAGAAGCATTGAGTCCATGGAGCGCAATGTTCTCTGAGAGACATGGAGTGATCAGTTCACTTAGGGCATTTCTTTATCGTAGATGCACTGGTGAGAAAGTGTGACCACCTTGTCTCATACTTTCAAAAGACGACAAATGAGTTTGTACTGTTTCAAGTCAACACTCTGGCTGGCAAAAAGGAATGGACTGGCCTCGCTCTTGATATGCCAAAAAGCAGCTGACTGTCAAGAGAGGGGGTGTGTAAGATGTGAGATTGTGTGTGTGTTTGTTTATTTTATTAGTTGGTGTGTGAATTGTTTTATCAAGGGGGAGACAATAAGGTTTTTAGCGGTCAGTCTAGCAGTTGGAGAGCTGACCTAGTCTGCGTAGGGTCCTTGTGTTTGTTTACCAGTTTTATGCCTAGCGTAAGGAGATGTTATAACTTGTATTACTATTCATTGCTATGTGTGAGAACTGACTATTTGTGGGTAATATTATGTGTGGCATTGATAGCCTTTGGTTCAATGAATCTAGTCTAAGCGCCCTGTAGTATGTAAGTTGGGCACATTTTAGTATTTCAGTTATTGATGATTATGCATTCAATATTATATGTGTACTTGCTGTTGGCTGTAAATAAATACTAATTTTATACTCCTTCGTTGAGTGGTAATTTGTAATATTTATACATGTAAAGGTCTGCATGTGAGAATCATATCCTAGAACATCGAGCTACATGTCTGTAGTAAAGAACTCATCCCCAGTCCTTTACATTTGGGGACTGTGAATAATCCCCCGAAGTCCCTTACACCGACTAGGAACAATGGAGGGCTTTGGTTACGCAAACTGTCACAGCGCCACTAAGACAAATGTCAAGCTACAGATGTTGGTACTTTCAAATTATGTCTCTGGCAGTTTTTTTTAAATTTCTTTTTGATCAGCAAATCAGAAAATGGCCCTACAATATTTGAAATTTTTTAAAATATCTATTTCTCCTTTATGAACCTGATGGTGGTGTGTAATTTCTCAATCTTTTTATTTCTTTTAATTCTTCAATATTGCAAGGAGTCTTTCCAGTAAACTTGCACAATTAATTTCTTCTATTAATGTCTAGCTAATTTCTACATAAAGTCGATACACAAAATGTACATCAACATCCATTTCTTTATTGAACTCTTTACTGAATATAAAGAAACCTTTGAGTTGAGCTTGGGAATATAAACAATAATTTAATTTTCAAATTATATTTTAAAAACTTATAACTGACAAACAATGTTTTCAATGTGTGGCCTATAAGCCAGTAATGGTTTTCTAAAAGATAAACATTAACTGTCAAATTTCTACAATAATCATTAGAGCTGTTTTGTAGATCCATGTCTTGCCCATGAAGAGTTTGCAAACTAACAAAAGGAACTGTATCAATCTATTATTTTACTACAAGCTTTTTGAAGTCATTTTTTCCCCACATCATCAGAAATCCCTTGAAGATTGTGTTTTAGCATGTGCCACACATCATTCAAATTCACCAACAAGATCATAGTTAAAAGCACTAAAATGTCAACTCACCGAGCACCAGCTATATCTCCACTTTTGACCATCATATCTACATACACCGACCATAGGTCAGTTCGCCCTGGGTAGCTGGCTATTAAATTTTCAAAGATTGTACAGCCTCTTTCAATATCACCATGAGAAAATTCAAGAGCTGCAAATTTGATGATCACTTCGACATCTGTGGAGAAAATATGTTTAGTAACAGAGTGAGATGGTTTAGTGCAAAGATGTTGAATGAAAACAAACTTAAGAACAACTTATTTTCCAATTTAATACAAAACAAACTCATTCACAACATCAAGGGGAAAATAATGGATAGTTTTCTAGGAATTAGACTGGACAACAAAAAATCAAGATGAAAAGCTCCTATCATTTGAAAAGATTAAAAATATAAGTATTTTCTATCACATTTGAAAATTATCAGACCAACTTTTTCTGTACTTGCCTATTTCTTGAAAATAAAAAAAAACAACCAACAAATCATAATTAAACCACATGTTTAGCTTGCAAAGACTGCCCCCAAGTGTTTACATTGAACTAGTGTGGTCTTACATGTTAAATTTCTGAAATATAAACTAAAGGTAGATCCAGGCTTGTATTCCATACTTTAGTTGTTTACTCTTAGGAGTTACGAGTTTTACTTCAATTGAAAGAGACAGCGAGAGATCGATCGTTAGGAAAAAATTTCGATTTTTGATAGATCTAGAGCTAAAAAGATTGTAATAAACGTGGGGCGTGACCATCAGTAGCTCTGGCAAAGGGGACAGTTTGTTTCAGGAGCTTAAGGCTAGTAGGGGTTAGAATAACTAAACTACCTAAATTATAAAAAAAATATATATGGAAACATGAAACTTACGATCACATTTATCTAAAACATGAATTGCACGTTGCAACACACTTCTTGCAATGTCCACCTTTCCAGACTTAAAAAGAAAGTGACCATAAGATTTCCAAAGTAACTTTTCATGTTTATATTTATGAGTCATAACTTTAAACAACTCCTCAGCTTCCTGTAAAATTCAAATAGAATATTTTATTTCAATGAACAATCCTTAGATCAAAAGTTACAAGATTCAAACAAAAACAATAATCAACTGAAACAATTCAATTTCCATTAAATTAAGTAATACAATTCAAACTTGATTATAATATGTAGAATTTGTCAATCAACTGCTTGTCATTAAATAATCTTTTGTTGTATAAGTATGTAAACTGAGTACTTTGTGCCAAAGCATATTTGAACAATTCATGTTACAAAAAACAATGTCACCATCAAATATTTTTATTATAATTTTTTGCTTAAGACTCACTGAAGTTTTCTCATTGGCAACATAGATGTCACACATTTTCAGATACATATCCAAAGGATTATTGCAAGAAGCTGCCCGATCTAATAATTTCTTCACATCTGTTGGGTCACCATATGTTGTCTCCATGTTCAAGTAAGCCATCCAAACATTCATTTTTTCTTGTTCTTCTCTAAACAAAAAAAATTTTGGAATTAAATACATCCAGTATTACATTTGTATCAAAATTTCTCAACTAATCATGATGCTATTTTTCAAGAATTAAATTTATAAAACAAACTTAGTGCTATTTCAACTGAACAAATGACCAACCTAAATAAAATAGTGTTGATAGCTCTCTCTGCTACAAGTCTTGCCTTCTCCATCTCTCCCAACTCAATGTGGTAAGTCATATAAGCAATCCAAACTACAGAACTATTAGGGGACTGAAGAACTAGCTTTTCAAAGTCTGAAGAACTTTGGACATGAGTTATGTCTTTGAGTTGATCTAATTCATGCTGAGAACAAAATATGTAGATTATGCTACTGGTTAAACTATTTAGAAACATTTTAATGTAAAAAAAAAAGTACGTTTTTGTTTTTTTACTTAATGATAGCTTACTTAAACTTAGACCCTCTCGCGCCGTTTGGCAGCAAGCTGTCTCCACAAAGATCTCTCACTGGCAATGTCTGAAGCCTCTTCCCACCTGGTGTCCACTGTTCTGAAAGTGTGGCGCCAAGTTATAGAAGGAGATCCCTGTTTGCACTTTACTCGTATTGGCCTCCATGTCATCGCAACTCTTGGTATTAGTAGTTCATTTTGTCAGAAAACATGTCCTGCAAACCTCATGTGACGCTCTGTCACAACCTAAATGGTTGACTCCCAGTTCGCATAGAATTTCCTTGTTTGAGACCCGATCTATACAACTGACTCCTAAAATCCATCTTATTTTTGTTGTCTTTTCTCAATTTCGGCAGATGACTTCCATGTCTCACATGCATATGTTGCTGTTGGGATGATGATTGTGTTAAGAAGGTGTATTTTTGTCTCGAGCCCAATGACTTGTCTTGTCCAAATAGGCTTCAGCCTTTGGAAAATGCTCCCTGACTTTTCTATTCAGCATGCTACGTCATGGCAGGTATCCCCATCATTTGTTACGATGTCACCAAGGTTATGTGAACTTGACCAACTCTTCAAGCTTTGACTCACCAAGTCTGAGGGAGCACCTTTTGCCTTATAACCCACTTTAAGTCTTATCCAAGTGTATGCGGAGGCCAATTTCAGGTGCCTCTCTACCTACTAGGCTCTCTGTCATTTTTTGTATGCATTTATTTGTAGTGCAATATCATCAGTGAAGTCCAAGTCCCTCATTCGGTTTTGTTTATGCCATGGAATAACGAAGGCAATCTGATTCATTGCTCTCTTCATTATGTAGTTGATGGCTAGGAGGAAGGGAGATAAGATGCACCCCTGTCTTAATGCAATGGTAGCTTTACTTCACAAAAAAAAATAATTTTTTAATGCTGTTTTTGCTCCTCCCATCAAGATGTACAAGTTAAACTTGCATAACAACGACCAATGAGAATGAAAAGTATTGTGGCTGGACACAAAGGCAGTTGCTAAGAGTATGGATGTTTTGATATTTTTGTTTACAGATTAAAATGAAATTGGTAAAAAAAAATGTTTCTGAGAGTCATTATTATTGTAGTTTTCCCTAAACTATTTCTAGCACTGTGCCCCTACAACTTACTTCTTGTATTTTGAGCTCCTCTGCATGTTTTCTTTTCTTTTTAATCTCAAGAGATTCACTTTTTGTCTGGGTTCAAGAAATAACAAAAAGATTGTCAAATATTAAATAAAACAAAATTGTGTTCAAACAAAAACCAAATGAATGGAAACAATGAATACACATATCCCCATGACAGAGAAGTATGGGACTCTAAGCCAGGTAAACAGGTCACTGAGAAATGAAGAGTGAGAGCAGACATGCACATCACAAAGTTTTGAGCCCAGGATTTGGATCATGTTGATATAACAGTTACTATGATGTATCCTATGATACTTATATTTTTAGATAAATATCAAAGCTATAAATGTCACTCTTTTTCATTTTTTAAACTTTTGACTTTATTGAATGCTTTATTTATCAAGCAATCAGATTCTCTGATCTACATAAGTAAGTGAAGTGCAAAGAAAAGAAATAATTACAGTTTCTGTTTCATCATCACTCTCCTGATTGTGAGAAGGATGGCTTTGATGTGGCATTACTTCCCCTTTCCATGAAAACCCTTCAATTGCCAGTCGAGATACACTATCTGGCAATGCCTGTAAAGAATAAAAAAACAGTTGACATTTAAACTTTTAAAAAATCCATGCTAATGCGTTGAAAGAGGGGCGATGGCTGAGCGGTCAAGTGCAGGGTCCCGGGTTAAAATCCTGGTATTTTTTTATTTCGGGATCTTTGGGCGCCTCAGAGTCGACCCTGCTCTAATGGGTAATGGCAGTTGGTCGTTGTGCTGGCCACATGACACCCTCGTTAAAAATAGGCCACAGAAACAGATGACCACCATCTGCCCTATAGACCACAAGGTTTAAAAGGGGAACTTTTTTTAATGCTATGAAAATTGTAGCTTTAGAGACATTACTTAGGGTAGTATTGACCATTTAAGACTCATACTATTTAAACAGATAAACTCACCTTTGAGCATTCATTGTCTGAAACATTCTCATCCTTTTCAATGGTGTGAATGTTTTCACTTTTCTTTTTTGAAACTTTCTTTTTTGGTTTCTTGACTTCTGTAGTTGGAGCCTGTGTTAATTCTTTTCTTTTTCTCACTTTTCTTGGTGGCATGGCACTAAATATTTTAAAACAAATTTTTAAGGGCCAAATTAATGGTTGAATATCTCACCTCATTAAAAAAAATACTGACATCATTTTTATTGAAGACAAAAACATTATTTTCCAGAAACTTGCAATGTAAAAACTATGTATAGACTTATCTCAACCGTCACGCTACAAGTACTAACCTGTCATCCAGTAATGAGAGTTCACATCTGTCAGAGTCCTTTGTTAAAGACTCCAGTCTACATCGTATATATTGCCCTTCATAATGTAACACTGAAGGTTTTTGGTTGACTACACCAAGTCTACCACATGGTAACTTCACAAGGAGATGTTTGCCCTGCTTGATGCATGTGATCAAAGCAATCACTCCATTTTCAATTAGTTGGATTTCACTGCCTAAGAAATATAGAATTGTGAATTGTTGAAGTTGTACTCTCCTTAGGCTGTCAAATAGAACAAGACCTAGCAACAGAGTAAAGCTTAGGTCAACATTTATTAGAACCTCTAAATAACAAAAAGTGTTTCTCTTCAAGTATTGGTGAGCCAAACACTGACCAATACTAAGAGTGTAATAAACTGACCAATTAGTGAAAGGACAATCCTATTGTCAGCATCAATCTTTAGAACTGTAGCATGGTAGCCCTGCCCAGGTAGAAAGTGGCTAGTGGCAGTATTCAGTACATCTGTATCCCGTGAGAGATGAAAGTAGTCAATGTAGCCTTGCTGACTCAGATTCACTTGAACCCAGACTTTATCATGGCTGACCTGATGGGAGAAACAATTACTTAGTAAAGGGACATCTATACAGGCTGAATTGTCTTCAAGAGAATAGTTTTTGATTGGTTCTATTCACCAACACTTCCTGTTGTAAGAGGAATAACGATGCAATTTTTTGTTTTTAAAGACACATTTACAATCTTTAAATTGTATCATGTAAACCTTCTCTAATACATTTATAACAATGTAGATGTGTCAAATACAGTCATACCAATGCAGGAATGTGTCTAACACATTTATAACAATTTATGTTAAACATTCCTCTGTAAGAAAAACTGACAAACCTTGTTGACATACACACACAGAGCATCTCCTTCTTTCAGCTCAGTTTGTGGACTCTGACAGCTTGCTAGCTGAAGCTGCATCTTACTTTCCTTTGAAGTACATTCCAACAAAACATGTTTGTCAACAGGGCGAGTTATGGGAAGGTATCTGAAAAAGATATATCAAAAGACATTTTTTAAAGCATTTATCTAATAGAGATGTTATAAGTGAAATACAGTAAACTGAGGAAAGATATGTCTATTGTAATAATCTGATAGATACAATGTAATAATCTGATAGATTCAATGTAATAAACTATGATAGATTTAATGTAATAAACTATGATAGATTCAATGTAATAAACCATGATAGATTTAATGTAATAAGCTATGATAGATTCAATGTAATAAACTATGATAGATTTAAGGTAATAAACTAGTCAATGAAGACTTACTGGTGAGTTATTAAATCTCTAAAACCAATTACTTTAACTTTCACAATTTGTTCAGGATGAAATCTTTTCAATGGATTTTCTCCCTGTGAAACAAAACAAAAAAGTATATAAAAAAATTAATTTTAAATAAAAAATAACAAAACCTGACCAATACCAAGAGTGTTATGATAAAAAAATATTTACTCACATTTTCAACACTGTCACAAATCTCTGTAATATGGATGCGTCCATGAAATTTGTTGACCATGACATTTATTTGTAAGGCATGAATTGATCTAATCCTATAGATTAAAAGTTTAAAGTATTTATATCAGTAATACCAATATTAATTAGGGTACTCTTTTTTTCAATATACAACTGCTTATCTTACTTGGCTTCCATGACAATGCCCATCAAAGTGTTTTGATTGGTCATATCTGCTGGCTGATACTTGTCTGGAGTTAATGAATTTACTTCCAAGTCATGCATCTTAAAAACTGCCAATTGCAATCCTTCAATGCAGCTAAAGAAATAAGATCATTTTTAATACAGGTAATATTTTTTTAAAATTGAGGATAGTATGAAAAGTCTAGATAAATTATTCTCCTTGTCAAATGCAAATATTTCAAAGAAGTCATCAATGAGCTGTTTATATAAAAATTAGATGACTCAAAAGCCTAAGCTAAGGAATTATCTAGCTTAAAGAAAGGACCCTAAGCTATGGAATTATCTAGCTTAAAGAAAAGACCCTAAGCTATGGAATTATCTAGCTTAAAGAAAGGATCAGTGAAGTCCTCCTCCACACCTCATTTCAAATAATGCAGGTCATTTTACTGACAAGTCTCCTCTCTATTAGAGTCAACATAGAATATTGTTAGGCTGACTTATTAGTGATGATGATGGAGTAAATTCTTGATAAAACAAAACATCAAGAAGGTAAACTGCCAGACTTTGTCTATTCACTTGAAGCTAGGTGAAAGATATTTGTATAGGTTTGAGAGTTGGAACAGTTTAACTGAAGATAAGTCTAAGCCTGAAAATAAACAAAAAACTTTGGAAAGTAGCAAGTTTTAATGAGGTAGAAAGAAGAAATGGTGGCTCTGGTTCTATACTGACATTAAATTTGCAGGTGTAGGAAGTTATAAGCAAAAGACTTTCTCCAGTTTATTCAATTAGTGTTTTTTGTTGAATTGCGAGTCCTTAGTAGTTCTGCAAAATTAGTAGAAAATAGACAGAGCACTATAGTTTGCTATAAGGAGTCTCTCTCTGAAATCCTACAGGCAGTGAAAATGGAATTTAAATTTCCAAAGTCTTATTGAGGTTGAAATCAGGAAGCTCAAAAGACATAAATCGCCAGGCTCTGATGATCTTCTAGCAGAAGTTTTCAAATTGGGTGGTGTTGCTCTCACTGAAAAATTAACAGACCTCTTTACTTTGTGTTGGGACTAATGCACTATGCTGACTAAACAAAAGAGGCAACAAGTCCAACTGCTCAAATTACCATGGCACAACCTTGCTGTCACTGGTGGAAAAAAAATCTTTCTCAGAATATTCCTTGATTGGCCAGCTCCATAGTAGGCTCTGTGAGAGTCAGTGAGATTTCTGGGCTGGTAGAAAATGGAGTAAAGCAAGGCTGTGTATTTGCTCCTACTCAGTTTGCTATCCTCTTTGGAGCAAGGCTGAGTCAATGGAGGCAGGGACTGCACAAAGGCATTAGATTCCGCTCAGATGACAATGTGTTCAACCTTCAGCAACTAATGTCTCACACTTAAACAAAAGTTCCTCTATGCTGATGATTGTGCCCTAATTGCTCAGACTGAACATGAGCTCCAGCTCACTGTTAAATTTAAGTACGCTGCTCAACTTCTTTTAATTTAACAATAAACCTCAGAAAAACAGAAGTTATGTTTCAGAAGTCAACCAATAAAATCTCAATCATAGCAATCACTTGAATGGACACCCCCTCAACCTGGTAGACCACTTTACATATCTGGGAAGCACTGTATCCAAAGATAAGAGAAATGGATAAATGTTAAAGCAAGTTGTGTTTTTGGATGCCTCCAAGCGAGTGTGGGGGAATAAATCACTCCAGCCTCCTCTACAAAAATCAGTGTTTACCATGATGGGTTCTATATAAGGCATCTACGGTTTATTGAACACTACAATCAAAGGTGCCTCCACTTCATAATGGGCTGGAAGGACTACCTTACAAATGACTAGGGGTGCACCGGATAGTACTTTTTGATATCCGACCGGAGCCGGATATGACCGGATAGTAAAATTACATATTCGGCCAGAGCCGGATACCTACATGACAGCTCGTTTTACTGAAGTTTTTGCAAATCTTTTAAATAACATACCTATATTCATATTATTTTTTTAATTTACTTTCTTGCTTTAAACTCTATTATTGATTGATATATTAAAATTAACAGCATTTTTTAACAGATATGCTTATCATAAACTAATCTTTGTAACATGAGATGGTGTGTGTGTATGTATAAGGCCGCCAATTGTTAAGTAGCATGTGGGATAACTCATGTAGAATATATAAACATAATGTAAATCTTTCAAAGGTAAAGTTCACTCTTGGTTTTATAGCGTAAATCTCGTACAATCTAAGTTTTATAGTGGGTAGATGTTTGTGTTCATGTATTTGACACCATCAACTTGTCATTAGGCTTGTGTTTTAAAGGCCACAAACCGCTTCTGGTTTGTACCTAATACAAATAGTGGCTAAGTATATATCTTAAGTAATACCAGTAATAACGAGGAGTTACTTGATACTCTTAAATTATTATTAAGAATATTGTTATTCAATCAAGCCACACCTAACACAAGAGTAAGATTTAAAGTTAACACGTTAGAAAAAGTAATTCAACAGTAATATTTATTTACAAAATAATACATAATGCTAATTTAATATCATAATATATTAATGCAAAACATAGCTGCTTCGGTCAAATGACTCATTCAAGCAATGGGCAGTTAAACCAAAATATGATTCGGTAGTATTATCAGCTGTCCAAGTGTCAGTTGAGAAAGTATTGCTTTTAGCATCAGACAGCTTTCACGAAATCTTGTTTAAAATATATACTTCAAAACATATACACATTATTTAGATTTCTTTTATTGTCTCATTACAATAATACTCACTCTTTAATAACAACCTCAGTATAAGATCCTATCTTGAAAGATTTCAAGTTGACATCATTCAGATGCTGAAAAGACACAAATTTAATTGTTTTGACTCCTAACAGAATATTTAAAAATAATAGCATTATTAATACATTTATTAAGAAGTAATTAGTTGTAAATCATAAATTGCACATAACAAACAATTATTTGTTTAAACTGTGAATAGAACAAGCCTTGACTCATGAAGCACTCACTTGTTTGACTGGTACATAGACAAACTTTCCACTACCATGACCTTTTAACCCCATCAACATGAACTCTGGCTTCATCAACAAAATGTTAGCCTTCAAGATTTGATTGGTCTTCAGCTGGAAAACAAGAATGGCTAGTAGAGAAAATGGCTAGTAGAGAACAGTTCTAAACCAAGGACTTTTCAATTCATTTTCAGACATTTGTCACTTTTAACAGATATACAAATGGCTTATTAAGGATTCAAGTTACAATGGCTTATAACAGATTTATATAGCATTTTTGAAATACATTAGAGATATATTTCAAATGTATATGATATATAAATACCAACAATAATATGGTAAAAACACATTTTATATCATCAATCTAGCCATTGTTTACCTTAGTTTTATCAGTTTCTTTGAATGATTTGACAGCTTGAACAACTTTGGAGTCTAAAGTTACTTCAATGCAAGGTGTAAGTAGGTCAATAAATAGAATAGCTCCTTGGTAACATTTGCCAACTTTGGGTTGTAAATCTAGGTTTGAAATAAATATCTTTTTTTACTCTTTCTCCTCACACAGTTGCACATAGAATAAATCTATACATAAATCCTTTTTCTTACAACGAAATCTTTTAATAGCAGAGAATTTAGACCAGAATATATATATATAATATATATATATATATATATATATTTAAAGATCATCTTAAAAGAAAAAAGTGAACTAGTAAATGGAAATGAAAGAGTATACTGAAGGTCTCATGTTCAATGCAATATTTCATTGAGGATCTTCAGGTATGTGGTGAAGAAAATATTTTTAAAACGTGACCAAAAAAATGTATTTTATTTACTTGTAAAATATTTGCATATTAGTGAAAATTAAATAATTGCAAAATATTTCATTTATAAAAAATAAAAAAAAACAATAGAACTTTATTTTTCAAACCAACATATAAACTGATTTAAACATGAAATAATTTGTGCAATCTATGCTGACCCACCAAATTTGAAAATTACCTCCAAAATGATCTTTTGTAACAAGTCCTTTAGCACCAGCTGTTGTGTCACAAAGAATGCCTTTTTTAAGCACAGAATTAACCACCACTTCAACAAGGTCACCAACTTTCAGATCTTTATATACAGCTAGTTCATCTTTAAAAAATGTTATGTTTGTTGTATAATAAATTAATAATAAAGCAGTACATACAATGTTTCATTAATGTTTATAAGATAAAGAGTGAACAATTTGTTGGTGTTTATAAGATAAAGAGTGAACAATTTGTTGGTGTTTATAAGATAAAGAGTGAACAATTTGTTGGTGTTTATAAGATAAAGAGTGAACAATTTGTTGGTGTTTATAAGATAAAGAGTGAATAATTTGTTGGTGTTTAAAAGATAGATAGTATACAATTTGTCGGTGTTTATTTTGATGATTTCTGTTTTTTTATTGCTCAATATTTATCGATGATGTATTATTATTATTCTTTCAGTACAATCTGTATCTTTTTCTTCTTATTTTAACAGTGGCACAAACAGAATCATCTTGCCAGAGATGTATATACATAGTTTTATAACACACTGTGTTCTTTTCTTCCTTCTTTATTTAACTTCTTCAAACTAAACTTATACGTATATTTTCAATTCAATAACAACTTCACTTAAATATCTTGATAATATTCAACTTTCTAATACAACTTTAACTGAAATAACTTATTACTGAAACAACTTTTTGATACAACTTTTTCTCTAGAGGACATGCAGCTGTTTAAGAACCCAGTACAATACAAGAACCCCCAACTAACTTTCCCCCAATTTATAGTTTTTTAAACCCTATTTTCCAGAATCCTAGAAACTTCTCTCTAAATATTTTATTAACTATATCCTTCTAGAAACTTGATGTATGCTTTTTTTTTTCCTTGACCCCCCCCCTTTCTCTGATTGGATGATTATAATTAACATGTGTTTGTTCTGCGTCTTCTTTGACCTGACCCCGGTTTCTGCAAACAGGTCAAATTAGGTCACAGTATCTATTCGAAACATTTAGTGACATTTATAAGATTAGGCGTATACAATTTGTTAGTGTTAATAATATAGTGTACAAACGGTTGATGTTTTATAAGACAAAGAGTATATAATTTGTTGTATTTTTATAAGATAGAGAGTGTACCATTTGTATTTTTACAAGATAAAGTGTACAGTTTGTTGATGTTTATAAGATTAGTGTACAATTTGTTGATGTTTATAAGATAGAGAGTGTACAACGTGTATTTTTACAAGATAGAGTGTACAATTTGTTGATGTTTATAAAAATGAAAGACAAACCATGTTCATTAAAAAGCTGAAGGTGAGCATTTGTCCTAGAGAGAAGATAACTCCTGAGTGTACTTAGAGATGAATCAACTCCACTTTCACAGCACTCCTTAATATTTACACTGCCTAGGAATCTCTGTTTTTCAGTATCAATCTTAGCGATTCTTGTCATCACAGATTGACCAGGTTTAAAAAGCTCTTGTAAGTTTGATGGCTGAAGATAACTTAGAGTCTGAAACCAATAGAAGCAGATATCAGATTTTAGAAAAAAAAAACTTGTACAAATGATTCTATGTACAACTGAAAAGGTGAGATTTGAGTTTCAATGAGCACAACAAAAACTCCTTAGGACGGTCCCAAGCCTGGCTGAGAAAGGAGGAGGGTTGGGCGTAGGGCTAGCCACCCTATCCTGTAGAAAAACCACTAGCTACAGAAACACCAAACAGCAAATGAACAGAAGTCATGGACCTGGGAGAGGATGGACTACCAGCTGGAAGGTTTATGACGCAAGTCGGTGAAAGCCAGAGTCATCTGGAAGCTGACATGCCATCATCTCTACCAGGACCACCACCACCATCAGTACATGGAACGTCTGGACCACTTTCACAGTGGAACGTCCGGACCATGTATGAGACTGGAAAGACAGCGCAAGTGGCAGCTGAGATGAAAAGGTACAAGCTCACCATCTTAGGAATCAGTGAGTCAAGATGGACTGGTTCCGGGAAGAAAAGACTGACTTTGGGTGAGCTACTTTTATACTCAGGACATACGTAAGAGGCTACACACACCCAGGGAGTAGCCCTAATGCTGTCTAAGCAGGCTCAGAGAGCACTTATTGGATGGGAAGCACATGGACCACGGATAATAACAGCCTCATTCCACACAGTGCAGAAGAGGATTAACTTAGATATTGTCCAATGCTATGCCCCAACAAACGCCAGTGAAGAGGAGGACAAGGACAATTTTTACTACAGGCTGACTACCATCCTACATGATAGACCAAAAAGGAACATCCTCGTCATAATGGGCGATTTCAATGCTACGGTTGGCAATGGCAACAGAGGATATGAAGAGATCATGGGAAAACATGGATTAGGTGAGAGGAATGGAAATGGAGAGAGATTTGCAGGCATGTGTGCCACAAGCAACTTAGTGATTGGAGGAACTGTCTTCACACACAAACAAATACACAAAGCAACGTGGATATCACCAGACCTATCAACAGAGAACCAAATAGACCATGTCACCAGACCTATCAACAGAGAACCAAATAGACCATGTCATCAGACCTATCAACAGAGAACCAAATAGACCATGTCACCAGAACTATCAACAGAGAACCAAATAGACCATGTCACCAGACCTATCAACAGAGAACCAAATAGACCATGTCACCAGACCTATCAACAGAGAACCAAATAGACCATGTCACCAGACCAATCAACAGAGAACCAAATAGACCATGTCTGTATTGGGAAGAAGTTCCGTCGATCTCTTTAGGATGTACATGTAAGACGAAGAGCAAATTGCTTCAGATCATCATCTTCTGTGAACTTGTGTGAAACTGAAGCTAAAGAAGACTTGGGCAAGTGGGCCCAGCCAACGCCAACACTTCAATACCATTGCACTGAAAGACTGCAAAAAACAGGAAGAGTTAAAAGTCACCCTTTCTAACAAGTTCCAGCTCCTAGAAGAGGGGACAGTAGAACAGACGTGGCAGAAAGTGAAAGAAACAGTCACCTCTACATGCCGAGAAGTCCTGGGTCCCAAGTCATACACCCACAAGGAGTGGATTTCAACAGAAACTCTTCAGAAGAACAAGGAAAGAAGAGAGAAGAAAGCAGGCAGAAAACAACAGTAAAACACGAGCAGCAAAAGGAAAAGCACAAAAAAAAATATGCTGATATAGATAGGAATGTCAAGCGTAGTTCAGAACAGACAAGCGTAACTACATTGAAGCACTGGCAAAAGAAGCAGCCCATCAGAACAGTACCAAAGACCTGTACTCAGTCATCAAAAAGTTATATGGAAAACTTGCCATGTCAGAGAGAGACCAGTAGAGGACAAGAATGGAGATGTGATAACAGATGAAGTAGGACAAAAGAAGAGATAGTTTGAGCATTTCCAGGAGCTTCTTACAAAACCTACTCCTGCAAACCCACCAGTGATACCGCCAGCTGCAAGAGACCTACCTATCAAGTGCAGTGCACCCACCAAGGAAGAGATTCACAGCGCAATCAAGCAAATGAAGACAGCATCCCAGTTGAAGCATTAAAGGCAGACATTGATACCAGTGTGAAGTTACTCTTCCCTCTCTTCTGCAAGATATGGGAAAAAGAAGAAGTGCCACCAGAGTGGAAAGAGGGCTACCTCAACTCCCAAAGAAAGGCGATCTTAGTTCCTGCTCCAACTATCGAGGGATAACACTACTGTCCATTCCAGGCAAAGTGTTTAACCGCATCCTACTAAACCGAATGAAAGATGCTGTCGATTCGCATCTCCGTGACCAACAAGCTGGCTTTCAATAGGAGAGATCATGCACAGATCAGGTAGCAACACTACGCATAATTTTGGACAGTCCTTTGAATAGAACTCCCCTCTCTATGTCAGTTTTATAGACTATGAGAAGGCTTTTGACAGCAAGGATTGACAGACCCTATAGAGACTTTTGAGACACTATGGAGTGCCTGAACAAATTACAAATATCATCAAGATGTCATGTGAGCGGATAACTTGCAGAATAGTGCATGACAGACAAATGACAGACGCATTTGAAGTCGAAACAGGAGTGAGACAAGGCTGTTAACTCTCTCCCTTCTTGTTTCTACTAGCCATAGATTGGGTCTTGAAGACAGCAACAGACCAGAAGCGGAACGGTATACAGTGGACACTGTGGAAACAGCTAGATGACCTAGACTTTGCAGATGATTTTGGCTCTTCTTGCTCACACAGAGAAGCAGATGCAGGAAAAGATAAATGTAGTTGCAGACAATTCAGCTAGAATGGGCCTTACCATAAACAGAAACAGAGAGAAGAGCAAAGTGTTCAAGATAAAGGCATCCAACAATACACCCATTACAGTCCAAGGTGAGGCGCTGGAAGAGGTGGAACCCGATGTCAGAACCCGCATCGGTAAAGCTCAAGCAGCTTTCCATCAGCTGAAAAACACCTGGGGATCTAGGGAAATAAGCATTACCACCAAGATTAGGCTCTTTCACACCATTGTTAAGTCAATATTACTTATGGAGCAGAGACCTGAAGAACCACCATCACCACCATGAAAAAAATTCAGGTATTCATCAATACCTGCCTGAGGAAGATTCTTATGCTCCGCTGGCCAGACAAGATCTTGAATGAGGAACTGTGGCAAAGAACAAAACAGCAGCCCACTAAAGTAGATATCTTTCACGCTGGAGATGGATAGGTCGCACCCTTCGCAAGCCTGCATCCAACATAACAAGACAAGCCCTAACCTGGAATCCCCAAAGAAAGAGGAAGAGGGGACGGACCAGGAATACATGGCATCATGATTTGGAAGCAGATGCCAAGCAGATAGGCAAGACGTGGGGACAGTTGGAGAGACTCGCCCAGAACCGAGATGACTGGAGGAAGCTGGTTGGTGGCCTATGCCCCAGAAGGGACCACAGGCAGAGATGAGATGATGATGAGATGAGCACAACAAAGTTTTCAAAACATTGAGTCAAACCAAAAATAGCAGACCAAATATGCCTACAAATAATAATTACACACAAAATTAGTAAAGTAACTCTAATTTCGTAAAAAGAACTCATAAAGTTCTCCATATAAATACACGCTACAATAAACATCTAAAGAAATTATAGCGTAACAATTAAACAACTGTAAATATAACGAAAAAATAGATACTCAATTTAAAGATTCATTTTTTAAAAATCATGTGAATGTGCTGAAATCTATTAGATCTAAGCTTGTACAGAATTACCTTAGTTGGACACAGCCCAGTAAAACCATTGACTATTTCCAAAAACATTCCATAATCTTGATGGTTTTTAATGACAGCTGGCAGCAACATTCCACTCTAGTGACAAATTGGACATGAACTAATTTAGCCACACATAAAGCAGAATAAATTCAGCAGAGAAATTTCGAAGTTAGAAAAATATAAATATTGAAAGAATATTTTTTGCACTCAGACTCACAGATAAATACAACAAAGTTAAAGTAAGTACTAAAAATAGTATCAGAAAAGAAAACTGATCAATATAAATAATAATAACATTCTCATTTAAATTAAATATTTCCACCCATATGAAGAATAATAATAAACTTTATTATCCATGAGAAAATATATCTTACAATTTGTGCATTAAATGTAGCTCTACAGTGCCCAATACTCAAAACCTCAAGCATTCTTAAAACAATGAAATGGATTACTTGCTTCCATGTTTTGAATGTTTTGTTTTTGTTAACAGTTTTACTTTGAAAACTGATAATTAAAGACATGTTGAGAACAAGACACCATTTCAACCACATGATCTATTAAAAAGATGTTTATTTATTTATTGAATGCTATTGAAAAACTAAGACATCATCTACAGTCACATAGAAACAAGTTGTTCATCTCCCCTTCCCCATGAAAGAATATGACAAACAACACCTTCAAGTCTTCAAATGTTTCTATCAAATTATTGGTGTCAGCTGCTGAGACAAAGGATTCTTTCATTGTCAATATCTGTAGAAATGTTAAGGAAGACCTATGCAAAAGAAATAGTAGCATGTTCAAGTTAACAAACAAGTCTCTGCATTTGTAAGACACAAACATTTGGTTTCGGACAAAAATAATACATACAACACATTTAATTTATTATTAAAAACATTCAGACAAGCTAACTTAATGATCTATTAATTTGATGTTATAAAATATAATCCACTTCCATTTATTAAAAAATTTGATACATTATGTTTTATGAAGACTTAAGAAAACTTTTAAATATCTTATAAATATTTCAATACAAGTGACTTAAACATGCATTATTTTGTAAAGACTCGATAACGTATTAAGATAAAACTGGATGAAGTATGAACTATATAGAGATAGAAAGTGAATGCATCCAGTTAGCTAAAGCTACTCTTCACAAAAACATTTTTTCTTTCTAAAAGGATACAAGTTTCTCTTTCTGTTTAAAGAATGTCAGTCCCTGAAGTTTGTGACCATGCTTAAATGCCATTTTTCTGAGTTCTTGTACTTCATGGAAATCAGACAAGTGATAGAATGGTAGGAATGCTTTTCTCTTGTTTTGGATACCAAGAGTATAACCAATACTATCTACAGATAAAATGACAGCTTCACTGATCTGAAAAGAAAATGTCTTGGTTGTTTTGTGGCAAACACTTAAAACTAATTACTTTTAAAAAATAATTATTAGAAGAAAAAAAAGTAATTTTTAAAGGATTATTTTTTTTTTATAGTATATTTAAGTTTTGTGTAATTACAAATCTCTATACAATTGGAGGATTATGTTGTCTGATGTTACAGCATATGCTAAGCACAGACTACAATTTTGCTTTCAGCTTGTAGCTCTTGAAACTATACATGTAGTCAAAGAAATGTAAACAGAAGCAACAAGTGTTTTTAAAATATCTATTTTTGTCATGCTTGACAGGCACCAGGTCAAGAGGGCAGTTTTCATATGTAGGTCAAAGAAAATAAATATATTTGAGACTACAATAGAAAATTTGAGTAAAGAACTATACTAGTCCACTTGCAAAAAAAAATCAGACTGGCCAGAATGAAAAATTTTATAAGGAAAATGTGAAAGTCAACAGAACTATAAAAGGAAAACTGATTAAGGTCAGTCAGAGTTTAATTCTGCCAGTCAATTAATTGTAACAATATTCTACTAA
This sequence comes from Biomphalaria pfeifferi, assembly GCA_030265305.1. NCBI lineage: Eukaryota > Metazoa > Mollusca > Gastropoda > Planorbidae > Biomphalaria > Biomphalaria pfeifferi. Next base: position 6,784,775 of record JASAOG010000001.1, read on the forward strand.
TTTAATGATCATTCAGTTCAGAAACTAGTGTGATTATTTCAAGGAATTTCTATTTTGTATAGACTAAGTAATTACCTTTCTGATAGAAACATCCAAAGGTTCTAAACATTTTCTAGAATTAGTCACAGATTCATCCCCTAACTGAAATAGATCAATGATGTAAACTTTGAAAGCATTGTTTTCATGAACATTAAACCTTCACAGTTCTAAGCTACTTTAATATTGGAATTGAACAAAGCATAACTTTAAATAATATTAACACTGAGAAGGAATTACTAAGAGCAACATTGTGCTAAAGATGTCTACAATATATTTCTTTGAAGAAAGTAACAAGTAAAAAAGGACTTGCATTAAAAGAGAGTTTCAACTTCTTTTCTACAGCATTGAAGAAGACAACCCGACATCTAATGACTTGTCCAACATAAAAGAGACTGTCAGGACTCTCCACCTTCTCTTTGCTCATATCCTTTAAAGTAACATAACCCTAGGAAGGAGAAAGAACATATTTTTTGATGAATGTGCCCTACAAATATTTTCAATATTACTGAGAATGAAACTAAATCTACTTAAGATACATTCAGTTACACTGAAGAAATAACAAAAAGTGAGAAAGTAATAAGTTTTGATATAGATTGTTTTTTTAAATAAATAATTAGCAATCAAAATATCATATTCTATTTATCAATAGTATTAACAAGAGTTAATTTTGTACTTTAAATGCAGTAGATTGATATGCAGGTTGTTGTTCAATTTTTTTTATAATCAGAAATACAATATTTGATATCATTAGCTTTGTGTAAATGATAGGGGTGCACCGGATAGTCGCTCTGGCTTCTGCAATTTTTCACTATTGACGGATAGTAAAAACTACGCTGTAGTACCTATATTTCTATCAATATTGTTAGGCGCCTCTGCTTTTCCAGATAAGTCAAATGGAGGTAACACTAAAATACCGAAACAACGCAGACAAAAAGCCAACAATATAAGGGTAGTCGACGCTGATAAACGATGTTGAACAAGAAGTTTTAATACTTTATGAAGGGAACCGTCGAATGTTGTCAAACTAAATCTCAACATAAAACTACCAATGTTCATAAAGTGGACATGATTCAAAAACGTCTGTTCTGAAATACATTAACGTTTATGTTTCAAATTAAAGAAAGTGCTTTTAAAACTATGACTATGCACCAAACATCTTTTAGTACAAAGACTAGGCGTGTTAATCTAAACAGATATAAAACATTTACATTATAAATTCGTATTTCATACATAGCAGAGATGTCTGACACATTTTAAATTTTTTTTCTTGACCTTTGAGTGGGCTAGTTAACATGTAATATTCCTTAACTCTGTCACGCTGACCAGACATCTGTCTAGATGTGCAGGTATATCTTCAGAGGTAGAGATGAACAACCCCCATCTTCTTTTGTTTGTTTAGTTCATAACATTGAGTTCATTGATAGACAAGGTGACTACATTAAGTCAGATGTCAACATGTTGACACTGTTTAGAGGTCACACCTTATGAGTGTTTTTTACTTGGAGAAGAATCTTTATTAGGGGGCTGGATTTCAAGCCACATCTCTACACTGGTAACAAGGGTAGAGGTGAACAACTCCCACCTCTTTTATTTATTTAGACCATCACATTGAGTTCATTGATAGACAGGTAAGTCAAATATTATGGACGTAGATACTCTCTAAAGTTCAAGCGAGGGAACTGAGTTTATTTACTTGGTAGGGAATCTTAATTAGAGGCTGGACTTTAAGCCACACCTCTATAGGGGTAACCGGACAATGAGTTTGCTTAATCACAATCATGTGAATGGACTACAGGCCACACCTCTTCACGAATGCCTAGTTTGCTTACTTGGATATAAATCTCAATTAGTAAGCTGGACTAAAGATCACACACACTTTTTACACACTTGACACCCATTGGTTTACTATCGTGCCCTTTTGTAACAGTTACAGAACTGCGATAAAATCAGTAACAATTAAGGAAGATGTTTCTTACATACGTTATTTGGATTTAATTTTAGCCTTTAGAAAGAAAGCTAATTTCATTGTTTAATTCTATTGACTTATTATATAAAGGAAAACTTACAGTAAAGTTTAAAATCGCAGAAAATAAATTGATCTAAAGCACCACAATTAGATCTAGCAAACAAAGAAAAAATATGCTGGAATGTTAAGAAACACTTGACCTCTGTAACTAGTGTATGGATATAATTTATCTACATGCCTGAGTGACCAGGCCAATGTGTTATCTTTTTTGCCTGACCACTCAACACTATTGCATCTGCCCAAGGGAAAAAAATGTGTGATGGTCAACACTATCAACTATACATACTACACTAGGACTACATGTGTAGGCCCACTACGTCTATCTGACCAGGTTGTTAAAATCAGTCGAACACACAGTCTATTTATGTTTTTTTGGTAGGAAGAGTGTGGAGGATTTTTTTTTTCTTCTATAGTTGGTTTTCCTAATGCTCTTAGTTCTATACAATTGTAAATCTAAACATAGATATCAATAATAGGCCTACAGACTAAAATTAAATCTATGCTTCGGCACCTTCTAAGATTCAAACTATAAATAGGTATAATTGATGTTCCCGCTGTTAATAAAATATCGTCTGTTGCAAATATATTAATCTAAAACAATAAATATTGACCTACAACGCTTCCGATTCCAACTATTAACAAACAGCTACTATCAGTATTAAGCCCTTGAAGCCAGAACCAGAACCAGTCCTTGGACTTAAATTACAAGCCTGATGATCAGTTGTTGGTCTAAAATTCATGAATACATACATCCACTCACTATAACAGCCAGATAGCACTTTTCTTTTGAGAGATTTACATTACTAACTAGTAAAATATATACTTACATATTTTACATTGACCCTTCCCCACACACCCTTTACAGTTGGTGGCCTCATACATAAACACACACACATGCTACACAGATTAGTTAATTAGGCCTATCTGTTTATAAATACTGTTAAGCATTAATTAAGTAATCAGTGACAGAGTTTAAAACAATAAGGTATAAAAAAAGAAAAAAAAAAATTAACACGAATATAGGTATGTTATTTAACAGTTTTGCAAAATGTTCAACAACACAAGCTATTTTCAAGACATGTAGGTATTCGGCTCCGGCCGAATATTATATTTTACTATTTGGCAATATCGGCTCCGGCCGAATATCAAAATGTACTATCCAGTGCACCCCTAGTAAATGACTTTTTTTGCTTTGGAGACGTGGTGGCTGAGCAGTAAAGCACTTGGCTTCCAAACCAGGGGTCCCGGGTTCAAATCCTGGTGAAGACTGGGATTTTTAATTCTGGGATCTTTGGGTGCCTCTGAGTTCATCCCAACTCTAATGGGTACCTGACGTCAGTTGGGGAAAAGTAAAGGTGGTTGGTTGTTGCACTGGCCAAAAGACACCCTCAAAAACCATAGGCCACAGAAACAGATGACCTTTACATCATCTGCCCTGTAGACAACAAGGTCTGAAATGGGAACTTAACTTTTTTTAATAGGGTTTTTGATTTTTTTTTCTGCTTTTCAAACAATTTTTTTAACCCAGTCAGAACCAGAATCAGTTAAGTGACTAGCTAAAAGATGGTACTGGCTGGCAACAAGCTGGGACTAACTGAGTTATGGGAATAGCTGCTTGATAGGGCTGGCAACATGATGCAATTAGCTGTCTGTTTTCTGTTTTCCACTGTCTTAAGAGCTCTCCAAATAGTACTTACAATGTACTTTATAGAAACATTGACTGTACCTAGAGCCCTCTCTGAGGAATCATCAAAAACTATATATAGACTCTTTATGATATTACTCACACCTTTAAATATAAAAAAAAAAAAAAAAAAAAGAGTATCAAAACCCCCCTGCTACTGCTATCCTGTTAGCCTACATTAACACTGCATTAATACTAAGACAGAAATCTGGCTTACTTTAACATTATTAAAGAATGTCACAATTACAACTCTTTCTTTAATAGCACTGATATAACCTTCCAATTCCATCTGAGGTCTCAACTGGCTATACTCTGTAACTGGGTTCTTCAACTTCACTAAGGACCGTTTGTGAGTTAAAAATACTTTATTCTTTTCAACATCAACACCAAGGACCTGTAAACAAATCAAATTACATTTATTTATTGAGCGCCATTCATTAGATTTATCAAATAATTTTGTTTTAACTAATCTTCAATTTGTGAAAAGATTTTTAAAAATAATATACCCTGAAAATTTGAAGACTCAATTTAAATTAAGTACAATGCTACATTTTAGCCATCCAGATCCATTCTATACAACAGCGATTTTTTTTTTGTCAGAATTCAGACTTGGTGGAACAAAAAAATCATGAATGTAGAACGGCGGAACATGACATGTGAGCTTTTTTGATGATTTTGCGGGACAGTTCCACATAATGCAGGATGGCAGGCATGTCTGTATCCATTCTATACAATGAAAGACTTTCCCTCTCAATAAGAAAAAAAAAAAAAATTAAATGCCAACCAGTCAATATACCTGTTCTTTCAAGTTACAGAAAAAGTTTTGTAAATGTTTCCTATCTGCCCTCAGTTTTATCATAATTTTACAATATTCGGTAATCAATATTTAATTCTAAAAAGCAGAAATGTCTTTAAAATGTCCATAACTTGCTTTTGTAATATACTTTTTTTTACATTTTATTATTATCATATTGGATACACTATTGCAGAAACCCCTACCACCCAGCTGATTAGTAGTTTTAATCAAAATTGGTTTGAGTGCTGGGACTAATCCTAAAAGTCAGTCTTAAAGCAAATGAGTCACAATGCTTTAATAGTCCAGGGACCATTGAGGGTAAAATTGTAACAATTGCATTACTTGATATGAAATGGCATTATCTTTTTTATTCATTTTTTTAAAATAAATTTTTACCAAACAAAATATCCTAAAAATACTTCCAAAAACATGGAATTTAAAATCACAGATTTAGCATAATTACAAAAAAAAGCTATTGTGTAAACAAAACAATATTTCTCTCCTTCTCAATGTGTTGACTTACTCTACATTTTAATTTCATTCCTGGGGTAAATTTCTTTTCAGGTTTTTTAATGGGCACATCAGCCAAATGTAGACAAGTGATGAAAGAGAAGATAGACTTGGCCAGTTTGACAAGGATTCCATTAGCAGTCACATCTTTCACAATGACCTGTGGGACACATGCATAGGTGTCAGTGTATGCAAATGTAAAACAAAATAAATAGAAAGTTTAAAAGCTGAAAAATAAACTCACTTCTAATAGTTCGCCAACAGAAATTTCATTTATTCTGACAAATTTCATCTGTAGAATACGTCTGAATAAAAAAAAATCAGTAATTTCAAAAGTTAAAACTTTGTAAGACATGTTTTACTAAATTTGTCAATAAAATTACATTTTTTAGCGTGACAAGGTATAGTACTAATCAGTTCCCTCAAAATTTTTTAAATAATCAGATTTTATTTATTTTTTGTTTGGTGCCTTTTGTCTGTTGGTCGGTCTGTCCGTCAATTTTAGATTTAAAAAAAACAACAACACTAAAGGCTATTGAAAATCTGATTTAACCTTTAATGTTCCTTCAGAAATATTGCAATAGTTTTAAGTATCTATAATAGATTGTTCCAGGATGTTTTGTGAAAAACAAATCAATGCCAACGAATGTTTGTTTGCTCTTCTAACTTATATTAAATTGAATTTCCATACTTAAACGTTGCAAAAACACATGATCTTAAATATTTTTTCGTTTTTTTAATGTAAATAGCATATAAATGCAAAATGAAAAATCTCTATACTGACTTACATTTCATTAACTATATAGTTGTTCAGGATATTGTTATGTAAAAAATAAATAATGTCAAATGATTGTTTGAAATCGCTAAATTGACTAATATTACACTTATATTCTTTGACAATACATCACTATAGTTTATTTATCGATATCAATTGTTCCGTATTTTTAACTTAAAACAAAAATATGTCAAATGACTTTATTTTTTTAAAAATATCCACAATAGATTGTTCGGGATTTTAAAATAAGAAAGAAATTTACTAGAAACGATTATTGAAAATCACTTTTTAGACTTATTTTACAGTTAATTTTCTTGCCGAAACATAACAACAGTTGTTTAATCGGTAAAGAATGTTCCGGATTTTGTTTTGAAAAAGAAATCGACCTATATTACTTTAATTTTCTTACATATCGGCGCCAAAAATGTTTTATATGAAAATCTGCTAACGCCAAATAACTGTTTGAAATCCCTCTTCTAGTAAATAAAACAAATAATCTCATTTACTAAAATTGGTTGTTCCTGACTTTTTATGAAAAATATTTTAAATCTATTTATGTAAAATCGCACTTACACTACATTTAATTTTCTAGCTAAAACGTTAGAAAATCTAATTATCGTTATTATTATGTTCCGATTTTTAAGGAAAACAGCTTACTTACACCAAAGTATGATTTGAAAATCTTTCTACAAGGCTATGGTACATCTAATTTTCATACGAGACCATCCCAAAAATTTAATTAACAGTATTTGATTAACCTGGAATTCTTATTTTCTCTCACTATAAATAGATAAACACCGGAACAATCTATTAAAGAAACTTAAAGCTATTGCGATGTTTCGGAAATGAAATGAAATTTTAATCAGATTCTCAATAGCTTTTAGTCTTTTTTTTTTTTTTATTAACATGACGGACAGACAGACTAACAGACAAAACAAACCAAAAAAAATGTGTCTTTAATCCTTATATATTAATACACACATATATATACATACATACATATTTAGTTAGCCCATTGTGACGTAATGGATTTTTTTCCTTTGACATATCTAGTTAATTCTTTAAATGTAATGCTAAAAGAACTCACTTGGTGCACCAATCTCTATGAACCCTCGACAAGCTGCTCGTATAGATGACATATTTTAGTCTAACTAGGCCATGTGACGTAGTGGATTTTTTTCCTTTGACGTCATATGGAATAAATTCTTCAAATGAAATGCTAACTCGGTATAGTAATGTTTATTAAACCTCGTAATCTGACTCGTATTTTAAAAAGACATAATAGCTACATTTAGATCTAATCATTTTGTAGCCTACACTAAAGCTAGATTTTTTTAAAAACTAGATTTAGATTTATATTCTAATTAAAATCATTGTAGATTCTAGATCTAGAATTTCTTGACATGTTTTGGATGTTCCTTCAGAGTTGAAGTCCAAACCTCCTGCAGGACGACGGGGGATAGGAGTGGGCAAAGTTTGAACCTGGGACCATCAATAAATCCAAACGACAGTCCAGGGCGCAAACCGCACTATCAAGCAGCCATGATTTAGACTAGATCAAGATCTATAATTTTAATTTCTAGACTTAAAGTGTAGATTTTTAATTCCAAATGTCTAGATCAATATTGCTATGTTATAAAATACTAATACTAATCTACTATTTTTTTTTAAATTGAATATTGCATTCAGTCAATTAATAGATTATCTAGGCTTTTTTTTTTTTTTACATAAATCTTATCTAAATTACATCTACATTATTCCAAATTTATATTTTAGATCTAGATCTAGTAGATATAGGAAGAAGTTTAATTAAGGTAGATCTACATCCTCATTCCAGTTCAATTTAAATGAAAATTCCAATAGCTCTGTTTCTTTTTCAATTACAAATCAATACCAAAAGATTATCTAAAATCGCTCGTCTGACATATTGTACATATCCGGTAGTTGTCATGCCGTAATGTGTAATATATCACTTTCTCATAATAGGCTATTAGGTTAACAGCAATGCCTGGTCGTGCGGTTAGCAGGCAGGACTGATTTTCTCGACGGTCCCGGTTTCATGTCCTGCTCGATGCCATCCCCTGTCCTCCAGAGGGAGATTTGGATAAGAAGTAAATTATATTTAACTTTGAAGGAACATCCAAAACATGTAAAACAATTTACAGAAAAAAAAAAACTTTTTTACAACGGCAAATGAATCTTTGAAACATTATTACTTTTGACAATCAAATTTTTGACAATTAAATTTGAAAACTAAGAAAGTTACTGTTCTAACTGATGGGATGGAAGGTGAAAGTGATAATGACATGATTGTATCAAAAGTAAATAAACATCTTGATGAGGAGTTTAACCATGTAATCATGTGAGCTTAGTAGCAACTAGAATATTAAAAGAGAACTCATAAGAAAATTTTTTTTTCGCATTAACTCATACACAGCTATTTAAAAAAATTTGTTCCTTGATCACAAATAATTTTTTTAAATTTTATTTGTCTTAAGATTTGGTTCACTTTTGAAATGTTTAGTAGAGAGTTAATTAAACCAATTACTTAAACACAATTAAAACTACTGTCTAAATAAAGGCCAGATAATAAAATGTACTTTTTCAGAGTGATAAGAGCCAGTCCATCCATGAAATTAAATCCAAGAATTCGACACTTGTGAGTTGAGTTAGGAGTATATTTCTGAAGATCAGGAGACTCTTTATTGACATCACTCAACTGGCTGATCTAGAAGTAAAAGGAAGCATACTGTGTTATAACAGGAACTGTTCATAAATGTACATTCGGATATTACATCAATTCAATCCAATCTCAAATGTGTCAGTTCAAAATTAATTATGTGTCAATTCAAAATTCATTAAATGTGCCAGTTTGAAATTCATCAAATGTGTCAATTCAAAATACATCAAATGTGTTAGCTCAAAATTCATTAAATGTGTCAATTCAAAATTTGCATAATTTACATAATAGTTACATACATACATCACATTAAAAGCTAAATACAAGACCAAAACAAAGTAACATTATCCAAAGTAGTTTAGTGAATTTATAAAACTAAATCATGTTAAGGAGCTATTTGTATCACGCTAGATTTCTTTCTTCAGCTAATACTTACCGCAGCAAAGCCTGTTATTTTGTTGGGCAAATGAAACATAACACCTTTTTTATTCTGAGTCCAAGCAACCTTAGCTTCACAGATAGTACCGATTTGCAAATCTCCAAAAAACTTAATAGGTCTACCATCAAACTGAACATGTTTAGGGAGTGCTGTCAAATGTAGTGTTTTAGTGTTTACATCAATGTACAAAAGCTTCAGGCTGACCTGGAAAAGATTTGGATCAAGGGAAACACATCAAATTGAAACTTTGTGACACAGTGAATCTTTGGGGCTACATATCACATTGATTTAGGACAAAGAATTAGCTTGATTGTAAAAGACATCTTTATTGTGTTTTTTAAAATAAAGATTTATTTATCAATAGATTCAAATTAAAAAAAAAGGACAAAATTCATTTTATTATGGAGAAAACTAAGTATTTTTCTATTGAATAGAAAATGATTTTGATATTTTGTCATTTAACTTAGCAGTTCAATTTACTATTTAGATGCTAAATACAAATAGTAAAAAGTTATTTAGGCTGCTTTGATAAATGAAGTAAACTTCTTAAACAAATGATTTCTTTCTATGTTAATTTACCTGCTGGCCTACAGAGAAAAGGTTTGGATGTTTCCACAGATGAGTGATATGAACATGGCCTGGAAATGTTAACACGTTCACAACCAACCCTCCATCAAAAACCTAAAGAAATATACAGACATAAAATTAATTGTATCATAAACTCAGATCAATCACTTCATTGTTTCTTATAATACCAAATACATTTTTAAATAACCATTGTGTTAAATATGTCTAAAATGTTAAAAATGTTCTTCACAAATATTTTAACAGTACAATCAAATAAGGATTTTTTAAAATATGGGCACATAATCATGATCACTAAATATAGATCATTTGATGCAAATATTAGCATTAAAAACATACACTTTGGATTATTCCTTTGAAATTCATTCCAGGCAAAAAACAGTTCAAATTACTGGTATCTGTCAGCTAAAAAAAAAGTCAAATAGAAAAATATAGTATGAAAACATCAGTTATTTCCTAATTATTGAAAAGTTTGCTTTAATGTAAACAGAATTTGAGCTACAAGCATGTTCTACTATTAGTAATCCCCATATTCTAGGCTCTTATCATTATTAACCTCTCATTAAAAATAATAAATTTTCTGTTTAACACTTTCTCAGTTTTAAATAAATTAAAAGGTCACAATGTCTGCACTATAGCAACACATCTTGACAATGGTATAGATCAAATTTATGAATTGAACATTATGCAGCTCACGACTAATTGAATATCTGGTTATACTTACTGCTGAAGACTGTACTGCTAACGGATCTATAGTAACAGTAAGGACACGATTTTCTCCTTCTAAAAATTTGACTTTATCTTTCAATTGAGTTACACACCACAATGGCTGACCAACACTCAAAGGAGATCCTATAACAATCATGTTAAAAACAATAATTTTAAAAAAATGTAATAATAATAATATTAATAATTTTATTTATAAAGCGCTGTTAACAAACAAAATGTAGGCTCAAGGCGCTGTTATAACATTACAAACACAAACACAAGAGCTAAAATGACAAACTAATCTAAAAAAGTTTTTAACAGGTAGGTCTTAATGTTCTTCTTGAAAGTGGAGTAGCATGTTGTCTGTCTGAGATCAATGGGGAGTGAGTTTCAAACCTATGTTCCGTGCACTGAAAAAACCCGCAGACCGTAGCTTTTGAGGGAGAAACGTGGCACCACTAGAAGCATTGAGTCCATTGAGCACAGGGCTCTCTGAGGGACATATGGAATGATCTGTTCACTAAGGAATAGGGGCATTTCATTGTTATATATACACTGATGACAAAGTGTGTACACCTTGTCGATTCTTGCTTTCAATGGAGCGTGCGCAAGAGCGTAGTAGCAGAATCTCGTCTAGTTTTTCTAAGGACTATTCGACCGGCGTTGTTCTGTATACGTTGCAGCATGGCTATTTTGTCATTGGGTATACCTGCTAGCACAGTGTTTCAGTAGTCAAGGCAGAAAATAAGATGAATGCCGCAGCCAGCTTTTTTGTTGACTCCGTTGTCAGATATGGTTGTATCTGGCCTAATCTGCGCAGCTGCAGATAAAGACCCTTGCAGAGCTGACTTATGTGTGGGTCGAAAGATAGTGTTGAGTCGCACTACATGGACATAAGGAACCTGGCAATTCGTGATAAATTTGTGCTCTCGACTTTTGACATGTTCCGAGTGCCAATCTTAATTATTTCTGTCTTGTCTTTGTTAATCCTGAGTTTATTGTCAACCATCCAATCGCTCACCCTTGCAACGGTACTACCAATTTTCTCTGCCAGATGCGACACCTCTGAGGGTACTGAGGAATTGTATAACTGTGAGTCATCGGCAAAGAAGTGGTATAAGATGCCAGTTGGCCGTATGACACCACTGAGTGGGTATGTATACATAGTAAACAGTACTGGGCCTAGAAATGATCCTTGGAGTATTCCGTACTTCAATAGTAAGTTTGTTGATTCTTTCCCGTTGACAACAACACTTTTGGTGCCTTCAGTCAGGTAGGATCCAAGCCACTTTAGGACAATTCCTGTTAAACCAAAAGTGGCAGAGTATCTGGCCATCATAATTTCATGGTCTAGCCTATCAAAGGCTGCATACAAGTCCAGCATGGAAAGTATTGATGTGTGGCCTATGTCAGAATTGTGAAGTAAGTCGTTTAGTACCCTGATCACTGCTGTCTCTGTGCTACGGCACTTCCTATATGCAGATTGAAATTCTTCCAAGAGATGGTACTGTTCAAGATGAGAAAGAATTCGCGCTAGCAGGATGTGCTCCAGAAGCTTTGACAGGAAGGAAAGATTTGATACCAGGCGATTGTTTTTTTTAGACGTTCCGGGTCAAGGCTGCATTTCTTTAATAAGGGCCTGACAAGTGCATGCTTAAATTGCTGTGGTACAATGCCTGAAGTCAGTGAAGAGTTCACAATGTTAGTAATTGTAGGCACAAGCTCATCTAAACATTCAAGGAGCAATGAAGTTGGAATAGGATCAAGGGTACATGATTTATTTGGCATTTTTTAAATAATACTCTAGACATAATCTTCCGAGACACGCTGAAACTCGCCAAAAGGAGAGTTTTTAAAGACTGGAGAGTGGTCAAACTGTGAAGAGAGGGAATGCATGTCATTTCTGATCTTCTCAATCTTGCCAATGAAGAATCTATTGAAGGAATCAGGGAGTTCCGATACTGGGATAGATGACGGCAAACGCTCATTATTTGAACCCCCCGTAACATTTCAGTGGTGATCCTAAATAGCTGCTTTGAAGAATCAGAAGTTTTGATTTTTTGTCCAATATGACTAGCTTTTGCGTCTCTAATCATGCGGTTCACCTTGTTTTTTTTATTGATGTAGATTTGTCGAAATATCGTCAGACCTGTCTTTTGAAATGTACGTTCAGCAAGTCTGCGAATTAGTTTCACAGTCTTTATGTCTTCCGTCATCCAGGGTGCAGATGACCTAACTGAGACTGTACGAGTGACAAGAGGTGCATGGCTATCCAGCAACTTTTTCAAGCAAGAATTGTAATTGCTGAGAATGTCTGTGTTGCTCAGCAAAGAGGTCATGTCCATTTTGAAGGAGGCAATGTCTATGGCTTTTAAGTTTCTGGAAGGCATGTTTTTCTTTGGCCTTTTTGTTTTTGATAGATGCATTTCAAAGTGTACAAGAAAATGATCTGACAAGCCACTGTCTAAGACATTGAGTTTGTATGCAAGAAAAGTTCTCTTAGAGACTAAAACATTCATAGGGAAAGTTCATCTGTTCTGAAGTTAACAAAATCAAACAAAATACAAAAAAATACTTTAATAAAAAAAAACAAAAAACTATAAATTCAGTGTATCAACTTGTTTGGATCAGTCATTAATTAAATTTGTAATAAGCCTCAGACAACAATCTATACAGGGGACTAATTTAGCACCACTTCAGCCAAGTACAATTTCTTTCCATTGTTGAGATTCCTAAGAAAGTAATTTATTATCAATAGTTAATTAACTAATTGGATAATTTTTTAAAATTGATTCTTGTGTTGTTGGGTAAAAGAAATAATTGTGCAAAATTTCAGCTTGATCCAACATTGGGTGTCGGAGAAATAATGTGTACAAACTTTTGGCCAGACAGACAGAGATAGTTGATATAAGCTTTTAAAAAAAAATATCACTTATCAGCATAGCAACCAGTTGCTTTTACTCCATCCAACAAAGTATTCTTAAAACTAACAAACTAAAACCCAATTTAAATTTCAAACAATTGAATTATCATGCAGCCACAACATTCAATATATATATTTATATATTGTCACATAGCGGTGTAGCTGCATCTAAATTTAACTTTTCCCAGACGTAACCCTAATAATTAGCTCCAACTTTTCTTCTAGATTATTTGAAGATGGAAGAACTCTGACATCATCTGATCATGTGATTTAAAGTAGGGCGGGAAAGAGAGAGAGAGAGAAAGAATTAAAAAAATGCAATTAATTTAATTAATAAAATGTAATTAATTTCATCAACCAAAATTCAACTATTTTCCAAGCAATGTTACTTTCATGTGTATACTATTCCTACTTGCATGATTTAAATAGTACTTACCACAATTACAAGTCTTTATAAAAGCTTCAGCATTATTGCTTGGAAGAAATACCTTTAATCCTTTGATTCCCAAATCTACACTGTAGCCATGATCTTCAACACTAGAGACACTACCAAACAGCAACTAAAACACAGATGTTGAAAAACAAGAGATGTTTAATTGTCCAAACTTTAATCCTCTATCAAGGAACTAGATTGAGGACTCACCATTCCATCTGCCAGTGACTTCACAGATATAGTTGAATTAAGTTTACATGGATTGTTAGATAATATAATCTTTTTGGCTTTCTGATCTTGTTTTTCATCCATCCTCTCAATGTGCACAGGAATCAACATGCCTGGTTTAAAAAGTTCATCAAGTGATTTGATGTCCTAAAAAATTTCAAATGTAAATGGAATAAAAGTACTGGTAAAAATAGACAAAATAATATGTAACTGCAGATGAAAAAACAAAAAAAAACCAAAAAGAAAGTTAAAGTAAAATATAAATAAGAAATAAAAGAAGAAGAAAAACAGCAAACAAGGTTACAAAGACAGTTTGTGTGGAAACAAACTAAAAATCGGCCCCCAAAGTGATCCACTGAGGCAGGTAAAAATGCAGGTTTCAATATTTTCATGAAGAATATTAGAATGAATTTCTATCAAAGGCAAATGACAGAGAATGGAGAAAGAAGGTTGACAGATCTTGTGTGGTGCCCCAACGGTCCAGCAGACCAAGGGATAGGTGAAAGTGAAGAAAAAGTTTGACGTGAACCTGGCCTAACTAATGTCCTATAATGATTATTTAATTTATCTTATTGTTCTGTACAGGGTCAATCTCATATTCAAAGCCTCAAGAAAAAAAAACAACATTTCCGTAAAAAATAATTTTTTTTAAATCTCCCCTTTCCTTTAGTTGTGTTCCATAACTATGTCATTACACAGCAGTTCAGTGATAATATGAAAAAAAAACACTTATTAATTGTTGTTTTAAATTATGTTCCACTTATATGCATACTAAATAGATTTCTTATCTTTAAAAATAAAAGTAAACATTTTTTTTTGTAAATTAGTAGTTAGTATGACAGAACTTACTTAACTTAGCAATACAATTGTAAAAAAAATTTTTGACAAAAAATCTAAAACCTTTTGCATAAATGTGTTAAAAACATGGTAAATAGTCATCTCCCTTACTAAATAGCCTCCTGTGTTTGTTACTATCAACAGTGAATAGTTGTAAATATGGTGTGTTTTTATGAAAAAAAACTGCTTGCATAGTTGATTTTAAAAATTAAATTTTTCGCTTTCAGAAAAGAAAAAAGGAGCCGTTACATCAGAACTTTTGAATAGTTTAGAATATCATGATGTCTGATTTTCAATATCTTTTGTAGTTTACAAGATCTAAATGGACGGCCGGATAGACTAAACAAAACTAACAGCGTCTATTGCCCATTTGGGGCGCTAATAAGACTAGTTTTATCATTAAAAAAAAAGAGCATAATGCTCCAATGAATGCATAACAAGCTGTTCTTTGTGTTTTGTGTTTTCAATTCTCAAGACTAAATCAAGCAACGATTTTATTCTACCACTCTAAAAAAGCCATTGAAAATATTACATTAATAATGATGGTTTACTACCTCTGATTCATGGTTCTCTTCACTGTCTACAAGTTTTTTTAGATGTTGTGTGAAACATTCAGACAGTTCTGTAATGGGCAAAGTGCCCACAACATTGCCAGGTAATGACACAGATATTGAATGATCAAAGACATGCCTGACACATCCCAAAACACGAAGGCCTGTACAAATATCCTATAAATGATAAAAAAAAATATTAAGCCACAATATTTTGACATTTATTGACAACTTAGAATATATCCATACATCAAGGTTAGTAGCACTTTTTCATAAAAAAATTTTTAGGAGATTTTAGGAGGTTTTTTAAAGGAGGAAATGTATGACACGTTCATGCACACACATACATGTGTGTGTGCGAACGCACATGCATATACAATGAAAAACACAACACAAAACTAGACATTTTTATGTCAACCCAAAACCTAAAACATCCATTTTTTTAAAGATTTTTAAAAAAACATTACAAAAGGTTGCTATTCCTGTTTTTTTTTTTTTATAAAAAACATTTTCAGGGATGTCTACATAATGTATATTCTCAGTGGTGAAAATGTACATCTTTTTTATCTTATACAAACTCTAGCCATGGTGTGTATTTGAGGAAATATTTTATACTCTTAGAAACTGGGCTTAAATCCTCCTGATAAACAGAGCCTGTAATAAATAGGCCTATTTGTATGTCTAGAACTTTATTTGTAGACAGTGCTAAATAAATATACTTAATTTTAACAATTTATAGATCCAGAAAAGTTATCACTGACTTACTTTTAGGAAGAAAATATTTGAAAAGCATCATTAACTGGTAGTCTTAGACGCTCCCCAAAGACATTTTTAGGCTACAGACTAAACAAATTAAAAAGTAGATAAAAGTATTGCTTCTTCTACTTCTAAATCTAGTCATATCTAGATCCAGCATTAACTTGGAATGTAGGTCTAGACCTATAACTTTTTGGAGGTGCAAACTTTTGAAATCTTAAGGATGTGGAGTGGACTGCAGGACTTTGTGTAAAAAATAATTGGGGTGAGGTAATGCAAAAAATAAGTTGAGAATGGCGCTATCATTTGCGTACTGAATTTTGATTTTCCCAAAGAGGGGGAAGGCTAAAACTATTAGCATTTTCCCCAAGTCACTAAAATTCATGTACTTTTCAAGGATAGAGCGTAAATCTAGACACTAATAAATATTTCTAGATCTAAGACACCAAATTTCACTGGCTTTTAAACGGCTGTGTGTGTAAAATTATCTTCACTAGATTTTAAATTTAGCGTAGAACGTAGATCTAGAGTAGTCTAGACATTAGATATATCTAAATCTAGCCATTCTAGATAGAATGTAGATATAGATCTAGAGAATCTAGCTTAGACAGTAGCTAGATCTAGATCTACTGTATAATAAGTAAATCTAGATCCATATAGATCTAAATCTAGATCCATCACGATTCTTAGATCTAGAGGTCTATATAGATGTCTAACTAAAATACAATGCTTTGAATCAATAGCGCTTCAATATTGTTTATTAAAATGAATACGGGAATCAGGAATTCTTTTTTTTTTTTGCATTCGACTTTTTTTTAAGCTCCAAAATAATTAATTTCTAATGGTGACTGAATGGTACCAACCCACCACTCCCATTACATGTAGACTAAATCTAATTGCTAGTAAGAACCAATCAAAGTATAGATCTGGGCGCAATGTGTCCACCCCACCTTTATCGTCTTTTTCCCCATAGGACAGCTCAGTGACCTCTGTGACAGCTCGTAAGCTAGTTTAGAGAGGGGAAAAAAAGATACAAATGCGTAACGCGACAGGTTAAATTCAATTTGCATTTATTTTTGGGAGACTTTGCGTAACGAATCTGCATTTCGTGTATATATATATATAGAGTGCTTTTTTTTTTTTGGTGCCGGCACTCCAATGATGGATTGCCTAACTTTTAACTACTAATAAATTAATAATAAATGTTAAAATACAAGAAAATTAATAATTTTTATCTCACATTGAAAAAGGTGCCAGTATACCGTACCAGTGCATACAGTCACAAAAAAAGCACTGTATATATATATATCTATACTATAAAGTAGAATGTAAGGCGTATATATGTATGTGACGAATAGAAATCAAAACCGTTTGACCAATCTTGATAAAACTTGTATAAATATATATAAAACTGTAAAATCAATTACTTACATCCTGTAAAGGTGTTTTGAACACTTTTTGGTTTCCACTTATTCTGCGCTTTTTTGTCGGTTGACTTGAAATATGTAGACTCTTTCTCTTTTGTGGCTTTTTAATTTCACCAATTGATTCCTTAGGAGATTTCTGATAACAAAAAAAACAGCAACAGAAAACTAAGGTATTGGCAAAATGAAGACTTTGACTTCTATACTAAATTTGTGAGAAAAGTATTACATTAATTTCTGTACTATGTGCAAAAAGTATTATAGAAGTACCTCAAACTTTGGCTCTTTAGACTTAGATTCAATTAATCCTTGAACATTTTTCTTGATTGACGTCTTGCCACGGGGAAAATCTTCTTCAGCTTTCCACATTTTCTAAATAACAAAAGTAATCTAATTAAAACTATACAAGGAAAAAATTATCAAAGGCTATATTGGAATGTTGTAAAAAAACAAAACATTGCACCGGAGAGTAAAATAATAAATAAAACACACCATTGTACAGAATGCAGCCTCCTTTGAAATGAAAAGATGTACAATTTTTATCATATATTATTATATTATAGAATCACAAGATTAGCTAATTAGAACAACCAGACTTCCACTACTTGGGTTAGCATTCTCAGTGGTACCATTGTCTGTTTTTTTTTTAAATAAATTTTTAGACCTTCAAAAAAATAATATCACCATTACTATTTGGTGTGGTTAGAAATCTTTTTAAGTTCTTTTTGACAATCTAGATTTTATTAGAATCACTTTGAATTTTCATTAAATTGCCTAATGTATTGTTATTGGAGGAGCAGTGGCTGAAAAATTAAGAGCTAGGCTTCTGAACTGGGGGTCCCAGTCCAAACCTGGTGAAGACTGGGAATTTTAATTTCGAGATCTTTGGGCAGCTCTAAGTCAAACCAGCTCTAAAAGATACCTGATATTAGTTGGAGAAACCTAAAGGTGGTTGATCATTGTGCTGGCCACATGACACCCTTGTTAACCTTGGGCAAAAGAAACAGATGACTTTTACATCATCTGCCCTCTAGATTGCAAGGTCTGAAAGGGGAACTTTACTTAATGAGTATATACAAAACAACAACTTGTAATTTAAAAAGTAGCCTACTTATTTTATTAGTGTAAAGGCTATCTATTATTAAGTTCAAGTCTAGTGTAGCCTAGATTATAGCCTTATAGATAATAAAGAAGTAATAAATGTAAATATCATATATATATAATGAAAATTATAAATCATCTTGTCTAGCTGGTTGCATGATATGTGTTCAGGAATGTCATCTTGATGGTCGTAGGTTGAAACTCTCCCCACTGCCATCCCCATCAACTTACAAGAGGTTTGAGAAAAAAACATGTTTAACAAATAATATCTATATTTATATTCTAGATGAGGAATAGATTAGGTCAACCATAATATTATATAATTCCCAATCAGGTTGAAGACTTCATATAAACTGACACATAGGATTTTTTATGATATGCTGTATGACTTCGCTACAAGGAAGGCTCGTAAAGTAATTCTGTACGTAGTAAAGAATGAATAAAATGCAAAGATGAATTTATTTTGTAATACAAACTCTTAATTTTTACTTATTATCTGTATCGCTACCCAAACTTAGCCCTGCTAAATCCATTTCTCTTAGGGCCCCACAATGGTTAAGTCCGTCTTGCTAATTAGTGACGGGTAAATACCAAGTAGATTACCTTTTCTCCCCCCCCCCCCCATATCTTTTTTTTGTCACTAAAGCTACGTGGGGAACTATAGTCCAACTTGCAAAAATAAATGAGTGATCTTTCCATGACTTCTTGGTCACAATGGTTAAGTCCGGCCCTGCTAAGGACGGGTGAATACTGCTTGTTCTCCCAACAAATATTTAAACATTGAGATCAAAATCGCCTGAAACAATTTTTTTTTCAAATGCGCTTTTAAACTCTTGCGCATATTTTAGTACACAAATACTATTTAAGTATATATGCAGAATATTAAGCCTTACATGGCCTGAAGTGGTTTATGTCATTTAAGAAATTTCTTTATCATAAACTCTAAATCCCATAGCTAACAATGCTAACCATATTTTCAATTTTTTGATATGACAAGCATAAGATAACGCGATAAAACTTGGTAGAATTATAGTCACGCATGATATCTAGCGTGAAAATGTTATTTTCTTAGACCCTGTATTGGTAAAAACAAAAAGGGGTATTTTTCATAATAAATGTTAAAACTTTAACTTTAAACAAAATCTAAAACTCTAAAGCAGTTGATAACACTTCTTTTAAACCTCCCACATTTCACTAAAAAGGATAATAAATTTCCAAGTGCAGCCTGTGTGAAAACAATCATCAAAACACAATCTCAAAATTTTTGGTTGTTTTTTACTTTTCGCCTAGCTATAACTAAAATCTAAATCTAGATAGATCTAGATCTAAAATCTAAATAGATCTAGATCTAGTAAATAGAATCTAGTAGTACAAAATTCAATAACAATGGGGTTGTTCCGGATTTCTGACCTACTTTAAGCAAAGTCATGTGGTGGTTGAACAACAAAGAGGAGAATGGCCATGTCTTCCTATATTTCCATTGCTTTTTATCTATTTTAAAAAGATTTTACATTCACAAACATTTTAAAATATACTGAGTACATCGACGAAGTTCATGAATGTTCTAATAACTATACGAATGTTTTAATAAAAGGCCAAGAACTGTTTAAGGATGGGTTTATCCCCTGACGAAGTTCATGAATGTTCTAATAACTATACGAATGTTTTAATAAAGGGCCAAGAACTGTTTAAGGATGGGTTTATCCCCTGACGAAGTTCATGAATATTCTAATAACTATACGAATGTTTTAATAAAGGCCAAGAACTGTTTAAGGATGGGTTTATCAATGATATTTCTTTTATAGTCCATGACAAGCGTCAACACATTGTCGATGATAAATTCACATATATGGAAGATGTTTTTACAAACATTCTTGCAAGATTAAAAGTAAAGGGCTTGGTGTAAACTACACAAACATATATAGATCTGTATTATATATATTTTTAAGAAATTCAATGAGTTACTTTATACAAAAATGTTACAGTAAAGTTTCAAAAATGTGTACAGACTAAATAGATCTAGATCCATTTTACATAGTAACCAACAATGAAAGGGCGGGATAAGACATATTTGGCCTGTGTAAGAGTGTAAGTGTAAATCTAGATTTATCCTTGACTATCAGTCTGAGTATCAGATGTGTTTGTTGTTTGCTAGACAACTCAAGCCTATTACGCACTGAAAAGGAAAAACTAAAAATGCATGGCAGTCCTTTCATCTTTTATAGCAACTAGTCGACATATAGACTACACACTAGACTAAAGAGCTATCTATTCAATACACTACACACTTGTCTGCTTTCCAGCTTTTAGTGTTTTACCCAAGTCCTAGCTTGTTTACTTTTGGGCAGAGAGGGAGGGAGTGGATGAAAGTGTTACATTTTTTTCTAGGGTTGGTTATGCTAAGAACTTAAATGTAAGTCAGTGTAGATAAAGAAATCTAGATCTAGATCTCAGTATGTTAAACTATAAGCCAACGCTTCAGTAGCTTCTATCATGGGTTTAATACTAGTTTAACTGTTTAACTATCTGTAAAAAATTCTGTTTCAGTTGAAAATATAAAAAAAATGAACCTCTACGGCTCTAGATTCTACTGTTACTATCAATTACAGTTTCAAGGGTAATAATTTAGATTTAGATGCCCAGAAACCTTTACTGACCACCATGTTGTTTTTAAGCATATTTATCTCTGTCGCAGTTATCTATGTAACTGTATAGTAGAATTATTTCTCTATTAATAGCACGGCGGTGATCCCTATATTGATGACGTCAATTCGTGCTATATTTATTTCCTGTGTAGGCTAGGGGACTGATCACACTTGTGGCTTGCCACAACTTCTAGTGACGTAAAGTTAGTGTGTGTGGTTTTCGTCATAGGTCGTCTGGTCCAGTCTCTCCATTTTTGTACATTGGCACAGATAGACGTATCTTGAGAGCTCTTGAATTTCTCCAGGTGTTTGTTACTGGATAGCCTTAGCATTTGCCTTCGACATTTTCTTGTTGGATTATCTTGACCCCTGTTTAGGGTGAGTTTTATTTTTTATTGTATATTTATTTCTATTTGAATTCGTTCGTATTTGTAAGTCTATAATTAGACTAGATCTAGATGATTAGAAGAATCCTTTCTTTTATCTTCTATAGGGTTTTAGTGTCAAGTCTAAGTTTTGGTCTTAGTCTCAGTTTCAAGACTCTATTTCAAGTCTTAGTGTCAAGACTTGGTTTCAAGTTTCAATATTAGACTCAGTGTCAAGTCTATGTGTTAGACTCAGTTTCAAGACCCTGTTTCCAGTCTTCAGTTTTCTGTATTGAGAGTACTACATTAGTCTACAGTACTAAGGTCTTCATCTCAATAATCTCAATTGGTCGTCTGGTGTTCAAGTGGGGTTTTCATGAGTCTGAGGTTCAAGATTCCAGACTGCGGGTTGATGTATTCAGACCTAGTGTTACAGTAAGAACTATAAACTATTAGAATTGTTGTCAGTGAACAGTATCAGATTTAGAGGCCAGATCTATGTGGATTACCAGTTGTGTTGGAAGTCTATCTGAACAACTTGTAATGAATATATTAAGGTAATGATATTGTTCAAATAATGATCATTTATATGTTGTAAAGAGACTAACTGAATCATTTTAGATTACATATTATTGCACATATATCTATTGATATTCATACTAGATTATTATCATTCATCATACTTCAGTTCATTTGTAATATATCACTAGAATAAATTTATATTTAATTTCTAAATCATCATACCTCTAGTTTATTAGTTTATTTATAACTGAAGGTGTATGGTGTGACTGTCAGGCTGAACTTGTGTCAAAATATTATAATTATAACATAATTACAATATAAAGTACACATTGTGTTTACATTGATTTTAATATCCAGAACATATTATAATACTTAACAATAAGTTAGTAATTACAAAATACACAAGAACCCGACAATCTCCCTAATCTATATTAAACTTTCAATAACTTTTTTTAAAGAGATTTTTGTTCTTATGCTGTCAACCTATGAATTTTTAATAAATTAAAGACCAACTGAAGAGGTATTTGTCGAAATTGAGATAGCAATTGATTTAGATAGTAGATAGCATCATAGTTAGTTCCTAAAATTTTGAGATTTTAGAAAAGCGTATTTATATTAAAAAAAGTAATTTGAAAGTGTAAAAAATAACGAGATTTGAAAATCAGCTTCAATGGCAGAAAGCGGAAGTGACATCTGAGAAAATGTAAATAAAAATAGACATGGCTGGATACGTTATTGATAGCAATTCAGATGATATATGATGGGAAGCGTGGTCGAGAGGCTAAGTGCGCATGAACTTGGCTTGTCTTGGCTACCTAGAAGGGGGCTCGAGGTTTGACACCCGACTCGGGCAGAGTTGTGTTTACTGAGCTCCTAAAGCCAGCACGGAAAACAAACTCCTAGATACCCCCTCCCCACCACTGGTCCACAAATGAGATTGAACCAAAGCGCTCTGAGCATGCTATAAGCATGAAAGTAGTGCTATATAAAAGCTATAATAATAATAATATACTTATCTAAATCTAGCTGTCAAACAATTTTAAATGATACTTATCATAGGATGCACCAAAAATGCCCCGAAGATAACTCTTCTACTTTTTCAAAATATATTATAGAGCAGACTATTAAATTAATACAATTATAGATAGACTAATAGATAGGACTAGTCTAGAATCTAGCTAGATCTCAGAGGCTCAGTTACAGTAGTCAGTAGAGATTGATACTACTACTAGAGTAGACTGACTAGAGTCACTAGATCTATCATCTAGGACTAGGTATACTACCGTATATTATACAGTATATAAGTCTATTATAATTTTTATTATAACAAAACTAAATGGCTAGATCTATCCATCTCTAATTCTAGCTAGGCCTTCTAACACTTTACTAGTCACTCACTAGATCTAGTTTATAATACTTGACTTGTAATACACAATGTAATAATACTAATAGTTTATAAACTAGTAGATTTAAAACATTTAAGTAGATAATAATTATTATAATATTTAATTATTTAAATTTAATATAATATAATAGACTAATAGTAATAATAATAATTGTAATCTAGACTAGCCTCTATGTTAAGTCTAAGCCCAGTCGCTAACATTTTAATGCTTGAATTTGTATATCTCTGTAATAGTAAGACCTAGTGAGTAGTGTCCTAGCATAATTCATACTCATAGATATAAATATAATATTATATTAGTCAAGGACTAAACCTAAAGCCTAAGCTAAATCTATATAGAATATATTTATAATAGTAATTATATAGCCCCTTTACCAGCCCTTACTATACTTTTTATTAAGTCTAGACTTTAGATCATCATTTATATTGGTAATATTAAATACGGAATACAGATGTATACTAAACACATGTGACATGTCTTTAAGATTACGATCAAATTAACTTTACTTTACAAACTTTGCAACCTATGGCATATTAATATGCCAGTCACTATTAAAGTAAATAAAGTATGAAAACTTCCAATTAAAGTGAAAATTTGCCTGATTATTACATTTTATTACATGAAAGCTGACAATGCCTTTTTCGTTTATCGTGCGAAGGATTAGCGTTTTCCGGAATGAATGACATCCACAAATGACAATTTTGTCTATTTTCAGGAGATTTTTATGAGGGTATATATATATATATGTATACATATTGCAATTTAACAATTGCACCTAGAATTAGCGCGGGGCCTATGAAAGTGCAGGGCCCACTGCAACCGCAGAGGTTGCAATGGCTTAAGACCATCCCTGGTCTTAAATATATTAGATTGCCTAGACGTAGAGTAGAGTAATTTATTATTAAGAACAATAAGAGTTAAATGTTAATGTTAGATCAGATAATCAGTATAACATAATATATATATATATAACCACTAGTTCTGTATATATGTATACATAATTAAGTATAAATGTTAAAAAATAAATTTTTAAAAATCTATTTTAAAGCAAATATATATAATGACACGTGGCATACAGACAAGTTGACTAGATGGATCTTTCATCATTTTGGAAATACAAGAAGAGTTAGTATTCCTTGTTTCTATTGTGAAACAAATCACAGAAGCATTCTACAATTTTATTTTATATAATAAATACCAATAAATGTAAATAATAAATCACATTTGAATAGAGTTCTTCATTATACACACAACATTATTTTAGTTATGTTCCTTTTCACTTGCTAGGTTTAGACAAAGTTTCGAATCAGGATTTAATATTATTTTGTCATAGCCCAAAACTCCGGCAGGATGTTAGTTAATGGCAGTGGTTAACGTTTGAACCTGAGACCACAGAGAAGACAGTTCGGAGCGCAAACCACACAACTTTCTGCATTTTGAAACTTATTCAAATTTTGATCATTTCTATGTTATTGCAGATTTGAATGTCCACGGCAATGATGACTTGATCTGTAAATGGGTTACATTTTTAAAAAATAAGAGTTGGATCTCATTCTTCGAATGATGCTATTTATTAGAAATTGCAATGTGGAATACAGATTAAAGGCCAAAAGAAAATCCACTGCCAAGGGAAGACGTAGACGTCATAAAGAACATTTAAATTGACCACCAGCTGAAAATGGTTATGTCTTCGCTGGACGCGGCAAAATATCTAGTTTGCAGCCATGGAAAATACTGCATTCCTCATTAATCTTTCGACTGCCAGCCTTATTTATTAAACACTTTAAATTATGAATAGCTCTGCATTTTTAATATCAATATAAAATATATATATATATATTCAGTGATTAACTGGCAATAATTGGGTTACTAAAATTTAATAAAATGAGTTGCATAACTACATCAACAGTAGCCTATATGCATTACTTAATATTATATTGATACTACAATTTATTTTCCACTTCCCTAACTTGCAGAGAAAAGAAAAGAAAACTCCTTTCCTTTCATTTTTAGTCTAAACACAAATTAAAACTTTTTTAGTTACAGATTAACTTGCTAACTTAACTATCTAATGATTCTATTCCAATCAACAAGTGAGTCAAGTGTGGGATAAATTAAAATTCTTCAATTTTTACATATAGATTTATAGAACTATTAAACTTAAGTATATAAGCCCAAATATATTTAAGTAAGAGTGTAACAAAATCCATATTTCGTGTATAAATAATATTATAGAATTGGTAGATCTAGGTCTAATTTTTGCCATATAGATTAGTTTTTAGAAATTTAGATCTAGGCCTATATCAGACTACTTTTAAGTCAGGTTAAGGTTAAAGCTATCTGCTAGTGTTGTACGGGTTGTGACTAGATTCAAACTAAATATAATCGTGTACTACAATAACTACATTGAATGAGCTCAACATTGTAATTAATGTTTTTTTCCCATATAGGACCAATTTAGGGACGACTATAGGTTAATAATCACTATTAAGTGTATAGATAGAGTATATAATTTTAAACTTTGTTTTTCTAGATCTAGGCCCAGCACCTTGATCAGATCAGTCTAGATAGATCTATATAGATAGTCTAATCTGTAAATATCCAATACTACTATTACTAGATCTAGACTTCATCTAATTGAATTTAGATCTAAATTTAGGTCTACTTCATCATTAATGATCTGAGAAAAGAAGATCTAGCTCTTGATCAAAAGCAGATGTAGAACTAGAATAAGCCTGAAGCAGTAACATAAGCCATAAATTGCGTAACTTGACTAAAACGAAACATGTGAACTGAGGCACGCGGTACTGCATGGGCTGAAACGCTGTTCACTTGACTAGATCAAGAATAAGCAGACAAACAGTAGATCTAACATGCAAAGCCATAAATTGCGAGATTTGACCTAATTTCCCCATCTTAACATACACTTTTTATAAATTGGTGTGTTTTAGTCGCCTTTGTTTTCAGAAACTGGCATTCCTGTAAAAAGGAATAGGGAAATACGCTAAGCCATAAACTGAAAAATTTGACCTAATTTCCCCTAAACTACGTCATCGACCTTGGTTGTCTGAAAATACTTTTAAGCATTATGAAACTAAAAAAAAAAAATTACACCGGTTTCGCATATGACCCCAAAGTGTATTTACTGAAATGAAGGTCTAAAAAAATGTTAGTAATAAATTGATGAAGTTGTTTCTTCTTTTTTTTTTTAAATTTAATTTTTTGCTCTTATGCTATCATTTTAAATGCATTTTAATATTAGATTATAATTAGATATGATAGCTGCTAGAAAGAAAGACAAAACAGCAACAGAAACAAGTTGGCAAGTAATTAAAGGGAGATAGTCTAGTATTAAGCCTTAAAACCAAAATTGCGTATTTCCAATGACAAAATAATATATTAAAATATATAATATATGGTAAAAAAAAATACAATTTAAAAATATATATTTTAAAAACTATTTATCTCAGAGGAAATCAAATTACATATATTAATGATATTTGTAATCTGCATTTTTCTCTGCATATTCTTAAAATATAAGAGAAACCTGATTTAGCGTTTCTAGTCACGTAAACTAATACCTCAAGTGGCTCAAGTTTCAAACTCAAGTACACTGAGAGTCTCACTCTACTCTAGTCTAGTAGTAGTCTAGTCTCAGTACATTACACTAGTCACTAACTCACTACACTCTACAGAACTTGGTTACAATATTGAATCTAGAATTAAGATTAAAATTATAGATCTATCATAATAATCTATCTAGATCTACTCATCTAGTCAACAATTTATAAATAATTTAGCCTAGATATACTTAACTCACATTCACATTGACATCAGATCAATATTTATTTATTATTCATTTATTGACATGCTTTCACTAAAGTAAAGTAATCTAGGTCTATACAGTGTCAGGAAGAGTAGCCTCTCTTGTTTTATGAGCAAACAAATCCCAAAAAGTGTAGCCTAAAAAAACACAGATACCCCAAGATCTAAAAAAAACAAAAAACTTATAGGCTTAGATCTATATGTTTATACATAAACATCAATGGGAAAGAACCAAAGGAAAGCGCTTATGCGCCAGTTTTTAGTTTAGAATTAATAGCTCCGTAATGGTTCAACCATGGTTCAACATATATATAACAAAAAAAAAAAAACATCTACGGACACTTCAGATATTGGTAGTGATGGGCAAAAGTAAAAAGTTATAAACTTTTAGTTTAACTAAAAAAAAAATTAATTAAGGCCAAAGTTTAACTAGAAAAAAATTTTTAGTTAAAATCGTAGTTTAATTAATTATTCTTATCTTATCTTATATAATACAGGCGTTACTTCAAAAAAAGAAGATGATTACGTCCTACGCGTCATGCATTTACTCATGCATTTTAAGCAATGACTTAAACTCTGCCACGTCACTGGTTTTCCTGGCTAGCTCATGCAACCCATTCCATGCTGTAATAGCACTAGGGAAGAAGGAGTATTTGTACAAATTTGTCCTAGCATATGGAACGAGGAATGTGCCTTGATCTTTGTGTCTTTCAGAGTATTTTATTAAATTTTGTATTTGAAGATTATGGTTCAGTGTTTTATGTATAATTGCTACTTTACTTTTGAGTCTTCTGTCCTGAAGGCTTTCTAAATTTAGTGATTTTACTATAGGTGTTATCCCTAGCTGTTATCTGGTCATGTGATATCAATAACTTTGATTATCAAAAAAAAAATTATGCAGTTATATAACAACTATTTAGTCAAACTGCATTTGAAGAGGGTAAGTAAGATGCTGGTAGAAGTTATGGGAGTCAATATCTGCACTTGAAAATAGCACTATTATAAAATGTTGATAAACATTTTTTGCCAAAAGCTTCTATGCAAGATTATGAATGGCGTTGTTCCGAATTTTTTGTGAGTCACGTGTTGGTGTTTAATTTCTATAGTGGGAATCTGATTATTAGTGAGTTAGGTCAATATTTAGTGGTTTAAATCAATTCATGTGTGGCAAACAATAATTTATTAACTGCATGGACAATCAAGTACACCCTTTTTATAGTCTTAAGACTTATTATTGAGATCTAAGTCTAAATCGACAACTAGGCCTTTATAGATCTAAAAGCATTAGGATAACCAACTCTAGAAAAAAAATCTTAATCCACACCCTCTCTGACACTAAAATAAATAGACTGTGTCTAACTGATTTTAACAGCCTGGTCAGCTAGACATACACATGTAGGCCTAGTGTACTGCACGTGTGTAACTGATGATACTATATATACAGACCACTATGTGTGTGTGTTGTTGTTTTTTTGCGCGTTATGCAATAGCGTTTGCTTAATTTTAAGTGGTCAGACAAGAAAATAACACACTGGCATGGTTAGTCAACCATGTTTGTAGATCTATCTTTAAACTAAAATAGTTACACACAGAAAGTAAATAGACGGTGTGTCCGACTGATTTTAACAACCTGGTCCATAATGACAAGACCACTCTGTTTTTTTTTTCCTTGCGCGTTTAAAGGTTATGCAATAGTGTATTTTTAGTGATCAGACAAGAAAATAGCTCTAACACATTGGCATGGTTAGTCAAGCATGTACTTTACACTATAATTTATTATAGTTACACAGATCAAATGTTTCTTAAAAATCCAACAATTTCGTTTCTATTTCTTTGGTTACTAGATCTACATTTGAAATTCTAAATCTGTTATTTAATGAGATTTTAAACTTTACCGGTATAAGTAACATTTTCTGTTATATAATAGTTAATATAAAAGAGTACCATTCTTTTCTAAAGGTTTTAATCCAAAGCAAGAATACAAACACACATATTTATTTATACATCTTTTCTTTTTTAATTTTATTGTGCATTAATGTTTATGTAAGAAACATATATATTCCTTAAATTACTCATTTTATTATGGAAAAATATTTCTACAATGTTTAAAAATTTTTTTACACAACGTTAAGAGTATCGATATTTTATCATTAATATTACATAATATTATCTAAGATTTTTAAATTAGAAACAGATTTTACATCAACTGAACATGCTTTACTTAGTAAACATTAAACAGCTCTAAATGGACACTTTGAACAGTCTAGTCACACACACACACACACACACACATAGAGTGCGTGGCTAGTTCCCTGAGGACGACTAATGAAAAAATGCAACTTTATAAAAAGTATTTTGATTGGTACACAAACTTGAAAAGAACATTTTTATTTATCTTAACATTTGAAAGTCTATAATAACTTTAGACAATACAAACTTGAAGTTTCCTTTTCAGGATTTTAATTGTAAAACTTATAACTTTAAACTCAATATCTCTCTGTAGGGGGATTTCAAACTCAAAACCATCAGGAGGGGTTTTAAACTTTAAAAGAAAAGCCCTCTGGAGGAGGAGGTTTTTAATTTAAACACCCCTTGCCTTGGCTACGCTCATAGAATTTTGAGTGTGCAATTTGCTTTATTTTTATATTGAAGAGGCATTTTTTAGCTTCAAACCTCGCTGAAGGGAGGTTTAAACTCAAAACCCCTTTGGCTTCGCTCATAGAATTTTGTGTGTATCATTTTTTTTTTATTTGAAGAGGTATTTTTTAGCTGAAAACCCCGCTTGAGGGGTGTTTTAAACCCTCTTGGCTACGCTCATAGAATCTGGTGACTGATGAATAGATAGTCTTATATTGAAGAGGGGGTTTATAGTTAATTTCGGAGGGGGTTTTAAAATCAAAATCTTCCTTAGCTATGCTCTAGGAATATGGGGATTGTCGTTTGCATTATTTTTTTTTATTTCATAGAAGAGAGGGATTTAACTGCAAAAACCCCTGGTTTAAACTCAAAACCCATTGGCTGCGCTGGGGCAAGTGATGGTATAGTATTAAAATCTCACTTAAAATAAACAAAATCAAAGCAAAAAATCAGTCACTAAATTCCGACAACCCCCCTGCGAGGGGGGGGGGTATTTCGACCCCCCCCCCGGCTACGCCCATGCACTCAGCAACAAACCTCTTGTTCTCTATCTGAATAGTGAATCCGACGTCTTAAGACTACTCTCCTCATATTTTTATACATGTAATGTTCAAACTTATTTTTCTGTTGCAATAACATGCTAGTTTGATTTGACAAGAGTTATCTCAATAACATTTTCAGCCAAACCAGGTGAGGGTTAGCCAGAGCTAGTATCTGGTGAAACTATGGTCTCTATCCACCACCAGCATGTGAAGTCTAGTTGCGGCTGCATGGCGCTCAAGTCGAATTGGACTACCAGGGCCATCAGGCGTCACCTAGCAAACGCCGTGGAACGTTTTGGAGCACTGTATGGCATGTAGAGCACACTGGTCATCCACTGCACCCCAAACCAGCTCCAATTGTCTGGAGTGTGTTCTGCCACTGGATCCAGCTGGCAAGGGGCGAGAGAGTAAAGCTGATGCAGCGCAAATCTCCCTCGCTTCAATAAATTTTCATCGCGCAAGCCACATTCTCATCTCCAATGTTCATCAATCAAAAAAGCCCTGCTGCGATAGGCAAGTGGCAGGTGTGGATACACTGGAAGCCATAGCTACAAACCTACACGTAGGCGGCCCAGACCATGTGGTCGCTTGCCAGTGACTGAGACAGCACTGGAACTCGGCAGCCGTCTTAGCGTCTTTTTAGGAATGCACTGCTTACCTCTTAAGCATGAGGAAGGGGCTAGAAAAGGTGCCCTAAAAATTGCCTGTCCCATATGACCCTGGCCAGTCTCCCGTGAGTGGCGGGGATCCCACTAATGCGGGGAAAACAAAACAAACACAAACCTCAAGAAAAAACAAATCAAAACACATGAACTCACACTCGGCGCCTGGAATGTCCGCACTCTATTTGACGTTGAGTTATTACTTCAGTACTAGCTCATATTTGGATAATATTTCCACAATCCCCCAAAAATTCACTTTATATGATGAATAGTCTTCTTCAATTCGCCACGGAATACCAACTTTTGCTTTGCTAGAGACACAGCGATATCAAGCAATCTATAATTGTAATAATAATAAATGTAGTATTGTGATGAACACATTTGCCGGGGATTATATTCTCAATACTTGACAATTCAATGAAATGAAGAAAGAAACATCTCTGTATTTTCTTCAAACTTCTTTAATAACTTCAACTTTCACATCAAAATTAACTTCTTAATTCAATAACAACTTGACTTGATACTTCATACATAAAACTTAAATGATACATGAAACTTCACTAGTGTAACTTCAACTTCAAATACTAAAACTTTACTTAATGGACCCGCTAATATCACAAAACTTATTAGTAATCGAAGACTGTGTGAGGACCAACGCTCTACAAGAACTACTACTATGCGAGGACCCCGTCTAACTCACTTTCCCTTAATTTATACTTTCTTTGATCGTACTTTCCAGAATCCTGGAACCTTCTCCGATAATTATTTTAGTAACTTTGACCTTCTAGAAGCTGACGTGTGCTATTTTTTTCCCTTAACCTCTTTCTTCG
This sequence comes from Biomphalaria pfeifferi, assembly GCA_030265305.1. Classification (NCBI taxonomy): domain Eukaryota; kingdom Metazoa; phylum Mollusca; class Gastropoda; family Planorbidae; genus Biomphalaria; species Biomphalaria pfeifferi. The sequence goes on from JASAOG010000001.1 coordinate 6,816,704, forward strand.
ATTGGATATCTAAAATTAACTTGTTTACGCTGGACACTTGCACTAGTTTGACTTCGAGCTTCTAGAAACTGGTCGAAATAGGTCACAGACTCGACTCGTGACAAGTATGCTTAGAAGAGTCCACGACCCTCTGAAACAAAGCATATAGACACACACACACATATATATGTATATGTGTGTGTGTGTCTATGTGCTAAAGTCGGGAGATGACCTATAGGCTATTCGATAATGCAGGTTTTTAAAAAATTGGTATAGGTGTAGTATAAAACATAGGTAAGCTACGTAAATTAAATTTCTAAAAAATGATTTCTGTACTTCTTTTGAACATTTATAGACCTTTTATAATATCATTAATTAGCATCGCAACATGCAAATATTAGGCCCTATAACTATATAAGCATTTGTCAGGTTAACAAAAACCAGAATGGGTGTAAGCCTAGGCCACTATAATAGAACTAATAAGCCTATATGTCTTAGGCTACTGCAACCTATGCGGCCGCAGTGGGCCCCTCACTTTCATAGGCCCCGCGCGAACTCTAGGTATAAATTATTAAATTAAACCATTGTAACTTATTATTAAAGGGTTCCTAGAATTCTCCTGAAATCGCAAAATATAAAATCTTCTGAAAACTGATGCAAATCTCCTTAAAAACACACAAAATTGTCATTCCGAGGTGTCATTCAATTTGGAAAACGTCAATCCTACTCGCGATTTTAAAAAAAGGCATTGTCGGCTTTCATTTAATGAAAATGTAATAATAAGGCGAATTGTAACCAAAAAAAAAATAAAAAAATTCAAATACATTAATTTACTTTAATAGTCACTGGCATACATATATAGATCTAAATCTATCTCGACCACTTTAAAAAAGGGATATTTTGCTACTCGATAGTAAATCTAAAAAGCAGATCTGAATGTTTATCGGCTTTTTGTTGGGATACTACTATATAGGCCTACTGTAGATGACTTGTAAAGTTAATGTGACCGTAATTTTGTACTTAATAAAGTATCTTATCTTATATAATACAGACGTTACTTCAAAAAAGAAGATGATTATGTCCTACGCATCATGCTTTTAGTCATGCATATTAACCAATGACTTAAACTCTGCCACGTCACTGGTTTTCCTGGCTAGCTCAGGCAACCCATTCCATGCTCTAATAGCACTAGGGAAGAAGGAGTATTTGTACACATTTGTCCTAGCATATGGGACGAGGAATGTGCCTTTATCTTTGTGTCTTTCAGAGTATTTTATTAAATTTTGTTTTTGTATTTGAAGATTACGGTTCAGTGTTTTATGTATAATTGCTACTTTACTTTTGTGTCTTCTGTCCTGAAGGCTTTCTAAATTTAGTGATTTTACTATAGGTGTTACTCTAGTCAAATGTAAATATTCGTTTGTTATGAATCTCACTGCTCTATTTTGTGTCTGTTCCAGTTTCTTAATGTTTTCTTGAGTTGAGGGGTCCCAAACGGAGGATGCATATTCTGTTATTGGCCTAACCAAGGTTAAATAACATTTTAGTTTTTTGTTTTTATTTGATTTATAGAAATTTCTTTTAATAAATCCTAATGCTTTGTTTGATTTTTTAATAGTTTCATCAATATGTGGATTCCATGACAGTTTTTCATTTATTATTACACCTAGGTATTTTGCGTTTTTAGTCTGTGTTACTGGTTTGCCATGAATAAGGTAAGTGGAATTAATTTGTTTTAGTTTTTTTGTTACAACTGACATTTTTCTGGGTGGAAAGACAATTTGATTCCCATTTCTGTAATTCATCTAATTCTCTTTGTAAAATATCTGTGTCTTGTGTTGTTTTTATTGTTCTATATATTATGCAATCGTCTGCAAATAATCTGACTTTTGTTCCTGAAGTAATGCAATTTGGTAAATCATTTATGTAAATTAAAAATAGTATTGGACCCAAGACTTTTCCTTGAGGTACACCTGAGTTTACTGTTATCTGTGTTGATTTAGAGCCATTTATTATTACAGTTTGTTCTCTCCCTAGCAGAAAATCTTAAATCCACTGATGCAGTGGACCATTAATGCCGAAATATTTTAATTTTTTAAGCAAACTATGGTGGTGAACTTCGTCAAAAGCCTTAGAAAATTCTAGTAAGATAGCATCTATTTGTTCACTATTATCTAAACCTTTCGAAAAATCATCAATTAGTCCTATTAGTTGTGTTTTACATGATCTATATTTCCTAAAGCCATGTTGGCATGGTGTGATGACATTATGTTTGTCTAAGTGGTTTATGATGTTGCTACATATTATGTGTTCTAGGATTTTACATGTGATGCAGGTAAGTGATACTGGTCTGTAGTTTCCTGGGTCAGATTTTTTTTGTCCTTTTTTAAATAGGGGGGGGGGGGGGTGACATTAGCTTCTTTCCAGTCCTTTGGTTAAGCGAAGCCTGAAAGAGTATTTTGAACACTGGGGCTAGCTCATTGCTTAGTTCTTTGAGTAATCTAGCTGGAATACCATCAGGTCCAGACGCTTTATTTGGTTTGGTGTTGGCTAATAGTTTTTGAATTCCATTTTCTTGTACTACTATATCTTCTATGTTGTCTACTTGGTTCAAATTCAGTAATATGTCTTTGTTTCCTGGGGCTGAGAATGCTGATGCAAAGTATTTGTTTAGGATGTTTTCTTTAGTTTCATTATCGTTATGTATTATGTTATGTTCATCTTTTAATGGCGCTATGCCTGTTGTTTCCATTTTCTTAGACTTAATGTATGACCATAGGTTTTTGTTGTTATCTCTAGATATTACATTGTTTATGTATTCACTCTGCTGCTGTCTGCTTACTTTTTGGGTTAAGTGTTTAATTTTTATATACTTTTTGTAAACTCTTTCTGCCTTTGTTTCTTTAAATTTTCTATATAGGTTTTCCTTCTGTTTACAAAGCTTCTTTAGTCTAGTATTAAACCAGCATTTATTTATTTTGTTTGATGTGTATTTAGTTGGTATATGATTTTCTATAATGCTTTTAAGATGGTTTTTAATGTAATTCCAGAGGTCATCGACTGGTTGGTTAATGTCTTTTTCTAATAAGAATGTTTGTTGAAAGTTTAATGCAGCTTGGTGTAGTTGTGTTAGGTTACATTTATTCCAGAGTAGGATTTTTCTTTTGGGTTTTGTATTGGCTACTGCTTTTATCTGACTGTGTATTTTTATGATCTCATGGTCTGATAGACCAGGGATAATATCATAATCAACTACTAATCCAGGTCTGTTGGTTAAGAAGAGATCTAATGTGTTGTTTAATCTAGTTGGCTTTTTAATGATTTGATCTAAACTTAGGTTGAGTAAAGTTTCTATGAAAAGCTCATTTATGTCCTTAAGGTTTTGGTGTTTATCTATGGTTAGTGTTTTCCAATTTATATCCAGTAGGTTAAAACCACCCTTAATCCAAAAAACTGCATTTTTATTTGTCTCTTTAAGTGTAGTAATCTGATTACATAGTTCCTGCATGTATTTTAAACTATAATTTGGTGGTCTGTAAATGCTGCCTATTATTAAGGATGTTGAGGTGGTATTAATTTTACAAAATGTTGATTCTATATTTTTTGAGTTAGGTAAGGTAATTTCTTCTGCTATAAGAGTGTTTTTTGTTTTTTACTGCTAAAAGAACTCCTCCATGATTATCAGCCCTATCTTTTCTAAAAATTTCATAATTACTATTGAAAATTTCTGCATTATAAATTTCAGGAATAAGTATGAATAAAATGCAAAGACAAATTTATTTTCTAATACAAAATCTTAATTTTCATTAAATATCCTTGTCCCTACCCAGTCTGGGCCCCGCATAATCCGTTTCGCATAGGGCCCCGCAATCTGTAGGACCGGCTCTGCCTATATGCCTATACAACGATCATATAGGCTATTTGGGCCTAGCGCTACGCTTCCATAATATAGATCTAAATAATTTTAATTAAAAGTTTAGTATAGGCATATTCTATAACTGACATTTTAAAAACTATTGGAACTGTTATAATTTTAAAGCTGGTATATATCTTGGCAGAGATAAATTAAATTAGGCTGTTTTTATTTAAATCTAGACCTTTTCGATAGACTATATATATAATAGGCCTCTACTCTATAAAGTCTATAGAGTGAGGGGAATTTAAGAAATCTTAGGAATCTCTTGCAATTCTAACCAGCCAGTTTTAAAATATATTAAATCATATCATTTTAATACTCCAATTTGCAAAGAAAAAAAAAAAAAAAAAAACAGATTAAATTAATCAATCACTAAATTATCATTAATATGGCTTTTAAAAAAAATATATATTGGGTTGTTCGTAGAAAAGTCCCCAGTTAAAGGGTCATTTTGAGTGAACACCCCCAGATTTTTTTTCCCGCTGAATGAATGGCCCTACTCTAGCTGGCTATTTCCTCATCTATTCACAAGCAAAAGATGTTTTGTTTTTTTTTTCGGCTGATATCCACTGGGGCTTTAACATCCGACATAGTCTTGCTTATCCAGAAACAATGGAAATTTCCGTACTTGTCAGCTTGGACCTTCAGCTAGACTTTATTGTCTGGGGGGAAAACGAAAGTGGGGGAATACCAATGTAGGCTATTAGAATTAGATCTAGTTCTGCAGTTGCTTTCGAAATAAATAAGAATGGATAAAAATTGCGGGGAGGTGTTCACTTTATAGATTTATATGCCCGTTTGCTGATGGGCCTTTTCTATAGCCTATATCTAAACTAGTCTAGATTGACGAGTTATTGTCACTAAACAGTAGAGTAAAATGTCTGAGGAGGTTTTGGGGTCAAACATACATAAACGAAATAGTATACATATATAATATATTCTTTGTAATTATTTAGATATAAGCAATTTAATGCGCGTTTTAGGGACTATTAAATTTCACAATCTCGTCTAGTGTCTCTGGAGATAACTCTACTCTAGATCTAGATCTTTCTATTAGATCTATATTTATATCTACATATCCGTAATATCGGATATGACATATCTAACCTAGATATCTAGACTTAAAAATAGAATCTAGAGTCTATACTCTGTATAGATCTATAGTATATAGTCATAGTATTAAGTATAGACATAGACTATATTATTATACTATATATAATAATATTACATTAAATATATAATCATCAAATACAGATTTGAATCCATAATAATAATAATATGACTAATATGTTAATTATGATACAAAGTATATAGATAATTGAGTCTATATAACATATGATTATTTTATGATAGAAATAGATCTTGATTCTAGATCCAGTGACTGAATCCAGTGGCAGATTTGTTATTTAGTCTATAAGACAGGATAAACATAGATAATTGACCCGAAAAACTCTGGAGGGGCTAGGGGCCTTTGATATTTGACTTCATCATCTAGTCTATAATAATATTTTTATATTGTGATGATATAATATAGGCCTATCTATATATGTATGCATGTATATATGCACCTTATAAAAGGGGAACTTTTTTTTTTATTTATATAGAATAGATCTATATATATATATATATATTACAATATATTATTAGGCCTATATATAGATCTAGATTTATGCTACTTCTAGTAAATGGTAAGTGCAGTCAGTGATTGTTTTAAATATTTATTTTTGTAGTTTGCTTTTTTTTTAAATTTGCGGTATTGATAATAGAACAATTTCATTAGTATTTTAGTTTTACAAATTACAATCTTGTTTGATTTGTAGATAATCTTTAAAGAAATCCTACTGCTTTGCTTGATTTTATTTCAATAATATGGCTTGGTGATGCAGTTATTAAATTTTAAAAAATTCAATTATGGCTTTTATATAGCGCTACTTTCATGCTTATAGCAGTTGTGGACCAGTTGGGGAGGGTATCTAGGTGAAGGTTTTTCTGTGCTGCCTTCAGGCGCTCAGTAAACACAACTCTGCCCGAGTCGGGTGTCGAACCTCGAGCCCCCTTCATAAGTAGCCAGTCAAGCCAAGTTCAAGCGCACTTAGCCTCTCAACCACGCTGCCCACTTATACAAGACTTCCACAGCATAATACGGTACACATGCAAATCAATGCCAAAAAAACAACACATTATGACCAATAGCCAATGCGTCTTTGAAATAGACATCAGTATTGGAGGAAAAAAGCAGGCATGTGTCAGTAGTTTTAAATACCTTGGAGCATGGGTGCCCGCAGGGGGGTGTAGGTCGTGCACGTGCACCCCAATGGATTCTGAGTTGCCGAATTCTCGCCAATTTTTACACATTCAAATCCACTACCTTCTTCTAAGTAGCAACCATAGTGCTTCCACTAAAGTAAAGTTGTAAGGATAAGCTATTGTATTAGACTAATAACAATAATAATACAAATAATTTTTATTATTGAGAAGGAGATTACAAATTGTGCATTACCCCACACAAAACTAGCTTAGGCTTATAAGAAACTGATGAGGACCATGTACGTGCACCCACCTCCCTGAATTCCAAATAGCCAAATTTTAGACTTTCTTTTGCACCTTCAAATCAATGAACTTCTTAAATGTAGCAACTTAACCAGCAATGCTTCCACTTAAGTAAAGTTGCAAGGAGCAGCTATTGTTGTAATAAACTAAATAAGCTAATCAGGAGTTGATGGCCAACCTTGTTTGTGGCATTTACTTCTCGAGACATGATCTTTTCCCTTTGCAACTTAGGATGGAGTGACCTCTCCACTGCCGGGAGAAATCCTGGGTGGTAAATTTGCGAGTGCTGGCTGCACATACATTAACAATCACCACTCTTCCATAGTGACCAGATCCAAAGGGATGGAGAGCCATTGCAATTTGGGGGCAGGTGGTTGGAGATCTTGTCGGAAAGCAGTGATCTTAACCACTGTTCCCCTGCCTACGGGGATCCAAACCCAGATTTTTTATTAGGGCTCCTAAAACGATGCAAGAGCTGGATGGTGAAGAAGACTCTCAGCAATGTGCATGATAAGTTTTTATCACAAGCTTGTCCATTGCGACAAGAAGCAATTCTTCAGTAAAGTTATTGACAGTTTCGATAGCCACAGTCAACATTTTTTTTTTTTTTTTTTTTTTACTGTAGGGAGGCACAGGCCATACAGATAAACTTAACAACATGTACAGTAAATAGTTTGTTCGGTGATTTAGTTTTTTTGTTTTTTTTTATTATTATTATTTCATGAAACAAGCATTTACATATAGATCACATAGGATAAAAAAAAAGAGGGGGGGTGCACTAGTTCTTTTCTGTAATAATCTGCATTACTAGAAAGTAATAAGAAAGTTAAAGCTACGACTAATGCCATAGGTCACAAATTGCACCCCCCTGAAAAAATCCTGCAGGTGCCCCTGCCTTGGAACTATCATTCAGATGGATGTTGTAATCAAATCTGAACTACTAGACAGAATTACACAGAAGCACTTGCAAAGCTCAAAACAATTTGGAAAGACAAAGGCATAGTTCTCAACACTAAAATCAGACTGATGCTCTCCTTGGTCATAGCCACATTCTTGTATGCCTTTGAATCGTGGATGCTAACTGCAGAAATAGAGAAGATACTGATCACTATCAAAAAATGCTAACTAAAACTTTATTACAAGATCATCAGGGCTCACAAAGGCCTTCCTTCAGGGTACAGTAATAGGAAAAAGAGGAGAGACAAAGAAAGTGATGGGAAGACATCAAATAGTGAACAGACCTGGAAGAGATTCTACTTAAGACAGAGAGGAATGGAAGAAGATGGTTGACAGGGGGTTTGGGGGATTCTCAGGGGGATTTGTGACCTGTTTTATTTTTTTTAATTGGATGGGAAATTTTAATGTTAAACCATCACTTTCCCTAGCATAGCCAAGGGGGGTTTTGAGGTTAAAACCCCCTCTTAAATGAAAATCTAAAGCAAATTACAGGAACCAAATTCCATGAGCATAGCCAAGTGAGGGGTTCTGAGTTAAAAAAAAATTTGGAGGGTTTTGAGTTTAAACTCCTTCCAACCATTTATTTTCAGTATATGTGAAAAAAGGTGTGTACTGGTATGCCTTTGAATCGTGGATGCTTTGTCTCATGGAACTGGGAATGCTAACAAAAAGTGTTTATTTAAAATGATTGTTTTAATTTCACATCATTATGTGTTATGTTATCTTCTACTTTTAATGGGGCTATTTGTGTTGTTTACTTTTTCCTAGATTTATCATATGACCATAGATTTTCATTGTTATCCTTAAACATTACATTGTCAAAGTAAGCTCTCCTTCTTCATGGGTGGTAAAAAAAAAAGTCAACTTTGAGCTTTAGACTAGAGATAAAGAAAGTAATTGTGTTAGAAATGTAAACAAAAAATTGAGCCTTTACACTCCAACTTTTAAATATCTTATAAGGAACATATAGGTGCGGTGGCTAAGCAGTAAAGCGCTTGGACTGGGGTTCAAATCCTGGTGAAGACTGGGATTTTTAATTTCGGGATCTTTAGGTGCCTATGAGTCCACCCAGTTCTAATGGGTACCTGACATTATTTGGGGAAAAGTAAAGGCATTTGGTCGTTGTGCTGGCCACATAGAAATATATGACCTGTACATCATCTGCCCTATAGACCACAAGGTCTGAAAGGGAACTTTTTTTTTTACACTCCAATATAGTGAAAAATAAAGAAGCATGAAATAATAGTACCATGATCTATTTCAATGTATACAGATTGTTTGTTTGTTCCTCTAGATTTAATCTAGATCTACTTTTTAGCGGCCCCCGAAAGGGGAAAAGACACTATTAGTTTTGTGTGGCCTGTCTGTCCGTCCGTCCCGTTTAGATATCGTAAACTAGAAAAGATAGTGAAAATCCGACATAACTATAAATTAGACCATTCAAAGTTCTGACGCAACGGCTACTTTTTTCTTTCCTGTAAGCGAAAAATCTAAATCTATTTAGTATGCATATAAGTCAGACATAATTTAAAACAACAATTAATAAGTAGTTTTTCATATTATCGCGTGAACTGCAGTGCTGGGGTTACTATAGAACACCTAACCAAAGACAAAAAATATTTTATTTTTTTTTACGGAAATGTTTTATTCTTGAGGAATAAGAGATTGGCCCTTTACAAAACAATTAGATCAATTAGATATTCATTATAAGACATCAGTTAGGCGAGGTTCACATCTAACTTCACATTCACTTTCACCTATCCTTTGGTCTGCTGGACCACTGGGGAACCACACGAGATCTGTTAACCTTTTTTTCTCCATTATTTTCTGTCATTAGTCTGATAGAATTTCATTCTGATAATATTGAAACCTGCCTTTTTGGACCACTTCGGGGGCCGATTTTCAGTTTGTGTTTCCACACAAACTGTCTTTGTAACCTTGTTTTTTACAAAGCTTCTATCAACTCAGTCTGTCTGTCTGGTAAAAAGTTTGCATACGTTAATTCTCCCACACCCAATCTCGGATTAAGCTCACATTTTGCACAATTATGTCTTTTAGCTGACAACACAAGAATAAAACAAAAAAATTAATCAGTTAATTAACTATTGGTAATTAATTATTTTGTTAGGTATGTTAAATAAGGGAAATAAATTGTACTTGACATGTGGTGGCACTAGTTTAATTAGTCCCCTTGAGGATTCTTGAACCCTGAGTGACATTTTTTTAATGCATTTAAAAAACGATCATGTAAACATTGACAAAGATAACCCCTTCTTCCCTTCCCTTTCACAACTGGTCCAGACAAGTTATTTTGTCTAGGTCAATTGTTGTAAATTTAATTGAATGTTATATTAATACACTGTCATATTTGATATACTTTGAATGTTAATGTTTTTCGGCAGGATAATTCAATTGAAGGATTGACATATTATCTTTTACTGCTTCCATCCACTTTGATTATTTTTGTAATTGTGGCATTTATAAACTGGCTTGGTCTTCGCTTCTTTATCCACAATTAATAGTAACAGCTTAAGTAAACAGGTGAGATTAGTTGAACAAGTTCTAATATTATAGTTGTGTAAATATGTTGTTGTTTTTTTTTTACTACCAAGTTCATTACAAATTTTTTTTTTTTTTTAATTTACTAGGGAAAGAAAAACTTAAAAAAAAGGAATGTATCACAGGGTATTTGGTGGAAGGTTGGCAAATTTGTTTGTTTCTAAGTTAAAGGTCCTAGGTAAGAATCTTGGTAAAGACATATTCTTTTGAGGTTTTAAGTTATCTCTACCAAGTACTAGACATCTCTTGTGGAATGACTAAAAACAGATCAATACCCAGTTAGGACTAAAAACATGTTAACACTTAACCATTCTACTAGGTTGTTGTGCTATACTCTAAAAGGTTATTAAGTATTCTGTTTTTGTTTGTTATAAAATAATAAACTTTGTTTTATTGATCTTGTGGAATTTACTTAGTCTATTTTTAACCATTTTATAGATGTAGTCTCATTAAATTGGCCAACATTTAGAATTAAAAACAAGTTATCTAGTTTTTAGGGTGCCTCTGAGTCCACCCAGCTCTAATGGGTAACTGACATTAGTTGGGGAAAAGTAAATGTGGTTGGTCATTGTGCTGGCCCCAATAAACCCTCATTAACCATGGACCAAAGATACAGGTGACCTTTATATCATCTGCCCTATAGATCGCAATGTCTCAAAAGTTAACTTTACCTACTATAGTTACTATACTATCTAGTTAGGGATAAAAACACACTGACATATATATACATTTTCATTTGAAATAAAAGCTGTGCTTAACCTGAGTACATTCCATACAAGTACTATTTATGACAGTTATAGAAATAAAATGTCTTCTTTGTTAGAACCCATGTAATTGTGAAATGCATAGTAGCATAATTTGATCAGGGGGCATAGTGACTGAGTGGTTAAGTGCTGGCTCCCAAACCTGGGGATCGAATCTCGTTGAAGACTAGGATTTTGAATTCCGGGATTTTTAGGGCGCCACTGAGTCCACCCAACTCTAATGGGTTCCTGACTTTAGTTGGGGGGGAAAAAAGGTGGATGGTCATTGTACTGGCCACATGACACCCATGAAACCATTGGCCAAAGAAACAAGACCTTAACATCATCTGCCCAACAGATCACAAGGTCTGAAAGGAGAACTATAATTTGCTAGATCACAGAAAATCTGAAAAACCTGAACCCTTAATTATTAATTTGGTTATTAATTTGATTGAAGCAATGATCAGATATTTTGTGAGAAACTATCAAGTAGATATAGAAAAAGTCCTACTGTTGGCTTAAGTGAAATCCAATAAATTTTTTTCATAAGGCAAAAAACAGAATTCAATACAACATTCAAAAACTGGCTATAAACTCTCTAATTTCCCACGACTTCCAGGAAAATGCACATCTAGAAGCATTACAAGATAAAAGGAACCGAACAAAGTGTACAGTGAAAAGATCAGCATGTTGTTTAATAAGATTTAAATACGATGATTTGTTAGTGAATGCAGAAAGATTAAGGAAGAAAATGACATGACAAGAATAACACTTGCAAAAATTGCATGACACAAATACAATGAAACCAGAAGAATAGCTACAAAAATATGCAGAAAGAAATGGAAAGGAAAACTACCAATTTTGTGAGACTGAAATATCTAAGAAAAGATAAAGTAGAGGACAGGGAAAGTTATGCAGGACGTAGACTGCACACTCATTCATAATATAAACTTGATTTTGTTAGTAAAATTTGGCTAGAGAAAAATAATACCATATATTGGTAAACATTAAAATACACCAAAACAAACTCTAAAGCTGTTTAAATTAAAAAGGTATATTCCTACTAAATGTACTAACCAAAGCACTTGATGTAAATACAGAAACTGTATGACCCATGTTTTGATTTGTCCATAAAATTGTATGACACTCTATAAGTATTGTTTAGCTTGAGCTGCAGCAGAGATATTTTATTATTTTAAAAAAGTTAAAAGACAAAATGTAGGAACTAATTAGATCATCATTGAGTTTAACAAACATTTAAAAAGGGTCCAATTTTAAAATTTCTCTTGGGTAATAATAAACACAACTTTTTTGTTCTAAACTTACATTACGTTTTTACTTTCTTCATACTCAATGTGTAAATGTATTATGTAATTTGAACACTAATGAGTATATTTCTCAGGAAATGTGTATAACTGCAAGTCAACTTTTAATTTCAAAATGAACTTAGTTCTAACATTTTCCTTTAACAAGGTTTGATGTTCTCAATTTTCTTTTACAGATGTCACTGTCACTTTTTGGCTGTGGTTATAATGGATTTTTGAAATTATCTAATATTAAATTATTAGATGTGGAGAACAAATCAAAGGTGCTACAGGAAGCTACACAAACATTGAAAATATTATCACCTTTGTTTTTGATTCAGCTCAAAGAAAAAGAAGATGTACACAGTATTGCAATAACTTGGGCACGCTTAGGAATAACTATGAAGAGAAGTAAGTTTTGATATGGAAATTAACAAACACATTTTGACATCAAAGTCTCTGTAGTGGATGAGAGTTGCCACACACAAACAATGGTGTGAGATGGAATGGGAAATAGATTACTGAATGAAATTTGAATCTTGATTGTATACTTTTTAAATGAGTACTTAATTTTGTTCAGGAGCTTAATGGCAGCCATTCAATGATAAGTGTTTAGAGAGCTACCCAAATCTTTAGTATAGGCACTTTTCTTTTAATTGACCAATCAGCTATGAAAATTAAAGTTGCATTCATATTTATCTCAATATTTGTCTTTTATAATACTTTCAATTATTTCTTCACAGTGAATACATTTTGCTCCTTTATAACTGAACTCGGTAACAACAAATATGCTAGTCAAAGTGTCCTTCAAGTTTTTGACAATTGTATTATTAAAGCATCTACAGAGCAAGAGATACTTGTGAAAACACCAGATGTAAGCAAATATTTGATTTTAAAGGACAATGCAAATGAAAGCCTACATATTGATGCTGTAGTTGAAACAGATTTAATATGTGGAACCCATCACACATATTTTGTCAGTTCAAGTTAGTTTTTTTTTGTTGTTATATTCTGTTAAAAGTGGCCTTTTTTAGAGCCTTTATCATGGAAAAAGCCACTATTGCTATTGTTTTCACATTTAGAGTTTGAATACTAAAGATACTCATAAAATTAAAATCATCATCATGTTTAAACAGGGGCAGTGGTTCTCTTTGGTCTTCCAAAGATATTGGGCAGGACATTACCTAAATTGTACCGATGTGCCAAAAATCTAAAGATATGCTTATAATACACATATTTTTAAAGCAAAGTGTAAAATTCAGTTTGTATATATGTATGGTTTTATATCAAGAACATAATTTGTCATTGAAAATATGATTCCACTATTGTCATCAAGATGCTAAAATAGGTGTAATTGCTAGTCACCCGTTTATCCTTCTGCATTTAAAATAAAATAATTTACTGATGCAGGGGTGAAAAATCATATAGAAAATACAAAAAAAACATACACATAGGAAACACTGCTAAATTTTTACTTTAATCCAGCTGGGTTTCCTTATTGTTTTTTTTTTAATTGTTTTATAATAACATATGAATACATAAGTACATACATAAAAAACAATTTTTAAAACAAGGGGAAAAGGTATCTATAAGAATTATATTATTTCCTATATTTGTTTCAACTGAACCTTATGGATTAAAAAATTATGTTTTAAAAATATGTTTAACATAGATGAAAGATTTGGTGAGCTTGATCCCACAAAGAACAGACACCAAAATGAAAAGGTACAGGCCTCTGTGGCAGTCTGTCCTATTTCATCTAGATTTAGGATACGAGAAATGAGCTGTGGGAAGGAACATGTTTTACTTTTAGACGACACTGGTAGTATTTACAGCTATGGAGGTGGGAGGTAAGAGCAGTCAGAAAGTAGCCAGTGTCAAACTTTAAAGAAATAGGACCATGTCAACTTTAAACTAGCCAATTTAAGTCTTATAATAAATTGGCTAATGTAAGCCTAATACTTTTGTTTAGCAAAGAAAAGCACACTTTTTTCTGTGTTTAAATATGGATTTGAAACTTTGATTTGATAAGAGATTTGTGTAATGAATACGTTGTTTCTCAGCTAGTATTTTAACTCACTACCTTAATCTCTTTTTGCCATGCTGTCAGCCATTCTTCCTATACTAACATTCTAACATTCACTGTCTGTTGTTAAGAAAATGAAGTATGATTTTTTGCTGTTTACTTCGTAAATGTGGCATAAACCTCTTGGCTGCCTACAAAGGGGGCTAGAGTTTGAAATCAGACTCAAGCTGAATTGTGTTTACTAAGGGCCTTAGCCTGGAAACCCTCTCCCAGATTCCGCGTTTTCCTTCTAGTTGGGTAGCCAGTCAAGGCTAATCATCCCCTTCTGCCCAAAGCTTACTGGTTTTAGGCACCAGTTGCTTACCTTTGCCCATTCTCCTGTTAGTGATAAACGTTCCTCTGGGCTCAGTATATGAGCCACAGAATAACAATAACACATTAATAACATTTGAGTATGAGTGAAGTAATTTTTTATTATATTCTTGCTTTAACTCCTTCTTTAAAGCAAAGGACAACTTGGTCACAGCACAGTTGAGTCTAAATCTTTACCAACAGTAATTGATGCATTACATGGACTTACCATCAAAACTATTTCAGCAGGAGGGTGGCACTCAGCAGCTATTTCAGGTTGTTATAATAGACAGTAAAGACTTTTTTAAACAGATGTCAAATCTCTTAGGTTTTACTTAATTTTATTGTTCAAATTGTTAATAAGGAAATTTGCATTAGTCAACTCAGTTCATGTTTTATCTTGTAAACAAGTTATTATTCAGTTTTAACAAGTGACATTATAGGCCTACTATTTTATCAGTAAATATTATTGACACTGTATGAAAATGAGACATTCTGTTAAATACCTAGAGCAATGCCTGTTGCTTTCAGGCCAGATACAAAATGACTTGATTGTTACATACTTTTCTACAAAATGTCTTGATTGTTACATACTTTTCTTAGGCCAATATGTGAAATGATCAAACTGTCTAATAATGAAAGAATTAATACAAAATGATTAACAGAATGTCTTTATTGGAAGAACAAGAAATTAGAAGTTTTCACACTTGACAGAAATGTGTATCTCTAGTTAAAATATTTTTATTGAGATTTCAAGATTAATCGGGATTAAAAAAAAAACAGGGTAGAGTTAACTAGTGAAAGCTAGTTGATTTAACATGTACGAATTTAAATAGTGGTGTCTAAGGCCAATACATTTATTCTCACAGGTTTAAGATTTTAATGAAATTTCTATTTTTCAAGTATTTGGTGATCTCTACATGTGGGGATGGAATGAGAGTGGTCAGTTGGGCCTAGCATCTTTGGACAAGGAGGAAACTAGTTCAACCATTGTGACTGAACCAAAATGTATATATTTCTCTAGTGATCTTAATGTTGTATCAGTCTCCTGTGGCTCAAGACACACAGTTGTATTAACAGGCTAGTTCAATATACATTTTTTTTCATTCATTGTCATCTTGGCAATTTCTGCTATTCTGATTGAATACAAAATAGGTGTATTTGAAATATTAGTATTCGAAATATTAGATTAAAGCACATTCCACATTATAATAATGCATTTTTGTTTTAATATGCTGAGTAGCAGTTAAAAATATCTTTAAAGCATTTCTTAATTATCAATTTTTTTTTTTTTTTACACCTTCTGGTTTAATAAAAGTTAACATATTTCATATGTAAACATATCATATATTTGTTGCCTAAATTTGTGAGTTCTAAATTATTACAGTATAGTCATTATTCCTTATTTCCTTTTGCATCATGCAGGTGGTGGACAAGTATTAGCCAGTGGCTGGAATAGATATGGACAACTAGGACTAGGGGATACAATCAACAGATGGAACTTAACACAGTTGGCCTCTATACCTTTTATCACCATTCAAAAAGTGTTTGCTGGACACTGGAATACAATATTTCTATGTCAACAATTAGAATTATGAAAAATGATTTGAAATTATTATTAAAAGAATTTTTATTGTTTTTACATTTTATTTGACCTTCTTTCAAAATTAAATTTATTTTTACCAACTAATTTTACTTTACAAATTAGGCTCTAAGGACATGAACTACAATTATTTAAGTTCAACCAATATGTTCATATATAATCAAGATTGAAAAAAAGTAATTAGTTTTAAATGACTGGTAAAGAGATAAAGTGAACACGACTCCAGGAGTTTCAACATAATTAAATTTCAAATGTTCATGAGCTGTTTGAAGTATTTTTGGTATAAATA
Source organism: Biomphalaria pfeifferi (assembly GCA_030265305.1). Classification (NCBI taxonomy): domain Eukaryota; kingdom Metazoa; phylum Mollusca; class Gastropoda; family Planorbidae; genus Biomphalaria; species Biomphalaria pfeifferi. The sequence continues at coordinate 6,832,981 of JASAOG010000001.1, forward strand.
CAATTAGAAATAACTGAACCTGTGTGAGCTCATACTATAAAATTACAGGCTAAAATTCTCTTCAAACATTGAAGAATTGTTTCCACTAACATCAAAATCACAGCAATCATCATGCTTATAATTATGCACAAGTTTATTGTAATCATTATGGCACATAAATATGCATGATCAACAATAAAATGTAAAATAACGGTTTAAGTCAAAAAGTAGATGTATCTATTATTATTATTCAAGGTGTAATAACAGATTCAATGAATACACACAGCTGCTGAATCATTCAAAATGATTGATGGTCAAATAAATTCTATAACATTTTCTAGACAAACAATTTGTTTTTATTGAGCCATTTGCTTTCTGTTTAATATTTATTATAATTTTTTTTCAAATAAGCTCTGTTTAACATTGACATAAATAAAACAAAATATTTATAGTACCGGTATGCTATGATTAAAAAATTTCTTAGTGGAATAAACAATTATATTTGTAAATATAATTATTTTGAATACAGTTTATTAAAGCTATTACAATCAACCAAAACAATTATTACAAAAAAATGATTCCCTAAAGTTAGCCTCCTTCACAATGAGACTCATGGAATGAAAGTATACCAGGTGAGTTTATATCAGACAAAGCTGTTGGTTTTCCACCCTTACAAAACAGTTCTTTATGTCTTGCTATCATTTATTAGGGATTAACCAAGTATTCTTTATATCTTAGTAAAGTTAATCACATTACAATGTTACATAATGTTAGTAAATGAAGGGAACACAATTTAGATTTCAAAGTATACAGCTCAAGAGGAATACTTTTTGTACAGTTCCATCACATCTGCAACATCCTCCTTGGAGCCCATGAATACTGAACATTTCTCATGGATGTTTTCAGGTACAATTTCAAGAATACGTCGATGTCCATCTGTAGCTGCACCACATGCCTGCTCCATAATGTAAGCCATGGGATTTCCTTCATACATAAGTCTCAGCTAATTACAAGAAAAATTAAGTTAGTTGTTTTTATGCTTAAAAAAAAAGGGTTTTCGCAATGCTACTATTTGTTAACTAATAAACTTACACATGACAAAAGAACACAAAAAAAGGGTTTGATTTAAGTTTGGAAATTGACTAAGTTACTGTTTATAGTAGGGGTGCACCGGATAGTATTTTTTGACTAAACAAATAAAAGGGGGTGGGAGCTGTTCATCTCTACCTCTGGAGATATACCTGTTTACCAGTGTAGAGGTGTGGCTTGAAGTCCAGCCTCCTACTACAGATTTACTACCAAGTAAACAAATTCAGTTCCTTCGTAAGGTGTGACTTCTAGAGAGTGTCAATATGCAGACATTAACTTAGTTCATAGTATTTGACTTATGGTCACCAATCTGTTGATGTGATAAAAAAGGGATTTAAAATCAGTAAACATTGATACTGACCATTGGGAAGACATAGCTTTAGATCACACTAGTTGGAGAGGGACAAGAAAGCTATAGACAGCGAGAAAACATGGGCCTCGATTCTTGGATAAAAGCATGCCACACGGAAAATGGACAGCTCCTCCACCACCAAAGCGAAAGCTACCTTGACATGCAATATATGTGGACAGGAGTGTCTCTCCAAAATAGGGCTCCACTATCCGGCAGTGATATTCAACAGGAGACTAATATGGCCGAATAGTGAAAAAATGCTGAATATTCGGCAGAAGCCGGAGCGACTATCTGGTGCACCTCTAGTTGAAAGACAAAGATTTTTTTTAACCTTTCCTTTTGGTGCTTCTGATGTTGCTGGATACATGAAGATACCACCATAGCAAATAGTTCTATGAACGTCAGCTACCATTGAACCAATATAACGTGCTCCATAGGGTGAGGTACCATCCTGTGTGAATAAAAAAGAATTTAAATCTTTTAAAACTAACAAGTTCATTAAAGGGAAACTCCGATGGTTTTGACAATTTTTTATATGTGTTTTGATTTACAGATAATGAATATATTATTCTTTTTTTAAAATTTGCAATAATAACTTAGTAATTGATGTTTTTCTGACGTAATTTTCCTGCGCATCCAAAACAGTCAGACATTCACTGGGTTTCTATGTGACGTCACACTAGCCTACTAATTTAATCTATTGACTTATTGTATAACGGGAGACCATACAGAAAAGTTAACATTCTCATAAAAGAAATATATTTTTGTCTATGCAGTTAGATCTAGGATCTTGTAAGCAAAGAAAAAATTAGTATTAAAAGTAGATTTACATGCTTGACTAACCACGGCAGTGTGTAATTTCTCGCCTGACCACTCAACAAACAACAAACACTATCGCTTAGTTGTCTTGTCATGACCGACTACACGTAGTCTAGACTAGCCTTACACTGACCATTTTTTTCAAATGTCAGACACACGATCTATTTACTTCTTGGGAAAGGGAGAGGCTTACATGAAAATGTTACTTTTTTTCTTGGGTTGCTTATCCTAATGCCTTTAGATCTACCTACACATGTATATATAACTATACCATAGCTCTGGAATAGGCCGTCACTAAGCCCAAGAGCCTGTAAGAATGAAGTGATACGATTGGTTAAATCTAGTTTCCTTTTCAGTATTGTTGATGGAAGTGATGTATGCCTAACCTAAAAACAAAATCTCAAAGAACCCTGTTTTTTTTGAGATGTCAAGAATTTACTGTCTAATTTATTAAATATAAATGTTTCTAAGCATTTAAATTAAAAAATGGTAAAATGTTTACTATTACAACTTTTTACGCAGAATTAAATATGTCAATAAATCAAATTTGAAAAACCATCGGAGTTTCCCTTTAAGATTTCCATGGAATACCAAGATTGTTGTTCACAAACAAAATAGAATCTTGTGATTTTTTTATCTCTTTTTCAGTTTTGAGGTACCTGCACTTTGACAATCAAAAGCTTTTGAATAGTCTGCACTTCTACATGCAATTTCTTGACTAAGCAAGATAAGGCTAGATGGAAAGATATTGACTGATGCTATTGTGTTCTTATATATAGTGTTAAGAGACTTGAATTATTTTTGATCTGTTAATTAAAACTTGCATGGAAATTTTCTTTTTGAATTATTTTTGATCTGTTAATTAAAACTTGCATGGAAATTTTCTTTTTAACATTTTGGCCCATCCATTAACAGCTGCAGTGTTTGACATTGATGCCTTCTATAGATTTGAAAGTGGCTAAGTTTTTGTGACTTTAAGATCTAAGTTACCACTGGACCATTATTCCAGTACCTTACCAAGTAATACACTAGTTTGCAAACAAAAAAACAAAGAGATATTTGTGGAGTTATTTTCTCAGTAACCCATTCAGAAGCAATCCCAAAGCATACTATGGAGAATTTGTTTCTATCTCATAAGAAAAATAATTGTCATTAGGTTCAGACAGTGAAATAGCCAAACAAGTTACTAACATTTAATAGAATTACAACTAGATTGAGTAACCACAGCTACTATTGCATAGAGTATTTTAACTTTCAAAATAGCTTCCTTGACAAAACTTATGTTGCATTATTGAGATAATTTCATTATAATGATGAAGAAGGTTCCTCTAAGCATTCTGTTATCAATGCTAGGATTTAACTCAATAGCTACTAAACCCATAACCTAAGCAGCATCTCTCTAAATATTAAGCAAAGGGAGGTAACTCCAAAACAGAAATAGATTGACTTTACAAAATATATTTTAAAAAACATTAAACATCTATCAATAACAAAAAATACTTCTAAAAAAAGAGAAATGGATGACCTTTAAAATGATGTATAATTTGAATAGGTTTTATAAGATTAAAACAATAAAACAACAGGTAAAGATGAAAATATGTTCGAGAGCCTGATTTTTGAAGACTGGTGGACCCCCCCCCCCCTCCCCCCATCTGTAAATTTTGGTAACCTTTAACATTTACCCAAAGATCAGTAATGTTTATAAGTAGGAATTTAGTAGGCCTATACAATCAACATTATGCTTATATATAAAACCTGTATATGTCTTGAGTATTTACTGACTTTCACTGGGTGTGCGTGAGGCCCTTAGTTGCCTGAACATGGCATCATGCTGATGTGGTTCTGGAATTGTCTCAGATTTCATTACTTCTAGCATAACAAAGTAAAAGTAATCAAACCATTGTCCAAACCACCGTTGTGTACACCCCCAACTAGATCTATTTCATCAAAAGTTTTCATGTGGTAAATAAAAACTGTTCAAAATATCAGTCAAAGAAGTTGAAGATTCATTGACGCTAAATCCAGAATAGTCTAGATCTAGACTACATGATAGATCTAGTGTTTACTTCACTCTCTCTCTGAATCGGACTAGATCTAAATCTAAATGTAGCGCTAAATTCTAATGATCAATGTCTTGATCAATATTAAGTTCATTATTAGCTGTCTTTAGTGTATTATTTGCGATATTGGGTCTAAAAATTGAAAGGTCTTTGAGAAAATGGCCTGCGCAGCTAAGGAAACTCAAAAAAAAAAATCACAGAACTTTGAAGGCCAATAGAAACTGAAGCAAAAGACGTAAAAGCATCCTCTTTTTTAAAAGAAATGATCTATATTTCTACTTTTTAAAAAACCCAGCCAGCTCAAAATAATACCATGCGACGCCCAGGAAAACGAGAGCTACGCAAGTCAGGCAATGTGTGTGCTGTGGCAGGCACATCAGTAGCGAGTAAGGGATGGGCGCATTTGGTCACAATAGTAGCTAATGAGTTAACAAGATATACTAATATTTTTAAAAAATAAATAAAATTTGAGTATGCATTTTAGATCTAGTTTAGAGTTATAACTAAATTATAAGACTTAAATTCAAAATCTAAACTAGATCTAGTTGAGAGACTGGACACAATCTAAACAAATAAACAAAATCTAAATAAATATATAAAAAATAAATGGGTAAAAATTTTAGGAGATTGCCCAAAATCTGAGAAGAATCTCCAAAATTTGAAGTAGAATTAGAACTTTTTATTCAAATATCAACTGAAAAATAACTAACCTTTGGCCTTTTTTTATTGTTGACATATTCCCTGGTAGCATCATCCCAGAACATGTCATAACCTTCATTAATAGAATAAATCTTGCCTCGAGGCTTGATTCTCATGTTTCTTTCAGTCAATAGAAACTCTCCAACAGCCTGTTAAGTATTGTACAGATTTAGATTGTTCTTTCTTTAAATTACAAATATATTTTCTTAGTGAAAAAATGTAAAACAAAAATGATTTCAGCAAGTAACATATAATTATATTCATTGTATTGTCAACATTTATTAGTATGTACGAATATTAAAAATTAAATTCCATCAAGGGCCATATGAGCAGGCCCATCTAATGGGCTCTATCAATAGGAAAAAAAGACTTCTTGTAATAAGTCTAGCTTAACTTCTCTGTCAATAATTTAAGCATACTATTGTAAATATTATAGGTTCTTAGATTAGATTATTATAATGGGTCTCTAAAGAATGTCCCAGCATAAAAAAAATAAGTGCAAGTGTGAAATGCACAAGTTAACTCGTATCACATGCAAATGATGTGTCTTACAATATATGAAAATTTGTGTTTTTTTTTGTTTTTTTTTACTGCTTAAAATTGTGTTTTCAAACTCAAATGCAAAACATAATACATTACATTAAAAACTATTGAACTAAAAGTTTTCACATGCACATGTAGTTTGCTTTATTCAATACCCATTTGCATATTTGTTATGATTCATGAGAATTTTGAATAAAGGAAAATGATTATTATGTATTTAGTACATTATAAAAATTAGCAATTACATCTTGTTCACTACTCTAAATATATCTTCAAGGAATAATAATAAGGCATTGTTCAAGTATTAAAATTAAAATAGATTGCACATTTATTTGAAGCCTAGACTAAATTACAAAGTATAGCTACAAACACACACACAATATATATATATATATATATATATATATATATATATATATATATAATTTATTAGTTTGGTAACTTTAAAAAATCCAAATTGAAAACAATATAGTAATAATATAGCCCCTGTAAAAAAAAAAAAAAATTTTAGATGGCCTTCCAATAGCCATTACTGGCTAAACCTATTTATTAGAATTATAATAATGTGTATTTATTAAGAAAAAATTAAAAAAAAAGGAAAAAGCAGAAACTAACCGGATCATACATAAATCCATTTACACCCTGGCCTAGAGAAAGGACCACCATAGTTGCACTACCATAAAGGGCATAACCTGCACACACCAAGTTATCTCCTGATTGAAGCACATCTTTAAGGCTCACTGGTCCCTCATTTTGCTGTAATCAAAATTATTGTATAAAACTTTATAAGATTAGAAAACTCTTATCAACCTTGTACATAAATCAAATGTTATTTCCAAAGCTGAATACAAAAATTATGTAAAGACTCTTTAAAAAAAAAAAAGATTACATAGTTTGGATTTAATACTAATATAAATGTTGCAGCATAATCAAATAAGAATTTCTAATCTAATTTGATCAAATCCAAAAAATGAAGATAACTAGCATTATAAAAAAATGATTTGTTACAAGGTCTATTGCTTCAACACTTCATATTTAGAGCTGCAGTATAAATTATATTTCAAAAGACAAGCATAGTCTTTAAGTAATGTAACTTTACTTACTTTTTTATAAATTCCAAATATTGATCCAATAGAAACTAAACAATCAATATTTGATGAGCCATCAAGTGGATCAAAACAAACTATATACTTGCCCTGAAGAGTAAAATAGCACATATCACATTAAAGACATTTTGGATATTTTGGATTTACAATGATATTGGAAGTGCTGACTTAGATTCAAGAATGCATTGTTCTTTAACTTCATGAAAGGTATGCATCTTATCTGCACTTATTCTATCTTTTGTTGTTGTTTCTAATCAATACTTTTCAGTACTCCCTATGGACATGATAGATATCTTCAATCATGCAAAAATGACATAATGCATCAAACTCTTTTCAAAGTCTAGAAGAAAAGACCATTGAGTATAGAGTACAGTAGCCCAAAAGGAGTTCAAAAATGCTTTACCATTAAAAAGCCAGTTTTGTTTAAGTTTCATTCAATATATTTATTTAATCAGCACATAATGAAAAGAACAATTTGAATACAATTATGAAAGTCTAGAAAAAAAAAATACTTTAAACTTGTCCTCCACTTCAATCACAGTGTCATTTTCTTCAGAGACCAAAATGCAGCAAGTATAAGAGGATGACAACATATTGATAAACAAATCATTAGCCAGGACATCAAGTTTCTTAACAGCATCTCCAGTTGCATTTGAAGATCCAGATATACCATAGCTTTAGAGAGAATAAAATAAATTCACTTTTAAATTTCTACAGTAAGAATACATGCAGAGCCGGCCCTATGCAAAATGAATTTTGCGTGGCCCAGTCACAGTAGGGATAAAGATAATAAGTGAAAATTAAAATTTTGTATTAGAAAAATTCATCTTTGCATTACATTTTTATTAAATGAAAGCTGACAATGCCTTTTTTTATAATCTTTTTATGCAATTGGTTTTTAGCATTTTGAATGGCACACCAAAATGACAATTTCGTCTTTTTTTAAGGATATTTTTACGAGTTTCAGGAGATTTTAATAATTTCAGGAGATTTCCAAGACTTTTTTGTATATCTTGCAATTTTAGGAGATTTCCAGGAGCTCCTTGAAAATCAGGAAGCCACGGGACCCTGTTAAAAGTTAAAATGGTTTTTAATTTAATTAGATAATTTACACCTAGAATTAGCCCACTGTGGCCGCATAGGTTGCAGTGGTCTAAGGCCGGCCCTGAACACATGGCAGCAGTTTTTATTATAATCTTTAATGTAATTATTAAACATTCTCCATTACAGGCATTATAATTATTATAATGGAGTTTATTTATAGTCAAGTTTACATTTCAAGAGATGAAGAGGTCTTCCTACCCTAAGCCATCTTATCCACCTCTAAAAACTGAAAAATATGAGCAAAAAGAAAGATTTTGCAAGATCTTTGTAAATGACATTGTTTTACTTTAACTACCTTCATTTGAACTCCCGTCTTAATTAAGTACCGGTACCTTCATTTTAATCCCCATCTTAAGTACATTCATTATTACTCACATCGTAAGTACTTTCATTTGAATCCCCATCTTAATTAAGAACTTTCATTTGAACTCCCATCTTAAGTAGCATCATTTGAACTCCCATTGTAAGTACTTTTCATTAGAACTCCTATCTTAAGAACTTTCATTTGAATCTCCATCTTAAGTACCTTCATTTGAATCCCCATCTTAAGTACCTTCATTTGAATCCTCATCTTAAGTACCTTCATTTGAACTTTCATCTTAAGTGCCTTTATTTGAATCCCTGTCTTCAGTACCCTTCATTTTAACTCCCATCATTAATACTTTCATTTGAATCCCCATCTTCAGTACCTTCATTTGAATCCCAATCTTAAGAATACTGGTATATTGCAAAATAGAAATCTGTAGTTTTTACATAGAAATTTGTTGGGGGAATTTGAAAACTTTAACTGAGCTTGTAAGTTATGGTGATTTAATTATACTACAGTAAACCATATTAAGAATCTTTTTTAAAAAAAAATGAAAGTTTCAAAATGTTTGAAATGATTTTACACTATCAAAGATTATTTTTACTATTTAGGCTTAACACTGATTTCTATTTTGTTTAAATATTATCTGATATATGATATGTGCTGATGAACCTTTGGACTAGAAATAAGGGAACAGCTTTATGGACCACAAGGCTTTATGACCTAACTTATACTTAGAGCTGTGTAGTGTAGAACTCATAATACAGTGCAGGAACAATAGATTGGAGCTTTGTATGCAAAATATTTTTTTTTTAATTAAAAAAAGTTACATTAAGATGAATAAGTAGTAAAGATCTAGTCTAAAATATAATGCAGATCTAACCCTACAGAAAAAAAGGTGTAAGAAATCAATTCACATTATGACTTATTCCACTATAGATTCAGAACTAGTGCTTGTTTTTTTTTAAAGCAGTTTGTCCTTGTCTGTCACTTTGAAATAACAAAACAACTTTATGGCATACTTTTTTTTATCTAGGTCATGGTCAAAATTCAGACTAGATTTATTGTTGCCCTTGTTTCTGGAAGTTGAATTTCAACTTGAATACAGAATAAATTTAAATTAGAACTAGAGTCTATGTGACAACTCAGAAAAAAAAACAAATCAACCTTTGGTCTAGCATTGGTTGTAATATTTTTTTTTTATAAATTATAGACAAGAGATCTAGATTGTACAAGGATTTGTTTTTCAAGATTGTGAAATCATTGACACCTTACAGTTACATGAGATTAATTTAAAGTGATGTGATCTTGTAGCATAGCAAGAAAATAATGCGAGGTCAAAGTTTATCTTAACAAAAATAAACTAGATCAACTCATGTATTGTAGCTAAGATTGGGACAGGAAAATTGTTTAAAAAAAACAAAAAAAAAAAACTGTCTGGTCTTGATGTAGAGTTAGCTAGATTTTATCATTTAGAAAGAATAGATCTAGATAGATTCTAGAATATTCTAGATCAAGGTCTAGACTGTAAATTCTAATGCACTAATGGGCAAAGATAAAGTAAAGTTTAATTTACACTAGTCTAGCTTCTAGATAGAATCTAGAATTAAAGATTCAATTTAGTAACATTTTAAATATTCTAATATTAGTAATTTAACTAATTTAATTATTTTGGAACCATACATTGAGACAAGACATTTAAATAACAATATTGTAGCCTATAATAATATTTATTAATTATAGCCTATCATCACTATGTCATGTAGTTGTAGGCCTACATTTAAACTTACAGTCTATGAATTCCAGCTTTTCGAACAGCTGACGAGATGGCCTTGATCGCTGTAAGAATAGCATTTAATAACTGAGTCAGGTCACCGGTAGCCTTAGGATATTTGCGTTGTTCTTCTAATACAAATCTTGTTAAAGTAATACAGTCAGTATCGATTGGTTGTCCACTTGACATTTTCACAAATCCTTGTTGACTTTTAGAGTATGCACTGTCTTTTCTGAGTTTAAAGAAAGAGAGGGAAGTTGCTAGTTTTCTTAGATCTAGACGTTTTATAAATCTACAATTAACCGAGTTATTAAAAAAAAACAACTGTCTATCGGTGTTGATACTGCGAAGCTTTTTTTTAAAAAGTGCCCAGAATATAGGTTTTAAGTATCCCCAAAAATACATAACAAGAGACTAGAATCTAGATCAGTGGTCTTCAAACATTTTGACCCACCGCCCCTTTTCGTAAAATTTCTCTTTAAAAAATCTACCAACGCTCCCCTCTTGATCAAAGAAACTCGACAAGGCAAATTTAAATAGCATATTAATCTACTTAAACTATTTTATTTGTGCCTCATGCAGTTTGACAATGTTAGAAATGTCACTAGGCTTTAAATTACCTTAAGTGAGACGAAGGACCCCTCTCTCTATAGTCGCCACACCCAGTTTGTTACAGCTTTCAATTCAGTAGGCTACCAATTATTTTTGTTGAGGGAAATGCATAATAATAAAGGAACATTTAAATGCACCCACTATTTATATCTCTGTTGTGAATCCTCTGTTAAAATTCTTTTTACTGATGACATAGATTTGAAACTACTATTTTTCCAGCAACTCAATTTAAACATCAGTAACAGACGTTTAAAATATATGTCCTAAATGTGTCACTTTTTAAATTTATTGCCATGCATCCTAGAAGCAAGATGTAATTTCTTTATTGAGCATTGTTAGGTGAGTATAATAGCCTACATAGCATAAGCAGAAACATTGAAGTCCTCAGCAGGTAGTTGGCCTTATTCATTAGTCAACAAAAGAATTTTGGGAGATTTAAAACTCTTTTCTTAAAACATTATGACAAAAGAAATTTAATGACTCAAAATAGAGGACACCGATTAAATTTGAATTAATAAAGGCCAATTTCTTTCCTTGTAGTCGAAGGTTCATTTCATTTATTTGTGTTAAGTGTCTCCTATATGTTAAATCTTTTTTAACCTTCTTTAAATAATTGTCAATTGGTGAATCATATACGTTGCTCAAAAAGCAATTAATTAAATTGTATTAACGAGCAAGGATAATGACTTCTCGTTAAGCTGCAATGAATATTATCATTTTTTTAAAACATCATGACACTTAAGTTGTTGTTTGTTTTTTGTTTTTTTGTTGTTTTTTTAATAAGCTTTTTAGTTTAGTGAAGCCATTAAACTAGCTCGATTTCATTTAATAGTTTCATTTGAAAATTTTCTCATGCCAAGTAGATGCATTAAGGTGAGATACAGTGGCGTCACTAGGGTGGATGTCACCCGGTGCGGTCACCTCAGGGTGTCACCCCCCCCCCTCCCCGCATTAAAAAAATTTATAGTTTATAATTACCTCCGCTATTCGATTGTTGAACAAAAAAAAAGTATAACATGAGTGTCTATTAAATTTTGAAATTCAGTTATTACAATGTATCTACAGTTCACTGGCTTTACGTAGTCATGTGAAACTCTGTACCCATCCTTAATTTTTGGAATCGAAGACATTGCCATTAATCTAGAGTTCAATTTTGCAACAATGCAACTATAGGTAAATTACATTTTTTCCCCTGGATTTCAAACTTGAAAACGTATCATTAACTTGAAATGAATGTCTGAAACGATCTCAGTTTCAATAAAACTTTCGCTTTATGAAAGTGTCATTTGTTGTCTCTAAAAGTTCTTAGTTTTAATTTTAAAAACCTTTCTTCACATGAGACTCCATAAATACTCAGATGGTAAGAAATGTTTGAAGGCTTTGTTAAATGATTTAGAGATATTTTTTAAGGTCTTATCGTAGTGACATACAAATCATACAATGTCAACTTTTACTTTATTCAAGAATAACTTTTGTTGCTTTTAGATCCCTTCTCAGTCGTGGTATTGCTGTTTGAATGTCGTCTTTTGAAAAATCTTCATATACGCCAATATTTTGAAACTTGACATCTACAATACTTCGTTGGTTGTTGAACTAAAGAATTTTTCAGTTGGACTGCTTCAAATTTATCTGCTACATCAATGATTGCTTCCAGTAGGAGTTGAAGCTCAGAGTTTAAAAAAATTAATGCACATAAGAATGAACCTCTTGTTCTCTTCTTAAATAGTGAGTCCGGCATCTTGGGATATCTCACTTGACGTTTTCTTCTTGTTTTTAATATTTGTTTTCTTCTTCTTTTTTAGAAGAGCCTTTTTTATAACACTTTGAGCTAAAACAGAATGCATTTTGCTAAAGAAATAGTTTGATTAGTCACCACATTGTCAATAGTTTAAAGATAGGCCTACTCTTGTGTATCTTTGGTCTACTTGTATATCTCCCCCACCCACCCTCCACCCCAAAAAAAAATAAAGATAGGTTAAATAAATGATCTTAACCTGTGCCTTAATTTAGTGGCAATAGTTTCAGAACGAAAAAAGTATTTCAATCGTATCAAAAAATTCTAGGTATAAAGCTAATTTCTGCAAAAGAATCTTGACCAAATAGATTGAGGGAATGTTATGTATGTCTATTAAATAGCTATTCTGTTGGTTCTTAATACATTTTTTGTAATACTCCATGGTTCCAGACATTGAAGCTGAATTTTCATTTCTTTGAGCTCCACATATAAATTCAAGTTCAACATTTTCTACACATTTGAAGATATTCAGTTGATCTCATCAGCTTTTTTAGTCTCCCTTAAAATCGTATGACTTCTGAATTGGATCAGTGTGTGCTTTGTTAGGTGTGCTATGTCAAACAAAATACAAAGGTGCTTACATTCATTCTGACATAAATATTTTTTATGTCGTTTGTTAAAAAAAATTATAAACGTTTTAACATTACAATTGTACTTTCAGCTATGGGTTTTATCTACATAACATTTCCATCATCTCGTGGAAATTCTTTATTCAATAAAGTTTCAAAATGTCAAATATTCTGTTTTTATAGAAACAGTCCGTGCACTATCTCTTTCCACTGTTTTTCGTCTTAACATCAAACATAGCCACGACTTCCTTCTCAATTGTATTTGTAGCCGAGATTTCAACTATATTTCATGGCTGAAGAATGTCGTCATTTGTTAAACAGTGACTTTTGGTTGGCATCCTGATATTACGGTGTAAGCTACACATTCAATAGATTCTATTAAATCATTTTTTAATCAAAGCTGTGTTCATATACAGCTATGCCCTATCATTTGTTTCAGCACCTAACTTCAACTCTATGTTTTCATATACATACATGCAGCTGGTAAACATCCACCTTTTCCTTGCTATATTAAGTATGATATAGCATTTTAAACCATTTGATAAAATTTCATTAAACAATTAAAATATATTTAGTTGAAATGAAAGAAAAGCAGACACATCTAGATCTACTTGTTAATTGTGAATAGCATGTTCCAATATTTAGCCAAGTTTCGTGTTTTTTTTGTTTTGTATTTAATTGTCAGTTATTCACAAATTGCATTTTTTTACTTGGGTGTCACCCCCCGACGGGTGTCACCCGGTGCGGACCGCACCCCCTAGTGACGCCACTGGTGAGATATAATATAAATCTTCATTGTTATCGCTTGTTACAATCGAAAGTTATTTTTCTTTTAAATAAATTTTAAATGATTCTATTTGACTGTTGATCATAACATAAAAAAAATTGACATTAATATATAAATATACAGAGTATATTTTTTGCTTTTATATTGTGAAATAATGTAGACAAAATAAACTATAATTTAAAAAGCTTTTTATCTTGTATATATTTAACAGATAATAAACTTTTAAATGCGTAATAACCAGAAATAGAAACAATTGTCTCCCGCTTGCATTTCAATAGAAAAAAAATGCATAGAAAAAGGAATTTCCGAACTCCAAAAAAATAAAAAATAAAAAAAAAATAAAGTTGCTGCTAATTATATGTGAGCTGGCGCTCCTAGATCGAATTTTTTATCTATTTATATCTGTATTTTAATTTTTGTAAACAATCTAGGCTTGTGTTGAGTGCATGCCTGTCTCCCGCCAGCTCTTTAACTTTAAAGTTAGTGTAGACGAGTCATGACCTGGCTCTATAAATAGAACGGATGCTGCCGTGTCTTGTCCCTTTTCCGGTGTTGGTCAGTGCTTGATTAGCTGGTCTGTGTGACCAAGCAGTGAGTTAGAGAGTTATTTTTAGTGTTGTTCCTGTGTGGACGTGCTCTGTGTGGACTGCCTGTAAGTTGAGAAATTGTTTTATTTTTACTTGATATAATTTAATTACGATTAATTGTTGTTAGATTGTTTTGATGTAAACGGATTAGTGCCGTGCATCACCGGCTTAATTACTCAGCCATTGTCTATGATGGGACTGGAAGGTCCTTTAATCTGGATAGCATCACCCCCCCCCCCCCCCCCCCCAGGAGCCATCCCTATGATCTCCTTGTTGCTTTTCTATACAATGTTTTATTACCTTTAGTTTCTAAAAGTATTTCCATTAATATTAGAATGATTATTTTATATATTTTTTATGTTTGTTTATATTTGTAATTGCTGGCTATAATTCCTGCCTTACGGCCTAACTGTCTGCCGCAGTTATTACTGTTGTTTTATTGCTGCTGTACAACCATTATTTCGGCTGCCTTACTGCCTGTCTGCTGTAGTTCTGCTTTACTGCTGCTAGTAGCTTACTGTTTAGTGTTGGGGTAATTTAGGTTATTTAATGGTTGGTTTAGTTAGTAATAGTTAGTTTGTTAGTGCTTGTAGTTGTAGATTTAGCAACATAGATACAGAGGCGGCAGAGGGTTTTGGTTAGTGGAGTTGTTAAGTTCAGTTAAGTAGGGTTGATTAATTATTTAGTAGTGCGTATATATAGTTTTTGTTTATTTCTATGTTTATTTTCGTATTCACCTATATTTTTATTGTTTTGTAAGTTGGTTGTAAATAAAGTGTATATAAGTTTGTTTTATAATTGTAGTTGGTTATTTTATTTTTAGTTAGCTTGCTAGTTTAGTTTAGTTTGATTGTGCTGTCTGGTTGCTAAGGCGACTCTAGCCCCTTGGTCGCAGACCGAAGTGCACAGATTGGGCCCACCCAGTAGAGCTACCACCTGCCTACTGTTATAAATGAACAAATGTTGAGCAGCAGATAAACAAAAAGGGCCTCACTCAGTAGCGCCACCCTGACCTGCTCACATATAATTTGTCTATTTTTATACTTCGTTAGCACTAACTTTGAAGACATTTGATTCATTTGATTACAAAGTCATAGCAGGGCTCCATTATACAAAGTAAATGAGTACATCTTCGAGAATTTAAGCAACATCCCTAGACAATCTAAAACTACATTTACCAAATTCTAAATTCACACATTGATGTTTTCCTGCCAGTTGATGGGCTACATAATAAAGTGCTGTCATTGCAGCGAATAGCTCATGATTTTTGTTTTGTTAGAACAATAGCAGGGTAATGAGCTATAACAGCTCAGAAAAATATTTTTTAAGGCTCAAAATGCAGGAAACAATACTTGGTGTCCCGGACTCCAATGGAGGATCTTGTAGCGCCCCCCCCCCCCCAGCTGCCATTCTACTAGTTCCATTAAAGAACTTGTTAGTCCTGGCTACATTCATGCTATTTCATCATCTTTTCTTTGCGTGGAACATAGGGCCTCAGTAAAAACACGCCACTGTCTATCATCTCTTGTTCCTCGTGGAACATAGGGCCTCAGTAAAAACACGCCACTCTCTATGATCTCTTGCTAGTTTTTTTTTATGGCTTCCCAGCTCTTTCCTGTCCTCTCGCCGTCGCCACGTTCGGCCTTACAGGATTCGTTAGACTATCCCTTCACTGTCTTCATAGCTTCATAAGTCTCTGGAGATCTACTCTCACCTATGACTATGCTTAGTGTTTGTGTTTTTGCTATGGTTTCTCTAACAGTATTTTTTTTTCCATGGACAGGTTGTTAGCCTATCGTATAACTCCTATGTCCCGATAAGGTGACAGGGGCGGACTGGGTGTCAAAACCGGCCCGGGCATTTCTAAGTAATCCGGCCACCAACATGCTATATATGATGGACTTTGAATTAAAAATCTCCTAAAAATCATATTATGATACTAAGTTTGAGAATGTGACGAAAACTGGGTTGACATAACAAAATGCATTTCTACTAGTAGGCAGCCTGCATGGTTAGTTAGTGTATTTCATAATGTTTTAAAACTATTTGGTATTACTAAATGATTAGATTCGATTTTATATAACTTCAAAAAAATCATGCTACCATACAAGCCAATATTAACATAACCATGTACTTGCTATTCACATACAAGGCTCGTTAAGACCCCCCCCCCCCCTCAACAAACTATTGGATTGTGTCCAAAGGATTACTCGAAGAACGTCTTTAGCTACAGCCGTCACCCTGAACATTGTCTGCCTTTTGTCATGATGTTTCTCAGCCACTTCTTTACACATCTTTAATACGCAGTGACTTCGTTCACAAGCTCCTTGCGTACGAAACAGCATAATTACAAGATACACCCCTGTCAATAAATTGTACATCTTTAAAACTATGTATCTTAACAGCAACAATAGCATCATCTGCACTTTCTCCTCAAGATAGTAATAATAATAACTTAACCAAACCAATTCGTATGTTACTGGACATTCCAACTCTAAGACTGGGAGCATCGTGATTGGTCCCTTTATAGATTCATCCGAATATATTCACACCAACGTGAACTTTATATTTTAAAAAGAAGTAAATGCCTTATGTTGCTTGTTATTCGCTTAGTGTGTAGGCCACCATGATGGGTGAAGCCTATAAAAAGCACTGTATACATATGCAGGTTATTAAATTATATCGGAAAAGTGCATTACATAGGTAGCCCTAGTACACTGTAGAGTATGTAAAATCATGACGCTCTGAGAGCTACTTATATAAGAGAATATTATAGAATCTTTTTACAATTTAATTCGAGTCTTGCTGTCATTTACGTGGATCTGTTCATTTCACTGGCCCTACCGGCCCACCGGGCATTTAGCCCCAATGCCCAAATAGCCAGCCCTGAATATATACACCCTATTTATAGCAATGTCTTCGATGCTGAAGATAAGGATGAGTGCAGTGTGTCACATGATTACGCAAACCCAGATGCTACCTGCATATTTCCCCACAAGTAATGAATACAAAAAGCCGTTGTCTGCGTGGGTCTATTTAAGTCTAATTCTCTACGTCTCCTGCGCCTGTATTCTACAAACACTTTTCTTTGGGTTTCAAAATGTGTGTCTCGCTGTCTTCGTTAGAACTCTCCAAAGTCTCCAACAGTCTCTTTCAGAGGCAAGCTGATGCTAGCTATTCACTTTTCTCTATGCCAGTCAATTCCAGAAGAGCGAAATGGCACATGAGCACTTTATTGCACTTAGGGGGGGGGGGGGGAGACATCTGTTACGCCGTCCTCATTTAAGCTCGCAAAAAAAGATCGCCTTTGGCATGCGGTCGTCCCCAATGCCGGATAGGCCTATGTGTCCGAACCTGCGCAGGTGTCGAATTGTAAGTAGTGTTTCTCTACTGCCACACCAGTCTCCAGAATGCCATGGTTATTTGTTAGGAAGTTCTGCCAGGGTATGCCCATTATTGAACCTTAAACTGGAGTTAGAAAAGAATTCCCCCTGTTTCAACGTGGGAACTATTCTGGTTGGAATTAACAACCTATACGTCAGTAGGAGGACAAAAAAAAAAAAAGGAGGAGAAAGCATTACAAAGGAGGGCATCTTTAAAAAGTAGGCTCTGATGAAACATGTCAGGAAATCAAAGTATGTAAAACTCTTTTGCTGTTCGTAAGTAACTTTGAGTAACACGTTTCTCTCGAACAAGTATAATAACATTTGTTTATGCAGTTTGGCGTCTATTAAACCTAATTCTGGTGTAAAATAACCAGCATTGAGAAAACTGCTCCAAACGGGAAAAAAAGAAGGCCCAAGTACGAAATCGTTGAGTTGACCTTACAAACTTCATTTATAAGCAGATAGGGTTAGAGAACTTACACAATTTTGAAACCCCATATTTTTTTTTAAAAAAAGATGTTTAAAATATAATTCAAATTGTTAATAAATATTTTTATTACAATAAAATAATTTTATGGAACCTGTAACCTGAGTGGAACCTGGACTTGGATATCGAAAACGGCTTTAACGATATTCCTAGAAATTTGACAGTTTCTGTAAGCCTATATTCTTGGGAAAATAATTAGGCCTAATGCTCGTTAGCCGCACTGGGAAAAGTCTAATCTCATCGTTATAAGTAAAGTCTGTATAAGATAAGATAAGATAATTTTTCAAGGTAAAAAGCATTATTTTATGGTTAGTATAGTTCCATAGTTTAGGAAAATTAATGTTCAGGAACATTTTGTGCATCGTCTTCTAACACTAAATCTAAACTAACTATAAAGCATATCATTGGAATATTATAAAGCAGGCATGTTAAACTCATTAAGGTGTATAGGCCGCATCAAAACTTACTATGACTTAAGGGGTCGCAGTAGCAAAACAGCCTACTTACTACTAGTTTTATGTAAATTAGATACAATACCATAGAATACAATAATTAATGGCATACCTGTCCCTTAGTTAGCTAAATTTGTAGTACTATTTGGTGATAAAAAATTAATGATTACGCATTATTTTCTTTGTTCTGATGCTTGACATCTTTTATAGGATACAAGCTTATTAATGTCAAGTTGAAGTTTGTTTACCATTGATACTTACATCACTGTTGACAAATTTTGATGAGATAATCTCGAACAGTGAAGTGCTTTTGTAGCTTTTATTATGGAAAAGAACTGCTCACAGAGATCAGTGCTGCAAATTTCCGCAATTCAACGTACCGTTCAGGATAAATAACTGTAACATTTTGGCACAGCAGATTCTATATACTTCGATTTCAACAAAGAATCTGACTGCTATTCTATCAGCTCTAGTTGCACATTACCAGCAGCAATTTCAGAATCAAATGGGAATGGAGACACAAACAACAAAAATAAATTCTTGCTTGTACGGAACGAAGCCACGAAAACGGTCATTGAAAGCATCTACTAACGATTCCAGGTGTAGGACATATTTACCAAATGTTGTAGCCGTATTTAATCTTTTTAGTTCCTGACACGTTGAGAAGTGAATAAGATTTCCTCTTCATATTTGGTTTATCCACAGTCGTAATTTTTCTTGTAAGCACTTCACCAAGACTGAAGAAAATGAAAATGAGGAAATTTAAAACGAGCAACAGTCTCTCTTATCTTTTCAAGTAGCTTTGCTTTGGTTGGTGCGATATCCGTTGTTAGACTAGCTAAGATAAATAGTACTGCAATATCACCTCTAATTTCTCAAAAACATCCTCACTTGTTGTGGTATTATGCAAAGAACAGAGTTCAAGTAGTTTCTCATGTATCTCACGATTCTTGTCACAGGCCCTTATGAATATTATTATTATTATTATAGCTTTTATATAGCGCTACTTTCATGCTCAGAGTGCTTTTGGTCCAATTTCATTTGTGGACCGTTGGGGGGGGGGGGGGAAGGGGGTATCTCAGCGCCTTGGGGCGCTCAGTAATCACAACTCTGCCCGAGTCGGGTGTCGAACCTCGATAAGCTCAAGCGCACTTGGCCTCTCGACCACGCTTCCCACATTACAAAGTTACATCAGTTGACTTATGGAGAGCCAATGAAAATAATTCAAAATCTTTAATTGTTCACGCAATCTGACTGACATGTCATTTATTCTATCTGCCACAGTGTTCCTAGTTAAAGCTATTTCTGTGAATGCTTTCACCTTTTCCGGACAAATTACGTTGGCGTTTTTATGGTTATTAATAGGGATTATACATGTTATTAACTTGATTAATAATGAAAAAAAAAGGTCTCAAGGGTTCCACATAGCCTTAACGACACACTCCTTCATAAAATCACTAAATGATTTGCTATGGCTTGCAAATACGTTTGACGAAATGTAGCTTGCTTTCACTGCAGACTCACTCTCGTTTTTCAGTTTTTCAAGTAGCTTGTCATCCTCTTATTTTCCAGCGTAACAGTTTAACATTATTTTGATAATTTTTTTTAGGTGACTAAGCGGGCCGCACGCAAAGTGGTCGCGGGCCGCATGCGGCCCCCGAACGTCGTGTTTGACATGCCTGTTATAAAGTCTAGTAGATCTTGCCTATATATTCATGTAGCATATGGATTCCTGTTCAGGCGATTTTGGGAAAGGGGGGGGGGGATGGGGCGGGGTAAAAATGATCCTTTTTTTAAAATCTAACATTCTTTAGTTATTAGGGAAAAAAATAGCTTTATAAGTTGTATTTAAAGGATCGAGGTCTTTTTGTGAACAAGTAGCCTATTTTTTAAATGTTTCTCCCGTTAGGAGCATATACATAGCCTACATTAGTTACAAAATTGCATCTGCCATCTGAGAATATTGAAACGCAATTCAAACACTACAATGGTCTCAGTTTTGCTTCTTTCTAGAAATCTCTTCAAATCCTGTCCAATTAGAAATAGAACATCGGTGCATTGCTTTCCCTTCGGGTTGATTTCAATTTTCCGCATTTTGAAAGTTGGCGATATTTAGGCCCCCCCCCCCCCCCCCCCCCCCCCGTAATTATTTTGTGCTGTCTGCCCGACTGACATGTTCATCTCAGAAAATGGCAGGATGGCTGGCTGGTCGTCCGTTATGCGTGCTGGACTATTGTCTTGATGCTCTTGGGATCATACCCTGCCCGCTGCCATCACCCATCGCCCTGCGGGAGGTTTGGACCAAGAAGTGGAATATCTTCAACTATGAAGGAACATCCGAAACATGTCAGTTTACAAACATTAAAAAAAAAAAAAAGGTCTAATTTTGATCTTCTGAAAGTGTAGTGTTTTATTTTTAAGATTAAGTAGGCCTATGTATATTCTATAAACATTCATAGAATATCTTTTAAAAACAAGGAATATTTATTTTTGCATGGCCCTTTTTTACTTTTTAACATTCTGCAAATCGTAATGCTTACACAATACTTTGGTTGTACCCCCCCCCCCCTTATTGAAAAAACATTTACAGTTTACATTATTTCAGCAATACTATTTTGGGTCCGTATATTCTAGTACGTGATACGTTTAATTGGAACGATTCGCTTTAAAATGCCCTCCCAAACACACTCTCTTCTGACCTGTCAATTCGATCCCCCACCTTTTTCTCTCCACCCTTACTTAAAAACTTAAGTTGTATAATTTGTTTAATCTAATTGGCACTGCCCGCAACGCTACCCCTCCCAACCATATAGGGCCTACTTTTTATCTGTGACTTCGTCCCCCCCCCCCCCCCCCCCCCAACCTCCGCCTTAGGAAATAATCCTACATGCCGCTACAATCTCTAAATATTCATCGACTTTTCAGCTCTTTATCAAAATATTTCAAAACAAAAGCTCTGTGTAAGTGTCTTGCTTTTTGACATGAGTCTTTTTCTTTTTTTATTATTGCATCCTGCGCATTGAGTCCCCTCCTCAATTGTTTCCATTTTAACTCTCCCCTGAAATAATTTTGGCCCATGATTTATTGGCTAGTTTGTTATTTTGAATTAGAACGGCCCGCTTGACCTCCCACACACAGACTTCTGGCCCGAGAATTCTAGTTTCACTTTTCAAAATTTCCCCGTTACCACTCCTAAAACAATAATTGTACATACAATCACTGACTTGGGCTTCTTACTTCAATATCTCACCAGCTGAATGTTTGCCTTTGGTCAGACACCCCCCTACCCCGTTCACTCAGCCAAGAATTCTTTTATTGACTTCCACCCTCAACACACAAATTAATAGTTATACCATGAGCTATACCTACATTTCATTTTGTTTCACACAAAAAGACGTACCGGTATTTAGTCAATGTCAGCTTCAATTAAATAAAAAAGATTACTCTATAGCCCCTCCTTCGTGATTGAAGATGAGCACATTTCTCATTTCCTATGGACTCGAAGATGACTGTAAAGTTCAATTCTCGCTTTAAAAACCCGGCCACAAACAGGACGTGGGTAGATTTGGCCAGTTGCAGATAGACCTGCTTTTATACAAAAGCAAATTTCACGGCGAGAAGAAATGTACGCACAGTAAAAAAAAAATAATTTTAAAATCCTGCTTAAAAACGGAGGAAAGTTTAAACTTTTACTTTTTCATAGGTTGGCTTTAAACAAAAATATTGGGTCTCAATTATCAATAAAGAATCGCTTTTGGAAAAGTTCACCGCTGCGGTTTCGATCTAGGCACACGAAAAGTAATAGCGGGTTAAGTTTTTTTTTTTCGTGCTCCGCAAGTGGGAAAATTAGTGATGTGATAAATACGTGCTTATAATATAGATTAAATTTTACGGTCTCCAACTTGTTTGACATATTCTAGAAATAGTATAAATCAAAGGCTACCTATGCTGTACTTATAGCATAATCTGTTATACATATTTATATTCTCGAAGAGACTTAGTATTTTGGTATCCTAGAATTTATTAAATATAGATAGTAGTCATCATTTTTAAATCGAGTGCAACGGTTACTTATATTCTTTCCAAAGAGTACTCATGTTTGCAAAGATGTATATTTAAAAACAATAATAAATCTTATGTTGTCAACACAGTACCCCCCTCTCCGAGCAGTTGATACGTCCAAAGGAAAGGGCAGGTTCTGTCATGGTATAGCATGATATGCTGCAAGCTACCAAAGGGTCACCATCTCCTGATTTCTCTAATGGGTCGACCCCCGTAAGTCCCGAAGCCTTTTCCTGTTTGGGAATAGGCGCAATGCAGCAGAAGTTCGGATTCAGTTTTTCCTTCTTCAAGGTCTAGGTGAATAGCCAGCTAAAACTAACGAGCCCCTCCTGCCTGAAGCTTATTGGTTTAGACGCCAATTGCTCGCATTTTGTCCCTTCTCTCAGAGAGAGCACAGTTCTACAGCCTATGGTGGTATTGAATATAAGCACTCCCACTTGTTTTTTTATTTAGCAAGCGTCGCAGCCTCTAGAGAAAGTAAAGTTTTCCCTTTCAGACCTTGCGATCTATGGAGCAGATGATGCTAAGGCCATCTGTTTATGTGGCCAACGGTTAATGAGCAGGATGTCATGTAGTCAGCACAACGACCAAGCGCACTTTACTTTCCCTAACTAAAGTCAAGTACCCATTAGAGCTGGGTGGACACGTGGGGCGCCCTAAAAATCGCGAATTTCAAAAACTCAGCCATCACCAGGATTCGAACAACGCCCCGTCTCAGCTTCAAACAAAATCCAATTCCTGGCACCTATATTATGGACCTTTCTGCGTGGCATTCCGAGTTGTTCTCACCCAGCAATAAATGCCAGTATGCATTGGTAACCATTTCTGATGAAACAATTTGTAAGGTGTTGTCTTGCTTAAGTAATAGATCTACAGTTGAAGTTCTGTGAGATCAACACAACACACTTTTGTTTTGCTACACACTATTTTATTGTGAGATTGTTGTTTAAAATATGAATGGAGTTTAATAATAGATAAAGATGATTGGATAACCATGAAGGCATATTGCTTAAACTAAAAGTCAAACATCCATGTAATACAAACATGTTTCTGCTAACTACTTCAATGTGATCCAACAGTTTGGTCATTATTTCCTTGAACACGGGACTGCCTATGAACTAGTGATCAAGATTGGATTACAATAATTATACAAGTACCAGTACTGTATTACAAGGACACACAAATGATGTTCACACAAACTAGAATAAGAAGATGACTAATTACAAGAGTGTAGGTGGATCCACTATATTGAGATACATGTAGACTACATACAAAGCAGGAGTCAACGCAAAAGGAAGAATAAAAAATATTCCCATATGCAAGAGGTTTAAAATACAATGACATTAAAATGCAGCTATATGTTTAAGTTACAAAAAAAATCACACACACATACAAGGCTTACTACTTTAAGTCAAACATTTGTACAGTAGCCTAGTTCAATTGACTTAACTTGCAATTGTGTTTCAAATTAGAATGCAGAGAAATGGACAGTCAAATTGTGAATACATGTGAGTCAAAACAATATATTTAAAAAAAAAACAGTGGTTATCAAAATATCAAGTCTTTCTATTAAAAAAATAGTTTCACTCCATGTTTCACCTATTTCAGTTAACAGTGCTTGACCAAAGAACCCAAATGACAAGTTTCAATATATGAATTCACACAGATCAATACACTTAAGTCTATTGCATGAGTTGCACTTTTGACGAGATAATGGCAGAAATGGTCTGTACATGGAAATCACAGAAGATGGAAGGGACAAAGTAGAGGACAAGAGAGAGAACTGAATTCAACAAATAAAATGTTCAAATAGTTGCTCAAGTAAGGAGGCTTTTATTGGATTAACCATGAATGTATTCAAAACAAAATATATATATAAATCAAAACTAAATAAAAACAGGTTCATGTTTTATATCTTCCTAAACGTTTTGATTGAACTCTACATGAAACTGAAGTGTATAAATAATGAAAAGAAGACATTTACAAGTAGCACTTACTTGCAACTTTGAAAAGTTAGAACAATGAAATATAAGAATCAATGAGATGACACTGAGACTTGCTGCCTATTTGCACAGAATATAAAAGTATCATATGTTTGCACCTAACATCACACAATTCAATATAAAAAGGCTTTACATTTTCTTTTTGTGGTAAATACGCTGAAGAGTTAAAAAATGAACCAAGAAATAATTGAGATTTGTTTTTCCTTGGCAGAAACAAAAACAAGTTTGGAACAATGAGAGGTGAAATGAAGTCAATGGAACTGTGACAGCAAGATAAAGCACCTTTCTCACAGCAATTAGAAGCAGCAGAAAAAGTTGGAGGGTACAATATGGTCAACAGGATCTAGCTAATGCATTCAAATTGGTCATTTAAATGGTGTCAAGAAACAACTATTTATTTTCTTACAACTTTTTCTTGACTTGCAAGGAATATAATTTGATCGTGACAGAACAAGTATCAGAACATGAAAATGTAAATCAGTATAGGAATGAGAAAAACATGTTTATTTTGTGAATTAATAAATTAGACAAAAAAATAGGATAGCCTGATTTACTACTTTTATTTCTTAAATAAACAAAATTGACAGTAACAAGTAATTCAAAGCTGTAAAAAAACAACTAAGCCTTAACAAAACAAAACAATCCCCCCGCCCCCCATTGTACATGACAAATGAACCCACATTTGTTTCATGAACCCTGTTATTTGACAAAAGGCACTGACATATAACTAAGTACACAACCCTGTTCTAGTTATTAGATCAACATTTGGACAGATAAACCAGTACATTAAATAATGTTCAATTCAAATGATGCAAAATAACACAAATAGAAACAAAATATAGGGTTAAAAAAAAAAAGATATGCATTTGAACTTTAATATGCCACCAGAAACAACCTAATCTAATCACTAAGAAATAAAGCATTCACAATTTTTAATTTTTATAGTTTTAGCTATAAAAACTAAATATATTCCAGTAGCTACTATATTAAAATTATGATATATAACTATATTTTAAAGAGATTCATTAAGCTATAGGTATATTTAGACTCTTAAAAGAAGATGTAAAAAAAAAAAAAGGTTAAAAACTAAAATGAATTGTGTGATTATGGCCAACATAATAGTCAAAAAAATATATGAGGTTAGTATACTTTAAAGTAATTTCAGTAAAATGGTATAAAAATTTTGCCTAAAATTAGAATATTAAGCTATTTGTCATAGAAAAGCAGAGCATTGGAATGAAAAATGTACCTGTCTATGCTTCCTTTAAAAAAAACATGTTTCAGTGTTACCTCTGATAAACATTGAACTTTTAAAATTAATACTTATTAGTTAATGTCATTTAAAAAGGTAAATTACTTTTAACCTTGGCTTCATATTATTTAGCATAATATAGATAAGAAACAGTCATGCCAGCTTGTAAATTAATAGGTGGTCCATTATCACAATAATGGTTAGAATAAAATAGTTAAATAACATTGTTTTGTTTTTAATAAATAAAAAAAATTCAATTTTTGAATTATGTATTTATCTGACAACAAAATGAACACAACTGTATGTGTGGGCACTTAAAATGTAAAGTTAAAATCAAATCAGTTTATTTTTTTTTTTTACTTAATTAGAATATACAAGAAAACAAAAATGGAGCTTCAAATAAAAATCTGATAGAGACTAAAAAGCATTGAGCTTAATGAGATAATTAAAATCTATTTGGATACAATGGCATTTGAAAAAAAATAAATTCTCTAACATTCTAAGAGTGACAAAGTATGAGATTAGGGTTGAAGTAGATCATAGACAACTCAATTTTAATCATTACTAGTTAACATTAACAATTTATTTGAAACATGACACTAAGTAGCTGTTCAAGAATCTCAAATGTTATATAAACAAAAGAACAGAGGAGACATACATTATGCAATTTTGTTTTGTATATACATGTCTAATCTAGTCTGAAATATAGAGATGTGAACAACACTTGAGTTTGTGCAGATTTGTTGTTGTCACACTACACAGGTTAGGATTCAAAGAGTAGAACGAACCTTATTACAAGTGACTGGAATTTTCTTCATTTTTTAATTTGGGGACATTTTTGGATCTAACAGTGAATACGTTTTGCATTATTTATTTATATTGTTTATTATAGGGCTTATTATTAAGAAAAAAGAGATTAAATAGCCAATATGCTGGAAGCTTTAAGACTATTCATATAATTTTATGTCTTAAATTCCTATGCTAACCAACCAATTCTAAATGTGAGAAACTTTTAATTGCTACAAAGTAGTATTAATTTTACTTAATTGTAACCAAATACAATTTTTAAAAGCTACATCTCCAATGTTACAACAAGTTTAGTTACTAATTATTAATAATAGGTGTACACTTTCAATACAATGTGTGTTAACATTCAAAAATAGGCTTTTTTTTTTACTAGGGCATGTTAAACAAGAACTGTCACTTATGGATGGCATGAGTAAAAATGTGCTGTAATTTAAACAGATGTTTATCAATGGTTATGCACAATGATATTAAAAAAAATTTAACAGGCTGCTGTATTCATAGCTGATTTAATTTACAGTTTGTTTTACAAGTAATAAAAAAAAAATTATTAACATCCTTTATAGTATTGTAACTAAAAAGCTTATAATAATTAATTTGTTGACAATTAGACAAAACTAGATAACATAAGTTTACAAAGAAATAATTTGAAAGGTATTTTGTTATAAAACATAATTTATTGAACAAATTCTACCTATAGCACCTAGATATGGTCTTTAGAATGCTCCCAGGAACTAGGAACTTTTAAAGCTACTCATGGACTTTACATCACCATACAGTTATCTTTATCTTGTGGCTGTTAACAGACAAACACAAATGTTAAAAATAATAATAAAGCTTAATTAATCTGGCTTATTTTGAACAGCGAGACTTTATGGTTTGAAAAGGAAAAAAACCACCACCATGCTACAAACTTAGATTAGCAGAGATGCCTACATGCCCAAATGGAAATGTGTATTCCCAGACCTGTAAATGTGTATTTTGAGGGCCAAATGTGTATTTTCCTCATTATAAACCAATATACTCAGGAAAGACTAAAAATCATTCAAACAGGAAACATACACAAAATGCAGCAATCCTAAAGTTTAGTCAAAAAGAACTCTTCTCTTGGTTAACAAAAAATCGAATCTAGATCTAGATCAGAAGGCAGCTTCATTAACAGTAGATTGGTTTTTAATGTGCATCTAATAGGGCTAATATGAATGTGAAATACTAGATACCTATACAAAGTTACAACTGCCAATTTTCCCGCCCTTTTTTATTTTAGATTCCATAAAGGATAAGATGGGAGATCAATAAATTTCTTTATGAGATGGCAGAAATTGCTGCTTTTGAGTAGATCTAAATCTATTTAGATCTAGTAAAATATCTAGATTTAGAGCCTTGAGCTACTAGTCCTAGTCAGTAGTCTAAATCTATAATTAGATGTAGATATATATATATATACTTTGATCTAGATTAGTTCTAAATCTAAGTCTAGTGGGTCTACACACCTTGTCACATCTAGATCTAGAAACTATAATCTAGACTAGAATAAGATTTACATCTATATCTAAATCTATTTAGATCTAGTAAAATATCTAGATTTAGAGCCTTGAGCTACTAGTCCTAGTCAGTAGTCTAAATCTATAATTAGATGTAGATATATATATATATACTTTGATCTAGATTAGTTCTAAATCTAAGTCTAGTGGGTCTACACACCTTGTCACATCTAGATCTAGAAACTATAATCTAGACTAGAATAAGATTTACATCTATATCTAAATCTATTTAGATCTAAATATTAATTCTAAATCTAGATTTACGTAAATTCTATTATAGATCTAGGTGCCTGACATTGTAAAATATCTTTAGTTCTAGATCCAGTCTAGATGAATTAGAACTATTCAATCAATGAATTCCCAATCAGCTTGAAGACTTCATATAAACTGACACAGTGAAAGGAACTCTGCTTTATTAAGACCAGTAAGATCAAGTAAACATTAAATAAAAGCTACACTATCTCAGACCTGCCTACCAAAAAAAGTCCAAATGCGTAACACTGATGGTCAAAATGCATATTTTGACACCAGAATGCGTAACATGCGATCCACTATTTTGTCATAAATATATATTTATATATATGTATATATATATCTATATATAATATTAGATCTAGACATAGATCTACACTCTAAATCTAGATCAATACGACAATAGCGATGATATCTAGACTAGATCTGGATCTATGTCTATATAATGAATATAATCTAGATCTGGGCTCAAGAGTATTACCGATGCCATGGATCTGCTATAAACGGAGGTCTACTCCAAACTTTTGTAGGCCTACCTTCATCCTTGATCTATTCTATACTAAGACTAAGAATCTAGTCTAGATCTAGACTAGATGGTAGTAGATGTTATCGATCTTCATCTAGATCTAGTCAATCTAAATCATACTACAACTAAATAGGATCTAGATTGTAGAGTAATGCAGAGAATCATGACATAACGTAATGACTAGCTAGACTCTAGCTAGATCTATTCCTGTATAACAAGTTATCTAGATTATAGATTAGATATCTACAATGTCACTCAATGTGTTTTGAATCGATAGCACTTCGATAAATTTTTTTCTATACAAATGAATCCAGGAATCAGGGATTTAACATAATTAATTTCTACTAATCAACTTAGAAAAAAAAAAAAGTCACGTTGGTGTATCAGCTAACTGACGGTACCAACCCACCACTCCCTCACTCTCACGTTCTTCATTTCTAGACTAGATCTAATGGCTATTAAGAACCAATCAATGTATAGATCTGGACACAATGTGATCGCCCACCTTTTCTGTTCCCTTCCCCCCGACAGGACGGCATAGCGTGACCTCTCGTAAGCTAGTCAAGAGAGGGGAAAAAAAAGGATAATAATTTTTCTTTATATTTGTAAGATTTAGACTAATTTTAAATTTTATCATTACTGAAGATGGTTATTTTCATTGAGTAGAATAGATGAGTTCTAAAAGCTTTAAAATTTTAATAGCTATGACAGATTCATAAACGTTAATGTTGTTGGCTTTGAATAGGTTATTTAAAATTATAAAAGTAGTAAATTTTTTTCCCAAGAAATTCTTTATTTTCTTGTATAAATTGTCAACTTATGATATATAATTGCTTTTTGTTAAATAAAATGTTCAATTCAATAACAGAAAAGAACTTGTAATAGAAAAGTTATTAAATTTTATCGCAACATTAGACTCACATACAATAATGTGTATCTGAAAGACTGAATACATTTAAAACCGTTTATTTGAATGTATTTGTATCTATTAACACATACCTGGCCTCTAGCATCAACTTCATCCCTGGGCCCAGAACGTCTTTGGCTAATAGATGTAACACTTCGAATTTTCTTGCTCATAGTGCAACTTGCAACTTCCTACAAAATATAAATGAGATTTAACGTTTTGTGTTGAAGATCTAGTGTAAGTAAGCCATGTTTTTAAAGTTTTCAGATGGAGCAAGTGGATTATAAATATGGAAAGTATTTAAAGGAAAATATGTTTAATGTATACTTGCTGCCTGCAAAACAGTATTATAATAAAAATCGACATATATCTTTAAAAGCTGAGATACAGGTGTAATGTTTATTCCGTCACAGTGCCCAAGAGAAAAGGAGAATTAAACTACTTCTACTGTCATAAGAACAAAATATGTGAGATGCCATAAACAAATTCTAGAATGGATGGGGGTGGGGGCAAGGGAAGCTCCATTTCTAGATGAATCTCCAAAACCCTGCTAATCTAGACTGTACCTTAGCAGGGTTTAGGAGATTCATCTAGAAATGGAGCTTCCCTTGCCACAAGGTTAACTTGTTACATCATATCCTCATTATCAAATAGCTTATGGAGTGGATAAGAATATATGTAACACCACAGCTTCTGGAAATATTGCATATAAAAGAAAGCTACTTAAGAAACAGCGAGAGAAGATTACAGGGGGTCATTGTTTTGTCATTTTTTTTCACAAACAGAACTTGGTTTGGTTATTTGATCAGGCTTAACAGGCATATTTATTGTAATTATGAATTTCTATTTATGGATTTATTTGTGCCTTATTTTGAAGTGAAGTTGTATTACATGAGGACAAGCAAGAACTCAAAAGAGGACATAATTTAAAATTGATATTTACTTCTCAACCTTTTCTCCTATATTTATAAAATTTATCAAATATGTTAACAGGAGAAGAGCTGAGATTCTTCTTCTAGCCAGCTTTTTGCTGCTGAGCTGTCAGCTCTTTTGCAGACTGTGCCAATGAAAAATAGTGTGCTGTTTTCTTCAGTTGTTCAGCACTGCCGTACAGGGTGTTGGTTATGTTGGGCTGGAGTGGTAGTAGGGTCTGCCTAAGGTGGATTAGGAGGGGGCATTCAAAAAGGTTATGGTTTACGGTTTCATAAAGGTGGGTGCAGTGTCTACAAGGGGGAGTTGTGTGGGATTTATTTTATTGAGATGGTAATTTAGCAGAGGTGTGTGTCCTGCCCTTAGTTGGAGGATTGTAGATTGTTCTTTGCGGGGGAGGAAAGTAGCTTATATTAGATGTATAAAGGTTAAGTGTGGCAAAAATTCTGAGTTAGCTGATTCTTAAGCCTCTAAACCCCATTATACCAACATGGGAAGGCTAAAAAAGTATAGTATGAAAGAAAATCAGGAAAGGAGTTTCTGTGGTGAGTACTGATTTAAATCAATAACCTTCAGATACATACTGCAAGGTTTCAGGTCTATTAATGGTGTGGCAAAAAGGAGGGGATCCTCAACAAGCCTTAAATAATTTGAGACTATAACAAATAACACTATAAGCACCTATATAATGTGACATCACAATCTATTTGCACAGAAAAGATGTTTAAAATTACTTTGAAAATGCTATCAGATTACTTGCTATCTTGTCAATTTCAAGCTCACATTATCACCATCAATGAGAAAAGTATTGACTTACATGTTCTTCTGGATCAATGATTGTTGTTGTCATGTCTGAGCTGACAAACCATCTTTTCCCTTTCAAAACTAGGTCACTTGGTGGATTGTGTGTTTGATCAGCATCAGCACTCCATAGCTGGATAATATTTATCAAAGATCCAATAGTTAATTCTAAAACACATAAATAATATTTGGTGCTAAATTCAATTTTAAAAATTACTTACTGTTACAGATTGTCCAGCTTTCAAAATATTTTTTCCAAACTTATGTTTAGTCTCATTTTCACCTGCAGTATGTTTCACTTGCCACTGGTGGAGGGGAATGTCCTGAAATATCAAGCTTAAATATATTAGCTTTATCAACAAATAGTCATAGATAAACAAATAAGATTTTAAATAAAAGGACATTCCTATTTGGTCAGCCTATTAAGTAATATTCCCCCCCCCCCCCCCATTCAGTTCAAATAAAAATAAAAAACCTAATAGGGTAAGACATTTGTTAGATTACGGTTTGATGTTTATGGATCAATTTTTTGTTTAAATTACCAACACAAAAACAAATATTAAAAAAAAAAAAATGTTCAAATTGGGTGTCCACCAACCTTATCTGTGATATTTGTCAACTTAATAAACTTGCCATCAGTATCAACTTCTGAAATTTCAATTCCGCAAGTAGAAGAAGCTGATCGAGTAAATCCACTTGATGAACTTCGCTGGGTATATTCTTCAACAGCATCCCCAATGTTAGTGTCCACTCGACGTCTTTTCTTCCCAACAGATGGAGAAGCTACAGATCTTTCAGTGGCTGAGAGATTAAGCCTGAACAAGAAGGTGTTACATATTCAGCCTTAGCACTCGAGTTAAAAATTTTAGGAAGAGGTTTTTTAAATGTGTGATGTATGACATTTATATCCTTATATATATATATATATATATATATATATATTTAATGAGCGTTGTCAAAATTTTAGGATTTAAGAATATATTTAGCAAAACAAGTAATTTACAAGACATGTAGGTATCCGGCTCAGGCAGAATATCAATAAGTGCTATCTGGTGCACCCCTAGTCACAACAGGTATATACAGAACAAAAACAAATTTTTTTGCAAGGTAAACACACCTCACTAAAATAAACCAATTTAAAAGAAAATCAATATAACAAGCAAAATACAAACGAGAAAAACAAAGAGGGGGGGGGGGGGGGTTGTAAAAATGTAAAAAAAGTTAGTATTTACATATTTAGCTCTATATAAAATGTAAAAGATGTCAGAGAGGTTTATCAAAGACATCCAATTTACACAGTTAGATTATATTAATGAAATTTAGCAATGAACTCACAGAATATGTTAAAATCCTTAACCACCAAACTGGGTGCCTAAGTTCTCTAAAACAGACCTTAGTAAAGTGATCAGCTACTTAGATGGTGACAATTTTTAGATCAAGAACATGGATATTGTTACAACATTTAAAGGAGGCAACTCAACGAGGTATGGGAACAAAGACAATACAAAGTTTAATCAAAATAGATCACCAAAACAAGGACCATCCAAATCTCCTCGCACTTCCTCTTCCCCCATTCATTTAGTCCATCCTCGTGCGCTGGTGCGCAGCTATAGAGTCAATACAGAACATGGTCATTACACTGCCTCCTTCTTATGCCTGATCCCTGAATCTAGTGTGTCTATTTTGTCCTGCATGGTTCTAATCCCTATATCAAATGTATCCATCTTTTCCTGCATCTTACCTAGGAGTTCAGTTATATCTGGCCCAACTTCGAATTGATAACTGTTCAGGTCTTTTCAATTTTTAAGATTTTGCAAATCTCCTAGAATAGCTTGGATTCAAAGTTGCGTCCTTGATCTGAATGTAGTTCCATAGGTACACCAAAGCGGCTAATCCAGTGTTTCACTAAAATATTGACTATTGTTGTGGTTTCTTGGTTTGGTATCGCGAAAGCCTCAGGCCATTTACTAAAATAGTCCATTATTACTAGAATATATCTGTTGCCTTTTAGGGTCTCAGGAAACAGGCCAGCTATATCCAGTGCGATTCTTTCGAATGGAACACCTACGTTGTTATTCATAACAGGATCAAAAAATGACATAAGAATAATACTTCTGTTAAAAAGAACTGTAATTTAATTTTTAGCTTTACAATTTACACAGATTTTGCGTTAAGAAATATTTATACTTATAAAAATATAGTTTAAAACTTACCTTGTTTCTTCAGACTCTAGTAATTTTCTGTAAGCTTCAATTTCTCTATCAAGTTTAATTTTAATTTCTAATAAAGCAGCATATTCAATTTCCAGGTCCTCAAGCTGGGTTCTTAAGCGAACAATATCTTCATCGCGCTGCTGTAGTCTACTTTGAAAATCACTTCTTTCACGTGCAAGCTGCCTTTCAAGATCAGCTATACGCAACTCATAACCAGCATGCTAGGATAGGAAAAAGTTTTCATGTAAAAACTTTGTAAGAAATAGAAGTTGACAAATTAACAATAGGAAGTAGAGGAGAGCAAAGGGACCAATCTCAACACTTTGGGGATAAGATTGTCTTATATTTTATAGTACAAAAATTACTTGTCAAAATTAGTAAACATATACACAGTATTTATGAGCTACCTAATTAATGTAAAAGGAAGCCTTCTTATAAATAGTCTTTTTTAAAGGTAGTAGTACAACTCATAAGGAAGTATCATGAAGTTACCATAAATTACAAGATAGGGTATGCTTCTTTTTAATTTTATATTTCATGAGCTATCTTATTGTTGTTCATGGTCATTGAATTATAGCACCAAACTACTGGTAGACAACTAAACCACTGTAGGCGTATTGTAATTTAATCTATAAAACTTAAAATAACTTGAATAACTTCTTTGTGAACAAAAATAAACATAACATTTAATATGATAGAGACAGAGATGGAATTAAATAAACTTATATTTTAAACAAATCTAACTTCTCACTCCACAACACATATAATGTACTAAAACTATTCTCATAATAAAACAGGAGTTATTTTTTTTTACCTCTGATTTAAGTTTCTGTAGCTCTGCTGAAAGATCATCTATAGTTTTGCGTGCAATAGTCAATTCCTCCCAAGCTGCTGTTGAAGAAGCACTACTTCTAGCTGCCTGAGATCGTAAGGCTTCAATCTAAACATAAAAAAAAATTTATAATATACTAGACAAAATGTATTATAAGCGACTCATCTTGTTTTTATATTTAATGTCTTAGTTTGGAATCTTCATCTTGCCTATATCAACAGGTCCTCCATCCCTTCTCTAGATGTTTTGGGCCAAAATGACGTTTACTACTTCAGTTTTATACTCAAATATGAAGCTTAATAGCAGAATGGAAAATCATACAAAATTAAATTCAGATAAAAACAATTTTTTTTGTAAATTGAAAAAAAAAAAAAAGTCCATAATGATCATAAAGTTTCTTGTGGTTTTCTATAATTCGAACAGCAGGAATCTGTGTTGAGTGGAAGGCTAGAGACCAAGCATATAAACAGTGTAACTAACTGACATGACAATGAGCAATTGGTCTAAACTGACACAGGTTGCAATGTCGCAGATCAACTGTCAGGCATACTATGATAATCGTTCTCGAGCTAACACACACAATGAGTAAACCAGGAAATGTGGCAGGAGCTAACTTTAGTGGAGATTTTGTTTGAAACAGGTTTTCAAATAGCTCTTATATTACAGTAACATCAAGTACAGTGAGAAGCAATAAAGAAAAGATCTATGTTCCATGTAGATTTAAGTATTTTGAAACAAATACAGTGAAATCCAGTCAATTAAACCACATCAGAATTCAATCATTTTGTCCCCAATAGCTGTCTGATCCAATTAACCAGATTTTGTATAATAGGATTAGTTTTGGTACCTTGTGGATTTGACTCTTCTTTAAAACTGAAGAGTTATAATTGACATTTCTCTACCTTATTATTATATAGCTGTTCTAGCTCAGCCTTGACAGCCTGCAAATCACCATCATGTTGGGCACGTATTTCACGAAGTGCATCCTGAAGACGAGCTTCATATTCCTGCTCTATCCTTCCATCAACTTCTTCTAACTGAGTAGATGTGCGGATTCTAGATTCTTCAAGTTCCTAGAAAGAGATCAATAAATTAAATTAATGACAGAAACATCAGAATTTTAAAATATTGCTTAAATCACAACTTGTTTAAAAATACCTGTTCATAAACTTGACTTTTAAAATGTAAATCTTCCTTCAGTGTCTTGACTCTGTTTTCTAAGTCTACTCTCAGTAAAGTTTCATCTTCTAATTGCTTCTTAGCAGTTGCCAGCTGAGTCTCAGTTTTAGCCAATTCATTTTTTAATCTCTAAAGTTGTATAAATAAAAGAAAAAGAATAATCATAGAATTTATTTTTCAGGTTTTTACTTCTATGTATTTATATAGGCACCAATGAGGTTAAAAACTTCTAATTTTCCATTGTACCATTAATGTAACTATTAATTTTTCATGCATAAACTTGAAAAGCCTAATTAAAAAACATGGGAACAATATAATGAACCTCTTTAACCCACAGTAGGATGTGTTGATTCCAATGGGTTATTAGCAGTTTGTTTTTTTAAACTTTCATATAGGAAGAGCTCATCTGTGTATAGCTTGTTACGTGCGCAGCATAGTGTGAATGTGGAATGGTGCAAGTGCGTATTGAAAGGGTTAGAGAAACAAGAATTAAAAAAATGGAGTAATGTAAACGAAGTTATTATTGATATATTATAATGGTTCTCAAGATTAAAGTCTTCATAATCTACTATCATATATATGAATCTGTTGGTGTATCATTAAGAGTCTCATCTGTCTCATCATCAAGAATATTCTTGTAGCTTTTTTATATTCTAGGGGTATTTAAAATATATTTTTTTAAACTTTATATATGGTTCTATTTTTTCAAAGTAATTTCACTATTTATATAAAATCTTTTTTTTTTCTATTTTTTTTTTAAATTTAGTTACCTCCCTTTGTTTAGGGTGTTAAAACCTTTTTTTTTTAAACCAGCAATCAGACCTAGTGGGCTCAGTAATTTTAAAATTTAAACATGTACCATTTCACATAAACATTTGTTATTTTTTAATTTAATTAACCAAGTTTATCATCCAAGAATTAACTTTTCATTAGAATGATAAAAAAAAATCTTACAAAATACTCCCCACATTAATTATTAAACTAATTAACTCTATTACTCTACTATTTATTACCCCTTACAGAGAGTGCATTGAAAAGTGGGATAAAAAATTTTGTGTTTACAACATTGGAGACTCACTTGCTTATTTTTCTTTTAGAAGCTAAACTATGCATTGTAGCCTATTAAACCTATACATTTTTGAAAAGCTAATTGAATAAGGAATAAGTCCAGACAATTAACATATATTAATAAAAAATAAAAAAATATTTAAAAAATAATACAAACCATTTTTTAAAAAAGCACAACAAAAATTTAATCCATGAGAATCACAACTAATAAAGCTTGAAAAAAACCCACCACATTTAGAAAATTTTAAGAAAAATATATATACACACATATAAGAGTTGTAAAAGTAGAAAGAATGATTATTTACAACTGTCTGTGATATTTAGCAAAACACTCTGGACACAGTCCAACTTTGCAACCTGTGCACTCCCACCCAGTTCTGACACGAGTTGGATGACCAGCAACACACTGTCGTTTTTTCCCCACTGGCAGTTTGCTAAGATCATGTCCATCAAGTGGATGACCTGCTACGGTCTGGGTTAGTGGTGTTGGACCCATTTGTGCAGCCTCCATCTCTGTTCTAGTGCGTTTTCGACGTATCACTTTTTGGGGTACAAAGTTTGATGTCATGCTCTCTAGTGCAGACACGATGAAATTGTACCTTGAGAGCTTTGGTCTGTCTGATGTGTTGCTATGGTAGATTATATAGCTATTTAGAATAGCTCTTCCAAATAGGGAAAAAAAAACTTTATTTGTCCATTTCAAGCGTCGGCGCTCAGCCATATACATGTAAAGTTTTTCGTCACCCAACACCACCCATGGCCTGGTTATAGGCATGAATCACAGCAGGTCTTGTTACAGGTTGTTTCCTGCTGTTTACTGTATCAATGAGACCAGCTTTATTAGCAGTAGACAGCAAGATTGGCTTTCTGCTATTATCCTGGTAAGCCAAGCAAAGCAGATTACCTTTTCTGGCAGTGATGAGCTCCTTGTTTTTCAATTTTGTTTTAACACAAACATCTGGTAGCCCTTTTCTGTTAGATCTAACAGTTCCTGTAGCTGTAGTGTTTTCAGAAAAAAGTTCTTCCAATAATTCTATGGAGGTAAAAAAAATTGTCTATCCCTAAATGGTGTCCTCTGTTTAACAGACCAGCTGCAGAATAATAAGCTCATGTGTATAAGACCTGCCATTGCCAATTCTTCTTCCTTGACTGCCCTCATATATTTCAAACTGGCAAAGATAGCCATTAGCACTGTCTGATAAACACCACATCTTAACCCAATCATACTTTAGTCAATGCTGACATTTTGAGTGGGGTGGTAAAAGTATTTGAATTTAGCATTGAAATGCTTTATAAGTTCTTCGACCTTGAAAAGCTTGAAACCAATATCATTTCTATCTGGTAACAGCATGTTGTCAGCAAAGTGAAGAAATTTTAGAATGATCTGATAGCGATCTCGGTTCATGTGAACAGGGAACCAAGGTGTTTCTTGGCTCAGATTGCATCTATGTTCATTGTCACACCTAAAAATGCCCTAAACTCTTCATTTGATATAGGTGTCCACTAGTGGACACGAGATCTTGGCGTGGTTTCCAGGTTTTCGTGGTTATCTTCGATGAATTGCCTGGCGTATTTATTGGTTTTGTTGACAACCAAATTTACAATGTCACCTCTCAAAAAATGGTTGACATACTCCACAGGCATCTGGAGCTTTGTGCATGTTTTGGGCCTGGGTGGGCTGTAAATAAAACTGGCCTGGGACCACAATCATGATCATCAACAGGTCTCCATTCTTCAGCAGAGGGTGTAAAAGATTCTGCCTCATCTGATTCTGAAAATAAAGAAAAAAAATTATCATAAGATATAGATCTAGACTAATTATACTGAAATTATATTACAGATTGACTTAGGACCTAGATTGTCCTAGATAGATCTATTAGATCTAATATTAGTAATATCATATTTTAAATTAAAGCTTACTAATTTTCAAATATTGATCTAATCTAA
This sequence comes from Biomphalaria pfeifferi, assembly GCA_030265305.1. Lineage (NCBI taxonomy): Eukaryota > Metazoa > Mollusca > Gastropoda > Planorbidae > Biomphalaria > Biomphalaria pfeifferi. The sequence continues at coordinate 6,871,808 of JASAOG010000001.1, forward strand.
TAATGTAAACAAACAATTTGAGGTGAAACACCCCTTTTATCTATGGATAAAAACATTTGATTAAAAAAAAAAAAAAGATCGATACACATGAAGGATATTGCCTCTATATTTAGACCTAGATCTGAATCTAATTATCCGTATAATTTGTACTTACCAGATAAATCTTCATCTAAATCAGAATCCATAAATTCCTCATCAGTTAGGTTGTCTTTATTCAGATTTGGAAAATCAACTTCACTGTCACTACTCATTTTTGATTGATTAAAAACGTATAGAAAGAAATTAACTTGGCGTCCTTTGCAAATTCAAAGTCGGAAGTGAAGGAAGTAAACGGATATGTACGGTTTTGCAACTAATTACCGAGAAAATACGAAAGAAACGACCGCATATAAACAAAGCCACGATAGTGGCCTCACGCCTTATAATTTCTGTTTACATCAAGCCACGATCGTGGCCTCACGCATTTTGAGGGTTAAACAAACCAAGTCATATTGATTGACAATACTAGTACTGCTGTAGGAAGCAGTCAAGAAGAAAAACAAATGTACTTTAACAATAATGTACAGTAGTACTTGAATTTTTTTTATAGTGCTTTTCTATTGCACATTTTTCATGCTAATAGCAATCTCAGTGCATTATAGCCTTCTTTTTTTTTGTGAACCCTTGGGGGGAGGTGGTATCTGGGGGATGGTTTCTGTGTTGCCTTTAGGTGCTTAGAAAACACAACTCTGCTCGAATTGGGTTTTGAACTTGAGCTTCTTTGCTAGGTAGGCAAGCAGTTTATGCCTCTCAGCCACATATCCCACAGAAAAGGATGGAAGCAATAGAGTTCAACTTACATTTGGAGAGTCAGTGGGATTGGCCACAACAACCCAGCAAGATAGATAAAAAACAACAACAAAAACAAAAGCCTCCAAGAACAATCCTTGTGGTTATTTGGCTAATTACCACAAACATCAATTTAATACTCCTCTTCATAATAAGCCCATATGGTAGTTAGGAACAGTAGTTGGCTTAGCTTTAAAAAGCAAAAAGCAAAGAATGCCTTAGATCAGGGGTGGGCAACCTTTTTTTTTATCGAGGGCCGTATTAAATAAATTTTAGGAATGGAAGGCCACATATATATAAGATATAACTTAGAAAAATATGGTAGCTAACTGTGTATAAAGTCTTATAATTGACATTTGTATTGTATTAATTAATTATTAATTGACTGTATTACACAGTTATATTACATTTTTTTTTACTCTCTTGATTGAGGCATTAAAAGCATCTTCTGAAACTAATTTTTCGAATATTTGTTTGAATTTCATTATTGTATTTTTTAAATTCCAAAATTTCAGTTGTGTTGTTGTACCTAATGTGAAGCATTGAACTGATTACAATCGTGTATAATGTTCCCGAACTTTGGAACTACCGTAGCTGAACAGTTGTTATCATTGTGAATGCTGTCAAATAACACTCAGTCAGCATTGACCAATTCTTATAAACTTTTTCCCAGTTGTATGTGGACACAAATAATGTGAACGTTTAGCATCTCAGTTTTTTAAGTTTTGAAATGCAGCTTCTGGCACCAATAAAATTACTGTGGAAAGACTGGAACGTCTCAGGTCATAATTTGCTTGGAGATTTGTCCTCTGGAGCTGAATCAGCTTCTGCACTTAGTGGTGGGCTAAGGGCTTTGAAAACTGGTACCTAGTTCTTGATTTAAAATTCCCTTTCAAATTCCCCAATCAAGAAATACAACTATATCACTAGAAATAGTTTCACTTTTCAGCAGAGGAAAATGACAAAATCTGTTTTCCCTTGCTTGCCTAGAGAAATGAGGGTAGCTTTGTAAAGTTTCCACTTGTACGTACATTTCATGTGCAAGCAACCCACTGCAATACTTCTGATGAAAAAGATAAAGTATCTTCCACTCATAAACATAATTTCTTCCTTGAAATCCTTGGTCATGCTAAGCCAACAGATACTGCTGTGTTACCAAACATCGGAATGTTTTGTTTCCAAATCTCCAAGTACTTTTCGAAACTGCCTGTGCTTAAGACACCTAGCAATGATGGCTTAAGACACCCAGCAATGATAAATTCGATCACTGAGATACTTGGTTCAACAATATGTTTGATATTCCATGCTGCTTGGCGCAAACGTTCCCAGAAACTTTCCCATTTACTCCGTTTAGAGTTTTAATTAGTACTCTTCTATTTATTACAAAAACTCTGAGTCAAAGCTTGTGCTCCATTGGTTGTTACACTTGACATTTTTTTCCAAGCCAACACTTTCAACACAGTTCTTCAAAACATTAAATATATACTGGTCTGAGTTTGTGCCTTTGACTGAATGTTTTGACATATTACCAATAAGAATTTTTTTTGTTTACTTTAAACTTTTAGGAATGACATGACATTTAGCCTCTTCATCATAAGTGATAAGAATCAGAAGTTTCAATAATTTTTATCGATATTTAAAATTACTTATTTTTTAATATATTTGCATTTTAATATGCATAATTTGTGAGTACATCTTATTCCTGTAGGTGCCTGTGGACAGCATAAAACGCTCTGGTGGGCCGAATAACTTGCCCACCCCTGCTTTAGATGGATTAAATAGAAGGTAGACAAAATCAAAGAAGCTTCAACTTGTTATGAGCTATTTTTTTTAAAGAGGTTTATGTGGGGAAAAGTTATTATTGTTTTTTATGCTAAAAAAGGAGGTTTGTGTTATTTGTTAGTTCTATGTCTATGGATACTAGATTATTAAGACTAAGACTGCTTTATTGATCCTTGTGGAAATTTGTTGTGATTACAAGGACTCTTTTCTCATATGCAGACAACACAACAGAAACATACACATAAAAAGAACAGGTCAGACACAACATCAAGAGTTCATTCAGCGACTACACACAGGCATCTTGGTCCTTTTTATGTTTCCTGATCAAAAAGTGTCGTTGATAAAGTCTGACCAAGTAAGATACGAACGAATTTTAGTACTGCTCTTTTCTTGTCTTGATTGACAAAAGTCACTCACTTCGCAACGACTTGACATAGTTATGATGGAGCAGGTGGCTGTCTTCTAGATTTTTTGCGATTTTTCTGAGACATTTCTGTTCAAAAAGTTCCTTCCCAACTCCAAAATGCTAGTTGTTAAAATTATGTTCTTTTATAAGTATATATTTTAATTTTATTTGGTAAATGTGATTTAGTGATAGCTTATTATGTGTTATATGATATAAAATTACAATTTACTTGTGGGAGTTGACCATACATGCCTATCTACCCCCAATACCCAGAATTTAGAACACTCAGGTTGAAAATGTGAAATTTTGGGCCCCAATGTGAAACATAAACGCATTTACGTTCAACAGCCATATTACGTGCAAAAATAAAACTTCAATAATTACTTAAATAACCAAGCTAGTTTGCTAATCTGTAGGTCATAATTATGTTCTTCAACTGAATAGAACTGAATAGTTCTATCTAACTCTATATGATGAATTCAATTTAAAATGTATTCTAATGACCTAGACTCTAATGTTGCCATCTATTTTTATTTGTTACTACTGGATCAAGAAACTAGATCTAGATTATTCTAGATCTACTTGATTATCTAGGGCTCAACTCTAGATGTTGTCTCTAGTTCAAAATCTAAATTCTAGATCTAGAACAATTTAGCCTACAGTCTACATCTAAGTTAAATAAGTCCTCTAATTCTGACTAAGGATACGGATTAAAATTATATTATAAATATTAATCTCAATATCTATGGGCTTATTGAGAACTAAAATGATTACATCTAGAAATCTAGAATATAGAAAAGATCTATCAGTATCAGAATCTATCACCTAGAAGGTTCTAATTCTGGATTCTAGATCTAGAAACTAGTTTAGACTTAGCCTAAGTAATAAGTATGGATGGCTGCCTGGTCGTGCGGTTTGCACGCTGGACTGTCGTTCGGATTTATCGATGGTCCCGGGTTCAAACCCTGCCCGCTCCCATCCCCCGTCGTCCTGCGGGAGGTTTGGACTAGGAAGTAAACTATCTTCAACTCTGAAGGAACATCCGAAACATGTAAAACATTTTACAAACAAACATTTTTACAAGTAAATCTATAGCTTTATTTAGGCTTTTGCCTTACTGTGCCTTGAAGTTAATTAATTACATTTAGATCTAGCTCTACATATCTACATTTTAATAACTACATATTTTTAAAAAAATCCTTTTCTTAGAAACCAGTTAGATCTAGATTTTTAGATCCAGATCCATTGCCAGGAAAAGGGATTTAAATGGAGCATTGGATTATTAACGCTAACTTCTATACTTCTAGATTAATATATTTGTATAGATCTAGATCTAGCGCGACCATATCTTCACAAATTAAGGACACACCGGGTCCGGGAGGAGAAGAAATGCAAACAATAAATACAGACCTATATATATATATTTTGATTCAGTATTTTTTTTGTGTCGGAGTTCAGACTTGGCAGAACAAAAAAATTGTGAATGCGGAACTGAGTTTTTTTGTGTGTGATTTTAAGGGATGATTCTGCATAATGCAGGATGGTAGGCATGTCTGGGGTTGACTATCAGGATAAATCTAACACAAAATAATTTACCATATTTTCTGTTTTTAAAGTGAAGTAGTTATACAACACACATATTATTCAAGCCCCTTTTACAATTAATGTATCTTTTATAATATTATTTTAACTACGTTATTATTATTTATGATGGGTTTCAAACTAAAAGAAGTCTAATACTAGATGAAGGGATAGAGTTGGTGAGTCAAAATAAAATATATACCCATTATCTTCACTTAGAAGTTCTGATTGGATAAGGATTTTTATTTATGTCTAATATTGTTATGACATGATTAGGAATTAGTTATTTGTTTCGGGAATAAGGGTAAAGTTTTACTTAGCGACAAATGACGTGACAGATCTTTAAAAAACAAGAACGCTCTTAGTGACGCTAGAAAGAGGATGATTTGTGTAGAGCAGTAGAATAGAGATACGAATGTACGGACATAGCTGACATCGGACGATTCCCTTCTTAGTTATTAAATGTATTTGTAAACAGCACCAGCGTCGACTACCTATTTGATTGTTTCGGCTTTTCGCCGGTGTTACTGAAGTAGTTTTGAGTTCGGTATTACCGCCAGCCAGACGTAGATCTACACTAGATATATCTACAAGCATCACCACCGCGCGGAAGCCTGAACAATATACATATAATTAATAATATAATGCACAAAATTAATGAGCTGAATGCATTACATATACGATACCTGGTTCTCTTTTTCAAAATCCCTTGACTGGAACTCAGCTAACTGCCTCTCTAAAACCTGAACTCGTCTCTCAAGTGCACTGGCATCGCGATCTCGTAAATTATATCTGATTAAAAAAAAAAGTTTTGAGATTTTAGTAAAAATATGGAAATTTTTCTTGAAAGAAGTAGAATATCTAAAGTCAATAATTAGCTTGCCAAGTTTAAAAGTGACACATAGGCAGTTAGATATTAGACAATGATGTTAGAAAATTTTTAAAAATGTACAAAATTGAGAGCACCACTTTCTTCTTATGTAGACAGAATATTTTTTTCTTTGCCGCTTTGTCATGATCTGATATATCAACTCTTATTTTTGGGTTAAATTTCACAAACTTGTACTTGAGAGAACAAGCCTTACTTTTTTGTGGTCCTAAATAATCTTTGGTCTTATGCCTTGGGACAGCCTTAGACATATTGCCTTGGATCTATTCTGGGTAGGACTCTTTGACCCCTGTGAGTTTTATTTTATACTGTTATGATATTCTTTATGTGGATATGTTTGTAGTTTAGACGTGTCTAAAGAAACAGGCTTATTTGAGTAATTTTCCTTTTCTTAGATTGCCTGATCCTTCTTTTCCATTCTTTTTACAGACAGATGCATTTTAGTCATTCTTAGATGAGAGATGGTGTATTACATCCAGTGAAGTTTGTTATAAGGAAATTGTTACCTTGTGAGCAGAAATATTTTTGAAAGAGAAGGTTTGGCTATAGTGTGGTCTGTCAAAAAGCTAGATTATCATTATTTGGCAGAAGTAAAGTTTCATCCTCAAACAGATAACAAGGAATTATCATTATAAGAAAAATGTAACAAAAGAATAACCAAATTATAATTATGACATAATTCACCTGAGCATTCTATAACAGATAATTACTTTACTGGTACTGTAACAACTTTCCTCTCAAACAACTATAAAGAATTACAATGTGAACCCTAGATTACTAATTTCTACTTTAACACAAGAACGTACAAAATATAGTCTACTCATTTCATTATTTAATAAAATTAACTTTCAAATTTGTGTTTCAAAAACATTTTTACACAAATTTGTTAGCTATAGCTGCAAAATGAGACTTTAGCCGCATTCTCGTCAGCCTCCTTCAGTCGTGATATAACTATGGTTCATCTCGAACACTTTTTCATATGGCTGTCAAGCCCTATTTTGGAGAGACACTCCTGTCCACATATATTGCATGTCAAGGTAGCTTTCGCTTTGGTGGTAGAGGAGCTGGCCATTTTCCGTGTGGCACGCTTTTCTTCAAGAGTCGAGGCCCATGTTTTCTCGCTGTCTATAGCTTTCTTTTCACTGCATTGGGCATACATTTTAATAGCTCCATTCATGTCAGGCCCATCTAAGATGCGCTGTGCTAACACACTATGATTGGACAGGCAAGATGAGGCTCTATATGGGGGATATTGAATATACTATAGGTCTACATGCAAATGATTTTATTAAAAAACAAGATTACAAAGAGAGTTTGTGTTGCCACACAAACTCAGAGGCGGCCTCAGTGGTAGACGGATCCCTGTGGGATCCGCATATTCGCTGGTCAACTGAGGATGGCATCGAGCAGGGTATGAAACCGAGAACGTAGAGATAATCAGTCCTGCGCGCCAACCGCACGACCAGGCATTGCTCTTAATCTAATGACAAACTGGTTACAAACTAATAGCCTACTATTGATAATATACCTACACATTACGGAATGACAACTACCGGATAAGTGCAATATGTCACAAGAGCGATTTTAGATAATCTTTTGGTATTGAGCATTTTCATTTAAATGGAACTAGAATGAGGATGTAGATCTACCTAAATTAAACTACTAATTTAGCACTCTCAATATCTATATCTACTAGATCTAGAATATATATTTGGGATAATGTAGATGTAATTTAGATAAGATTTATATAAAAAAACACTAGATAATCAATTAATAGACTAATTGCAATATGAAATATTAAAATAGTAGATTAGTTTTAGTATTTTATAACATTACAATATTGACAATCTAGACTTTAGAAAAAAAATCTACACTTTAAGCCTAGAAATTAAAATTATAGATCTTGACCTAGTCTAAATCATGGCTGTCTGGTTGTGCGGTTTGCGCGCTGGACTGTCGTTTGGATTCATCGATGGTTCAAACCCTGCCCGTTCCCATCCCCCGTCGTCCTACAGGAGGTTTGGACTACAACTCTGAAGGAACATCCGAAACATGTAAAACAACAAACATTCTAAACTAGACCAAGAAATTCTAGATCTAGATTCTATAATGATTTTAATTAGAACTTAAATCTAAATCTAGTTTTAAAAATCTAGCTCTAGTGTAAGAAACAAAATCTAGATCTAGTGTAAAAAACTAGATTAGATCTAAATCTAACTATTACGTCTTTTTAAAATGCGAGTCACATTACGAGGATTTAATAAACATTAGTATACCAAGTTGTTTTAGCATTTAAAGAATTTATTCCATATGACATCAAAGGGAAAAATAGCGAGAAAAAAAAAGAAGACTAAATGCTATTGAAAATCTGATTAAAATTTAATTTCCCTTCCGAAACATCGCATTAGTTTTAAGTTTCTATTATAGATTGTTTCGGATGTTTATATATTTAAAGTGAGAGAAAATAAGAATTCCAGAATAATCAAATGCCGTTAAAATTAAATTTGTGGGATGGTCTGTTATGAAAATTAGATGTACCCTAGCCTTATGGAGATTTTTTAAAACCATACTTTGGTGTTAGGAAGTTGTTTTCCTTAAAAATCAGAGCATAATATTAACGATAATTAGATTTTCTGACGTTTTAGATAGAAAGTTAAATGTAGTGTAAGAGAGAAGTGCAATTTTACATAAATTGAGTTACAACTATTTTTCATAAAAAATCTGGAACAACCTATTTTCGTAAATGAGAAAATTATTTGTTTTATGTATTAGAAGAGGGATTTCAAACATTTATTAGCGTTATTAGATTTTTCATATAAAATTTGGATCATTTTTGGCGACGATTTGTAAGAAATTAACTCTTTACAATTCTTCCAAAAATCCTGAAATTTTATTTCTGCTTATATGACTTTAAAAACGTTGAATTTATTTATTTATTTTTTAGTGAAATAGTGATTATTATATGTCAATAGAAAGATAATTGAATGCAGTTTAATTTTATGCCATTGAAAATTTGATATAACTGCTTACTTTGGTTTGGTATTAAATTAATTATGTAATGACAATTTTTTTTCTGAAAAAAAAATCAAAAACATGAAATACACCATAAAGAAAAAAAACTCAGTATGTAAGTAAATTTAAATCAAACATATTTATTTTGAAGAGAATTTATTTCTCTACAAAGGAAAATAAATTCAATGTAATTTGTAAAGAAAACAAAAAAGTTATGCAACAAAATGTAAAATGACATTTTAAGGGGACATAATTAGAAAAAAATGACAATTTCAAAAAAAATAATTTCCAAATGTAAAATTCATAGAAAACATTACAAAACCAGTTTCATAGAACAAACATATTTAAGTTAGACACATATACAAACTGATAAGTAAAAAACTAAGATTGGTGATACTTTAGTAAGCAGTTACTTTTCCCATGGAAACAGAGATATGTATCACATTCCCCACATTTAGTGCTAACTTTTCTTTCCACCCCCAAAGTTTGGTAGCACAATTTACAGTTACGTCTGGTTTGTGAAATTCTGGGATTATAGAATGGGTCGTTTTTTTTAGAATGTTTGACATTTGATGCAGTAGGAACACTTTGGTACTTTTCTATTTTTCCTAATTCACGTGCTAGTTCTTCTGTAAAATCAAGCTGTAAATAACGGTTAGGTCTTTTGAGCTCTGGTATGTCAGAATGGGTTTTCCTCCATTCTTGAAAAAGAATGTAACTGTTTACTCTAGCAATATCTATAAAATGAAAGAATAGAGTTTTCCAATACTTCTTAGTTTTTCTTAAAACATTGTATTTATTAATGAGTTGGTCACTTTTATCCACCCCACTCATATACACATTATACTCCTTGATAATTGAAGGCTGTTTCACTAGTAATTCCCTATATTCTCCATTGATTTTAGTTCTCCTTTTGACAAATGAATAACCATTAGCTGTCATTAAATTTGACATAACAAATACAGTTTTGTTATCCCGCCATTGAGTTGTCAAAATCTCATCATCCCTAACCCATCGCATATTTCCTCTATTAGAATTCTTCTCAAATGTTTTTACATCTTTTAGAGCATTAGGGAATCCTTTCCTATTTTTTAATATTGTTCCACAAGCACATATACCTTTTAACAATAAATCTTTTAAAAGTTGATAACTAGTGTAAAAATTATCAAAAAATATGACATATCCCTGGTTTATAATACTTTTAGACAAACGCATAACAACATCATAAGCCAAACCAAAACGAGAAGATGACTGTTGTCTTTGCCAACATAGATCTCAAAGTCATAAGTATAACCTGCAAGAGAGTCAGCTAGGACCCATATTTTCATCCCCCATTTAGTTGGTTTGTCACGTATGTACTGCCAAAAACCATATCTCCCTTTATTTTGTACCATTCTCTCATCAATGGAAAGATTTTGATGAGGCTGGTAAAGTTTTTGACATTTTTTATGAATGTATTTATACAAAAAACGAATTTTACTTAGTTTATCTTGACGATCCTCTGTTTCAAAATTAGATACTTTTAAAAAGGACATGATTTGAAGAAATCTTTTTTTAGTCATAAAGCTTCTTGCCCATAAACCATTGTAAAGTGATGACCTACACATATACTTGGAAACAGAGGGTGCTCGAAAAAATAGACATATACATGAGCAAACCCAAAAAAGTATAAAATTCATCTACAGTTACATCATACCATCCTTTATAGACTGTTGGTTTCGTTGGTCCGAAGTGGGCAGCATATTTGTTTGTGTACAACAGAAGCATATTGACAAGGTCGACAGTGAAGTACAACTTGAAGAAATCTGATGGATGTAAAAACTTTCTAACTCCAGCCTTTGTCAGAATCTTATCATTCAAATGAACTCCTGGTTCTCTGGCTGGTCTAAATTTTGGTGTTGGGGCTGGTGGTCCTTCATCCACATCATTGTATCCCTTGGGACTGAAAGAATAAACGTAAAAAAAAATTAATTATTATGCTCTAATAAGTTACTGAGATTATAAATCAATAATTTAATGCTAATTTATTATGTTTGCTTGATATATACATATATATAAATTTAGATCTAATCTACATTCTATAAAAACATGGTAACAATAACTTTCTAAACTGAGGTTGTAATGTCTATGTCAATGTGTGCATCCAATATAAACAAACCCTTAGCAACCAAATTGGTGTAAAAAAAACAATGATTGAGTGACTATTTTATATACTGAACAATTATGAAGAAATATTAGCGTACAAAGGCTATAAACCTATTCTAGATAAGTTTATTATATAATTCTAATAGTAATTTCTAGTTATAATAACATTGTTTTTTTATTTTTGAGAAGAAACTAATGATTTTCTATTGTAAACAATAGGTCTAATACTTACACAGCATTGCCTCTGTCTGTGGGTGAAGTAAAATCATTCAAATTTTCAATATCTGAGTCAGAATCACTGCTGTCTGGCTCCCAGATATCTTCATCTGAAGATTCATCACTAAAACTTGCGTCATTTTCATCGCTAGACATTTTTATTTGATTTTTACTGGTATGGTACAGATACAGTTCTTTCTCAAAAAGCAAGATGGCGGCGGATGTGACTTTTAAATAGACACATGTTCATTCGCATTTTTTAAATGTAAAAATAGAAACATATCGCATTTTTATGGGTTTTATTCATAAAAAAATAATTATTAAATATATTAAACCAAAAAAAATTCCAAAAAAAATAAAAAAGGAAATTCAATTGAAAAATAAGCACTAAAAGCGTCGATCTTTTAAGAACGATTTTCAAGGGAGAGAACTGTAAAGAGTTAAGGTAATGTAGGTCAATTTCTTTTTTGAAACAAAATCCGGAACATTCTTTACCGATTAAACACCTTTTATTATGTTTCAGCTAGAAAATTATCTCTAAAATAAGTCTAAAAATTGATTTTCAATAATCGTTTCTAGTAAATTACTTTCTTATTTTAAAATTTTATTTAAAAATAACCTATTGTCAATATTTTTGAAAAAAAATAAATTTATTTGACATAAATTTGTTTTAAATAAAAAATTCGGAACAATTGATATTGATAAATAAACTATAGTGACGTAGTGTCAAAGAATATAAGTGTAATATTAGTCAATTATGCGATTTCAAACAATCATTTGACATAATTTATTTTTTATAAAACAATATCCGGAACAACTTTATAGTTAATGAAATATAAATCAGTATAGATATTTTAAAAAAATTATTCGCTGGCATTGATTTGTTTTTCACAAAACATCCGGAACAATCTATTATAGATACTTAAAACTATTGCAATATTCCTGAATGAAAAAATTAAAGGTTTAATCAGATTTACAATAGCCTTTAGTGTTATTTGTTAATCTAATCGTGACGGACAGGCCGACCAACAGACAAAACGCACAAAAATAAGCTGCTTTTATTCGGATGAGGGGCACTAAACAAAAAATACATAAAATCTGATTTTTTTAAAAAGTTTAAGGAATTGGTGTAGCACCATAGCATGTTCGACGTTACGCTACTGCACGAAAATCGCTGCATAAAAAGTCCATTTTAAAAAATGTGCATGATATTTACATACAAAGTGCATTATTAGCCTTTATAAACAAACAGAAATGTTTTCTTTTAATTTTAGCAGCTAGTTGACCAGAAAAAACATCTTTAAGTATTATTTATATTTGTTGTAAACATTTCCTGTACATTTTATAAATATATTTGACTTAGTGATACTGAAAATACACAAAATTTGTTCATCTTTGTTAGCATATTGTAACATTGCCTACCTTACATTTACGTAATTGTTTTAGAATTGGTGTATTTTTATGAAAAAATCGCTTGCATAATTAATTTTATAAATTAAACGGTTTGCTTTTAGAAAACCAAAAGTAGCCGTTGCACCTAAACTTTTCAAGCTGCATTTAATGATGAAATAATATTTTTCATATCTCTTTTAGTTTTTTAGAACTGAGTGTGACAGACGGATATTTTGCAGAAACCTAATAGCGGCCTTTTCCCCTTATGGTGGCCGCTAAAAATGGATTTAGGTCGATTAGCTATTTTAATAGCTCCATTCATACTATTTTTACATTCACTTTACTTGTTATTATTTTGTTTAATTGTTCCTAATACACTATATTGTGACTATATCAGTATAACGCAAATTGAAACCATCAGGCCGCTGGTAATATATGGCTAGAACTTTTATATATAATGTGTTTCCATGCCAAATATAAATAAATGTCTCTTTTGAGCTGATGAGTCATCAGACTTAATAGCTCTAAGCCCATTATCTTCACTACTGGAAGGTAAAAAAAAATTAAAATTCCAGACCTTTGAGTACTTTGAGTTTGACATCATGAACTTTTCTTTTACAAAGAAAAAGGAAGCAACATGTGTCGGGAGTGAAGAAAAAAGGTGCACATGTAGTAGCACAGTCCTTTTTTAAACTTTCAAATATTAAGTTTTGTAATAAAAAGTGAGCCAATTGAGCCTCTCTTCAAAAAGTTCAAATCGGGCTAATCGAGCTTCACACTTTACTAAAGATCTATTATTCTAGATCAGTAGATCTAGATCTAAATGTATCTGTACTTCTACTTTACACTACTGTCTTGTCTTCTTCTTCTTCTACAGTACAGAAAAAATGGAACCTGTGCAATGTTGTATCCAATAGCCTCAATAGGTTTTAGACTAGATCTAGATAAAGTAGATTCTCTAATCTAGATCTAGTATGGTAGATTCTTATAACCGAACACCGACTTTCGGAACTAGGTCAAATTTTTATTATCTATTTTTTTATTTGGTGAAGGTTTAACTTACAAAAAAAAACTGAAGCAGATTTTATTTAAAATAAATGGGATCACTTCATGCTCCTATTTCTCCTTCAGTTGAACAGTGAGCACGTCATTGAACACCACTATGTAATTGCTAATAAATTATCTGTGTTACTTAAAAATTATTTAGATTGTAGTAAAAGAAGTAGATTCACCTTTTGTAATATGTATTTATAGTCTATTTCCTCATATACTCCTCCCTTTCCCCCTTTCTCTCTCTATATATATATATTGTATACAGTTTATTTATTTAAACACCTATATAATCTATGTGTAGAAACAGACAGAAATAAATTTATACAGATTATAGAGCTATTTAAATTAATTAATTTAATTTAATAAACATGATATATTTTTAACTAGGCTGCTTGTATTTTCTCTCTGTTTTTCTTTTCATTCCCATCCAAGGACCCTCTTCTTGTTTTCATAATTTGGATGTTCGTTTTGTGACACCTTAACATTCCCTCCCTCTCATAGATGCTAATAATTCTTTTCATGACTCTCTCACCCTTCCCGATCTAGGTCATGTTTATTCATTGAAAAAAATCATAGATTTATTAATCCCAATAATAATTACGATTTTGCTGTGTTCAAGGAAAGAGAATGAGCTGAATTCATTATTATATGTTTGGACACCCCCTTTTTTAAATTTTATTTAACAGCTAATGTATATAAATGTGATTGGAATGTCTTTCTAAAGATGTTTGGAAGCTTATTTTGATATATCCATCAGCCTACGATCAAGGCTCATTATATAGCCCTCATCTCTTATATGGGTATGAATTGCCGGGGGAGGTTAAAACAATAGTTTTACATACATGCCATGGTTACTGAGAATCTAAAAAACTGCCATCTGCTTTGGAAAAACAACAAAATTACTGGAACTTATCTAAAATTGGACATGCGCAGTCCCGAAACGTCCTTTATAGCTCCTAACATAAAAACAAATGAATTACAAACAAAAAAAAAAAGCGACCCATTCAAGGAAGGAGAATTCGATGGAGTGTTCAAAATATAAGAACCTCCTCTAGATTTAGGGAGCTGAAATTCAGGAACTTTCGGTGTCCAAAAAATGATATAAAAACTTGAAAAAAGAGTTTTCCTTACTGCTACATAGGTCTTTGTTTAAAATCGATTATGCTCACTATATATAAAGATATCATTGCTAATAAGAGCGAATTCGATTACTTTTGATGATGGAGAACATTTTTGTCTTTGACAATTTTAAAAAAAAAAATATATATTTATTTAAATATCTTGCATTGAAAGTATATACATTTTTATTTTTGCTGATACTCATCACAGAAAAGTCGTACCCTATTGATTTTTTTCCTGCTAATAGTACATGTGTCTGGCTATATTCCTACCAATTTTCAGATCGATCTATTGTCAACATCAAACAAACTTGGAAAAAAAAACAAAAAAAACATTGACCTCAATGGACTTTTCAGGTTTTATTTTTTTTTATAGAAGATATTGTTTGTCACCAACAAATGAAATTATAATCTTGAAGGAGATATTATTGGCTACAGATCTAGATACTTTTGAAAGATTTTTTACCTTGCAATTTTTTTAAAAACGCATTTGAAAAAAAATTGTTTCAGGCGATTTTGATCCCAATTTTTAAATATTTTGTTATTTTCTGCCATGACAATGCCGCCATTTTGTCCCCGCCTCTCTGACATTTCTTGTAGATCTAGACCCGATAATTTGTTTATTTCATCAATATTTACATTTTAAACAACTGAAGTTCATAAATAAAAATGAAATCAGATTTGTGAACTAGAAATTTACTACGAATACTAGATCTACTATTAAATTTCTTATTTTAATAAGTAGATCTATCGTCTACGAAACTCAATTCCAACTTTTTAACTTTTGACCTTGGGGGTGTGTCTCGCCAGCGACAAGCTCTCTCGTCACTTTTTCCATGTCAACCAATGTTAGGTCAAAACGGCACAAAAAAAATCATAACTTTCTTACTGTTAAACATACAGTCATAATTTATACACCATTAGAAAGTTCTTTTAAAGTATTTTAATGATGTACTAATTTAGTACTAATGAAAAATTGTTTTTTCAATATTTTTTTTTTTAGCCTCCCTACTAGATTCTATACTATTTTTTAAAATAGAAAAAAATAATTTACTTACTTAGACAGTAAATCATCCAATTCTGCTTTGTATTTGTTTACTTCTATTTGCAAACGTGCTTTATCTTTTGCGGTTTCATCCAATAATTTTCGTAGCTCTGCTAACTCTGATTCGTACAGTGTTTTCACACTTGTAACTTCCCGTCTTACCACTTCTTCGGTTGACTTTACTTGATAAGAAAGTCGATTATTTTCTGCTTCTAAACTCCTTACTTTATCAATGTAAGCAGCTAAACGATCGTTCAAACCTTGAAGCTCTTCTTGCTCTTGAATACGAGTCAGTCTAGCGGGAGATGGCGGTCTTCCTGATCCGCCTGAACGACGGCTTGTTGAAGTGAAACTTGCACTTGAGCTTGCCCCATCACCACCTCCAGATGATGTGGTATGCGTAGTTGTGACGACAGTTTTTTTTACTTGCTTAGAAGCCATATTTTGTTAATGATTTTAAAACTTTCAAATAAAGACAATAATACACCTAGATCTAGACTAAATAATGTAATCCTTTCAAAAGTTCGTGACAATTTCTGATAAGTAAGCAAATGGCCGATACAATACAATCCAAACAGGTTCTCTAAAAACACCCAGAATATGGGTATTGGTATATTAATAAAAACCCAGATTCTTACAACGCCTAAATTTTATTTGCCCAGTTCTCCAGCTGTCTCAGTAATTGGGTGCTGCTGTAAAAATGTTTACATGTTTCGGAGTTCAAGATGTACTACTTCCAAGTCCAAACCTCCAGCAAGATGACGTCGGGGGGATGACAGCGGGCAGGATATGAACCCGAGACCATCAGGACGACACAGTGACAGTCCAGCGCGAATACCGCACGAAAAGGCAGCCATCCGGCTGTTTTCCTTTTTATACCGTGAAGTTTGCTGCTCTTGTAGACGGTCTTTAATGCCTGTACTGGAAACCCCTGTTTAAAAACTTACTTTATTGAATAAAAAAAAAGATACTTTATGTATATGAGGTAACAATTGAGCTACAAACAAGCATTGATTCTCACACAATTCACAACAATAAGTTTTCAGCATTTAGTCCAATCTCTCCTACTTGTTAAGGCATGTTGTAAACCTAGAGATATTATCTATGAAACCATTAGAATGTGTGCGATTGTAATGAAAAAAAATGAACAAACCTTTGTGGATTACCTTCGTGTGTACTAATGAATAGTCATACTGCTCAGATTTTTGTTTGTTTTGTTTTATATGTTACACAATCACTAACGTCCTTCTTCACAGCGGTCTATTTACTAGTTAGACGATTAGATAATTCGCATTAGTAAAACAATAAGACAACGTCATGGTCGGACATTACCGTATAGCTTGGCCCACAAATGACGTACCATCTTATACGTGCTGGGTTCCGTTTAAGATTAACCCAATCTATAATTAATCCTTTACTGGGTAATTTTTTAAAATGTGTGAGAAAGACTTATGAATATGACAGAACCTATATATATATATATATATATATATATATATATATGAAATTCATCATCTGTCTCTTGACTTTCATCAAAGGACTGCTGTGACAGATCGTGGTAACCAAACCACTCCACTTTTCCCAGTCAGCAGCTGTTATTAGCCGGATATGAAGAGATAGGCCGATAAGAACTTTCATTATAAGAATTTCCGCCTTTAATAACTTCTTATTAGGCCTACTGTAACTTAATGGCCGTTACATACAATAGCCAAAATAAAAAAAATAACTACAAAGTTTTGGAATTAGATCTAGATTTAGTCTTTCAAAAACATTAAATAATATTTTTAAGCCTTAAGTGAGTATTTTAGATTTATTTTATTAAAAATAAATTTAAAAAAAGATTACTTTTTCTTCACAAAACGCACCAAGAATAGACTATACACAGACTGAGCTGTGAACAACTTTGGTTTGCAATTTCACAGCTGAGACTTTAATCCTAATAGTTACGCACACCAAATTGTTATCGCTTGTTGTTTCTGTTACCACGATGTTCAAAATATTTGAGTAGCACCCCACATACATTTGCTGAGGACACTTTTGGTAACCATGCTGAAAATCTGTTATATTTTTCTTGTATATTCATAGTGTGAAAGAGTTAGTTGTCGCTCTAATTGTTTTCTGCATTACATCAAAGATTTCTGCCTTAACCTCTCTCATCTCTCTTTTTCGGTAACATTGTCAATGGATCGACCATTATAAGACGGGAGAGGGAAGGAGAAAAAAAAAAACAAATGGGACTACCATCAAACATCCATGCCGACCAGCAAAATGATAAGGCCTAACACAGCCTCGAAGGTATCAAAGCAGAGTTGTCCATACCACTGGTGCATATTATAAAGTACGGTCTAACGTTTTGCAGATGTTAAGTGTATAGTGTACAGTTTTTGATATTCTTGAGGAATTTCAAACGAAATTATTTGTCAAAAAAAAAAAAACCAATTAAAAAAAAACCCTAACGTGTTGGGGTATCTTTATTATGCTACTGTCACTTTTTTTTTTCTAGATGTCTGCATTGAAAACAAAATTCCAGGTAATTCTTTGGTTGCGATCCAACCGGCCCATGTGGTGCCGACCCACCAGGCATTTACCCAGTTGCCAATATAGCCGGTCAGCCCCTCGACAAACGTGGTCGGTAGACTATAAGTTAAAAAGTGTTCTACAAACTATTTTTAGTTACACTTAGAGATTTTCTTAATATATTTAAGTAGATTATAGATTCAAGGGAATAGGCATAAACAAGTTTTCCTTACGAATCATGGAAAATAAATCGGGATGGGGGTAAAAACAAAACAAAACAAAACTAATCATAAAACACAGATATGGTGGTAAATACCCAGGAATGCAAGCACTGCCGAAGAAAAACGCTAGTAAGATCACGTGACAGCCGGCTTTTTCAAAATAAAAAAAAATATAGGGCAGTGCATTAATTTTAAGTAGGCTAGTGAGGTGTGTTGCTCTTTTTTTTCCGCACGCAGGCTCAATTAATCCTTGGAATCTAGATCTACTAGCGAAGCGCCATAACTAAATATAGAAATGGTGATGTCATAGATAGATTGCTTAATTTACTATGCTGACCTACTTACACAAATCGCCAAATTGGATTGGATTGAATAATAGGATTGCCTTTGAGATAATTAAAAAAAAAAAAAGAATTACTAAGTTCTGCAACGTGCCAGGAAGGGCGTGTTTAAGGCAGGGGACGTGGGAAGAGTGCGTTCATGTAGTTATACGTTTTTTTTCCCTTTAAAAAAAAAAATAAGTTGAAACTAATTGAAATAGCTGTAGTAACTAAAACGCGAACAAGTCATCACCATGTATTAGATCTGCATCATATTAATAACTGATAGGTCTAGATCTGTAATCTGAGATATTATGGATATTGACTCTTGTCTAGTATAAATTAGAGCATTTAAAAAATAAATGGCAAACAAAACAGATCTAAGAGTATTTAAAACAAGATTACAAAGAGAGTTTGTGTCATGGGCGCCCCACAATATATATATATATATATATGTGTGTGTGTGTGTACAGAGTCGCGTCACTAGGGGGTGCGGTCGCACCGGTGACAAAAACAAACAACCTTTTAAAGGGAAACTCCGATATTTTTTCAAATTTTAGTTATTGACATATTTAAATTCTGCGTAAAAAGTTGTAATAGTAAACATTATATCATTTTTTTATTTAAATGCTCAGAAAATTTTATATTTAATAAATTACCCAGAAAATTCTTCACATCTAAAAAAAAAACGGGGTTCTGCGAGATGTTTACAGTTTTAAAAGACGTGACGTCACAACTGCGTTGGCTAAATTTAGATCTAGACCTATATAACCGATATCTAGATCTAGATCTATCGAATCGCATTTATTGTTACGCTTCACAGCTAGATCTAGTCTCCACGTTGATTTATTATCGGTTATTGTTTATAAATAATATTCTAGATCTAAACCTCTATTTCTACTTGAAGAAAATGAAATACTGTTTTTCAGCTTGTTGCAGTAGTTCCAATCACAAAGATAAAATCAGCAAGTATGCTGATCACTGATACAGAAATTAGTGTCTCTTTTCATTTGTTTCCAAGAGATGAAGTTTTAAAGGGAAAAATTTATTCGCCTGAAGAGCAAATATTTTACAAAGGCTCAAACCATTTTGAGAGAAGCTGTTTCAGCAACTTCATTGCTGTGGAAATGGGATTTGAAGAAAATTGAAGTTAATGTTTGTTTGTTTTGTAAAATGTTTTACATGTTTCGGATGTTCCTTCAGAGTTGAAGATAGTTTACTTCCTAGTCCAAACCTCCCGCAGGACGACGGGGGATGGGAGCGGGCAGGATTTGAACCCTCGACCATCGATAAATCCGAACGACAGTCCAGCGCGCAAACCGCACGACCACGCAGCCATCCATAATGCCAGGTGCAGTACCAACAATACATTGGATTTCCAGGCCAAAGAATTCAATTAATGCTACTACTGAAACATTTTAAACAACTGAAGTTCATAAATATAAACGAGATCAGATTTGTGAGCTAGAAATTTACTACGAATACTAGATCTACTATTTAATTTCTTATTTAATAAGTAGATCTATCGTCTACGAAACTCAATTCCAACTTTTTAACTTTTGACCTTGGGGGTGTGTCTCGCCGGCTGAGCCAGCGACAAGCTCTCTCATCACTTTTTCCATGTCAACCAATGTTAGGTCAAAACGGCACAAAAAAATCATAACTTTCTTACTGTCAAACATACAGTCATAATTTATACACCATTAGAAATTTCTTTTAAAGTATTTTAATGATGTACTAACGAACATTTTTTTTATCAAAGATATTTTTTTTTCGCCTCCCTATCTATAGGATTTGAGGGCACACTCGTGACATCACACAGAAATTCAGTGAAAATCTGACCGTTTTGGATGCGCAGAAAAATTGTCACAAAAACATCAATTACTAAGTTATTCTTGCAAATAAAAAAAAAAATAATAATATATTCATTATCTATAAAGCAAAACACATATTATATCAAAAATTGTCAAAACCATCGGAGTTTCCCTTAAAAAAAAATTAATTAACTCTAACAATATATTCCAAACATTCTTATTCACGTTTTATAAAAAGATCTAGTTCTTATAGATTTTATTCGATTGAATATGGGTAGGCTACAAAGCGACAATATTGGCAAACTTTAAGAAAACATTAGTTTAAGTTTCGTCGTTTCATCTTTTAAGTAGAACCTTTCTATAGTAACAACACAATCTATCCAAAAGCAGTGGCGTAGCATCCATGGCGCGAAGACGTTTAATGAAATAGGACCCACGACCATTAAGGGCCCATAGCCTGTGGCGTAGCAACCAAGGGCAAAAAAAAAAAAAAAAAAGATTCATGGCGCTTGGGCCTTGTACCAAAGACCAATAGGGGAATGACACCAAAGAAGGAAAAAAAAAATGAATGTTTGTAAAAGCTGAAGTTTAAAAAAAAAAACTCCTTCAAATATCCTAAATGTTACCTATACCAAACATTATGTATTAACTTCAAAAAGTTAACCCGTGTTTGTATCTTACAAGCGGTTTCGATGTAAGGAACTGCTTTCATCAGGCTTCTTGTAACAGTGCATAGTCCTAACACAGTCCGTTGCTTTCACCAGGCTTCTTGTAATAGTGCATAGTCCTAACACAGTCCGTTGCTTTCATCAGGCTTCCTGTAATAGTGCATAGTCCTAACACAGTCCGTTGCTTTCATCAGGCTTCCTGTAATAGTGCATAGTCCTAACACAGTCCGTTGTTTTCATTAGGCTTCTTGTAATAGTGCATAGTCCTAACACAGTCCGTTGCTTTCATCAGGCTTCCTGTAATAGTGCATAGTCCTAACACAGTCCGTTGCTTTCATCAGGCTTCCTGTAATAGTGCATAGTCCTAACACAGTCCGTTGTTTTCATTAGGCTTCTTGTAATAGTGCATAGTCCTAACACAGTCCGTTGGTGGTGACGCTTGTTGCTTCTTCTGTACGCTAATAAACAATTAATAGGATTTCATATTTATTAGAACCAGCAGTACGCAGCCTTGGCTGAAAAAATACCCCAAGTAGTGAAAAATGACCATATTTAAAAAATGCAAGGACAAGGTTATGATGGTGCTTCTAATATGAGTGGACAGTGTGATTAAGCTAACAAAAGCAGCCACTTGCGCAATCTGTTTCTTAAAGCTATGCGTCAACTGTAGAAGATATAGAATGAAGTAAGTGATTTGAGAAATGACTTTGAGAGTGTGAAAATGAGGCTTTTGAAGTAGCTCGAACTTGGATTGTTTATCCAGTTTTAACTCAGACTCTAATCCATTCTTCAGTGGAGAGATGATTAAAGGTGAGAGACTTTCGAAGTCAAAATGTTACCGAACTATCGATGTCATTGTTTCTCAATTACTTGACAGATTTGATGAGCATTAAAAAAATTATTGTCAACATGTTTCAGTCGTTAATGCTCCGTTTCATTTCACGTACAAACGACATAGAGTTCTAGGATGTCACCATGCTTCTAGTCTCATCTTACCCAGATGATATTACCAAGAGTTCTAGGATGTCACCATGCTTCTAGTCTCATCTTACCCAGATGATATTACCAAGAGTTCTAGGATGTCACCATGCTTCTAGTCTCATCTTACCCAGATGATATTACCAAGAGTTCTAGGATGTCACCATGCTTCTAGTCTCATCTTACCCAGATGATATTACCAAGAGTTCTAGGATGTCACCATGCTTCTAGTCTCATCTTACCCAGATGCTATTACCAAGAGTTCTAGGATGTCACCATGCTTCTAGTCTCATCTTACCCAGATGATATTAACAAGGGTTCTAGGATGTCACCATGCTTCTAGTCTCATCTTACCCAGATGATATTAACAAGGGTTCTAGGATGTCACCATGCTTCTTGTCTCATCTTACCCAGATGATATTACCAAGAGTTCTAGGATGTCACCATGCTTCTAATCTCATCTTACCCAGATGATATTACCAAGAGTTCTAGGATGTCACCATGCTTCTAGTCTCTTCTTACCCGGATGATATTACCAAAGAATATTGTTCAGAGATGCAATCCTTCAAAGAAGCCACCAAAAAAGGTATGTTAGGCCTATTCTGTGTTTAATAGTGATGGGAACTAAATTGAATTTTAAAACTAAAATAAAGTAGTTAAACTAAAAGTTTATCATGTATTTCCAAATGTAGTTAAGCTAAACTAAAGAAGATTAATTAAACTATACAAACTTTTTCATAATTTTGTTTGGGAGGGGGGATCTAGACCTCGCTATAATCCTCCACCTCTCTGCCTCGGCTCTCTGCTTCGGGCTCGAACTAATTCTTGGAACGTTGTAGAAGCGACTACATTCAGTGATAAGGAAAATGTTTCAGACACAATGCACAATACAGTTTTTTTTTTAAAAAGGTGTCTAAATAAATATGTGTACTTTTATTTTTGCATTGAATTAAAACCTTTACCTGGTACTTTTTAAAAAATTATATTAACTTATTATGTAACGGAAAATTTTACTAATATTGGTAAAGTTTAAAATCTCATTAAATAACAGATTTAGAATTTCAAATGTAGATCTAGTAACCAAAGAAATAGAAACGAAATTGTTGGAGTTTTAAGAAACATTTGATCCGTGTAACTTATTTTAGTTTCAAGTACATGCTTGACTAACCATGCCAATGTGTTATTTTCTTGTCTGATCACTCACTAACACTATTGCGTAACCGTTAAACACGTGGTGGTCTTGTCATTATGGACTGCACTGGACTGCAGATGAAGGAGAACTCCGTGAAAGAGGATCTGGATATACTTTCTTCTGGAGCGGTAGAAGCACTGAAGTACAACGTGAATCTGGAGTCGGTTTTGTCATAGTATCTAAACTAGTCGGGCTTCCTAAAGGAATCAGTGACAGGCTCATGACCTGAAGCTGCCTTTACAAACGGAAAGAAATAGATGTTCATCGTTGGCTGCTACGTACCCACCATGACCAGCCCAGATGATGTCATAGCAAAGTTCTACGAAGAACTAAACTCCACCATACTTGATATTCCAAAAAACAGATAAGCTACTCATTCTCGGTGACTTCAACGCAAGAGTCGGCTCTGACCATCTCATCTGGAAAGGAAAGGAGTCAGACAAATTCAGGATAGGTCAGTGCAACAGCAACGGATTATTACTGTCAGGGTTGTGTTTAAGCCTTAGCTCGTTCGTCCGGGCCCCTGACATTCAACAGGCACCTTCGTGTTTACAATAAACAATCGACTAGATGTTAACAATATAAGTGTTTAATGGGATGAATGTAATTTATGATGACAAACTGATGAAGTAATATCCTTGAAGTTAACAAATGTTATAATATAATTGTTATATTAATTAACTAATTATTATGCACCTTGCTGTCCCACAACGCATCACATTAGTACGCACAACACAACGCACTGCCGACTCTATAGTGTAGACTTCCTAATCCTAAAACCAACTTCCTGTAGAGACATAAGCAAAGTCAATTTGAAAAGTCTAATTAATATGCTATAGCAGCAAAACAACTGCGAAATGCAATACTGCTTTAGATACTAGTCACCCTAAACAGGGGTAAACAGACAAACCTTAAAGAAACGCTACACCAGCATAATAACAAAACTACTCCATAAGCTTAAAAGCAAGGCAACAAAGAAAGTGCGTTCGAAAATTGTGCACCTAATAAACATTGGTGCTAGAATACCATAACCTAGGCACCGACAATCACTATTCCAGACCTGTGCTGAACACAAGCTGCTCATATCAAACACAATATTCAGTCTCCCAATGAGAAAGCGAACTTCCTGGATGCATCCCCGCTCAAGACACTGGCACATCATAGACTACGTCATCGCCAGACAATCTGACCGTCAGGACATACGTGTCACCAAATCTTGCGGTGATGCAGAATGTGGAACAGACCACCGCCTCATCATCACAAAACTAAACATTCATATTCAACCAAAGAGACGTACGCAAAAATCTAAACACCTAAAAAAAAAACCCAGCTAACCACGGCCAGACAAGCAGATGACAAAATTGAAAAGTCGCTTACAGATGCGATTGAAAACTGCCTCAAGTCCACCCCTCTAGCTGAATCAAATAAAAGCTGGGAATGCTTCAAAGAAGTTATCCATAGCACAGCATTAAGCATACTCGGACATATGGAGAGAAAGCATCAGGACTTGTTTGATGAAAACAGTACTAAGATCAGACAACTATAAGGTGAAAAGCACAAGCTCCATAAATTGCATCTGAACAACCCAAACTCTCAGTCCACTAAAGATGCATTCACAAACATATGCAAAAAAATGTGCAAAAACAGTTACGCCAAATGCAAGATACCTGACTAAGCAAAAAAGTGGAAACAATTCAGGAATTTGTTGACAAGCACGACATGAAGAACTTCTTCCATGCCATAAACTGTGCTAATATTATATTATATTACGTCATTGTTTGTTGTTTATGTTTTGTGCGAAAGCAAAGGATTGGACGGAAAGGAAATGTTAGCTATAGTGTTTGCAGCTGAACATTTTCACCACTATATTTTTGGACGAACCGTGACTGTACAATCACATCACAAACCTTTGCAAACTATTGTGACGAAGACTTAACACAAGATTTCATCAAGACTTCAGTTGATGATTCAAGACTATTGAGATATCGATTAACAGTAACTTACACTCCAGGTTCAAAAATGCAAATAGCTGATACGTTATCGCGTGCGTACATCAGTGGTCAAGAACAATCAAATTCAAATGATGACATGGTTATGAGAATTCACAGCGCAACAGTTTCCAGGAAGGGATCAGAAGATAAAAGAAATTCGTTGCAAAACTGAATCTGATGTTAAACTGAAGTTATTGAGCTATTAGATCAGAAAAGGATGGCCAAAGTTTAAAAATCAAGTGCATGAAGTAGTAAAGGTGTATTGGTCATTTAAAGACAGTATTCATGAAGAAAATAGAATATTGTGTATGAGAACAGAATCATAATTTCTTCAAGTATGAGAAATGAAATTCTCGACAAGTTGCACACAGGTCATTTTGGTCTTGAGAAAACCAGATCGAAGGCAAGACAGTGTGTGTTTTGGCCAGGATTGTCCAAAGATATATCAGGGCACTGAAAGGTTTTGTTGCTAGACATGGCATAATAGAAGAAATAGTGAGCGACAATATGCCATTCAACAGCTATCAATATAGAGAGTTTGCTTCTGAGTGGGTTTTAAGATAACAACATCAAGCCCCAGGTACCCTCAATCAAATGGTCAAAGTGAGTTGCATGTTGGTATCGTAAAGCAGATATTCAACAAAGCATACAAAAGTGGGAATATCTGCTCGAGTATAGAAATACTCCGATAAGCGGACTTCCCTATTCACCATCACAACTGCTGACGAGTAGAAGACTCAGGGAATCATTCCAACTGAATCCAAACTATTAAAACCATCGGTGGCTGAAAATGCAGAGACATTACTCAACGAACGACAGATGAAAAGCAAAGTGAAATACGATGCAAAAGCAAGATTACCTAAAGATTACTCTGTCGGAGAGAAAGTGAGAGTTCGTCTTGGACAAACATGGCAGAAAGCAGTTGTCATTAAGAAACATCCACCAACCAGATCTTACCACATAAAGACAAACGATGGAAAAACCTACAGAAGAAATCAGCGCTTTTTGAACAAGAGTTTCGATGAAAACATCTCTGGGTACTATGATACCGATGAAGACAATGAACAGCAAACTGTTGGAACAAACAAAACAGACAGTTATAGATCAACATCTAGAGAACTTGTGCCGGTCAAGACAAGCAGAAGTGGTCGAATTGTTAAAGTTCCTTGTAGATATCAGTCTTAAGAACTTTAAAAGGAAGGATGTGATAATAACTTCAAAAGGAAGGATGTGCTAATCATGTGCTAATATTATATGATATTACGTCATTGTTTGTTGTTTATGTTTTGTGCGAAAGCAAAGGATTGGACGGAAATTTAAAAAAAAGAGTCTTCTATGTCTACTTTGATCATCACAGTCTCCGTTAGTATTATCATTATTATTAATCAAAGTCTACAGTATGTTAATGTTAATATCTATCTGTGACAACTATTTTAGTGTAAAGATAGATATACGAACATGCTTGACCAGTGTGTTATTTTCTTGTTTGACCACTCGACATTAAGCAAACATTATTGCATAACGCGCAATGAAAAATAAATGCTGGGTATTCTAGCGCTTGTAGTATCATCGACTACACACGTACAGTACACTAGGCCTACAGGTTGTTAAAATCAGTCGGAAACAGTCTATTTACTTTTTGGTCATGGAGGGTGTGGATTAAGATGTTTTTTTTTCTAGAGTTGGTTATCCTAATATGATTTTAGATCAATAGGCCTAACTGTCAATTTAGACCTAGATCCAAAAAAAATAAGTTCTAAGACTGTAATAATTTATTATACGTTTCAGCTTCCTCTAAGGTTTAAGCTATACAAGAGTGTACTTGATGTTCCTGCAGTTAATAAATGATTGTTTGCAGCAAATGTATTGATTAAAACTACTAAATATTGACCTAACTCGCTTATCAGATTCCCACTCTATAATGCTGCTACTTTCAAGTTCTACTTTACCCTCTTATCAAATGCAGACTGACAAAATAATTGTGAACTGCATCATGTTTTGATCATCACATGACCAGAACACAGGGAGATGTGCGTTTCAAACGCTACTACCTGATGAAAAGTTTTACAAATTTTAATTAAACTTTTTAGTTTGTAACTAAAAAAAAAATAAATTAAACTACGATTTTAACAAAACTTTTTTTTTCTAGTTAAAATTTGGCCTTAATTATTATTGTAAGTTAAACTAAAAATGTCTAACATCACTATAGTGTTTAATACGAGATCAGGCTTTTTTTTATTTAAATCATAGACAGCTACCTTTCATCATCCAGTTTTCTAAACATTGTCACAGCATGCATGTTATCTCTCACTTTGATTCTGACAGTTTGTTCAGAAGAGCTGAAACAGCCAAATTTTTAGAAATAGATGCACTGGATTTTCATATTGTTAATCAAAAGGCCAGACAAATGAAAGTTTAGTAAATGAATGTGAGATCTATTACTGTAAACGGATTTACATAGAACTAGACTCTATTATCAATGTTAATACTTTGACACATAGAAGTATTTTGGAATGTAAAATATGTGAAACAAGAATTTGTAAAACATTTTTATTTGTTCATTTAGAACACCTTTTAGTCCTTAAATAATAAGCCGTACACTATTAGGCCTACTTGTAATGAGTAATTACCTGAAAATGTACCAATACATAGTAAACTCCACATTTTTGTCACACAGTAAATTTTTGGAAAGAGGGGGCCCACCAACTGGCACTAACATATTCTTGAACCCGGGCCCACGGGTACCTTGCTACGCCATTGTCTAAAAGGTTCTTTTATAGAAAACATTTCTATGCATAATCACCAACGCTATTCTAAAGTCTATCCCCTTCCTACAGTGGAACTGACACATTTTTTTCTCTACAAGACGTCTTGCTGAGGATGATCCTACGATATTAGGCTACTAGTTTGCATGATTTGTAGCGTTGTAAAACTATGGGTGGAAGGGGGCGCCCCATAGGGGAGTTCGTCATACTCTCAAGTGGGCGCAACTCGCGCAACGTCCTGACAAAAGGGGAAGAAGTGAAAATAGTTAAATTATTTTTTTTTCAAGGGGAAAATTTTTAAAGTTGTATTTTTATCACAGATATTAATCAACGTTTCAATGTTGACCCATTAAAATAACATTATTATTTATGTTTAAACATTAAAACACTGTTAGTGACGTCGTTTCATCTTCTGATAAAAACATTTTAAAATGTATTCCGTTTTCACGAGAGACGTCTGCAACAATTTAACCTCAAAAGTTTTTAAAGAAGACGTTTTGAAACGTCTCTACTAACGTGATTCTTCTCAACTTTCCCGTGTCAGATTGGTCAGAATTCTTCCATTTGTTGTAAATCATTACCTTACAACGATCACGCATATTGCAGTTCTATATGTGCATTAATAGAACGATATAGGCCAATGCTACTTCCTTCTTCACTAAACTCCTTGTATGGAGGGGGAACTACTTGTTACGTCTCCAGATAAAACCTAATCGGGTATAAAAACATTTCACAATTAACTACGAAACAGTATTTTCGAAAAAAAAAAGGTTACAAAGTCAGTTTGTGTGAAACACAAATTCAAAATCGGCCCCCGAAGTGTCTTCACCAGGATTTGAACACGGGACTTCCAGTTCCAAGTGCTTTACCTCTCAGCCACAGCATCTCCATATATTCATTTAGCGTACACTTATATTTTTTAAAATAATAACTATTAATCTTATCCATACATTCAAAATTAATAACATGTTACATTGTAATAAAGAGAAACTAAAAAAGATTTATTCTTCTAACAAAGTTAGCAATTATACATAAAACACTGAACCATAATCTTCAAATACAAAAACAAAATTTAATAAAATACTCAGAAAAGCACAAAGATTAAGGCACATTCCTCATTCCATATCCTAGGACTAATTTGTACAAATGCTCCTTCTTCCCTAGCGCTATTAGAGCGTGGAATGGGTTGCCTGCTAGCCAGGAAAACCAGTGACTTGGCGGAGTCTAGGTCATTTGTTAATATGCATGACTAAATGCATGACGCGTAGGATGTAATCATGTTCTTTTTTTGAAGTAACGTCTGTATTATATAAGATAAGACACTTGACACTTTTACCATTGTGACCTTAGATGCAAATGTTTTGTACCAATGCGCAAATCTATGAATGAAGCTTGATTTATTAATGAAGAAGTCATGACCTTTTAAAAAAAGGTACCTACCCTGAAGTTGAGCATTTTTTGAAAAATCTGCTTCCATATATAATTTAATTTATTAGATGGTTCACTTTCGGAAAAGAAAAAAGTAGCCGTTGCATTAGAACTTTGAATGATCCAAAATATCATGATGTCCGATTTTCATTTTCTTTCCTAGTTTCCGAGATCTAAACGGGACGGACGGACAGACAGGCCACACAAAACTAATAGCGTCTTTTCCCCTTTCGGTTGCCGCTAAAAAAAACAACCCAACTAAACAGAATTGCTTTAATGAACATCCATTACGTCAATTAGGATTCTTGACATTTTTACGCAAAATGCAATCGAAACGTGGTGCTATAATCTATATGTCTTTAAGGTTCCTCTCTTTTCTTGATCACATTGTTAAGACCCTCCTTGATGCCACTGATGGAGTCTTTTTGACTAGGGAGACAGCAACTGTAAAAGTTCCAGTAACACTGCTCATTGGCCTCGAATATCTCTTACACTTCAGTGTCGGTGCCTCAAACCGTTTCTTTCCTTATTTCATTTTGAATTGACCTGCGAATCTTACTAGTAGACATAGTGCATTATAGATCCATAGAGAATGATTTTCTGAAGCTCATAGCTGCTGCCCTTGATCCCACTTTGTTGAATTAATTCCTAAGTATTAAATTGTCTAGGTATTAAAAGTAATATTAATTTGTAATGTGTGTAGGTATTATAATTAATTTATAATTTTCTTTTACTTGACAAATATTAGTCCCAAGATTCAGCCTAACAGAAACACCACACACACTCAGTTATACATAAATTAATAAATGTGTATGATGATTTAAATTAAACTATGAATTTAATCCAATGAGATTTATACAATGAAATGATATATGACTAATGGGAATGATAATTGAATATAAAGTACATATAGTATTATATGGTTCAATTAAATACTTAAAAAAGTATTTTAAAAAAGTATTGACCTCATCAATATTCCATTTCAAGACAAATATTCTGTAATCAGGTGTAGTGTACTTCCTATACAGATGTTCGTGGTAACAAAAGTAGACATATTTTCTAGCCAAGAGGAATGTCACCTCGATGAAGAGTCAAAGTTTAGAGTAGTAACAAAACTCACAACGTCACAATTTAACACCAAGTCTGTATATTGGAATCTGGAACTTCAGATTCAAAAACCAAAACTTGAAACCTGAGACGAAAACCCTATAGAAAGACAAATAACAGATTCTTCTAATCCTCTAACATAATTACAAAATACGAATGCGACCGAATACATATTAAAAAATAACTATACAATGTGAAATAAAAATCACCCTATACAGGGGTCAAATAATCCTTCAAAAATATATACCAAGGCCAACGCTAAGGCTATCCAATAACATAGGCGCCAGTATAATTCAGGAACTCCAAAGATACAGCTTGGCTCTACAGCCCAAGATGGAGGAAGTCTACCAAACGATCAAGAAGAAAAAATTTGACGTCATAAGAAAATTTACTCTGAAGCGACAAAGGGAGAGCAGCAAGTATACAAGAAAAAATATCACAAATGGCGTCATCACCTATTGATGAAAGCGGCGCTATTAGATTAAGTACCTTTTTACTATACAACTAAATAATTAGTTGCGACAAGGGACTTTCAGAGATATGTTAGGGTTAGGGCTTAAATTGGCGTCATTAGGCAAAGTTTGATTCACACTGGCTTTATGTAAAGCCATTTTCAAAACCTCTAATATCTTAAAGTCTACGCAATGAAAATAAGTTTTGATTAATGAGTCTGTTTCTAATTTTAATAACATTAATTACATCATTACGTTTTAATATTTGTAATAACTGTTGATAAAATGTCATGAATAACGAAATTGTTATATACTGTGTGAGGCCGCCTTACAGATGTGTAACAATTAATTAACGCAGCTTACTGTATTATGGTTCAAGAAAAAGAATAAGCTAACGATAGTTTTTTTAGGGAACTTTTTGGAGCAAAGGTGGGGGGTGACACCATGAGTTACCGCACCGGTTGACACCGTCCCTAGTGACGTCATTGTGTGTACGTAATTAATCTTTATTACATTTCGACCCTTCATTAATTACGAAGACGTTTACTGTACCCCAGAATAGGTTCTTCCTGGAGTTAGGGTCTGGGGTAGCGCTGGGAGCCAAAAAAAAAAAAATGCATATTCTTAGCAGGGGCGGACTGGGTATCAAAATCGGCCCGGGTATTACCATATAACTCGGCCCACAAATGGCATGTCATATTATATGTGTAAGCCTAATTTTCATCAAAATATATAAATTTTAATAATGTATCGGAAACTGGATGTATGCTTGCGTAGGGTTACCTAATGTATTTTATTTATTCATGTATGTAGTCTGAAAACTATTAGCAGTACAATAGCAGCCTTAGTGAGTTTGAAATGAATATATTATTAACTGTTTTGGAAACTTTTTGGTATTACTTTTAGAATACAGACATTAATTCAAAAAAAGAAGATAATTACGTCCTACACAATTCATATGTTAATATAGTCACCCAAGCTGATCCGTGACTTAAACTCTGCAAAGTCGTTGGTTTTCCTGACTGACTCAGACAACCCATTTCATTTTAGAGGCACTTATTTAATGTGAAAAGCTCTTGCTTCGTCCTAGTACATTCCGTATCTAATGCACTGTTCACAGAATAGCTCACATGTCTGGTGATCAGGTAATTCTATGCCTGTGGTCCCGACTGAGGCATAGGCCACAACCAATTTTCTCCGAACATTTCGGTTCTGGACAATCTCTCCAATTGTCTCAATGCCTTGCCCATCTGCTTGGCATCTGCTTCCAAATTTGGTGCCATGTATTTTTTGGGGGTTCCAGTTGAAGACTCATCTTGTAATGTTTGGCTACACTTCAGATTTTCATCATTTGAAAAATCCAAAGACGTTGCAAATGGATCACAAATATTTGTTTACGTGATGATAGGAATTTTAAAGACGAATTTCACTTTAACTTACTTAGACTGAGACTTAGGTCCTTCCCACGCCGTTCGGCGCATTGGGCGGCAAGTTGTCTTCACAAAGATGTCTGAAGCCTCCTCCCACCTGGTGTCCACTGTTCTAAGGTCCTCCATGAAAGTGTGACGCAAAGTTATACCAGGACCTCCCTGTTTGTGCTTTCCTCGCGATGGCCTCCATGTCATCGCAACTCTTAATATGCGTAATTCATTTTGTCGTAGAACATGTCCAGCAAACCTCATGAGACGCTCTGTCACAACCTCACCACAAGTGATCGACTCCCAATTCGGCATAGGATTTCCTTGATTTAGACCAGATCTCTATAAATGACTCCTGAAATCCGTCTAAGACATTTTTGTTGAGCCAGAATTAGTCTTTTTTTTTCAATTTCGGCAGATGACTTCTATGCTATTCACTGCACACTATTAATGGAGCCGAGCGACTGGTAGAATGTGTAACATCTCTTGGCTACGCTCTTGGACTTAGGTGACTGTAGTTTGCTTTAGATTTTATATCGAAAAGGGAATTTTATCGTCATAAAACCATCTGTTGGGGGTTTTAAACTAAAAAAATCTCTGGAGTTTTTTTTAATAAAAGAAACTCAAAACCCCCTTAGTTACGCTCATAGAATTTGGTGACTGTAGTTTGCTTTAGAATAATATTGAAGAGAGATGTCTTCAACCTCAAAACTATCTGTAGGGGGATTTAAAAACTCTCTGTAGTGGCATTTTAACATAAAGTCCTCTGGATGAGGGGGGTTAAACTCAAAACCCACCATTGCTACGCTCATAGAACTTTGAGTGTGTAATTTCATTTTTTTATTGAAGAGGTGCTTTTTATCTTCAAACCACGCTGGAGGGTTTTTTTTTAAATCAAAATCATCTAGATGTTGTTTTAACTTAAAGCCCTCTGGAGGGGGGGGGTTTAAATACAAATCCCCCCCCCCTGCCTATGCTCATAGAATCTGGTGACTGGTGTATGCTTTAATCTTATATTGATGAAAGGGTTTTATCGTAAAATCAATTTCGGAGAGGGTTTTAAAATCAAAATTTAACTTCGGGGGGGGGGGGGGTTGAACCTCAAGAACCCCCCCCCCCCCCTCGACTACACCCATGGTGTGTGTCTTTAAACATATAAAAGGCTATGCTGTTTTAGGTGAGTCCATATTTACAAACGATGGGGGAGCCACTGCCTTGCGTAGGTGTGTCACGTGACGACCCAGCAGACAGTTTCACGTGAAACCAAGTTATCTTGACCTTTAATCACGGTCTGGCACAAGAAGACAGCGGACGTGTCTGCCCCCTGTTTTCTCTGTGCCATTGTTTCTCGTCCAAGTCCAGATGAGATTGTTATGTATGTAATGAAAAACGCCACATGCTATTTTGTATGTTATATCGCAGCACGAGTTGTAGGCCTACTTGGTCATTAATGGAAAGCATACAAGACTATTAAGGGCCCAATAGTTTATGTGCATGGAATTACAGGCTCCGTTAAAACCGATATTAACATTTTAACAAAGGCACTATTGTGACACTATGTCTGTATTGCTTGCCCATAAAACTAAAAGCTATAAGGTTAATAATAGATAGAAATAGTTAGAACTTGAATATAAACCAATAATTAAGCAATGTGTGTTGTGAGAATAAGGTAGGCAACGAGTTTCTTTGAGACGTTATATTGGAGTTTCACTACCGAGTTACATACTTGGTCGAATGGTGTAGCGAGATGCTAATGTTTTCAGGAAAACGATGACAGCACTTGAAAACAAACTCAATAAAGTTGTAACCGTAAACATATCTTAATATATATATATATATATATATATATATATATATATATATATATATATATATATATATATATATATATATATATATATATATAGGTCTGTGGCTGTAACAACGAATACAATCAATCTTGTAAATACAAATACATAGCCTAATGAATGAGTCCCTCCTTGTATTTATCCAATCATCAGGGGGAGTGAAACCAGAGAAATAGAAGACATCACAAAAACTGATCGCCTTTTTTTTTTTGCTTCATATCTTCTCTTAGAAATGGCAGACGTTCTTTCAAAAACCTAACTACGTCCTACGCATCAATCATCTGTTCATCTAGTCATGCATGTTCATTGTATCTATTCATCTAGTCATGCATGTTCATTGTATCTATTCATCTAGTCATGCATGTTCATTGTATCTATTCATCTAGTCATGCATGTTCATTGTATCTGTTCATCTAGTCATGCATGTTCATTGTATCTATTCATCTAGTCATGCATGTTCATTGTATCTGTTCATCTAGTCATGCATGTTCATTGTATCTGTTCATCTAGTCATGCCTGCTCATTGTATCTGTTCATCTAGTCATGCATGTTCATTGTATCTGTTCATCTAGTCATGCATGTTCATTGCTATTGGACTAGATTTTTAGATTTTATTGGAAACTGCACGAGTTTTATTCTGTATTCAATGTTGGCATTGTATATCATCATATTAACATCATTAACATGAGCTAAAAGTTTTAGAGTTGGGGGGGGGGGGGGAGTAAAAAGACAAATCATATCTCGATCTACATTCTCAAATTTGATGAACAGTGTCACAATATGTAGATTAGGTTTGAAATAGAAAGATTTGAATTGTTATGTTTTATCATCCAAGTCTGCAGTTTATATAATACCTACTTCACTGTTATAATATTACTAATATTAGTAGGTAGTAGGTAGGTGTTTTTTTTCAAGAACTCGATTAATTTCTTATTTAAAATTACTAAGTTTATATATATATGTGTGTGTGTGTATATTACGTTTCTATTATTAGTTCTTCCATAAAGGAAAGTGTAGTCTATTCGAGTGTCTCATTTATCTTGACCAAATGAATATGTGTTCTACTTTCATGTCATAACAAAATGACCCAAAATGATCTATTTTGAATTATTATAATTAATGCATGAAAGCTGTTCTCATTATCTATATTAAAAACAACAAAAGATTAAAGCAATATACCCAGATATTACCTAGCACTCTTGTTAATGCTTTCGAAATCTCATTACATTCTATATGCAGCGCAATGTCTCTTCAAACTTTAGATAGGTTACAGTAAACCTGGCACATTTCTCATACCCATATGGTTGAACCTTCTGCGCCAGCGGCTGGTGGAGTGGGGCTCGAGGAACAATGAAAATGAGTTTCAGGCTGTGAGAGTATCTCAGATTTAAGATGTTTAGATCTAGATCTACCAGCCCAGCAGGGGAATTCCTTGTGTCTACAACTGAAGTGCGCAATTAGATCCAGTTCTTTTTTTAATTGGATAAATGCAACGAAATAGTCATTATGTATTTACTGAGAATTTTTGTTTTCACTGTTACATCGAGTTTATTTCAAGTGCTTATTTTTACTAGTGGTAAGACAGTTTGTCACTATATATATATGTATATATGTGAATACCTAAATAGGTAAAATGAATGAAGGACCTACCAACAACTAGAACCCTAGTTTCCTTATAAATCAATGGAGAGTTTGATCGATTAAACATCGTTTTAGATGGCGCTGAGGATGTGTGGTGAAGCGCTAGCTTTCCGCATTAGGGTGTT
The DNA here is from genome assembly GCA_030265305.1 of Biomphalaria pfeifferi. Classification (NCBI taxonomy): domain Eukaryota; kingdom Metazoa; phylum Mollusca; class Gastropoda; family Planorbidae; genus Biomphalaria; species Biomphalaria pfeifferi. Next base: position 6,907,759 of record JASAOG010000001.1, read on the forward strand.
CAAGGTTCGAATCATAGGTGAAGATTGGGATTTTTACTTTCGGGATCTTTAGGGCGCCTCTGAGTTCATCCAGCTCTAATGGGTACCTGACATTAGTTGGGGAAAAGTAAAGGCGGTCGGTCGTTGTGCTGACCACAAGCCGCCCTCGTTAACTTGTGCCACAGAAACAGATGGCTATTACATGCAAGAGCTACTTTTTTCTTTTCTGAAAGTGAAAAATTCAACTTTTAAAATCAACTATGCAAGCAGTTTTTTCATAAAATACACAATTTGTACAACTTTTCACTATTAATAGTAAAAAAACAACAACAAACGCGAGAAACTATTTAGTCTAGAGGTAACTATATAACAAACTATTTAGTCTAGAGGTAACTATATAACAGACTATTTAGTCTAGAGGTAACTATATAACAGACTATTTAGTCTAGAGGTAACTATATAACAGACTATTTAGTCTAGAGGTAACTATATAACAGACTATTTAGTCTAGAGGTAACTATATAACAGACTATTTAGTCTAGAGGTAACTATAGTACATAGTTTAAAACATTTATGCAAACGGTTCTAGATTTTTGTTAACAAATGTTTTTAAAATTGTGTATTACTAAATTAAGTAATTTCTGTCCTTTTTACGGGTCCTCTAAAAGGGAAAAGACGCTATTATTTTTGTATGGAATGTCCGTCCGTCCATCCCGTTTAGATCTCGTAAACTAGAAAAGATAGTGCAAATCCGGCATCATAATATTTTAGAACATTCAAAGTTCTGATGCAACGGCTACTTTTTACTTTTCTGAAAGCGAAAAATCTAATTTTTAAAATCACTTATGCCAGCAGTTTTTTTCATAAAAATACACCACTTTAACAACTATTCACTATTAATAGTAACAAACACGGGAGGCTCTTTAGTAGGCAATACAGAGTTTTCCAATTCTTTTAAAAACACATTTATGCAAATGGTGTTAGATTTTTTCATTTTTTTTTTACATTTGTATTGCTAAGTCAATACTGACTACTACATTTACACAAAAAAATTTGTCCTTTTTTTTTAAAAGAGAAACGTAAAAATGTTTTTTTTTCTTGAGGATTTGAATAAGAGATTGACCCTTTACAAAACGATTAGATCAATTAGATATTCATTATAAGACATCAGTTAGGCCGGGTCATCATTTACTCCTGCTACACTTATCCTTTCTCAGCTGGACCGCTGGGGCACCACACAAGATCTGTGAACCTTCTTTCTCCATTCTTCTCTGTCATTTGCCTTTGATATAATTTCATTATGATATTCTTTCTGATAATATTGAAACCTACCTTTTAGCGTGCCTGGGTGGACCTCTTCGGGGGCCGATTTTTAGTTTGTATTTCCACACAAACTGTCTTTGTAACCTTGTTATTTTTACAATTGTGTGCACGGAGGGTAAAAAGAACGATTAGTGTTTTATTGAAATACATTACCCTGTTACAAAGAAAATACGATTTCATTATTTTGTTTCATCGTTTTCCAAAGCAACAGATCTACAACTTGTACGTGGCAGATATTTAGACTGTAGTCTGCACACGTCGTAGTCTCTAGACAACAATTGGAAACATCTTTAACTTGGACACGACATCTACATAGATCTGCTACAATATTCCGTCTTTCTAGAGCTTTTGTTTTAACTTATTTAACTATGAAGAATTTAAAAACATGCAACGTTTACAAATATACATAAACATGCAACGTTTACAAATATACATAAACATGCAACGTTTACAAATATACATAAACATGCAACGTTTACAAATATACATAAACATGCAACGTTTACAAATATACATAAACATGCAACGTTTACAAATATACATAAACATGCAACGTTTACAAATATACATAGGCCTAAACATGCTACGATCAGAATGTAGTTGTAAAAATACGTTTTTCACAATTGCATTAAATGGCGGTTAAGATTTAACCTATCTCGGGTTATCTTTGTCTGCTTTAACCAAATATATGTGTTTGCCTTTGTCTGGTCGAATCATATGTTTGTTATTGTCTCTGTCTGGTTGAATGATATGTTTGTTATTCTCCCTGTCTTGTCGAATCATATGCTTGTTATTGTCCATGTCTGGTCGAATCATATGTCTATCATTGTCTCTGTCTTGTCGAATCATGTTTGTCATTGTCTCTGTCTGGTCGAATCATATGTTAGTCATTGTCTCTGTCTTGTCGAATCATATGTTTGTCATTGTCTCTGTCTGGTCGAATCATATGTTTGTCATTGTCTCTGTCTGGTCGAATCATATGTTTGTCATTGTCTCGGTCTGGTCGAATCATATGTTTGTTATTGCCTCTATCTGATCGAATCATATGTTTGTTATTGCTTCTATCTGGTCGAATCATATGTTGTTTGTCATTGCATCTATCTGGTCGAATCATATGTTTGCCATTGTCTCTGTCTGGTTGAATCATATGCTTGTTATTGTCTCCGTTTGGTCGATTCATATGTTTGTTATTGCCTCTATCTGATCGAATTATATGTTCGTTATTGTCTCTGTCTGGTCGAATCATATGCTTGTTATTGTCTCTGTTTGGTCGAATCATATGTTGTTTGTCATTGCCTCTATCTGGTCGAATCATATGTTGTTTGTCATTGTCTCTGTCTGGTCGAATCATATGTTGTTTGTCATTGTCTCTGTCTGGTCGAATCATATGCTTTTTATTGTCTCTGTTTGGTCGAATCATATGCTTGTTATTCTCTCTGTCTGGTCGAATCATGTGCTTGTTATTCTCTCTGTCTGGTCGAATCATATGTTTGTTATTGCCTCTCTCTGGTCGAATCATATGTTTATCATTGTCTCTATCTTGTCGAATTATATGTTTGTTATTGTCTCTGTCTGGTCGAATCATATGCTTGTTATTGTCTCTGTTTGGTCGAATCATATGTTTATCAATGTCTCTGTCTGGTCGAATCATATGTTGTTTGTCATTGTCTTTGTCTGGTCGAATCATATGCTTGTTATTGTCTCTGTCTAGTCTGATGATCAATTTGTTTATTACAACAGGTGAAGTGACAGATTTTGAAAAAGCTTTTACTAATCACGATGAAGTCTTTCTGTCTGGGGATTTCCGGACACCTCGAAACACAAAAAAAACGTTTCTCTTGGTTCAGGCCACAGGAAAAACTACCAGAAGAAAATTTGAACTGAGTGTAGACTACAGACAACCTCAAGGTAATATAAGTACATGTAGAGTTGTCAGGCTTTGCTGAGATGTGAAACCAATAGTTGCAAGACTAAAAGTATTTGATACTAATGAAGAAAAAATGTAAACAATAAATGTAATGACAGTTTTATTGTGTTTAAACTTGATGAAATGGCAGGCCCACTACAGAAATATACATGGACCAGGTGTCAAAATAGGTCCTGATACTACCATACCATCCGACCCACAAATGGATTGCCATACGACGTAATCTATTGTTACATGCTCTCAAGATAATATATTGAAAACTGAACGCAAGCAGAAAAAGTGGATTTAGATCTAATTTAACGAATTGTATTTCTACAACCAGACAGAGGCAATAGGAAATCTAAATTTGTATAAATAGTTTTACTATTGTTACATTAATAAGTTTGAACAGAATAGGGGCCTACTTTATTATATGATTTTGAAACTATTTGATATAATTAAAAGAGTGAAGCAAAAAAGGGAGCCACATGAACGTTCTTGCAATACATTCGTTTAAGGATAAAACGGTCCCTCATCAACAAATTTTAACAACAGCTCTAAGCATTAAAACTTGCAAGTGTTCTAGTGTCAAGATGCTTTTCAGATTATTCTTTAAACATTTTGGTTGTGATCAAAAAAGGGAAATATCTTCTACACTCCGGAGTGAGATAGTTGTAAGTGCCTAGTTCTTCTCCTTAGACAAGCTTTGCTATTTTGTTTAAAAAGATTTTTATATTGTGAGCAGGTCAGGAGGCTCTGAGTAGAGACCTATTCTCTGCTCAACATTAAATTATATTAACTTAACAGTAGGCAGATGTTAGCGCTACTGGGTGGGTTTCATCTGTGACACCTAAGTCTACGACCAAGGGGCTAGAGTCGCCTTAGCAACCAGACATACTAGACTATACTAACTTAAACTAACAATTATAAATGAAAGCACCAACGAAACTTTACTTGGAATTAAATAAGACAAAATGAAACTTTATTTACATACAAAAATAAATCAATAATAAAATATAATATATACACTAACCACTACAATTAACTAAAACCCTCTAAATCTACTCCACTACAAACATCAATAACTATCCAAACCAACTACCTAACACAAACTGATCAAACCAACTATCTAACTAAATCACTACAGCTACTACACTAGACCTAGAATAGATCTACACAAACACACTACAATAAACTAGTCTAGATCTACAATATTCTACTACTACAACCAACACATAACTAAAACTAAAACAAGAACACCTTAGTACCTTACAATTCACTAAGAACAGACTAGTCACTAAGCCACTAGGTCTAAGCCGACTAAGTCTTAATAGAAGGCAACACTACAAAAACAAAATCAGAATAACACTAATCTAGATCTACAAAACAGCAGCAATTATAGCAGCAATATTAGAAACAGCAGTTATATTCAGCAGCTAGATCTATATTCAGCAGTTATAATCAGCAGTAAAAATAGTCTGCAATACATAAATGTAAAACTATAAATACAAAATCATATATTCTACTAGATCTAGAGCATGAACAACATATTCATATCAGGATGTATCAGGCTAAGATGGCCGCCGCCATTTTTAATACAGCATGTTGGGAACAACTGCCAAATAGAAAATAAAACTAAATTAAAATATATCTAGCATATTTACACACAGTGTGACATAGATCTAGTAAAAGAAAATATAAAATAGTTACAAACGTACAGGTCGTCCCAGGTACAGATATATAGCAATGATTAAATAATCATACGTCAGATCACCAAGATCATCAACTGTCACATAGACAGAGATATACTTTACTGACCACTGGTCAACTGCACAGGATGTAGCCTGCATTTAACTATTTATACTACCTGCCCTAACCCATATAAAAATATGCGGAAGTACAATTATAAAATCTGACACTAACCTATAAAAAAGAATATACAGAACAGCTATAGCCTATGAAAATACACATGAAAAAAAAGCTCTAGGAGCGCAAGCTCACATATTTTGCTTGTTTTTTTTTAAAATTCAAATACAAATTATTTTTATTTTTCTTGTTTACTATTTCAGTGATACTAGCTTTAACAATTATTGTGTTTTACTGTTTCAGTGATACTAGCTTTAACAGATGCTGATGGTCGTGACTACTTATTAAGTTTCCCAACTCAAGCTCTTCACACAGGAAACAGGACCAAACTGTTGATGTCCTTTTCCAAGCTGTCCCAGCCTTACAATAGTCTGAGTTTATTTGTGGACTGTATGGATATGGGGGTGGACCAAACAGAGGTTCAGTTGAGGAGAATATTTTCTTCCGATTTAACTATGGTGAGTCCTAGTGAAACGTAAATACCAGTTGTAACCACTAGTCTTGTTTCTAGGTGTCTAACCACTAGTCTTTTTTGTAGGATCTAACCACTAGTCTTGTTTGTAGGATCTAACGACTAGTTTTGATTGTAGAATCTAACCACTAGTCTTGTTTGTAGAATCTAATCACTAGTCTTGTTTGTAGGAGTCTAACAACTAGTCTTGTTTGTGTCTAACAACTAGTCTTGTTCGTCGGAGTCTAACAACTAGTCTTGTTTCAGGGTCTAACCACTAGTCTTGTTTGTAGGATCTAACCACTAGTCTTGTTTGTGTCTAACAACTAGTCTTGTTTGTGTCTAACAACTAGTCTTGTTTGTATGTGTCTAACCACTACTCTTGTTTGTAAGATCTAACCACTAGTCTTGTTTGTGTCTAACCACTAGTCTTGTTTCTGTCTAACCACTAGTCTTGTTTGTGTCTAACAAGTAGTCTTACTTGTGTTTAACAACTATTCTTGTTTGTATGTGTCTAACCACTAGTCTTGTTTGTAGGATCTAACCACTAGTATTGTTTGTGTCTAACAACTAGTCTTGTTTGTGTCTAACAACTAGTCTTGTTTGTGTCTAACAACTAGTCTTGTTTGTGTCTAACAACTAGTCTTGTTTGTGTCTAACAACTAGTCTTCTTTGTGTCTAACAACTAGTCTTGTTTGTGTCTAACAACTAGTCTTGTTTGTGTCTAGCAACTTGTCTTGTTTGTATGTGTCTAACCACTAGTCTTGTTTGTGTCTAACAACTAGTCTTGTTTGTGTCTAATAACTAGTATTGTTTGTGTCTAACAACTAGTCTTGTTTGTATGTGTCTAACCACTAGTCTTGTTTGTGTCTAACAACTAGTCTTGTTTCTGTCTAACAACTAGTCTTGTTTGTGTCTAACCACTAGTCTTGTTTGTGTCTAACAACTAGTCTTGTTTCTGTCTAACAACTAGTCTTGTTTGTGTTTAACAACTAGTCTTGTTTGTATGTGTCTAACCACTAGTCTTGTTTGTAGGATCTAACCACTAGTATTGTTTGTGTCTAACAACTAGTCTTGTTTGTGTCTAACAACTAGTCTTGTTTGTGTCTAACAACTAGTCTTGTTTGTGTCTAACAACTAGTCTTGTTTGTGTCTAACAACTAGTCTTCTTTGTGTCTAACAACTAGTCTTGTTTGTGTCTAACAACTAGTCTTGTTTGTGTCTAGCAACTTGTCTTGTTTGTATGTGTCTAACCACTAGTCTTGTTTGTGTCTAACAACTAGTCTTGTTTGTGTCTAATAACTAGTATTGTTTGTGTCTAACAACTAGTCTTGTTTGTATGTGTCTAACCACTAGTCTTGTTTGTGTCTAACAACTAGTCTTGTTTCTGTCTAACAACTAGTCTTGTTTGTGTCTAACCACTAGTCTTGTTTGTGTCTAACAACTAGTCTTGTTTCTGTCTAACAACTAGTCTTGTTTGTGTTTAACAACTAGTCTTGTTTGTATGTGTCTAACCACTAGTCTTGTTTGTAGGATCTAACCACTAGTCTTGTTTGTGTCTAACAACTAGTCTTGTTTGTGTCTCATAACTAGTATTGTTTGTATCTAACAACTAGTCTTGTTTGTATGTGTCTAGCCACAAGTCTTGTTTGTGTCTAACAACTAGTCTTGTTTGTGTCTAACAACTAGTCTTGTTTGTGTCTAATAACTAGTATTGTTTGTGTCTAACAACTAGTCTTGTTTGTGTCTAATAACTAGTCTTGTTTGTGTCTAACAACTAGTCTTGTTTGTAGAATCTAACCACTAGTCTTGTTTGTAGGTGTCTAACCATTAGTCTTGTTTGTAGGAGTCTAACAACTAGTCTTGTTTGTGTCTAACAACTAGTCTTGTTTGTGTCTAACAACTAGTCTTGTTCGTCGGAGTCTAACAACTAGTCTTGTTTCAGGGTCTAACTAACCACTAGTCTTGTTTGTAGGAGTCTAACAACTAGTCTTGTTTGTGTTTAACAACTAGTCTTGTTTGTAGGTGTCTAACCACTAGTCTTGTTTGTAGGATCTAACCACTAGTCTTGTTTGTGTCTAACAACTAGTCTTGTTTGTGTCTAACAACTAGTCTTGTTTGTATGTGTCTAACCAAAAGTCTTGTTTGTAGGATCTAACCACTAGTCTTGTTTGTGTCTAATAACTAGTATTGTTTGTGTCTAACAACTAGTCTTGTTTGTATGTGTCTAACCACTAGTCTTGTTTGTGTCTAACAACTAGTCTTGTTTGTGTCTAACCACTAGTCTTGTTTGTGTCTAACCACTAGTCTTGTTTGTGTCTAACAACTAGTCTTGTTTCTGTCTAACAACTAGTCTTGTTTGTGTTTAACAACTAGTCTTGTTTGTATGTGTCTAACCACTAGTCTTGTTTGTGTCTAACAACTAGTCTTGTTTGTGTCTAATAACTAGTATTGTTTGTGTCTAACAACTAGTCTTGTTTGTATGTGTCTAACAACTAATCTTGTTTGTGTCTAACAACTAGTCTTGTTTGTGTCTAACAACTAGTCTTGTTTGTGTCTAACCACTAGTCTTGTTTGTGTCTAACAACTAGTCTTGTTTCTGTCTAACAACTAGTCTTGTTTGTGTTTAACAACTAGTCTTGTTTGTATGTGTCTAACCAAAAGTCTTGTTTGTAGGATCTAACCACTAGTCTTGTTTGTGTCTAATAACTAGTCTTGTTTGTGTCTAACAACTAGTCTTGTTTGTATGTGTCTAACCACTAGTCTTGTTTGTGTCTAACAACTAGTCTTGTTTGTGTCTAACCACTAGTCTTGTTTGTGTCTAACCACTAGTCTTGTTTGTGTCTAACAACTAGTCTTGTTTGTGTTTAACAACTAGTCTTGTTTGTATGTGTCTAACCACTAGTCTTGTTTGTGTCTAACAACTAGTTTTGTTTGTATCTCATAACTAGTATTGATTGTATCTAACAACTAGTCTTGTTTGTATGTGTCTAACCACTAGTCTTGTTTGTGTCTAACAACTAGTCTTGTTTGTGTCTAACAACTAGTCTTGTTTGTGTCTAATAACTAGTATTGTTTGTGTCTAACAACTAGTCTTGTTTGTGTCTAACAACTAGTCTTGTTTGTGTCTAACAACTAGTCTTGTTTGTATGTGTCTAACCACTAGTCTTGTTTGTGTCTAACAACTAGTCTTGTTTCTGTCTAACAACTAGTTTTGTTTGTGTCTTACAACTAGTCTTGTTTCTGTCTAACAACTAGTCTTGTTTATATGAGTCTAACAACTAGTCTTGTTTCTGTCTAACAACTAGTCTTATTTGTATGTGTTTAACCACTAGTCTTGTTTGTAGGATCTAACCACTAGTCTTGTTTGTAGGAATCTAACAACAAGTCTTGTTTCTGTCTAACAAGTAGTCTTGTTTGTATTGTTTGCATACAAATATTTTCCTCTAAGTGTTAATGAAATATTGTTGCCTATCGTAGAAACATTTACGTATGTCAGAACATTTGAAAAGACCAGCAACAGACCAGGGATTAGATATAGACATGTACAATCGAGCTAATCTTTTATCAGGTAGGATTGACCTAGTTAGGTTTAAATCTCTATCTCTATGAGATCTATATGCAGCACATAAAATTAGTCACTAAAGTTTGGTTGGAGATTTCACTCTTCAGTTTTGAGCAGTACAAGGGGGAGGGGGGATATGTAGGCAAACTTAGTTTAGGATCATTTATTTATTTATGATTACATGTACTTTTAATTTGGCCTTATACAAAAACACCAGCGATGTGCAAAAAATAAAATTTAAACAGTGCTGACGTAAAGGGGGGGGGGATCAGGTTGAACGTTTCCCCATGGGAAAAAAGTATGAGGCCAACATTAGGTTTTCTCGTACATTGCAACATCCAGCTAACTTGACTTTGTCTTTCGCAATGACGTTTGTATACACTTAAATGTTGATGCAATGTTAATCCGACCTCGCTCTTATACAGGATTTATCACTTCGCAGAGAAATATTCGCTGAAGTTTCATGGCAACAAACTGGAGGAGGAGGATAGAGACTTTTAGTTTTAGAATGTCGTTATTACTATTAACATTATTTATTATAATAAAACTGCTTGGCATTGAAATAAATGAGATCCGATGAAGTGCTATGTTTATTTTGTGTAATGATTTCAAGACAATTAGATTTCTATTTTCTTCTTTAAACATTCAATTACGGCCATCATACTTCAGTTAGGCTACTCAGAGTCTGCAGAAAAACTTAGAAAAAACTTTTAGTTATTCATTTCTTCGCTATGGTGAAACAGTTGGTCTAGCGATTGCATTTCACAAAACATATGTCTTATGTCTTTAACGTTGACATGGTTTTAGCAGTTCATTTTTGTCATTCATTAAACGATCATCATTCAAGGGTGAAGCTAGAGAAATAATTATAATAAGGCTTGTCTTCGAGTCCAAAGATTAGTGAGGAATGCAGTATTTCCCGTGGCCGCGCTGCCCAGCTGTGACCTACATATTTTGCCACACACAGGGCAAGCATAACCATTGTCCGCAAATGGTCAATTTAGATTTTTTTTTCGCCGTCTGCGTCTGTCCTCGGCAGCGGATAAAGAGAGAAATAAATAAATAGTCTTATAAACCCTGTGTTTCCCAAACTTTTACCAGTGGCGCCTTCTTCCCCTCAAGCGAGAAAAAAAATTCTCTGAACCCCTCCCCCAAGCCAGCTGACGTCTGAGGGAGTGCTGCAATTACGGATTTATATCTACAATAATTTTTCTTTCTCTTGAACCCTCAAGTTCGAATCCAGGTCTTTCAATTTTTTTTTGATTAATGAATTTACAAAGCGATCACGGGGGCATTCACACAGATAGGCCTTCTTCACCCTCCCCAATTGTCAAAATGTCGCGCTCACTTGTCCCTGGAAAAGCAGAACTCTTTCATTAATGATTTCTGGACTTTCAAAACACCAAGAAATTTGTGTGTGTGTGTGTGTGCATAAAGTAGATGTTTCATGCTGACTAAATGTCACTTTCGTTTTTCTTGTCCTCATAGATATTTGAACTTTCAATCTTCTGTCCTAGTGACCTCTAGGTCTTAGATAATTTCACTTGAGTCGATATTTTGTTTTTACACTTGCAATAACATTTTATCTTCCTGTATTTTTTTACCTGGAAAGAAAATGACGTCAGCCTTTCAGTGGCATGTTGGGACTACAGTTAAAGACTTGTTTAAACAGATGGGTTGTCCAGAGAGCAAATTGGAAGAACCCATGACAACACAAAGCCCGACTCTAAAAATACCGTCATGGTCAAGACAAGGCCTGGCCACACATCGAAGGATACCATCAGACGAGGACTACATTCCACCCCAAGCAGCAAGAGAGAGTCAGCCAGCAGTTCAGGAAGAAACTAATAGAACAGATCGACAGCAGGGAGAAAGTGATGGGGCACGAAACGTCAGTCACAGAGAAACAACAACAGAAGCTCCACAGAGAACATCCCAAGTCCGTAGAACTCAAACTACAGATTCCAACAGCAGGCAACAGTTTGAGCAAGCGCGTCCCAATCTTTCTTCAGTTGTTCCATCTGTACAGACTACAGGTAGGTCAATATTTAATTCTTGTGTCTCTTACTTTTACTTACTGTAGAGAACTCGGCCTGAATCGTGTTTCTAAAAGCAGCACGGAACGGGACAGAAAACTTTTCTAAAACTTGTCACCAACGAATGTATATAGATGCAAATAGACCAGAGCGCTTATCTATACTATATTCCCCGAATACTATTGACTGACTGGCTGATCTATTAAGATATATATATATATATAACCGCCGAACAGATTCACGTTAAATTCCGTACATGCGTTCCTTTTACCTCTTAGATGGTCACTAAGAAGATGTTTTGATAGATTTTTATAGATTCGAAGTCTGAATTCCGCAGTTTGCGAAAAATTGCAAGCTTTCTATTAAACCATTTAATTTAATTTTCAATATTTCCCGAAAGGCAGATTCTATATATAAAGCATAAATACAAAATTTTAATAACGCAAAATAGACATACGTATTTTATATATATTTTAAGCATATTGTATTTCTTTCTGCCTAAAATAGTTGCGTGAATACGTGTGTACAAAGTTGAAAAACACAAAATAAAATAAATAATTCTTTGTTTGCCACTTTAGACAATTTAAAACGTTAGCTAATAACACCAAATTAATATTTTCATTTTTTCCCCCATGAAAACATGTGTGTGTGTGTTTACGTGTGTAGAAAATAAATAATAAGAACAGCTAGATTTAGATCTACGTGAATACTAAATGTAGAGTTAAAATACCACCGCAAGGTGTACAAGAAAACTAGAAGAAAAAGGGGAGGAGGGGGTTTAGAGAGAAAAAGAAGAGAGAGAGAGAGAGAAAGAGAGAGAGAGAGAAAATCAAGATCTTCGTGAATACTAAATCTAGAGTTAAAAATTCAAAGAATTGTCTGATTGAAAGTGACTGTGTTTTATTGGGAGGGGGATATTTTGTTTAAACCCGTTTGTGGCGCCCAATGGAACGTATCATATCTTAGAATTCACGCGCTCAATGCGTTACATTTTATTTTTTATTTCAGAGACTCAGTATTTGGAAGCGTCCCTGAAAGAAGTCACAAGAGCACTAGTAGAATTACGTCAAGATTTGAAACTTCAGGTACGTGCTGAATGTTAGTGGGCAGTAGGCGCTAGTCCTACATTTTATGTAGGCGAATTCTATTTTGAGAGGCCCTCTTGTTGCGCAACGTATGCATATTTACTATAGACAAATGAACTGTAAATATTTGCAATTTAAAAATATAAATGGAAGAATTATATGAATATGATCAGAAATTTCTTTCTCAACTTTTACTGACATGCTATATTATAGTAATGTCATTCGTTTCAAAGAGCTACAGGTCATATAGGCTTTACCGATAAAACTACCAAAGTTTAAAGTCTTTTCTGACCCATTGTATTTATACAACAATTTTGTTTTTATTTGACCCCATCTCTAGTTTCTCTTGACGTATTACCCAGGGATTTAACAAAATTGGAACGAATAAAATATATATGTGTAGGGTAAATGTCCTTCTAATAGATATTTCAGTTTGAGTAGCTGCCCTTAAACTCTTTAATGACGCTAGATAAGGGATCAGATTCTATATCTCTTCCTATGATTTGAAAGGTTGAAAGTTACTGCTTTCAACCACTCCTACCATCATTTGAAATACTTTTAACTAAGGATTTAATCCCAATTTTATGAGCTTAAACTCTATAATATTTCTCACCAAAATTAGCACCATTGTGGTATCCTTTGACATACCAGTTTCTGAGTATTTGTTACTGAAATAGTCTTTAATAAAGTTTCCTAGTATTTTGCCTATTGATATTTGGCAAACTCTTGACATTTGCTGAATTTAACTTCAGTGTCAAGTGCACTTGAACAAAAAATAAAAACTATTTTGCCTCTTTTTCTATTCAAATCACTTGATAGGTAACAGTTTTGACATCAGTGTGGTCATTAGCTTGAATAGAGATAGTAGCTTCAGTTGATTTTGTGGTCAATTAGTTTGAATAGAAGTAGTAGATTCAGTTTATTTTGTGGTTAATTAGTTTGAATAGAAGTAGTAGCTTCAGTTGATTTTGTGGTCAGTTAGTTTTAATAGAAGTAGTAGATTTAGTTGATTCTGTGTTTAATTAGTTTGAATAGAAGTAGTGGATTAGTTTGAATAGAAGTAGTAGCTTCAGTTGATTTTGTGGTCAATTAGTTTGAATAGAAGTAGTAGATTCAGTTTACTTTGTGGTTAATTAGTTTGAATAGAAGTAGTAGATTTAGTTGATTCTGTGTTTAATAAGTTTGAATAGAAGTAGTGTATTAGTTTGAATAGAAGTAGTAGCTTCAGTTGATTTAGTGGTCAATTAGTTTGAATAGAAGTAGTAGCTTCAGTTTACTTTGTGGTTAATTAGTTTGAATAGAAGTAGTAGATTTAGTTGATTCTGTGTTTAATTAGTTTGAATAGAAGTAGTGTATTAGTTTGAATAGAAGTAGTAGCTTCAGTTGATTTAGTGGTCAATTAGTTTGAATAGAAGTAGTAGCTTCAGTTGATTTTGTGGTCAATTAGTTTGAATAGAAGTAGTAGATTCAGTTGATTCTGCAATACCAAATTTCTTTACTAGAAAATTAGTTGTATTCTGTATTTTAAAAAAAATGTGTTTTTTTTTTGGGGGGGGGGGGGTATTTCTAGAATAACAGCATCAATTGCGGACTAGTCCTAAATTATATTTGGGTGAATTACATTTTGCGATGCATAATTTCTAGTAATGGATATACCTTCGATACGCGAGGCCCTTCCACCGTTAGGCCACGCCATGCGCCGCCACTAGTAGGTCTACGAACTAAGAAGTTACATTTACATGACATTGTCTATGACAAAGAGTTATGAACAGGTCTGGATATCGCCCTAACCTACATCACACACGCTCACCTGCAATTTTCTCCCGAACTTACCTTCTAATATTTTATCTTACAAAAAGGCTGACGTTCAAAAGAGGGTAACACTTGCAACGCGTGCCTATGTGTTTACCTAGTTCATGGTTATTAGAGATGTTGGGGTGTCATGTTTTGCTGCTAATGCTCAAGACAGCTGTAAATCTTTAACTCTCTTTTAGGCTTACATCTACGCATAATTTACTATGAAACACAAAGGCTTTCAATATCAAAGTCGTAATCTTCAAAATAGACATTTAACTACAAGATGTTATGTGATTTTCAATTATCTTTCAAATTGCTCTAGCCATTTGGTTTGCACAAGTGTCTCCTCTTCTTGCTCCTGTACTAGCACCCCACTATCTTATCTTATCTTATAAAATACAGATGTGATTTAGCATGGTCTATACACTGTAGCATCTAGGTCCACACTATTATATACACACAGGGCCGTTCTTAGGCCACTGCAACCTATGCGGCCACAGTGGGCCCCGCACTTTCATAGGCCCCGCGCGATGCGAATTCTAGGTGTTAATTATGAAATTAAACCATTTTAACTTATTATTAAAGGGTTCCTGGAATTCTCCTGAAATTATAAAATATAAGAAAAAGTCATGAAAATGTCCAGATATTATAAAAATCATCTGAAAACTGACGCAAATATTAAAACAGATAAAATTGTCATTTCGATGTGTCATTCAATATGGAATACGCCAATCCTACTCGCGATTAAAAAAAAAGCATTGTCAGCTTTCATTTAATAAAAATGTAATAATAAGCAGAATTTTAACCAAAATAAGAACTTCAAATACTTAATTTACTAATAGACATAAATAAATATAGCCTGGCAAAAGGATGTAACTTCATGTAAATTGAAAACATGTACATCTATTGTTGTCGGATTTCCGAATTCTGAAAAGTTGCATGATCTTCAGTCTTAGATATTAAAAAAAACACAAGTAAAAATATTGTAATACCTATAAAGGTTATGGCTGAAATAGATATGAATACTTAACTTTTATACTGCTCATAAATTCTGTAATATAAAGTACACAAAATTGCAAGTCACAAATTTTCGTTTCATAAAACTCTTTTATCAGCCAGTCTATATTTATGTCTATGAATTTACTTCAATAGTCATTGGCATACAAATATAAATCTAAATCTATCTCGACCTCTCATATAAAAAAAACAACAACAAAAGCGATATTTTGCTAGTCGATAGTAAATCTAAAAGGCAGATCTGAATGTTTATCGGCTTTTTCTTGGAAAACTACTATCTACTGTAGATGGCTCGTAAATTTAATTTGACAGTGATTTTGTACTTAGTAAAGTATAAATAAAATGCAAAGAGGAATTTATTTTCTAATACAAAATCTTAATTTTCACATATTATCTTTATCACAACCCAAATTAGGCCCCGCGCTATCTGTTTCACATAGGGCCCCACAACCTGTAGGACCGGCCCTGTATACACATTACAAGACATTTAAGTGACGTAAACAATGTTTAGTAAAGTTTTCCCTGGCTGATTCAGGCAACCCATTTTACATTACAATGGCACTTGAAGAACGATAGCTTAATTTATTTGTCCTAACATATGGACTATGAGTACTTACAATAAAATGTAGGCTACTTTTTGTGTCTGAATTTTCTTAGTATTATTACAAAGCTTTTATCAAGTCACTCTGTTTGTCTGTCTGTTTGTGCACGTTATTTCTCCCTCACCCATTCTCGCATCAAGTTGGAACGTTGTACAAATATTCGCTGGCATAAACAATAAAAAAAAAACAACCAATTAGTCAAATTAACTTCTGGCAATTAATTTTTTTTGTTTGATACTGACAAGGGAAATGAATCCTTCAGTATTCACATATAAATATGTAGGGTTTGGTCTCCTTATATACTTGTTCACATTAGTTCTTCCACACCCACTTTCGGATCAAGTTGAACATTTTAAACTTTTATTGTACATAACACAACACGAATACATTTAAAAAATTAATCAATTAGTCAACTACTTATTGGTAATTAGTTATTTTGTTTAATATCAAATAAGGGAAATTACTCAGGGGCGTAGCTAGGGATTTGGGGGCCCTGGGGGATTGACCTCTTTTGGGGCCCGTTGCATTTTGACATTCGACATCATGATATGAGATAATGTATTTAATAAATATTTAAGCCTACATTCTAATTGGTACAGTATATTAGTAAAATTAACAAGAAATAATCATTAAGAATCTTTTGACGAATAATACCTTTGTTTATTGACGAAATAATACACAAGTGACAAAAATCTCAATTCAAATCGCTTCACGTCGTGCTTACCATATGAAGCTAGCTTCCTCAATATGTCGATTGATGATTGTGGCACTGGTTTGTTGATGAAAAGTGCTCGTGCATCAATGACATTTAACAAGCGATTTGTCTGCACTTCATCAAACAAGAAAAAGGAACACAGTTTTTCATCAGCGTGTCATCATCCATAGACTCCAAGAGGTGACTTGATTCAAGAAGAAACCCTAATGTGTCTACATGGTTTTCCAGCCTTTGGAATCTGTCCTTCATCTCCATATGAAGTCTGTCCAGCACTTTTGTCGCAACACGTTTGAATTGCAGTTATATAGACATTCCGACATTAGAACTCAACTCCCCATCAAGTCTTTTCTTTCTTCTGGTTGTTTTGATTATAGGAAATCTATAGCATTCACTACCTGCTTTTGCTTTTTCGATGCACTGGCTGATCAGTTTTGTCCGTTTCTCATCATTTTGCGGAAATCATGAAAAGGTTTTTATTTCTTCAGCAGCTTCCCGTAAGTGCAGTCAAAACGTTTGTAGATTCTTCTGAACTATATTAATTGAGCGCAGGAGATTTGACCAGAATTCCAGATAAGCAAAAATTTATAATTTTTCACTGCATAAAAAAAGATTCTGTGCACTGCTTCTAAGTTCCATTCTTTCTGTTGTTGATTCAGAAAGTTTCTCCTGCTTGATGATTTTGTCGAGATGCAAGGAAACTGCCGACGTAGCTTCTTCTCTTGCAGACCACCTTGTATTACTCCAGGCTCCAGCTTCTTTCAGTTTGGCCCATTACTGGGGTGAATTGGAGAAAAGTTGAACAATTCATGTACACTTCCAAAAAAAGGTGACAATAGCTGGATCTATCTCAGCAGAATGAAGAGCTGCCAGGTTGAGAGAGTGCCTATCACAGTTTAGAAATGTTGCCTTTGGATTTATATCTCAGAGACGTTTCGGCAGGCCAGACAGACGGCCACTCATTGTGGCTGCGTTATCATAGATTTGAGATATTTTCACTTCTTCGACTGCAGTATGAATCATCTGAATAGTGATACTTTTCTTCGACACGTTCATGGTCTCCTTTGTTTTCAGTGCTCTTATCAGGTTTCTTCTTAAATAATAAGGATGATGAAATAAACTACCCTAAACTACTACTTCCTGAGAGTAACTCGGCACTAGTCAGCGCTACTCCTTGAAATTGAGAGTAACCCCGCACGGAAAGTGTTAATAACCTGTGTGGGATACACGCAACAGGGTCACTGACTTATATAACAACGTAAAAAAGCAAGATTACATGACAGTGACCTAATATTTAATTTATTTGAAAACAACATTTCGAAAACTCATTTGGGGGCCACCCTCAAGTGGGGGCCCGGGGATCTTCAAATTCCCCCCCCCCCCACACATAGCTACGCATCTAAAATTACTTCTACATTATTTAGAAATACAGTTGTAAGTGCGGAGTCCCCTTAAAAAGCTTAAATGATTTTTTTTAATCGTTTATTTTTGTATGATTACGTTTAGTGTTGAATGAAACATTTCATTATGAAGGTACACTGCTAACTGTTGAACTCACTTCTACATTCTTTCCTATTGAGGTTCTTTTCTTTTGACCTACTTAACATCATATGGTTTTCAATAATTACATTGAAGTTCTTCATGCAGCTTCGTTCTTATCCAAACTTGTATATTTTGTAGATTTTCCGACATAAATGTAATATAGGACAACGCAGATTTGTTTAATTAATGAAAAATTAATTTTTTATTTGTACCTGCTGTTAGATATATTTAGTCCTAACTGCTCTCAGAGTTCACAACTTTTGTTAGGCGTAATTAATTCTGACACAAAGAGTGAATTGTTTAAAACCTATCTACGCAGACCCAGCTGTGGTCTTTAAACTTTGCCTCGATCTCATTGTGGTTAACAAAAAAGAATGTATACAATTTGTTTCAATGTTCCTCTACGTAATACAATCGTCTCATAATTTATACTATATTGATATTTTACATTTAAATTATATTTAGTTTACTGAAGCCTAGAGCCCTAGGCGGCTACACATGTCCTACGATTGTCCACCTAATTAAAAAAAAACGACCTAATGATTGTTTCTGACACTGTAGATATATATAAATCTAGGTTAGTGTATGATTTGAAAAGGATTATAGAATTAGCTTTCAGTTGGGTTAGACTCAGCAGCGGTTCTCAACCTTTTATGCTCGGCGACCCTTTTTACAATCCCCCACTCTGCCGCAACCCCTCACACACAGCAATAGAAGAATAGACAAAACAATCCATATTTACGATGGTCTTAGGCGACCCCTGGCAAATCGTCAATCGACCCCTAAGGGGGTCGCGATCCACAGGTTGAGAACCCCTGGGTTAGAGAGGAAAAAAAAAGAATTAGCTTTGAGTAGGGTGAGAGACTTAGGTTTGAGTATGGTTAGATATTAAGAATTGCGTTGGGTTGCCAGACACACATCTGAAATAGCAATCAGAAAGACTACATTACGTATGGATATGTTAAGACCACTACCCTAAGTGTGGCCAGTTCGTGAAATACCCAATGTACTTTAGATTCAAAGTGTTTATTTATGGTCGACTAACTCCTTCTAACAGTCATCAAACCCGAGTACTTGATCATCAAATATTACATTCAATACATTTCTACATTTTATTTGTATTTGACCTCCTGTTCAGTACATTGAGGTCTTTTTACTTACAGTAGTCTAGAATTACAAACAAAAGCAGTTTTTACTTAACCCCGATAAACATTCCCATTAAAGGCCCATTCGGCCCTTCACCCGAAGCAATATACATGGGCGTAGCCGGGGGGGGGGGGGGGTTGGGGCTCTTTTTTGCTTTGATTTTGTCTATTTTATGTGAAATTTTAATACTAAACTATCACTTGCCCTAGCACAGCAAAGGAGGCTTTGAGTTTAAAACCCCCTACCAGGGGTTTTTGAGTTTAAAACCCCTACCAGGGTTTTTTTTAGTTTAAAATCCCTACAGGGGGGTTTGAGTTTACAGCCCCCTACCAGGGGGTTTGAGTTTAACCCCCCCCCCACCAGGGGTTTTCGCAGTTAAATTCCCCTCTTCTATAACACAAAACAAAACAAAAATGCAAACGACAATCCCACAAATTTCACGAGCACAGGTAAGGAAGATTTTGATTTTTAACCCCCCTCCAAAATTTACGATAAACCCCCTCTTCAATATAAAAAAAGAAAATTACACACTCAAAATTCTGTGAGCGTAGCCAAAGGGGTTTTGAGTTAATCCCCACCCCCTCTTCAGTATAATAAGGTTTGAAGCTAAAAAAATAACTCTTCAATACCCGGTATAAAAAACGCAAATTACGCATTCAAAATTTTATGAGCGTAGCTAAATGGGTTTTGACTCAGTTTTGAGTTTAAACCCCTCGTCAGCGGGGTTTGAAGGTAAAAATACTTCTTCAATATAAAAAAAAGAAAATTACAAACTCAGAAATCTATAAGCGTAGCCAAAGGGGTTTCGGGTTTAAACCCTCCGAAAGCGGTGTTTTTCAGTGTAAGAAAAATGCAAATTACGCACTCAAAATGCTATGAGCGTTGCCAAAAGAAGTTTTGAGTTTAAACCCCCCTCAGAGTAATTTGATGTTAAAAAATACCTCTTCAATATAAAAAAAGCAAATTACACACTAAACTTATTTGAGCGTAGCCAAGACAATAGAGGGTTTTGAGTTTAAATCCCTCTCCTACAGATGGCTTTTTTAAAAGTTTAAAACCCCTCCAGATTGTTTTGAGTTTAAAATCCCCTTACAGAGCGTTTGAGAAAACCTCTATCTTCAATATTATTCTAAAGCAAACTACAGTTACTAAATTCTATGACCGTTGCTAAATGGGGTTTTGAATTTAAAAAAAAACAACATTTTTTAGTATAAAATCCCCAATAGATGATTTTGACGATAAAACTTCATTTTTTGATATAAAATCTAAAGCCAACTACAATCACTTTATTCCAAGAGCGTATTCAAGAGAGGTTACACATTTCTACCAGTGGCGGCTCTCATTTTAAAAAATGCAGTAATTAGTCATCTGCCAAAATTGAAAAAGACTAAATGAGGCTCAACAAAGATGGCTAAGACAGATTTTAGGAGTCAGTTATAGAGATCGGGTGTAAATCAAGGAAATTCTATGCCGAACTGGGAGTCGACCCTTTAGTAAGATTGTGACAGAGCGTCGCATGAGGTTTGCGGGACATGTTCTCCGACAAAATGAATTTGGCATAAGAAAAGTTGCGATGACATCCTAGTACAAATAGGCGCTACACATTCATGGAGGTCCTCAGAGCAGGTGGGAAGAGGCCTTAGACATTACCAGTGACAGATTTTTGTGGAAACAGCTTGACGGCGAATGCGCCGAACGGCGCGGGAGGGTCTAAGTCAGTAAGAATAGCACATTAGGTTTTTGAAATAAAACTTTTTAATAGCAGGAAAATGCACTGTAGATACCTCAGAATATGCATTTTGTTGGCTTTAAATATCAGAAATAGTGCTTGGCGGCGGGGCTCCGCCCCGCGCTGGGGGAGCTCCTTGCGCTCCCCTAGACCCCTTGCTGCCAAAAGCGGTAAGTCTACAATTTTCCCACTAACTCCAGGAAGAACCTATTCAATAAGCGTCTTCGTAAAGAATGATGGGTCAGAATGTAACAAAGATTATATACACACACACACACACATACATACATATAAATATTTTTTTTTTCGCTGGGGGGGGGGGGGGGGGGGGAATCCCTCCAACCTCCCCTTCCTCGAAAAAAATCCTGGCTACGCCCATGTACTAGTATACACTCCTTATTCACTTCAATGTCGTCACAAATCTCTTGTTCTTCTCGTTGACAATCATACGTTTACTCTGACGGTCAGGCAGGACCTCATGTTTTATGTGTGACTGTTAGCAGTTACATTGTAATATTAGCATCTTGTATGGAGTGATGTAGGATTGTACTTATTGGTAGCTTGTAATTCATAGCTTCTGATATTCTAGTTGAAAATGAGCAAAACTGTCAATCTACCAACACTGAGGGCCCATGGGCGGATCCATCTGGGGCTTAATTCTCAACACAAAAACTCTCTATATCTTGTTTCTTTACACAATCTTGCTTGTAGTGTCACACGACAAAGTTCAGACTCTGCGGATATTTTACTTTTGACTCCACATTTCTTTTAATCCACAGGTGACCCTTTTCTTCTTTTTTAGACTTCTCTTTGTCTCCATAATTAGCAATCTCCATCTATCCCAACTTTCACTTTCAGACAACTCTGATGACCTGTGAATAAAGCACTTTTAAACAGCAACAATAAAATACGATAAAAATAATGATAAAAATATAAGAACAAACATTTGAAGTTCCATGACAGTCTGGTGGGCAGAGACGGGTGGGGGAGCGAGGGAAATTTGAAAATCCCCCCTGGCCCCCACTTGAGGGAGCCCCCCCAATCAGTGATTTTTTTTTAAAATATCAAATATTTAGCACAATGCAGGGCCCCTAAAAAGGTCAAATTCCCGGGACCCCCCAAATGATGGCAAATCCTATCTACGTCACTGCTGGTGGGTTATTGTCATCAATCTATACAAAATCATGACTCTATAGTCTATACTAACAAGCTTGCTATAAGTGCCGTGGGAACTAGAAGATGTAGTGCCAAACACCTAGCGCTTCATTGAAAAGTAGAGATGTTTTTAGTTTGTTTTATTTTGGAGACTTGTTAAAGCTTGCACTAAAATGAAGGTTTTGTTTGTCCATTAGATGCAAGAGACTCGAGCCCTGAAAGAGATTTTGTTGTCGTGTGACTTGTGCCGTCCTCCAAGTAAGTTTCTACAGTTCATAACTTTTTAACATTTAGCAACAGAACATCTACACAATATACTGATCAGATTAAAAAGACTTTCTTTTAGGTTCTACATATCACCTAGATCGGGGACAAATAGTTAAATGACGGGAGCTGAAAAGCGAAAACCTCATTGATCCATTCAATAGAAAATTAGATTTGAGCACTTCGTTTTCCCCCCAAGCATGAGGTGTATCATGTGTCTTGTGAAGCAGTAGAGCAAGCACTGAGCATTAGGTGTAACATGTGTCTTGTGAAACAGTAGAGCAAGCACTGAGCATTAGGTGTATCATGTGTCTTGTGAAACAGTAGAGCAAGCACTGAGCATTAGGTGTATCATGTGTCTTGTAAAACAGTAGAGCAAGCACTGAAGACAGTAGACTCTTAGTATGCTGCATCTATAGATTGTTTGGATGAAAGTAGTTCTGTTAACGTCAGCAGTAATTTTAGGTTATGACTTTAGGAATGTCAAGATATCAATTAACTTTATGTTTAGGAATGTCAAGATATCAATTAACCTTATGTTTAGGAATGTCAAGATATCAATTAACTGTATGTTTAGGAATGTCAAGATATCAATTAACTTTATGTTTAGGAATGTCAAGATATCAATTAACTGTATGTTTAGGAATGTCAAGATATCAATTAACTGTAGGTTTAGGAATGTCAAGATATCAATTAAGTTTATGTTTAGGAATGTCAAGATATCAATTAACTTTATGTTTAGGAATGTCAAGATATCAATTAACTTTATGTTTAGGAATGTTAAGATATCAATTTACTAGACCAAAACTCTTGCTGGACGGCAAGAGAATGCAGCGGGCAGGGTTCGAACCGGTTCCATCTAAACGACGATGTCCGATGCTCAAACCGCCGGCCTGGTGGCCTTTAGTCAGCTTTAAATGTTGAGTTAAATCAAATTTCGTTGAAAAATTTTGACATATAGTATTTTTTTTTTTTTTTTTTTAAATAGAATAGACCAATGGTTTTCGCACGTTTGCTGGTGGCTTTCTCTTTAGCTGGGGCCTGGAGGAGCTCCCACAGTGTAATGAAAAAGAAAAGAAACTCTAAGACATATAATTAGAACGAAATTTCTATATTCATAATAGGTTTGGAATCTAAATTTTAATTCAAGCTGGCTCATCAAATAATTGTCTGGTATAGTAAAAAAGGTTATGCCTAAATATAGTATTGGAGAGACCGAAGGCTCCCTCTCCATCCAGCAAGGAGATCGGGGTAGCTCTGAAAACGTTTCTAGCAGGCGGAGTTTTGAGTCACTATTGTTGCAGACGTCAGTCAAGAATACGTATACATTTAATAAGGTGCTTAGAACACGATGTCGCGTACTCAGTATTTTATTTTTTGGAACCATTGGTTCTAGAAATACATTATTTGGTTCATATATGGTTATGGTAATGATACCTTACTTGGTTCATACATGGTTAGAGTAATAATACCCTACTTGGTTCATACATGGTTAGAGTAATAATACCCTACTTGGTTCATACATGGTTAGAGTAATAATACCTTACTTGGTTCATACATCGTTAGAGTAATAATAGCTTACTTGGTTCATACATGGTTAGAGTAATAATACCTTACTTGGTTCATACATGGTTAGAGTAATAATACCTTACTTGGTTCATGCATGGTGAGAGTAATAATACCTTACTTGGTTCATATATGGTTAGAGTAATGATACCTTACTTGGTTCATATATGGTTTTAGTAATAATACCTTACTTGGTTCATATATGGTTTTAGTAATAATACCTTACTTGCTTCAAGTTGCTCCACATAGTTCTATAATTACATGAGACTAAAATATTTTTTGTACCCCTTCAAAATAAATTGACTGGCTTCGTTCCCGCTTTTTTAAATAAAGAAATCCCCCTCCCCCCTTTGAGAGGACGTCGCGCACCCATAGTTTGAGAGAGGCGGGGATAAACTAGTTTTAAAGACTACTCAAAGATAATTTATCAGTCACTTCTGATAATTGTTAGAAATTTTTACATGTAGATTTAAAATATTTGTCTTTTTAAAAATTGCTAACAAAAAAAAATTGTTTAAAAAAAAAGAGAGAAATTATATTTGTAAAAAAGTCAATAACTTGGGTATTGAAATGAGCCAATGATATGTAGGTCTCAGTGACTCTCTTCCACAAATTTTGGTTTTGAACGGTTTTGACATTTCAAAGTATCCTTTTGTTAGCATGTGCTGTGTAGCTTGTTCAAGAAATCTGGCCACATTTTCTTTGCAGTCTGTGCGAACGAACGTAAAACTTTGAAGACACGTGGTACTAATGCACGCGCAAGAAAAAAAAAAGGACGCAGGGGAGCCTACTCGAGCTCAAGTCATTTAACCTTTACAACATTTCGATTAACGAGAACAGCGCAGATATAAAACAAATATTTGGACACCTGTCTCTAATTTACTTTATTGCTTCTCTGTACAATTATAACTAGAAACAAACAGATGAAATGATTTCCTGTTTACTGGTGAATAATTTGGAGAGAAAAACAGGAGACGTGTAGGTTATATTTAAAGGTTAGTAACAGGTCTTTGTTTATCCAATGGGTGTGTAGGAAAGTTTGGATGTACAGCTTGTTAAAGCTTAGGAAACCTGAAGACACAGCAACTCAGTGAGAGAGTTACCGGACTTAGAAATGGGGCGAAAGCCAGACGTGAAATGACGAAGTGTAATGGCCAATTGAAACCTTTTCGACGAAATGCTTGAAACGTTGTGGCTAAATAGATCAGTCAAAAAAATAAATAAATAGGTCATTCTCAAAATGTGGCAGACAAAATAGACAAGCAGGTGAATGAAAAGTCATGGAAACTGAAATTTTTAGGACACTCGTTGAAACAGAATTCTTGGCCAAGATTCAAGTCAGCATTGAAGTGTGTCACACGTTACAAAAATTTTGATAAAAAGAAATCGTGTCAAATACTTAGACTCTATGTTTAAACTTAGACTCAATGTTCTTTAAACTTTCGCTATTAATTTAGACGACGTTTTGTGGAGATACAGGAAATGGTCAATAACCAGATAATTGGCCAAGTGAATCCTGAGGTTTTTTTTTCTTTAAATGATAGTGTTACTTTTAGTTCATTAATTAGTTTCTATAATCTGTTTGTTTCTCCTCTCTTGGCAGCTTGTTTAACTCTCTCGTAGTTGTTTCTGTACTCTTGACTGGGTTTTTTTTTAATCCCGTGACTGGTTGCTTCTTCTCGTGACTGGTTCAAGTTGTTTGTTTTCTCGTGACTGGTTCAAGTTGTTTGTTCTCTCGTGACTGGTTCAAGTTGTTTGTTCTCTCGTGACTGGTTCAAGTTGTTTGTTCTCTCGTGACTGGTTCAAGTTGTTTGTTCTCTCGTGACTGGTTCAAGTTGTTTGTTCTCTCGTGACTGGTTCAAGTTGTTTGTTCTCTCGTGACTGGTTCAAGTTGTTTGTTCTCTCGTGACTGGTTCAAGTTGTTTGTTCTCTCCTGACTGGTTCAAGTTGTTTGTTCTCTCGTGACTGGTTCAAGTTGTTTGTTCTCTTGTGACTGGTTCAAGTTGTTTGTTCTCTTGTGACTGGTTCAAGTTGTTTGTTCTCTCGTGACTGGTTCAAGTTGTTTGTTCTCTCCTGACTGGTTCAAGTTGTTTGTTCTCTCGTGACTGGTTCAAGTTGTTTGTTCTCTCCTGACTGGTATTTTTCTTCTATCGTCTGATTTTTTCTCTTGGCTGGTTGTTGCTTCTTTCTTGACTTTTTTTTCTCTCGTGTCTAATTGTTAGTTTTCTCTTGATTATAGCCTCTTGGTGGGTATTTCTCCTTTCTTGACTGGTTGTTTCTTTTCTTCACTGGTTGTTTCTTTTCTTGACTGGTGGTTTCCTTTCTCTTGACTGGTTGTTTCCTTTCTCTTGACTGGTTGTCTATTGTCTCTTGATTGGTTGTCTATTGTCTCTTCACTGGTTGTCTATTGTCTCTTGACTGGTTGTGTATTCTCTCTCGACTGGTTGTCTTTTGTCTCTTGACTGGTAGTCTATTGTCTCTTGACTGGTTTTCTATTGTCTCTTGACAGGTTGTCTATTGTCTCTTGATTGGTTGTCTATTTCTCTTGACTGGTTGTGTATTCTCTCTTGACTGGTTGTCTAGTGTCTTTTGACTGGTTGTTTATTGTCTCTTGAATGGATGTCTATTGTCTCTTGACTGATTGTGTATTCTCTCTTTACTGGTTGTCTAGTGTCTCTTGATTTATTTGTCTATTTCTCTTGACTGGTTGTGTATTCCCTCTTGACTGGTTGTCTAGTGTCTCTTGATTGGTTGTCTATTTCTCTTGACTGGTTGTGTATTCTCTCTTTACTGGTTGTCAAGTGTCTCTTGACTGGTTGTCTATTTCTCTTGACTGGTTGTTTATTGTCTCTTGTTGGTTAAATAATAATAAAAAATCCCTGCGATCAGTTGAATGATCGGAGTCGATTGAAGCTACCATTTATAGTTTAGAGACTATAAGTCTGCCACTTAAGCACAGCGTTATTTACATATAGTGTCGTACATATTTCAACTAAACACACTTACCTACAAACTTAACATTATTATTGCATTATCTTTTATTAAATCAAAAGATGCAGAAACGGAAAGCCCACCAAAGGTACCAGTGACAAAATGCTCGTCCAATCCATGTTTTTCTGGTGTTCGATGCGCGGATACCGAAGAAGGTTTCAGGTGTGGCTCTTGCCCTAGAGGCTACACTGGAAATGGAATAACTTGTGTTCGGGTTACGTTGTGTGCAGATAACCCTTGTTATCCTGGTAAGTAGGTCTAGCATTACAAATGTTGCATAGGTTATATATATATATACTACCAGTACACAAGTTACGCCCGTTGATATGTTCCCAAGCGTTCTATTGACAAATAATGCCGGAAACTCCAACTTCCCTTCCCTTTTTTGGTTAGTTTATGGTTCTTGTTTTTTTCAACCTTAATTGTAATGCATTTTCCGAAGGTCCCAATGGAATGCCACACTCACTTTCCTATTAATTTTGATATTTTGATCTCTAAATAAAAAAAATCCATTTGGTTTTATTATCTGTACTCGTTGATCTCACTCCTTTTGGGTTTGGGTTTAGTCGTTGTTTTGTTGGGTTTTTGGCAGTGTTACAAACTATCATGTGACTTGGCGACTTGCTGTCTCTCTCTCTCTTGAAAAAAAAAGGAAACGATTCTAGATCTCTGAACTTTTTGGGTTGGTTTTTTTTGTGTTTATATAGACCTCGTCTAAAAGGAAGTGGAAATGACGTAATGCATATTTAAAATACATACACTTAGGAAAAAAGAAAAACAATTGCTTTAAAATACGAAATTTATGAGATATTTCTACAAATTCTTTCTATGTGGATTGCGGACTTTTGGGGAAATACCGAAAATAAAATACAAAGGTTTGATAGAAAGTCTGCGGTTTTTCACAAATAGTGGTCGTCAGGTTGCGAATTTGTCAAAACCCTTTCTTAGTGAGCGCCTAGGAGGTAAAAAGAACCTATGTAGGGCATTTGATACGGATACGTACGACAGCTTTAAGAAATCTCATGATCGATGTGTCTGTCAGAGGTATTTTACAAATATATAATAGATAGCTAAACACGAGAAGGGAGGATAGAATTCACGGGCCAATGTGTGGAATTGCGTTAAAAATTAGAATTTTATTAATAGTTTTCAACCTTCGCTTTTTTTTTTTAATCAAGTATTCCCGCAATATTGAATGTATCAGTAATGAGTGAAGACTCTGTGTCTTGGTGCCCTGCTTAAACAAACACAATTCTGAACGTTAATGATCTAGTGTTCAGGGTTTTCCCTTGTGTCGTCACAACCGGCAAGGCATGACAAAGGTGACAAGAGTAAGAGAGATATAGAGAGAGAGATGAAAGAGAATGAGAGAGATGAAAGATTATGAGAGAGATGAAAGAGTATGAGAGAGAGGGGGAAGAGTATCAGAGAGAGAGCGAAGAGAATGAGAGAGATGAAAAAGAATGAGAGAGATGAAAGAGTATGAGAGAGATGAAAGATTATGAGAGAGATGAAAGAGTATGAGAGAGAGGGGGAAGAGTATCAGAGAGAGAGAGAAGAGAGTGAGAGAGATGAAAGAGAATGAGAGAGATAAAAGAGTATGAGAGAGAGAGAGAAGAGAGTGAGAGAGATGAAAGAGAATGAGAGAGATAAAAGAGTATGAGAGAGAGAGAGAGAGAAGAGAGTGAGAGAGATAAAAGAGAGTGAGAGAGATAAAAGAGAGTGAGAGAGATGAAAGAGAGTGAGAGAGATAAAAGAGTATGAGAGAGAGAGAGAGAAGAGAGTGAGAGAGATGAAAGAGAAGGAGAGAGATGAAAGAGTATGAGAGAGATAAAAGAGTATGAGAGAGAGAGAGAGAAGAGAGTGAGAGAGATGAAAGAGAAGGAGAGAGATGAAAGAGTATGAGAGAGATAAAAGAGTATGAGAGAGAGAGAGAAGAGAGTGAGAGAGATGAAAGAGAATGAGAGAGATGAAAGAGTATGAGAGAGATAAAAGAGTATGAGAGAGAGAGAGAGAAGAGAGTGAGAGAGATGAAAGAGAATGAGAGAGATGAAAGAGTATGAGAGAGATAAAAGAGTATGAGAGAGAGAGAGAAGAGAGTGAGAGAGATGAAAGAGAATGAGAGAGATGAAAGAGTATGAGAGAGATAAAAGAGTATGAGAGAGAGAGAAGAGTATGAGAGAGAGAAGAGTATGAGAGAGATAAAAGAGTATGAGAGAGAGAGAGAAGAGTATGAGAGAGAGAAGAGTATGAGAGAGATAAAAGAGTAAAAGAGAGAGTGGAGGGGGGAGTAACTGGTTTTAAAAATGTATACTTTGGGATAAATTCAACGGACGCAGCCGGTGTTTAATGCTAGTTTTTAATACTTTAGAGTATTTTTAATTTTTTTTTGTATAAAAATTATTTCTTTCAGATAAACATAATGTAGAATGAATGGTAGAAAGATTTAGCTCTATTGTTTTAATGACACAAATAACAAACTAGTGCTTCCTCTTAGGAAGACCATAGACATGTCTATGGGGAAGACATATTAGGAACTCCATTTCAAATTTTGACATTATATGATCTAAACCTAGAGAATTTTTTGAAATTACTGTTTCTGGTTTCCACTTAGAGTTAAGCTGCATTCTGACTGCCGTTCCGTCTTGTAATGGATTATGCCTCCTAACTCCTTTCCTCTTGTCATAATAATGTTCCTGAGACTGTTTCTCGGAGTCAAAAAGTTTCTTCACCACCTTGAGATCTGGTGTCTTTGGTGTGAGTATTTTCTCGCTCGAAGGTAACAAATTTCTGGGTCGGCGTTTCATTAGTAATTTTGCTGGCGACAAATTAATACTAGTCAGTGGAGTAGTCCTGTAGTCTTTTTTTCCAGTTTCTTCACTGTCTGTATAGCTCTTTCAGCATCGCCATTTGAACCCAGAAAATGATGACTAGACATTTAATGCTCTATTCCGTATGATTTACAGAAATTTAGGAATTCTCTCTAAGCGAACTGTGGCCCACTATCTGACCTTAACCTTCTAGGTATTCCATGGCATGCGAATATACTCTTCATTGCTTCGATGATATCTGATGTAGTTTCCTGTGACAGTTCTTTGACATCAATAAACTTTGAGAAGTAGTCAACTAGAAGCACATACTTTTCCCCCTCAAAGTTAAACAGATCACACCCAACCATGCTGTATGGAAGGTCTGGTGTCTTGGTAGGTATTAGCGGTTCTGACACATTTTGATTCTGATGTTCTGCACACCTGCTACAATCCCTAACTGTCACTTCAATGTCTGCATTCATGCCTGGCCAAAACATGACTTCTCTGGCTCTCTGCTTACACTATACAATTCCTAAGTGAGACTTGTGTATCAGATTTAGCATGTGTTTACGAAGCTTGGTGGCATGACTATTCTCAGACCTTTGTATATAATACCATCCGAAGTTGTCTCTTGAATCCCAATATGGCCTGACTTCGATTGGAGTCTCGATTCTTGTGTCTGGCCAACCAGTCATAATTACTTCCCGAAGCATTGAAAGTTCTTTGCTTGTACTGTCTTGAATTTCACTGTATTTCGAATCACTTACAGAGATCATATGTACTGAATCATCTGTAAATTCACATGTCTCCGTATCAGTATTTGGTAGATGTGCACGAAAAAGTGTATCGGAGATCAACATTTCCTTGCCCTTTCTGTAACAGACTTTCAGGTCATACCACTGTAGTCTCATTAGCATCTTCTGTATTCTCATTGGTGCTGACAATAAAGGTTTCTTGAAGATTTGCTCCAGGGGCCTGTGATCATTATAAACTGTTACTTCCTTACTAAATATGTAGCAGTGAAATTTGCTTGTACTATACACAATTGAGAGCATTTCCTTCTCAATCTGAGCATATCTTGTTTCTGCATCCGTGAAAGCTCTTGATGCGTATGCAATTATACGACCTTCCTGGAGTAAAACTGCTCCCAGTCCATCTTTACTTGCATCACATTCTATCTCTACGTTCTTGTTGACATCATAATATGCCAAAAGTGGAGGGTTTGTACAAAGATGTTTCAACTCTTCGAAACTCTTGTTTTGTTCATGATTCCATTGAAATTCTGCTTCATCTTTTAGAAGCGTTCGCATTGGAGCATCTGCTTGACTTAGACTAGGAATAAATTTTGCTAGGTACCTAGAAATCTTCTGATTCCATCTTTGTCTTGAGGAGCTGGCATGCCAATAATTGCCTTTATCTTTGCTAGATCTGGTTCTAAACCTTTCTCTGACAAGATATGACCCATATAAGGAAGGTACTCTGTTTGCCTTACCTTGCATTTGTCATAGTCAGCTTTAGATTGTACTCCGTTGCTCTTTGCATGACTTGCTTCAAAATGTGATCATGATGTTCAACATCTCTACTAGCTACTAGACTGCCGTCTATGATGACATATGCTCCTTCAATACCTTGAAGCATTTCATTCATAATTCTTTGGTAAATTTCTGGCGCTGATTTGATTCCAAAAGGTAATCGTAACCATCTATATCTTCTCAGAGGTGTGTTGAAAGTTGTGAGAAAAGAGGAGAATATCTTCGAATCTGGAATGTTAGTGATCACATCTTCAATAGTTTTCATTGGGTGTTGCTCCCGTCTGATTGCTTTATTAAGATCTTTTGGATCAATATATATTCTAACTTTGTCATTCCTGAACGAAACAACCATGGAGCTAACCCATTCAGTAGGTTCATGTACTGGAGTAATAAATCCATCAGCTTGCATTTCTTTAAGTTTTTCTTCAACTTTATTGCGTAGCGATGGTGCTAAGCGACGTGGTGGATGGATAACTCCTTAAGCATTTTCCTGTAACTGAATCTTGTATTCTCCTGGCAGTGTTCCAGATGTTTTCAGCATTTCAGGAAATTCTCTTTGTAACTCGTCTTCTGCCTTGGATTCTATGCTGTCTATCCGTTGCAGTAGTCCTAAACATTCTGCTGTGTCACCACTCAAAATGTTCTCTTGGCTAATGTCTACTACCTCAAACTTTGCTTTCAACTCTTGGGTATTATTCTTCAAAGGTAGCACCACTGCCCCTAAAGTCTTAATGACATGATTAGTGTAAGACTTGAGTGACCTTTCTGAACAATGTAGCAAAAAAACCCTCAATGTTGAAATGTTTTGAATAGTTGAAATGTCTGGAAAGTGTTGAACTTCAAATGACTGTAGCCTTCTATAGTTCTTTTTTAGAGTATGTGCATAGGCGCCCGCAGAATTTTTGTAGGGGGCTCAAAGTCGTAGCTTCAACTTTTTTTTTATTACAAAGAATATTTAAAAAAAAAAAAAACGATTTTATCCCCCCCCCCCAATTCCTATACGATATTCACTGTTTCATGAAAACAAATAAAAACATGTGATCAAAATATTTACTGTACACGTTGATAAGTTTATCCTTGCGGCCCGTGCATCCCGACTGTCGATCAAACAAAACTGTCAATAAACTCTACTACTGAATTGCTTCTCGTCGGATGGACAAGCTGGCGATGAATGCTTATTTGATATTTTTCTTTACGTTGCAATTCTTGCATCGTTATAGGATGTAGACAAGACATGTTGAATTGAGCTTTATTATTGTTTGAAACGCGAGACGTGAATGAAGAAACTAACCAATCACGATACGAAATGTAAAGCGCGTGTTCTGTATTAACTCCCAAAATCCAAGAATGTGATTTTCGCTCGTTGTGTCTGTCGACGTCTAATTCTCGGGCAGCACCAAGTCAATATCAAGTTTGTCTGACAGCAGTCTCGCCTTCCTCAAGATGCCATCCCTGAAGTGTTCCTCAGCATGGTCAAGTTGGTTTTGATTAGGTCATTAATGTGACTGCTGATGTGCTGTTGAGCGGCCACTTATGCCAAGACGGACAGGCTGCAACATCACGGAAACTGGTTCAAGAGCAGATGAATAATTGACGACCATTAAAAGACAAATCAGAAACACATGAGAAACAGACACTGCAGGGGCGTAGCTAGGAATTTTCCATCATTTGGGGGCCCGGGGGCTTGACTTCTTTGGGGCCCCTGCATTTTGCCTAATATTTAATATTTAATGTAAAAAACACTCATGTGGTGGCCTGGGGGAATTTTCCAATTCTCCCCTACCCTAGCTGCACCACTTAGGCACTGATTACACAGAAGCAGTTTGTCTGGTATCACTTTCAGACGTTATTTTAAAATACGCCAAACAGTCAAAGATCTTCTCAAAGTTGTGACTTAAAGCGCGAATGAATTTGTATTTCTCAGTCTATCGTGTCTGACACAAACGAGGTAAATTTAGCACCAATGCTCTCGCTTGACACCAACAGCAGTACGGAGATCTGAAATGTCATTCAGGTCATTGATAACAAAATTAAGTCTGTGAGACCGCAATAGACTATGGCTGCTTTTGAATATTTTTCACGAATCCTTGCCTGAACACAGTTCTGAATGATACCCATCACGGGGTAGCCATCGTAGCCTTGGCCAAGTAGTTTTTTTCCAAAACATCTCTATATATAATTCTCTTCATGGCTCTAGAGTTTGGACACCACGTAAAGGTAAAGATCACTCTTTTATTTCTGCATGTCGGACGGACTAGAGTTGCCTTACGAAAAACAAAAGAGGTAGGGGGGAGAACAAGTAGTATTCACCCGTCACAAAATAGAAGGGTCGGACTTAACCGTTGTGACCAAGAAGTAATGGAAAGATCACTCTTTTTTATTTCTACCCCACGTAGTTTTGGTGGCGAAAAAAATGAGGGAGGGGGGAGGAGAACAAGTAATCTACTTTGTATTCACCCGTTACTAAATAGCAGGGCCGGACTTAACCGTTGTGGGTCCCTATTCAAAACGGATTTCGCGGGGCCAAGTTTGGGTAAGGATACGGATAATAAGTGAAATTCAAGAGTTTGTATTAGAAAATAAATTCGTCTTTGCATTTTATTCATTCTTTACTACGTATAGAACTATTACGAGCCTTCGTGTAGCGAAGACATACAGTATATCATAAAATTTTATTTCCTACATAGATCACGCTCAATAGCAAGAATTACCAAATGTTTCAATCTATCTACGAGAATTGTTGACCTCAAGTAATTCTTCATTAGTTTGAGGCGCGCGAAGCTTCTATCACCAGATTACACAATAACGGGTAATGCATAATGCAGTTTTTACATATCGCGCGTAGGATTGGCGTTTCCCATATTGAATGCACCCCAAAATGACAATTCTCGTCTATATATTTCAGGAGATTTGTATGAGTTTTCAAAAGATTTTTATAATTTCCGGAGATTTCCAGGATTTTTTCGTATATTTTGTAATTTCAGGAGATTTCCAAGAGCTCCTGGTAAATCAGGAGACCGCGGAAAATCTGTTATAAGTTATAAAATGGTTTAATTTAATAATTTACACCTAGGATTAGCGTGGGGCCTATGACACTGTGGGGCTCATTGCGGTCGCATAGGTTGCGGTGCCCTAAGGCCGGCCCTGCAAAATAGTGGCGTATGCTACGCCGTGGGTCGACTATATATAATTCTCAACCATTCCTGATACCAAGAAGTAATGGAAAGATCACTCTTTTATTTCTACAAGTCGGACTAGAGTTACCCAACGTTATTTTAGCGGCGAAAAAAAAGAGGGGGGGGGGGGCTGGAGAACAAGTAGTATTCACCCGTCACTAAATAGTAGGGCCGGACTTAACCATTGTGACCAAGAAGTCATAGAAAGATCACTCTTTTATTTCTGCAAGTCGGACTACAGATACCCCACGTAACTTTGCGGCGAATTACTTTACGAGATTTACGTGTAGCGAAGTCATACAGTATATCATAAGAATTCTGTTTCCTACATAGATCACGGGTATTGCATAATGCCTTTTTTTATCGCTCGTAGGATTGGCGTTTTCCATATTTCGATTTTGATTGATCTGATGGTGCAAAAAATGGCTAGAATTTGGCTTCTCCTTGCACCTACCTGATGGCGCCCGTGTATGTGGCTAGATTTCTTGTAAATTTACTTAATTAATTCCACTAGCAAAAAAAAAAAAAAACATTGCTTGGACAAAATGGTAGCTATAGTTTTGGTTTAGTTTTTTTAAATTGAAGTGTGTGTGTGTGTGTTGTGGGGGGGGGGGGGTAATTACAAAACCCCTTTTGCTACGCTTATTGAATTTGTTGAATGTAGTTGTGTTTTTTTTTATTGGAGGGGGTTTTGACCTCATACCTCTTTAGTCTTCACTCATGAAGGGAGATTTTAACATTTAAATCCCTCTTGGCTAGGATTATAGAATTCGGTGACTGGTTATCCTTCAGTTGTTTTTGTGGAAAAAATTGTGGTAAGGGGTAAATTCGAACCCTCTTTTAGCTGCACTTATAACTGCAGCTTCGCTTTCTTTTCTTTTCATAAAAATGGGGTTCTTACCTCGAAACCCCCATGGCTACATCAATGGAATTTAGAGACTGTAGTTTTCCTTAATGTATTTAATTTGTTGACGTCCAGGCTTTGACGATAAGGAGATCCAGTATTTTAGTTTGAAAGCTGACGGAGTCAATAGATCTTAACCTCGGGTGGCAAACACCATCATCAAAACAGCGTCAGTTGAAGCTTCTTATTTGGTGGTTCTCAGACAGAGCTATTGCCCAGGAGTTGAAATTGCCAGTGGCCAAAGACATTGTTCAAGTTATGAATAGAGCCGAATTCGTTACTGAATTTAGTGCAATTTTCTTATCTAATGACACTTTTCACAGGATAATAGTTGTGTTAATATTATGAATCAGGTTATTCAGAAAATGATATCTTCTCCACTTCCGATATTTAGACTCCAGCTTGATGAATTCACAGGTTATATATAGTTCATAATTACTGGTCAACTTGATTTTAAAAGACGAGTTTCTATTGTCCAAACCCCTTGAAGCAACCCCTAAAGCACGTTATGTATTTGATAAAGTCGGTTCATTGTTTGGAAAACTATGAGATCTCTTAGAAAAATATTTGTGATGCCTGCACAGATGGTGCTCCAGGTATGCTTGGATGTCGGTCTTGATTTCAACGTCTGGTTCTGAATGAGTCACCAAAAGTAATCGAAACTCACTGTAGGATTCATGAACATATATTTTCAACGAAGACATTGCCATAAGCATTACATCAATAGCGATGCTACTAAAGATTATTTATTTTCAATGTCAGTTACACACTTCTGGATCAAGAGCTTGTAGACATCTCTCGTTCTATCTGAGATTGTTGTGCGCCTTCTTCCATTTCCAACAACATATCTTTGCGAAACAGATTTCTTCAGTTTGCTAGTTATCAAGTCTAAATTCAGAATCAGACTTGATGCCGAAGGTGATATTCGTTGTGATATTACAAAGATGTTCCAAGAATTCCCGAACTGATGAAACAGAAACAAGCTGAACCTTTGTAATGACGTTGTCATGTTTGGAAAACCTTTAACAACACTATTTGTGTAACAATGTAGTTTACTGTATCGATATCTC
The DNA here is from genome assembly GCA_030265305.1 of Biomphalaria pfeifferi. NCBI lineage: Eukaryota > Metazoa > Mollusca > Gastropoda > Planorbidae > Biomphalaria > Biomphalaria pfeifferi. The sequence continues at coordinate 6,943,983 of JASAOG010000001.1, forward strand.
TACGTTTTCCATACTAAGCCATACATTTCAAATGGTCACTGAAGTATGCAACATGAATTTAATAAACATGCAATAGAAAAGTAAATAAATGAAAATCATAAAGATAACAGTTTTTTTAATAAATTTAAGCACAAATTTATTTTGCACTTAATACAATTATATAATGTTTTTGCTACATAAATTCACCATACATGTAAAAATTTGATTATGATGTTATAACATTAGCAAAATCACATTTTTGTCCTATGAACGAAATACATTTTACGACTGGCAGTGGAGAATCGTATTGGGGGTCGCCGAGGTAAAAAGGTTGAGAACCGCTGATTTAGAGATGAGATCAAGAACTGATGACTAACCAAAGTGGAGCTCATGAGCTTTACATTTGGAATGCAGACCGGGGCTAAGTAGCTAGTACAGTGTTACTCAAACTTTTATGAATGGCGCCACAGTCGCACCCCCCTCCTTTTAGCCAGCTGGATGTCTGGGGTGGGGTAAGAGCTATAACACAATTGTAATACATTTTGTCCGGGTTTCCTTTGCATATAGATCTCCATGGAAAAATAGTGTGCTGTTTTCTTCAGTTGTTCAGCACTGCCTTACAGGGTGTTGGTTATGTTAGGCTGTATTGGAAGTAGGGTCTGCCTAAGGTGGATTAGGATAGGGCATTCAAAGAAGATATGGTTTACGTTTCCATAAGAGTGGGCGCATTGTCTACAATGGGGGAGTTGTGTGAAATTTATTTTGTTCAGATGGTAATTTAACAGAAGTGTTTGTCCTGTTCTTAGTTGGAAGATTGTAGATTGCTATTTGCGGGGGAGAAAGTTAATACTGTCCAGTTTGTTAGGCATAGTCATTTCTTTATACATGGCTCTGCCTGTGTTTACTGATGCCCATTGGTTGAGCCACTCCTCTGTGTGATTGTTGACTAACATTGACTTTAGGGTGAGGTAGTTAACAGTTCTATCTGGTATTTGTATTTCCATAGATGATCCTGCCTTTGATAGTTTATCTGCCTTTTCATTTCCCATGATGCCAATGTGTCCAGGGATCCACTGTAGTGTGATATTGATATTTAATTTTGTTATCATCTGATGAATTATGACAATTAGTGTTGTCAACTCTCTTGGGCTGTTTGTGGTGCTGCTGTTAAGTGCTTGCAGAGTGCATTGGAAGTCTGTAAAGACAATATCTGATGGTGTGGTGATTGCACTTCTTCATATAATTTGTTTTCCACTGTCTGTCATGCTATGGTAATTGCCTTAATTTCGGCTTAGAAGTTTGAGCAGTAATCGCCACACGGTGCACTTATTTCAAAGTGTTTATTTTTGGGGAAGACCAGGAAGGCACCAAATCCAGCATTGATAGTGGCTTTGAAGGCCGATCCGTTGGTATATATATGGATAGCTGTGTCACCTTGTGTCAACAACGCACTTTCTCTAGAAGTAAAAAGTCAAAAGTACAAAGATGCAGGACTCACCAATATTAAAGCTTTTTCTCAAAGTCATACGTACTAGTATTATTTTTAAAGATATAATAAAAGGAATATATATATATATATATATATATATATATATATATATATATATATAATGTGGCTCTAGAAGAATCGCGCTAGCAGAGACGAACTGAAATGTCTTTGTCAAACGTTTTGAGTCCATATTTTTGCTGATGCTTCTCGCTGGTATAAATGTAAAAGGTCCTTCTTACAACGTCTCTTACTTAGAATAGTTTAAGTTTTAAAACAATGTCGCAATAATGTCATTTTGTGTTCTGGTGTCACAATGAAACAAATAACATACTGTAGACATTAATAATAAAAAATGATGAACATAGACTTTGTGTTGATATAAGTAGACATTGAAGACTCTCATTTTATTGCGTCCCATCCTTTTTAAGTACTTTCTCACAAAAACATTTACAACAAACAATGACGCAATATATCTAAACATATTAGCACAATTTTACTTGGTTAATAGCATAGACTATATATATATATATTGTATATATATATATATAGTCATGGTTAATAGGCCTATTTCTTCTCACTCTCCACTTCCTTTCCAACTCTGTGTGTTCAACGCGTCCCTTCACTGCCTTGTTAGATGCTAAATGATATCTCTCTATCTATCTATATCTATCTATCTATCTATATGTAAATCTATATATACCCATTTTTATCTATGTTAGCCATGTTGTGTTTGTTTATTTATAGGGGTAAGATGTATGGACACTGATAGAGGATACCGATGTGGTGCTTGTCCACCTGGATACACTGGGGACGGAACAAGACGTGGATGTAGCCCGGAGAACCCAGAGTACTGTAGTTCACGGCCATGTTTCACGGGTGTTGAGTGCCAAGAGTTACCTGGCGGCTACAGGTGTGGGCCTTGTCCCCCTGGATACACAGGAAATGGAACACGAAGAGGATGTCAACCAGAGAATCAGTTGTACTGTAACTCAAGACCTTGTTATCCTGGTGTTGAATGCCAGGAGTTACCTGGGGGGTACAGGTGTGGTCCATGCCCTCCTGGATACACAGGTGATGGAACAAGAAGAGGATGTCAACCAGAGAATCAGCTGTATTGCAACTCACGGCCATGTTTTCCGAGTGTTGAGTGCCAAGAGTTACCTGGCGGGTACAGGTGTGGGCCTTGTCCCCCTGGATACACAGGTGATGGAACAAGAAGAGGATGTCAACCAGAGAATCAGCTGTACTGTAATTCACGGCCATGTTTCCCGGGTGTTGAGTGCCAAGAGTTACCTGGAGGCTACAGGTGTGGGCCTTGTCCCCCTGGATACACAGGTGATGGAACAAGAAGAGGATGTCAACCAGAGAATCAGCTGTATTGTAACTCACGGCCATGTTATCCTGGTGTTGAATGCCAGGAGTTACCAGGAGGGTACAGGTGTGGGCCCTGTCCCCCTGGATACACAGGGGATGGAACAAGACGTGGTTGTCTTCCCGAGAGTAAGGCGCACTGTAGTTCAAATCCTTGTTTTGCTGGTGTAGAGTGTCAAGAAGTACCAGGTGGCTACAGGTGTGGGCCTTGTCCCCCTGGATACACTGGAAACGGCTCTTTCTGTCAAGATATAAATGAGGTAATTATTATAATATTCTAAGGCCAATTTCATAGTGTGAATGCAACATCTAGTTCATTTGTATTATTCATTTAAATCTTTCTTTAAGTTATAATCCTTGAGACAAGTATGAAGACTGCTCTTTTTATAATGAATTTGTCTAATTATAAAGGCACTGTGTTTATTTAAAGTAACTTATTTTGGCCTACCTTTCGATTTTGCTTTTCAAAAGGAGCACTATTATTATATTTTTAAATATTATTTTAAAAACAAAATAGATTTTTTGTATGCCTAGTAATTTATCTTATGTAGCTAACATTTTTCTTATATTAATAAATGAGCTATTATGATTTATATTTTACATATTTCATCTTTCTAGATTATATTATGAAATACTTCTCTTCTCTCTCTCTCTTGCTCACATCACACTTACATATATATATATATATATTGGGTGATTACATTGTAAACTGTAAGACAAAAATTTTCCACAGTGTACAATCAGCAGTACAAGATCAACAATTAACTATGAACTATTAATTATTTTTGTTAAATACCTATGCTATACAAATTATTTCAATCATTAATCTAGTCAGCAATAGAGATACCTCCAATACTTTTGCAACAGCAGGCTTTCTCGTTCATTGTTTGTTGATGACTGGCATAGCAGGATCTGTATTAATAATACCAACTTCAACTGCCAAGATCAAGGATTTTCAATTGAAACAAACTAATAATATTCTACTTTTATTGTAGGCCTATCATGGATGTTAAGTTAAAGAAATAAAAAAAAAAACTTGTATTAGGTGACATACTTTTCACATTCTAAATTTTCTAAGTATAAATTAATAAATATGAGAGAATGTATAGATGTCCATATTTCAATGGTTCTATCCTATTTCTCTAGTGTGAACTCAGCCAACCATGTCATGCTCTAACTAACTGTGAAAATCTCAGCCCAGGGTTCAGATGTAGTTCATGCCCTCCAGGCTATACAGGATCTGAAGTCCAAGGCATTGGTTTACAAGCTGCTTCTACTGCCAGACAAGTATGTTGTTTGATTGAATCGTAACATGGAACAGGATTAAGAGAAACTTTCAATAACAAAGTATAAATTATAATAAACTAATTTGAATGAAAACAGATGTAGAGCAATAGTTCTTTCTATTCAAAATTTTAAAAAAATAGATTGTTTTAAAATTATTGAGCATGAAATTAGTATTTGGTTTACATGTGAACTTTATTGTTTTGTTCATGAGTTGTAAAAGAATTTTTGTTTTTAACTTAAGAACTATAAAGTTGCAATTTCCTTTGTCCTGGAGTGGCAAAATATCTATTTGCTTTGTATTTAGAAAATATAAGATATCTAGATCTAGTCACTTTGATAATAAATTAATTTGTTTTATATTTAGTAATGTCATTATATTAATTGCCTAATGTTTATGAAAGTCAACAATTAATTTTATGTTTAGGAATGTCAATTCATCAATTAATTTATTTTTAGGGGTGTCAAAATATCAATTTGCTTTAAATTAATGTTTAGGAATGTCAAAATATCAATTTACTTTATGTTTAGGAATGTCAAGATATCAATTTACTTTATTTATGTTTAGGAATATCAAGTTATCAATTTACTTTATGTTTAGGAATGTCAAGATATCAATTTACTTTATGTTTAGGAATGTCTAGATATCAATGAGTGTGAAAATGAAAACAATGGTGGATGTGTACCCAACTCTCAATGTATAAATACACCAGTAAGTTGATCTCTTTTTTAAGTTTTAGCATTCTCCAAATGTAACACTTAGACATTCTTTAAAAGCAATTATTTACTGTTGAAGGGGTCTTTTCAATGTGGACCATGTCTAGAAGGTTACACTGGAAATCAAGAGACTGGGTGTAATAGCACTTCCAACACTTGTCCTGATGGAACCAAATGCCATGCTAATGCCAAATGTATAAGAAAAAGAGGAATAAGTGGATTTGTCTGTCAGGTACAAAAATGTATTTTAACAAGGCTTACATCAACTCACTCAGTCTGTCTGTCTATCTGTCTGTAAAGTAAACATTTTTCTTTTAACAATGCTTATATCAATTCACTCTGTCTGTCTGTCAGGTAAACAAACAGTTGTATTTTTTCAACTACATTTCATCATAAAGTTTTCTAAACATTCTCATTGTATGTATGCCATTTCTTGCTTGGTCATTTTGTTTACTGAAGCAGTCATTTCAGAGTTGTATGTGATTAAAAATGATAAGTACAATGACACAACTCAACATCAAAAAAGTTTACAAACAGATATGCATATTTTTGACACTTAGCTATATAGGAGAAAAACACATATTTTGTAAATAATTATGAAACCCAGTGAAATTAGAAAAAGTTTATATCTACTGATACTGCCTGGTCATGCGATTTGCACGCTATATGGTCCCAGTTTCAAACCCTGAGGCTCCCATCCCCCGTCGGCCTACGGGAGGTTTGGACTAGAAAGTAAACTAGCTTTAACTCTGAAGGAACATAGAAACATGTAAAACAAACAATACCTGATTTGTTAGTTGACAAAGTTAAATTTTCTTGGAGGTCTACTTTCCTTTTTATTTTGCCCAGTCTAATAGGGACAATGCTACCCTACTGAATTTAAGACATCACCAGTTTTATTTCTCTCCATCGAACTTGCAAATGCAGTCCTTGCAAGAGAGAAAGGCTGAACTGACCACACTCTATCATGAGATTACATGCTTCTTAATTCTCTCCCTTATAAACTTAAATTAAGAAAAATTTTTAATTATTCAAATATGAAAATTGAAATATGTTTTAAAAAAATAACAACAATCTAGAAGTATTTGAAGGAAGTACAGTTCCCTTCCACCATTCTGTAGGCAGTGGAGGTAAAGGTCAAAAGTTTCTGTGGTTTTTATCAGGGTGTCATTAGACCAGCAGTACTATAAACCTACCTCAGTAAAGAAATCCACCATTCTGTAGGCAGTGGAGGTAAAGGTCATATGTTTCTGTGGTTTTTATCAGGGTGTCATTAGACCAGCAGTACTATAAACCTACCTCAGTAAAGAAATAATAGGTAATTATTACAACTAAGAGAAGACTCCTCGAATCTAGATTAAAATTTACAGTTGAGCTCAGAACTTCATGGCTACACTTCATGCAGGCATTGAGGCCTACATCCACTTTATTTGACCAATGTATTGAAAATAAATTTAATGTAAACTTTAAAATAAAAACTTTTTTTTTCCTGAATAGTGTACCATTGGCTTTGCTGGAGATGGGCAGTTGTGTACAAGAGATACTGACCTGGATGGTTTGCCAGATATTGAACTATCTTGTCCAGACAGACGATGTAGGAAGGTTAGTTTATTTTGATTTAAACAATATTCTTTATTTTTTAATTTAGTATTTTATTTATGACAATATTAGTATCTCTAATATTTGTTATATTAGAGATATTAATTGATCTCTTTGTGCATGATATTTTTTGGATTTTATTTTAAGTGATGATATTTTTTGTGAATAATTGTTATAGTAATTAGTACAAATTAAAACAAAATGGCTCCCTGATGATAGTAAGAATATAATATTTATTCATTTTTAGATAGCTACTTAGAAAAAGATGACTTTTTAAAATGTCAGGAATGATATACAAGCCCTGACTATATCTTTAAATTTTGATATTTTACTTTTGGAAATGTCAGACACTACATTTTAAGAAATTTAAGAGAAGCAACCCAAGTATGGAGCAAGGTAAAAGATGAAAGATGCAGGTGAAAACATATAAGAGACAATCACAATAAACATGAATGTCAGACTCAGTTTTCAGCATAGGGTTCACTGTTGATGCTTTTGTTTTCCCTTTCCTATAAGGTTCACATTGCTCTCTAACCTTCAGACTGTCTCCTGAGATGAACTCCAATTGGTGACAAGGCAGGGAGACCTAGGTCTCCCGTAGTGTCCTGGTAAGGAACTCTGCTGTTTGGCATAGTGCCTCATAGCTTCCATACAAACATAGTGAACCACTGGATACGTCTTCCCGCAGCTCGCTGAGCTGCGGACACTCTTGCAAGACGTGCGCCACCGTCTCTTCTGATTCCCCGCAGTGTCGGCAACGGGCATCGAAATTTGGTCGAAACCGGGCAAAGTACGCACCTATGGGGCAGTGTCCCGTGCGCCACTGCGCTATTATTGTTTGTTACGACCTTTTTAGCCTCCACCACGGGTCCTCTCGATTTGGGCGACGCATGTGCTGCCAGACTCTCAGACTGTCTCCAGACCATTCCATTGCTCTCTAGCCTTCAGATTGTCTCCAGACCTTTACATTGCTCTCTAACCTTCAGATTGTCTCCATACCTTCACAGTGCTCTCTAGCCTTCAGATTGTCTCCAGACCTTTACATTGCTCTCTAACTTTCAGATTATCTCCATACCTTCACATTGCTCTCTAACCTTCAGATTGTCTCCATACCTTTACATTGCTCTCTAACTTTCAGATTATCTCCATACCTTTACATTGCTCTCTAACTTTCAGATTATCTCCATACCTTCACATTGCTCTCTAACTTTCAGATTATCTCCAGACCTTTACATTGCTCTCTAACCTTCAGATTGTCTCCATACCTTCACATTGCTCTCTAACCTTCAGATTGTCTCCATACCTTCACATTGCTCTCTAGCCTTCAGATTGTCTCCATACCTTCACAGTGCTCTCTAACCTTCAGATTGTCTCCATACCTTCACATTGCTCTCTAACCTTCCTATTGTCTCCAGATCTTTACAAACCAACAGGAATGTCTTCCTGTCACTGGAATGACCCTACCACAGTTCCTCTATACAACTCTTGACTGCACAAACTATTTAGAGAACCTTTGCTGCTTCTCACTTTTCTAAACCATCCACTGGCAATGCTCCTTTTGTTACTCAACTAAAGATATGTTAATATTTTGTCCCTATTCAGTATTCAGTGTGCTGTTGCCCTCTATAAGGGTTACAAAAATATATAAATATAAAATATAAAAATATAATTTGTAAGTGTTTTATCAAATTCTTTGATCTGATTTTTCTCAACTTTTTAACTTCTAGAGTTTTTTTTTTTGTTCTATTTACTAGGATAACTGTGTTTTTGTACCAAACAGTGGCCAGGAAGATGCAGATCGAGATGGTATTGGAAATGCTTGTGATGCTGACATGGACAATGATGGTATACCAAATAGTCCAGTGAGAATCTTACTCTTAATTTCTGATTACAATTTCCAACTGCTTTAATATTTTCTTTTGACTGTTCAAAATTTCAACAATGGTTTATAATTATGTTAAACATAAAACTATCATAAAGTAAGATAGTCAATTAGAGTTTTATACCATTGAAAAATAAATGGTGTTATGAATTTTATCTATTTTCAAACAATACACCTGCTAAAATCTTTTTACAAAAGTATTGATTGATTCCAACCCATTGTTCAAGGATAATTGTCCACTGGTTGCAAATCCTGAACAAAAAGACACCGAAAGGGATCCTGACAAGAGAGGAGATGCATGTGACAACTGTCCTACAGTACCTAACCCAGATCAAACTGATACTGATACTGATGGCATGGGAGATAACTGTGATCCAGATAAAGACAATGATGGTACCTTGTCATTCTATTACATTCATCTACTTATGGTCTACATTTTGCAAGCATTAAGCTCTATTATGCTATTACATTCATCTACTTATGGTCTACATTTTGCAAGCATTAAGCTCTATTATGCTATTACATTCATCTACTTATGGTCTACATTTTCTACATTTTGCAAGCATTAAGCTCTATTATGCTATTACATTCATCTACTTATGGTCTACATTTTGCAAGCATTAAGCTCTATTATGCTATTACATTCATCTACTTATGGTCTACATTTTGCAAGCATTAAGCTCTATTATGCTATTATATTTATCCACTTTTTGGAGAAGATGATCATTTGATGATGTCCAATTTTGAAAAGGTATACTTAATGAAGATGACAACTGTCCATTAGTACCTAATCCTGACCAGACTGATACAGATTCTGATACGATAGGAGATGCTTGTGATAATTGTCCATCTTTAGCTAACGTTCAACAGGTAAATAGTTGTTAGGAATTATTAGTTGTCAAACTAAAAGAAAGTACAATTTGAACAGCATTCCTTAGACAAAAATTTGAATGCTTCTGTTTCCTTTCAACTCTGTAGTTAGTGACATCTTTCTAAAAGACATAATCAAATAATTTGAATGCTTGCTAGAAATTACTTAAAAAAGTGCTTATTTGCTAAACATTTATTTAATTTGGTTGAAAAGGGAACATTACTTTTACTTTAATAAATGATCAATGTCTATACAACATCAAAAAAATGAAAATGACATTACTTAAACACATGACTTAAGGCTGCTAAGACATTAGACCTACTTAAACACATGACTTAAGGCTGCTTAAGATGTTAGAACTACCCAAAGGATATGGATACTTCTCCCTGAATGAACTGATTTTATTTTGATATTTGTTTTGTTGATTGAACATTTATGTGGGTCTGTATAGAGCTTTTATGTCTCTTGATATCAATTTATTTTGCTAAACTTTGTACAAATGTGAAATCTTTCATCCTGTTGAGGAGCATTGTAGTTACTAGTTTGTCAAGCTATGATACTGATATCTTCCACAGCTTGATAGCGATCATGATTTAGTTGGAGATTTATGTGACACTAATGATGACAGGTAGAGAAGTTGTTGTTTTTATTTATATTTGTTTAATATGTTTGTTATGAAAATTATATTCTGTATCGGTTGTCGTTCTTATGTTTACATGTGCTTGTAACTCGTCCGTGAGAATGTGTTCACGAAATGTGTGTTGTGTTGTCATTCAGTGTATTAAAGCCATACTATACAGACATGGTTCTCGACTCTCTTATCTTTATGTTCATAACAATTTAATACTCTGAATCCAAAACTGTGAAGTTGTTAGAATTTCGAAATGGATAGGATATTTCGCCCAGAGAAGTTTGACATCGAGCCCACAGCACCTCAAGCAGCAGAGCATTGGCAGCACTGGTATGAAACGTTTAAAAATTTTATATCGGTAGTATCAGTAGACAATCTTGATACTAAGAAACTACTGATAAACTATATCTCTCCTGCTGTATATCAAATGATACTTGATAAAGAGACATTTGATGAAGCTATCCAGACTCTAAATGGCATCTACATTCAACCAAAGAATGAGGTGTTTGCTAGGCACAGGTTAGCTACTTGCAAACAAGAGCAAGGTCAAACGATAGACGCCTACATGCAGAAATTAATTCTATCCAAAGATTGCAACTTCAAAGCGGTGACTGCTGAACAACACCGAGAAGAGGCTATTAGAGATTCGTTTATCAAAGGCCTAGTGTCCAACAGCATTCGAAAACGTCTACTCAAAAAGACTGTTTTGAGTTTAAAGAACGCCTTCGAGAAGGCTCGCTTACTAGAACATGCTTATCAGCACTCATTACAGTATGAATCATCACAGCCAGAAACTAATTGCGCGGCAACTACTCTCACTAATTCTTCGGCCTCACCCTTGCCAAACGTAACGATTCTTCAAAGTGCAAGCAATTCACACACACATGAAATAAATGCATTAGCTAGGAAGTGTTATTTTTGCGGCAGGGTTAAGCCCTGCAAGGGAAGTGACATGCAATCAGTGCTTCAAAAAGGGTCACTTTGAAAGAATTTGCAAATCTAGATCTTCAACACTTTCGGCTATTGCTACTGTGCAGCCTTTGAATATAAACAAATCTACAATACCAATTAGCATCAACAACGTGCCATTGAAAGCCCTAGTAGACACTGGGAGCTGTGAAAGCTATATTTCGACGCACATCGCTAAGAAGCACAAATGGCAGACATGTTCCTCAGGCAACAGAATCTTTATGGCTTCCACCCATCTATCTCGAATCACTCAAGGACATATCTACGCTAACATACGTCTCAAAAATGAACGATACGAGGGAGTTAGACTTTCTCTACTAGACAATTTATGCTCTGACGTAATACTTGGACTTGACTTTATAAGTTTGCACCAAAACTTGTTTATTCCTTTCGATGGTCAGTAACCATCATTATGCCTGAGTACTCTCCAGCCAGCGAAGGTAGAGTCTCCTAGCCTATTTAGTAATCTGTCACCAAACTGTACCCCAGTGGCTACAAGGTCTCTCAGATACTCAGTTCCAGATAGAAAGTTTATAGAGAAGGAAATTCAACAACTAATAAAGGATGAAATTATTGAACCATCTAAATCTCCCTGGCGTGCACAAGTCCTAGTCACAACAAATGACAGACATAAGAAAAGAATGATTGTGGACTACAGCCAAACCATAAACCGGTTCACTCTACTAGACGCCTACCCTATGCCCAGAATTGACGAACTGGCAGAGAAGATTTCGCAATACTCTGTATATAGCACTTTAGACCTGAAAAGTGCATACCATCAGATTCCTATAAAAGAAGAGGAAAGGCCGTTCACAGCCTTCGAAGCATGTGGGAAACTGTATCAATTCCGTCGGATTCCGTTTGGCGTTACGAATGGAGTCGCCTGTTTTCAGCGTACGATTGACAAAATCATCGAAGACGAACGACTCACTGACACTTTTGCTTTTGTGGACAATGTGACCATCTGCGGTATGGACTCTGAATCACACGACCGAAACCTACAGCGATTTCTTGATAGTGCTCAAAAGTATGGAATCACTCTTAATGAAACAAAAAGTGAAATTAGCACTGCTAAAGTGAGACTGTTAGGATACGAGATTTCCAAAGGACAACTTAAGCCGGATCCTGAGAGATTTCGCGCTCTAAGGGAATTACCCGTACCAGTGAACATGCATGAACAGAAACGAGTAGTGGGTCTTCTGGCTTACTACTCACAGTGGATACCTAACTTCTCAACAAAAATAAGCCTGTTAACAAGAAATCAACAATTTCCTGTCTCCGAAGAAGTCAAAAGAACATTTGAAAGTTTGAAAAATGAGCTTGAAAAAGCCGCCGTATATACTATTTATCTGAATCGCCCTTTAACCGTTAAGACGGATGCTTCTATGCCATTGTTGAGTCGTTGAGAAAATGGAAACATTTTTAGTTGGTAAAGCGTTTACACTTGATCAGCGATCTGTCTCTTTCATGTATAACAGGTCAAACAAAGGAAAAATTAAAAATGAAAAAATCCAGAGGTGGAAACTAGAACTCTCGTGTTTCCACTATGACGTCATCTATCGCCCTGGCAAGCAGAACACTGTAGCTGATACACTTACCAGCAACTATCTATCTGCCATCACTCGCAATGACCTTAAATTGCTGCACACTAGTCTTTGCCACCCGGGCGTTACTCGACTATTGCACTACGTAAGGACTAAAAATCTTCCATTTTCCTGTGATGACGTCAGAACTGTAATAGAACAATGTCAAGCTTGTGCAGAACTAAAGCCCCGTTTTTTTCGACAGCCGACCGGAGAACTGATTAAAGCAACTCAACCTTTTGAGAGAATTAGTATGGATTTCAAGGGACCTCTCCCTACTGTTTCAAGAAATAGATATCTACTTACCATTATAGATGAATTCTCTAGATTCTCATTTGCATGTCCCGATATGTTTTCCTCTACGGTTGTTAAATGTCTCAATGAACTATTTGCCATATTTGGATTTCCAGCGTACGTCCACACTGACAGGGGAACTTCGTTTATGTCTACAGAGGTGCAGCATTTCCTCCACGAGAGAGGAATTGCAACCAGTAGAACGACCCCTTACAGTCCGAGAGGAAATGGACAAATGGAGAAGCTTAACGGGACTTTATGGAAAGCCATCACCTTGGCTCTACATTCTAAGGAATTGGACATAGCTAAATGGGAACTAGTACTAAATGATGCTCTGCAATCCATCCGGTCATTACTATGCACTGCAACTAACAGGACACCACATGAACGACTTCTTGGGTTCAACCGAAGAAGTGGTTCCGGGACATCCTTGCCAACATGGTTGACCAGTCCTGGTCCTGTCCTGCTGAAGAAGAACGTTAGATCATCTAAATACGATCCCATAACAGAGGAAGTTGATTTGGTAACATGCAACCCTCAGTACGCTGTAATCCGAACACCAACCGGTCGAGAGGAAACTGTCTCATTACGAATGTTAGCCCCTAGGGAGGAACAAAAAGTTATAGAAAATGAGAATCAGAGTAGAACAGAGCTTGATATTGGCTGCCCCATCCAAAGCTCACCTCCCAGGAATCAACCTACTGATTCTACCATGCCTGAAAAAACCCCTAGCACCACTGAAGACATAGCCAGACTGTCCGAAACTCAAGCAGATGAAACTACACATACATACAATCTTAGAGTAAGGAGAACTAGGCCCAACTACAAAGTGTAAAAGCTCATCAGCTTACTAGAACTCTTACTTTGACATTCAGTTTTGTCTCCAAAATGACATTTGTTTATTTTACTACTTTCATTTGGTTTTGTTGACTTGAGTTTAATGAGATATTTGATCTATCATGATATATTTTAATAAGCTATTTGATTTACACTTACTTATATCAACGTGTTACATTATGTCATGCTATTCTACATTGTTTGTTTACTTGAATCTCTATTATTATTCTGCACTTACTTAATTCTTCTATTGTTTATAATACTAGTTAGCATTATTTGAACTGGGGGTGAATGTTATGAAAATTATATTCTGTATCGGTTGTTGTTCTTATGTTTACATGTGCTTGTAACTCGTCCATGAGAATGTGTTCACGAAATGTGTGTTGTGTTGTCATTCAGTGTATTAAAGCCATACTATACAGACATGGTTCTCGACTCTCTTATCTTTATGTTCATAACAATGTTCTTGATGAATTAGGTTTTATTGTTTCCTAAATGAAGGAGTTTATTATAATTATTCAACAAATTATTTTGTGCAATATATTTTTTCTAAGATATTGAATATCGGGTAAAAGATATCAAAATTTGAAACATTTTAGTATAATTTATTGTTACAGGCTACTTTAAATTAGCAATGGTTTATAATTTCTCAAATTTAACAGAGACAGGGATGGTGTTCAAGATAACAGAGACAATTGTCCAGACATTGCCAATGCTGATCAGAAAGATACAGATAATGACAAAATAGGTTAAATGTCTAGCTCAGTTTTGTCCTGTTCTAATTAAACCAGTTACTTAATAGGAAGAGCTCATCTTCTCTTTACAATTCTTACAAAAAACTTTGAATAAACAAAAAATTAATGTAAGTTTTTTTTTCAATATAGAAAAAATTTTATGAATTTTTGTGTTTGTCTAGGTGATGCTTGTGATGATGATGATGACAATGACAATATTGTAGATTCTGATGATAATTGTGTTTACATTTATAACCCTGACCAGGAAGATACTGACAGTAAGTCAAAGACTTGAGATGAAACTAAATTTAAAACACATTTAAAATAGTTAACCAGTTTCAAGATATTGTGTTCTGTTTCAACTTCCTAAATAAAGAGTAATTAATAAATATTCATTGACCCTACTTACACTAAGCTTACATATTCACGTGTAAGCTTTTATCTGTTTCTTATAGAATTGACACTTTGTTTTCATTCCACAGAGGATGGTAAGGGAGATGTTTGTGAAACAGACTCTGATGGGGATGGTTATGATGACCCAGTAGATGTATGTCCAGATAATGGAAAAATATATGCCACAGATTTCCGAGCCTATCAGACTGTGATACTAGATCCAGTTGGAGATTCACAGATAGACCCAAATTGGATTGTGCTTAATGATGTTAGTCTTAACAATGATAGAAAAATAGAGTTACCCTTTGTTTTATAAGAAGTCATAGGTCTGAAGAGTTTTTTATGTAGCAAAACAAAAAGCTTTAAATAAAATTATTCTCATTCATCCTTTGTTTTGGCCAGGGAGCTGAGATTGTACAGACAATGAATAGTGATCCAGGTTTGGCTGTCAGTAAGTAAAGATGTATAATACATGTGCACTAACTTAGCCTGTTTGTAAGTAGGTGTTACATCAAAACTCTGTCAATACAGCTGCCAACTTATACACTCTATGATATGCTCAGTAAACATCAAATTGTATTCTACATCACTCTAGCTGTCAGTAGGGGTATCAAGTGAATGCTATTACAATTACACTATATGTGACAGTAAGTAATCAGTTGCTACATCAACATGTTCTCTTTATCAACCTACATGTCAATAATAATTAAGATGCTTGTCAACACTCATTTATTCTCTAATATACGTATGTGTATTACTAAATGTACCCAAGTCCTGGGCAATACCACAACGACACATACAACGATAGAACAAATATTCAGAATGCCAACTCACAGACATATAACATGTTTATTACATTATCTGTACTATAATACAGAATCAGTTCAGACATTTGAAATATCCAGTATCAATTAAAAATATATCCGCTTAATATTCCATAGACTGAATAGTGACAACACAGAGAAATAATTAGAGTCTACACTTCGACTATATCTATATCCTAAAGTCCAACTGTCCTGGACTAGGAACAAAACCACACTGCCTTATTATGAGTTACATTATTTTCAACAAAAACCACTCACCAAGTAAAAACAACCCAAAACAATAACAGTTTTGAAGTCAACAACCTGAATTGCCCCCCTTCTCCTCTACAGTAAACAGGAGACCCAGTCTGACCAGAACTCAGTCCTGACAATGCTACATAACCATGTACATTACATAAGGCTAGTTGTGAGTAAGTAGATGTGCATCAATATGTACACTGTATGAGACAGTCAGATGTTACATCAACATGAACACTACATCTTTGTGTACACTGTATGAGACAGTCAGATGTGACATCAACATGAACACATCTATGTGTACACTGTATGAGACAGATGTGACATCAACATGAACACTACATCTATGTGTACACTGTATGAGACAGTCAGATGTTACATCAACATGAACACTACATCTATGTAGCTTTCAGATGCTAGATCAACTCATACAGCATCAAAGTCAGTCAGCAATGACAGTAAACTTTTGAATCAACATGTACAGTATACCATGTCAATAGTTAGGTTAAATTTCAGTTAATTTTTTTGTTTACAGGCTACAATTCCTTTTCTGGTGTAGACTTCAGTGGCACATTCTTTGTTAACACTGAAGTTGATGATGATTATGCTGGATTTGTTTTTTCATATCAAGATAGCAGTAAGTTTTATACTGTGATGTGGAAGAAACATGCCCAGACTTATTGGCAAGCTGCTCCATTTAGGTAAATTTATAGTTTAATGATAAATATGGTGAATATGTAACAGATTTAGTTGTAGTTTAAACTAATCTTCTAGGATCAATACATAAATCATTGATAAAAGAAAATAAATTGTTGGCAATTTTCTTCACCAACATTTATTGTGGTGACTCCAAAAGTATTTCTTTCTTCTAATTTAGTGATAAGGAAAATTGTGCATTTTATGTAAAGGATAAATTACACATTATACTATTTTTTGGCATGACATTAAAAATTAAAAACTTAGAATACTCAAATTAGGTCTTGTGAAACATAAATGTAGCATGAATACTGCTTTAGTAGAAGAGAAAGCATAACATTTCTTTTTCTCTTGTTAGGCAGAAAGTTTGAGCTGTTCATTTGAAAAAAAAAAAAATTCTTCTGCAACCCTTCAAAGACTTTTCAATTTATTCTAGACACTAGTCATTTTAATTTATCTTAGAGATTCATATTCTTTATTTACTATTTTAATGTTGAAAATGTTTCTTGACATATAAAAAAAAATTATAGAAAAGAAAAAAAAATCTAGCTAAGACATTTTAAAAAAATGATTTTTTTAATACTTGGAAAATACTGATAGTGAAAACATTTTCATAATATAAAATGGAAGAATGTTAACGTGGTTTTTAATTATCTTCTTATCTTATCTTATATAATACAGACGTTACTTCAAAAAAGAAGATGATTACGTCCTACGTGTCATGCATTTAGACATGCATATTAACCAATGACTTAAATTCTGCCAAATTCTAGCTCAGGCAACCCATTCCATGCTCTAATAGCACTAGGGAAGAAGGAGTATTTGTACAAATTTGTCCTAGCATATGGGATGAGGAATGTGCTTTTATCTTTGTGTCTTTCAGAGTATTTTATTAAATTTTGTTTTTGTATTTGAAGATTATGGTTCAGTGTTTTATGTATAATTGCTACTTTACTTTTGAGTCTTCTGTCCTGAAGGCTTTCTAAATTTAGTGATTTTACTATAGGTGTTACTCTTGTCAAATGTGAATATTCGTTTGTTATGAATCTCACTGCTCTATTTTGTGTCTGTTCCAGTTTCTTAATGTTTTCTTGAGTTGAGGGGTCCCAAACGGAGGATGCTTATTCTATTATTGGCCTAACCAAGGTTAAATAACATTTTAGTTTTATGTTCTTATTTGATTTATAGAAATTTCTTTTAATAAACGCTAATGCTTTGTTTGATTTTTTTATAGTTTCATTAATATGTGGATTTCATGACAGTTTTTTGATTTATTATAACACCTAGGTATTTTGCGTTTTTAGTCTGTTACTGGTTTGCCATGAATAAGATAAGTGGAATTAATTTGTTTTAGTTTTTTTGTTACTCTTAACAACTGACATTTTTCTGGGTGGAAAGACATGCTCCAATTTGATTCCCATTTCTGTAATTCATCTAATTCTCTTTGTAAAATATCTGTGTCTTCTGTTGTTTTTATTGTTCTATAAATTATGCAATCGTCTGCAAATAATCTGACTTTTGTTCCTGAAATTAAAAGTAGATCTATGCAATTATAATACTTAAAACATTATTGGTCAAGAATGTTTTTGCCATTAGTTAACAGTTGTAGTTTACATTGTTCTGAAAAGGTCAAAAATAGTTTACCAGAATTTGTTGTTTTTTTTTAATAAAAAAAATTAGAAAACCTTAAGAAGAAACTTATTGTTGCAGTAATTTAAGTTATAAATTTTCAGAAAATTCCCAGCTTCTGTAAAATGTCTATTGAGACATCACAAGCAATTATATGTTTTAATATTTGTTACTATCAAAATTTCCCATGAGATAATGTAGCTAAACATCTCTGAACTAAAAAAAAATGGTTAAACAATTTTTCTGTCAACTGCAGAAAATCTCTCATCAAAATTTTTTATCATATTTGTCTTCAGGGCTGTGGCTGAACCTGGCATTCAACTGAAGTTGGTTAACTCTGACACTGGGCCTGGTCAAATTATGAGAAATGCTTTATGGCATACAGGGGACACAGATAATCAGGTGGGTCTAGTGCATATTTTTTGTAAGCAGATAGTTAGACCTGGCTTTGGTAACCTTAGCTTCCTTATTTTGCTTTGTTATTTAAAAAAATGAGCTTGAGAAAACTAAAGCTTACTCTATACCGTACATATTTTTATCTAGTTACAATAAAGATCTTAATTCTTCAATAAACTGATTCATTACATGAAACATGATTTTAGAAAAGTACTGGTACTTTACTTACTGGTACTGGTAGTCTTAGTAGACTTGCCCATATGTCTCATGCTAACATTGAATGTGTCAAATATTTAAAAACTCAATTACATTTACTTTTAGGTGAAATTATTATGGAAAGATCCCAGAAATGTTGGTTGGAAAGAAAAAACAGCATACAGATGGGAGTTAATTCATCGACCAGCTAGAGGTTTGATTAGGTACAACAATCACTAAAGGCTAGGGTGTTTTTTTTTAGCAGTTCATAATAGCTTTATCTACCTAATGAGACTTATTAAATCTATTAGTTAAATTGAAATATTTCATTGTATAACTATTAAGAAACTCTTGAGATTGTAAAATGAAATGAAGTCTTAAGACTTCTAATTACTTAGTGATATCAATTGAAAGAAAATTTAATTTAAAAAGTATCCTGTACATCCTTAACAATGTGTTTCAAAATCATTTAAGGATTACATCTGCAATAGTGTCTCAGGCCAAAGGAGTTCTTTTCTAACATAACAAGTATAAACCTATTTATATATTTTATTGTTTATACATTTTGTTTCATGTATACTTCTAAATGAAAAATGTTTGAAGTATTTTCATTATACTTCTTTTTTTCTTTGTGTTTTTGTGAAGAGTTCTACTTTTTGAAGAAACTGAATTAGTGGCAGATTCTGGCAATATTTATGACAGTACTTTGAAAGGTGGCCGTCTGGGTGTGTTCTGTTTCAGTCAAGAAATGATTATATGGTCAGACTTAGTCTACAGGTGTAATGGTAAGTACTTTGAAAGGTGGCCATTTGGGTGTGTTCTGTTTCAGTCAAGAAATGATTATCTGGTCAGACTTAGTCTGCAGGTGTAATGGTAAGTATATTGAAAGGCGGCCATTTGGGTGTGTTCAGTTTCAGTCAAGAAATGGTCATCTGGTCAGACAGTCTACAGGTGTAATGATAAAAAGACCTCTATCCCAGAACCAATACATTTAATAAGTTAAGCCTAACAGTTCTAAGTGAACTATTTAGTTGAGAAAATATGGTGAGAATATTTAAGGGGTTGGGATAGAAAAAAGAACAGATAAGAGTTAAAGTTCCTTGTCAGTCTAAACAGATAAGAGCTGAAGTTCTTTGACAGTCTACTCACCAATTTTATCAATGTAAGCTATAGCTCAGAGATTTTCTTTTGAATGAACTGTTAGGAGAAGTAGGTTATTGCTTAGCCAAATCAAATAGTCTAATGTTACTTTTTAAAATCTTTTTTTATTTAGTTAACAAAATGTATGAATATTGAATGTTTAAGAATGAAATAAACAAGCAAAATAAGAAAAATACTTTCTTTTGAAAAAGACTATTCCTCCTAAATGAAGCTGATGACTGTTTTGAAAGAGTGATTATTTTTCTCTTAATAATTAATGAATGATACATTGACACAAATGAATGATAGATTTAAACAAAAATGGAACATTTTTAACCAGGCCCTATCACCATGAAGAGTATATAAAATTCTATTGATAGGCTTATAGATCTAGAGTTACAAGACGTGAGCGAAAAGTTCTTGAACATATATTAATTTCATGAAACCATGATTAAACTCTTTAATGAAAAGGACAGACATGCGAAAATATTCGAAGACATCTGTTCAATATTAAAATGGCCCTTTAGCCAAATTTTATTAAATTTTTTTATAATTTGAAAAATTATAATGGTCAAACTAGAGTTATCCCAGTGTGGTCGAATAGCTAGTAATTCTTCTCACAAATTTCTAGGAAAATCATTACAGCTGTTTTAAAGATCCCTGTCCAGGTTCCACAGGTTTTTGAGCCATTAAATTTGAAAGCTGAATATAGGAATTTAAGAGTTGTTTTACTGTATAATTTAAGACTTTACACCTATCTTTATATAAATTTATATATATTGCAGGATACATTTTTGATATTTTTCAGAATTTATTCCCAAGGGTTTGTTGGACGACTCAAACAGTTCAAGTGATGATATTTATGATTATTAGTTGGTTTGTACATCAAACAAGTTGAAATGCTATCAAATTATGACATTTTTTAGTTATGCTCTTAGCTGCACTGTTTTTGATTGTTTAGCTAAAGACAAATCCTTAGTTCCATCATGTATTTGTGCTTCAATAGAATAGATTTTAAAGCACACATAATATTTATAATAAGAAAAGGAAATAAGTCGATTGCTGAAAATTCCTACCATCAAAAAAGACTAAAAATAATTGAAAATTTTGGTACAAAACAAACTTAGGTTTGGTATTCTTCTGTTCTTGTCTTTACAATTTTTATTAGTTAATGAATTTTTGTTTTCAACAGCAAGAATATTTAGTACAGAAATCAGACTTTTTGTCAAAATATTTTACAGCTTGTTATAAACTGCATTTAAAACTTAAGCACAACTTCTGTTTCAACTTTTTATCAAATCATTCAGTTGTTCATATTATGAAATTGTCTTCATGTGTTTGAGTAAAATAACTGATATGAATGTCTTATACCATTGCTATAATCATGTTACTTTTGTTGTATATAGTTTCTAAAACTACTTCAATACCATTCAACATTTCTTTAATTATCATGTCTGCTATATTTTGCTATTTAGATTTAAGCTTGTGTACTGTGCGACTCAGATTTGACTGAAATAAAGATTTGAAAAATTATTTTTTTTTTACTAAAATTTGTGCCTAGAACAAGGAAAGTCTATGAACTGTAAGTTTATAGTTAGATACTATTTGTAGGGTTAAGATTATATACTGTAATATTAGATTAAATATAAATAAATTTATATATTTTGTCCGACTTAAATGATAACTTCTAAAATAGCACAGGAAAGAACAATATAAAAAACTTAGGTTTAAGTATATGATATATAAAGCATATTCTAGTACTTTAATTATACTTTGTTATCAGTAAAACTAACTATTTGGAAAGCATATTTTGAACAAGTATGTTTGGACATTTGTTAATAAGGTCTGTAAATAGTAATAAAAAAAAAAATACTGGAATTTTTTAAAAATTCCAACTGCTTGAAGGCAGGTCATTTGATAATTCCCAAATAAATCTTCCAATGCTTTTAATTAAATTACAAACAGAAACTGTAAAAACATTTTATAACCCAGAAATGTGTATATAAAAAAATATTTGAAAGAGATGCATAATGAACATATCAGAACTGTGTATATTATTTGGATCACATTCTTAAATCATACAACAAAGACAGAAAAAAAGTTCTTTCATTTAATCATTTCAAAAACATTCCTTTGATAAGCACAAAAACTTCAGGGCATACATCATGGGAGACTTTCATCAAGACGAGTTTTTCTCTTTTTCAATTTGCCACCTTCGGTCTGATCAACAGAGTGACGCCTTTTTTTCACCTCCTCTTCCTGAATAGTGGGAAAAACAACATAACATACAGAGTTGTCTTTCCTTAGAAGTTATAGAACATTCCTTTTAAAAACATTGAGAATATATATAGAGAGATAAAATGATCAATTACAATGTGGACATAATGCAGCAGAAATAGTCACCTCTTCAGTTTTCTCCTGAACATCTCAAGAATCATGACTGAAAGCATTAGGAAGGAGAAGGGAATACACTCATATGTCTCAATCATTCATTGGAACAAAACTATTGGGCATCGAGAAATGAGTGCTAAAGAAAGAAAGTTTAATAAAAGAAATTGCTTTGCAAATTACTATTGAATGTAAGTTGCTCCTTTATTGATGAATTCTAGGATGGCTGTGTAGTCCGATCTCAGCTCTGAACAGCTGGTTACATAGGTAGGTTTGGCCTATTGCAGTATTTTCTGTTTTGGTTTGTCTGTCTTTCTCTCATCATGGGCTTTGTTTTTTCCTAGACATGGATTCTCCATTCTTTCAGGGAGCTCTTTAGTATCATTATATTTTGTGTTCACCCACGTGAATACATCTTCTAGTGAAAATCTTCCCATAAAAAAATTATTTTGGGAAGTCAACTATCAGGCTAACTGACTAGCCAAGATATATTGAATGTATATATTCGTTCTACATCTAAGTTTTCAAACTAGCTACAAATATTGGTCTTTAGTCTCTGATCTGCTTTATAAATGTTTCAACTAGGAATGAGGTAAAAAAGAATAGCCTCTAATGTACTTGGAAAGAGTTTCTATTCTAAACAATAATTTAGGTTCATTTTATTATAGATAGTGGTTAATATGCATAACAATGGTGGGTTAGAGGATTTCTTTTGAAAAATTTTCAGTAATCACCTATATAAATATATCATAAACATACCAATATTTACATAATAGTTTAATACACTATAATAAGTGAACTGTCCTGCCTAAATCTTTTACCTTATCTGAAGTATCAGGTCTGCGAGACTGGCGAAGATTCTTAGCATCTGTAGTTTGTATCATCATCTGTGTGTTCACATATTGCTAAATACAAATATATTTCAAACAAACTTATATCAATAGTGTAGGGACTAGATGAGAAGTTAACTGTGCTGTACACAGGATGTACAGATTGCCTTCTAATACATATAAATATTTTCAAGTTGTGAATTGATATGTTGGTCACCATGATGTACAGGTGAGTGAATGGTAAAGCTAATTTAACCAGGCTTAGGTTGGTTTAACAATCCAAAGTCCTATCAAAATCACCATTTTTCAAGAGATAATTTCAATATGCTTACTTTCTATAAATGGCTAAATATTTATGTAAACAATGTGTGTAGCTCATATTTGCATGTAAAGGTAATTTATATCATAATACATAAAACTGTATTAAGTATAATCAACTTTCCATTTTTTTAAAAATGTTTAGTATGGACTGAGGCTCTAAGTGTATGTTTAGAAATATTAAAGAATTGAGTCATTGTAGCAAGCGTTACCTCAATGTGAAGACACATATCTCTATGTGAAGACATAATATGTTACCTCAATGTGAAGACATATACCTCAATGTGAAGACATTAAAAAAAAAATTATATAGCACTACTTTCATGCTTATAGGATGCTCAGAACACTATGGTCCAATCTCATTTGTGGACCAGTGGGGGAGAGGGGTGTCTGGGAGGTTTTCTGTGCTGCCTTTAGGCGCTCAGTAAACACAACTCTGCCTGAGTTGAGTGTTGAGCCTCGAGCCTCCTTCATAGGTAGTTCAAGTGTACTTAGCCTCTCGACCAAGCTTCCAACAAAGTTTTCTCAATGTGAAGACATTAGAAGTTAGCTCTATGTGAAGACATTAAGAGTTAGCTCAATGTGAAGACATATAAAGTGTTACCTCAATGTGAAGCATGACATCATCATACATTTCTTTAGCCATCTTGTAGACATTGTGATTGGATGCATTGTACATAATGGCATTAGTGAACATAAGCATCATGTCTCTCTGGAACTCAACAGTCGTACGCAATGAACCAGTTTCAATGTTCTTCTTTATTGTGCTCAGATCCATGGGTCTAAAAACAAAAAAAAATCAGTAGGACTGTATGGGAATAAAACCCTTGACCAAGCAGCTAAATTGTTTCAGTTAAAAGTTAGTCTCAAGTGTAAAGAAGTTGCTATCTTTTCCAGTGATCAGTTTAATTGAAATTTATTTTTGAATGCTAAAAGAAAAAAAGGCCGACGTACTTGACATTTGATAGAAACAGCACTAAGACTGACTTGGTTTAAAAAAAATTGGTATGAGCAATTTAATAACAAATGTAAGTTACAATTAATTTGTTGATAAAGTACTTTTATTCTCTCTACCTGTGAACAACACTGTGGTAACCTGGAGCTATGTCATCTGTTACTGGATGTAAAAACACATTAGCATACCTGGGGAAAGAAACATTTAGAATTTTTACTATTGCAGTGGTTCTGTAAGTTAATTCTCAATCAAATAGCTTCAACTTTTACTTGCAATCATATCCATCAAGGGAATCATGATCAAATTTAGGTCAAGAAAATGCATAAATAACCGCTATCATTTAAATTACTATTATCAAAAGCAGTACTCAGTGATATCTGTTTAAAGTGTCACAGCTCATATATTGTTCTATTACAAAAAAAAAAAAAAAGAAACTATTTCTGTACTTGTGAGTAGCTGCAGCTCTCCAAACAAGCATGATGGACTTCTTCCATTGTTTGAGAGACTTTTCTTCTTCTGTGTCACTACTGTCAAATACAGATATTGGATAAATACAGATATAATATTAAAAAAATATTGAAAGATAAACATTCATATAATGATGGAGATTGTCGAAACAGACAGAACTTACAACTACTAGTCTACAGGCAGCCAACTGAACTTTTGGTTAACTTTAAAATTAATTTCTGTTTGATGAAATAGGCTCAACATATTTTTTTGTGTTTAAATGAAATCCTTCATAATATTCTTCTTCTATGCACAACTCAATGTAAAACACTAAGTCAAAAGCTCCCAAAATATAGTTGAATATTTTGTATTAAATGATCTTCAATGGTGAACATTGAAAGTAAGTTGAGCATGTCAGTTCCAATGTATTCAAACATTCTAATGGCTATGAAATACAAATACCAAATAGATAAAGAAGCAGGGCTGTTTGGGAATGACTCGGACAGCAGTGCCACAGGGTTGATTGAAGTCAACTGTCCATTAAGTGGGTCATCTTCCTCGCTGTCCACATCACTGCCAACACCATCATCTTTTTTATCTTCCTCCTGACCAGACAATACAGAGTACTCAGCATGATGACAGTAGAGGAAAATAAGAGACAAGTATAATTATGTAAAATAATAATAATTATAATTATTATAATTATGTCTGCAGTATGATGTGATCTTTCATGTTTTAGTACAAACCTAACTAGCTAATCACTTACAATAGAACTTTTTTTAACAGAAAGTTGAGATGTTTTATTACTTCGTGGTCGTCCTGTAAAACAAAGTTAAAAAATTTGGTTTTAAAAAAATAATATTATTATTTATTTCTATAGAGTGTGCAAGTATCTCTACAAAATAAAATTTTATTCTCAATAATTTGCATTAGTATTTTCTAACTGTGTCAATAACTTCTAAAGATAAAAGAGAATGTATTGACCTCTTGACCTTCCTCTCCTGCTTCCTGTTTCACTGATTCTAGAACAAATACTACTGGTTGGAGATGGAGATTCCTGCAGTTCTATTTCATCCACAGACTTCTTTGTGCTGACTTCTATCTCTTCCTAAACAAAATGGAATGGACTTAAAAGACAGGACAACAATCAAAACATCAACACATTTTCTGAAATATGAGGTTATTTTTCATCTACAAAAAAAAAAGAATGTTTCTTTGAAATGCCCGTGTAAACATGTGTGTTTTAAGGTATGGTTAGAGTGAAGACCTTACAACTTTCACTCAACACTGTTATTATATCTTTGTATATAGGGTACTTCTTGTTGTTGTACATGTAAACAGTAATTCATTTGACTAAATTGAATTAAATCATGAGAACTCTTATTACAATATGAAATTAGATTATGTATGAAATTGTATTTTGAAGCTTGAAAAATAGGTCAGTAGAGTTTATATCAAGGCATTTAGCAATGGTAAAAAGTTGTTAGGATTTCCCTCATGTAATTAAGTATTGAGGAAAGGCTTCAAATCTAAACAATGACTAGTGCCCCATTTGTTACATTGCTAGTCTAAAAAAGATTCTACCTACAATAAACAATTTCAAGTACACATTTATAATGAATATTTTTAAAGTTGTGTTTATATATTTATAGCTTTTATATAGCGCTACTTTAATGCTTATAGCATGCTCAGAGCGCTTTGGTCCAATCTCATTTGTGGACCAGTGGGGGGAGGGGTTATCTAGGAGTTGGTTTTCTGTGCTGCCCGAGTCGGGTGTCGAACCTCGAGCCCCCTTCTAGGTAGCCAAGCCAAGCCAAGTTCAAGCGCACTTGGCCTCTCGACCACGCTTCCCACTAGAACTATAGATATTGGCAACAAGCAAATCATTGATATATTCCCATTCATTCAGATGTTATTGGTAATGAAGCTTCAAAACTATTTACAAATTCAGATTAGCATGTCAACTACATGTCATTAAAGGTCAAACTGAACATGACATAATGTACACACTAAGCACTCCTCAATCAAACAGCCACTCTGTGTTCATACAAGTGTTTCATACATTTTTATTATAGATAGGGTTTATTTTGTCTTAATTGAAATGCTCCAGATATATAAATACATCTAAGCATCATATGTTTAAAAAAAAATATCTGTAAATACTTGCAGTTGTGTACATACTTTGTCCACCTGATGGTGTATATTGCTCAAGCTTGCACTCAGACTTGTGTTCAAAACTTGCTCTTCCTTTGTCTCCATTGTATCTTGTGTTTTGTTCCCATCCTCGGCCTCAGTACTGCTGTGCAATGGTTCCTCTTTGATTTGTAGATCAAGAGTTTCCTCTCTTTGACTGCTCCCCAGAATATCTTCAAGGCAATAAATGGATTAGAAACCAGTAAAATATAAATAAATACAAATCATTAGGGAAAGTATTTTGTATTAAAACTAAATCATCAATAAAGTAGGAAATATGAATTTACAACAATCTAACTTATTATTTTTAATGTGAATAGTTTCAATATGTATGTAACTTTGTTACATAAGTGTATGAAGGAAAAAAAACACAACATACTTTATAATTTCACTATTACAAGCTCCTATATCCAAGATACATACCCTGCACAAAATCAGTGGTCTCAGAAACTATTTCCTCATTTATAGGCATCATTAGATCAGTGGAGTTAATGGCCTCCACCTCTTTGTCATCAATACTAGGGACACTAATAGCAGTTTGGAGTTTAGGTAAAGCTGGTTGAACTGTTTCAGCTAGTAGAACCAATAGAGGATAAGTACAGCATACAAAACAACACAAAAGTATCATTACCATAGAAAAAAGTGAACATAGAATTATAAGAGCCTATGCTGATTTCTAGTTAAAAGCAAAATAATATTAAAAAAAAACTGTTTGTGGTTTAGTTGCACCATTACTTTCAGATGCTTTGCAAGGTAATAAGCTGCTATTTTATTGTCTATAACCGTATCAACCCTGTTTCCAGTTTCCTAAGTTAAAAGGGGGTAACTGAATAATTTCTTTTATAAATAAAGAAAAAATTGAAGAAAAAAAAATTAAATTTAAGATTTAATAGTAGCAAATAAAAAAAACAACAACTTTAAAAAATAGACAGTATGTCTAGTTTAAAAACTAAGTACTTTTAAAACCTTTAGCTTCAAAGATACTATGATTTCCTTGTAGAGAACAATTGAGAAATCTTACATGTCACTTTGTTATCATTTTTAATTTCCTCATCATTGACGGACATGTTACTTTTGGATATTTCTTGAACTGTTAACAACTGAGCTTGTGACTGAACTTGTTCTTGTTCCTAAGAAATGTTTTTTAAAAAATGTTCAGCAAGTTATAATTGGTATTGAATTAAAGGGAAATGACCTTATTTTCACATGTCATTACAATCACAAAATTATGCTAAAAAAAAAGAAAATTGAAAGAAAAAACAACATTTAGATGTTT
The DNA here is from genome assembly GCA_030265305.1 of Biomphalaria pfeifferi. Taxonomy (NCBI): domain Eukaryota; kingdom Metazoa; phylum Mollusca; class Gastropoda; family Planorbidae; genus Biomphalaria; species Biomphalaria pfeifferi. Next base: position 6,972,140 of record JASAOG010000001.1, read on the forward strand.
TAATATTCAATTTTATGCACTTGACAAAGAATCCACAATGGGAGCCCATTGTCAATCTGATGAAAAAGTTTCAGATTGACAAGAACATCATTCTGGAGACAAAGCATTAACAAACAGTACTCAGACCTGTTGTTTTTTTTAGACAGCAAAATATTGAGATTCATTATTAATTCTTTTCTTATCTTATATAATACAGACGTTACTTCAAAAAAGAAGATGATTACGTCCTACGCGTCATGCATTTAGTCATGCATATTAACCAATGACTTAAATTCTGCCAAGTCACTGGTTTTTCTGGCTAGCTCAGGCAACCCATTCCATGCTCTAATAGCACTAGGGAAGAAGGAGTATTTGTACAAATTTGTCCTAGCATATGGAACGAGGAATGTGCCTTTATTTTTGTGTCTTTCTGAGTATTTTATTAAATTTTGTTTTTGTATTTGAAGATTATGGTTCAGTGTTTTATGTATAATTGCTACTTTACTTTTGAGTCTTCTGTCCTGAAGGCTTTCTAAATTTAGTGATTTTACTTGTGGTGTTACCCTAGTCAAATGTGAATATTCGTTTGTTATGAATCTCACTGCTCTATTTTGTGTTTGTTCCAGCTTCTTAATGTTTTCTTGAGTTGAGGGGTCCCAAACGGTGGATGCATATTCCATTATTGGCCTAACCAAGGTTAAATAACATTTTAGTTTTATGTTCTTATTTGATTTATAGAAATTTCTTTTAATAAACGCTAATGCTTTGTTTGATTTTTTTATAGTTTCATCAATATGTGGATTCCATGACAGTTTTTCATTTATTATAACACCTAAGTATTTTGCATTTTTAGTCTGTGTTACTGGTTTGCCATGAATAAGATAAGTGGAATTAATTTGTTTTAGTTTTTTTGTTACTCTTAACAACTGACGTTTTTCTGGGTGGAAAGACATGCTCCAATTTGATTCCCATTTCTGTAATTCATCTAATTCTCTTTGTAAAGTATCTGTGTCTTGTTTTGTTTTTATTGTTCTATATATTATGCAATCGTCTGCAAATAATCTGACTTTTGTTCCTGAACTAATGCAATTTGGTAAATCATTTATGTAAATTAAAAATAGTAGTGGACCCAAGACTGTTCCTTGATGTACACCTGAGTTTACTGTTATTGGTGTTGATTTAGAGCCATTTATTATTACAGTTTGTTCTCTCCCTATCAGAAAATCTTTAATCCACTGATGCAGTGGACCATTAATGCCGAAATATTTTAATTTTTTAAGCAAACTATGGTGGTGAACTTTGTCAAAAGCCTTGGAAAAATCTAGTAAGATATCATCTATTTGTTCACTATTATCTAAACCTTTTGAAAAATCATCAATTAGTCCTATTAGTTGTGTTTCACATGATCTATATTTCCTAAAGCCATGTTGGTATGGGGTGAGGACATTATGTTTGTCTAAGTGGTTTATGATGTTGCTACATATTATGTGTTCTAGTATTTTACATGTGATGCTGGTAAGTGATACTGGTCTGTAGTTTCCTGGATCAGATTTTTCTCCTTTTTTAAATAGGGGGGTGACATTAGCTTCTTTCCAGTCCTTTGGTACTCTGCCCTGGTTAAGCGATGCCTGAAAGAGTATTTTCCTATCAGAAGGATATAGATTAAAAAAAAAGATTATCAAGACTCTTTTTTGTGGGTAAAAAAACATTAAATAAAAATGTAAAAACCAGAGAGCAAATAATAATAAATAAAAGAAAATGAATCTCAAGGATCTGCTGCATTAACAAAATACATAAGCTCTGTAGCAATGAATCCACATTCAATTTCCTTACATTTTTTAACTTCTGAAGTTCTGTTGCTGATTTGACTTCACTTTTGAGAAGTGATGAGAGAAGATGTGAAGCTACAGGTAACTTAGAATTGATCTCACTGGACTGGAGGACTTCAGCAGATGTGGCTGTGCTAGCAGTGCTACTTAGTTGAGATTGTTGACTAGTCTCTTCTTCAGCCATCTGCAGCTAAGAGAAAAAGTTGTCTTTGAATGATAATATAATTTATAGATGTGTAGTTTTTATCTTGTCTAGGGAATTATAACTAAACTCAAGTTCAAAGGTTAAACAATCAAGAAACATCTAAGAATTTTGACATGAACAGAAATACTTAAGTGAATCTTCAGTGTTTTGTCGTATCAATGAAAGGATGCTGTTAGCAATGAAAGTTTATGGTTATAAGTATAATGTCATAAATGATAATGTGAAAGCTTATCACTCATAATCAACTTGGAGTTTAGTTCATTCACTCCCAAACAATCATTCAATGATTTATTGAATGAAATAGCTTGAAGACTAATAAATGAAAAAGCTTGAAAACAATAACTAAGTTTTATAGACAAGACAAAAGTATTGAACTCACCACAGAGATTTCATCAAGAGATTCTTGTTTGTTGTCAGTTGACTCACAAACAACAATATTTAATAAATCTAAACAAAAAAAATAATTATTTTTTAAATATTTTAGGTAAATGTTTATGAAGTGTGCCTAGGTAAAACATTTGTTCAAACTTGTTAGAAGGCACTTTTGTTATAAGCTGTATCTTGATAATATAGAATACTTCTGGAGATTCAACTTTACCTGAAGTTTTCAAGTCCTCTTCATCATCTTCACTTTTTAATTCCATTTTGATTTTTGTTTCCTTTGCTTTCAATTCTCTGTAATAAGGAGAAATCAAGACTTTTTAAAAGTAATTCCCAGGATTTTCAGAATACATCTATTTATCTATCTTCAATCTGTTTACTCTCTATTTCGTCTTATTGAAGGCTTCTCATAATTACAATTTTTATGATGATTATAAAGTTTGAAAAAGAATTATGCTCACTCCTGTATTTCTGTCCAGACATCTTTAATTTTATCATCCCACTGACCAGCTTTAATGGCTTCCACTTCAGCCTTGAGTGTTCTGTCAAAAATAAACACTGAATTGAGTGAAAACAACAAATACAAGAGATAAAATGAAATATAGATTCTGAGAACAACAAATACAAGAGATAAAATGAAATATAGATTCTGAGAACAACAAATACAAGAGATAAAATGAAATATAGATTCTGAGAACAACAAATACAAGAGATAAAATGAAATATAGATTCTGAGAACAACAAATACAAGAGATAAAATGAAATATAGATTCTGAGAACAACAAATACAAGAGATAAAATGAAATATAGATTCTGAGAACAACAAATACAAGAGATAAAATGAAATATAGATTCTGAGAACAACAAATACAACAAATGCAAAAAACAACAAATGAAATATATTCAAAGAACAGAACATAAGAATTCAAAGCAAAATACATTGCACTGAATTAAAGTTGTATACAATTATATTTTTAGAATAATTTTATGCTTATCTCAATTTACAGAAGATTGATACAAATGTGAATGTTACAAACTTAAAATTTTGTTGCATTTCAAGTATTTCTTTCTTCAGCTGTTCACTTCTTTCTATCGTCATTTTTCTCATTATTTGTAAACTTGGGGCTTCACTCTCAGACTTCTCACTGCCTCTTTTTCGTCTACAAAAAATCAAACAAACAATGTATGCTATCTTGCTGACTACTTAAGTAATGCATTACTATAGCATAGCAACAATGTTTACCTCTGGCTATATAAGCAATATATTACTAAAACTCTATCTGATCTTGCTTGACTATTTAAACACGAGTAGGAATTAGGTGTGAAAAGTTATTTGTTTTATAAAAAGGGAAAGGTTTTTGACTTAGAGACAGTGACGCGACTAGTAAAAACAAGACTAGGATTTGAGGAAGAATAGTGAAAAGTAAAAAGACCACTTTTGGCGGCTTTAAAGAGAGGCAGGTCTTATGGGCGTAGAGATTTAGTTTGACAGCATTCCATGGTTCTCTTCATTATTATTTAACTTCTTAATCGACATTCTTAATCATCCTCAAGTACTTTTCTATTGTTGGCCTTTCACCTGTGTTATTTTGCTATTTGAAGGTTATATCCATTTGGACTTATCCACACAAGACAAAGCAATTGGTGTCACCCAGTGTGGTCAGCTCAGGAAGTCATCCCCACTCCCGGCCCTCCCCCTAAATTCCTGTTTTTTGTTTGTTGAGACATAATACATATTTATATACTTTATAAATACCTACATACATGATTTTTATAAAACTATAAAATAGGTGACCGGTCACTTCATCCCCTGGTCACTTCATCCTCTGTCATTTCATCTCCAATTAAATATTTTATATATAAATATGATTATGTAGAATGCTTTTTGACATTTTGTTACTAATGCATTTATAGTGTTTCCTCTTCCACTTTGTTTTCTTAATGAGAAATCTTATATTATAGTGTAAATCTGGGTGTGTACTTAGATATAGCGCTTCTATTGGATGTGGGGGTTGTAATATCATAATATTATCCGGATCGAAGGCCAAGGTTTGGTGGAAGTAGTAAAAAATAATTTGAGAGATAGAAGTGCGATTAGAATAATAATGATCATGCCGCTGATAACTTATCATCAAAGGCCAAGGTGTGGTGCAAGTAGTGGAAATCTTTTGAGAGATAGAAGTGCGATTACAATAATTATGACCGTGCTGCTGATAACTTATCATCAAAGGCCAAGGTGTGGTGGAAGTACGACCATGTTTCACTTTATTTTATTTTTCAATCGCTCTTTCTTGAAAATGGGCGCGTCATTTTTAGTCTTGAAATAAGGTTTTATTTTTTTCTAATAAAGGCGAAGTTCACCCATCCTCGTGATATCATGTCGCCTGTATAAGTTTTGCTTTAATTCCTTTTAAACATTAACGTGTTACAATTTTGTCATTTAAACAAAAAATGAATACATTAAATATTGCTCATTTCATGATTTTTAAAATTACAATTTGTTAGATAAAAATGATCAGATGATGAAAATAGCGGATGAAATGACCGGGGATGAAGTGACCAGGGGATGAAGTGACCGGGAACCATAAAATAAAATTGCTTGTTGTGATAGTGTCATCTGTTCTTAACTTTAATTTTAAAATCCTTTTCATATAGTGCCATAGATAAGCAGATGATAAGAAAAAAATTGGGAGGTGCTGTGACTGAGTGGTAAAGCACTTGGCTTCTGAACTGGGGGGTCCCAGGTTTGAATCCTGGGATTTTAACTTTCTGGATCTTTGAGCACCGCTGAGTCTACCCAGCTCTAATGGGTACCTAATATTAGTTAGGGAAAAGTAAAAGTGGTAGGTCGTTGTGCTGGCCACAAGACACCCTTATTAACTGTAAGCCACGGAAACAGATGACCTTTACATCATCTGCCCTATAGACCACAAGGTCTGAAAGGGGAGATTTACTTTACAATTGAAGTATTTGTTAATTTATTCTTAGATATTCTTTAAGAGCTTAGTGGCATATGAATCATGCATTATCAATTTTTAGTTTCTTTAAGAATAACTTTTGCTGCCTTTAGATGTTATGATATGAATTTAGAGTAATTTTGAATATTAATCTCGAGACCAAAAAAGTCGATTGAACTAGACAGGAAATATGACATGTTCAGAGACACTAGAGAGGAAGAACAACGGAGACGGTTAGAGAGAAGACTAATCGTCCATTTTCCCTTGTAAATAAAGCTTTAAATGTTTGATAAGCATTATTAAGTTCTTAGAAGAGCGTCTGGAGGTCCGAGCAGCTGTGTGAACTTGCATGAGCTAGAATAGTTGTGATTGGAGCATAGAAATGTCTTCTCATTCATGGTATTTCTGTTTAAATGTCATCTTTAGGAAAATCATCATCTATGCTTATAATTTTGAAACTGACATCTACAATAATTTGACGGTTTTTGAAATAAAAGACTTTTTGGTTGAATTGCTTCCAGTAGGAGTTGAAGATTAGCATTAAAAAAAATTCAATTAGCATAAGAATGAACCTATTTTTCTATTCCTGAAATAGTGACTCACGCACCATCTTGTGATGGCTCACAAAACATTTTCTTCTTGTTTGTATTTTTTTTACACTGAATCACAATGCATTTTGTTTTAGAGGAGCCCTTGTTCAATAACACTTTGCACTAACCTGCTATGCTTTTAGTAACAAAGAGGTCAATAGTTTAAAGATAGGCCTACTGTTGTGTATCTTTGGCTTTAAAGTATGTCTCCACCATTCCCCCCCACCCCCCAAAAAATAAAGCAAAGATGGCACATCTTTCAAATAGCTTTTCTGTAGGTTCTTTAAATTTCCTGTACTTCTCCATGGTTCAAGACAATGAAACTGCATCGACATATCTCTGAGCTTGACATATTATAAATTCAAGCTCACCCCTTTCTAGACTTTGTAAGATATTAAGTTGATCTAATCAGCATTTTCTCCCTAAAAATCTTATCTTATAACTTGTGCTATGTGTGCTGTTAAACAAATCACAAAGTTGATTACAATCATTCTCACTCTTATACTTTTATGTGGTTTCCTAAAACATTTATAAACTTTTCAACATTAAACATGTACTTTCAGTAATGAGTTTTATCTAAATAACATCTCAAGGGAATTCTTTATTCAATAAAGACTCATTGTTAATATACAAAATGTCAAATATTTTGCTTTTGTAGAAACAATCTGTGTAATATATCCTTTCATTGTTTTTCTTAGCTTAGCAACAATTTTCATTTTTGTTTTGTTTTTTTTTGTAACCAGATGAATATTCTCAATACCTCTTTAAATATTCCAATTTCTGACATCTACCCTACCACTTATTAAATTAAATAACACATTTCTATAGAATTAGTTGAAAATAGTTGACAACAAAAACAATACAATTTCTTACTATTAAGTGACTAAAACATCCCCTATGGGGAGCATCTTACAGAATCATTATTTTGACGACTGGAATACTTTTCCTTTTGCCTTCGTAAATCATGTGAAATGATACCAAGAAAAAAAATCCTCTAAAATATTTAGGTCTATATCATTTGACTGCCTCATTGTTACATTTCCTTTGTCATGGCTAGAGGTTCTTTTAAAGTCAACTTTTGAAATTACATCATCTTTAGAAATCTCAATAGCAGCTTGCTTACTTTCCAATTCTGCATTATTGACATTAATGGAAAGGGAGATTCCTAAAATATCTAGGTCTGAAGAATGTCATCATTTGATAAACAGTGACTATTGGTTGGCATCCTTTTATTACGATGTAAGCTACTATTTCAATAGATTCGATAAAACATTTTTTAAAATCAAAGCGATGTTCATATACATGCAGATGTTCATGTTTTGCTTGTGATATAAAGTATGATGCGATGTTTTGGACATTTTGAAAGAATTTCTCACCGTAATTATTTTCTATGTTACGATGGAATTATTCATTTTGCTCAAATGCATTTCATTGCTATGATTAAACTTTAATAACTTTTTTCTTTACTATCAGAAAATGTTATTAAAGGAGAATGCATGCCCTTTTTAGATCTAACAAATTGATGTTTATAAAACCAAAATAAAAGTTTATTTTGGATAATGGAATTTAAAAATAAAAACTTACTGATTGTGGACAAGTCTCTTTAAAACTAGTACTGGGCAATATTTAATGATCCAAATTTAACTAACTAACTATTATATTTTGCTGTCACTATCCCATGTCACCAAGCTATGAAAAATTTATATAGAAAAATAGAGCCTTTTTTAGCCCCCACTCTTTAAAAACATCAATTTGAAAATGAAAAAAATATTTTTTTTTCCAAAGGGAAACCATTCAAGATTAAATTATAAGCATTTAAAAAAATTTTTGGAGGAAGAAAACAAAACAATCGACTTTTTAAGGATCGCAGATAGTATCGTCGATTAGGCTGCGGAATAGGGTAAAATCAATGATGACAATGTCAATTAAGAAAGAAAGAGTTTCAAAATATGTTTAGCTGTAATATAAAAAAATGTGTATAGATCAAATTATTAATTGTGAATAACATGTTTAGATATTTAGCCACTGATACTTTTTTTTTTAATTGTCAGATATTGCAAAAGTATATTTTTTCAGTTGGATTTAGCCACTGATACTTTTTTTTTTAATTGTCAGATATTGCAAAAGTATATTTTTTCAGTTGGGTGTCACCTAGTGTGGACGCTCCCCCTAGTGACGCCATTGTACATAAGCATTGCATTACAAAGGAACAATATTAAATTCTCTATGCTATCTTGCTAACTTCATTGCCTTGAAAATGCACACACTTACTTTGGTTGTTCCAGCTGCTCCATCATGTCATAGTACTGAAGTAAACAATTCTGAAAGGAAAGAACAAAGTGAAATTATTGTTTGATTTTCTCATTCTTTTCAAAACATAAGATTACAGCTGTGTAATTGTACATTAGTTGATGTTATGTTATATAATGATTTAATTATACTTGATAATTTAGATATTATGTAATAAATTATAGATTGTTGTTAAGTTTTGATATGTATTTAAAACAGTCTCATAATTTAACATTTACACAAACAAATGTTTTTTTCATAGGTGGATGCAATGGAAGCATAAAGTTTCAGACCTTGTGATCTAGGGGGCCCATGATGTAAAAGCCTTCTGTTTCTGTAGTTTATAATTGTGTCATGTCGGCAGCACAACGACCAACAGCTTTTGCCCAGCTAATGTCAGGTACCCATTAGAGCTGGGTGAGAGGCGCCCCAAAATCCCGAAAGTAAAAATCCCAGTCTTCATTGAGATTTAAACCCGGGACCTCCGGTTGAGAAGCCAAGCGCTTTACCCCAGTGGCACCATTCAAAACCTTCTACAGCCTTTAGAAGTTTCTCTAACAAATTTGTTGAAACTAATGAAACTGGGCATACTGAACAACTGGACAAACAAGTGATGTTAAAGAAAACAAAACTATTTATTTGAAGTACCTTTTGATGGAACCAGTCAGGTGGTCTGTTGGGATCTGCATAAGGCTTGATGGTCCGACTAACAGATACCCTAAAGAGAATACATTTTATTAACTTTTTGATACTTTTGTAGTTGAATTAATTATTTTACATCGATGCCCTGTCTTTGGAGCTCATGAAAGAATTTAGGAAAATTAAGAGAAATACAATCATTGTAAGAGAAAACAAGTATCTGAAACTCTCTTGGGGGTCTATGAGTTAACCTACAAAATATGCAGACTTCCTCTATAACACAACTACCCATTGAGCATAAGCCAAAGAAACTTGGTTTAATTTAGGTCATAAGGTCAAATCACACTGTTAGGAATGAATTAAAATTAATTTTAATCAACATCACAACTATAGAATTAGTGATTTGAATATTTGAGACACTGAAAAAGAAACTGACAGTACCAGTTTTGGTCACCAATTTTGAAAACTGCACTTGCCAAGCATAATTTCTCTCTAGTAGACCACACATCCAGGGGCTTTTTAAGTTTGAGGCCTGATTTAAAAAAAAGACATTCTTGAACAACTTTATATAATAACACATATATTTAATTCAATTACAAATGAAAACCATAGCATACAACAACTATAAAAATTTTCAATATATCAAATATTTATCAATCACTTTAAAACAGTTAACACACATAAGATCCATCAAAGACTGAAGATAAGAAAGAAGGGGGTATATGGGTGGATATTACAGTGATAGCTTTACTTTTACTACTACTAGTTAGCCATAGTAATAATATATATAGTCAAAACTAAATGTTAATTATAAAAAATTGCGGTTTTTTGTTATCATAGATGAGATATTTAGATTTACCTAGCGATTTATAAAGACTACAATCAAGCTTTTCAAACATTTCATTCTAAAACATAAAAAATATTTATTAAAACTGCGGGCCCCTATGCAAAACTGATTGCATGGGGCCTAGTCTGGCTGGGAATAAGGATAATAAGGGAAAATTCAGATTTTGTATAAGAAAATAAATTCAACTTTGCATTTTATTCATTCTTTACTAAGTACGAATTGCGATCAAATTAACTTTACTTTATGAACCTTGCAACCTATAGAATATTTATATGCCAGTGACTATAAAAGTAAATAAGGTATTGGAACTTTTGGTTTAGAGGAAAATTCGTCCGATTATTACATTTTATTACATGAAAGCTGACAATGCCTTTTTTTATTGCATGTAGGATTTGCAAATGACAATTTTGTCTATTTTTCAGGAGATTTTTTATGAGTTTTCAGGAGATTTTAATAAATGCAGGACATTTTCAGGGATTTTTGTATATATTTTGCAATTTAATAATTACACACAGAATTAGTGTGGGGCCTATGAAAGCATGGGGCCCACTGCGACCAGACACCCCCTTTATTTTTACAATTTAAAACGTAGGCAAAATAAGTTGTTCCTCATATATTTACAAGCCTACAATACTAGTATCATGTGTTTCATTTGCCATCAAGCTTAAAAATAGCACTAAGTCATGACCCGCTGCCAATCTCCCTGAGCAATGGAATAATGGAAATTTCCATAAATGTCAACATTGACATTTCAAAGCTGATCTTTATATAAATTCTATCTAATGGAAAAAATATGAAACTAAATGTGTCTGATGTGTAGACAAATAACATCTTACATGCAACCTCTACTGTATTAGCACTTTAAACATCTTAGAAAGAAAAAAGTAATCTAGATAAAAATGTGGAAAGGTGATTAGATATCTATGTCTATATCATAAATTATACATGTATCTCATTGGAACATATATATATGTGTCCAGAAGTGATAATTTACTAAATCTATGTTACATTTTTACATATATCCTATATTTAAAATTAGAATTGACTGGTTCTATATTAAATATAGTATATATATAGATATATATAATTATATAAATAATATTAGATATCAATGATTTCTATCTAGACTTCTAGAATCTAGAGTTGTAGATCTATGTAATTTACTTAATACTAATAAAGGTAGATCATCTAGATCTAAGCTTTATTAGTTAATTTAGATTAGATATTACTATTAGATCTATTTTAATTAGATCTATCAATCTATTGTCATGCCCATATGGATTTGGTTCTTTGTTAGGTGTGTTTCTTTTGTGCACCATAATAGTTTGTGGGACGTACTCTGTTAGCATCATTGCTTCTTTTTGTTTGCTTGGGTAGCAGATTCTTGGCTGGAGCTTTCTATTTGTTTTGTTTTTTCCCCAGTATTGGATAAGTTATGTTGTTATATTTTTTGTTATTTTGTAGCTCTGAAGTTCTTGTCATGATGTGAATGGCGGTCACAAGGAATGCATATTTTTCTTGTTAAGGGACTCAGGCTTGGGACTCAGCGGAAGTCAAGCCTGTATTTGTATTTATATAAACCCTACTTGGCCATTATGCATAGCATTGGGTTGTGAGCATTGCGAGCCCAGATCAGACTGTTTACACTGTGATTAAGATGTAAAGAAAAGTAAAGTTAGATCTAGTGGTCTATAGGGAAAATGATGTAAAGGTCATCTGTTTCTGTGGCCTACGGTTACCTAGGCTGTCATGTGATTAAGGTGTGCTTGCATGTTAATGATATAGACATAGTATAGTTGCAAATAACTTAGGCGCGCTGATCTAGTATTTATTATTATGTATAACCATCAGTATATCCTATCATTGAATCAGTAAGTCTTTATATATATTAAAATCTTGTTAATTAGTATACGCTAACAAATCGCCATTACTTATCTTGTTAATTACTTTTTAAAATATATTAGCTGATAGAATGTCAGGGGTGCCAGGGAAGACGAGCCATGGCCAAAATTACAATCTGACATCTGTAGTACAACTTGATCTAGACATCTAAATCTATTCTATTATTATATTTTTTATAGCCTATATAAAAAGATATTTAACAACATAGACATAGATTACAGTTAAAGTATGAATATTACTATAATACTATATATATATATATATATATACTGACGATAGGTATAGATCTAGTCATAGTTACTAATACAGTTTACTATAATTTATATCTTTATCTGAATATTGAATTTATAGTCTGAATCTGATTCTAGCTCTCACTAGAGATCTTATTCTTATAAATCTGACACTTATGACTTATCATCTTTAAAATTAAATGTCTCTCAATACTCTACAGATCTAGCTAGATCTAGAGTGACTATAGTAATCTATACTTATAAATACTATATTAGTATATTACTATATTAGTTAGTCTATATAGAATAATATTTATATATAGAATAGAATTGTATTGAATAGATCTATTATTATTATTAATAGATATTATGATTAAGTTAACTATCATTTCATTAACAAACAACAAAGTAAACAACATTAAAACATACGATAGTTTGGTGTTGACACTGTTGAAAGGTTAGGTAGATCGCTCTCCATCATAATATAAATAAATAATGATTTCTATAATGATAATATCATTCAGTACTGACTAGATCTACGTCCTTAGCCACAGTGAACTAGCGTCAGTCTACAGTTTACAGTGACTACAGTCTTGAGACGTTGAGTCTAGATCTATCATCTAGATGTATATATATACATAATATATATATATATATATACTCTAGTCTCGATCTATCAACAAAATAACCATTTTTAGATTAAAAAAGTATTTTTTTCCTCACAACTTTAGTTATGATTTTGTAAATTCCATTGTTGCCAACTAAAAGTGATCCAGATTTACTAGATCTATAGTTCTAAAGATCTATATATAGTAGAGTCACTATTGCGGAACAGGCATGTTTGCGGAACAGCTCGTCGAAATTAGTTGAAATCTACTTTATTTTAAAATTTTCTGCTAAACTACTCTAACAGTACTGCGCATGGTCCATTTCTCTACATTTCCAATAAAAAATTAATTTTGACTCCAGGTTAAAATTGACAGGTGTGGAATAGTCCATTATTTTTCACGTACTAGGAAAACCGCATCACCTGCATGATGCACCTAATTTTCGGTTTATAAATGGATATGAAAAAAAGTAATTTCATAGCTATGTACCAGGAATTCAATTTTTAAAAAATTGGGAGGTGTTTACCCAGTTTTTACCTTTTTGAACACTATAGATGTTATTCATTTGACCTGTGCATTTTAGCTTAATATTTACATAGTGATTTAGATTATCGGAATTTAAATATGAGTTTGCATTAGTAAACATAAATTTAAAACATTTAGAGAATAATATTACATATAATATAGAATTTATGATTACCAGACGTCCAGAAAAAAATAGACAAATCATATCAAATATCATATAGACCTATATAATATTAATATAACATGGAAAATAAAACCTTGTAAGGTAAATCAGAGTAGTGTGACGTCAATTACAATTAAAGAAGAGGTACAGAATTCAAAATGTGAGTCTTAGATCTAATGTGTGTCTTTAGCTTTAATAAAAAAAATTAATGTAAAGAATAAGGAGTTCAAGCATTATATAAGAATTTATATAGGCTTTGTTCCGACATTTTTACAGTGTTCCGCAATTGTGACTTCTTAAAAAATCCTGTTCCGTAATTGTGACTGACCATATCTCAGTCGATTTGAATGTAAAATTTAAATATGTGTTGCAAAACTAAACAATGCGTCTATTTTTATCGGAAAATGGATGGGCAATGTCTAGATACTTTTATTTTTTCCATAGGTCTAACCATTACGGAGCAAAAAATTCAAAACTAAAAGTAGCAGCAAACTGTTCCGCAATAGTGACTCTACTATATAGATATAGGATAGATCTAGTTATATAGGATACGCGCTAAAAGAAACAAAAATGTTTGTTTGTAAAATGTTTTACATATTTCAGATGTTCCTTCAGAATTGAAGATAGTTTACTTCCTAGTCCAAACCTCCCGCAGGACGACGGGGGATGGGAGCGGGGAGGGTTTGAACTCTCGACCGTCGATAAATCCGAACGACAGTCCAGCGCGCAAACCGCACGACCAGGCAGCCATCCCTGTACATTTTAGTTTGCTAGAAGAAACACAATAAAAAATATATAGACCTATATCTAACTATTCCAACTTGACTCTAGATCTAGTATACTGTAATTGGTGAGATTTCCATATAGGTCTATTTATACACGAAAATATGCGAAATTCATTGATTTGTATCGACCCCCGAATGGGGATTAGAAGCTATTAGTTTTAATTTTATGTGGTCTGTTTGTCCGTCCCGTTTAGATCTCGTAAACTAAAAAAGATAGTGAAAATCCAATATCATGATATTTTAGACCATTCAAAGTTATGGTGCAACAGTTAATTTCTTTTCCTCTGAAAGTGAAAAATTTAATTTTTAAAATCAACAATGCAAGCATTTTTTAAATAAAAAATACCATTTTTACAGCCATACACTATTAATAGTAACAAACACGGGAGGCTATTTAAGTAAGGGAGATAACTATTTACCTAATTTTAACACATTTATTGAAAGGGTTTTAGATTTTTTGTCAAAAACTTTTTTTTTTTTAAATTGCTAAGTTAAGTACGTTCTGTCATACTAACTACTATATTTTACAAAAAATGTTTACTTTTATTTTTAAAGAAAAAAAATCTATTTAATATACATATAAGTGGAACATAATTTAAAACAATTAATAAGTAGTTCTTCATATAACTATGTAAATGCAGTATTGTGCACCATGATAAGAAAATGGAGAGATTGTTTGTTATTTTTACAAAAATGTGTTTTTTTTCTTGATGCTTTAAATAAGAGATTGACCGTTTACAAAACAATTAGTAGGTCATTTAGATAATTGTATGACATTAGTTAGGTCAGGTTCTGAAAATATTAAAACCTGCCTTTTTACTTGCCTCAGTGGACCACTTCAGGGGCGATTTTGAGTTTGTGTTTCCACACAAACTGTCTTTGTAACCTTGTTATGATACAAATAGATTTTTTATTTCACTTGTGTGTGTGTGTGTTTTTAACATGTTTTAGGTGTTTCTTTGGATTTATAACATCGCAGCTATTACATCTTAGTACAAGCCTCCCATAGGATGAATGGCTGCGGGCAAGGTTTGAACCAGGAAACATTTACATTGAGAGACAATCCAGATTTTAGCACATACCTAATGACCATATTGCTCTTCAATATGAATTAAACTCTTATAGACCTACGCCTTCTTATCAGCCAGACTTAATAGAAAATTAGACTTTTAATCTTTGATTTGTTTTAATGGAAAACAAAAATGTAAAAGCAATATTCAATTGTCCATAATTTTATTATTTATTAATTAAAAGTGTTTTTCTCTATGTACTAAAGCAATCTTCGTGATTCTTGTTAAAATACTTTTGTACAGTGCCTGTAAATCTGCAGTGCCATCAATGAATTCTGAAAACAACAATTCAACATTATGTGACTTTTTTTGTCCAGGCTTTTGAAAAAATAGAAAATAATGAAAGAGCAATATTGTACAAGTTAAAAAATTATTTAACTAGATCTAGATACAATCAAGTCTTATCTAATGGAAATTATTATACCTAGCAAGTGGACTATACAGCAAGACTTAGTTGAGTAGGGTTAAAACAAACAAAAAAGTGTTTTAAGTAGACTCTAAGATGTAATGATAGAATAAAATTGTATCTTATATGAAGTAAAAATGCTTTAAAAAAATAGTATGTTGATTACAAAAAGTATTTAAGGTTGTAAAAGTTTTTGTGTGCTTTTATTTCATAATTTTATAGTCAAATTGGTTTCTTTTTAGTATTAGTATCACTTCATTGCATAATATTCAACAGTGGAATAGTGCAATATGATGTTTAGCAAGCTTACTTTTATTATACCAAGAGCATGTAAATAAAACATAATGTACTGCAATTTAAATGTGTGGAATTTTTTTTACCAGAAGCATTGTTTTTCTAAAATGTGAGAATTCATTCCTTCAGTTGTCTAGTGATGAAGTTGAAGTGAAACAATCATATTAACTAAATATTAACTAACAAAGTATTTGCATTAGTATTGTATTATCATTAGTATTGCATTATGAAATACTACACCACCTGACAAACTAGTTTTTATTTTTCTCTTATTATCTTTTTTATCATAGAAAAAGATGTGTTTTTTTAATTGTCTTTTTTTTTGGGGGGGGGGGGGGGATAAAAAAAAAAGATACCAAAAGAAAGGTTAGATGTTTTTCATACAATTTCAGCATAATTTTGTAGCATTAGTTCTTGTGTCACAAAAAGAATGTCCTCAAAACATTTATATATTATCTAGACCACCTTGGCTACAATTATGAAATTTGGAGCTTTTCAAAACCCCTTTTTAGCTACTTAAGCTTTGCTTTTCTTTTTATTGGAAGGGGGTTTTAACCTCAAAACCCCCTTGGCAACATTGACTTAAGAGACTGTAGTTTTCCTTAAATAGGTTGTAATGGCATGGGATTTTAGATTCAACCCTTCCCCCCATGGCTACGCTCATGGAATGTGGTGATGCAGTTTCCTATAGATTTATCCCAAGGGGGGTATTATCAAAATCCTCTGTTGGGGAGTTTTAAACTTAAAAACCTCTGGAGGGGGGGTTAAACTCAACCACCCCCCCTTTCCGCTAAGATAATAGAATTCGATGACGGTAGTTTTCTTTAATTTTATATTGAAGGTTTTTTAAATTCTAATCCCTCCGAAGGAGGGTTTTAAACTAAAAACTCACTGGAGGGGAGGGTTTTGAACTCAACTCCCCCCCCCTCTGGCTAAGCTCATAGAATTTGGTGAATGTCATTTATTTTAGTTTTTATTCAAGAGAAGGAGTTTAAACCTCCTCTGGGGGGTTTTAAGTTCAAAATCCCTCTTGTCTGTACTCCTGGAATTTGTTAACTGTAGTTTGCTTTATTTTTTTTTTATTGAAGAGGGATTTTAAACTCAAACCCCTTCCTCTAAAATGCTGGGGCAAGTGATGGCTTAAAATCAAAATCTCCCCTCCAATAAAAAAAAATAAAAGCAAAACAGTCACAAAATTGCACCACCCCTTGAACCCTACCCCTCCCCAGCTATGCCCATGGTATGTATTAATATGACCATTCAATGCCTACTTGTGTATACATGATAGAAAAAAAAATAATACAGTTGTCCCTTCTTTTAATACTACTATGTAAACCTTTCATTTATATGAGTCTTAAAAAATCATATTCATCTTTTGTACTCTTTTAAAAAAAATTATATTAACTCACTCCATCTGTCAGTCTGGTTGGAATCTTTAACACATTATTTCTTCCACTTCCCATTCTTGGTTCAAGTTGAAACTTTGCACAATTATTTATTGCCAATGACTACACATGATTCAGTACCAAAAATTAACTAATTTATTCAAACGATTAGTCATAATTAAATAATTTTATATAGAAATGTACTTAGATAAGAAGAGATACAAAAAAATTTTAAGCATAGACTTTTTTAGACCATAAAGACTTCTATAAGTACTTGAATAGCTCAGTGGCTAGCATGTTGGCGCCATGAACACTCAAGACCTCGAGTTCGAATTCAGATTCAATTAACTTTTTTAAAAATAGCTTTTCAAAAAGCAAAAGTTGTTGAACCATAGCACACTGAGCATTCAGCATTCTACATATAATTTCAAGAAGAAATTTAAGTTGTGCTAAACAAAAACAATTAGTAAAAATATTTCCAATCACACACATTTATTATTGCTAGTCTAGATCTATTAAACATTAATTGCATGATTGATTCTAAATAATAATTGAAGCATTTTTAAAAAAGTATTTTTTATAAACCGGTATTAATAGTTATATTTAATGAACTAATATTGTTTTATATAAATAAATAAAAATATATATATTTTTTTTTTGTTTTTTTGTTTTTAAATACATATATTTTATTATAATTTTTAAAATGTTCAAAGTCAATCAATTTAATAGTAAAAGTAACAAATCATTTTCGAGATAAATAATTCTTTTATCCGTGTACAGAGATATATATCATGTGTTTTGTTACACAGTTAAAAAACAAGTAAATCTGATGGTTTCAATCAAATGAAAACATTTTGTTTTCAATTGAGTTTGAAGCTGCTATCCCTGATTTTTGAAGCAATTTTTCAATGATATCTAAAATGAAAGTAATTTAGCATGCTTCAGTTACTTAATGATTTCTCAATCACTTATTTCAAGAGAAATCACTTATTTTATCCAGATAACTGCTTTTTCTTGAAGTCATTGTTGGAAGGACTACTTGCTAGTCATATGACCTGACTCAATATTCAATTTAGTTGGCACAGGAACAACTTGCAAAGGATTTATGTAAGCCCAGACATATAAATGAATGTGGTTATTTCCATGTAGTAAGTTGTTTTTTTTTTCATGTGACCATGAAGCGTTTGCAGTGTTTTTCACTTTTGTATTAGCAATCATGGCAGTTGTTAACTTTTCTACTTTTGGACAACTGTGAGATCTTCATGTTTCTACCTAGATAGACAATAGACATTGTATAACAACTTAGGCCAAAATGATTATACTATATTTAGCGCACAAAAGCTTAAGTATTTCCTACAAAAATATTTCAGGAGTTGAAAATGAGAGCAGTTAACATACACCAATTTATTAAATCAAGAAGCAGATAATGACTTTTATGTAACAACCTTTTGTTTTAAATAAACTGTTGTTACTTACTTATTATTTCATAAGTTAATGAAAAAATTAAATCCATCCCAGCAGTGTTACAACCGATAATGTCCTTCCATTCTTCAGAGTTTTGTGTCCATGTTCCCATTCAGATTTATAATTTATTTGTCTGTACATTACTGAATTATCTTATTTCCCTTGTCTCCTGCAGCTTGTATTTTTAGTCGGTACACTTAGCTACTTTCAGCCCTCTACTGCTATGTTTGAAGATGATCATCCCAGCATAATCTGCTCATTTTTATTTCTGTCCTTAAAGATTGGGTCTTCATGTATGATGTGAGTCCATCATCCAATTTTATCTTGTTAAGCTCCAAATATTTTATTGTGTACTTCTTTTCCAAGTATATATCAAGTTTTCTGGGGTTTTTTGTTGGTCATTCACCAAGTCTCATTAGCATACAAGATTTCTGGTCTTATGATCATTTTTTCAACACTAGATCTATGTGCTACTCATAGACTTAAGAATAATGTGTGTTTTTTTCTTGTGAAAATGTGACCAAAAGAATTTTTTTATAATTACCTATATCAGTGCAATCTTGGATTGCCATTAAGTTTGTTATAGTCCATGGCCAAACATAGCTGTCAAAATATCCATCAGGATCTGGAGGAATGTATTGTCTTTTTCTAAAATGGGAAAAACAAGAAAAAGAAAATATATATAAAAAATAACATTACCTCCATCATTAAACTTCAAATAAAATAAAATAATTTTAAAAAAATAATTTTATAAATATTTGATTCTATTCGGGTATCGGATTGCTTGATTCCCTTGAAGTTGAACATCCGCATTTTCTGAATCGGCCAAAGGGGAAGACATACTTGTGCAATTATTTATTGGTATGTTTATTAGATGAACATCTAGGTCTATCATTAGACCTAAGTTTTGATTTAGAACTCTTAAGATCTAGTCTAGATCTACTTATAGATGTAGAATGTAGTAGTCTATATTAGATTTACGTAAAAATATAAGCAATGCTTATAAACTTCAATAAAATTGAAGCAATTTTAAATTTACTGTTATCACACAATTACGGTAATATGGCAGACTATGTCATGTTTGCTCTAAACCAAGATTTAAATTAGTCTCTAGTCGAATTTACATGGTGGGAAGCGAGGTCGAGTGGCTAAGTATGCTTAAACTTGGCTTGTTTGACACCAGAGCAGAGTTGTGTTTACTGAGCTCTTAAAAGCAGCACGGAAAACCTACTCCCAGATACCCTCAACCCCCCCCCCCCCCCCCCAACTGGTCCACAAATGAGATTGGACCATAGCGCTGTGAGCATGCTATAAGTATGAAAGTAGCGCTATATAAAAGCTATAAATATTTATTTATTTTTTACTTTGAAAAATTATAACGGTCAAACTAAAGCTTTCCACAAATGGCCAATGACCTAGTAATTCTTTTCTCAGCATTATACACCAACTGTTGAATTTCTAGGAAAATCATTAGTACGGTATTCAAGATCAGCGTCTGATCTCCATGAAGAAGTGAGTTGAATAAGAGGTATTGTAAAAAAAAAAAGCCCTATTTGTTACAAATGTTATGAAATTTACCAAAAAAAAAGGTCTTCTAGTATAAAATGAGTTCACAAGTAAGATGACTTAAGGTGTCATAAAGTTAAATAAAAGGTAACTATTTTATAAAGTAGAATACAATAAATACTTTCTCAACACACAAAGTGGAATGACACCAATAAAGTCAATTCATGTGGGTTACAAATACTAAGGACTTATAAACAGGCTGGTTCTGTTAGGAAAGCAAACTGAAACATTGCATATTAACTTACATCTAGAATATAATTGTAAACAAGTAGAATTTTTTGTAAAATTATTTTTTTTGTTAAAAGACCATTTCTCCTTTATAATACTGATGATCTTTTGTAAATAAAAGGTTTTATAGTTATCTATTGTTAGTTTCAAGCGGTAACCTATTTCTTTCTACATTACTCTATAAAGGTGACTAATTCCACTTCACCACAACAGTCAAGTACTATTTTTTCCCCTTGTTCTTAACCAAACAAAATAATTAATTACCAATAGTTAATTAGCTAGATGGTTAGTTTTGTTTTTTTTATTGATTCTTGTTTTGTCAGGTGAAAGAAATTAATTAATTTTTGTAAAAATTAATTACTGGTGTACCTTTAAGTACTTAATCAGTGGGTTAATTTTTTTGATTGATTAATGTTTTGTTAGGGACAATAAATAATTGCTGCAAAGTTTCAACTTGATCCGAGAATGGGAAGTGGGAGAAATAACATGTAAAAAAATGTGTATTACACAGACAGAGTTGATATAAGCTTTGTAAAGTCCAATGACCCCTTACCAATGAGGCAGCAGAGACCACTCAAGAATCAATTTGAGATGAAAAATGGTCAAAATCTTTTAATGTTAATGTAGCTCATGTGACACATTAACTGGACATGGAGAGTGTCTTTGGGTCATTGTAATGTATCAATAGGGAACAAGCAGACAATCTCTTACTAATTTTAGATGTTTGAGAAATATAAGGAAGATTTAAAGTACAAAAGCTCTAATATTTTTTATTGAAACATCAGTAAAAGCTTTGATCATTATGTTAACGTGTGTTTAAAAACAACAATATAATATGCTACTTACATTCTACGCTCAAAACAAATCTCCTTTGTGATTTTAATGAAATATTTGTGGTCAATTAAATCACTAAGTTCTCTGGAAAAAATAGAAGATGGAAAAAAAAAAAAAGAAACATGCAAAATTTCTAATTCGCTAGAAAAGTTACAAATTAAAAGGAAATTAAATTACTTGTGATTAAATATTAAAAATCCTTCTATCAAAAGAATAAATAGTGAATCTGAATTGCAAGTTTTTGATTTAATCCAAAGTTTGACATCTTGAACCATTCTTTCCATATCTAAAGCACTCAACTCTGAAAAAGATCAAATGAATTATTTAACAAAACACCTGAAATTACTGTATTTTAGCACATACATACCCATATAAACCATACAAATCACAAAAAATGTAAAAACAAAATATTACAAACAGCACCCTTATATATCCCGCATGTGCAAAATGTGACTTGCAGTAAACTACTGCTACATAAAGTTTTTTCTTATCATAAATCTGTCCCTCCAGATGCAATCTTTGTTATTGTTGTTGTTTCAACCAACAATACACTTAAATAGAGTGCAACAAGCATGTGAAATAGACACCTTTATTCGTATCTGTAACATGCTGTTTTGACAGAAAGTCGTTGACCTAGTTATATGGTGATTGTGGAGAGAGATTTGCTGCAGCAGCTGAGATGGGTCATACATCTGCCTGATTTACATCAACCCTATGATTGGCCTGATTTTTTTCTTTAGGTTTATATTGAGATGTTTATAAATATATATATATATATATATATATTTCACAACCTCATAACAAACTATAGGAGGTATAAAGAATCTCCAGTACCGTATGTCCACAGTTTCCATTTTGGAATGTTTATGTTTATAAATTTTGTAAACCTCACACCTTTTTACACCCTGCACAGCTGCCATTCATTTGGAAAAACTTGTTTCAACTGTGGGTTTTATGCACAAATATATGGTACGGTAGGCAAAAAAATATAAACAAAAATTTTGGAAGATTTACATTATATATAATTTATATTTTATAAAAGTCTGTAAAGAAGACATGGATAGGTGAACATATAATTGATCATAAACAGTACAAAGTGTTTTGCAAGAATCGCTTCCCAGTTCTCAACAATATTGCAGTCCAAGTGGAAGATGATGAAAAAGTTATGTTTTTGTGACCAACAGTTAAGGAGAGTGTCATCTGGCAAACACAACAACCAACCCCTTTAGTATTCTATTATAGTTGGGTGGACTTAGTAGTGATATCCTTGGGAGTCAAAACTTTAATCACTAGGATTCAGACTTAGGCCCCATACCCATCACCAAATAATAAAGAAAATAGATATTAATTAGCAATAGAAATCTATTGTATTTGAAGGTATCAAATAATTAAATGCAAGAACTCACAATATAAAGTTACAGAAATTTATCTACAGTTTTTCTGTTGTCTTTTTATGTCAAGTAATGATAAATTTTTAAAACATTTCCTTTATATAGCAAGCTCACTGAATTTGGTCCAGTCTATTTTGTGTTGATGTGGGAGGAAGGAACTCAGCTTGATCGGCTTATGAAATCGAGCACCCTTGATAGTCGCAAAGTAGTTTGTGCCACTTAACAATACATCTCACAGATATTATAAAAAAATGACATACTTTCGAAATTTCGTATTCCATGAATATCTCTTTCAATAGCAGGATCATCTGGTTCCTGTAAAAAAATCAGAACAGAATTAATTATAAAATATTGTAAACTATCAATAATTACAAATAAACTTTCATTCATTATTTGTAACCCATTAGCTACTCAAACTAAATCCTGCTACATGTAAAGATTGTCTTTTATGTAATCATATATGAATATAAATAAAATGTTTACAATTTTTATCAGATTTATTGCATAATTGCATAATTTACAGGAGTGTAGAAAAAAATAAAATAATGATTATTATCCCTAAGAACAAATTTGTTTAACAATTGTGCATTATAAAAGACAATGAATAGTTAGATCAAACACTTTGTACAATTGCACACAAAATATATGTTCATCCCCAGTTTCTCTGAAAAATTACATGTGAAATTTACAAAAATGTATGTTACATTTTGTTCAATGATTTAACTGTCTATTTAATTAATAATAATAATAATACACTTTTAGTAAAATATGAAGAATTATTGAATACATTGTAATATTGTATTTTTCTATTTATTTGCATTAGAAAATGATGTCTGAATATTAAAAATTAGATGTCTGGTACTTACTAAAAAATAAAGGTCTTGATTCATTACATCCAAATTACAAATTTCTTTTGAAAGCATTGTAGCTATTGTGGATTTTCCACTGTTAGTGAAGCTTCAAAAAAAAAGAACACAGTGCAGTTTGACTGGCTTTGTGAATTATAAAACAGTTACAATGACATAAAGAAAAAAAAATAGTTAGCCTTACATGTACACTTATAGATCTAATATGTCTTTTAAATAGCTTTTAGTTTTTATCCCAACAATACATAAATATTCCCCACTTTTCATATAATACACAAACATTTTAAACACTGATTAAAATAAACAGGCAAAATAAAAAAAAAAATGTACTTTACAACAAATTTATTATTTTAAGTGTATCAATTAGTTTGATCAATCATGCATTTAAATTTGTAATAATAATAATAATAATAAATCTGTACGATTAGAAATATTTTTTTACCAACTGTTATGCGCAATTTCATGCTTTTAGCTTTCTCAATATGCTATGATCCTATCACTTGTCCAGACCAGTTGGAAAGGGGTAGGAAGAGAAAGAACAGGGTATATGAATGATTATTTTTAAATGTATTTATTTAAAAAAGGAGGAACTACCTGAATTCGAACTCAAGGGCTAAAGCCTTTTCAGGATTCTCACGCCAATATGGTAACCAGTCTGCTAGTGAAGAGCTTATGAACATGGAAGATTTTATAGTTATCTATTGTTTTTATTTCATGTTTGTGTTCACTAAACCTTTAAAGGGGACTAATTCAGCTTATACTACCACTTCAGTCATAGATTCTTATGTTGTCAGGTAAAAGCAATAATTGTGCAAAATTTCAGCTGGATCTCTGAGATTGGGTGTGTGAGAAATAACATGTACAAACTTTTTACCAAACAGACAAACAGAGTGAGTTGATATAAGCTTTTTAAAATATCTCAGCTGACTCTTGAAATAAATAAGTACAAAACCAACCTACCCTTTCATTCCTATAACACACAAACATGGTCACTTTTTTTCCTGATTCCTATTCTCTAATTATAAGCACACAAAACTTCAAACGATTCACAAACTTACCCACTAATTCCTATAATCAAATAGTTTTTCATTTTAAGACCTTTATAGGATTTAATCACTGCAAATAAAATTTTAAACAATTCAGGTAGAGCTAGAAATTTATTTATTTAGTACCGGTATTAAACTTTGTACAACTGATGGTCTATTAATATTTTTTAAAAATCTATTAGTGGAATTTAATCTCTAAGATCTGAGTTACTAAAGATACTTGAGTCTAATTTAAACCAAATTAAACAGTATATAGTGTTCTTGTAAATTTTTTAAATTTTAAATATATATATAACTATATTTCATTAAATAGTATTCATGTGTTCTGTAAGGTTGTTATTGCCAGAAGTGGTAATGGAAATTGGCTCCTCCTGTCTCAGAAGACAATGGATGCGTCCAGATGAGTTACTTGTTTTGGTTTTGTCTTGAGGCGGGGCAGAATCTAGTGTAAATAATAAAGCTAATTCTAGAATGGCAGAGTTTGCAACAGTTTGTGCATGTATTTTAGGGCTAGCTGATTTTCTTTCTCTTGACTAAGGCCGCTTCCTTTCCTTTGCTCTCAGCAAAGCACTCCACAACCTATAAAATGTTTTTAAGTTAAGAACCCTAGTTTAAGAAACTTTGACCACAAAACAACACACACACACATAAAAGAGAACACACACATAAAAGAGAACTTACACTAAAGTGAAAAAAAATAAAAAAAATTGTAGAGATGTAGATATAGCAATCAATTTATTGCCTATTTTGTTATATTATTGAATGCTGTTATTTAACATTTTTACTCATGCACTGTTCACTTAATTATAATCTAGAATCAGATTTGTAATAGTAAAATGTAAAAATAACTTTAAAAAATAAAGTCTTAATTTAGTAAATTCTATTTAATATAATTAAAAATGTTTATATAATATTAAAAATTAAATATATTTTTCATAACTTGATTTTGTTAAAAATTGAAAATTTACAGAAAAACTATATTGGTCTTTGAGATCTTTAGGTGCCCCTCAGCTCTGTGTGTGGAACCCCTCTGCTCTATATGTGGATTCGGAGGATGATGCACCCTTTGAGCCACTTCTCCTCTAGCTGCAAGGCAGAAGAGTTTTGGTCACTTTGGATTTCCATTTGGATAGCCAGCCTGTCTGCCTCAGTGCCAGATACTTGCCAGGAGTTGGACTACTGTCAAAGGCTATTTGAAGTATTTGACTTTGAAATGCATGCCATATGTAACATTTTACAGAAGTGGAATGCCTAGTAGTAAGCCTAAATCATAGTTCTACAGTTCTATATTAAAATATTTATATATTATGATATAGATTATATTTATTACCTATAAAAATTAAATAGATCTACTAAAACTGAGTACTATGAATATAATTAGGCTTTATGTTACTTTTGACACTAACTTTAGTCAGTTTAGTCTTTAACTTGACTAAGTCATACAAGTTGCAAATTAAATCATTAAATCATAAATGCTATGTTAAACTTTCATTGCTTTTTCTATTATATTAAATTTTAATACATTTTATTACTACAATTTACGTTATCTAGATCTAGAGACTGTAGACCAGTGAGTAGACCATCTTTTTTTTTTTTTAAGGTTAGGGTAACATTCTTCAAAGGGGGCGTTCGATTTAATGTGTTACTGATGTGTAGTCATCTACCTGTCATACGAAAGATAAATGTTTGAGTTATCTCCCTCTTTTTCAAACTTCCGGCAGGTAAATCAAAACAAATAAATCTAGAGATCCATAATAATAAAATGATGTTACAATAAAATAGAGTTTATCTATCTAGATCAAGCTGTTGCTCGTGTTGTTTTTTTTTTGTTTCTTCAGAAAAGTAAATATCTATATCAACTAGAAACCTAGATCTATAAATTTAGTATAAATATTATAGGCTATAGTTTATACTCATTTATTGTCTCACTCGTTACGACTCGTACTCATAGTCATACTCATAGTGACTATTATGTCTATGATAGTCTAGTCATCTAATCTAGTGACATCATAGTCAATACAAACTAATAGTCATAATGTCAATGATAAGCATCACTATGATCACTGGTATCACTAGCATCAGTCATAAATAGTCATACTCATAGATTCTGGGCATAGTCATAGTCTGTAATAATTAATAATCATACTAGTCATACTACTCATACTCACTCAACTCACTGATACTGAGATAGATCTAGATTCAAGGACTAGAGGGCTAGCTAAACTCGCTAGACTACTCTGAGGCCTAGACTCACATCTAGAGTTGGACTGACTAAAACTTACTTATACTTATCTTACTTAGACTTAGAGTCTGACTCTACTAAGTTAAGTAGATCTACTAAGGTAGGTGCTTATTAATATAAAATATAATAAAGATCTGTATTCTTGGGAGTTCTTTTGATCAGTCAATGTCGAAGCTAAAATCTGTAAATCTAGGTATCTAAAATATTCTTTCAAATAAATATACTTAAATAGATCTAAATCTTAAATCTAAAGATTCTTTTTGTAATCTTCACTATTGTTTTATAACTAGATAGATCTAGATCAATTTAGAAGCTTATTGTGTTGAAAACTTCACAACCAGGAGCATTTTTCTTTTTATTGACTATTTTAAGAAAATTAGAACAATTTTTATTTTTTTCATAATTTATAATGATATTTTAAAATTTTGATTTGCCACTTATAAATTAAAATTCCTCCTTTGAAACTGTACAATTTGATGTATACTTTTGTATATGTATTCACGATAGTTTTTGAAATATTCACATTAAAAAAAATTTGCTTCACTTTTTTATTTATTTCTCTATATAAAGTCCATAGGATGTCAGGACGCTTCGGACAAACTTAAAATCACAATAACTTTTGAACCAATAATAACATAATAATTTTGGTGTTGCTGGAAAGCATTTTTCATCCTCTTTCATTCTATTACACGTTTATTGCTATATGATCAATTTAAAATTTTTTGTGCAACTACCTATGCTAAGGGTAATAGTTTAAATGCCCAGATACCTTTACTGACCACCATGTTGTTTTCAAGCATACTTATCTCCCTTATTATCTATATTAAACTTTCAATAACTTTTTATAAAGTGATTTTTGTTCTTATGCTGTCAACTTATTAAATTTTTAAGTGTATTTACTGAAATGAAGGTCTAAAAAAAATGTTATTAATAAATTGATGAAGTTGTTTCTTCTTTTTTTTCAATAACTTTTTTTTAAACAGAGTTTTTTGATCTTATGCTATCATTTTAAATGAATTTTAATATTAGATCTAATAGCTGCTAGAAAGAAAGACAAAACAGCAACAGAAAAAAGTTGACAAGTAATTCAAGGGAGATAGTCTAGTATTAAGCCTTAAAACCAAAATGGCGCATTTCGAATGAAAAAATATGGTAATAAGAAATAAAACTTAAAAATATATATTTTAAAAACTATTTATCTCTGAGGAAATCAAATTGCATATTTGTAATCTGCATTTTTTTCTGCTTACTCTTAAAATATAAGAGAAACCTGATTTAGCGTTTCTAGTCACGTAAACTAGATCTAATACCCTACTAAGTCTAACTATAGACTATTATCATTATCTATACTATACTAGGTATAGATGATAGATCTAGTAGTAGTAGTACTAGTAGTAATCTAGTTCTGGTAGAATCTAAGTCTCTAAGTAGATCTATAATAATCTATAGACTATTATCACTATAGACTAGTGTAGACTATGAATATGAATATCAAATACTAAACTAGATCTATACCTAAACTTAGTTATAGTTTTAGTAATACGAATACTACAGTGAGTGAGCGACTTCATGACTTACTAAGTAATAGATATATATATTGTAATTTTCATGTTCCGAACAAGTTAAGCGCTGTTGCCGCAACTTTTACGTTTGAACTTTTATAGTTCCGTAATGGTTAGTCCTAGGAAAAAATTGGAAAACATCTATAAACTTGTCATCTAATTGTCACTAAAAATTGATATATTGTTTAGTTACACCAACTTACGCAATGCATAGTTACAATAAAATATGTTGAAGAGAGTCAGGTCAATGAGGTCCAGCGCTTACATTAACGAACACCATTCCCCACTCTGTACACTAACGAACACTTTGTGTTATTTGTATTTAAAAATGATATTATCTTCAATTATCAATTTCTTTTTACACCAACTCAAGACCGACAGATTAGTGTCACTTTTCCCTCTTTTAATTGCTCCCTTCTCTGCTAAACTCTCAACTTTACAAAGGGCCATATACTGTGACCTACCTAGATCTAGTTGACCCCCCAAAAAATGAGACAACTGCGTGATCCAAGGTGTCTGGCCCGCTTACTCCACTCAGTGATTGTGACCTAATTTGGTACCTGATCTATCAATAATTGCCCCTCCCACTAGGTTTTTTTTTTCTGGTATTGTGTTGATGATATATAGTTTGCCCATTGTGTTGATGATATATAGTTTGCCCATTGTGGTTCGATGACCACTTTGTCATCCAGGGGGCTGAGGGCTTTGCACTGGGGTTTTGTGCCTCCTCATGTGGCTGGTGAGACCTATGGGAACCCAGAATGTTCAGCTGCACACTGGGCAGGTTATTCCAGCTGGAGCTAGTGTCGTGGGCTTTGCTTTTCTTCTCTGGCATTTTTCTTCTGCCAGCGTTGTTCTCTTTCCTCAGCAACCTGTGCGCCAGTTTTCACAGCTTGACGCCATGATGTTCTGTCATGTGCCTCTGTCTCCCAGGTGGCTGGGTCTATGCTGAACGCCTTCAGAGAAGCTTTGAGGGTGTCCCTGAAACATTTTCTTTGACCGCCATGCGAGCGCTTTCCTTCTCTTAGTCGGCCATACAAGAGTCGTTTAAGGATGCAGCGGTCTTCAAATCTGCAGACATGTCCTGCCCATCACAGCTGGGACTGCATCAGGATTGTGTGGATGCTTTGTTGATGATACCATGCTAGTTACCTACCTAGGCTGGTCAATCAATAATTAGAGCGCCAAGGAGAGAAAAAAAGAGAGAGAGCAGGATTGTGCCACCCATAAAAACATTTTTTTTTCACACACATTATATCCAACTCTGCCCCTAATTAGCACTATGTTTAGCGATATACCCTTTCTTTTTACCCATTCACGTCACACTTGGTTTAACATCTAAGACAAAAACAAAATTAAGTAAGAAAATGTTAGATCTATACAAAATAAATCAAAGGAATGTCCATTTCCCTTCCTTGAGTTACATCCCTTTGATATGCATTTTCATCATTAAAATAGCGTTCGTTAGTATCATTGATAGTGATAAAGACCGTTCGTTAGTGTCATTGATTGTGACAAACGAATATTATGGAACACCCCATATTTATACAAAGACTATGGCATGTGTGTGTTTTTAGGCCTATTTAGAAGCATTTTAGATAGTTCTTGTTTAGCTGATACTTTAATTTTCTAAAAAAAATCTCCTTAACCCCGGACCTACCTTCCTTCTGTCCTAGAAGAAAAAAAATGGCATCGTCCTACCATTGTTTCTATGAACCCTTGTTAAACCCTTGTTTTTCAGAGTAAACGAAACTAAATGTGTCTGAACTATAAAGAAATGGAGTATAAATAAAAACAAAGACTGGTTTCGTCATAGCTATAAAAATAAAGGCTCATTATAACAAAGATTGTGGTGTGTTAGTTAATGTCAGAAAA
Organism: Biomphalaria pfeifferi; assembly: GCA_030265305.1. Classification (NCBI taxonomy): domain Eukaryota; kingdom Metazoa; phylum Mollusca; class Gastropoda; family Planorbidae; genus Biomphalaria; species Biomphalaria pfeifferi. The sequence continues at coordinate 7,002,298 of JASAOG010000001.1, forward strand.
TAGGGGGTGTTCAGAAGACAAAAATTACTATAATATAATTTAATTCTATTTCTACTTAAAAAAACGTAACTAATAAATATTTGTTTAATAATAATTATACTACTTATCTTATATAGACTCTCCTCTGTATAAAAATGAGTGTATCTCATAAGATAAGATATATATATATATATATATATATATATATATATATATATTGTAGATCTATCGATATATATAATTCTCTTCATGGCTCAAGAGTTTGGACACCACGTAATGGAAAGATCACTCTTTTATTTTTGCAAGTCGGATGCACTAGAGCTACCCAACGAAAAAAGAGAGGGGGGGGGGGGGGGGAGAACAAGTAGCATTCACCCTTCACAAAATAGCAGGGCCGGACTTGTGAACAAGAAGTCATAGAAAGATCACTCTTTTTATATCTACCCGACATAGTTTAAGCGGTCTGCGAAAAAAGAGGTGGGGGAGAACAAATAATCTACTCTGTATTCACCCGTCACTAAATAGCAGGGCCGGACTTAACCATTGTTGGGCCCTATGTGAAATGGAATTCGCAGGGCCCAGTTTGGGTAGGGATACGGATTATAAGTGAAAATTAAGAGTTTATATTAGAAAATACATTAATCTTTGCATTTATTTCATTCTTTACTACATACAGAATTACTTTACGAGCCTTGCGTGTAGCGAAGTCATACAGTACATCATAAAAATTTTATTTCCTTCATAGATCACGCTCAATAGCAAGAATTACCAAATGTTTCAATCTATCTATCAGTATTGTTGACCTCAAGTAATTCTTCATTAGTTTGAGGCACGAGAAGCTTCTTTCACCAGGTTCCAAAATTACAGGATAATGCAGAATTTTTATCGTGGGTAGGATTGTCTTTTTCCATATTGAATGACACCCCAACATGACAATTTTTGTGTATATATTTCAGGAGATTTGTATGAGTTTTCTAAAGATTTAACTAATTTCAGGATATTTCCAGGACTTTTTCGTATATTTTGCAATTTCAGGAGATTTCCAGGAGCTCCTGGTAAATTAGGTGGCTGCGGGAAATCTGTTATATGTTATAAAATGGTTAAATTTAATCATTTACACCTAGAATTAGTGCGGGTCCTATGAAAGTGTAGTGTGGGGCCCACTGCAGTCGCATAGGTTGCAGTGGCCTATGGCCAGCCCTGCAAAATAGCGGCATATCTTATGCCATGGGTTGACTATATACATATAATTAGGGGTAGAGGAGTTTCATTTAAAAGTATTATGTGTATTGTGAGGCGTTCTAATGCAGGCAGACTTAAAACTAAATTGATGGACCTAAGAAGTGTTTGTTCATACTTTATATTAGGGGATTTCTACCATAGCGTACCACAGGTACCTTCTAGTAACTTGATTTAAAAAAGATATTGCTCTATTTCAGACTTGAAAGGCTAGACCCAGTGAGGATAGCTCTTTACCTAGTATGTTTCTATTGGCAGATCTGGGGGGATGAAATAGTGATTAGACACACTTTGAACAGAATATTTATGTATGCAAGGGTTATACAAAAATAGATATATACAAATTAAAAAATTAACAAATAAAAATTACATAAACAGGTTTACTAATCTTTGAATACTGTTTGTGATTGCTACTTAATCTAAATTAAGATTTTTCAGTATTCAATTCCTAATTCCACATATATTTGTGGAATACAACCTTATTTGTGTGACCCTTTCAGTATCTTGCCTAAATTTAGAGTTTGTTACTTTTAAATAAATGTTATGTGCTATATTTAGATATAAGTGATACAGTGGTCTATGAAAAGACACAAGCTAGTCAACTAATATCACCTCTCTGTACAGTGGTCTATGAAAAGACACAAGCTAGTCAACTAATATCACCTCTCTGTACAGTGGTCTATGAAAAGACACAAGCTAGTCAACTAATATCACCTCTCTGTAAAGTGGTCTATGAAAAGACACAAGCTAGTCAACAAATATCACCTCTCTGTACAGTGGTCTATGAAAAGACACAAGTTAGTCAACTTATATCACCCTCCCTCCTCGAGGAAGTGTCTCTGTGCCCCTCACACACACATACACACCTATACAGATTGAATGAATGTTTTAAAAATATAAGTATCTGACTGTAGCAATAACTTTATTTTACTGATTTTGTACAAATAACAGCCTTAGAGAGAAATGCCTAAAAAGTTTAAAGGAGAAAATTCAAAAGCAGCTGAAGCGAAAGCTCGTAAAGATGCTGCTAAACAAGCAGAGACTGAAAGAGCTCAGAAACAAGAAGAAGATGAATTTTGGAAAGATGATGACAAGCATGCTGCTAAAAAACAACAAAGAAAGGTTTGGATTCTTTTCTAAGCTTTTTTTGTTGTCAAGTTTTTTTCTTTCAGTTCAGTGATAAATTAATCCACTTACAATATCAGACAAAAAAAACCACTACCATTACTTTCACATTTCTTTCTCTTTTAGTAGAAAAGGTAGGCTATATGAAAAGTTGAAATAGAACTGAGGCAAAATATATATATATATATTGTATGCTGGACTCTATTCTAAGGCATATGGTGGGGGGAAAATAAGTGATATTGGTAATCAAATTCACAGGCAAAAAGTATAGGTTTGGGAGGGGTAGTGTTATAAAGAAGGACCATGCCAATTAGATGTAACAGAAACAGAAGGGAGGCAATATGAATAGTTAAAAATGCAGGGAGACAATTATATAACTGAAGGTGGCCAATAAAATGATAAGTGGATGAATATTTATTTTGTGGGATTAGTCTAAACAGAAGTTTTAGGATAAGTTTATAGTTGCATTGACAAACTAATAATGAAGTAAATAAGAAAAAATATTAGCTGGCTTGATTTTTAACGATGTGATTGTTTTGTGACAAGTCAAAAGCTTGCTGTCAGTCACTCAATTGGATCACAGCATTAATTATTATTTATTATTATTTATTTATTTTATTTTGGTAATTTCCACATCCTATCCCCAATTTCTTCACCCGCCCCACCTTTTCCTCTTCAGGCTAGACTTAGTCCACCACCTTGGAGATAGCTAGGCCGCGTCCTTTCACTTATCTCCCCTTGATCGGGGAAAGATAAACACACAGTCTCTTTGGTCTTACCCACCGGATGTCTGACGGTCACAGTTGACACCACCTTGAGTGGAATGCAAGTCAATCTTTCTTCCCCCCCTCTCCCACGTCTCTCTTTGATCAAAGAGACTACTCGGGTGAACACGCCTCGTGACACTCCAAGTTGCGACTCCCATCTCGAGTCAAATTCATCCATGTGAGAGATAATCTTTAGCCTACGACATTTCCTGTTTCCGCCCCCTTTTTCCAGGCCTATATAAGGTAGAATAAGGCGGAACAGACACTCTCTCATTTCTCATTCTAGCCGAGCAATCGAGTCTGGACTATTTCATTTATTCTTACTCTTAAAGGAATACCTGGTGGTAAGCAGAACGTAATCACAGTTCCACTTAATTACTTTGTGTATATTTCTCACTGGATATAATCATGTGTATTATATTATTTCATTTATATTTAATTAGTGCATTGTGTATTTCTCACTGTCGTAAGTAGAAAACATAAACATGTCATATGTATGTATTTAAGTATTGCATTAATCTATTAATGCTACGTTGCTCAATTGATCGTTGATGCAACCATGTATATATTTGTACATCTTTTTTTGTTCCCTTTATCTCGGCTGACCGCCTTGATAATTTTACTAGCGCACTAATACTGTGCTTAGAAAAGTGATATGAATTATCTCCCCTTTAGTCATTCTACTTTGACGAGCGTTGCGCCCCTTAAACGGACACTCTCCCCATTCAAGCTCGCTCCATTGTTTATGGCCGACGGCCATGTGTAAACAATAGCGTCATGGTCGCTGACCAGCATCCGTCCCCCCCTTTTTTTTTCTCTTTCCACTTGTGTTGTTTATTTGAGATTATTATTTCCCCTTATGCTATCAGCCATCTATTTTCCAAATGCCATTTGTCATCATCTCCCCATTGTGCTCAAAAGCAATTTTACCAATCTGACAAATGCACCTCAGTCGAGGGCATCGATAAGATGCATGAGAGACATGTCTTAACTTGTTTATCCGCAGCCTCCCTCAGGTGTCTGCCTATTGCCTTCGTACTTAGTGCTATTCAGCACTGCACTATTGCCTATGCACTTAGTGCTAATCAGCATTGCACTATTGCCTACTTGCTATTGAGTATCATCTACTGCCTTTGTGGATCTACTCAACTCTACTACTAGGTGCTATCGGCTCTACTTGCCTGCCTATTCAACAGCCCACCTGTCAACTTATTAGGTACGACGTCCCTATAGACCCAGTGTTTGTGCGACACGTCATAGCTACGCCAAACCCTCCGCAACTCACTGGACTTATCTCGCTAACTACGCTGCCCACGGCAGATCAGCTCTGCCTGCAGTACACTTGTGCCCAAGGTAGCCGGCCACCCACCCTACTGTGCCCACTACAGATATCAGAACTTTGGATTGAGACTCCTTAAGAACTGTATCACCGGTGTCCCTCTACCCTCTAGAGCGCCACCTCCAGCTGCAGAACCTCAAGCCAGGACACAGCCAGCTGCGACCCAAGCAGGACAACCAGCTAAGTTCAGAAGACAAAGTGACATACTCTCTTATTAAGTGCAAGAGTGATGATTAAATATAGTATTGATTAGAGATAGATGCAAACCCTCCCCCTTTTTATTCTATGTAAATATTTATGTAAATAAATATTCTTCAATTTTAACTTTTGTATCTCTCTTTCATTGCTTGTTTCGTTGCGCGCCTGCTCCCGATTTATATGCTGACGGTTTGGCGTGTGATAGCTTCAAAAATAATCATCCCCTAGACATTAAACCAGCCAAACACATGTCACTTTCGCTAACCTGTCACATGTTTGTGCTATTAAAACTATAGTTCATTGAAGATTTTTTGACACATTTTTATTCTGATCTGAATGATCTGTTACTAAGTATTGGAACTAAATATTACCATAATTACTTAATTTAGCTATTTTAAAATGGAAAGTTTTACTTAACATTGAAAAAAATGCCCTGTGGTAATTGTGGCACAAAGGAATTCATTGGGCCATTGCAAAGTTCATGAGCTTGGCTATAAGTTTTTTTTCTTAAACTTAACATTGTAAAAAGTTCAAGCCCTTTTGAACGTCTCAAATCAACAAGCTTGTTGCCCCTCAGAAAAGGTAAAAAATAACACAATCCAACACTCAGGCATAATGGAGGCACTGTGGCTGAGTGGTAAAGTGCTTGGTTTCTGAAACGGAGGTCCTGGGATTTTTAAATTTGGGATCTTTGGGTGTCTCTGAGTCCACTCAACTCTAATGGGTACCTGATATTAGTTGGGGAAAAGTAAAGGGGGTTGTAAAGACCTGTTGAGACGAGATCAGCAAGTCTGGGGCAGTCAAATAGGATGTCAGACACAGTTTCCTCTTGTTCCCTGCACCAGGGGCACAGTAAGTCATAGTTTGGCTTGTGCTATAATAGCATGCTCAGGCCTGGACAGCCTCCCCTACCTCATGTGCTCAGAAACTCTGCTGGCTTTTTGGGACTTGTTCCAGCACTCAAACCACTTTTCCATTTCTAGGGAATTTTAGTAGATATAAGTAAATATATTCTACTTACTTCAGAAACTTATTAAATCTTGTATAAAAATTGATAATTTTAGTTAGCTTATAACTAAATATTAGCTTTGCTAGCTATCAAAGTTTTTATATGGGCCATCTTAACAATCAATATTTTAATATTTTTGCTAAAAAATTGCCAAAGTTACATGTCCAAATTTTTAGATAACTAAAAATATCACAGTAGAACTTACGAAAGGAGTATTTTGTTCTAAACCCTTTTTTTCTTAACTAATGATATTGGCAAATCTATGGGTTAAATTTGGTCTATTCCTTGAGTGACTAGATGGTGAAATATTTAAAATGCTTGTCACACTAAGGGCAGTGACAAGAAAAATTGGCTTATTTTAGAATTACTCTTTAGGAAGAACGTGAAAAGAAAAGACAAGAGCTTCTGGAACGCAAGAAAACTCTCCAACAACTCCATGAAGAAGAGATGAGTAGTATCAAGGGAGCTAAATCTCAAGCTGCGAAATTGACCAGAGCTCAGATTTTAGAGAATCAGGAAAGAATTGCTGCTGCAGCTCAAGGTAATCTTTCAAATGTTATCTAAGCCAAAGGGCTTTAATTTACAATAACCTTTGTTCTACATGAGAGTTTTCTATTATTTTTTGTTTTCTTGATCAAGTTCAGAATGAGCCTGCACAGCACAGTAACTTTAACTTGAGCCTACCCAGTGGGGTGGGAGGACCTAAGTCTTAGATACAGTGAGCCTACCCAGTGAGAGGACCTAAGTCTAAGACACAGTAATTGTAACTGAAAACAATTTATCTCATACGGATGGACACAAATAAATTGAAAGAAAAGCTTATACTTTATTTCTTAAACGATTTTGTATTCTTTGTGAATAGCTCTGAAGGCTCAACAAGAACGCATACACACTGAAGTCCCATTGGAAGAAAATGTCAATATCCAGGCTGTAGAAGGGGATGAAGCCAGAACAGTTGATGAAGCTCTATCTGTCTTAAGGTATGGAGTATACATTCAAAGTATATAGCATATCATCACATACTGACATTGTCACAACAGTGATGCATTGCAGTACATTCCTAATAGTATTGATGATATTACTTGTAAAAAAATGTACTTTACTTTCTTTTTCTTTTGTTGAATTATTTAGTACACAGTCACCGCATTGGTGACATATAAACTTAAGGATATAGGCTGTTGATGTTTATAAAAAGTAAAAGTAAAGTTCCCCCTTCTGACCTTGAGATCTTTAGGGCAGATGATGTAAAGGTCATCTATTTCTTTGGCCAACGGTTAACGAGCAGGATGTCATGTGGCCCACACAATGGCCTTTACTTTACCCAACTAGAGTCAGGTACCCATTAGAGTTGGGGACTCAGTGGCACCCTAAATAATCCTGAAAATCAAAATTCCAATTTTCACCGAGATTTGATCCCAGGACCCCAGGTTCGGAAGCCAAGAACTTAACCACTAAGTCACCATGACCCTGTTGGTGTTTATACTTGACATATAAACTTAAGGATATGATGTCAATCAATAAACTCAATAAAGATTTACTACCAAGTAAACAAACTCAGTTCCCTCGAAAGGTGTGACCTCTAGAGAGTGTACATACGCTGACATTAAACCTACGTCCATTGTATTTAACTTGTGGCTACCTGTCTATCAATAAACCCAATGTGATGGACTAAACAAATAAAAAAGGGGTGGGAGTTTTTCATCTCTACCTCTTAAGATATACATGCACAGCTAGGACTAGGGGTGCACCGGATAGTCGCTCCGGCTTCTGCCAAATATTCTGCATTTTTTTCACTATTCGGCAATATTCGGCTTCGGTTAAATATCACTTCCGAATAGTAAACCGAATAGTAAATCGGATAGTAAAAACTACAGCATTGTACCACGCTAAGTCTTTTCCAGATACGCCAAACGGAGGTAACACTTAAATATCTGAACTACACAGGTGAAAGGCAAACAATATAAAGATAGTCGACGCTCATAAACAATGTCAAACAAGAAGTTTAAACTAAATCTCCACGTCAATAAAAATATACCAATACTCATAAAGTGGACATGATTCAATAATGTCAGTTCTGAAATACATTAACGTTTTTGTTTCAAATTTCCATACGACAATAAAGATTATTATTATTATTATTAAAAGAGTTTGTTTTTAAAACTATAAACTATGCACCAAATATTTTTTAGTACAAAGACAATGCGTGTTAATCTAAATAGAAATACTACTTTACATTATAAATTCGCATTGCATACATAGCAGCACATTTTAAAAGCTTATCTTGACCTTTGAGTGGTCTAGTAATCATGTAATATTCCTTAACTACGTCATGCTGATAATCTCTCTAGATGTGCGGGTACATCTCCAGAGGTAGAGATGAGCAACTCCACCTCCTTTTGTTTGTTTAGTCCATAACATTAAGTTTAAGGATAGACAGCTGACCACATTAAGCCAGATGTCAACGTGTTGACACTGTCTAGAGGTCACATCTTTAATTCATATGAGGGAACAAAGTTTGTTTACTTGGAGAAGTATTTTTTACTATAAGGTTAACCTGGTATGAGTTTGTTTATAATGAGATAGGTTATCAATCAAGGGTCTGGATCACAAGCCACTCCTTTTACACTGTTTGATCGGGTAAAAAGTTTGTTTACTTTGAGTTAAGTCTCAATTAGGGGGCTGCACTATAAGCCAAACATCTACACTGTTTCCAACATTGCTAACTTGGAGATAAATGTCAATTAGGAGGTTGAACAGAAAACACAACTACAAGAGTGATTTTTTGCAACCCTAAAACCAAGAGTATATTATTAATAATTATTATATTTAATAGCTTAGTAAGCTAGGAACTAATTTTAATGTAAATACAAATAGAAAGGATATGTGTATATTAACATAGAAGACACTGACCAGAGGTATCTTTAAATGGAGGGCTCAAGAGACTCAACACCCCCAACTTCTTACTTGTTTAATCCATGACGCTTAATGTATTGATAGATAATGACGATTCTTAACGCAGAATGGATTAACGCAAATTGTTAAGACATATTAATACTGTCTAGAGGTCACTAGATGATGACACTAAGTTTGTTTACTTGGAGAGAAATGTCAATTAGGGCACTGAACTACAGGACACACCCCTACAAGTATTTTGTTACACAAGCCACAGGTATAAAAGTGGCTTGTAAGGTCCATTAGTAAATTGGACAGTAATAATAATGGCTGATAAAAAGTCATTACTTATATGGCATCACTTTAATGTCAAAACAATGGACAACTCTAAAGCAGTTTACAATGCTTGTAAAATAGTACTGTCACGTGGTAAACCAGCCAAATCTTACTCTTGTGTTATGTGTGTCTTGATTGAATAACAATATTCTTAATAATAATTTGAGTGTCAAGTAACTCCTCATTATTACTGGTATTACTTAAGATATATACTTAGCCACTATCTGTATTAGGCACAAACCAGAAGCGGTTTGTGGCCTTTAAAACATGAGGCTAATGACAAGTTGATGGTGTCAAACACATGAACACAAACATCTACCCACTATACAACTTAGATTGTACTTAAGAGAGATTTACTCTATAAAACCAAGATTGCACTTTACCTTTGAAAAATTTACATTAGTTACATATAAGTTTATATATTCTACATGGGTCATCCCACATACTACTGTACAATTGGTGGCCTCATACATACACACCATCTCATGTTACAAAGATTAGTTTATGATAAGCATATCTGTTAAAAAATAGTGTTAATTTTATTTATCAATCAGTAATAGAGTTCAAAGCAAGAAAGTAAATAAAAGAAACAAAATAATATGAATATAGGTATGTTATTTAGAAGATTTGCAAAAACTTCAGTAAAACGAGCTGTATGAGTCATGTAGGTATTCGGCTCCGGCACCGGCCGAATATCAAAAAGTACTATCCAGTGCAACCCTAGCTAGGACAGACGTCTGGTCAGTATGAATTAGTCAAGGAATATAACATTTTAACATGTTAACTAACCTACTCAAAGGTGAAGACAAATTGAAAAAATGTGCCAGCCATTGCTGCTCTGTATGTAAAGTGCATTTATGATGTAAAGTTTCATTTCTATTTATATTAACACGCCTTGTCTTTATAATGAACGATGTTTGGTGCATATTCATAAAGGCTCTGTTTTTAAGCACATTATTTTAATTTAATATAAACATTAATATATTCTACAACAGACATTAATGAGATATGTGTACTTTTTACTATTCGGCCAACTATCCAATAGTGGTATTTGACCGGAGCCGAATATCGCCAAATAGTGAAAAAATGTTAAATATTAGGGAGAGGCTGGAGACGGAGCGACTACCAGTGCACCCCTAATCTCATCAGACTTTCTTTTATTTAAGAATCCTTTGTAAGCTCCACAGCTTAGCTTTTATGGTCTAGAAATCATCATCAAATTTGTTTAAACTGCTGAGCTGGTTCAGTCCTATTATAAGACATGACTCACTATCAAAAGTCATCCTTCCAGGTACAGTGGAGGGAGCACAAAGATAGGGTTGTATAAAGAAATGCTGGATGGACGATGTAAAACAAAGGAGCAGCCTCTTTTTTATAAGGAGATTTATAATTTATAAGGGATTTGATTATGCAAATTTTCACTGCACCCCTACACCGAAAGTCAAGGGACAGATGAAAGATGCTGAACACAGTTCGTTTGTCTGATTAATACATTGCCCATTTGCACGGGTTTCCATCATTTGAAAACCAATTCATGATGTGACCTGAAATTCTCAACAACATTTAACATGAATATATTGAATGTTTCTTTTCAGTGTCTCTGAAGAACAAATTGATCGACATCCTGAGAAACGAATGAGAGCAGCTTACAATGAATATGAAGAATCACGCCTTCAAATTTTAAAACAAGAAAATCCAAATTTACGTTTATCTCAACTTAAGCAAATGATAAAAAAAGAATGGATGAAAGCGCCAGAGAATCCTTTAAATCAAAGATTGCTAGCATACAATGCTAAAACATAACTACTTGACACAAGTAGTTCTTAATTTAGCAACATTATTTTTCTTTAGTCATCAATTTCTTTTCAATTTTTAAGTAAAATAATTCATAATCTTTAAATTTATCATGGTTCAAAAAATAATTCTTTTCATTATTAAGTTGTTGTTTTTCAAAATTTCAGGGTTTTTAGTTGGTTTTTTTTATTATTTTTTTTTTTTTGAAAGGCATTTACTAGATGTAAATAGGAGTATTCTGGTAATCATTTATTAATATCAGATTTTTTGGTATTTTCAGGATCTTCCTTTATTTTATCATGTTTTTTTCTTAAATATATTTTGACTATGTATTGTACATTTGTAATATTAATAAATGAAGACTATGTTATTGTTTGTTTGTTTATTAGTGTTTTGTTGTTATCAACGAAGTTTGAAATGTCATCCTTTTGTATATCAACCATTCCTTCTACACTGCCACATTCATCACAAACTTTTGACTAACTTCACAAGCTCAGATGTGCTCCTTACTCCCCCCTCCCCCAGTCCAACTGTGGGTAGCTGTATGTAAGCAGTGCAGGTAAAAAATACAAGTTTTAATATTTTTAGCATGTTTAAACTATGAACAGCCCCTCCCCAATACAAAACATGTGCAGTAGCATTATGTTGCAGACCTTATTGTATTGCTTGGCCAGCTGTTCATTATTATGGTCAATGGCTCCAATGTTTGGGTATAGCCTCAAGGTGTCAGAGGTTTGGATTCAGACATTTCCCCTGCTAGGTAGGTAGCCAGCCTCTCTTGTTGATATTCACAAGTTTTCAATGAACTGATTGTTTTGAACTTGGCCTAAGGGTTGTGATTAAATGATCATGACCTAGGGATAAAGGGGTAAACAGTCCTTCCTTCCTTTGGTCAATTTTGTATCATGGGCCTCTAATTCTAGCGGCAAGAGACACATCAGTAATAAATAACACTAAACACAGGTTTATAAATCTTGCTTTAAAAATGTCTACAAATTATACAAAATGTAAATTATTCGTAGCTATTACAACAGAAAACACAAATAAATATGCAAAATAATACCCTCCCTTTCCTAATATAGCCTGCACTGTTTTTTACCAAGCTTATATTAACTCTGTCAAAACTACCATCAGCCATCTCAGCAAAGTACTGTTAACTTACTTAGACTTAGGTCCTCCCCCGCAGTTCGGAGCATTGGGCGGCAAGCTGTCTCCATAAAGATCTGTCACTGGCAATGTCTGAAGCCTCCTCCCACCTGGTGTCCACTGTTCTGAGGTCCTCCATGAAGGTGTGTCGCCAAATAATACGAGGACGTCCCTGTTTGCGCTTTCCTCGTTTTGGCTTCCATGTTATCGCAACTCTTGGTGTGCGTAATTCATTTTGACGTAGAGCATGTCCCGCAAACCTCATGCGACGCTCACACAACCTCATAAAGTGTTCGACTCCCAGTTCGGCATAGGATTTCCTTGTTTGAGACCCGATCTGTGTAACTGACTCCCAAAATCCGTCTCAGCCATCTCTGTTGAGCCACATTTGATCTTTTCTCAATTTTGACAGGTGACTCCCATGTCTCACATGCATATGTAGCAGTTGGAATGACGATTGTGTTGAGAAGGTGTATTTTTGTCTCGAGTCCAATGGCTTGGCTAGTCCAAATAGGCTGCAGCCTTTGGAAAATGCTCCATGCCTTTCTTATTCGGCACGCTACATCATGGTAAGCATCTCCATCATTTATTATGATGCTGCCAAGGTACGTGAACTTGTCCAGCTCTTCAAGCTTTGACTCGCCAAATCTGACGGGGACACCCTTTGCCTTATATCCCACTCGCATAATTTTAGTCTTATCGAAGTTTATGACGAGGCCAGTTTTGGGTGCCTCTCTGTCAAGGCTCTCCGTCATTTCTTGAATGTATTTATTTGTAGCTCCAGTAGTGCAACATCATCAGCAAAGTCCAAGTCCGTCAATCGGAGTTGTTCATGCCATGGAATACCAAAGGCAGTCTGGTTCATTGCTCTCCTCATTATGTAGTCGATGGCTAGGAGGAAAAGGAAGGGAGATAAGATGCACCCCTGTCTCACACCTGTCTCGATTGTAAAAAACTCTGTTGTTCCCTCTTCTGTTTTAATGCAGCAACTAGACTGAATGTAAAGGTGTCGTAGGATCTCGACGAATTTTTCTGGGATACCGTATTCTCTATCTATTTTCCATAGTGATTCTCGGTGGACACTATCAAACGCTTTTTTGAAGTCCACGAAACTGATCGTTAGCCGTTGTTGGTACTCAAAACTTTGTTCTATGATATTTCGAAGAACGAAAATCTGCTCTGTACATGATCTGCCTCTTCGGAAACCTGCTTGTTCTTCACTGAGCCTTTCATCTATAGACTGTTGAAGCCGTCTCAACAAAACAGTGCTGAAAACTTTGCTCGGGACAGAGAGGAGAGTAATGCCCCTCCAGTTGTTGCAGTCTGCCAAGTTGCCCTTTTTTTGGAAGCTTTACAATCACTCCCTTTTGCCAGTCCTCTGGGACTTTTGAAGTTCGCCAACAGAGATTTAAGAGATCAGTCATTCTGTTAATAATGCACTGTCCCCCATATTTTAGCATTTCTGCTGATATCATGTCTAGCCCTGGTGCTTTGTTATTCTTTAGCACTGCAATGGCCATGGTAACCTCCTCAGCAGTTATTGGGTCTGTCTTGACATTGAGATCATTGTTTGGAGAGGGGTCCTTGAATATGTAAGTTAGGTCTGGCGACAGTTGGTTAAGGGTCTCTTTAATGTGCTCTATCCATCTTGCATCCTGTTCTTCTTTCGTTAACAAAGTTTTGCCTTGCTTGTCTTTTATCGGTGCCCCATGTCCACTCTTTGTTCCAGTGAGATCTCGGACAATACGATGGAGGGTTTTCGTGTCATTTCTGCTTGCAGCTGCTTGTGCCTCTTGTCCCTTCTGCTTAATCCAGTCCCGTTTATCTCGCCGACAGCTTCTCTTTACTTTCAGATCTGCTTCCCTATAAGCTTCTTCCGCTAGGCTGCAATCCTGTGTTTCATTTTTCTGATCTCGTCTACGTTTGTTAAAGTACTGTTTAAAATTATATTAAATCGGCTAAAACCGATAGCAGACAAAATTATATCAGACGAACAAGCGGGATTTAGACAAGGTCGCAGCACAACAAAACAAATCCTAAACCTCAGAATACTCTGTGAAAAATACCTCCAACACCAGAGAATCTTTTCTATGTCTTTATTGATTTTAAAAAACCTATCGATCGAGTACGGCACGGGGCACTCTGGACGACAATGGAAAAGTACAACATTATTAAAAAAAAATTAAAGTTATCCAGAACCTCTACAAGAATGCCACCAGTGAGGTGTACTTCAACAATAATATTGGGGACTGGTTCTAATCCACAGTTGGAGTAAGACAAGGCTGGCTACTTTCACCAACACTTTTCAATATCTCCCTGGAAAGGATAATGCCAGATGCTAGGGTTAGAAAAGTACTGTAAGCATTGGTTGAAGAAGAAGAAGAATTACTAACTTGCGATTCGGATGACATAGAAGGCATAGCAGGGACAGAAGAAGAACTGGCTGACTTGATGATGCGCATTGACTTGAAAAAACAAACTAATATGACCAATAGCCAACAGGGCTTGAAAAGGGGCATTAGTATTGGAGGTGAAAAGCTGACTAGTATCAGTAGTTTCAAATACCTCGGAGCTATTGTCTCAGATGAGGGAACGAAACCTGAACTACTGGCCCGAATAGCACAGTTTACAGCAGCACTTTCAAAACTTAAATAATATGGAAAGACAAAAGCATAACCCTCAGCACCAAAATCAGACATGCGCTCCCTGGGCATGGCTTATATGCTTGCGAGTCTTGGACGCTGACTGCAGAGTTAGAGAGAAGGATCCTAGCAATGGAATTGAAATGCTACAGAAAGATCCTAGGCATCACAAGCGAAGAGATTAGAGACAGGGTTGCAACAGCGATTGGATCCTACAATGACCTGTTAACTATCGTAAAAAAAAAAAAACGCAAGCTAAAAATCTGGCCATATTACAAGGTCTATGGGGCTCACAAAGACTTTCCTTCAGGGAACATTACTAGGAAAAAGAGGCAGGCAGAGAAAGCTATTGGAAGACAACATAAAAGAATGGATGGGCCTGCCTTTGAAAGAGGTTCTATCTAAAGCAAAAGACAGAGAGGAATGGAGAAAGACGGTCGACAAATCTTGCATGGTGCTGCAACGGTCCAACAGACTAAGGGATAGTGTCAGTGTCATATTAACTCACTCCATCTGTCTGTCTGGGTGTAATTTTGTATGTGCCCCAACCGTCCAACAGATTAAGGGCTATGTAAAGGTAAAGTTTTGAAAATGGTGATGTTTTTATGAAGAAAAAAAATGCTTACATATTTAATTTATAGACAAAATGGTTTGCTTTCAGATGATAAAAAAGTAGTCATTGCAACAGAATTTTGCAAGATCTTAAATATAATGAGGTTGGACTTTCAATCTAAACATGATGGACGGACAGACACAACATACAAAATAATGGCAGTTTCTCAACGTTTGGGGAGTGCTAAAAAAAAAGTAGACTAGTTTCTCAGGAACCTCATGCCTGAAGTGGAGGGCAAAGTACAATTTCTAAGTAGTTGTTTTTTTTATAAGAAATATTTGTTGTTACCGGTATTGAATTATTTTGCTATTTTAATAGTTCTATGTGCGTGTTAAAATTTTTTCTTATTGTTCTCTTTATCATTATAATGTTTAATTCCAATCAGAAAATTTATAATCTGTTGTAGTGTCAAAACAATATATTGTTGAAAAGCTTAAATTATGAGAGTAAATGGTTTTGAAAAAAATAAATCTACTTGGCATAGAGTCAGAACAATAACAAAAAAATAAAAAAATAAAGGTCGACAAAAAAAAAAAAGATGGACAGATTGTCTTTGTCAGAGATTTGTTGTCATTTGGCAAAGAAATGCACAAAACACTTTGATATATGGACAATTCTCGGTTTCCTTTATGTCTGTGAAGCAATGAAGCATAGAAGTTCTATCAGGAGGGAAAATGCCAAAGAAGTCTTCATCTACCTGAGCTTAAAAGTACACTTACCTTCATAGCAGCTAAAGGTCAAAGGTTTAAGGGTTTTCTAATCAGCACGTTAGAGGAATAACCCTACTTATACTGTCCAGTTTTAGGCTATCTTCAAATTAAACTGTCTTAAGATTTTTTGTCCACTTACAAAATACAGGAATACCCCGTAATTAGAAGGCATTGTTTCAATTCCGAAGATTAAAAATGAGTGCAGCTTTTCATGTGACCATGCCATACAAACCAAGTTGCGACCCGTCAGCCTCGGATTTGTGTTCTCTGCACCTGTCTTCACCAGTGGCTTTTTAGTGGGTCTTAACATGTTAGTGCCACGAGATATTCAGCTGTCTTTTTAGTGGGTCTTAAATGTTAGTGCCACGAGATATTCAGCTGTTTTATTAGTGGGTCTTAAATTTTTGTGTCACGAGAGCTCTCCAGCTGTCTTTTTAGTGGGTCTTAAATGTTAGTGCCACGAGAGCTTTTTTTCATAGGTTGTCTGCCTCTAAGCCAGTGAGGAAAAATGGCACCCGAGTTGATCTGATTATTTTTTAAAGACTGTCAGTAATTTGGACACTTTCTTTTGAGAGCTTGGTGGATTCTCTAATCTACTAAAATCCATGTCGACCACTTAATAACTCTCAAAACCTTTTGTAACCTGAATGATAAATTGTATAATGGTATTCTATACTTTTGTTGTAATAATTCTATGTATACTATATATATATATATATATCAGTAGTGCCTAACCTTGTTGAGCCATATACACATATGTGACAGAGCACAACAAAAACATTAAATCCAAAGGTACAAAGACTGTGCAGCTTTGTTAAAAACTGTAGTCAAAAGTTTTCAATTGCCAGGATAGCACTGCATCATGTGCCATATATGCCCCATGCTTAGTAGATTGGGCAGCACTGATAGAAAGAATTAATTAGATTTACTCAAATATTTTAAATATAAAACATCTGAACCAGATTTCTCATTTTCATTCATCCTTACATAAACTGCAATGGCAAAGAAACATTTCATTCTCAAATTAATTTACATTTAATGAGCCAAGAATTAAAACTAAAAATACAGTGTTTTATAATACAACCCTATTTTTTTTTTGTACAAATTGCAATCTTTCTTTGAACCACTGTACATAAACTTTTTTTTTTACAATATATTTTCAATATATAATACAAAATATATGTTCAGATTAATTATTTCCTTACAGAAAAGAAAAAAGATTAACAAAGTCAAGAGTAAATGAAATCAAACACCTAGGTGATCTGTATTTTTTTTTAGCTTTACATTTCATTTAATAGCCCTACAGTGCGAGGATCATCTTAAGTCATCATCAGAACTATCTAGCGATATATCAAGAATGTCTGAGGCTTTCTGTCTTAATGCTGATAATTTGTCTTGAATAGTTTGTACAGCAGTAGATCTTTCTGGGCCACTTATCATATGCTCCTCTGTTTCACTGAGTATTTTTTTCTCCTCAAAAGTAGGTGACATCAACAAGTGGTCAGACTCTTGAAATCTACCAGGCGACACTAAGACATCAGAAAAGTCTTGAGGAATAGCATCCAAGAAGCTATTATAGGATTTGTCTAAATGAATGTCCCCATGAAAATCTGAGTTACCGTGATGGTCAGAGAAATGAAGCAATGACAAAGATTCATTGGCACTTATCTGAAGATTTGATTGCTCTAATCTACTGTGGTTTAGTAGTGAGGAATGTTCTGATCTTTCTTTGTCTCTAGCTAATGTTGATGCAAGGGAAGACTCTAAAAAAGTTTGATGAAAATTTATTTTGGTTTGTGATTCTAAATCATTCTGAAAACTTTGTAATGATAAGTTGTTAATATCCTGACTTTCCAGTGAATGAATCACTTCCCCTTCAAGTCTTTCATGACTCACATCTTGGACATAATTAGGAGGTAAGCCTGAGAACTGTCTAGTCAAATATAAATCTTCTTCATGATTTCCTGCTGCATTCGGAATAGTTTTGCAAGCTATTCTCAAACTTGAACTTTGGCTATCAAGAACATCCAAGGGAACTAGACTGAGGGGTGAAAAGTTCCCTGAAAAAAAATGTTATGGAATGTGAGTACAAAAAAATCTAGTTAAAATAATCTATATGATAAAATCATACAAATTTTAATAAGATACAGGTAAATACAGAAGCATCAGAAACATCTAAAAAATTGAGACAGTAAGAGAGAAACAATTTACTGATCATTACCTATTTCTGAAGCAAAACCCAAACTGTCCACTGAACTAGATGTAGTATTTAGAACTGACTGAACAACCTGACAAGATGAAACAAAAGTTTACTATCTCTTGGCATCAATCAAACAAAACAAAATCAATAATTGAAATCCTAAACTGTAATATTAAAAGTGGCAAAGCAAAACTATCAAACTAAAATCTGAATGTATTTCTGATGCTCCCCCTTCCAAGATAAAGTTGAGAGCTAATTTTTTCCTACAAAAAGATGACAATGGAATTCAATCTAACTTAGAATAGCTGGTTTTATCAAGACATGAATAGGTTGAGCACTTAAATTTCAATGTTTCTTGATTAGTTTGCATGCCTGTTCTTTCATTTGCAAAGCCAGAAGATACATTTTCCACTGCTGCAACCCTAGACCTTGACCTATTTTTTATTTGCAAGAAATTTTGTTTCCAAAGTTGTTCACTGTTTCTCTGTATTTTATTTATGTGCTGTACAATTTCTGAATGTCTTTAAATGCGTACTGTTCAATTTATACTTTTGGGACATCACTCATACAGATATGTACAAGATTTACTACAGCTATTATTTTTTGGGGCTTATATATCTCAGCAATGCACCTGCATTACATGAAATGTAAATTCATCTAATGTATTTTTCTTAGCAAAGATAAAAAAAAGTTCCGCATATAAGTGTGAGTATGAAGTCCATAGCTTTGAGTTATATACACATGAAGAAAGACCTAATGCACTACCATAAAAAAATTAACATCTCCTGGCCAAGGCTCTCCTATATTTTGCATTTCATAGTTACCCAATGAAATCATATAAGAAAAATCAGTCTTTAATATCATAGGTTATGGTTTAATTAGGCCTTGGTTTATAAGCTCAGAACTGTGGATTTTTCGAAACTTTTATTATACAAATAACTAAAATGACTGCAGATCTAGAACTTTCTTACCTCATCAATACGAGAATCATCAATGGCATGTTTTGAAACATCAAGCGTTTTCTTAACAGGGAGGGTCTTTTTGTAGTCAATCTAGAAATATGAATAGAAATGAAACAACTCAACTAATGACCCAATAAATAACACATACACAAAGAGTAAATACAGATCGTTCATTCCTTCTCTATTGAAAAGAGAATAACAACAAAATTACAATTTGAAAGGATTTCTTCACTATAGGAGTGCTGTAAAACCAAAGTAAAGAAAACGATTAGTATTATTTCATAGAGAAAAAAACAAATCTCTTACATTTTTTTCTGTATATGTATATTTAAAGGTTCTAATTGAAATTGTACTTTGTAATACTTTATATTAAATATAAAAAGTTCACTATTTGTTCACCTTTGTGTGGCCAGTTTTCATTGGTATGGTCTTCTCATGTTTGGACTGCGTCAAGGGCATTGATCTTTTTTTGTTGACTTTTTGCAAGCTTTCATTGATTGGTACTTTTGATTCCTTGTTAGAGCTGAAACAAAAAATTATAAGTACTATACAAAGTATGTTCTACTAAAATATAGAATTAAACCTCTATGGATTCACTAAGACTAACCTTTTCACACAAACTGTGGGCAGATTGAGAAACTGCAATGGTTGGAGATGTTCATTTGCAGATATTGCAGAGTCTGAAACATTCAAATCCAATTTTCAGTCCAATTAAAGCAACAGACGTACATATGAAAACATGATCTTTGGTAAACAATATTTGCATTTTTAGTAAAAGAATAAGATTCTATCAATTATTTGTGCCCTATAAGTCTTGCTACATCATCTATATTTTATACACGCAATTCAAAAGGCATTAATGAATAAATATCCAAATAGTGCACCAGTATATATATATATTTTTTTAAAAACTTACAATACTTAAGACAATATTGTTTTTTTTGTTTTTTTAATTGTCTAGAATAAAATGAAGAATGAGTTCAATACTATGAGATGTAATACTAGATTCCTGTAGACCCAACATCCTAAGACAAAATGATTTTTTGTTACCTTTTTTATGAGTAACAGCTATAGAGTCTTGTAAAAAAGCAGCAATGGGACTTTGTGAAAGATTTACTACTGAGGAATGACTTAATCTTTTTGACTTAGTGCTAGGCGTAGTGAGACCCAAATTCTGAAAATACATTTTTTTTAAAATTTGAACACATGCTAATTTTATATAAAAATGTACGAAAACATTTAATAATATAAAAAGCATTACCTACAAAAATGACATTTAGTTTACAATTTCTCAGTATAATTCAGCAAAATATTCAAGGGAAAAAAATGTTCTAATATACAAAAACATCAAATACAATAAACAAATCAAAGTCCAGTATTTATAACAATTGAATGATCCAAAGTGCAAGTACAAACAAAATGTGGTTTCATAGGATGGTTTAATTGAACATTCATTTTTGTCTTTTTTGTTTTGTTTCCCAATAAATGTATGACAGGAAGGGAGTCTTGTCATAAAAGCTGTGAGTATTTTAGAGTGCAAATATCAAAAACTGTGTTTCAAATAACTAGAAGCATAAACTTACTAGAGTGTTTTTACTTTTACAAGCGATTTTTAAACAAGTGGCTTTCTTTAAAACATCTGTAGAGTATGTGAGTCGAGGTAATGCTTTCTTGGTCACTTCATCTCTAGTGGAAAAAAAAAAGTATGCACATACAATTTTCATAAATTATTTATAATGGTAGTAGCATTTCCAAAGCAAATTAAGGTTACAAAGACAGTTTGTGTGGAAACAAACTTAAAATCGGCCCCAAAGTGGCCCACCTAGAGTCTTCACTAGAATTCGAACACAGGGCTTCTGGTTCCAAGTGCTTTACCCCTCAGCCACAGCATCTCCATATATTTATTTAGCATATACTTATATTTCTTTAAATAATAATTATTAACCTTATCCATACATTCAAAATTAATAACATGTTACATGTAATAAAGAGAAAATTAAAAAGATTTATTCTTCTAACAAAATTAGATAAATTGGCAACACGAAAAAAAAAAAAAAATTCATGGCCAACTTTAATCTACAAGACTTTCCCATCACAAATGAAAATTAATATCTCCATTGTCATTTAAAATAGACATAGATCTAGCTAGATCTAGACCTAGTTTTAGATCTAAATCTAGATTCAAGAACTAAGTCTAGATTGTAGATCTAGAAATAGATCTAAGTCTAGAACTAGAGTTAGATCTAAAATCTAAGTCTACATCTAGATTAAAGTATAGATCTAAGTCTACATCTAGATTTAGAAATAGATATAGAATCTTGATATAGAATCTACTATATCTAGACTAGAACTCGTATGAATTTACATGTTTAATCTTAAAATTACTAGACCTAGGCCAATGTTATGATCATGAATAGTAGGACTATTGTTACTGGTAATGACATTACTAATGGTGTACTATGCTGTTCGTTTCCGATTCATTTCTTAATGTGATACTATTATATACATAATAAATAAATCTGCACCCCTTCTTCTTCTTCTAGCCAGCTTTATTGCTGCTGAGTTGTGAGCTCTTTTGCAGACTATATATACCTATATATATGGATAGCTGTTTTTTTTACAGCTTTCAATTGTTTGAAGCGTGCCTACTTTGAGCTCCAGTGGATTTGATTCTTTTGTTAAGGTGTTATTTAGTAAATGTTTTTTTGATGGTTGGTTGTTTGTAGTTTAGTCCGGGTGTAATGTTTGAAAATCTGGTAATTTTTCTCTGTTATTGGGTAGTAGGTGGTGTTTTAAGGCTAGTTCGTCAGTTAGTTGGATCAGAGTCCTTTGCTTTTTTTGGTTGTTTTTCCTATTTCTCTGTGTTAGTAATTTATTAGGATGATCATCCTCCAACCTTCTGTATCTCTCAATAGCTTCTAATGCTGCTCTGTTGCGCCTTAACTTAAGAGGTTCAATATTGGAGTCTATTTCACAGGCTGCTTTGGGAGTAGTTCTCATACCTCCACTAATTAGCCGCAAGGCTTGGTTTTGGATTGTGTCTAATGATGATTGATAGGTTTTGTTGGCAGCTACTTGTATGGGGAGACAGTTATCCATTACAGATCTGACGTATCCAGTGTATAACTGTCTTAAGATTTTCTTTTCAGCACCCCAGAATGTTCCTGCTAGGTGTTTTATTATGTTTAATTTTTGTGCTGCCTTTTCTTTTAAATCTGCCATAAAGTGTTTTAGAGATAGCCTTTGGTCTAGTTTTACGCCTAGATATGTTGGATTTTCTTCTTTATTTATTGGCTGTGAGTCTATTTTTAGGATGTAGTTTCTTTTTGCTGTTTTGTTGCTGTGGGTAAAGATTGAATAAACTGACTTTTCTTTGTTTATTTCCATTTTCCATGATTTTGAATACGTGGAGATAGTTGCGAGGGCTCTATTTAGTTTGGATCTAGTCAGCACTGGATATTTCTCTGTAGTCCAAATTAAAAGGTCGTCTGCATTACGTGCCTTATTGACCGACATGAGGTCCGGGAGGTCATTCATGAAGATTAGAAAGAGAGTGCAGCTAAGGGCTGAACCTTGTGGTAGTCCTTCTTCCAAACTTTTTTAACTAGAGATGGCACCTTCGAATCGGGTTTGGATGTTTCTGTTTTTTAAGAATGCCCTGATCCAGCTGTACATTTTTCCATGGATGCCCATTTTTTTCATCTTCAAAAATAGACCTTTCTCCACACTCTATCATAGGCTTGTTGCAAATCTATAAATACTGCTGTAGTGTGCTTGTTTACATGAAACCCTTCTACTGTGTCCTGGATAAAACGAAAGAGGTGGTCTTTAGTTCTACTTGCACCCCTACGCCGTCAGAAGATAAGTTATTGCCTTAATAATTGAAATTATGTTCAAATTATCAGTAGGGGCCTACATTTATAATATATATATATTATAATTATATCTACATCTGGGCTCTATTTAGTCTTATTTAGACTGTCAAGTTTAGGCCCCTATAATGAGGATATGTCAAAACTGAGTGCTAAAAAAGTAGTACGTTATTTTTGAAACTTATAACTAAAACAAAGTTCGTATCAAAATACTTTTTTAAAAACAACATTTTTAGTATTCTATTCAATGAGTTAGTTAATTAAAGGAAAATATATTTTATAATGATCCATTGACATTTTTAACATTGTGACTTTAGATGCAAATTTTTTGTACCAATGCGCGAATCTATGAATGAAGCCTGATTTATTAATGAAGAAGTCTGTGACATTTTTAATTGACTTACCTCCCCTGAAGTTTTTTCATTGAAAAGTGGTGTATTGTTTTGAAAAATCTGCTTGCATAGATAATTTTTAAAATTAGATGGTTTACTTTCGGAAAAGAAAAAAGTAGCTGCTGCATCAGAACTTAGAATAATCTAAAATATGATCTCTGATTTTCATTTTATCTTCTAGTTTCTGAGATCTAAATGGGACAGACGGACAGACAGGTCACAAAAATTTATAGCGTCTTTTCCCCATTTGGGGGCCGCTAAAAAAAGGACATTAAAAAAATATATATCAGTTATATATATTAATGAACTTGCATCTCATGGCTCACAAAGACCTCCTTTCAGGAAACAGTACCATGAAGAAGAAGAAAAGGAAGATAGAGAAAGTAATGGGAAGAACATCAAAGAATGGACAGGATTGTCAGTGAAGGAAATTCTATCCAAGGCAAGGAACAGAGAGGAATGGAGAAAGACGATTGACAGATCTTGTGTGGTGCCAACAGACTAAGGGATATGTGAAGGGGATCATCTCAAGGAGAAATAAGAACATTTATTAAATACATAAATAAATTTATGTATGTCTTACACATCTGTAGTAAACACAGTATTTTTTTTTATTCAAGATATCTTAATAAAAATCACACTGATTTTACAAGAAGCCTGTTAGTATTATTGGTTTGTACATTTCCATTGCCTTATTCATCCAGGTTAAGAATGTGACACATGCCGGTACACATAAATGTCAAGAGTTAAACATAAGTATAGGAAACACACACATGCATCTGATAAAAAAAAACTTATTAAAAAGCTTCAACACCAGACATGCCTACCCCCAAGACCCAGAATGTGGAACACTCAGGTTGAAATTGTGGAATTTTGGGCCCCTATATGGAACATAAATGCGTTTATGTTTGTTAGCCATACTGTACGCAATATAAATAAAACTTCAATTATATTACTTTAATAACAATACTAGTTTGCTTCTTATAAATTAGATGTAAATAGTATAATTAAAAGTAAGAAAACCTTTAATTCATAATTATGTCCTTTGTTTGAAATCAATAGTTCTAACTCCTATATGATGAATTTTAACCAAAATGTATTCTAATGACCTAGACTCAAATGTTACTATATCTATTTTTATTTGTTACTACTAGATCTAAATCTACTGACTAGATCTAGATTATTCTAGATCTACTTAATTATCTATCCTTTTCTAGGGCTCTACTCTAATAGTCTAGATGTTGTCTCTAGTTCTAGATCTAAAATAATTTAAGAGTCTACTAGTCTAGACCTACATATAATAAGTCCTCCAAGTCTAAGAACACAGATTATAATTATAACATTATAAATCTAAATATTAATGTCTAGATCTATGGACTTATTTGAGAACTAAATTTATTACATAATGATACATAGAAATCTAGAATCTAATCTATCATCACCTTCTAAGTCTTTCTAGATAGATCTAGATTTAGTATCATCTACTGATCTAGTGCTAGTCCTACTTTTAGATCTAGAAACTAATAATTAATTTAGACTATGTAATAATAGGCCAGATTACTTAATAATAATATTATAATAATTAATTAATACCATAATAAGTAGATCTATAGCCTTACTGTGTCTTGGTTAATTAATTACATTTAGGTCTAGATCTAGGTCTTTAATAACGTATTTTTAAAAAAAATCCTTTACTTAGATTACTTAGTCGACTTAGAAACCTAACCAGTTGAGACTTGAGTTAGTGTTAGAATAGTCACATTAGTGACAATTGAATATAAAACGGCAACGGGATAGTCTAGGTTAGTAGAGCCATTGTCGGGAAAAGAAAGGAATTTGGATGGAACATTTGGCTTAGGGTTACTAGATCTATTTCTAGATCTAGCTCAACCGTATCTTCGTAAATTCAGGACGCACCTGGTCCGGGAGGAGATGAAATGTAAACAATAAACACAGACCTATATATATTTGATTTTGCATTCAGTAGTTTCATTTCGCATTATTAATAAATAATGAAAAATCGGCGATTTTTTTTTGTCGGAATTCAGACTTGGCGGAACAAAAAATCGTGAATGCGGAACGGCGGAACATGTGAGCTTTTTTTGATGCTTTTGCGGGACGGTTCCGCATAATGCGGGACTGTAGGCATGTCTGCAACACCAATAAAAACAAGGTATCAGTAAAGGTTAAGGTTAGGTGGGCTGAAAAGATATCTACTGTCTCAATTTGTAGGAAAGAACTAAGCAAAAACCCCAAAAACCCATTGCCCAGGATATTAAAAAGACAAAGTGGAGCTGGATAGGACACACCTTGTGAAAACCATGTATCAATGTTGCAAGGCAGGTACTTGATTGGAATCCACAAGGAAGGAGGAAAGTGGGCAGACCCAATCAAACCTGGAAAAAGTAGGTCATCAGCAAAGCTGAGGATACTGGAATGACATGAGAACAGAGATAAAGAAAGCTGATTAGAACAGAGTTCAGTGGATAGGTGTGGTTGCAGCCCTATGCTTTCCTGGGGGTCCACAGGAATAAGTAAATAAATATTGGTAAGGGTTGATTATAATTTATTTTTATTATTTAGATACCCAATGATATAGGTTTTGTTAAAAATGTTTCTAAGTGAATGAAGCTGTGATTCTTTCACTTTCTCCACTATTCCTCTCCAAAATTATTGTCTATGTTGTGACAGAATTATTTCCCTTAGACTTTGTAGAGTACTAGCATATTTTAATTCAAGTTGAATAACTTTTAGATTTTTTATCAGAAAATGTTAAAATCAAAGGAAAAAAAATCTCTTTCTATATAATACAAATTCATATCTGAAGAACAAAATAAGTTTCATATCTTAATCTAGAATAGATTTTGGAAATATTTTATGATCTAAATTGGATATAATTTTTAATTCAAAATTAAAGCAATAACTTTAAACTGTTCCTTTTTGGTAAAAACGTTGAAAGAAAAAAAATTTGGTTGTTTAACAATGGAAAATACAGTTAGGGAAGAAAGAAAAACAGCAAAACAAATGGGATGGAAGCATATGAAAAAATGTTATAAATTGATATGAAGAAAATGTCATCCTGACGACTAAAAATTGTTGAGATAGTATTGGATTAGAATGCAAAGATCAAAGCAAAATGAGATGTTAGTCAACTTGAATGAAAATTAGTTGTCAGTAATGAAGCATTCTTTTTTTCTTTAACATACCTTAATTCTTTAGCAGCTTTCAAATGAAAAAGATGTTTTTGCTTTTGGGTTGTTAACAGAGGCAAAATATGAGAAAAATCTGGTAGCTTTTCTGATCAGAAAAAAAAAAAAAAGGTTTAATATTAAAATAAGATATTAGTGAAAGAAAGAAACATAAATTAATCTTTCAAATTTAATACATAAGTGCTGTCTAAATTCACATTTATTTATCTATATGAAAATAAAGTAAAAACTAGAAAAGATTATACATTTAAATATACAAAGAAATAGAAAATAGTGCATTGTTTCTCTAACAATACCTTTCTGTAAGTGCTCTTTAAAGCAATTCAAAGCTACATTCCAAAGGTGCAGTGTAGAAACTAAGTTTAAACATCCTTCTTTGTAAATATTGTCAACTTCTAGCTGAAACAAAAAGAAGTAAAATATTATCTATATAGTTGAAAGTATCATTACACTAACAGCTAGCAATGAGTCAAACTAATCACAGATACTAATGAAGCTTCAAGTTTCAGTAAATTATTTCATTATAAATGATTTCTCAAAATTGTATACCAATAATAAGACATTAAAACAGCAGCAGCAAAGAGACAAATCAATTATGAATGAATAGCTCCAAGCCTAATACAAGTCACTTACTTGAGCAAACATTGCACTCGATTCTCTGAGCAAGATGTTTGGGACTCTGATTCCCAGAGCTGTAGCATCTAAATTGTACTTTGAAAAACTATTCTCAACAATAGATTGAATAATGCCTCTTTTATCTTTCAAATTGTCATTAAAGAAAGATATTTGCTTCCAATTATTTGTGACCTGACAACAAAGAATATATAGACAGATATACTGACTGAGCATTAGAATAAGCCCAATAAATAACAGAAACAAGCACACAAACAAAGTCATACACAGCAGGTTTTAATGGTGTCAAAATAAATGTTTTGATGTCAATATGACATCATAAAGCTAATTAGGTCACTGGAGATACAAATATTTGTAACAAAAGAATAACATAAAATATTTTTGATTACTTTTTGCAATCAATGTTTCATAGAAAAAAAAAACATAAAAAAATTAGAGCATTTGATAATTTTAAAAGTTTTTATACTTTAAATGTGACTAATTATACCAAATCAGTAAAAAGATACATTTTCAGAACACATTATAAAATGTTCAAATTTCATATAAATTTAAAAAAAAAAAAAAAATTATTTCTAGAAATACTGTACCAAATAATCACTATGCAAACATTGCAGTTGCAAAATCAGGTCTCTTCTCACATTTTGGGTTTAATGTGCTTTAAGCTTTTTTTAAAATTTTATTTATGAAACCTACATACATTCAACAATACACAATCCATTTTCTAGATAGGAAAATACAATTTTAAAACATCTGCTATAATTTCTATTTCTATGAAAATCTATCTTTATTTTTCCAAATTTGATCAGATACTACTGTCCAGATAGAAAGTGAAATTAGATACTCCTTTGTTTACCCAATTGTTTAGTTTTAGAAGTGTTGATATTTTATAGGAAAATGTAACTTCTTGAAAAAAAAAAAGCATGATCATGTTGTCGTACTTTAAAATACTTTCCATAGCCAGAATATAAAATGAAAATAAAAATTACAATTCAAGTCAAAATATTTTTTAAATGTACATTTTAAGACCATCTTACCTCAGTCATTCGCTGCATTCTTTTCTCTTTGTAAGTGCTAGTATCATAAGATGTCTTGTCAACAATTTTCTTTGTAGGTGATTCACTGTGAACAGACAACAAACCCATAAACAGAACTAATACGTAAACATTGAAATATTTTTTGCATGATACAAATCTTTAGTTCACAGATTGAAGAGAAAATTGTGATGCTATATTTACAAATGTCAAAGTGCATAGATGATTATTTTTTTTGCTTAAACTTAAACTCAATTAGTTGAGACATTTTTTTTTACCCATAATGTTTCTGCTCAATTTCTTGTAATTGTTTTTCCAGATTTTTTTTTTCAGATTCACTTTCTCTCAGAAGTTTTTTTACTTTTCTAGATTCTTGAATTAAATCACTAGAGAAGAAAAAGATACAAAATATTTATAAGAAGTACATTTATAAACTCATTTGGATTTTAACAAATATTTTATTAAAAATAATTTGCTTGGGAAAAAAGTCAAGGTAATGTAGTAATGGAATATAAATATTAATCATTCTTATTTACTTATTCTTGTTACTAAGTCTATAATCAAACCTAGTTTATATGTGTATAAGCCATATGTTACCCGCAGCCTGCAGGTCTTAATTTGCGGATCACTTTCCTTATAGTCACTGAGAGTGCTTTGTAAACAATTAAACGAAATAATAATTTTATAAGTAAAGCGAATGCGGAATGCGTGAATGTAAATATAGTATGAATGGAGCTTAAATCTATTTTTTCAAATAAAAACATTTGCTTGTTGGCCTACATATATTTGATTAAAATTTGAAATAAATAGACTTAATTTTGAATGTTCATGTGTTGAAGTATAAAGTAAATCTATCATCTTTGAATTAGATATAGATCTAGACTTAATATTGGTTTGGATAGAGTTTGTCTCTGCGCGTGCTAGAAGGCTTTGCTCTGCACATGCGTGACCTTTTTTATTAGATTTACGCAACTCATGAATGGAACTATTAAAATGATTGTCAACACGACTTCGCAGCTATAGCGAACAAATGTATGAAAAATGCTTTAGAAAATCAAATTTGAATGTTAATTTGATTAAAATATGAAATGAATGGACTATAAATAGTATGTTTATGTGTTAAAGTGTAAAACTATCTTTGCGAAGAGAAGTTCTATCATCTTAGAGTTGAATTGAGAGTTTCAGACCTAGGAATAGAGAGATGTGTAACATTTCGGGTATTGTCTAATGAAAGAATGTACATCAGGAATTTCTAAATTCGCAGATATAAGGAACGAATTTATGTAAAAATGCTTTTGAAACACGAATTTGAAGGTTAATTTTATTAAATAATGAAATCAATAGACTATATTTTCTATTTTCATTGTCAAAGTAAAAAACTATCTGTGTAAAGTGTAGTTTTAAAAATTAGATCTAGATCCTTTCAATTTATACATGAACATGGTAAACATGGCCTAGATCGATGAAATTATAATACTTTCATAGAGATGGCACCTTTTTTTTTCTGAGGGTTCCTAAGTTTGTTTTAGGGCTATTATACATATGTCACGATTCCAGTTAGTACCAAAGGAACATTTATGCCAAGTTTTATCAAGATTGGTCAAACGGTTATGATTTACATACATACATACGACTTACTTTCTACTTTATAGTATAGATAAATGTGTGTGACTACATGTGTGTGCACAAAGAAGTAATTTCATACATATAAAAGATACTTCTCTTATTGGAGATTTTTTCAGGTTACATTCAAAGAAAAAAAAAAAAAGATGAAGAGGGAATTCTTGTGCTATTCATGATGAATATGTCATTAGAATGAGAATTGTAATTACATCTTTACAAAATAACAAAACATTTAACAAAGTCCTGCATTTCAGTGGCCAATAGCCCATTACCTATTTGTAGCCAAATAATCTGTGGTATTTTGTCTTCCAAGTGTGAACTCACAAAGTTTTACATTTTTGGAAGGTTTAAATTTACTTCCAAAATGTTTAGTTGATTCCTATTGTCAATTCATTTTCAGCTTATATATGTATATAGTTATATATACTTTTTTTTTCTGGAGAACTTTCTCACACAGGTATTCAGTGGGTTTAATTAATTAATTTTATTTTTGTTTCAGTAATATTTTTGAACATCTACTGATGTTCTTGCTTTTCAATGTGTATGCCTGGTTGCCTGATTATAATTATTCATTCTTATCTAACAGAAATTCATTATTTTTATGTATACATGAAACCAAAAATTTAACTCATTTATTCAAAATGGCAGCTCCTAAAACTTTCTTTCTATAAAGCTAAAAAACATTATTATTAAACACATTCTAGTTGGGGGAAAAAAAACTTGATTTAAACAAAATTATTACAGGTACTGTTCAGTGATAACAAAAGTACTGAGCAATAAACACTATTTATTATTTATCATATGTTCTGCAATATAAGTTGCTTTTAAAATAGCTTACTTAATTCTAGACAGGAAAAAAAAAGAATCCAAGAAGTATTTTAACTGGTTCATGGAATAATCAAAAGAGCAAGGAAATACCTGACATAATGTTTCCAATGCCTATTAGCTGCTATTAATAAATGTACTTGATCAAAGAATTCTTCACATTCCATAGAACTATAATCATTTAGGGCAGCCATGGATAGTTTAGTTAGCACAAAAGAATTAGTACTAGGATAAACAACTTGATTCACCCAGCCTGCAACATGAAAAGATGATTCTGAATAAATATTACAAATGAAAATTAATTTCTAGTGTTTTTGTGTGTGTGTTTGTGGATCAACCCTAGGATTCAGCTGTACAACTAGAGTGGCAGGATAACAAAAATTCTTTCATTATAAATGTATTAATATAACATAAAAGCTAATCAAATTAATGAAATACACAATACAATTTTAAAACGATTTTAATGCTTAAATTATTTTTCTTTTGCCAAAACAAAACAAAACAAATCATTTCATAAGGTACCATTCCTTGATGTTTCAACCATTTCACAAGGTATAGTTAGTTTTACCAAAGTAAAATACAAAGACATCATTTATATCACTTATACTAATGAACAATATGTAATGTTCATCAAAAAACCATCCCCAGATGTAGCACAAACAGGAACTGAGGCCCCAGTATAGACAAAAGCTAAAATTGAAAAGACAGCCACTTGCACATACATTAGTCAACAAACTAACTTATATAAAAGAACATATAATCCCAAACTATAATGAAAACTTTTCCATTAACTGAACAAAACTATAAGATCTATTTTTTCAGAAGTTATGCTATAAAACTGTCTTCAGATTAGTAGACTGAGTCTTTAATGTGTTTTCTAATATCCTTAAAATCATGACAGTAGATGATGACATGCTTCAGAAGTACTACTCCTTTCACATACTGATGGATCCAGGGGCAATAGCTGAATATAATCATTCAACATTAGATTGTGACAGTACCATGGTTTCACTATCTTTTATGATACAAATTGTTGTACATTTTAATAGTTTTACCTTGTTCAGTTTTCATAACCTGCATTAATACATAAGTAGAAAAACTGTAAACAAATTGAATAAATTTGCGACCTCCAGGAGTTAAAAAGAGTGAAGTATTTATCCTTGGTAAATTTGCAACAGATTCTTCCTGAAAAAAAAAAAGTAAATTAAATTATTTTTTTTGTAAAACAAAGCTTATTTTATGTGTATCAATCAGTTTGAATCAGTCATGTAATTAAATGTGTAATAGATCTAGACTAACAATAATAAATCAGAGCAGTTAGAAATATTTTTACCAATGGTTTTGTTTAGCGCTATTTTTTGCTTTTAGCTTTCTCAATAGGTTATGATACTATCACTTGTCTGGGCCAGTTGAAAAGGGATGGGGGAGAAGGAATGGGGTATCTGGGTGATCATTTTTAAATGTATTTATAAAAAAAAAAGTGAACAGCCTTATTTCGAACTCGTGCACTAAAGCCTTCACAGGCTTCTCAAGCCATCATAGTAACCACTCTACTAACAAAGAGTGCATGAAAATGGAAGATTGTATAGTTATCTATTGTTTCTATTTTTCATGTTTGTGATCACTAAGCCTCAGACGGCAACCTATAATGGGGACTAATTTAGCTTTCCCTTGTTCAAGATACCAAACAAAATAAATAATCGCTAATAGTTAATTAACTAATTGGTTAATTTTTTTTATTGATTCGTGTTGTCAGGTAAAAAAAAAATAATTGTTTAAAATTTCAGCTTGATCCTAGTTTGGGTGTGGGAGAAATAATAAGTACAAACTTTTTACCAGACAGACATGGTGAGTTGATATAAGCTTTGTAAAAAGATATAGAATTTAATGTTCAAAAGAAAAGAGATTTCTCTGCTAAATGCCATTTAAAAATGTGTCCAAAACACATAATTGTTGCTAAGAAAGTCTGATTTAAAGTAACAACTAACATTCCAAACCTGCAAGAAAATTAAGTAGTAAATTACAGATATGCAGTAAAAGCTGTAAATTTTTTTAAAAGTTTTGATTTGAAATTTATTTAGCAAAGTATTTAAAAGTTTTTTAATTTATTAAAATGTAGTTAGACAACAACACAAAGCCTAACCTGAATCTGTGTAAGCCAATTGTTGCAAACTTTTCTAAACTGATGTTCTGAGTTTTTGTCTACTAAAGGCCAACAATCTCTGTTCAAATAATTAGATCATTACTTAAAGTTAGCTAATGAAAGAATCATCTTTACAGCCATATAATCATGTTTTCACATGGAATGTGTAAATTCAAGATCATGTTTGAGGTAAACATTTTAAATTTAATCCTGTTCAACAAGTAATATGGCAATAATATAAAAGACTCCCATGGGGGTGCACTGCACAGAGTTGTAAAAAAGCTCCCACAACCTTGTCAAAATGCCGTTACATAATTGGCGTGTCCCGCACGGTTGGCCTGGTATAGAAAAGGAATATGGGGGGGGGGGGGGGGGGGGGGGAGGAGGTCTTAGTGTACACTGCCTATTGCCGTGAGTCTGACCCACCCGCCAGACAGAACAGTGTACACTGTTCTCATTCAGGCCGGTGAAAGGGAGCTCTTGTTCACTTTTGCTGGCCTAGAGTTCCATGAGACAACTCTACCTGACAGTTTCAAGAAGAAGAAGAATAGTACTCCATCTTTTCTGTCCAAACTTTGTTCCTCTTTCATCAAGCATTGGAACCATAAACATTCAAACTATGCTGCCCACTGTATTCAATGAAATAAAAGCTAGTGTTGAAGTCATGTTAAATCATTCATGACTCACTGCTACACTTCAATCATCTTCCCAATTTTAAGCATAAATAAATGAATGAACAAACCTGAATTGTTCCTTGGCTAATGATGGATTAAGTCTATGAAAAAGGAAATGGAGGATAGCTTCAGAACCTGCTTTGTTTGGTAGTGTGAACATATCTCTAAAGAAATAAAAGACATATATATATAGATATATATATATATACATGTACAGTTGTTTTTTTTTAAATACTCAGTACTCAGTGATGGATTGCCTAACTTTTAACTACCAATAAATTAATAATAGACGTTAAAATACAAGAAAAGTAATAATTTTTTCCCCACTTTGAAAAAGGTGCAGATGCCGGTGCGTACCGTCACAAAAAAAGCATATATATTGTTATAAACCTGGTGGTGGCACAAATGGAGGTAGTGGTGTGAGTGTAGTCAGCCGTCAAAAATCGCCCCAGGCCAGTATTAGACAAGCGGTCAACCATGACAAGTTACGATGGTCAGCCGAGACGAGTGTCAACATGATGATTTGAGAAGGATCGTCATCGCGAACAGAGCTCATGAGTGTCACGAGGGATGTAGTCATGTGACGAAACTAGAAACGTCGAGCATTGTTCTGTCCAGTTCGAGAAGGCCAGCAGGGACCCTATATAAAGAGCGGAGATGTCGCAGTCAAGACGGTTCAGAGCCTGGTTCACTACACCCCGGTCGACTACAGCACAGTTCAGTGTGGTTCTGTACGGAGCATTACGACAGATCAGTGCGGAGTACTATTAAGTACAGTTGAGACGAACAGCGTCTTGATCTTGGTCTGTGATCAAATCTGACACAACGAGCCCAGTGTGTGAAGTCAGTCCTGAACTGTTGAACCCAGTGCAAGCCCAGAACGAGACGGAGAGGCCAGTGCAAAAGTTGATACCGTGGTACGTTTGATACGGAGAGATATTTGTACAGCCTGTGTTACATGTTGCCAATTGTTCAGTATTGGCTGTAATTTATTGGACATTAAACTGTTATGTTACTTTGGAGCCCTGAGTTGTTTAGTTCTTTAAGTTGGTGGTGTAAGGTGCAGATTGCAGAGAGCCTGGATAGTGAGATTTGTAACAATATATATATATTTATATAAAGGGTGCTTGAGGTTTGACACCTGACTCAAGCAGAATTGTGTTTGCTGAATGCCTAAAGGCAGCACTGAAAACCTCACAGATTCCCCCCGCCCCCTTTTCAAACTGGTCCACAAATGAGATTAGGCCATAGCACTCTAAGTATGCACTTTCATGGCCTATATAAAATGTAATTTTACAAAAATTATAATGAAAACTTTCCTGTACAAAACTATAGAGATCTATCTTTTCAGAAGTTACACTAGTTTAGGCTAGTGTTGTGTAGTTATGCTATTGTTGTGTGTTGTGAACTGCAGATCAGTTTCCATTGCCCTCATTTAGGCTGCTTAGGCTTCATTTAGTTGCTCTTTTTGTTTCACCGCTACTTATATCTCTTGTTAGAGAGAAACATGTTCAAAAATATTGTCCCTTGTGCGTCTTCAGTGAGCTAGTTTTAGGTTAAGATCAGGTGTGAGTAAATGTGAGGCGCCCATGTTGGCTGAGACTTCATGAATAATCCTTACTAGCTGACCTGGGCGGGAAGAGGTTAGAGAGTCGGCACGTGCATGCGTGTTGTCCAGCATGGTTGGGCGACGTAGAGAATTTTTTTCTGAGCTGCACTCTCTGTCCCCGTGAAAGTTACGTGGGGTTACTTTGTTCTGACTGGCAGAAATAAAAGAGTTCTCTTTGCATGTCTATTTCATCGAGGGTTAGTGTCACAGTCTCGCTTGACATTAATTGTTATTCGTTCGCCTTGGGTCAAGGAGGTGAAAAGCACGAGAAACCCCTGACATAGGAAGAGGAAATAAGAATGACTAAATTCACTTTTGGTGGGTAGCAGTCGTTTATGGGATAGGAGACAGTACACATTTTTTTAGTAGTTGCTTTCTGTACTTAAGAGCTGGATACATATTATTGCAGTTTATTGTTACTCGCTGTGATTCAACGTAAGTAAGTAGTGAAAATGTATTCTAGAGGACTTATGATATTTTG
Source organism: Biomphalaria pfeifferi (assembly GCA_030265305.1). NCBI lineage: Eukaryota > Metazoa > Mollusca > Gastropoda > Planorbidae > Biomphalaria > Biomphalaria pfeifferi. The sequence goes on from JASAOG010000001.1 coordinate 7,037,741, forward strand.
TGCCCGCTGGGATGTGGATGTAAATATATTTCAATAAATTGGATTATTGTTATGTAACTACTATGAAGGTGCAGTATATATAATAAACGTCATATTTGTCTGCTAAAGTTGGATTCAAATCAATCTGTACTATTCATGTTTGTTAAGTGTTAAGTGTAGCCCCAGGATGCACAAACCCAGCACTCTACAGCATTACACATTCAGTGTGTTACACAGAGAGTCGGCGTGTGTGCTTTGTGTCCCGCATGGTTGGGCAATGTAGAGAATTATATATACAGATGAGGTGTGACTAATTATTTTGAAAACTACTGTATTTACAGTAGAATCTTGTATTGAGATCCATGTAAATAATGTACCAATGGCACTAATGTCTGCTTGTAGTGAAATTGTTGATAACTTGTTGATGTGTTATGTCATGACTTTGTGCTCAAACATCTTTTTTTATATTTGTCATTTGAATTTTTTTGCTTCTGTATGCTGTCAGGCCCAAACAATAGCCTTATCGTTATAAATCTGTTCAAGAAAAAATCTGACATTTGATGTATGGCTAATGTTAGATTTATTTTTGGTGGAATTAATTACATTTTATTACTGTTTCCCAGTCTGCCACTCTCAATAGTGTATTATTTTAAAATTCTTAAAAGAATCTAGGCATTTTAAAAAAGTGAAAGAAATATGATGTATTCATTTAGATATAAAAAATATTACATTTATAAACATTACTTTGTTTTAAGTGGATAGCTTTTAAAAAAAAAAATATTTAAGAATAAGAGATAATTATATACTTCAATCATCAACTGTGTTTTCTTTTTCTTAAAGGAAAGCAAAATTTTCTGAAATTATGAATTATGTAATATTGAAGGGGACATGGGTGGGATTTTTAGGGCCCCCCTAAGACCACCCAACTCTAATGGCTACCTGACTTTAGTTGGGGAGTGTAAAGATGGTTGGTCACATGACACCCTGCTCATTAACCAAAGAAACAGTATTATTGAAGATTGAAGAAAATTAAATAAGAAATTTCTCTCTTTTTCTTTTTAAAAGAAATAATTAATGTAAATCTGCCATTCATTATTCACATAATGTTTAATCATTCCTGAAGTTAAAAAACCATGTAAAAAAAAAAAAATACTTACTCTTTGAATGGAATCTTGTATTTAGCTTCCATATCAATAATGTCTAAACCAAGTAAATGTAAATTAGTAAAAAAAAGACTGTTCATTGTAGTGATTTCCATTTTATCAAAGTCTGTAAATAAAATTGATATTTAAATAAAAGTGAAACCACATTCAACCAAACTGATTCTTGAATATATGCAGAAATAGCATTACTAACCAACTATGCCTGTTGATGTGTTCTTAGGCTTGATGTTGTTTATTATGGCATCCTCTCTTTTTATTTTTGAGCCTCCAATAATAAGACCATATTTTAACAATCCCCTGACATAATTTTTAGCCAGTGAATTATTGTATCAGTTACAATGAAATGAAACTTCCTGCTCTCATCCTCTTTCTTTCTGTCTCTCCTTTTTTCTCTGGAACCCTATTTTGTTTTATTTTTTCACCCTGCATACCGTTAATTTTTCTACCAAAGACGTTTGGTTTCATTTGGAATGACCCACTTTATACCACCCCCACCCCCCGAAACACACATGCTTTTGGCTCAAGAATTCTAATATCACTTTACGCTCTCCCCCCCCCCCCTCCATCCAACAAAAAAGTTTGTCCTACATAACAATCTTCTTCAGCTTCTCAATTCAATATTTAACAAAGCCTATGTTGCTTTTCGACTGCCCTCCCAAACGCTTTCCACTTTTCTGCCCTTTTTTTATTACAATGACAGTTCCTAGTTCCTCCAAATGATTGACCCCTCATCACACTTTTCTAGATCTAGATCTGGCACTTTTGCCAGGTTTTACCTTTTTCTTTTCTTTTTGCATCCTGTAATAATAAGACAAGCAAAGCACTTTATAAGCCATCAGTCTCAGACATAGAGGGGAAAAATGCACTTTCTGAAGGCCCCAATGGAATGCCCCACTTCATTTATTTTGGCATTGTGCCCTCTAAATAGGATGGTTACCTGGTGGTCCACTGAACAGTTGTTCAGTTGCCTTTATCCATAGTTCATACCCTGCCCACTGCCATCCCCTGCTGTCCTGCAGAATGTTTTGACTATTAAGTAAATTATCTTCAACTATGAAGAAGCATCCGAAACATGTAAAACATTTTACAAACATTTTGTCTTATAAAAATTTGTAGTCGCTTAATTGACCCCTTTTGAAAGTAGAGAAATGACAGTGTAAAGCATCATTCCTTGCAGTCTAAAAAAAAAACAACACAAGATCTATCTTTTTGATACTATTATGCAAAGTTTTGATTTTTTTTTTAGACCCTTGTCTAAAAAAAAAAAGGGAAAAAGACATTTAAAGAGAAATTAGAATAAGTCGACTTAGGAAAAAAGAAAGAAAATATGCTTTAACAATAAATGAAGTCATTTTTTTATATTTTATTATTTTTATATTATAATTGCAGTAGTTAAGTAAATACAATCACCAAAGAAAAAGAACACAAAAATATGATTGTCAAAAATTTACAAAAGACCCACTTGCGGCAGAAACTTAAACTCCAAAGACAACTAACACATTGACATTGGAAAAGGGATTTTCAACTTCTCTCAGTCCACCCATCTCTAATGGGTAGTTGACATTATTTGGGGAAAGGTAAAGGCGGTTGGTCATTGTGCTGGCCACATGACACCCTCATTAATCGTAGGTCACAGAAACAGATGACTTGTCATCTGCCCTATAGACCACAACCACAAGGTCTGAAACATTCAAAATTAAGTAACTTACAGCTCTTAAATCTTCTACAAACAGAATTTTTTTTTCTTCAAAACAAACCAATTCTTCTACCAAAACAATTGCTGGGTTTCCCTTTCCTTGCAGTTTTAGATTCAGCTCATTTAATTTCTCTGTTATATATATGCACGAGTCCTCTTCGTAGATTTCTCCTCGGCTTTCAATACCATACAGCCACATTTAATGATAAACAAACTGAGTAACTTAAATGTAAGCCCTTACTTACAAGCATGGGTTCTAAACTTTTTAACCCAACGCCCCCAGTATGTTAAAGTCAACAACACCAAATCGTCAACTCACGTACTATGTACGAGTGCTCCACAAAGTTGTGCACTTTTTCATGTACTGTACACTCTTTACACTAATGACATAAGAGGCATCTATGACTCAGTTAAACTCGCTGATGATACTGCCATAGTCGGTCTTATTTCAGGAGACGAAACTCAATAGAAGAGTTTACAAACTGGTGCAACGACAACTTTCTAGTCACAAAAGACTAAAGAACTTATAGATTTTAGAAAGAAAAAACAAACTATAAGTGAACTGCAAATAAACACTACATCTATAGAACAAGTGAAGGCATATAAATATCTAGGCATTATCATCAACAACAAGCTTTCATGGGAAGACCACCTTGGAACTCTGACAAAGAAAACAGCCCAGCAACTCTTTTTTTCTATATAAACTCAATAGCTTTAAACTAAACAAGAAAATTCTTGACACTTTTTACGGCCCGACCATACAAAATCTGCTAACATAGGGAATAACTTGTTGGCAAGGCAACGCCTCATATAAACTGTTGCGACGTCTAGAAAACATCATAAAAAAAGCATAAAAAATTACACTCACAACATTACCACATTTAAAGGAACTTTTTAACAAAAGTGCCTAAGAAAAATCAAAAAAATCTTGGAAGACAACGGCCACCCTCACCATCAGAACTATGTCAGGTTGTCGCGAAGTGGGCGACTGCTGTCAATCAAAACAAGAATGGAGAGGTACAAAACTCGTTCGTACCTCACTTGGTCAGACTCTATCACCGCCACTCATTGATCAGGGAACATGAAATGCACCAAGATACCTGTGCGTAGTTGCTGAATGAACTCTTTATGTTGTGTCTGTTGTATTTATGTGTATTTTTCTGTTGTACTGTCTTTATATGAGAAAAGAGTTCTTGTAATCACAACAAATTTCCATAAGGATCAATAAAGCAGTCTTAGTCTTACAGGTGATACAGGACAGTTTATAATTCACTGCATATTTTAGGTCTTGATTTTTTGCTTTTGCATTTTATGCATTTGAAATCCCTATTTGTTTTACCTCCAATTACGTTACAAGGCAGGCCCTACTTGTAGACAGTAGACTCCACTCAGGACTGCTGGCTAGCATAAAGGGGATTACGTCATCACTAGATCTGTGTCAGTTTAATAAAATCAATCTTTCAATCTTTCTCTTTGATGTGATTTTACGAAACCTGAGGGCACTTGAAATTCGTTAGAAATGTATAGATCTAACTTAACTGTAGTCGTAATCATCAACAGATAAAAAAAAAAGTATTAAGATACTGCTACCCTTCTAAAATAAAATGTTTTATTTCCGATAGTGTCCAGTGCTATGTCATTGCTCTATATAGATCTAAGTCATAAAGCATAATTTTGTTCCTAAGAAAAATAATTAAACATGTAGATATACATGCATTTTTTTGTTTATTTTATCCATATTTCGCTTTGCCTGGTGATGTAATAGATCATTATAGATCTAATTGTTAACCAGATATTTTTTGTAAATTAATAATTTGATAAGAAGAAAAAAAAAAAAAAGAAGAAATACGTTCAATTGTTAACAATTTATTTAGACTTTCATTTCAGTAATAATAAACGTAAAAAAAAAAATAAGTTGACAGCATAAGAGCAAAAATAGTATAAAATACTCTCTTTAAAAAAAGTTATTAAAAGTTCAATGTAGATAAGGGAGATCAATATACTTAAAAACAACATGGTGGCCAATTTAGGTATCTGGGCATCTAAACTATTGCACTAGTTTCATATTAAATATCAAAATAAAGATGTAATGACCACAAAAACAGCGAGTTGTTTGGATTAATGTAATGTCCAGAATAAATTACGCTAGAACTAGTATTATTTATAATTATGGTACTAGTGTCTGTGGTCTGTAGTGTCATAGTCAATGAATTCTAATGGGGCCGGCAACCTGTAACTCGCGAGCCACATGCGGACCTTATCACTTGATATAGATGAGTCTTACGACATAAAAGACATGGCACAAGTTGGCCTTTTTGTCAGGTATATGTCTTCCCAAGTTCCAAAAGAACTTTTAGGATTGCTACGTCCGCTCTCGTGACAAACCAGAGGAAAAGATAAAGCTAATGCCGTGCGAAAATACATTGAAGACAATAAAATCGATATAAATAAATTCTTTCAATAGCAACTGATGGACCCAGTATGAAAAGTATGACAGGGGCAATAACGATTCTTTGGCGCAAAATTAAACCATGAAATTTTTTACTTATCACTGCATAATATACAAAGAAGTGCTTTGTGTCCAAACATTTCTGAATGGAATAGTTGAGGTCATGGATTTGTTAATAGCATCTTGTTAAAAGCACTCTACCATCGTCAGCTTAAAGAATTCAAAAGAAATATTCTGAATAAAAAAATCTTGTGGCTCTGTAGAAAAGTTGAAATTTTGTAAACTGTAACTTTTGACTCTTCTGACTCTAAAGGCTGCTGACCCCTGATCTAGACTATATAATATAGTAATAGATGACTCAGATGAGTCTAGAGTGACTCTAGATCAGCGGTTCTCAACTTTTTAGATCGCCACCCCCTAATACAATTTTTTACTAGGAGGCGCCCCCCAACCGTATTTTTTTTTTTGTTATAGGTCTCCAGGTAAATGTGATTTAGCTAATGATATGGTTATCAAACTGTATATAACTAATATGATGTTAATTGAATTGTTACAAACGTATCCTATTTATTTAGTGTAAAATAAATTTGTGCTTTAATGTTTTAAAAAGCAGATTTTATGATTTTTATTTATCTTCTTTTCATTGCATGTTTATAATATTGACATATTTTACAATTTAAAAAGTATTACTAATCATAAAAAACGAGACAATATTTTCAAACACTCCAAAGTTAGTGCGAAGGTTGAGCTTGTTTTTATTTCACTTTATTAAACCTTTATTCAATTCAAGTTAATTTCTATATGTAGGCTTGATAACTGAAAGGCAGAAAAAAAAACTTTGTTTCACAAAGATACTGTGTTGGAAATGAAGGACGAAGTCTAGAAAAAATCTCATATAGAACAGAATTACTGAACAATTGATCCGAAATCGTGTAACTAACATTGAAGAGTAATATTTAGATGCATTGCTATTGACATTGCTAATATATGTCGATGAATCGTACAATGAGTTACAATGTATTCTTATGGTTATTCATTCTGTACCAAACATTGACACCCAGACCTACATCATAGCATACTTAGAACACCATCTGTGCAAACACCACAAATATTTTTCCAAGAGGTCTTTTACTTTTTCAAATTTAACCAACTTTGTCAGTTACATCACTCGCTGTAGATGGCATTTATAGAGATTTGCATAGAGACTAATCTTTAAACTCGCCATTATGTATACATCTTAAGTATAACACAAATAGTAATCAATCTAAAATCTACAACGCCTGTGGGTTCATCAAGCTGGATGCTAAATGTTGTAAAAGAAGCAGACATCATTTCCTTAACATCAGAAAACTTGTCAACTTATCTCCTGTGAATAGTGTCATTAGGTATGGAAATTGCACTAAATTTATTTAAAAATTTGACTCCAATCATAACGAGCAATGTCTTTGGCCTCTGACAAGAACTCCCTGGTAATGGTGTGAGGTTTCATAGCTCTGGGAGCCACCAAAAGCTTCATAGGCTGATATGTTTTAATTATGGTACTTGCCCTGGGCATGCTAGCCTGCCTCATAGTGACGCCCGGGTGGAAACGATCGTAGGAGGAAACGATTAGGGTAAAGGGTAGCAAAACAAGACTCCCGTGGGGGTGCCTTAGGGGGTGTGAGAGCATCCCACAACCTTTTCGCAATCAGGCGCTGTTCCTCAAGGGGGCGTTACATAAATGGCGTGTCCTGCATGGTTAGCTTGGTATAGAAAAGGAAAACTGAGGGGGTCTTAGTGTACGCTGCCTCTTGACGCGAGTCTGACCCACCCGCCAGACAGAACAGTGTACACTGTTCTCATTCAGGCTGGTGAGAGGGAGCTCTTGTTCACTTTTGCTGGCTTAGAGTTCCAAGAGCTGAAGGCTCAACTCTACCTGACAGTTTCAAGAAGAAGAAGAAGAATGGTACTTGCCATCTGAGTCTAGTCTGAATTTCATCGGGATTAAAAACTTAACTACTGGATGTCGTTATCGGCAAAGCTTGTTCGGCCTTAATACATACCACAGAGAGATCTTCATTAAAAATGCTGCATCAGGATCTATAAATTCCTGCTTGAACTATTGAAGTAAAAATAAGAGCAAAATAATCGTCATTCTCTTTTCTTTAATTAACCTTCTTTTGTTCGAAGTCTGTGTTCATGAGTTGTTCCATATATATATAAGGAATTTATTTCCATTTCCATGCCGTATTATCGACATGATTAGATCTTCACTAAAGAAAAGTTTGATCCCACAATGCTGTTTCTACGCAATGTATTCTACAACAATGGAGATGTGGTCCGCAGCATCTAGTTTTGAATGAAGATTATATTAAAAAAAAACAAAAAAAAACAAATAAGAACTAATAAAAAAACACATCCTTTCCAACAAGGATGATACATTCACTCAAAGTGCCCTCTGTATCCTCTGCCAGAAAGTCGTGTTTATATTTGCCACCACAATTTTTTTTTTTTTCACTGAAGCTTGGCGATCGTTTCATAATTTGCTTGGTAATAATTATATAATGTGCACATAATTTGATTAATGTAAATCTATATCCACTATGGTACAAATATGCTTGTTACAACACATTATAAACAAAAAGAAAAAAAATTCTGTTACAAAAATTAAAGAAATAAATGTGAGATTGCGTTTTGACTTTTTTTTTTTACAAATTTATTACACTTTTGGATGAAATGCGAGAAGTTTTAAAATTGTGTTATCGATTACTTTAGACAATGGCCTAATTAATGCTTAATTTCGATTTTTTTTAAAAGTTATTTTTAATTTATTATCAAAAATACCCCTTTTTTGTTTTTAGCAATACAGGGTCCAGGAAAATGCCTCATGATTCATATTTTTTTTGGTGCTAGATATCATGCCTGGCTATAATTCTACCAAGTTTTATCGCGATATATCGAGCGCATCACTCAAAAACTTGAAAGTACGGTTAGCATTGTGGGCTATGGGATTTACAGTTTTTTTTGTGAATTTTTTATAAGGAAATTTTGTCCTCGATGTAAAACCACTCCAGGCCATGTAAGGCCTAATATTCTGGATATATTCAAATAGTTTTAGGTTTTATTTAGCGAGCGAATTTGAAAAAAAAATTGTTGCAGATGATTTTGATACCACTTTTTAAATATTTTGTTTTTTTTCTGCCTCTGACATTTCTTGTAGCTCTAGACCCGATAATTTCATCAATATTTACATTCTAAACAAGTGAAGTTCATAAATATAAAGGAAATCAGATTTGTGAGCTAGAAATTCACTACTAATTCTAGATCTACTTTTAATTTTCATTTTTTATAAGTAGATCTATTGTCTAGGAAACTCAATTCCAACTTTTTTACTTTTTGAGCTAAGCTGGTGTGTCACACCAGCTTAGCCAGCAAGATGCTCTCATCTCACTTGCTCCATGTCAACAATGTTGGGTCAAAACGACACAAAAAAAATCATAACTTTCTAACTGTTAACCATACAGTCATAATTTATACACCATTGGAAAGTTCTTTTAAAGTATTTTAATGATGTACTAACGAAAAATAGTTTTTTTCAAAGATAAATTTTTTATTTCACCTCCCTACCCAATGGTCTTAGGCAACCCCTAGAAAACGGTCATTCAACCGCCAAAGCGGCAAAGGGGTCGCGATCCACAGGTTGAGAACCACTGGTCTAGATCTATCTTACCATGGTTCATACAACTTTTTGTGAAAATGAATTCCAGACATTTATCCTATGTTTTCAAAACAGTAAAGTGGATGGCTACCTGGCCATGCCATATGCGCTCTGGACTGCTGTATTCGTGGTCTTGGGTTCAAACCCTGCCGTCCTTTGGGAGGTTTGGACTAGGGTGTAATAATAATTTTCAATTATGAAGGAACATACAAAACAAGGGGAAAAAAAGGCACTAATCTTGTAGCACTTAGACTTAGGCAATTTTATATAGGCCTATATTATAGTTATAGTTTTATAGACCTAACTTTGTTGTTAAATCTTATTCTAAATCTCATAACTAGTCCAATAGTTTTATAATTATTATATAGATTTTTAGTTTTTTTTTAACAGGATAAAAATTAATATCTAGATCTAAATCTAGGCTATATCATAACCATATATACTAGATTATACTTATAGATAATAATAATACTTTAATTTATAACTTATCTAATGATACTCTAATCGAGATCCCTCTAAAGTAGAGTTTTAATTTTATAAAAAGCACTTACAATAATAGGTCTAGTCCAATCTAGATCTAGATAGATTGGTATACCGATAGATTTATCTAGATCTAGATTCTAAATGTTAGTGTTTTGTTTTCAATTTATTATTTTGAAATATTTCGGAACCGCCATTACCGGAAGTACCAGATATTTGAAACGTTAATCTGACTAAATCTAACAATTGTACGTCTCTAGATCTAGATCTAAATATTTGCTACTACTACTAGATATAAGTTCTAGGCTCTAGATCTACATCTAAATAAATGTAAATACTCTAAGGAGACTAAATGTTTGAGAATCAAAATCTAGGTCTAGCAAAAACAAGTAATAGATCGACTAGATCTATATCCTTGAAGTCACTTTTGCGTTTTTTTGAGAATTACAAATTGGCAAATTGTAATCAGGTCTAGGATTTAAGATATAGATCAATAAATAATAAGTATAAGAATCTAGAACCCAGAGTCTAGATTGACTAGATTTAGAATTTAGAGTCTATAACCTATAGCTATGATTATGATTTAGGACAGCTTTTTAGTCTAAGTCGAAAGATCTAAACTATAGACTCTAGATGTAGCTATAATATTGTATTTTAAATAATTATAAGTGTATAGATCTAGTACAGTATTATGAGTATAGTTAGAGTTAACTTAGAGTACGTAGAATAGATTTTGTGGGTATTGGCTATTGCACATCGACGGCCTACTATCTATGTCTTAGTTGTCTATGTATGCCTAATAGTAATAACTAATACTTTAAGAGTTTACTAAATAGTAATAGTGGCTATACTATTGATTATCAATAGATCTACCTAGACACTAGTGTTATTCTGTAACTAATTTTACATCTGATCTGCTATGAATAAATAGATCTAGAATCTAAGTAGATAATCTAGTGAATGACTATGAGCTATGATTAGTATGATTCTGGAGGGTATAATTTATTAAAAGGAAATCATCCCTAGATTAGTGACTAGGCTAGATGGCCTAGATAGTACATATAGATCTAGATGTGGAAAAAAGCAGGAAAATAAAAAAAATGTAATAAATAATGTATTTAATATTAGATCTATATTATATATGTAAAGTGTCAGATCTATAAATTATAATTAATGTATAGACTACTTATTAATAAATTATCTCTGGATTAATTATATATATAGATCTATATTTAAGAATCTATGGAATCCCCACTTTGATGAAAATATCAAACAAAGCATTAAGGTTTATTAAAAGAAATTTCTATAAATCTTCTTCTTCGTTCTCATTGTTTTGTTGGAGTGTTCAGATGAGTAGACCAATACATGAGATGAACTGCGCAGTGGTTTCCAAATCAGGGAGCTCTCCATATAGTTTCCTTTCTATTGGGGTGATTTGGGGCCAATGTCTAATACAGGCCTCTTGGTAAAGAGAGCAGTTTTGGAGGACGTGGTCTGCATTGTCTGGTGATACTCCACATGGTTCCAATTTTGAGCTTCCAGTACATGTGTTGTCGCATTCTGTTGTATCCGGTCCTGAGTCGAAAGATTAGACGTTGGTCTTATCGGTATAGCTTATAGTAAGTGTCATCTTTCTTGTGATTTGGATGAAAGCTCGTCCATTTCTCATTTATTTTTTTTACTATTAATTTCTTAAATTCTTCTGGATAGAGTGCAGAGTTTATTAGTGTGTTAGTTCTCCCACCTTGGCGAGTGTGTCAGCCTTCTCATTTCCTTCTAGTTCTATATGAGCTGGTATCAATTGAATTAGTTTTTTTGCTGTTGTTGTTGAGCTTTGTAAGTGCTGTTCTGGGGTTTTTAATATATGAGGAATCAGAGTTTTGCAGGCTTTGGGGGGTTATTTTTGCATCGGTCTATAAATCTACCACATTTAATACTAAAATGTTATTTAACCTTGGTTACACCATTAATACAATAAGTAATAAAATGCATCCTGAAAGCATTAAGAAACTTTAACAGACACAAAATAGAGCTGTGAGATTCATAACAAATGACTAAATTCACATTTGGCTAGAGTAACACCTTTAGAAATTTAGAAAGCCTTATTATCAGGATAGAAGACTCAAAAGTAAAGTAGCATTTATATACATAAATCACTGAACCATAATCTTCAAATACAAAAACAAAATTTAATAAAATACTCAGAAAGACACAAAGATAAAGGCACATTTCTCATTCCATATAATTTATTATGCTAGGACAAATTTGTACAAATGCTCCTTCTTCCCTAGTGCTATTAGATCATCCAGGAATGGGTTGCCTGAGCTAGCCAGGAAAGCCAGTGACTTGGCAGAATTTAGGTCATTGGTTAATATCAATGACTAAATGCATGACGCGTAGGACATAATCATCTTTTTTTAAGTAATATCTGTATTATATTAGATAAGATTCTATATAAAAAGGTCTAGAGTAAAGCTGCCTTATTGAACACCCCCCATTTGTATCCCATATCAGACTTCTCACCCTATTTTTATCAATGCGTCTTTATTTTGATTGTTATTTCAGATATACTGTGGTAGTATGGCCTGTGATCAGTTTTTCTAATTTAACACACACATTTAATTGTATTCCTATGCAAGATCATTTTTCTACTAGGCAATAAAGTACTCTTTTGAAAGCATGTTTTTTTGACCTCATACACATGAATTATGAATGGGGTGCTTCAGGTACTATACCTACTGTATAGCCCCATAGTGCACTAGCCAAGCTTGACCTATCTTTTTGGATTCAGGATTGAAAGGAGAACATGTATATTAAACTTCCCTTGCTTTCTATTAAACCTATTCAGAGTTTTAAGGGGTTTTGGATAAAGTCTACATCTTTAGAAAATGCTACAATATTGAACAAAATTATTTTTTGAGTGCTCATTTATTTTTATGCTGAAAGCAAAAATAAATGTAATCAGTAAATTTTTAGTATCTAAGAGACAACAAAACACTCAAACAATTTTAAATACGTGCTTATTAAACATTATTTTGACATATAACAATTTTTTTAAATAAATTAGAAAAAAAAAATTGTTGCAGAAGTACTTCTCTTCACCCCCCCCCCCCCCCAAAATTATATTAAGTATGCTCTCCCCTGCCTTTGCTAAATCTATTTATACCATTGACTTTGCCTAAGTTTTGAACTATCACTGTGACATTTGTATGGCAATTAGTCTTTTCTTTTCATTTGCACATGTATGGTAGTTAACCTCTTGCTTGACCAGATAAAATACTGGAAAAAAAAGAAATAGATGATTAAGACATTTTTTTAATGCATTTAATCTGATGTGGTCAAGTCCAGTAGGGAATCGGCGCCTTTGAGGACGCCATTATCTTGTTGATTGCTAGAAAGGCTTTTATCCAGGTACTATGCCTGGACATAGGGCTCTTTACCCCTGTCCTGTCTGAGGGCTCCCAGCCGTGACGGCCATAATGACTGGGCAGAGGGTCGTACCACGTACACGTCGCACTGTCCCCGTTTCTGAGCCCCACTCGCTATAATGACTGAGAACAGCACTAACCATGGGGAGATTACCTCATATTCCTATACTGTAACCTCACTTTTTCGTGCAGGGACCGCCACTCCAGCTAACGGGACTCTGATGACGGCCTCCTTTGTGGAACGGCGTGTTGGACTTTTTGGACTGTTAGTTCCATCCCTACCCCGAGTGAGATAAAAAAAAAAAAAAGAAAAACTCACCCAGGAAATCCCACAAGGGCCTGGTTCGACTTGTTCTGTTCTTAGCCTATCTATCTAGTTCCATAACTAGACGTTTCCACTGAGGCGACGGGTAGCTGGAATCCTTCTGATATGGTTAACAAGGCGTTCAATATCGTTGCTAGGGAAAAACTTGTCTGATGCGGTTTACACATTGTCATACCTTCCCCATCCCCCTTTGACATCAGATCTTAACTATACCTGTTGAAACTTGGCTACAGATCTAATTTTATAGACCAATTGATTATGAGTTTATAGATGTTGTTTTTTTTGTAGGACTAGCCAATATGGAGCTATAACAATTCAAATGCAAAAAAATCACAGCTTTTAGTTTTAACTTAAACAATAAGGCAGCTTTACTCTATATGATATTATTATAATATACCACATCACATATCACCAGATCAAAATTTTAAGTAGATTTATACACGTGTGTAAAACCAGTAAATTCCTCTAAAAACTAAAAAAAATTCCTAAAGGCAAAGGAGGAATTTTCTTAAAAAACACTAGAAAAGAAACATTTTTTTCATGTTACTATTTTACTTGTTTAAAATTATATAGATGATAGATCTAGCTGAAAATGACATTGTCATTGCTCATTATTATTTGATCTATAATTCCTATATATATATTATATATAAAGAGAAAGAGAGATCTATTCATTTTATTAATGTTCATCTAATAATGATCTACAATTACCAGATTATTGAATTTATTGGTACTTGTCTAGATCTAGATTCTATGTCTTCTCTTCTATGATTATTTTTTATACCAATTACTATTCAGTCTTGATCGTCTGACCAAGTGGGTGTCAGATTATCAAAGGCTAGCTGTACTTCAAAGAATTTAACCATGCTTGTCAAGATAATTCTAGTTTTATTTATGATGTAAAAAGATTTTCACAAGGATATAATATAAAAAATTAGGAAAAAGAAAAAAATATTGATGTAAAAATACAAAACATATGATTTCAACTTTCACATTCTGTACCCAATTACAATCAATCTACATTTAAAAAATATACTTACACAATATATATATATAGGCTATTGGTCAACATTAGTTATACAAATTTATGCACATGCATTAACATTTTTTTTTCTTTGAAACAAACTGTCATGTTTTTTCTTAAATGTCTTCCAACATTAAAACATGCATGTGTCATGTCAGCAAGTGTCGGATTATTTAGAGTCCCACTATAATTAATATTTAACTAATAATCCTCTTTGCCATTTTCTTATTGTTATGACCTTACATTTTTAGTATTTACAAAGCTTATATCAACTTATTCTGTCCGTTTAGTAAAAAAGTTTATACTCTTCATTTTTCCCACACTCAATCACAGATGAAGTTGAAATTTTGCTTATTTGTTTCTTTTACCTGACAGCACAAGAATCAATTTAAAAAATTAACCAATTAATTAACTAATTATTGGTAATTTATTATTTTGTTGGTATCTCAAACAAGGGAAAGAAATTGTACTTGACTAGAATGGTGGTATAACCTTAGTTAGTCCCCATCATAGGTCGCCACTTTAAAGTAGATTTGAAACATCAATATATAACTATACAATCTTCTACATTCATATTCACCTCACTGACAGAGTGGTTAGAATGTTGGCTTGAGGAGGCTTAAGCCATGAGTTCAAATTCAGGTCACGCCCCCCCCCCCCCCCCCTTTCTTTTTTTTTTTTATGAATATTTGTAAAAAGTGATTACCTAGGTATTCTTTTCTTTCTACCCACCCCCACCCCATCCCCCCTTCAATTTTCCCAACAGGTTCAGATAAGTGATAGGATCATATAGCATATTGAGAAAGCATGAAATAGCGTTTAACAAAAATAATTGGTAAAATATTTCTAATTGCACAGATTTATCTTTGTTGATCTAGATCAGTGGTTCCCAAAGTGGTCTACGAAGACTTCCAAGGGGTCTACGAAAGTGAAAAAGTAAATGGGGGTCTATGAGATGTCCATGGGGGTCTACGATAGTGGATTTCATTTAAGCAAGTCATGACTTTAAAGCCAAGGCTAACGAGTCCCTCCTGTCCGAAGCTTACCATGGTTTAGGCGCCAGTAATTCACCTTTGCCCCTTCTCCTGTTAGTGAAAACAGTTCGGAAGGCCCAATATTTGAGCCAAACGTGAAAGATCAAGAAATACACGAGAAACTCTTTGCGAAAACTTTTACAATAATACAGATGCAAGTTAAATAATTAATAGTTAATGTTTGAAGGACTACGTCATAGAACAACAAATTCTTATATGAAACAATATCCGTAGAAACGGATGATGAACATGCAAAAAACAACAACAAAAAAACATTTTAAATGTGTATGGTGATTCCAGCAATACATATTAATTTGTTATTTTAATTGGTTTAAATTTGAATTTTATGTGTAAAAAAAAGATAGATCTCTTACTTTTCACTCTTCGACTCACTGCAGTTAGAAATTTGTTTAAAAAATTCGTTTATGAATGTGCAAAAATGCAATGTATAAGTTAAGCAGGGGGGTCTACCAAAAACCAGAAAACATGGCAAGGGGTCTACAAGACAAAAAAGTTTGGGAACCACTGATCTAGATCTATTACAATTACAAATTTAATAACATGACCGATCCAAACTAATTGATACAGTTACCATTTTTAAAGTATTTTTTATGTTTTTCTTGTTTTATTATGTCCTTAATTAACAGATTGTTTACTCTGGACTGATATTCAATTTTCTTTTTTCAAAATATCCTCATTCTTCTTTTGTTTAATGGGTTCATAACAGTGGTCATGATGACCTTATTGGCGATATTGGTCTATTAGATAAAATACAGTCTTAAAGATATACAAATTATAGATTCAAATTCACCCAATTTTTTTCAATGAATATTTTTCATGTAGAAACGTTAGAATTGAATGAGAAAGCCTATTTATTAATCTACTAATCTAGTATTATCTTAAATGTATAAGTTTTCTTTTTTTTTAAATTACAGAGATCTAAATGTGATTAAAGAAAAAAGAAATGAAATCACTAATATGATAAAATAAATCATTCTCAATAGATGTGGACCAAATATCAAGTTAAATATTATATTGAATTGTTGCTGACACATTAATTGCTAGTATTACACTTACAGAATGATGTTAGACAATTTTATACATTTAGTGTCATGGTTTCATTTTAAACTATTCTTCATTAAAATCTTTACTTCTGTAGCTAATATGATGGGAAGAAGATTTTGTTGGAGACATCCTAAGTTTAAAGAATGCTTGATGAAATTGATGAAAATATTTGTGCTTTTTATCATACTTGTCCTCATATTTGTTCCCATTCGAAATGTCATCTTTCAATTTTTCTTGCCTGGCATGTGGCTGGAGCACAGTACTTTGTTTATTATTAAGGTAATCCATATTTACAATCACTAATCAATCATAATTAAAAATTCATTTTGTCTTTAGCTTGCAAACTACTTTAATATCACAATGTTATGTATATAAAAAAAAGTAGAGTTCTCCTTTCAGGCCTTGTGGTTTATTGGGCAGATGATGTAAAGGTCATCTGTCTCTCTGGCCCACAGTTAACGAGTATATCATGTGGCCAGCACAATGACCAACCGCCTTTACTTTTCCCCAACTAATGTCAGGTACCCATTGGAAGTGGATTGACTCGATGCAGCCAAAGATCCCTAAATTAAAAATCCCAGTCTTCACCAGGATTATAACCAGTTCAGAAGCCAAGCGCTTTACCGGTCAGCCACAGTGCCTCCTTGATATGAATACCATATTATAATAGTATCTTGTACCATGAAAAAGCCCTTAAGACAAACATTTAATAAAACTGTTGCCATGATGATGCTTTTTTTTTTCTTCCCAAAACAAATGAACCTACTTAAGAATGATGCTCTCTAAGGAGCCATTAATGTTACAGTTTATGACATTAGAAAAAGCAAGAGTTTGAAAGACATTCAGATTTAAAATGTAATTGAAACGAATATTCTACTTAAAGTACCAGTAAAAAAATGTTGGCTTATTTTTGTTAAATATTATTCAATATCCCACACACCGTAAAATATAGATGTTTTTTTTTATGATGGGAGATGAAATGTTGAAAAGATTGTGCCCTGAAAGATAAGTCCTTAACGGCTGTCATGAAACATCAACAATCTTTTCTTTATGAAAACAGAGGTATCCATTGTTATGTTATGTACACTTTTAGTATCATGTTTTATAGTTTTAAAGTCTTAATCCAGATGACTTAATAATCTTTACATTGCAATGGTTTACTAAAAGTTTCTCTAGATATAAGTAAAAATGTGACATCTGTTTAAGTCTAGTAAAAAGCATATTTATTATTCTGCAATATTTTGTATATTGCAGTGTTAACAAAATATTGCAATTAGGATACACCTCTATATATATGCAAAATAAGCACTGTTGAAGCTTCAATGCATATAAATGTCATTTCAAATTGTACAACTTGATTAATATTTCTAAATATAAATGCAAATATTATTTCAACAGGTCGTTCTAGACAATCAACAATTTCCAGTAGCTGACACTTCACTTGGCCAAAGTCCAATCAAGCTTCAGGTTAACTTTGATGATATTAAAACTAAGTTCACGCCACAGTACAAGACTTATGCTGCGTTTTATGAACGCTTGTTGTTACTACAAGAAGTCTCCAAAACTGATCCTTATGCACAAACTAGGTTAGCAGAATTAATAAACTTTAAACCATTGATGTCTGAATATGATAGAGCTGTTGCCTTGTTCACAGTGGATACTTTTGTCAAGGCGTGTGAAGCTGCAAATCTGACTTATTTTTTAATCTCAGGTTCTGTACTGGGTGCTGTTCGTCATCATGGCATAATTCCTTGGGATGATGATATAGACATTATTATGAATTCTTCAGACTGGCACAAAATAAGAAATGTTTTAGGAAATATAGAAGGTTTTGAGCTTTTTGCCCCTAGTCGAGTCCAGTGGAAATTTTTTATGAGTTCGTTACCACCGGGCAATAGGCCATTTAAGTGGCCTAATATAGATCTTTTTTTCTTTAATGAAGACGAAACTCATATATGGGCACAAACATGGGGTGCCAAAAGTTCACTCTGTAGTAAAAAATCAGACATCTTCCCATTGCGAAGAAGAAAATTTGAGATGTTTTATTTGCCTGTGCCTAAAGCATCAAAATCTTTAGCAGAAGCTGAATTTGGTGAGTTCAGCTCAGCTTGTAAAACAGCCAATTATGTTCATAAAACCAATGTTGCTTACTCTGCATCAAGTACAATAGATTTGAAGTGTCAACAGTTACATGAAGTGTTTCCATTTGTTTTCCAAGAGAAAGGACAACAAGGGACTGTACTGGAAGTTCGAAAATTAGCTGGTAAATCTTTAGACAATTTTACTCTTCCAGATGATGTTTAAACATCCTATACCATAAGACAACAGAGTGAAATATTTTCTATTTATGCAAACTTGTTAATTTACTTAATGCATTTTTTAATATTTATTTGTTTGAAATATGGTTGAAGTCATTATGTATATTTTTTTAATTTAAAGTGATATTATATTATAAATATTTTTGGATTGTAAATCAAAACAAATGTTTTATATTTTCTTTCCCTCCCCTTTTTCTCTCTACATTTCCTTACTATTTGTATGCATAAACTTGAAACACTAAACTAAACTAGAAACACCAAGTCTATAAACTGCTGTTACACATTTGTTATATTCCAGGCTTTATAGAAATAATATTATATTTTTTTAAATTCTGGAAAGAAAAAAGAAAAACAAAGATTTATACCAAGAATTTTCTCTTTTTACAATTCCTCTATTCAACTTGCAAATACTTGGGCACATTTTTTCTTAAAAACGGCTCTATTTTCCTAGAAATTTGACAGTTAATGTATATCTTTGGGAAAAGAATTACTAGTTATTTGGAAACACTGGGAAAACTCTAGTTTGACCATTATAATTTTTCCAAGTTTAAAAAAAAAAAAAAAAATTTTGTCTATAGAGAACTAGAAAATCTTTATCATGAATAGACATCTTCAGGTATTTCCGCATGTATTTCCATAAAAGGTTAAATAAATAAATGTTGAAGGGGAGATGGACAGGGTAAAGGATGCTCCATTTTTTTAAACATCTAACATTCATTAGAGCTGTATAAAGAAGGAATTTTTTTTAAAAGTATTTTTTAAAATTTTCTTTTACCATTAAAAACAAATTAATATACACACTAAAGTCAATAAATTCTTTTTTATATTAATGTCCTTTTAATCTAGACCAATGGCCTAAAATTTAGAAGTAATGCTCATTTTATTTCTTGGTTTCATTTAAACATTGGTTTTTAGTCTCAGAGAGTAAGATAAAAATATTTTTTATAATACCTGAATCAGATTGAATGAATTCCAGAATGTTTAAAGCTCATAGCCTTTATTTTGAAAGACATGATATCTGCACAATGTTCCCAATAAACTCACTAAGCTTATGCCAAGATTCACAAAAAAATATTTAAATGCCAAAATTTCACAGTACCATTAGATTTTAAGTACCATATGTGAAATATCAGTAAATCTAATTGGTCTGTTGTACATATTGGTTACGTTATTGTGAAAGTGGCAATGAGTTTTCACATTTTTTTCCCTTTGTAGTCTGATTGTGACTTAAGTTAAGACTTAATGTAGCTTGGCCTAAGTACTCATGACATTGGTGATTTTCCCTCCACCAAAAGAAATACATTTTTTTTTTCTTTTAAGAAATGTATATTTTTCCTAATATATATTTTATGTGTGGTGTACCATGTTACTAAGAAACAAAATAGAGATAAACTTCTATCCCGTGACAAACATATTGGTTGAAAATATTTGTAACATTCTGATACAGCAGACTCTTACAGTACATACCGGTATGTTTTGTTGTTGAAATAAGGCATTACTGAAACTGCTGAAATTAAAGTAAGATTGATAATTATGGTTTTAATGTTTTTACTCATTAAAAATGTTACTTTATATTCTTGATACTCTATGATTACAAATATATAGATTAAAAAATCTAACTTTTAAAGTGAGTGCATTCAATGAAACAGTTGCTGAGTTATAGTTATAGGAGACATTTGTTCAGGTGAAGATGTATGCTATATACTAAGTGAATAATTCAGCCTGGCAAATAATACAAAACATAAGACAAGACATTTTAGGCAAAAGGCAATGCTCTATCAGGTAGCACAAGAGTCATTTGATATTTGTTAAGAGAACTTTCCTGTTTGCTAGCACTACTTTAGGACAAGTGAAATGAAAATGTACCGGATGTCGAATTCTACTTATTCGTCTTAAATTCATCAAATAACAAAGTTGTCTTTTAAACTTTGAGAGTTCTTTCAATCTAAATTCTAGACCTAAATACTTTGTTAGCAGATGAGCATACTTGTTTAGTAGTACAAATAGCCTACTTTTGATTGACCCGGTATAGAACAGCGTTCGTGGATGTGATACCGGTACTCAATAATTTAAAGTTTTTCATTCTAAACAAGCAACAGCATTTAGTAATGATTAGGTCAAAGAAACTACTACTACGGTATTAGACTTAACACGGGGGGGGGGGGGGGGGGGGGGGGGGGCTTGGATAAGATCAAGTGGAATCAGTTGGAAGATCGTTGAAACATACAACTTTCGAATGGATTATTCCCATTTAATCTAAATGGATAGCAGCCTGGTCATGTGGTCTCAATGGTCCCTGTTTCTCTCCCCCCCCCCCTCCCCGGTTGTCCTGTGAGAGGTTTCTGAAAGTACATTTGTGTACAACACTCTGCATTACCTTTACGCCTGAAAGCTTCAATTCTAATGTAGCATTTTATCACCCCATTCACAAGGGGTGGGGTTACATTACAAAATAGATACATCTGTAAAATGTAACATTTGATTGTTGCTGTCCCATGTATTTAACAACTATGTCCAGCTACTACACATAAGTCCTTAAAAAGTTCTATTGTGACGTCAACATTTATTTTGAACTTGTAGAATGTCAACACTCTAAGAGATTCTCGACTATTTCTTCGATCACTATTTGTCTGTGATTTGTTGCCAACATCTTTTGCTTCTTTTTTGAACTGAACAAAATTTCAATGACTATTTATTTATTATTGTTACTGTGTGTAATGACAATTTGATATTCAATTTCTTCGACTATAATGTCCTATTATATATGAACTGCTGTGTTTTTTTTTTAATATATAGGCTTATAATAAACTCTAGAATATACTTTTTTTTCTTCTTTCGAATCACACAGATGTAAATACAAATAGGTCTATTGTAGTGTGGGTAGAAACAATTTCTAGTTTTAATATTTAGCTGAGTGAGTTCATTTGAGGAAAAAAGTATATACACATATTTACAACAGATTTTTATTACGGGGATAGGCTAATACTTAAGTAACTAGAACTATATTTTTTAATATTTGAAGTTTATGTAAGCTGATTTCAAAACTCGAATTTATATAATTTTTAACGACGCGTCTGCGTTAACTGAGTAAAAGATAACCCTTGAAAGGTGAAAAGGCACGTGACAAAAATCAAATTAATAGTTAGCGTTTAACTTCTCAGATCTTATCTAGTAGGCCTATAAGAATGACAAGATTTCATCATTCTGTGCCCCGTCTCAGTTGTAGGCGAGTCTGTCCTCACGTCCTTCCCAACCTGTTTGAACCTGGCCCTGGTGGAGACGATGATCTTGGGCTTATTTCACCGACCGGCGTCATAAAGCCTACCTTCCAGCTTGAGGTCCAGATTTTCCCACGTCCACAAAAGTTTCTTTGAACAAGAGTGAAGAGTGCAGTCATCTTGGTAAATGTCTTCCTCCAAGCCATCTCGACATAATAAAGAGAGCAATGAATCGGACTGCATTCCATGACGTGAACAAAATAAAAAAAAACGGACTTGGACTTCGCCGACGACTCTGCACTACATATGATACGCAGGCAATTTTAGCCCAATTTCATTTCTATTTGAATCTAATTATAAAAAGTGTTAATAAAATACAAGCCAATGCCGAAAATAAGCAAATATTTCTACAGTTTTTTTTTTTAAACAAATAATAAGCAACGTTAAATTTTAAACTGAGCTAGGTTAGCTGGATTTCGAAAGGGAGTTGTTATTGTTCATTTTTGTTAAGCTCTTAAATATAATTTAGGAATTTTTGTTTGTTTGAGAAACAGGAAGATTCAACGGTTGGTGGTGACTTAAGCAGGCTTTACAAAAATTGTTTTACATGGTAGGCATCTAACACGAATGAATGAAACCACGCTCCGAATGCAAGGAAAGAAATCGACTATCATTGATTATATCATTTTCTCTTTATCGAGATATAAATCTATTGTAGGGTTTTACAATCTCACGTAACTTGTTTGTTGACAAATGAATTAGGCTACTACTTAAGGACATCGATATCTATGTAATTCACCTTACAATGCTCAATGAAGAAATGACGATTCGATTCTAGGATGTAAATAAATAAAACAAATTAAATATAAAAGACAATTATTAAACATCCGTTACTGATGTTCAAATTGAGTTGCTAGAAAAAATAGATTTACAAAATTATAACTTCAGTAAAAAGATTGTTAACATA
The DNA here is from genome assembly GCA_030265305.1 of Biomphalaria pfeifferi. Taxonomy (NCBI): domain Eukaryota; kingdom Metazoa; phylum Mollusca; class Gastropoda; family Planorbidae; genus Biomphalaria; species Biomphalaria pfeifferi. Next base: position 7,060,584 of record JASAOG010000001.1, read on the forward strand.
GGAGGCACAACAGATATAGATATATATATATATATATAATATATATATATATATATATATATATATGACTGCACTTCAAAGTCTCAGTAAAATTTCAGAACTGTGGATGAAAATGGAATTACTTGTTAGCTTTTCAATAGACATAGGCCTACGTGGTTAAACTAGATTTAGCGTTGCTTTGGCTAATTTAAAGCTTGAAATTTCTAATATTGTCAGACTGCAGGTATGGTTCTGAAACATGGAGAACAACTGAAGCCACAACAAAAAAAATACAGACCTTCATCAACAGATGCCTGAGAAATATCCTAAAAATTCACTGGTATGACAAAGTAGCAAACATCAAACTGTGGGAGATGAGTGGACAAAAAAATATTGAAGTGCAGATCTTAGAGAGGAAGTGGAGATGGATTGGTCACACCCTTAGAAAAGATAACAGCAACAGAGCTAGATAGGCCTTAGAGTGGAACCCCCAGGGAGCAAGACGCAGAGGAAGACCAAAAAGAACATGGCGACGCAGTGTACTTGAAGAAGCAGAGAAGACCGGGAAGAGCTGGGACACCATCAAAAAGCTAGCAAGAGACCGTGGGGAGTGGCGTGTTTTTGTCGAGGCCCTATGTTCCACGAGGAACTCAAAGGAGTGATGATGAGGAGGAGGTACAAGGTTCCCGTTAGCTTAATTTCATTTTGTAGGATACTGAATTCAGCAATAATAATGTTTATATTAAAAATAAAACTAAATTTATAATTAAACCTAAATAAACGTAGGCCCTTATATTCAGCAATTCAAAAAGGAACTATTCTTAGGTTCTGAAAGAAAGTCATGACAATGAGATTAACTTTTGTATGTAGGCCTAATTATTTGGCATAGGCCTAATTTTTGTATAATAATAATAATGGCAATCGATTCCGAAGTTTAAGGCTGAGTGCAGTGTTTCACATAACTACGCAAACCCAGTTGCGACCTGCATATTTTCCAGAATTTTGCGCTCTTTCTGGGGGCACCTCTGTAACGCCGTAGTACTCTAACCTCGCCAAAGAAGATCGCCTTTGGTATGCGGTAGTCTGCCATGCGGGAAAAGAGTTATTGATAGGATAAATATTAATAAATAAATGACATTTTGTTCAAATTTGCCTTCTCGCGCTTCTTTATAAGTGTTTTTCTTAAGGGGGGAGTGGCGGATGTTTTAAAGAAAAAAAAATGGGGGCGGTAGGCCAAAAAAGGTTGAACACCACTGATCTACAGAAACGTTGAAACGGAATTTATAACCTCGATCCTAGGATGATTTTTAACTACTGAAACATTTTGACACCAGAGACTGGTAATTTTTAAATTATAATAGAAATAATATTTAGTTTATTTTTTGTTTACTTTTAAAAGTGGGTAAAAAAATGTGCATTTAAAGTGACAAACTATGCAATTTATTATTGTGACTAATTGCTTTGTCAAAGGCAAGAAAGATATTATTTTATTTTAACAAAATTCCCTAACCCTTCTGACGTGTTTATGGTAGTTTCAGAATATTTAACTCTTTAGTTACCCTAAAGGCAGTGGCGTCACCAGGGTCGGTGTCACCCTAAAAAAAAACAACAAAATATTGTTTATTCTGTTTCTTTATGCTGAACAATATAATTTTAAGCTAATTCATTGATTGGTTACATCCGAAAATTGTTTTTGATTCTATTTCACAATTTAGTTTTTTTTTTTTTTTTTTTTTTTTTTGGATAACATTTCTTTGAAATATAATTAAATGTTTACACGATAAGACGGATAAAGACGCCCTCAAAGTTATACATATTGGGTGCAGGTTCCCCAGTATCCCATCAACATTGATCATACAGATCCTGAAGAAATAGAAGATTTAACATTATTCAAGCAGTGTTATCTCAAGTGATGGAGATGCATATCATGATGTTGCATGTCGGATTGGAAAGCAGGAGCCGTCTTTCCAAAAGTACGGTCTATCTAACAAACACATCAATTAGCCTGGAGATTAAAATCCACATACTCAATACAATCATTATCCCAACGGCCACCTAACTTCGAGACGCGGGAGGCTGAAAAGAGGCTGAGCAGTGATGGCTAAAAGGATCATAAGAATAACATACCTGTTCTTTGGCATTTTACGTCTCGAGAGACCATCTTTTCCCTTTGCAACTTCTTGTGTAACTAAAGAGGCCGATTCTTGATACACAGCTGCGGTCGTAGGTTGGGCATATGTTATCACCAGGGGCCGTTGCATTTTCACAATTCTTTCTGCTTCTGTTGTGTATGGCATCTGCAATCCGAGACCCTTCCTTTAAGCTCTCTCTCCATGTGGATCTATCAAGTGCTACTTTTTCCCAGCTGCTAGTGTCGATTTTGAAGAGCTTCATGTCGCGTTGCATACATCTGTATACCGTATGCCTTCTATTAGATCTATTAGATCGCCATACTTGTGGAAGTCGACCTACTAGCATTCTACGAACGTGACCAAGCCAGCCAAGGCGTCTGCTGCTGATAACAGCGGATGTCCTGGCACCCTGCTCTTCGTATATATCGAATAACATACCAAGATGATGTTATCAATTGAGAAATCTTTTCCCGCACAGGTCCAAGGAAAGTGGCGACAGAACTTCGATTGACATTTGTGAGACATATCATTAGACAAGACCAAACACGTTTAACAAAGTCAGCCTTAACATGAAATTCGAAAAGAGGAACGCAAAAACATGGCAGTCCACGTCTAACATGGCGTCACACCTTTTTAGAATTACTGAATTTCGTGGGCACCAGCTGAGAAGTGGCTGTGAATGTCGCTTTAGACTGATTTCTGTGGATGAAGTTTGCAGCCATATACGTCTAATGACGTGCGAGGGGCTTAATTCTATGTGTTTCTGAATATATTACAATAAAACATGTTACGTTCGCCACTCAACTGGTCAGAAAAGATGTTTGGAAAGCTTTTTAATTTCAGTCAGAGTTGTCCTCAGAGTAAACCCCGTCGCCAAGTAATTTATATATTTCTGATCTTCAGAAACTCTTTCTTTTGGCGTCTACAACGCATTAATTCTCTCATAATAGGAAAATTACAAGTCAAACAATATTAACTTAAAAATGTTTGGGACTTGTTGATATGAAACTCCCTTGTGGGTGCCACCCGGTGCGGACCGCACCCCCCGCACCTGCCTAATGACGCCACTGCCTAAAGGCATAGGCCATCTAAACACTGATACTTATTACTAGACACTGGACTTATTAAGGGCCCCCTAAAATTACCTCATTGTGAAATATGTGTTAATATTTTTTCGGATAAAAATGACCTTACTTATGTAGAAGTTTCAAATATTTTGTACTGTGTGTGAAAAGTGGCTAGAATGACCAAAATAGGTTGTACAATATCTTTACCCAATATTATAATACGCAACAGCAACAATTTTCGAATATGTCAATTTTTTTTTAAAGAAGAGTCCAGTGAGCGGAGTATTGTAAATGTTTAATCTATTTACAAGCACAAAGAAGAGAACACAGAAGTGGATTTCGATGTACTAATCCTCTTTTAACTAGACCTAGTCCCTGATGAGTTCTTAGGTTTCAAAATATTATACAGATATTTAGATTTTTTTTCTGAATTGGTAGCATTCAAAAACGCTTTAAACTGAATCTGTAAGGTGCACACGTATTCTGTAAGGTGCACACGTATTCTGTAAGGTGCACATGTATTCTGTAAGGTGCACACGTATTCTGTAAGATGCACATGTATTCTGTAAGGTGCACATGTATGACGTTTAACGATTGTGTGACGTATAAGATGTATTATGTCTTCTCAAACTCCACCTTCTGGTTTATTTTGACTTGGGCTTGGATGTGATTACTTGTAAACAATTGGACTGGTCTGATCCATTGACGAGTCCGATGAGTAGAAGAATTGGTTCATTGTGTTTGTTTAATTCTTTCAGGTGACAGAAACCCAGTGCTTCTTGAACCAGTACATTCATGTCGTTCTGCCAATTGTTATCAGTGGACGGAACATAGATAGGATTCACTCCCCTGAAAGACAGGCGAAAAATTTAAAACAGAACGCTGTTAGTTCAAAATATTTGTAAAGAAAATACGTCACACAAATTTGCTAAATAGCAAAGAAATAGCAATACAAAATCGTGCCAAATAGACACACGAAAACTGCTATCAATTATAAAACGAGTTAATATTAATACTGTCCTTGGGCGTAGCCAGGATTTTTTTTCCGCAGTGTGAAGACGTATTTTAACGGAGAAATTACATATATTATGTAAAAAAAAAAACTGTCACTAATTTAAGTCATATTTGCTATCTATTATCTTGTTATATCAAGCATACATCCCCGGTAATGTCAAATGCAATCATCAGTAATCAATAAATATAAAATGGATAGAGGACTCGTATCTGATTAATCGTTTACATTCTACCACCCCTTTGCTTTTCCATGAAAAATATGGCTTTCTAAACGGGATAGTCAGCTATGGAGACAGTTTCTATGTAATTCATCAGGTCTTTGGATAATTTAGAATTCATCAGAAACTTGTATACATATAAAATGAGATGATTTTGAGCCCAAATACTTTTTTTATAGTGGTCTTTTCCAACCTTATATGAATCTTGAATTATTTTTCAATTGTAGTTGGGCCACTGGCGGATCCAGAGGGGGGGGGGCGGTAGGGCCGTCACCCCCCCTCACCACTCGGCCGACCCCCCCCCCCCCCTACGGAAGGGGGGGTCGTACGAATTTTAGTATGGAATTCACACAATTTGTATACGAATGTATTACTCTTGTTAATAATATTGTTAGACACCTAGTTATAGTATTAGTTATTTAGCGACGCACCATAGAAGACGTATATTGAACGGGACTAGTGACGTTTGGGATATTTTATGTTAGAGACTGGAAAATCAGTTAGCGATAGAATTCTCTAGGGTAAAGACGTGTTTATTTGACAGAGACTTTTTACTGTGGCCCTTTCTTGGATAAATATCTTATGAATTGTTCATCAGTGTTGACCACATCTCTTCACTCTATAAAAAATGGTTTATTTATTCTGTATTGTTGATCAACTACACTGAATACACCCGAACAATAAAACTCAAACGCTTGCAGAGTAATTGATTAAAATTCAACAGTCATCTATAGTTGACCTCAAGACAGTCTGAATAAGGCCATCACAATATAGACTAATTATTTATATATCAACTTATTGTTAGATTATTTGGCATGTTGGCCGATTTGGTTGGGTCTGCAGAGGGCGATGGCATCAATCCTGCCCCCCCTCCATAAACTCTCAAGTGGGGGGGGGGGAGCGGACGAATTTATTTATAGAAATCACAGCTTGCTAACAGAACCAATTAAATATCTATATGGTTAAAACTTGTTATTGATATTTTAACCAATCTTTATATTATGTCGTTCCCCTGTTGGCCGATTGAGTAGGGGGGGGGGGCGAATACCTCTACTGCCCTCCCCACTCTAGCCCTCTGAGTGGGGAGGGGCGGTCCTATTTTTATGGAGAAATCATAGTTCGTGAACAAAATTACTTGAATATCTATATAATATAAGCAACGTATTGATATGTGAACCCATTTGTATATTATGTCGCACCACACTCTAATCTCAAATTTTATGATTAAATATAAAATGAAAAAGGGTTGTACTAGATGGAAGGGGCGATACATGCAATCGCCCCCCCCCCCCCATCAGACAAACCAATAATTTTTCTTTTTGTATTATAGTTAAGAAATTACAAAATAAAAAAATCTGTCACTAATATAATTTATATATGCTATAAATAAAATTCTTATATCGAGTCGCCCAACCCCTATGCTTTAATGCCAAATGCAATCATTAGAAGAAATTATAAAAAGGAGCGAGGATTAATAGTATTCATTCTACCGCCCCTCCCTTTCACATAAATTTATCATATAATTATTTTAAGAAAGACTTTGCTTTGGAAAAGTTAGAATTTAAACGAAAATTTTCAGTATAAGAGTCAAGATTGAGATGAGTTCTAAACCCAGGCGATGCTTTCCTAGTCGCCTTTTTTTCAGCCTTTACTCAATCTGATATTTTTCTAGTTAAATAAATTTGGGACTATAACTCACAATTTATGCTTCAATTTTATTGAATATTATTTATCGAAAAAACATTTTTTTTTCGGCGGCGATCCTCAAAGCCTTAATCTAAATATGTATCTTTTCAAGGAACAAATCGGTTTTATTTGCAATGTATTAAGGGCCTATAAATTTACATTAGAATAATTTTCAACATTATTTAAAAGGTCCTTTTTTAATAGAATGAATAATGAGCTTGAGGTAAGGAGAATGCGTTTCTTTAGTGGAGAATGAAAGAAAACGCTTTTGGCGTCGGGGCATCGCCCCGAACTCCATTGATGAATAATAAGCTGTAGATCTCAGGAGAATGCGGTTCTGCAGTGAACTACGCAAGAAAACGATTTTGGCGTCGGGGCTTCGCCTCGAACTCCACTGGGGAAGCTTACAGCGCTCCCCCAGATCCCTAAGCTCGCAAGAGATAGGTCTCAACATGACTGGGTTTTTTTTGTTTTTTTTTGCCGAAGGTTGAGAAACACTTCCTTTTTATATTCTCATATATATATATGGCTCCTTCTGTCTCGTAAGACAATGGATGCGCCCAGATGAGTCACTGGCTTTGGTTACGTCTTGAGACGGGGCAGAATCAAATCTGGAGTGCCTGATCAAGCCAATACTGGATCGGCAGAGTTTGCCACAGTTTGAGCATTTATATTCATCTGTCCTAGGGCTCACTGACAGGGCAGCTTTCTTTTTCTTTCTCTTGACCGATGCAACTTCATTTCTTTTGCATTCAGCAAAGTTCGTACCAGCACGTACAGTCTGTCTCCATGCTGTCCGGTCTTGGGCTAGATCTTCCCACATACTTTGGTCGATGCCCATGGCTCTCATATCTCGCTTGCAGACATCTCTGTAAGTTAGTCTTGGGCGGCCCTTGGGTCTGGCTCCCTCTGCTAGCTCAGCGTACATGATGTCTTAAGGGATTCTTCCATCTGGCATGCGAGTGACATGACCGAGCCAGCGTAGTCTTCTCTGTTGAAGGAGAGCATAGATACTGTATATGTTGGCCCGTGTCAAAACTTCCTGGTTGGTGACACGGTCCCTCCAGGAGATGCACAGTATGCGTCGCAGGCAGCGTAGGTGGAAGCTATTTAATCTGTGCTCTTGACGCATGTAAGTTGCCCAGTTCTCACTGCCATAGAGAAGTGTGCTCAGAATGCAGGCATTGTAGGCATTGTTGCGTGGTCAATTTGGTATTTTCCCACACACGCTTAGAGAGTTTTGCCATTGCTGCAGAAGCCTTCCCTATTCTTTTGGTCAACTCAGTGTCTAAGTTTAGGTTGCTGGCTATTGTTGCTCCCAAGTATGTGAATTCCTGCATCACCGTAAATGTGTGATTTCCAATGTGTATCACTGGTATTTCTGCAACATCTTGTGTCATGATTTCAGTCTTGGAGAGGCTAATTGTGAGGCCAAACTCTTGACAAGCAGCTGTCAGTACATTCACAAGCCTCTGTAATCTTTCTTGTGAATGAGATATTATTGCGGCATCGTCTGCGAGCAGCAGTTCTCTAATCAAGATACGCCGTCTCTTCGTTTTGGCTTTAAGGCGTGCCAGATTAAATAGCATCGGATCTACTGTGGATATATATTCCATCTTCCAGGGATTTGAATGCGCTGGTGAGTACAACTGAAAAGAAGATGCCGAATAGTGTTGGAGCCAGCACACGTACTTGTTTTACTCCGCTCTTGATGGAGAATGGCCTAGAGGCGGAGCTGTCAAACTGTACGGTGCCCTGCATGTTTTCATGAAAAGCTGACTGTCACGTACACATTATTTATATTTAGCCTGTCAGCGACCTCGGAAAATTCCATCACGCAGAGGGCTATGTGTCGGAGTGGATGTGATTGGTTTTGAAATATTAATTTTTGTACATTGAGCTGCATTTATTGGTTGGCATTGCAGCGAGGTGCGTTGGACACGTGACAACGCTATACCCGGGGAAAGGTTCTAGATTTTTAGTCAGTCTTGTATGGAACGTATTAGTGAGAACATGTACTGGAGTTTTGTATTAGAACTCAATTATATTATTGTGTAGATCTGTTATTTTATTCAAGTACATTTAACCATTGTAATTATTTGTGAATAGCTTTTTCAAGTTCTGAATTAAAGTAATTGTTTTAGACGAAGAGCAGTTTCTTCATTGAATATAGTAAAATACTTAGATCGACTTAGCGATTGGCAACTTCTAGATGATCCTCTTATCAACTGGCAACATTCTGAATGATCGTATTATCAACTAGAACTAACTACTTTTATACGATAATCTTATTAAAAGACGATTTCAAGATCCTCGGCAATCACGATCATTGATGGTGTGATATTGATCAAGATGATCTTCAACGGGACAATTATCATAGTATCTTCATAGATCTTGACATCTATATCCAGAATTGATGATTGTGACACTGACACTAATTTCCGTAGCTTGTTTGGACAGCCGATTCTCTCTAATACGGCAAACAAGCCGGTTCTGCTGACAACGTCAAACGCCTTGATCAAGTCAATAAAAGCTATAAAAAAAAGGGGCTGCCTTTGTTCTCTGCTTTTCTCCTGTAGCTGTCGCAGGGAGAAGATCATATCTGTTGTGGATCTACCGGCCCTAAAGCCACACTGCGATTCTGGGTAAACTCGTTCTGCCAAGATCTGTAGTCGCTTCAGTACTACTCTGGCATAAGCCGTCCCAACTATGCTAAGAAAGTGAAATGCCTCTATAGCTGTTACAATCCGTGCGGTCACCCTTATTTTTGTAAATCGTTACTATGTTGGCATCCTTCAATTCTTGGGGGACTATTCCTTGCTCCCAGCATAGACTTAGCAGTTTATGGAGTGGCTTGATTAGGCCATGCTTTCCAGCCTGAATGACTTCAGCAGGAATACCATCTCCTCCGGGTGCTTTCCCGTGTGCAAGCATGTCAATGGCTGTGCTCTGTTCCTTTACAGAAGGTGTTTCATCTAATTCGCTCAAAACTGAAAGTGGTGGGAAGTTAAACAAAGCAGTTGTCGAGATGGCATTTTCAATCTGGTAAAGTTCTGCATAGTGTTCTACCCATCGTTCCATTTGCAGTGCACGATCAGTGATGATTGAGCCATCTTTAGGCTTAAGTGAGGCACACTTGCTGGTGTGAGGTCCAAAGGCTTTTTTCATGCCCTTGTATAGTCCTCTGATGTTACCACAGTCGGCACAAGATTGGATGTTTTCACATAGGTCCTGCCAGTATTTGTTTGCGCACTGTCTTGCTATTCTTTGGGCATCATTTCGAGTAGATCTGAGAGCTTGTAAGTTGCTATGGGTGGGCTCCTTCTTATAGTTTAGCATAACTACTCTCTTGCTTTTAGTGGCAGTTTCCATTTCTTGCAGACTTGCTTCAAACCAGTCTTCATTTTTCTTTGTTTTGTTACCAAAGACCAGTGATGATGTTTGGTACATAGTATCACGTATGAGCGTCCAGGTTTTTTCTATCTCAGTCACTGAGAAATTTTTGAAAGCTTCCTCTAATTTCTTTGTGAATTCGATGCTAAGATCAGCATTGTTAGTGTTTACAGTATTCAGGCGTGATTTTCTTTTTCCCTGTGATGAGTGGATCTTAGTAGGCAGCAGTCTTGTCCGGCAGGACACTAAAGTGTGATCAGTATCACAGTCTGCACTTTGAAAGCTACGTGTGAGCAGTATGTTTCCAATGTCCCTTTTCCGTGTCAGTATCATATCCAGCTGGTGCCAGTGTCCAGACCTAGGATGTCTCCATGAGACACAATGCTGTGGTTTTGTCTTGAAGTATGTGTTCGTAATGCAGAGCTTATGGTATGCGCAGAATTCAAGAAGTCTTTGTCCGTTCTTATTGATCCTGCCGATTCCAAAAAGCCTGAGGCAGTCTGGCCAGGTAGTGTGATCTGCTCCTACTCTTGCATTGAAGTCACCTAGAATAACCATGTGCTCTTTTTGAGGAATAGTCTCAATGGTGTCCCTTAGGTCTTCGTAGAACTTGTCTTTGTCCTCTTGGAGTGAACATAGTGTAGGGGCATAGGCACTGATTAGAGTGACTTTTCCAGATGTAGTCATCATACTTATGCTTAGTAGCCTTTCCGAGCCACCAACTGGAGGGACTATTGTGGGAAGAAGACTGTTCTTGACAGCAAAGCCCACACCATGCATTCTTTTCTGTTCCTGTGCTTTTCCTTTCCAAAAGAAAGTGTAATCAGCCTCGCGGAGCATGCCGTCTTCGGCTAGTGGGTTTCTTGGAGAGCTGCAATGTCAATGCGTTGTCCTTTCAGCTCGTTGTTTATGACTGCCGTCTTCCTTGCATCGTCAACCTGCTGAAGGTCATCTGTAAGACCAGGACACATTGTCATGTGGCCAGTCGCATGACAGGGATTTTCTTTTTCATTTTTCTTCTTTTGTTGCTTGGTGCAAGTTTCCAGCCTACTTTCGTTTTAAACTAAGCTCTAAGCACCCATTAGAGTAGGCAGGCTGTGGCGGATCAGCACCTAACTGAGTGGGGGCTGCCCAGGTTGAGGCGGCGGTAGCTGATCAGTGAGGCACGAAGACCTCTCCCACCGACAGAGACAACCCGTGGCGTCCATACATTACGCCAATCAAGTTGGACTTATAACCCGTAACTGTTGTCTCCCGTGTATTAGCCGCTTTGCAGCAGCACCAGAGTTTCCTCTCCGGGGCGCATTCCTGGGCCTTAGATAAAGGGGTTATAGGTGGCCCATGCGTCATGATCCCTCTCTTGACCTTGCTGATGTGATCCAAAGGAGCGCATCGCGTTACATTTGGCACCAACTCAGTTGCAAAAGCTGCCGGAGGGAATTTCGTAGCTGATACTCCCAACGCCTAAGGGGCTTCACTCCTGATTTCTCCTCAAGGTTGTCTCCTGAAGCCTTAAAACCGCAAGGCAGCGGGGGTTTGAAGTCAGTGTACCCCTCTCCTATATGAATTGCCCTACTAGGCTGACGAGCATTACCTGCCCGAAGCTCCTGGTTTTGTGGCTCCAGGTATCCGCCTTCACCCCTTCACCTGTTAGTAAGAGCAGTTTCGCCGGGCTTAATATCTAAGCCACACGAGCAGGCCAGGTGCTGGACTTAGTTGTCAGAGGCTATCTGAGACGCATGCCTTTAGGAGTATTTTATAGACAGTGGGAGCTTATCCCCATTGTCACCCCTGGCCATGACAACCTTGAAACCATATATATATATATGCTGTACGCACGTTTATGCATAGGGCTAGGGCGTTAGGGATAGGGTTTGGAAAAAAATCGCCCCCCCCCCCCCCCCCAACTCTAAAGTTATGGATCCGGTATCGAGTTGGGCCTATGACTTTCATTCAAAAGGAATATAAAATGTAACTGCTTAAAAGGCACAAATTTAAGAGCATAATTTATATATTTATCTTTTTTTCAAGACTAAATAAAGTTCTGTTATAAAATAAAGTTTCATACAAAATTAAACACTTAAATATGAAGGTCTGTTTACAAAGCTTATATCAACTCACTGTCTGGAAAAAGTTTGTACACGTTATTTCTTCCACACCCAGTCTCAGATCAAGTTGAAATTTTACACAATTATTTCTTGGAATTGACAAAACAAGAATCTGTAATAAAAACACACATAAAAAACAACAATTAATTAATTAACTATTTGGGATTAATTATTTTGTTTGTTATCGAACAAGGGAAAGAAATTGCAATTAACAGACGTGGTGGTATAAGTTGAATTAGTTCCCTTGAGGAGGTTTGCACCCCGCGTCCGAATTCCAGTCGTACACCTTTTTTTTTTAATGGATTTAAAAAGCGATCACGGTAACATTTACAAGAAACCCCCTACTCCCCCCCCCCCCCCCCCCAACTGGTCCAGACAAGTTATAGAATTGTACTGAATAGAGAAAGCTAAAATCATGAAATTGAGCTAAACAAAAACAATTGGTAAAAATATTTCTAATCGCACAGATTTATTATTGTTAGTCTAAATCTATTAAAAATTTTATTACATGAGTGATCCAAACGAATATACCAGTAATACTAGTACACTTTAAATACACTTGTTTTTTTGTTGTTCTTTTTTTTTTACTTAGTTTTTAAAAATGTTTTTCATGTTTAAATATTATTTTTCGAAAACATTTTTTTTGTTCGTGAGCGACTCTGAAACTCTGCTATTCTCAACATGTGGGGCGCATTTTGCTGACAGGGATTGAAAGTATCTTTTCCTAGGAAAAAAATCATCTGTATTTGCAATGTCGTTAAGGCACGGTTAGGGCCTATGAATTCTCATTCGAATATTTATCGAGTAAACGTGTTTTTTTTTATATATATAAATTAGACACCGAACCAATCCTACCCGTTTTGCGTGCGTTAAACTGGTCGAATTTACCCATAGCGTTTAACCTCCGAGAAGACCGTAGTGGCGTAGGGGGTCCACAGAACGATAAAAAAAATGCATATAATTATAAAAACTTCTTCGCTGAAAGCCAGTTTAATCCGATCCGATAATTTGAATGATAATCAACTGATCCCTGACTACTGTTAAATATGTCTATTACGAACTATTTTTGACACAGCTTGGCAAAACAACAATCATTAATAACAGTCCTATGTTTGAATTTTAATTTGTGCATGAATATCAAATTTACTTATTTTACAAACTCATCTATCGTTCTATCGATTTCTCTGTTGTTGTTTTCACACTATTCAGAGAAGTGGGCCAAACTTCGTATTATAGTTTTCAACCGATGACCTTGAGTTCTCCACGACACAGACATCAGTCTGGTTATTAATCTTTCACATTTTATAATTAAGTTATGCAGTGGTAATTCGTGTTTGTTAATTTTTTTTTCGCACGCCCATCAAACCTTTAGATTATGGATAAATATTTGAAGCGTAAGCAGACATCTGAAGAAGAGCAAGAGTGTCATGGAAGTAGTGACAATGAACACGAGGCTGTAAGAGAGGCCGCACCATGTAAAGGCAAATTACGTAAATAAATAAAAAATATACTCTTGAATATTTACAATTCGGATTTCTACCGTTCAAAAGCAACAGTGATCAGCCAAAATGTGTCATATGTCTCAATGCGTTATCGAACGAAAGGTTGAGACCAGCTAAACTGAAGCGTCATCTTGTAACAAATCAGAATGAACTAAAAGACAAACCCGTAGTTGATTTCTATGGCTACGAAATAAAAGTGTATGCAAATCAGCAGAAGATTATTAGCAAAACTCTGAAAACTTCATATCTTATTGCATTGTGAATAGCGCAGAGCTAAACAAAAAAAAAACACAGACACACGGCTGCGGAGAGTTTGATTATGCCAGCGGCTTTAGAAATATGCGACTTAGGCAGACAAATCTAGCATCGTTTGGCTTGTAAAGGGGTCCCTGAACTGAAAAAATTTGAAAACCTCTGGCTTAGTTCAGTCGGTAGAACACTGACTTCAAACCTATAGATAGATAGATAGATAGATAGATAGATAGATAGATAGATAGATAGGTAGGTAGGTAGATAGACAGACAGATAGATAGATAGATAGATAGATAGATAGATAGATAGATAGATAGATAGATAGATAGATAGATAGATAGATAGATAGATAGATAGATAGATAGATAGATAAGTATAGGTCTACATATTTTTATTTTACACTTACCTGTAAAGAAGGGATTGCTTGGCAATAGATTCATTGTGAGTCACCATTACTATCGGACACCGAGGTTTATAACGAGATACAAGATGTGCCGCTCGGCCAGACTCGGTAATAACTATGATTGCGACCGCCATGCAAGTGTATGAAGCAGCCACCGTTGATATAGCCAAGCTATGAGTTGGATCAACTGAAGGAATGTTAACTCTTCTAAGCTCTCCAAACATATGGCGACTGAAAAAAAGATATACGTATTCATGGGCGTAGCCAGGGGGGTTGGGGTTCAAACCCCCCCCCCCCCCCCCCAAATGAAATCCTCCCTGCGTGGGGGGGGGGGGGGGATCGGAATTTAGTGACTAATTTTTTGCTTTCATTTTGTTTATTTTAGCTGAGATTTTAATACTAAACCATCACTTGCCCCAGCACAGCCAAGGGTTTTTAAGTTTAAAACCCCTTACCAGGGGCTTTAAGTTTAAAACCCCTACCAGGGTGTTTTGAGTTTAAAACCCCCTACCATGGGTTTTAGTAGTTAAATTCCCCTCTTCTATAAAAAAAAACAAAATCTATAGCAAACTACAGTCACCTAATTCCAAGGATTCCATGACATTTCGTTCACCGACAAATCGTTCACGACTTTTCGTTCACGCAACAATTCGTTCACCAGACAGTTCGTTCGACAGACAATTCGTTCACCCGACTATTCGTTCACAGACAACTTGTCACCGACAGTTGGTTCACGTTCACGCAACAAATCGTTTACAGACAATTCGTTCACAAACAAATTGTTAACAGACAAATCGTTCACTGGATAGTAACATATTGCTAATATTATATATTCTCGTCGCGTGTTTAATTTGTTTACATTAAGACTTTTGTAGCTATTATTTAAAAAAAAAACTTGCTTGCAAATCCCCCAAACCCCCCCGCCGCCCCCCCCCCCCCCGAAAAAAAATTCTGGTTACGTCCATGTCATTTTTATAATATAATTACTAATTCTCTCACTTGCCATTGACGATAAAATATGAAAAGTCATTTTCCAGATAGAAACCGCAGCGGTTAAATTATAGTTAATGATAATGCGTATAACAATTTTAAAACGACTAGATCTACTAGTAAGCCTCTGCTAAAGCAAAAATTACCGACCTAGAAAAAAATATAACCCCATTGTCCCGTATTTATTTATTTATCTGGAAGCATTCCCCACCACTCATCAGCTACGCCTACTGATTTGTTCAAATCCCGTCTCAGCTGAGTTGTATTTGCTGAGCTGTCTAAAAGCAGCATGAAAACCTTCTCCAAGATACCTCATCTCCACCCCTCCCCAACAGATTCACAACACAGACTGAGCTTGTGGCATGAAAAGAATGACACACTACATAAAAGTAAAATTTTTTTTGTTTCAACCTTTGAACTCAATGTATTTCAATGTCATTCCGGTTAAAAATTAATCATTCAATTGTGAAACAACTTTTCCATTGAAGTAACTCAAACTTGATGAAGAGAGCACATCAAAGGTTACCAGACACCGGCTCAAAGAGATGACCGAGTCTTTGTTTTGGTCGTGTCTTCTGTCCGGCAGGTATTTGCCTAAATTGTACAAAATGTCCGCTTTTACTCTGCAGTTTACTACAATGGTTTATTATTCATTTCTATAGTCTAATTGAAATACATAAACTCATTCATGGAAGAAAAAAAATGAAAACAATCTTCTTGAACAAACACGTTTGTATTTTCTAAGCAGTGCGTCAACCCAAAGCCTGCTCGCTCCTACTCTGTTTGGTATATGCTTATAACGACAACAAGGAAGGTGTATTTCTCCATACAAGATCCGCTTCAATGTATCAAAATTGAGGGCAAAAAAACAACAAACAAACAAAAAGTTTGAAAGACTAATCAGGGATCTCCTCTATGCTGAGGATGCAGCTATTGTTGCTGAATCTGCTACTCAGCCATGGTTGACCGTTCTTATTTAGCACTTAGGAGGTAAAAGGAACCTGTCTACAAAATTTGCTGCATGCCAGAAGTTTGGCTTAAATAAATACTAGTTCTAAACACAAGCACCTCACGTGCGATTAAAGGCCCACCACTGGAATTAGTAACATGTGTATTAAGATCTACCCCAACAATAAACCATGAGTTACTGCAAAAATTAAACGATAAATCAACAAAAAGAAAAGAGCATTTATGTGTGGCGAAAGACAGGATAAGAAAGCACAACAAAATCTCATTACTCTTGAGGAAGGGAGGAGAAACTACGCACCTAACTAGAAGACTCGATTAACCCTTCTACTGTCATTTCAACATTAACGATTTTAATGATTGAAGACTTAAGGCCTTTGAAGATATTAACAACTGTTTAGTATTAGTGATTAACAAAGAGCATATCTGCAATATCTCTAAAGGTCAACCCAATGAAAGCTGGTGGGCCTGTTTGAATGAAAGGGCGAATCCTAAAAGAATGTGCTGAACAAGTAAATGAACCTTTCCTAGACATTTTTTTAACTTCATTACTCAACCACGAGATACCATCTGTGTGGAAGTCGTCCATAATTGTACCTGTACCAAAGGTTTCCAAACCAAAGGAAATGAATGACTTTAGACCACTAGCGGATCCAGAACTTTGGAATGGGGGGGGGGGCGATTTTTTTCCAAACCCTAACCCAATGCATAAACGTGCGTACAGCATATATATATATATATATATATATATATATATATATATTTAAAAAAAAAGTATTGTTTCTTAACCTTCGGCGAAAAAAAAACACACAAAAAAACCCAGTCATGTTGAGGCCTTTCTCTTGATAGCTTGGGGTTCTGGGGGAGCACTGTAAGCCTCCTCATTTGGGTTCGGGGCTAAGCCCGACGCCAAAAGCGTTTTCTTGCATCCTTCACAGCAGAAACGCATTCTCCTGACATCTACAGCTCATTACTAATCAGTGGGGTTCAGGGCGAATAATAATGAATAATAAAGTGTATTATTATTATTATTTCTACTATCTTGGCTCTATCATCTCCAACGATGTGCTACATCAACAACAGAATAGCCAAGGCTATTGTCTCCTATACGGTAGTGAAACAGGGTCAACCTACTCTTGGCAGGAAAAAAAGCTGAATATCTTCCACCTCTAGATGCTTAAGGTGGATTTTTAAAATAAGGTGGCAAGATAAAATAGCCAACGAGAAAATGATTTGAGAAGCAGGGTGCCAGGGCATCCGCGCTGTTATGAGCAGTAGACGCATTGGCTGGCTTGGGCATGTTCACAGAATGCCACAAGATCGATTCTCACAAAACATTCTGAATGGTGATGTAATAGAAGGCAGGAGTTCCACAAATCTCCCACTTTTAAGATATATTAATGTATGCAAACGCTGCATGTAGCTCTTCAAAATTGACACGAACAGTTGTGAAAATGAGGTACTGGATAGATCCAGATGGAGAGCAAGAATAAAAAAGGAAGGGTCCTGGATTCCAGATGGCGTAAAACCTGAAGTAGAAAGAAGGGTGAAAGTGCTACAACATCTGGTGATTACGATTCCCAACCTATGACCGAAGCTGTGTATCAAGGATTGACATCTTTAGTCACATGAGAAGTTACAAATGGAAAACATGGTTTCTCCAGACGTAAAAAGGCACACCTTGATTCACTAACATGTTTTATCAAATAAATTGTAAGCCTGGCTTTTAAAGTTTAGTTTATTTTCAATCCTTTTAAACTGGGTCCTCCTTTTTAAGATTTGTCTTCCTTTTGTCGTCCTCTTGGCTTGTAAGCTGTAGATGTCTAAGAAGTACACCACCCAGAGAGGACAACTGTTATATGCACACTGCTGCTTAATCAATGATGTGGGAAAGGACGATACGAGTATCGAGAACAACAAGAATATCATAATGCTCGAGTCCACGATTCATCAAATCTAGCTGCACAACTCTAGGCATTAATAGAAGTGCAGCTCAGTGCAACACACAATAGCTACGAGTGCAACACAGAATACTCACGAGTGAAACACAGATTCAGCTTCCAGACAAACTGAGCTCATATGCATCACCGCCTCTATTGGGTATAAGCCTGAAAAAATAGAGATTGAAAACCAAAATCGCTGCCAGGCCGGTATAAAAAAAAAACTATCAATAGAATAAAACTTCCATGTAAGTGTTTGTCGAGTTCAACACGTCTTCCTTCCATCTTTGCTTTCACTAATATCTATACTATAGGAATGTCCAAGTTATAGCCTTAAGAAAGAAGCAAATAATTTTATTTTGGGGGGGATAGAAATAATTGACAAATATTATTGTTTAACTACTTTTACAGACAAATATTAAGCTTTAAAAAAAAAGTACCAATTTTCCGATTCTAAAGGCCCTTTACATAGCGCGCAAAAATATTAGGACACCATTAAACACACACACATCATAAAGCTTCGGAGCATAAAGATGTAGAAGACATGTTGGCCTACATTACCTTTGGCCGATTCTCCAGACAGCATCACACAATCAGCTCCATCTAGTACCGCATTAGCGACATCGTTGGATTCGGCTCGCGTGGCTCTAGGCTTATTTGTCATACTTTCTAGCATCTGAGTGGCACAGATAACTGGTTTGCCAAACATGTTACACGCAGAGATCAAATACTTTTGGGCAATAAATACCTATGAAAACAAAGTGAACTCACAGATATGGGAAACTACACATTCACACTATTAGAAAAGAAGAAGGTAGGCCTATAGGCTACATGTATGAAATGCAATGATAAAGTCTAGGTCTAGGTCAGTCTAGGTAATTGAATCCATGTTGGGTCGAAGTGTGGTGGTTATGTTTTTTTTTTAAATTCAATTGTTAGTGTGTCACTGATATTAATTAAACATTCAACTCGAATACAATAGGCCCAATATATCCATTTAAAAGCATTCTCTGATTAATTTTGTTTCTTGATATTGGTCTGAAATAGAATGCATGTAACCCTTTTAGTATTTAGTTTCAGGACAGGATTTTAGAAAGTGGTAGGCCCTTGGAGATATTTTTGTTGAGCCCCTACCCTCTTTCGAAAGCTTCAAAGAAATTAAATTAATATAGTTAAGTTTAGTTTTCATTCGTTCTTCAATAGTTAATCATGCTGTTTCATCTCTTTCATACATTCAGCGAATTGTTATAGCACATTGAGTCACTAGTAATTGTTTTAAAAATCTTGTTCAAATTAAGTAGTAATTAAATATTAGGTTTATTGCCAATGTCATAAAATAACTCAATCAAATAATGTCGCAGCTGATCTCTGCTGGTGTCTTTATGCATAAAGAAGGCCTACTTGAAACTCGCAGTACAGTGAAGAGAAGTAACTAGATCTACATACTAGGACAACTCAAGCCATCCCCGTATTTCATTAGAATCTACTTAAACTCAAGGTCTGGTTGAGGAAATGTTTAATTGACCATATTGAGGATTACAATTGCACTATGATTAGGTGACATCATTAAGAACAATAATCTTGGCTATAAACTTATAAATGATACCATGCCCTCGTTAATTTAGGATATTTACGGTTATATAGGCTCTCTGCAAACTGCACCACACGAGACTACTAACTCAAATGCTTAAATGTTAACAGTCGGATCAACTCTTGAACTTACACTGGGTTTAACTGTTCACAACTGACTTCACACACTGGGCTCATTGGGGGCCCGGGAGTCTTTACCTCTTTAGGGGCCCCAGCATTTTGATATTCAACATCATGACATGAGATAATGGCGTAATATTTAATGTAAAAACAAAGTTTGGACACTCATTAGCCCTCCCCCCCCCCGCCCTCAGGTGGAGGCCAGGGTGATTTTCAAATTTGGACCCTCTTTCCCCACCTTAGCTACGCCACTAGCTCGTTGTGTCGGATTTGATCGCAGATCTTGACTATACTCCGCACCGAACAGTCGTAATACTCCATACGGAGCCACACCGCGGTATCGCACTGAACTGAGCCGTCTAGTAAACTCTGATGTAGTGAACAGTCTTTACTGAGACAATTCCGTTCTTTATTAAGGGTCCCCGATGGCATTCCAGAAACCGACGGAACGTCGCTCAACCATTCTAGTTGACCACATGACTACATCCATCGTGACTGGCCTGAGTAGTGTTCACTTTAGATGCTTCTTGAAACTTCGCCAGTCATCGCTGTGGACCGTCTCCACTCGTCACGGTTGACAGCTCGTCTAATGTTAATATATTAATCATGTAAATTTTTAGATGATTAAATACAAATATTAAAATTTGATTATTGCAAATATTATTGTTCGATACACAACATGTACTAAGTATCACAAAGTTCTGGTTTATTTTAGATGCGATAATAGACACATACCTTCTCGGGTGGTATTTCTATCCCCATATCTCCTCTGGCTACCATCACACCATCACATTCTTTTAGTATATCAGGAAAATTGCGAATGCCTTCAAAACTTTCTATTTTAGCGATTATTTTGATATGTCTTCCTTTCTCACCAAGCACTTGGCGAATCTCTCTAATTCCGTTGCCATCCCTGTTGACAAAAAAGTTTATTTAGCTACATAGAAGTTGACAGACATACATGTACTTTAAACAATGAACAAAACTATTAAAATGTAATTTAAAAAAAGAACTGAAAAGAAATTAATTTTTATCAATGCGTGGTTGTATAGTTTGCCATCCAAACTTCAACACAATGATCCCGAGTTTTCTTCCTTCTTCCATCCTCAGCCTTCCTGCAGGAGGTCTGGGTTAGGAAGTGATCATCTTCATTTCCGATCGAAGAAACGAACATCCGAAATGTATAAAGAAATATATACAATGGAAAAAAGTTGCCTAACAGTAAGAGAAGCTGTGACAAGTGAAAAGCTTGCTGTCAGAGTAACTCAAACTTATCAGAGCATTAATTATATTTTATCATTATTTATTCATTTTATTTTTCTTATTTCCCCGTCCTATCCCCCAATTTCATCACCCGCTCCACCATTTCTTCTCCAAGCTAGACCTAGTCCACCACCTTGGAGATAGCTAGGCAGCGTCCTTCGACTTATCTTATCTTGATCGGGCAAAGATAAACACACAATCTCTTTGATCTTACCCGCCGGATGTCTGACACCACCTTGGGTGAAATGCAAGCCAATCTTTCTCCCCCCCCCCTTCTCCCACGTCTCTCTTTCATCTAGGAGATCACTCAGACCAACACGCCTATTGACCTTTCCAAGATGCGACTCCCACCTCAAGTCAAATTCACCCACGTGAGAGATAACCTTTGGTCAATACCATTTCCTGTTTCCGCCCACCTCTTTCAGGACTTTATAAAGTAGATCCGAATCATACCAGACCCTCTTATTTCTCATTCTCGTTGAACAGTCGAGTCTGGACTATTTCATTCACTTTTACTCCTAGAGGAATACCTGGTGGTAAGCCGAACTTAATCACAAGTTCCATCTTAATTACTCGATATATATTTCTCATTGGATATTAACATGTGTATTTCATTTACATTTAATTAGTGCATTGTGTATTTCTTACTGTCGTAAGTAGAAAACATAAACATGTCATATGTATGTATTTATGTATTGCATTAATGTATTAGTGCTGCGTTGCTAAATTAATCGTTGATGCAACCATGTATATATTTGTACATCTTATTTTATTTCCTTTATCTCGGCTGACCGCCTTGATAATTTTACTATCGCACTAATACTGTGCTTAGAAAAGAGATATGAGTTATCTCCCCTGTAGTCATTCTACTTTGACGAGAGTTGCGCCCCTTGAACGGACGCTCTCCCCATTCAAGCACTCCATTGTTCTCGGCCGACGGTCGTATGTAAACAAACCGTCATGGTCGCTGACCACCGTCCATTTCTCCCCCTTTCCCCCCTTTTTTCTCTTCCAACTTGTGTTTTATTTTTGAGATTATTATTTCCCCTTTTATGTACATTTTTGTACTGCTGCTATCAGCCATATATTTTCCAAATGCCATTTGTCATCATATCCCCATTGTGCTCAAAAGCAATTTTACCAATCTGACGAATTCACCTCAGTCGAGGGCATCGATAAGATGCGTGAGAGACATGTCCTAACTTGTCTTTATTTATCCGCAGCCTCCCTCAGGTGTCTGCCTATTTGTTTGGATCACCTGCCTATTTATTTGGCATTGTCTGCCTAGTCAACTGCCTATTGCCTTTGTACTTAGTGCTATTAAGCACTGCACAACCTCCTAATTGCTATTGAGTATCATCTACTGCCTTCGTGGATCTACTCAACGATTTACTTGGTGCTATCGGCTCTACTTGCCTGTCTATTTGACAGTCCACTTGTCAATCCATTAGGCACGACGTCCCTATAGACCCAGAGTTTGTGCGAGACGTCATAGCTCCGCCTGAACTTCGTAACCCACTGACCTTATCCTGTTAACTACGCTGCCCTCGGCAGATCCGCTCTGCCCGCAGCAAACTTGTGCCCACGGTAGCCGGGCACCCGCCCTACTTTGCCCACTACAGATATCAGAACTTTGGATTGAGACTCCAAAAGAACTGTATCACCGGCGTCCCTCTATCCGTTAGAGCGCCACCTCCAGCTGCAGAACCTCAAGCCAGGACACAGCCAGCTGCGACCCAAGCAGGACAACCAGCCGAGTTCAGAAGACAAAGTGGCATACTCTCTTATTAAGTGGAAGAGTGATGATTAAATATAGTATAGATTAGAGATAGATGCAAACCCTCCCCCTTTTTATTCTTTTATGTAAACATTTATGTAAATAAATATTCTTCAATTTTTAACTTTGTATCTTTCTTTCATTGCTTGTCTCGATGCGTGCCTGCTCCCGATTTATACGCTGACGGGTTGGTGTGTGATAGTTTCAAAAATAATTATCCCCTAGACATTAAACACGCCAAACAAACGTCACTTTCGCTAACCTGTCACAGAAGCCATGACGTTGACACCTACATTCATTAGAAAACATTGAAGAGTTCACAAGTTAAAAAAGTTAAAACATATACACACAAAAACACCAATGAGTATTAGTGGCGTCACTAGTGTCAATATCAACCGGTGCTAAAACTCAAGGTGTCAGCCCCTAACCCCTTACCCCCTTCTCAGCCCGAAATAAAAATCTCCCCCCCCCCCATTTTTTTTGTCAAACCATAATAACTGGAATCTAATTAATCAGTAGTTAAACTTAAAAAGTAATATCGATTCTATTTTAAATTTCGTTGTGTAAGACATTTTAACGAATCTATTTCATAGATGTAAAAAAATTGATATTAGAATATGACATCCAGCAACAATTTTTCCTGAATTTGCGAAATCTCTATAGCAAGCCAAGCTCTTGCAGTTAAACAGATGATGGAAAAACGGAGCTGTTCAACATGGAGACGGGTGTATCACAAGGGTGTATGTTGTCCCCATTTCTCTTTCTGCTAGCCATCGACGATGTCATGAAAAACAAATGATGAATCAGGCTGCATTCAGCATCCCAAGGCATGAACCAAACCCTGGATTTGACAGACAACGTAGCATTACTATGTAATACAATCAAATATATACAGGAGATAATGTCTCGATAGAGTATCTTTGTCAACAAAGAATTATGGATCTTGAAACAAATAGAAAGGTTAACCTTTTTTGTCAAGGCAATCCATGTCTAACATGGCATCGCACCTTTTTAGAAGACCGTGGGCTCCAGCTGGGAAGAGGCTCTGAAAGTCACCTTAGACCGATCTTTGTGAAGAAATTTTGCGTTCTATGCACGAGAGCCTAGGTGTTTCTCAAACCCAATATATTAAGTTGGTCAAATAAGAGGTCTAGGGGAGCACCGTAACTTCACCCAGAGTTGTCCAGTAGGCCTACAAGGCTTCGGACGCAAAGCAATTTTCTGCATTTATGAGCTTCAAAAACTTTGTCCTGGCGCCTACGAGTCTACGACGCATCACTTTTTTTTACAGTAGAAATAAAGATTACAAGTAGAATAGAATTAAATTAAGAAGGGTTGGGACATTTTGATACTGAACTGTAAGAGACATTCAAAACATTAAGAGAATGTAAGTTTGGAATGAGCCTGACATCGTATTCAGCAAGTTGTCTTGTTGCGCGCCTGTTAAGTTTACGCAATAGAACCACGGGATTTTACTCCAGAAATATTTATCCGTTCTGACGTAGAAGGTGGCAAACCCTAGAATTACGTTGCACTGAAATGTCTTCCTCAAAAGAACGTTTTCAACCGAGTTTTTTGTTACTAACGTATTTCATGGGGGACAAGTTCTGCTTCAAAGATGAAATGACGTCACTTCCTAGAATTTCTTAGACATTTTCAAAACTGTCGTTTTTACTTGATTAAAAGAGTACTCAAATAAGGTGTTACAACCAATTTTTATTCTTGAAATAGCCTTCGCCCTTCTCTTTTTGTAACCACATAACGTTTTATACAACTGTGCCGACAATACTAATATGGATACTAAACGTGCATGTTTGGCTATTTAGCTAGAGTCACTTACTTACCCACCCCTGATGGGTGTCACCCAGTGTGGCCTGCATCCCCGTAATGAAGCCCCAGACATGTATTATTATTTGTACATCGCGCCGCATGTGCACTCTGATCACAAATTTTATCATTAGTAAATATACAATGAAAAAGGGTTGTACCAGGTGGGAGGGGTGATACATGCAATCGCCTTCCGCTCATTGGACAAACCATTACTTTTTTCTTTTTTTTATTTTAGTTAAAAAACTACAAAATTTTTTTTAAAAAGTCACTAATTCTTATGTCGAGTCGCCCCACCCCCTATTCTTTAATGCCAAATGCAATCATTAGCAGAAATTAATGTTTTCGCTTTACCGCCCCTTTCCAGACGAAAACATGACGTTTTAAAACAAAAAAGTCAAATATGGCGACAGAGTTTATGTAATTGCATACGAATTTACCTTAGTTATTTTAAAAAAAAAAAAGACTTGGAAAATTTAGAATTCATACGAAATTTTTAATTATAAGAGTAACAATGGAGATGAGTTCTGAGCCTACATATGACTTTCCTAGTCACCTTTTTTCCAAACTTTACTAATACTGATATTTTTCTACTATATAAAAAATTTTGAGACTATGACTCACAACATACACAGTAACTCTAAAAATGCAAACAAATTTAGAGTAGATTTTATTGGCGCACTTAATTTCTCCTCCCACTTCCGATTTTTTTTTTGTTTAGAAATTGGAATAAAAGTTTTGTAACAAAACAAAGTTACCAACATGCCTATTGAACAAAATGGCCATGTACATTTTAAGTAAAATTTTGTCTGTAACCAAAATCCGTAATAAGATTTATAAGGGTAGATAATTCTTTAAAATTGTAAATTGTACAATTGGGCTGAAGCCCACAATGTTAATTTCCCAGGGTAAATTACTCACTGTATAAAGGAGGCAAACACCATGTCCACATTTTGATCAAGTCCAAATAACAAATCTTGTTTATCTTTTCCTGAAACTGCTGGTAAATCTATTGGCGTGTTTGGCAGATTACATCCCTTTAGAGAAAACATAGACTAAATTTAGAAAATAAAATCTTACAACTAGCTTGTAATAGTTTACATACAAAATTTACACCAATTCCTTCTTTATGTTCAAATAATATGGTCAACCAAACCTTCATATTCTATTATTCATAATTTGTCTAACCTTTACATAAGGGGGGAAATATGCAGAGGATAATACTGATAGGCCTACTTAGGGGGTCGTTCGTAAATGACGTCACGCTCTAGGGGGGAGGAGTTGTTTGAGAAATGTGACACTTTGTGGCAAGGGGGAAGAGGGGTGGGGGTTAAGCGATTTTGTGACGTCACAAATTTAAAATTCAGAAAAAAAAACACAAATAAAATATTTTTTTAATCTTCACAAATCTTTGAAAAATAATAAAATTTTTTAGGTACTCATTTCAACATGAACTTTTCGGGTAGTTTTATTCTCAAATAAAAAGCATTGAAAATATAGAGATATTTCAGTCTTGTTTGAGGAGTTCAACTGAAAACATCATGTTGGCACTGGCGACTGAGAATTTCACGTTGTTCTTCTAAAAAATACTAAATCTTAAATTTCCGGAAAAATAAAGTCGTCAGCGTGTTTTTTAAGAATTCAATCTTTAACCTGAAAACAACATCAAATGGAGAAAAAAGTTAAATTCAATTTATTTATCGAAAGATCAGTTGTGACATCGCATAAAGGACTTGAATTCACAAACGAACATTCATCAATACACAGATGTTAACGAGTGAAACATCCGCAGGAACTTTCAATTAGTTCTCGCTAGATTTTCTGAAACGAATTTTTCTGACTTGAATTATTCTGCTTATTTGTCTTCATTTTGCCGAGATCGCCTAAATTCTCGCGCAACGAGTTCACACGTCATTTTTCATCGCTCGAAATTTATTATAATTTTCACGAATCCTCCTCAATTCTGCTGCTGAATTGACTCAGCAAAACACAAAGTTAAAGTAAGCATGAATGATAAGCAATTTTCATTAAAAAAAATTTTTTGACTAACTTAAATTTTTCTCTTGTTTTTTCCTAGATGTGACGTGACGCAGAAGTGGTTGGGGGGGGGGGGGTCTGAGAATTTGTGATACTTTGTGACAAGGGGGGAGGGGGTCAAAAAAGGTCATTTTTTGCGTGACGTTTCTTACGAACGACTCCTTATTAATAAGAAAAATATATATAATTTTTAGTTTACCTAAATCCTTAAACTTTCAGGTAATATAAAATGTTTCTAAAAATTCAATTTATAAATAAAATGATCGTTGTCGAATGTTTTGATAAAATGTCTTGTCAAGCAGCACGAGTTTATGTGTAAAATTTCAGCTCGATGGGATAATGAAAAGTCCAAAGAATTATTCACATTTTTACTTTGCTTTTATTTTTACTCTGACCAAAGTGTGAGGTGCAGTAAGAATGAACAAGGAACGTACAAATGTTGTTTTTTTTTAAAGACAATTCCTGCTTTATGAAGTTGAAGACTTTTGTAAGAGCGATTACTGTTCTCTTGAAAACTAGTGTATAATAGATACAAAAATGTACGCCGACCACTTCTTTGTCAAAAAAAAAAGTCATTTGTAAATCATATATAAAATCATAAGTCATTTATACGATTATGGTTTGGTAATATAGATCCAGACCTATAAACATTAAATGACAGTAATTTAGACTAGAATACTGGATCTAGTTAAAGATATGGAAATTGATCCACGATTAGAAATATAAAAAGACCGTAGTTTAGAAAATTTATAACGGTCACACTAGAGTTTTCCCAGTGTGGTCAATCAGCATTTTTTTCTCAACGATATAGGCCCCCTTAAAATTATAGGCAAAATTCGTTAGAGCCGTTTTTTGATATCTGTGTCCAGGTTCCAGGTTTTGTCAAACTGATATTAGGGAATGTAGAAACCAAAAAAGGTCGTGATAGAATCCAACATTTGCAAAAGGATCAGAACCTAGGGCATTGCTTAGGGAAAACATGTGCACGCCCAGAGGAGAACAAAGTGCAAAACAAAACAAGACAAAGTAAACTAACAATAGCTTAACACTATGTTGATGAAGCATGTCCGTAACATCTTAGGTTGTAAAACTTAAATATTAAGTATTCCTTTTCTAAATGAAGCGACTTTTTGCCGTTGTTCAATATTTGCGGAGACAAAAAAGTTTGAGCACGACATTTGCTTCAAAGTGTACTCAGTGAGAAGAATGAGTTTCACTAAGTCACTCAGTGAGAAGTATGAGATCTCTAAGTCACTCAGTGAGAAGAATGAGTTTCACTTAATCACTCAGTGAGAAGAATGAGTTTCACTAAGTCAATAAAGATTCTCTTTCTTTGGTGACCACCAGTGAAAACTTTCAGCATTATCATTTTATTATGCCCGGAAATGCACAAATATAATAAAACAAAGAATCACAAGAAGCTCTGTGTAGCACGTTTCATGAAGATTTGAGTATGCGAGTACATGTTTATGAAGAAGGTTGTCCATAAACTTGTCATCATTATGCTTTTTTAGCGGCCCCCGTAAGGGGAAAAGCCATTATTAGGTTTGTGCAAAATGTCCGTCTGTCACACTCAGATCTCAAAAACTAGAAGAGATATCAAAAATATTATTTCACCATGCGATGCGGCATGAAAAGTTTAGGTACAACAGCTACTTTTGGTTTTCTAAAAGCAAACTGTTTAATTTATAAAATTAATTATGCAAGCGATTTTTTCATAAATATACACCAATTCTAAAACAATTACGTAAATGAAAGGGAGGCAATGTTACAATATGTTAAGATGGAATAAAATATTTTTGTGTGTATTTTCAGTATCACCAAGTCAAATATATTTATAAAATGTGCAAGAAATGTTCACAACAAATATAAATATTAGTTAAAGGTGTTTTTTCTGGTCAACTAGCTGCTAAAATTAAAAGAAAACATTTATGTTTGTTTAGAAAGTAAGAATGCATTTTGTATGTAAATATCACGCACATTTTTTAAAATTGACTTTTTGTGCAGCGACTTTCGTGCAGTAGCGTAACGCCGCGGCAACGATATGATGCCAAACTAAATCCTTAAAATTTTTTAAATAATCAGATTTTATTTATTTTTGTTTAGTGCCCCCATCAGGATAAAAGCAGCTTATTTTTGTGCGGTTTGTTTGTTGGTTGGTCTGTCCTTCACATTTATATAAAAACAATAACAACACTAAACGCTATTGAAAATCTGATTTAACCTTCAATGTTCCTTCCAAAACATTGCAATAGTTTTAAGTATCTATAATTGATTGTTCCGGGTGTTTTTGTGAAAAAAATCAATGCCAACGAATGTTAGTTGCTCTTCTAACTTATATTACATGTAATTTCCTTCCTATAAACTATGAAGTTGTTCCGGAAGTTGTTTTATAAAAAAAAATGTCAAATGGTTATTTGAAATAGCATCATTGACTTACTGTCACATCATTATTTATCGCTATTGTGAATGTATTAGTTGAGAATCACGAAATAAACGTTATACTTGTGTTTCACGTGAGAGGCGAGAATCTACAGTTGAATTGTGGGATGTTAATCACGTGGTCAATCAGTAGTCGCCAGGTTCTTAAGCTGTAAGGATATCTAACGTAGTTGATTCAGTGATTTAATATCAATTGTGTACTTAGAATATTTCATTGGACTTGTGTAATTAATATAATAAGTATCTCTTTGTGGCTGGAATTGCCAGTGAACTGTTATTTTATTTTATTGGAAATAAATATATTGTCTGCTGATCAAGGTTTTACTTGATTTATGATTACTATTTATTTCTGTTGTGCTGTGCTGAATGAAGTAGACATACGATGTAAAAAGTAGTACACCAGCTCAAGTGAAACAAGACATCTTTAATTACATTAACACACACATGTAAATGTCACATAATAACAGTGACACTTACTTTACCCTTATATTCTTGGACAATAAGTCACTATAGTATAATTATCGATATCCGATTGTTCCGTATTTTCGACTTAAAACAAATTTATGTCTAATGACAAAAAGTGTTGTTTTTTAATTATCTGTAAAGAATGTTCCAGATTTGGTTTTAAAAAAGAAATCAACCTACATTACTTAAATTTTCTAACAAATCATCGCCAAAGTTGTTCCGAGTTTTATATGAAAAATCTACTAACACAAATAAATGTTTGAAATCCCTCTTCTAATAAATAAAACAAATAATCTTCTTCTCATTTACGAATATCAGTTGTTTCGGATTTTTATGAAAAAGATTTTAACTCTATTTATGTAAAATCGAACTTCTGTCGTACATTACATTTAATTTTCTAGATAAACGTTTTAAAATCTAATTATCATTAAAATAATGTACCGATTTTTAAGGAAAACAACTTCCTAATACCAAAATATGTTATAAAAATCTCTCCCCAAGGCTATGGTACATGTAATTTTCTAACGAGACTATTCTAAAAAATTAATTAACGGTATTAGATTGATCAAGAATGATTCTATTATAGATACTTAAAACCATTGCGATGTTTCGGAAAGAAAATTAAAGATTAATCAAATTTTCAATAGCTTTTAGTTGTTTTCGTTTTCGATATTAACATGACGGACAGACAGACTAACAGAAAAAACGCACAAAAAATGCTGCTTTAATCCTAATATATAGCTCTGTTGATAACTGTGCTGAGACATCGAAGTACAAGCACGATATATCAATGCTGAAAGATTACCTAAAATCGCTCGTCTGACATATTTTCATATCCGATAGAGATGACATGCCGTAATGTGTAATTTATCTCTTTATCAATAATAGGCTATTAGTTTGTAACCAGTTTGTTATTAAGTTAAGAGCAATGCCCGGTCGAGCGGTTAGCGTGCTGAACTGATTATCTCGACGGTCCCGGGTTGTTTGTTTGTTTAAATGTTTCGGATGTTCCTTTAGAGTTGAAGATAGTTTACTTCCTAGTCCGAACCTCCCGCAGGACGACCGGGGATGCGAGCGGGCATGGTTTGAACCAGGGACCATCGATAAATCCGAACGACAGTCCAACGCGCAAACTGCACGACCAGGCAGGGTCATACCCTGCTCGCCGCCATCCTCCGTCGTCCAGCGAGAAGCTCATTATTTTTAAATCCGAACATCCGAAAAATGTAAAACAGAAAAGGCAAATGAATCTTTGAAACAGTATTACTTTTGACAATCAAAATTAAATATCGTCTTGAATATTCCTTGCGAATAGGCGGATCCGACAGGGATCCGACTCCGACGGGGGCCGCCTCTGAGTTTGTGTGATAACACAAACTCTCTTTGTAATCTATTTGAAGAATTGAAATCAACTGATTGATAAAATGGTACTGCAGTAAACAACAGACATTTGTCTGACATTTTCACATTGTAGACAATATTGGCCGTACGGAGAACCCGACCCCAAAAAGAGAGACGTGTCTTTCTTTTGCCGGACGTCTTTAACTCTAGTAATGCTATAGTCTTTATTCTACAATGTATTTACCAAAGCAATGGATGAAGCCATTATATTATGTATAAAATGTGTCATTACCTTTTTGCTGCCCAGCTTGCCACCATTGACCACAATACACTTGAGATAATCAGAACCTTTTTCTGTCACTTTCAGAGAGATCAAACCGTCGTCTACGTAAATCAAATTGCCGACAGAGAGAACCTGTATCATTTTCTTGTAGTCAACCCACAGAGTTTGTGCAGAACATTTCTCCCTGAAGCTATCATTTACTGTTACTGTCAAGGATGAGCCTGAGTGTAGACAAACACATTAACGGGTCTATTATTCACATGTTACTCTCATGCTGCACAAAATTAGCTCAACAATAAAACCAAAATGGAGTTCAAGCATTCATAAATAAGTCAAAGTTCAAGTCAAATAGAACAAAGTCACTGAAATACCAGTCTCTCTTTTTAGTGGTAGCCTATATCGAATAAGCTCGGCTAGGCTCTTCTTCTTTTCACAACTGATTGTAGCCATTACATTTCTATAATATATACTAAATTTCTTTCATTCTCTGAAAACTGAGATTAGGCTACTCATTTTAAAGATACAAGTCTTAATATACATTTTTAGCTCTGCCTCTTCATTACTATATTACGTATTCAATTATTTAACACCAGAACCTTCTTGCGGAACATGCTAAGAGATTATGTATAAACCCTTAGTAAGTTATTTTGTTACAAAATTATGGTCTTACCTGTGTCTAAGTTGACCTCGGCGGTTGCGCCCCCTTCTAAAACCCCTGTACGAATTTCAGGACCTTTAGTATCAAGTGCAATAGCAATAACTGAACCTTTAGGACGTCTGGAGGCTGCTTCTCTGATGTTTTGTACAGTGCCTGCGTGGTAGTCATAGGATCCATGAGAGAAATTCAGACGACATATATTCATTCCAACGTCCATCAGCTTACTCAACATATCCACCTGCGTCAAACAAAATAAAATGTAATACAGGTCTATTTAAAAGACAGATCTCTTTCATAGAGCACTTAGAATACTTCAGGATTTCAAATTTTATTCCTACTGAGAATTTCAATTAATAGGGTCACTTATGGTGAAAAGGGGGGGGGGGGCCTAATCATCAACCAAAAAAAAAAATTTTCTTTAATAAATATGGATGCAACCTCTGCCCCTATAGATTCTATTTTTACAAATCACAAAACGGAACAATTTTTGACAGTATTCCAAAATTGTAAATACTACACCTCTCTAGAAGCTGGCCCGATGGTGCAAATAATATGTGTTTGTCTAACAACCGCTGGCACAGAGTCTATGTTTAATAAAGCATTTCTTTCCAGAAATGAGGATGTTACAAAAGAAAGTAGCTGTTGATCTTTCGGCATGGTTTCTTTTATTGTCGCCATTTTTGTACAGCGTACAATGATTGATGACATCCGTTCATTTGAAAATATAAGTTTGACACAGCTGACACTTCACTAGTATTTGAGTACTGGAAAAACCCCTCAACTTATCTTGGGTTATTAAACTTTTATGAAGATTTTGCAATCTATTAGATTGTTTATTTGTTACCACAACTAAAGCAGATGGAACCCATCATGGGCGTAGCCAGGATTTTTTCCGGGGGGGGGGGGGGGTCCTCCCTTCCCCGCGAATTTTTTTTTATGTGTATGTATGTGTGTGTGTGTACATAATCTTTATTGCATTCTGACCCTTCATTATTTCGAAGACGTTTATTGTGGCCTAGAATAGGTTCTTCCTGGAGTTAGTGGAAAAATTGTAGACTCCATCCATTGCCAGCAAGGGGGTCCGGGGGAGCGCTGAGAGCTCCCCTAGCGCGGGTCGAAGCCCCGCCGCCCAGCACTATATCTGGCATTGAAAGCCAACTAAATGCATATTCTGAGGTACCTACAGTGCATTATTTTGCTATTAAAAAGTTTTATTTAAAAAACCTAATGTGCTATTCTTACTGACTTAGACCCTCCCGCGCCGTTCGGCGCATTTGATGGCAAGCTGTTTCCACAAAAATCTGTCACTGGCAAAGTCTGAAGCCTCTTCCCACCTGCTCTGAGGACCTCCATGAAAGTGTGGCGCCAATCGTACTAGGATGTCATCGCAACTCTTATTATACGTAATACATTTTTCGGAGAACATTTTCGCAAACCTCATGCGACGCTCTGTCACAACCTTACTAAGGGGTTGACTTTCATTTCGGCATAGGATTTCCTTGATTTAGACCCGATCTCTATAACTGACTCCTAAAATTCTTCTTAGCCATCTTTGTAGAGACACATTTAGTGCTTTTCAATTTCATTGCACTTTATTAATGGAGCCCAGCCACTGGTAGGCATGTGTAACTTCTATTGACCACGATCTTGGAATTAGGTGTCTATTTAGCTTTAGATGTTATATCGAAAAGGGAAGTTTTATCGTCAAAATCATCTGTTGGGGGGGGGGGGGGGTTAAACTAAAATATATCTGGAGTTGTTTTTTTTTTTATTCAAAACCACATTTAGCTATGGTCACTTTTTTATATTGAAAAAGTATTTTTTAGCTTCAAACCCAGCTGAAGAGGAGTTTCAACTCAAAACCCATTTGGCTACGCTCATACAATTTTGAGTGTGTAATTTGCTTTTTTTTATATTGAAGAGGGTGTTTATATCGTAAATTTGGAGAGGTGTTTAAAATCAAAATCTTCCTTAGATGTGCTCTTGGAATTTTGGGATTGTCGTTTGCATTTTTTTTATACAAGAGGGGGATTTCAATGCAAAACCCCCTGTTGGGGGGTTTTAAACTCAAAACCCCCTGGTATGGGGTTTCAAACTCAAAACCCCCTTGGCAAGTAATGGTTTAGTATTAAAATTAAAATTTCACCTAAAATAAATAAAAATTAAATCAAAAGATCAGTCACTAAACTCCGACCCCCCCCCCCTTCCAGGGGAGATTTCATTTCAAGGGGGGGGGTTGAACCCCTTCCTGGCTACGCCCATGGTATATATATATATATATATATATATATATATATATATATATATTATATGTGTGTGTGTGTGTGTGTTTCTCTCTGTATATTTAAAAAAAATCAACTAAACATGCGAATATCCGGTGAATGATTAAAAAACGATTACCTAAAAACGTCCCATTGTCCAGCCCGGAAATGAAATCGAGGCAGAAAACAGAAGGATGGAAATATTGGAAACATAATAAAAGACTTGGATTAACGTAGTTCATAGCAGTGATTATCATCAATTGATTGAAATAGCATTTAACTTTAATAATTTCGCTTGCTGTATAAGAGTTTATAGTGACATAGTCTAATTATAATGGTTAGGTTAGTTACCTTACCCACAGTTTTAGTGTCTATCTAGTCTATAATCTTAGTATTTAATTTATCTAACTAGTGAGCGAGAGTGGACTAGTGACGACTAGTCTAATAAAATAATAATTATAATACTAATAGTATAGCCTATAACTATAGCCTATATAGGTCTATCTAGAAACGTCTAGAGTAGACTCTATCGTAGTCTATAGACTCTGACAGTGTCACCTAAGAATAAGACTTAGACTTCAAAATGAGTCAAATGGAAACTACAGTAAATCATAAATCATTAAATGATATATCTAAATGTTCATATATATAATGATTCTGACTCTGACTTGAAATTAAGTTGAAATAGATCAAACTAGACTCTACTTGAATAATCTAGTTGAATTTATGATCTTCGTCTTCTAGTCCTCATAGGTCATAGGCATCTAGAATCTAGATTTCTGGTAATAAGTAAAGTAAAAGACTAACACAAAAAAAGAGTCCAGAGACTTTAGGTCGTAGTCTAGGTCTAGACCAAAGACCCTGTATTATGTGATATATAATAAAATATATATAGAGTATAGAGAGAGAGTAGAGATCTAGTCTACTAATCTAGTTATAAATATAGATCTACAATCTGGTGATAATAATCTCTATATTATATAGTAACTAGTTAAAATTGATAATTATTATAATACTTAGATTTATAGTTATAGGATAGAATCTCTAGTGCCTTTAGGAAAATCACTAAATTTAGAAAGCCTTCAGGGAAGAAGTCTTAAAAGTAAAGTTGCAATTATACATAAAACACTGAACCATAATCTTCAAATACAAAAACAAAACCTAATAAAATAATCAGAAAGACACAAAGATAAAGCACATTCCTCGTTCCATATGCTAGGAAAAATGTGTACAATTGCTCCTCTTTCCTATTGCTATTAGAACATGGAATGGGTTGCCTGAGACAGCCAGGAAAACCAATGACTTGGCAGAATTTAAGTCATTGGTTAACATGCATGACTAGATGATGCATAGGAAATTTAATAATCATCTTCTTTTGTGAAGTAATGTCTGTATTTTATAAGAAGTAATATCTCAGTGTTGGCTTATTGTTTAAGGCATATCTTAAATTTAGTGTTATAAAAAGATAATAGTGATAATCTTGGATGTTACAAAAACAAAAAATGGATTTTTCATTGTTATGCTTTACAAAATATCTTGTGCTTATAATTTTATTTTAAATATGAATTCCTCAACTGTTGGAAATAAAATTGACATATATATATATAAATAATGTCAGCGATTGTCACTTTAAATATGTTAATAAACTTGCTTCAAAAAAGTGGATAGCTAGAAAATCTGTTTTCTGCAAGTAATAAATGAGTCACAAGTTACAATTGATACACTCACCAATGAAAATAAATTTTTTTATTTTTTTTTTGGTCATATATGTATTTAAAAATACAATACCTCCATGAACCCCCCCCCCCCTCTCTTTTTTTTAAATAGTTCTATGAAAATAACTTTCTAATTTTGTTTAAAATCAAATTGACATAAAAATATAGATGGTATATATAAAAATATATAATATATAGCTTAATATTGAAGAAACATTTTTTAAAAATTTAAAATGGTGTAGTAACTTAAAAATTTTTGTGATTTTTTTTTTTTTCACTTCCAGCAAATAAATAAAAAAAAATGTATAAAAACTAGCTTATCTCCCAGCACTGACTAGAGCTTTAGAACACTAGCTAGAACTACATATTGTTAATGAGCTTACAAATTTAAGTTTATTCATCAATGCCATGCATAGATACATATTTTTTCTTTCACTTGGGATAACAGAGAAAATTTTAGTACATATACATGCAAATTAAGTAAAGTTTTTTTTGTTTTGTTTTTTAATGAAAAGCATATTTTTTAAACTTTCAATAAGAAATGTTAAATTGACAATAGTTTTAACAATCAGATGACATTAGACATTATTAGAGAAGTTTAGTGATAATAGTATTGTCTTTCTATTCTATGTTTACAGGCTATTTAGATAGACTTTGTGTGAAGGCTATCTAGATTCTAGACTGTTCATAGATGATGTTTATTTTGCATTGCTTCATTTGAAAATAATTTGATTAGCTGTATAATGGCTGGATACAATATTTGTTCCTTTGAAATAAAAACAACTTAGTTATTTGGATAATGGATGTTTTTATTGAGGTTTGTACAAGTAGCTTAACCAGGAATATTGTAATTAAGGATTTTTTTTTAAAAGCTCATCTAATTTAAATTTTAGTTCAAATGAAGGGTTTTAAAAAAGTTGAGGGTTGATATAATAATACATTTTGTGATAAATCTTGCACATATTGCAGAGCTTTTTAGTTCAAATAAAGGGTTTTAAAAAAGTTGAAGGTTGATATAATAATACATTTTGTGATAAACCTTGCACATATTGCAGATCTTACAAAGCAGTGTTGTATAGCTTACTTACGATATTTGTAGATTCTGTTAGTAAAATTGCAGTTGTTGTCAAATATTATTGGGCTTATTCAGTAATAAAGTTTACTTGATGGTTTTGTTGGAAGATACTATATATGTTGTTAGAATCCACTACAATAATGAAAAGAATGTAGACTCAAATTGTGTCAAGACAAATGTTTCACTTTGAAAACCCATTGTCTTGAATCTATACTTGCAAACATTTACGTTAATAAGAAAGTTAATATACATATTTTATATATTTATTCTTTGTCACTCTGCACATGAAACACTATGTTAACTAAGTTATCATTGTAACTAGATTTGAGCTGTGTCATTGTTTTTATTTTAATATAAATAAATTATCTATAGAGACAGTTTGAAAAAAATTTTCATACTATTTATTTTTCAAAGAAAGTTCATTTGTTTTCAGTGCATTAACTTGTTGTGAATGACATTCAAAATGCCAATAAAAGTGATAGTGTGCTTTGACAATGTTCGTGTCACTGTTCCATGTGGTGAAGGAAATTTCCCAGTCAAGGAGCTCATTAACAAAGCCATACATCGCTATAAAAGAGCAGTTGGTAAGGTGAGTTGAGTAAGCAATTCACACTGGAAGTTGTAATGTTATAAGATATACATTACCATAAATAATACTAGACACCAACAAAACAATATCTTGTAGTGCTTCAAAGTGACAGAAGGATTAATGATTGGTTTTAGAAGACAAAGCTTTAAAGAGCCTTTACTGAAAGTAACTAGTCCAGCATTAATGCATTCATCAAAGTATTGAATGAAAAAATCTTTTAACTTTAACTCTTTGTACCTTGGATTATTTACCCCTAACCCACCTTCACATGACTAAACTCTTAATTGTCACCCTTAATTTGAGTTCAAAAAACACTTCATTACAAGCATATACCTTGAGTCACATATATATTTAAGTAATAATATATTTCTGTTCTTGTTCTCATATGTACTGTAGATCTAAATAGGTTATGTCAGACTATACCAGTTTGGCGGAAAACAAAATTATATTTTTTTACACACTGAAATGTCAAGTTTTGAAGTGAAAAGTCTTAAAATATTTACTTTATACAGAATTATAATTCATTCTTGATAACAATATCAATACATTATTTTCAAATTTGAATTATTTCAGGGAACAAATCACTGGGTGGAAGTGACTAGTCTGAAAACTGTGAGTGGTGGTGGTATTCTGGATCCAGATGACTTGCTTTCTGATGTGGTTGATGATAGAGAACAGGTATGAAAACAATATCTTCTTGCAGATTTTTAGTCAGGTCTTCTCCTGACATTTGTTTGGTAACTTATTAATTATGTCAGCCCCTGACCACACCATTCATCTGTAAAGTCATTTTTAACATTGTATGGTTTTGATATGCTGTACATTTGTTTAGTCAACTTTCTAATTTCATAGGATAATTCATTAAAATATTCAATTTTTTAATGGTTTTGATTGTAATACATCTGTTTCATAGCTAGTTTATATTGAATGACTCTTGAGAACACTTGTAACTCTATTTGTTAGCTTGTTGCTGACTTTGAAGAACATGAAGGAATGAC
Source organism: Biomphalaria pfeifferi (assembly GCA_030265305.1). Lineage (NCBI taxonomy): Eukaryota > Metazoa > Mollusca > Gastropoda > Planorbidae > Biomphalaria > Biomphalaria pfeifferi. Next base: position 7,098,675 of record JASAOG010000001.1, read on the forward strand.
AGCTCAACACATTGGTGGAGATGGAGCTAGTGCAAGCTCAACTGGTACCGCTAGTCCAGATTTTTTCACAACAGATGTCATCCATGAACAAATAACTAATGGGATACCATCCATTTTCTCTATTTCCAATCAAAATAAAAGCATTAGTAATAATGCTTCAACTGATATTGTAGTTACATCTTCAGACTTGTCTCTAGGTAAGTTTTATTCTAAATCAAAATACATGTTGTTGAGAAAAAAAATGAAGATTAAATCATGTATTAAGATGAGATAAACTTTAAATAATTTTTTTTTTTTTTTGAAAATGGTGTTAAGTTTTCTTTGTTTTGTAGATGATTCACAACATCTGTTTAATTATGGCCTGGCGTTCCAGTACCACCTCATCGTGGTCGCCAGTTGATCACACTGCTGTCATAGGTTGGCCAAGGGTTCTGGTTGTTCGCTACTGATGAATGAGCAGTCAGCAAGTGTAAAATAACATCAAAGGGGTTATGAATACCCCACCCGCGCGTGGGGCCCCAGGGCAATGGTGAGTAAGAGACCTAACAGGATCTCCTAAAAGCGGATAGGGCTGGACACCAACTCGAGTGTTGGCTGGGATCTCCTGGGTCCTGGCTGATTCGCGGGTCTCTCTTTGAGCAAAGACTGGACTGACTGGTGTGGGCTGTGTCGGGCGGTCTGGTTGGCTTCCACTAGCTAGGCTCTAACTAGCCTGTTCCCTGGTGGGCTAGTGGAGGAATACGTCGCAAAAAATGGTAATTCTGATACTGGGAATATCCTGTCCTGCAGGTAACTATTTTGCCAAACTGTGGTGGTGATTGCTGATGCAGGTTTTTCCTTTCCCTCCATGGTGACTGCAGGCCATGCACACTGCAGCATAGGAGCAGTAATTAAGACTGCCAACGGCTTTAACCATACATCAATGACAAGTACAGACACGAAAAAAAGTGGGTACGAGCAGACCCGAACAGGCTCCACGTCCTGGGTAGTGGGCGTCAGGCCTGGGCACGAAAAGTCCAATCGATAAGGGGGACTTTGTCAGGTCGCGAAAAATGGACTAAAGTTCCTCCACAAAAGTCCTCTTTTCAACGTACACTGCATTTGTACCTCATTTGTACCTCTGACTGGAAGCGATTCAGTGACCATAGCCTCCGGCTCCCAAAAGAAGCAATTAGACACTAGTGGGAGCCAACCCACCCCAGGGACTGAGCCCATTAACACTAGGTCCCTCACAATTTTACAACTAAATATCTGCAGATTTTAGAGCCCTCTAAACTCCTCCACAAGAGGTCAATTGATATAGCGTTATTATAGGAGACTCTTACTGATAACATGTTAGCAATAGCTTAGTTACAAAACAAGTCTGAGTCCACTAATGCAGGTGTGTACCGACGCCATCACCCTCGAGATCCATAAGCAAGGGTGAAAAATCACGGTTACAAATCTGTACAAACACACACACATACACACACACACACACACACACACCCGCGCGATGCACGAAATCAGTCTAGAGATCGATAGTACAAATATCAATTCACAAATTGTCAATGCAGGTGATTTCAACTCAAAGTCTCCACAGTGGGGCCATGACGTAACTGACTCGTCAGGACACAAAATACATAAACTGCTCAATAGCACAAATCTCTTTTGTCTACAAAAAAAACATACTCCCCCAACATTATTCCATACTGCTAACGGCAGTCAATCCAGACCTGACCTTACTCGTATAACTGTAAATTTAGAATCCAATACTCAATTTCAGGTCCTGGACGGTATAGGAAGCGACCATAGGTCCTTATTAATCACAATTGCCCTTTCAGAAGCCAGGGGTGTAGCCCCAAAAGTCCTACGGAAGTGGAGCTACACCAAGGTGAACTGGCCAGCATACGAGGCAGCAGTCGACACTGCTCTAATGAACTTGGCGGTGGAGGAGAAAGACATCGAAACTATCTACGGCGAAATAACAACAGCAATGTTGGGTGAGGCCAAGAGGTTGGTCCCACTGACTTATCTCGGTATCAGGCAGAAAAGCATGTGGTCTCAGGATTTGAACAAGCTGGTCCTGAGACACAAGCGGGCCTGGAAGCTCGCTGAAAGGAAGGGTACTCCCGAAATCCGGCGGGAATACAACAGGCTCTGTAGAGCCACGAGTGAACTGGCTCGAAGCGTCCAGTCAGACCATTGGAATGCTGCCTGTGCCGGGATGGATCTTTGGGACTCCTCGAAAGCCTTGGCGTATTCTTCAAAACCTAGAGGCCAAAGACACATTGCGAATGGCTGCCCCTCTATCTACACCCGGAGGGTTGGTCTCAACAGTTATCAAAATGGCTGACTTGCTAAATTGACACTTGATAAAATTAGCAAGTTCGAAAAGAAGACAACCATGTCCAAAGCCCTCAATAAGGAACGTAAAGGGCTTGAGAGGGAGCCAGATGAGCCTGAAAGCCAAGCAATTCGCAACGTGGCCTTCTGTCGTGCTGAGCTGGACATAGCGATTGCCAAGTGTAAGAACCGAAAGGCTCCGGGCCAGACAAGGTTACTCCTGAGATTTTAAAACATCTCGGGGGCATTGCAAGAGGTAAACCCTAGAGTTTATTAGAGTTTATGAATCGAACCTGGGCAGAGTTTAGACTGTCTGGGGCCTGGAAACAAAACGTGCTATCATTGTACCAGTCCTCAAGAAGGGCAAAGACGCGACTGACGTGGACGCCTACAGACCCATTTCACTAACCTCAACACTTGGCAAAATTGCTGAGCACATGGTTAACGAGCGGCTAGTTTGGTCCTTTGAGAGTGCCGGTATCCTAGCGCCAGAGCATTTGCACAGGATGTGGCCGATGGGTTCCGAAAGTACATATGCAGTATTTATAGACCTAACAGGCTTATGACCAAGTGTGGATGCAAGGCCTCTATCTTAAATTTAGAGCCATGGGTGTGTGGGGCAATCCTTTCTGTCTGGGGAGAGCACACGTACAAGATACCAGTTCCTAAGCAAGCTGCAGGGCTCTGCCCTCTCCTGCACACTTTTCATAGCCTATCGCAATGATTTGCTCAGCTCACTGCGGTCAAAAACACTGCTATATGCAAATGACATTGTCCTCTGGTCAACTGGGGAGATAGCCTACCAAATTCAGGTGGCATTACAAGCAGACCTCCAAACCATTTCCTCATATTGCGAAAAATGGCATATACAAATCAGTGTTGCCAAAACGACCTGGACCTTATTCAGCCTAGGAATCGACATTCTTAAGGTTCCATTCGAGCTTCAAGTCGGTGGTCTGTGACTCCAACGTGAAAATACCCCAAAATATCTAGGGATGACCCTGGATAGAAAACTGGCAATGCACCAGCATGTCCAGGAAGTTGAAAGAGAAGCCTAGAAGTTAGCGTTACTCAGCACAAAGTGGGGTACCAAAGCTGACATGCTATGCACATTGTACTTAGGGGCCGTTAGATTGCTAATTGAGTACAGCTATACAGTTCAAGTATACGCTAGTAAAACAGCCCTCGAATCACTCGACCAAGTACAGGCACTATAAGGTTCATTTGTGGCACCTTTCGGACAAGCCCAACAAACACTGCTGAAATTCTATGTAGCGTGGCCCAATTGAATTTAAGGAGGGAGAGGGCGGTACTCATGGCTTATGAGCGTTATAAAAGCTACCTACCACAATATTAGTAAACCAGTTGAGAAAGGAACCATATTGAAATGCGTTCGTTTCTACATATTGCGGCCAATTTGTCTAAATCAGCTGGGCTCTCCACTGATAGAATTCCCATTAAAAGGATAAGTACTTACCCTCCGTGGAGGAGATTGCCAGCCCCACAAATTAACCTGTCCCTTATAGGGCAGGAGGGACCCACCAAGAAGGGATTAACACCTGCCTTACTCCAAAATTTGGCATCAACTATAATTTCTGTTATACTGATAGGTTGGTGTTGAGGGACCCTGATAGATCTGAGTATGGGACCCTTATAGTCTACCCAGATCAGCTCTCTGATCCATGTGCTCTAGCTACATGCTCCATAGATGCTGAAGTAATAGGGATAACTCGGGCATTCAAGGCTATTAGAGCCAGAATGACCCAAAATGAAACTAGCGCAACTAGCTAGTCACAGCTACAAACTGATATAGGTACAAACTCATTAACTCTAATAGTGTCATCTTCACAGATGCACTCAATTTCTCTGCACATACTTAGTCTATAACATCAGGCCAGTTGAAGACACTACCACGCAAGGATCAAGAGAAACAAAATGTCTTGTAGCGCCCCCAATCTGCCCATACAACACTGAAATAAAAAACTGTTAAAATAAAGAGAAAAAAAAAAAGATCCAAATTATAAAAGAAACTGTTTAGACAAAGTTAGTCAACTATTTCATCTAAAAAGCTTTCTTTGTGGCTAAGCAACCTTGAAGCTCTTTTCTTGGGTATATAGTGTTGTCAAGAATTTGGTACTGGAGAACAAAATCTCTATCAAGTTATGGAGCACTGCAAATACCTGAAAAAGCAGACCTTATGTCAGCCTCTAGTTTTAGCCTGTAATAAATTGAAGTGAAAAAAATCAAAGAAAATAGCTTTTGACCACATGAATTGGTTAATTTTAAAATAATTTAATGCAATAAGGAAAAAAAAATTGCAAATATTATAAAATAGAAATAACAAATGTCATTGGACAACATTTTTTATTTTGTCTATTAAATGTATTTTTGAATGTGGTCTTTGTAGGAAGTCAACTAAAAGTTCGACGTGGAAGTGCTCCTGATCTTAACATCCAGAATGTACAGACATCAGTGCAAGCTTCAAATGTACCAAGAAGAGAAAGTATTCAGGTAATTAGTTGAGTTGTGTGCCTTGTAGAAGAAAAACAAATAAGAGCCTTGTTGAAGTTTTTCTTTGAAATGTCCCTTGACCAGGTAAACTTTACCTGTCCTACCTCCTATGAAGATTGTCTTACCATTTATATTTACTATGTACACTTGTTGGAACTTAGTAAACATATTGGCCCACTTAAGTACAGGCCTACACTAATTCATGTGATTACTGTGAGGTAACCCATTTAAAGTTCAATAACATTGATCCAGGCCATCATTCTGACCATTTATCTTAAATAAGCAGCCTTATTGGACTAGGAAACTTTGGCACCATTTACATAAATCTCTGTCAATAATCTTGAACAAGAGCCAAACTTAAGACTTTAATTTGCTACCATTCTTATTTTTTAGCGGCCCCCGAAAGGGGAAAAGACGCTATTAGTTTTGTGTCAAATGTCTGTCCGTCTGTCTGTTTAGATCTCGTAAACTAGAAAAGAGTGAAAATCTGACATCATAATATTTTAGTCCATCCAAAGTTCTGATGCAACGGCTACTTTTTTCTTTTCTGAAAGCGTAATATCAAATTTTTTAAATCACTTATGCAAGCAGTTTTTTCTTAAAAACACACCATTTTTACAACTATTCACTATTAATATTAAAAACACAGGAGGCACTTTAGTTGGGGAGATGTCGATTTACCATATTTTTAACACATTTATACAAACGGTTTTAGATTTTTAATCAAAAAAATTTTTTTTACAAATGTATTGCTAAGTTATGTAAGTTCTGTCATACTAACTGCTACATTAACAAAAAAGATGTTTACTTTTTTTTAAAGAGAAAAAATCTATTTAGTATGCATATAAGTTGGACATAATTTAAACAACAATTAATAAGTAGTTTTTCATATTATCCAGTGAACTGCAGTGTGACACTGTGCATATAGAACACTTAACTGCACTTAACTTGAGGAAAATGTTTTTAATTTTTTTTACAAAATGTTTTTTTCTTGAGACCTTTTACAAAACAATAAGATCAATTCGATATTCATTATAAGACATTAGTTAGGCCAGGTTCACATCTAACTTCATATTCACTTTCACTTATCCTTTGGTCTGTTGAATCGCTGGGGCACCATACAAGATCTGTCAACCTTCTTTCTCCATTCTTCTCATTTTTCTTTGATAGAATTTCATTCTTATGTTCTTTCTGAAAATGTTGAAACCTGCCTTTTTTTACTTGTTTAGCTGGACCACTTCGGGGGCCGATTTTGAGTTTGTGTTTCCACACAAACTGTCTTTGTAACCTTGTTTTTTTTTAGTTAAAGCTTGTTGTTGTGATTTGTAGGATAGTGATGAGCCGCGCTCTGAGTCATCAGATGAAGAGAAAGAAAAACAAGTAATACTGTACAGTTCACTAGACAGAAAAAAATCAGGTCCTAATCATTTCATACGTGATGCACTGAGAGCTTCACTCAGCAGTCACTTAGAAAGACATCATTGGCAAGAAGAACAGAAAAGATTACAGTCTTCCAATATTTCACAAGTACAGGTAAAAAAAAATATTTACACAAAAGTCACATGAAAGAAAAAACATTGTTCTTTTGTTTCAGCACTAATATTTATATTTCAAAGGTTGTCATGGCCAGGGGTGTCAATGGGGTTAAGCTCCCATTGTCTATAAAATACTCCTAATGACATGCGTCTCAAATAGCCTCTGACAACTAAGTCCAGCACCTGACCTGCTCGTGTGGCTTAGATATTAAGCCCCGCGAAACTGCTCTTACTAACAGGTGAAGGGGAGAAGGCAGATACCTGGAGCCACAAAACCGGGAGCTTCGGGCAGATGGAGCTCGTCAGCCTAGCCTAGGAGAGGAGTACTCTGACTTCAAACCCCCGCTGCCTTGCGGTTTTAAGGCTTCAGGAGACAACCTTGAGGAGAAATCAGGAGTGAAGCCCCTTAGGCGTTGGGAGTATCAGCTATGAAATTCCCTCTGACAGCTTCTGCAACTGAGTTGGTGCCAAATGTAATGCGATGCGTTCCTTTGGATAGCTAAAAAGGCTACATATTGACATTACAGCCCTGCAAGAAACCCGACTGGCCGAAAACGGCATGCTCCGCAAGACTACACTTTCTTTTGGAAAGGGAAAGCACAGGATGAGACTCGAATACATGGTGTGGGCTTTGCTGTCAAGAACAGTCTTCTTCCCATGATAGTCCCTCCACTTGGTGGCTCGGAATGGCTACTAAGCATAAGTATGATGACAGCATCTGGAAAAGTCACTCTAATCAGTGCCTATGCCCCCACACTATGCTCGCTTCAGGAGGACAAAGATAAGTTCTATGAAGACCTCAAAGAAGCCATTGCAAACATTCCTCAAAAAGAACATATGGTCCTTCTAGGTGACTTCAATGCCAGAGTAGAATCAGATCACACTACCTGGCCAGACTGCCTTGGGCTTTTTTGGAATTGGAAAGATGAATGAGAACGGACAAAGACTGCTTGAATTCTGCACATACCATAAACTCTGCATTACCAACACATACTTCAGAACAAAACCACAGCACTGTGTCTCATGGAGGCACCCTAGGTCTGGGCACTGGCACCAGCTGGATATGTTACTGACACGAAAAAAGGACATTGGAAATATACTGCTGACACGTAGATACACATAGATACCAAAGTGCGGATTGTGATACTGATCATACTTTAGTGTCCTGCCGAACGAGACAGCTGCCAACACATCCACACATCACAGGGAAAAAGAAAATCACGCCTGAATACCACTAGCACAAAAAATCCTGATCTTTGCACCGAATTTGAGAACAAATTAGAGGAAGCTTTTAAAAACTTCTCTGTGACTGAGGTAGAAAAAAGCTAGATGTTTATGCATGATACAATCTACCAAACATCATCACTGGTCTTTGGAAACAAAACCAAGAAAAGCGAAGACTGGTTTGAAGCTAGTCTACCAGAAATGGAAACTGCCACTACGAACAAGAGAGCAGCCATGCTAATCTACAAGAAGGATCCCACCCCAAGCAACTTAAAAAGGCTCAGAGCTGCACGTAACAATGCCCAAAGAGTAGTGAGACAGTGTGCTAACAAATATTGGCAGGAGCTATGCGAAGATATTCAATCTTGTGCCGACTGTGGTAACATAAGAGGACTATACAAGGGCATGAGAAAAGCCTTTGGACCTCACACCAGCAAGTGTGCTCCGCTCAAGTCAAAAGATGGCTCAATCATTAGCGATGATGGAACGATGGGTAGAACACTATGCAGAACTCTACCAGATTGAAAACGCCTTCTCACCAAATGCTGTTTCCAACTTCCCATCACTTCCAGTTTTGACGGAATTAGACGAAACGCCCTCACTAATGGAGCTGAGCATAGCCATTGACATGCTTGCACATGGGAAAACACCCGGAGGAGATGGCATTCCTGCTGAAGTCATTCAGGCTGGAAAACATGCCCTAATCAAACCACTCCATGAACTGCTAAGCTTGTGCTGGGAACAAGGAATGGTCCCCCAGGAATTGAAAGACTCCAACATAGTTACAATTTATAAAAATAAAGGCGACCGCTCTGATTGTAACAGTTACAGAGGCATCTCACTGCTTAGCATAGTCAGAAAGGCTTTTGCTAGAGTATTACTAAAGCGATTACAGATCCTGGCAGATCGTGTTTATCCAGAGTCGCAGTGTGGCTTTAGGGCAGGTAGATCTACAACAGATATGATTTTCTCTCTGCGGCAGCTACAGGAGAAGAGCAGAGAACAAAAGCAGCCCCTCTTCATAGCATTTATTGATTTGACCAAGGCCTTTGACCTTGTAAGCAGAAGTGGTCTGTTTGCTGTACTAGAGAGAATCGGCTGCCCAAATAAGTTAAGAACAATAGTGTCAGCTTTTCATGAAAATATGCAGGGCACTGTTCAGTTGAAAGTTCTTCCTCCAGGCCATTGTCCATTAAGAGCGGTGTAAAACAAGGATGTGTACTGGCCCCTACACTATTTGGCATCTTCTTCTCAGTCGTACTAACCAGTGCTTTTAAATCCCTGGAAGACGGAATATATATCCATAGCAGATCCGATGGAAGGCTCTTTAACCTGGCACGTCTTAAAGCCAAAATGAAAAGGCATCGTATCTTGATAAGGGAGCTGCTGTTTGCCGATGACGTGGCACCCGTATCTCACTCACAAGGAGGTCTACAGAAGCTAGTGAACGCCTTAGCAGCTGCTTGTCAAGAGTTTAGCCATACTATAAGTCTCTCCAATACCGAAATCCTGGCACAAGACGTCGCAGAAATACCTATAATACAAATTGGGAACCACACCCTTTCAGTGGTGCAGGAATTTACCTACTTGGGTTCAACAATTGTCAGTAACCTAGACTTAGACATCGAGCTGACAAAAAGGATAGGAAAAGCTACCACTGCATTGACAAAACTCTCCAAGCGCGTCTGAGAAAATGGTAAATTGACCACAGCGACCAAAATCCTAGTCTACAACGCCTGTGTTGTTAGCACTCTCCTATGGCAGTGAAAGCTGGTCAACATACATGTCCCAAGAGCACAGATTGAATAGTTTCCACTTGCGCTGCTTGAGACGCATAATGGGCATCTCTTGGAGGGACCATGTCTCCAATCAGGAAGTTTTGAGATTGGCCAATATGAACAGCATGTGTGCTCTCCTGACACAAAGAAGATTACGCTGGCTCGGACATGTCACCCACATGCCAGATGGTAGAATCCCGAAAGATATCTTATATGCTGAGCTTGTGGAAGGAGTCAGACTCAAGGGCCGCCCAAGACTAACATATAGAGATGTCTGCAAGCAAGACATGAGAGCCACAGGCATCAGTGAAAGTATGTGGGAAAACATAGCCAAAGACCGGAGTGCATGGAGACAGACTGTGCGTGCTGGGACAACCCTTGCTGAGAACAAAAGAATTGAAGTGGACTTAATCAAGAGGGAAAAAAAGAAAGCTGCCCTGTCCGCTAGCCCTAAATCAGAGGCATACACATGTACGAATTGTGGCAAAGTCTGCCATTCTAGAATTGGCTTGATTAGCCACACCAGATTCTGCCCCGTCTCAAGATTAAGCCAAAACCAATGACTCATTTGGGCGCATCCATTGCCTTTCAAGACAAAAGGAGCCATATATATATATATATATATATATATAATATTTATACTTACCTCTTCAATTTAATTAATTGAATTACTACCACAATGTAAATATATTTATATGATCATGTTATTCTTTTAGAGTGTTTGTCTTTAGAACAAAAATGTGGCTCCAAAATGTCATTTGAAAGATTCTTTATGAAAAGCTTATATCAACTCACCCTGTCTATGTAGAAGCTTTTAAAAAGCAAATTCTGTAAATATTCACCCAGATATCCTTTCTCTCTTTCCCCTTCTAAGCTAGAAGTCTATGGATTTGAGTCCTGTTTGAACTTGTTTCACCAATCACTACGTCTCTTTAGCGTCTCTTTAGCTCGTACAGCTACATTTTCAAGGACTCACTTTCTAACACACAGTCCTTACTGCTTGCATTCCTGGACTCAACTGTCCTTTCTAACACACTGTCTCTTATCTGTAAAGGCTTTATGGTCACATGACCATAACATAGGTCATATTGCGTGCATTAGCAGTAATGTCCCTTGTTCAACAGCCCTTGACCTGTGTAATTGGCCTGAATCATGTGTGTCAGTAGGCCACACACATTAACCCTTTCAGTCCGCCACTAGGGTCTTAACAATATATTATTTGTTTCAGCTTTAAAGTAGCACTATTTTCATTTGGTTTAGAATTCTGTCAAGAAAATAAAAAAAACAACAAAAAAAAAGCCACATTTGGTGACTAGGGTTATGCAAGCTCTCTGATGCAATGGTATAGGTGTTGCTCTAAGGTTCATTTACCTAGGGGACTATTGCTGTTTGTATTTGAGAGGATCCTTCTGATGCCTATATTGGGTTTGTATTAGAGGTCTAATCTAGAAGAAAGTCTTGCATGATCATCTTGTTTCTGTTTTCTAAGGTTAACTAACTATTTTCACAGTCACAGCTTAGAAAGATAATCCTCTTCAGTTTCAAATTGTGTTTGCCTTTTTACTAATTATTTACAATAAGCAATGTACTCCATTTATTTTCAGGAAAGAATTGGTCTTTTGGAAGGGCATGATGGTCATGAAGTCAAGTTTTCCAACTACTTTGACAGGTAGGGTTTTTTTTATCCTAATGTTTATTCCATAAGTATGGAGACAAATATACACAAAATGTTGATATTGTCAACTGCATTTTAAGACATGGGTACTTATATTTCCTTTTTAAATTTCTTTCTTTCTTAAAAACTATAATCAATCTTAAACTAAACAGATTTATTAATCGTTAGTAGAATGTATTTCAATACTGTATTTGCTTAAAAACCTTAAATTGACTTTATATGCTCATTCAAATGCACACCACAAGCATATATTAAACATATATACTGTACCCATAATTAAATATTATATGTTGATTAAATTATCATGTATTTTTTAAGCAGCACAGTATGCCTGAACAATGATGGTGGACCTTTAGGAATACATGCAATACCTGCCTTTGATGAGAATGGAAAAAACATGGGATTGTTAATTCAAAGCATAGAGCAAGATCGGCCTGTATATAATGATGGGAGGATACATTCTGGGGACATTGTGACAGAAATTAATGGAATCAGTCTGCAAGATGTTCCATTTCAAAAGTAAAGCTTTTGGGATTCTGTTTTTTTATAACTATTCACATATCTTTTGATTGCATTAAATTATTGTATTTGAGAAGAATTACAAAAGTACAATGGAATTATGATTAGAATTAAACTTGCTGCCATCGGCCTGTCTATAATGATGGGAGGATACATTCTGGGGACATTGTGACAGAAATTAATGGAATCAGTCTGCAAGATGTTCCATTTCAAAAGTAAAGCTTTTGGGATTCTGTTTTTTTATAACTATTCACATATCTTTTGATTGCATTAAATTATTGTATTTGAGAAGAATTACAAAAGTACAATGGAATTATGATTAGAATTAAACTTGCTGCCATCTCAGTTTGGTTTCATGTAACAAGTTATAGGTCTTATTTATTGATGTAAGAAAAACAAACATTTAAAATAGTCAAATGCCTACTTATGAGCTAGTTCTAACTTCTGATTATTTTTATTATTACTGATTGATTTTAAATGAAACTATGATAATTAAGTACAGTGCAATAAGAACACTGGGCAGCCATTATAGTTTTCTGCAACACATTTTAACAACAAATGTTTTGTTCAACTCTCACACAACCAACAACATTTTCTATTACATTTGTTATGAAAGTTAATGACATTTTAAAATCTATAAATATTAATTCCTACATTTTTCTGCAGGGCACAAGATATCTTTCGAGCTGCTAAAGATTCTAAAGAAATCTATTTGAAAGTAGTCCATCAAAAATTCAATAGTTTACCATCAAAAAATGTTTCCTCTGGTAAACCAGGCTTACAGCCTCCACCTGTAATGCCAAAACCTCGCAGCCACACACCTCTTCGACCTTCACCTCTGATAATGCCATCTACCATGGAACAAAATTCTACAAATCCAGCACCTGTTCCCAGAGACAATGGGCATATGCCAATCAAATCAACTCTTCCTGTGGCACACACTCAAGGTGTTGAACAGAACATCTCCAAAGTTGTGGACACTAAAGCTGGTGAGAATAAAACCAATGTAACAGTTGAAAAACTGACAGAAATGAGCAAGTCTAATAAAAAGATCCCTCCCAAAGTGCCAGTCAGAAGCATCCAGACATCCCTTACTGGACTGATGGGAGATGTGCCTCTAAATGCAATAACAAATACCAAGAAAATTGGTAAAAAAATGGTCATTCATCTAATAAAAGGTCCAGCAGGTCTTGGATTTAGTGTAACTTCAAGGGACAATCAGACTGATGGAAATTGTCCTATATACATCCGTAATATTCTTCCCAAGGGTGCTGCTGTACAAGATGGACAGTTAAGACCAGGAGATAGATTACTTCAAGTAAGTCTCATTTCTATATGTGATTTGGTCATACTAAAAAAAGGTGTTGTACATTGCTTTAAAGAAATATATTTATAATATAATATCCAAGGTTTTCTCTAAAATGCTATATATCTCAATTGTTATAAATCTTCACAGATATTATTTTCATAAATGTGTTTACTTGGTCCTGGTTATAGCATTATTACTCAGGCTTAAGTCATATTCAATAGTCCATATCTTTAAGTGGGTTTTGTAAATAGTAGAGTCTATATAGAAATAGAAATTGGACTTTTTCATTATATAGGTGTACAAGTTATATATAAAAGTTTTTGTATGTAATTGTTCTTTTCAATTCAAACAAAGCCTGTGTACATTACAGGTAAATGGCATTGAAATGACAGGTAAAACACAGTCTGATGCTGTTAAAATTCTTCGTCTGATTCCAGAAGGTAGCCATGTTGAGCTTGTTATCTCACGGCAAGAAGAAGTGGATGAAAAGTTTAAAGTGCCCAGAAAAATGGTATTTTTTGTTTTCATACATATAAACATGGAACTATGTGTGGAACAAAGATTAGCCTTTAGGTTTGATACTAGTCTTATGGAACAGAGACTAGATTTAATATTCAAATGCAATAAACTAAAGATGGACATTACTTAAAATACAAATTGTAGATGGAAATAACCAGATAGCTTATCTCTTACCCCTCTTCATGATGAGTATTGTGCTTCCCTAAGAGCACATGAAAGAAATTGGTTGAGCGGTGTATTTATAGTCTCCTTGTCCACATACAAGGAATAAGCCGTACACACCAATAGGGCAATGACAGACTCTGAACTGAGCTAAGAATCTTTCGTTTTTGCTTAATGACAACCATGCATCTTTGTGATCAGGTCTCTTCATCTGTCTCCACAATTCTCTGCCCTTTTTTGACTTGTTCCAGCTATCTAACTAAAGATTCTATTCCATCTGTTAGACTAGAGCTGGAACTTTTTCATAGGAGAGCACCGTATCTGGTATGGATGCCAGTAGGCAAACAGATTTTGCTAAAAAGTTGGCTAGCTAGAAACTTTTAAAAGTAGTTAAAAACTAAAATGTGTTTCTTCCTTAGTAGTTTTACCTTAGGATTGGTGAACAAACATCTTTATTTGTAAACACATGACAATTTACAGGTTAATATATTTAGTTGACATCATTGAACTCTGTCTGCCCTCCTAAAAACCAAGTTTGGCTTTGCAATAGTTTACAACAATCTGTGAATAATGTATATATTGTCTTTTTCTTTTTTTTAATTGCGGGGCAATATTTGTTAAAATTCTGATTTTTTGTTTGTTAGTAATAATGCAGTAGGCTTTTTCTTTTCTATTTTACTAATTAAATCTGATTCACATTTTAATGAACACAAATATTGCCCCTGATTGTGTAGATGTTTTCCTTTTTCTTTCTTTTAACATTTAATAGGACTTGTCAATAATATGATCTTAGATTTGAATTTACTGTTTAAGTATTTGGCTTTCTGGAAATTAAACATGACTAAAAGATCATTAATCATTATAATAAATAGGTCATTTTGAGTGGATTTTTTTGTTAATTTAAAGCCATGATGTGACAGAGTCTTTAAGACTTGAATGATTTCAAAATATTTTAATGCATAATGAAACCTCCAATTGCATGTTTTTTTTTCTTATATTTTTTCTAAAACCAAACAGTTTTGTAGTAATCTCATTTGTATTTCTTTGTTTCTTTACATCATTATTTTCTTTTGGTGTTACTTATTTACAGCTGGCAGAAATATTTCTCACAAAGTAATCTACCTACCTATCTTTTAATGATGTTCAAATAACTGTTGGTCTTTCTTAAGTATTTCATTCAACATATTCAAAAGACAACTATTAAGAACAACTACCATTTACCATTGTATTATTAAGTCAAAGCCAATTTTTATTTTATCTCATTTTATTATGCTCCAATGCATAGCTTTAGTTTTGACTTTGATTTGACTTTGAGTCATTTTGTACTCATTTATGAAATGCTATTTTTGTGTTTGAACTTTCCAAGATTCAAGTGCCTCTATCTAATCACTAGAGCTTCATGGAAAAAGAACTATGTTCCCCTATGTTGTCCCTGCTGTATTAGTAACTAGCCATATATCACCCGCAGCCCGAAGGTCTAAATTTGCCTATCACTGATATTGTCACTGATATAGTGTATTAGAAACAATAAAACAAAGTAATAATGTTATAAATTAAGCGAATGCATAAATGTAATAATGTTTTGTCCTGCGCATGCATGACCTTTTGCAGGGCCGGTCTTAAGCCACTGCAACCTATGCGGCCGCAGTGGGCCTCACGCTTTCATAGGCCCCGCACTAAGTATATCTGTAATTACATAATGATGCAAAATATACGAAAAAGTCATGGAAATTATTTTTAAAATCTCCTGAAAATTAGACAAAATTGTTATATGGAAAACACAAATCTTACGCGAATAAAAAAGCATTGTCAGCTTTCATATTTAAATAAAAATATAATAATAGTGCGAATTTTAACCGAAACGAAAGTTCCAATAGAACTAGAATACGTTTTTAAAACGATCAAAACCTGAAAATGAGAACATAATCACTTCTAGTGAGACAGCTGAAACAGATTCTATGAAGAACGCAAAAACTGCAGTGGTGAATGTCGTAAGAGAAAAAGAAAATGATGTAAAAACTGATCAACATGTTCTAAGAAATGAAGGCAATAATGTAATAACTGATCAACATGTAGTTATAGATGATGAGCTAAATGTGGTCGATTCATTGAGAAATCTGGATTATCCTGCCATGTGTCTAGAAAAAATGGAAAGATCTTGTATTGACTATTTATTACAAAAAGGTCAAACCTGAGATTACTTTGGAGAATTTTCCGAAAAATAAGGATGGTAGACATTTCTCTTGCAAACCAAACCTGAGTAATGGTGAAAGTGTTTTGTGTCCTTGGCTGATATATTCTGTGTCAGCAGACAAGATCTATTGTTTCTACTGTTGTCTACTGGAAAAACAAAAAAGTTCCTTTTTAACTGAAGGATTTGACCAGTGGCAAAGCTGTACCACAAGGCTAGCAGAGCATGAAAAAAGACGCCATGACCAGTTGCTGTGAAGTTGGAGCAAGACTAAGTACAAAAAAAAAAACAACAGGCATTGACAAAGTTCATTAGGAGATGCTTTATTCTGAAACTAAACGTTGTACTAGTTGCAATTGTACGATAAAAGCGAAGCGCAATTTAGCATTCAGAGGGACCATTGAAAGAGCCAAGTAATGGGAATTTCCTGGTCTAGTAGAATTGCTCGCAAAGTTTGATCCAGTAATGGGGAAACAACTTCGACAAGCTACCAGTGTAGTAATTCATGATCGTTACCTGGAAAAGAAGATTCAAAACGAACTCATTACTGTAGTAGCTGATGCTGTTGTGAATTCTATCCTTCAAGACATCAAGAATGCAGTGATATTGGATTGTACTCCAGACAAAAGTCACAATGAGCAGATGTTATCAATATCTCTCAGATAATGGTTAATGTGAAAGAGTTTGTGGTTGTGTATGAACGTTTTAAGTTTCTTCCTGTTGTTTCTTCTTGTGACAGCAAAAAGAAGTTGGCTGGAAACATGGATGTTGTTGCAATCTTTCCAGTCAAAGGAAAAGACAGTATGATAAATTTATGGAAAACTTCACACATCGAAAAGCTGAAGATGGCTACAGGATAAAATGCTTCAACAGAATTGTGAACACTGCAGTTTACTCCTTGCAGCTGAAATTTGAACTTTAACTGTGGTATCTTGTGAAAGAAGTTTCTCGCATCTTAAACTAATCAAGAATTACTTAAGGTTAACAATTCATGAAGAGAGATTGAACAATGTGTCAATTCTTGGTAATGAGCATGATCTATGTAGGAAACAGAATTTTGATGATCTACTGTGTGACTTCGCTAGACACAAGGCTCGTAAAGTAAAGTTAATTTGATCATGATTTTGTAATTAGTGAAGAATGTATAAAATGCCAAGACAAATTTATTTTTTAATACAAAATCCTAATTTTTACTTATTATCCTTATCCTTACCCAGAATAGGCCCCGCACAATCCGTTTCGCATAGGACCCCGCAATTGCTAGGACCTGCCCTGACCTTTTGGTAGTATCTAATGTAAAAAAGCGTGCAATATCATGAATGGCTATTAAATGTAGATCTAGACGGATAAGTCACAGCATTAAGGAGCAAATTTATGTAAAAATGCTTTTGAAAGACAAATTTAAAGGTCAATTTATTAATGAAATGAATGGACTATATTTTGTGTGTTCATGTTTTTAAAGTAAAAAACTATCTTTACGAAGAGTAGATCTATCATCTTAGAATTAGATGTAGATCTAGATCTAGGCTTCGAGAGACTTTCTGTTGTGCGCATGCTTGACCTTTTGGTCTTGTCTCATGTAAACATGAAAAAGATCCATGAAATAGTAACACTTTCATAGAGTTAGGCATTTTTTTTTTTAAGGTATTAAGTTTGTTTTAGGGCTACTTAACATGTGTTACTTTTTCAGCTAGTATTTAAGGAACATTTATGGCAAGTTTTATTAAGATTGGTCAAACTGTTTTGATTTCTTTTAGGGACATACATACATACAAACATATACCTTACTTAGTGCTTTATATTATAGATAACTTAACCTGCAAAAAAGTACAAGATTTAAAAGAAAAATTGACACTATTTCTAGCAGTAAATCTTATAAATGACAGACATTCCTTGAAAGAAGATAATTTAGCTTCTTTTCTTTTTGACTGCTGAAAACTCTTTCACACCCCATTTTAATCTTAAAGTTAAACATCTGATGTATCAGGCAAGTAAATTAACTTTCCAACTCTTGGTGTAAATAATGACTATTAAAAAATAAGGCATGTTTTTTTTTTTTATGTTTAAAAGCTGTGTTCAAAACAATTTATTATCACCATCGGATGTCAATCATCAATTCTGCTTTTCAGTTTTAGTAATAGATTCATTTTTTAATCAAATGTCTTAAAAACATTATGATTAGTATGCAAATTTTCTAATGAACAAGTTGCACAGATGTGATAATAATGTGATTTTGATAGTGTTGTACAGTGTTGTGGTCATTGTATTCTGTTGCTTTCTGTGTCTTGCTTGCCTTGTGTGTGGACTTGCTTGTTTTGGTTTTCAGGCAGACAGTGTTCCTTCTTCTAAACAAGAAACTCATTTTGTTGATGCTGATCACTGTCTGGGTGAACCTGATCTCTTGCCCTTCCAGCCAGCCCAAAGTGAACCTGACCTGGACACTAAGGGAGGAAATCTAGAGAGGATTACACTGCACATTCCTTTGAATGAAACAGGTTCCGCTGGACTTGGAGTGAGTGTGAAGGGGAAAACAGAAACCTTGGAGTCCAACTCTAGAGATCTTGGCATATTTGTCAAAACAGTTTTGCAAGGTGGTGCTGCTTACAAGGTTTGGACAAACCCTTTGATACAAAATAATGTGATCTACCAACATAGATAACCTTTGAATCAGAGTACACCTTTGGAAGTTGAACAGTCCAGACAGTACTTTTCTTTATTAGTTTGCCAGAGGTAATGATCTTGATTTGATTAATTCTGGTCAAGACCTTATTTATCTGAATGAATATGGTTCTAACCCCGAGATATATTGGACACAATTCAGAGTACTGGGAAACAATAAACTCTTGTTCTAATATTCCACAATGTAGTTTTTTTCTTTCTTTATTTCTATGATAACTAGGATATCCAAGATATATGCCAATACTTAAGCCAAAACACTGATTCTTCATTGTAAAGGTTGGGTATCATTACAAAGTGATTGATAGAAATAGTTTCACTATATTAGGCAGATAACTTGATGCCTTTGGTCATTGTACAGATCAGTTAGAAACAAAACATCCAAACCTGTAACAATATTCATTTCAATGGACTCATTCAATAAAATACCTAAATATTTAGTTTTTATTGGTTTGGTTATCTTTTTTTTTTGAGTTAAATAGAAACTACCATTCTATTGCCTTACATATCATCATATAAATACCCAATTGTACTTTTATTCAAATGTTCCACTTCCAAAGGTTCACAGCATTACATTATGATTTTATTAATCTTCTGTTTATCTCTAGAAATGACAGTAGAGAATTTCTTTAAAAATCTCGTTAGGCTGTGAAACTAATTTTCATGAAGGTTGAATTTTGAATCTTTGTAATGATTTCTTGTGCACTTCAAAACTCTTTGATTGTATACACACTCTGTTTGACTTTGCTTATTGTGTGCAGTGTTTTTTTTTTGTTATTCTTCCTTAGTTTGAGTTCTTCTTATTTCATGAACATGACTTGTCTTTCTAGGATGGTGGACTGCAAGTGAATGATCAACTACTGGAAGTCAATGGTGTGAAACTTGAAGGCCTTTCAAACTCTTCAGCTATGGAAGCTTTAAGACTTGCAATGATCCAGGATGGTAAAATCCCTGGTGTTATAAGCTTAACAGTTGCAAGACAGACAGGCAAGTCTGAGACTCATGAAGTGTCTCCAAGCTCAAGTAAATCAGATGGCTCTGGTCAATCACAAAGTCAGTTTGACTCTGAAGTAGGAACTATCTTACTGAGTCACTCACCTTCTGGGACTGTATCACACATCTATGATGTGAATCAAAGTGACTTTAGCCCTGCATCTCTAGACAGGTTTCACAGATATCCAGATTTAGGAAATATTGAGCTTAACACAAATAGCCATCATACTAATTATACTGACTCCAATACTGCTGTCACTACCAAGATTAATTTTGATAAACATTTCAAAGGAACTGTATCAGATTCAAAAATATTTCAATTTCAAAGTGTATGTAAATTTTTGTATCTGTTTTTTTTTGTTAAACAAAGATATTAGGATTACATGTGTTTCTGTTAGTTTCAATGTTTATTTTCTGTTTTCTTTAGAATCATCAGCGACCTCATTCGACCATTGGTTTTATTCACGAGCTCAACCAAGTTGGAGATGATGATTCACAATTAATAAACAGTCCAGATGACTCTGATATGTATGTATTACATTCAACTCAGTGAGTGCAATGACTGTGACATGCACATATTACATTCAACTCAGTGAGTACAATGACTGTGACATGCACATATTACATTCAACTCAGTGAGTACAATGACTGTGACATGCAGGTATTACATTCAACTCAGTGAGTACAATGACTGTGACATGCACATATTACATTCAACTCAGTGCAATGACTGTGACATGCACGTATTACATTCAACTCAGTGAGTACAATGACTGTGACATGCACATATTACATTCAGCTCAGTGAGTGCAATGACTGTGACATGCATTACTTTCTCATTATACAATAACTGTCTCATGGATCTCTGACATCCAACTTACTCCTGTGATATGTATGTATTGCATTCAATTTAAGTGACATTGACATGTATGTATTGCATTCAGACTAAGTGACAGTGACATGTATTTATTGCATTCAGACTAAGTGACAGTGATGTGTATGTATTGCATTCAGACTAAGTGACAGGGACATGTATGTATTGTATTCAACTTAAGTGACAGTGACATGTATGTATTGCATTCAGACTAAGTGACAGTGACATGTATGTATTGTATTCAACTTATATGACTGTGACATGTATGTATTGTATTCAATTTAAGTGACTGTGACATGTATGTATTGTATTCAACTTAAGGGACTGTGACATTTATGTATTGCGTTCAGACTAAGTGACAGTGACATGTATGTATTGTATTTAACTTAAGTGACAGTGACATGTATGTATTGCATTCAGACTAAGTGACAGTGACATGTATGTATTGCATTCAGACTAAGTGACAGTGACATGTATGTATTGTATTCAGCTTAAGTGACAGTGACATGTATGTATTGTATTCAACTTAAGTGACTGTGACATGTATGTATTGTATTCAACTTAAGTGACTGTGACATGTATGTGTATTGTATTCAACTTGAGTGACTGTGACATGACACCTATTCAGCTGATTGCAATGATTGTTCTGTTTGAACCCAATCTATTCCCCAAGGAATTCCAAACCTCCATTTGAAAGAGAAGGACTGGGCAGACAAAGTATGTCTGAAAAACGCAAAGGTCATCTTGATCCTCGTAGCACAGAAATTTATAAAATAGTAAAAGCCAACAAGGAAAATAAAGGTATTTAGTTTCTAGAAAGAAAAAATTATAAAGCCATTTATTTGTATTTGTGTGTTTTCTTCATAAATAAATAGTATTTAGAAAGAAAGTACTGTGGTAAAATAGTGTTTTTATTAGAAACAAGTTCAGTTTTCTATTTTTTTTTAGATGATAGACTCTTTAAATGGTGTAAAAGTATGTTATAGGGAATTTTTTAAGGAGAAAAAAATATTGGTTTGTTCAGTTTAAGATCTTGATGAAAAATATGGGATATTTAAAATTATTTCTTAAAAATTCTTTATATTATTCCAGCTTACCTGGATATTTGTAAATCTCTTTGTCTAACTACCTAACTTAATGTAACATTACTTGCTTTTTTCAGTACTTATTCTTTTCTGGGTACTATATTAGTTTCTAGGTACTATATTAGTTTCTAAGTACTATAGTCTTTTTTTAATTTTTTTTTTTTTTTTTTATACTACTTTTGCTAACCCCAACTTTTACTAATTTTGATACTTAAATGATTCTCCATGTTAACTACTGTTGCTATCTAACTTGTATGACTTTTGATACCTAGCTTATAAGACTACTTTTGCTACCTAACTTATATGACTCAACTTTTACTACTAACGCTATTCTATACTTCTTTACTTATGTTTTAATTTGTATACCCAAATTTACCTAATTAAAATAGTCTTATGAAAATTTTAAAAAATCATTTTCAAAATTTAATGTCAAAATTTATACATTTGGGTGGTGTTTAAAATTTTTAAATACATATTTTAATAAAATGTTGTTGTTTTTTAAAGTCATTTTATTAAAATAATTGTGTTGTGATTTATAAATATGAGTTATTTTATAACAGGAACTTTTTTGTTTTTTGGTCTAGGATTTAATCACTTAGATATCAATCTACCTAATGAGTCAGCTACAAAAACCAATTCAACAGAGAAATCTACTCCATTGAAACTTAGTTCAGGTACAATTTGCATCATAACATTTTGTTTGATATATGTATTGAACTCACATTGAACTCTTTTTAACTTAAGAATTATTGCCTGGTCATCTTCATCATTGTACTCTTTGTGAACTGCTTTGTGTCTGTGCTACCTACCAAAGATCTCCACTCTTCTGGTTAAAAGCTTTCTTCCTTAGTTTAGCCAAAATAAAATTTGATTCCTAGTAATAATAATAATAATCTTTATTGTCCATATGGAATGTGTATGACCTTCATAATTAAATAGTAGTTCTAACCCAAAGTTATTATCTTTCATACTAATACAATTGTAATGTTTTGTTTAAGGCTCTGATTCCAGGGAAAATATAAAGGATCAAGTTCAAACTAATATAAAATCAATGTCACATTTGCAGGTACGTAGACAATTTTTTTTTCGTTTGTAATTAAAATAAAACATAGAAACATATTCTTGAAAACAACACTCTAATACTTTGATTTTGTTTACAACAATACCTTTCTAATAGTTTAATTTTGTCTATAACTATATCAATCTTACAATTATTTTTTTTGTTACAACAATATCAATCTATTTGAATATCTAGGAACAGAATGATAATTCTTGGAGCAATCAACATTTTGGAAGAGGAAGGGCATGTAATGAAAGTTTTCGTGCTGCTGTAGATAGATCCTATGACTTACAAGATCCTGCCTTGATGGATACATGTACAGTATATGTTGAACACAATTTAATTATATTTGTTCTTCTTTATATTTCAAAAGTTATGATGCTGCACAGAGTTCACAGCAGTCCCATATCTTACACTGATACAAAATTGACCAAATAATTATTATGACTTGGGCACATAACTCCTATGGGACTAGTCATACAGTGCAAAGTTCACTAATCTAGAAGTATATAATTAAAATCTTTGAAATGAATAATGAAGTTAATCTCTTCCTTTTAATGAGACTAACTGTGTGACCTAGATTTAATAAAATACTCTGAAAGACACAAAGATAAAGGCACATTCCTCGTCCCATATGCTAGAACAAATTTGTACAAATACTCCTTCTTCCCTTGTGCTATTAGAGCATGGAATGGGTTGCCTGAGCTAGCCAGGAAAACCAGTGACTTGGCAGAGTTTAAGTCATTGGTTAATATGCATGACTAAATGCATGACGGGTAGGACGTAATCATCTTCTTTTTTGAAGTAACGTCTGTATTATATAAGATAAGATAAGACCTGTCAAGTTATTTACAGTACATGTGACATTGTGCAGTGGTACACAAATTGATTTAAACAAATTTCTAAATAATTTTTAAATTTTATGTTATCACCATTTCATAAGTTTAAATAGAATTACAGTATTTTAAAAACTAGTTTGGGCCACCTGAGTCCTACATGTTTTACTGATGCTTTGTTCAAACAAACATTGGGAATGTGAAAGGTTCAAGCTGTCTTTCCTATCACAAAGTTAAAGTGTTTTAATTTTCTCTACAAAATCTTACTTTGACTAAGAGTTTCTACTAACTAGTAAGCACTGTGAAATTAATATAAATGATCATTTCTCTAAAAGTAAAAAAATTGTATTAACTAAATAGAAGTCAAACTTGTAAGATAAACATAGTATTGGTCTATAAGTATCTTTTGTTTAAGAAGTTGTGGATGTTTTGTTTGACAAATATTTTTATTTTCACTTGCTTAGCTGAATTTATTTAAACATTCATTTTTTTAAAATACTTTTTTCCTCTTGATACTGTATTTGTTTCCCATTGACTGTTTCTAATGAAACTGATATTTGTTTCCCATTGACTGTTTCTAATGAAACTGTTGTTTCCTGTTGACTGTTTCTAATGAAACTGTTGTTTCCCATTGACTGTTTCTAATGAAACTGTTATTTGTTTCCCATTGACTGTTTCTAATGAAACTGTTATTTGTTTCCCGTTGACTGTTTCTAATGAAACTGTTGTTTCCTGTTGACTGTTTCTAATGAAACTGTTGTTTCCCATTGACTGTTTCTAATGAAACTGTTATTTGTTTCCCATTGACTGTTTCTAATGAAACTGTTGTTTCCTGTTGACTGTTTCTAATAAAACTGTATTTGTTTCACATTGACTGTTTCAAATGACACTGTATTTGTAAACTGTTTCTCAAAACAATTTTTTGGCATTTCAGTGGAAGAAGAAAGTTTAGAAAGTGGTGGAAACACTTTAGATCCTTCAGTGTCAAGCCGTTCCTCAGTCAGCAGTGAAATGACAGAGCAGGATAACAGCAGTATACATAGACTTAAGCTCAAAGAAAAAGAGAAAAAAGGAAATTTATTGAAAGGTTTTCTAAGGTAGTTGATTGTTTTGATGCAATAAACAAATCATTAGCAGTTTTACAGTCTATATTACACACTATGCAGTAAAACATGGGACTTCTGTCATAAAATATTTTTACAATTTAATTAAATGTAACAAAATATGAACAACTCATAATTTAACATGAACACCCAGACAATCTGACCAAGATACCTCAAGATCTTGTTGGAAACAAAACCTTACTTTATTTTACAATCAGATACCTGATAAAGATACCTCAAGGTCTTGACATGCTGGCATAGTTAGTCCCAATAACTTGTCCTTGAAGTGTGAGCTCAAAAATATTAAAATATCATGTCAGATTTAGTTGCCTTCCGATCTTCCATTTGAATAGATCTAACATAATCAATACTGGATCTAGCATGGATTTTTACTTCATTTTCACTATTATCGATCTCAAATTCATTTACTCCAATCATTATTTCCTTATTCTACAGCTGAAACATTAATATTCCCATTAAATCTTATTCAACTTAAGCCTACACATTAGCCTAAATATGTTCCATTATTGTAGGCTAGGGAAAAAAAATAATTTTCAAATAATCATAAAAATCCATTCCAGCTTGCTGCAGATACCAAATAAACTCCTAAAAATAGCATCACTATTGCTTTCTTAGGTCAGAGTTGGTAAAAGTATAAATAATTATTTAAAAACTAGCAGTGCGGGCATAAATGAAACAATCCAAAATCTGTGATTGCTGATGGCTCATGACGACTTTAGTTGTCTACCAGTAGAGGCGACTCCTGCCAACTCTAGTTGTGAAATGGTTAAAGATTTTTCTAGCATTCTGAAATTAGTAACAGCCTTCTGCTGATCAAGCTTTAAGATGCTGAATAGTCTTGAGGTCTTGATATGAGACTTATGTTTACAATAATACACAGTTCCTCTATATGTCTGTTAAAACTTTTTTTTTTTAAATGTTAATCTCTTTTTATAGATTTGGTAAAGGAAGAAAGTCTCAGGAGGAAATAAGTCATCGTTCAAGATCTGAAGAGAGATCAGTCACTGACACATCTAAACAAAGAGAGAACAGAATAGTACCTAATTTAAAACCTGTACAAACCATAGATTTTATTCCAATCTCTCAGTCACCTTCCAAACCAATGCAACATAGCAGTAAATCAAGGTTAGCATTCCTTTTTTTTTTTTTTAGATCCAAAACTTTTGTTTACCAAAAGCTGAGCTCTGGAAATATTTAAAAATGGTCTTTTGGCTCAGTTTGTTTAGAAATGGCTTCATAGCTAATTCATTGTTTTATGAAGCAACTGTAGACAAATCTTTAACTCATGTGTGTACATTGAACTATCTCTGTAGGTATGAGGCTGAGGGTAAAGGACAGTTTCGATCCCATTCAGTTGAGCCCTCCATTCGAAATACTTCCTATTTTACTCCATTGCATCCGTTAGCCTCATCTGTTCCCAAGCAAAAATGGGATTTCGGAAGCAGTCCTCAGGAAATGACAGACCCAAGATATGTTCATCCAGCAGCAATATCTCAGAGACCAAAATATGCAGGTCAGTATTATTAATAAGCATTGGAACATGTGGGGCTCACTTTAGTTAGTAAATTGTTGAACATTGAGTTCATTAAAAAATTTAACCACTATATAGAATTTTTTGTGTGCAGATCGTAGCCCATATTTTGTAGACTATGGAACCAGTTCTGAAAATGTCCAGTCAGATTCTGAGGCTTTTATGTCTCGAGCAGAATACATCCAACAGTTGAGGACATTATACCAACAGCATCATCAGCAAAGACAAGGAGTGTATCCCAGAGAAGACACAGATGAAATGTATGAAAAACAACTACAAGAAATAGAGCATAATGTAAGTTGAATACCTTTTCCATGTGATTCTAGTCTCAGCAAGTGGTATATAATCACCATCTTGTGCCACTCTATGACTATGACCAGCATCAACCTATCATCATTAGCCTCCTTCAGTCATAGGACGACTATGGTTCATCTCAGAGCACACTTCCTCATGTGGCTGTGGAGCCCTATTTTGGAGAGACACTCCCATCCACAGATAGCGCAGGTTAAGGTGGCTTTTGCTTTGGTGGTAGAGGAGCTGGCCGTTTTTCGGATTGTGCATTTTTCTTCCTGGGCTGAGACCCATGTACTTTCACTGTCCATAGCTTTCTTGGTCACTGTCTCTCTCCACCTGTTGCAGTCTAGAGCTGTGTCTTCCCAATTGTCAGTATTGATGTTCACTGATTTGAGGTCACGTTTTATTACATCTATGTAACGGAGGTGGGGGCGACCAGTTTTTCTTGTGCCAGTCACGAGTTGACCATAGAGGATGACTTTCGGGATGCGCTTGTCCTCCATTCGGCGAACATGTCCAAGCCAGCGCAAACGGCGTTGTCTGAGGGCTGTAAAGATGCTGGGAATACCTGATCGCGCAAGGATCTCAGTATTGCACCCTTTTTCTTTCCATGTGACATTCAAGATCCTACGGAGACATCTCAAATGGATTGAGTTTAGTTTTCTCTCTTGCTTTATGTAGGTGGTCCATGATTCACTGCCATACAGCAGTGTACTCATAACGCATGCCTTGTAGACTTCCATTTTGGTCACCGTAGTTAGCTTATAGTTTTCCCAAACTCTTGGTCTGAGTCTAGCGAATGTCGAGGCAGCCTTCCCTATGCGTTTTTTCATCTCCTCTTCTAGGGACAGGTCATCTGTAATTGTGGATCCCAGATAGCAGAATTCGTTTACGGCGTCCAGCTTGTTATCGTCTATGAGGATGGAGGGTGGTGCTGTAGTAGGTGGTCCCATCAAGCTAACAGTTCAGATTTTCTGTTGCAATCCTTCATTGGTCATGACTATCATAAACTTTTAAATAATTAAAACTCACTTGACATTTTTTTTTATTAGAAGTATATAAAGTTTAACAGTTTTGAACATGGCAGAAATTTGTTCCTAAAAGCTTTTGTACTACCATACAATTAGAAATGTGCTTTTTTGTCTCATTTATTTCCTGCTTGAGGTGCAATTAGATTGAATATTTCATGGTATCTATCAGTTATATAGTAGTAAGCTTTAGTTGCTTTATACAATCAAATTCATTTTAGAAACTAATATAAATCAGAGTAGAAATGTTAAGATTATTGCTTGTAATTGATTTGATGCCTGGGATTTTGAAATTTTAAAATCATTACTTGTAACTGATTGTGTGCCTGGTATTTAGAAACAGTGTTACATTTGTTAGTATAATTTAAAGTCTCGTGATCTAGTTCTCCTTTAGAGGGAGCCATTTTCAACTGAAAGCAACAGCCTAGTTCAGTTTTCATGATGGGTAGAGACTTGAACATCAATATTAAAACACTAAATGCTTATAATTTAGCTTTTTCTCTCCTAATTAACAATACCATCATTGATTTGACCTCATTAAATAAAATTAATTTTTGGTTTTATAAACTTGTATTTGTTTTACATTGCGTTATCCTATAATTCTATACCAAAAGTAACATTTTCTGATTACAAACAAAAGGGGTAGAATGTACACATGTGAAAAATGAACAATTATGTCGGAAAGTGGAAAATAATTATGGAGAAAGAGTTATTCAATGACCTTTTGTTGAAGATCTGTAGTAGCCACTTTTTATATAATTATTATTTGTCAGTGACATGCAGAATCATTTTTTTTTTTTTTTAATGAACAATTTTTTCCTCTTTATATATATTTTATACTTGTTGAAAAAAACAAAACTAGCTTGGCCCCAAAACTATTTAATGCAAATTTAGTTCTATTAGACATTAAAAAAAATAAATCAGATATTATAAATAACTTTTTTGTATTATTATGTTTTGATCCGCTCTTGTCAGCAAATTCAATCATTGTATCAGATAAAAAACAAAATTAAATTTTTTTGTTCACTGCTAGGTGGTCTATGAGAATTTCCATCAAGATGAAAGCCAAAAGCTTTTAAAAAATGAAAGGTAACTTATGTTTAGAAGTGATCTATATAGGCCTATTACTGAAAACTGCACGAAAATATACTGAATGGCATTGATCTTATTTATTTGTACAGATCATTTGGTCAGAACAACCAACATGTTTCACCTGATGTATACAGTCTTGGCAACACCTTTATGTATTCTAAAAACTTTCCCAAAAGCAGCAATGACTCAATGACTTTGCATGGTCAGCATTCAGCTTACAGAGAAGCATCAGACAGAAACAACACTCACTATAGAGAAGTATCAGACAGACACATTGCCCACTATAGAGAAATATCAAACAGGCACAATAGCATTACACCACAACCTTACAAATCTTCAGCTTATAACTATCCTGTGATGGCACACAGAGAAGTCAGTCTTGGACAAAACTACAAACCTCAAATGACTTACTCTGGTCCAACTAGTCAACACATGTTCTCACAAAGTAACTCTTCATTCAATGAGTTCAGTTCTGCACAAGTTTAAGCATTTGATGATACAAGGATAGATTGGAATAGAACATTATTGAGTGGAATGATGATTTTATATTGGTGAACGTTACAAAGAATGTTTATTTTAATATTAGGTTCTAAGTGTCAAGAAAAGGTTGTTTTAAGCTATGGCACCAAAAATAAGTGATATAAAACTGATCTTAAAATGATCTTATTAGCTCATCAAGTGTCTCAGTGTGCATACATCTTGACTTTGTAGCCTGCTCTAAGTACATTCAATGGAACATGTACGTCATGCTAAGTGTTATCTGTCATGAAATCCAACTATAACCTTGGTCCACCAGTGTCAGTTCATTTTGTTAATAGAAATTATATATTTGGTTCAGTTCATCATAATAGAAAATGTAATTTAGTTCATAATGACAAAGTGCACCAGCTAATACCAGTGACATAGTGGCACCAGCCTAAATTAATGAAACTGTGATGTCACAAATGTAAAGGGAAAAGTTTGATCTTGATGGTTTTTATCTTGAGGAACATTTTGTTTGCAGACATTCAGCATTGTCTTGGACATGTCTTTAAATATTTAAATCCCAGTCTGAGATAAACACTAAACAAGTTTCTTGACCTTGTTTACTTTACAGCTTTATAGTACAGTCTGTACACTCCTTTTAAAGGACAATTTTGTCCTAACATATATTCTGTCCTAACATGTACTCTGTATATCATCTTAATAGAATTGAGTTCATATATTTATTATTATTTTTGCCATTCAAGTTTTTGTGCTCCAAAATATTTGTCACACAAGTATTAGAAGTTTGGATTTATTGAATATTATGTCTGCTTTAACACTAAACTGTCATTGGTAAAACTTATTGAATAAGATAATTATATTATTAGATATCATTGTGTTTAAGACTTGTAAAGAAAAAAAATTACTTGAGCTTGAAAAATATAAATAAATCAATTAAATTGGCCTACGTATGTCTGACAATGTAATCATTAGTGTCAGTCTCAAACAAGTCAGCAGTTCAACTGATACATTACTCCTGCATACACATCTTCATAGTGATGTTTGACATCTGGCTGAATGTAGTTCATTACATTGCTAGACGTTTATAATAGAAGTTTAATGATAGTCATTAGTGAACTAATCAGGCTTTGTACCTGAATTTTAAAATGAAGGAATTCATCTTGCTACTTAAACCTAGGTGGTGCAAAGCTGTTGTGTATCTGTTAGGAAAAGAAATTCAGGCTTACTTTACATTCACAGCTGGCCTGTCTGTACCCCTAAGTTTAGTTCTCATAATGTATCTTATACAAAGCACATCTCACTAAGTCTACATTGAAGGGGAGTTGTTTTAGGTACAATAGTTATATAAACTTTGTTCTATACTGTATTTTAAATTAACCAATTTCTGAATAAATATTTGGCTATTATATATATACTTATGCTGTTGAACTTATTGTATTCTATATTGTATCCAGATTCTGCCCCATCTCAAGACGTAACCAAAGCCAGTGACATCTGGGTGCATCCATTGTCTTTCGAGACAGAAGGAGCCATATATATATATATATATATATATATATATATATATATATATATATATATATATACATTTGCTTAGCTAGAAAGAAACAGCCAATGATTCTATACATGCAAGCAGTATTGCTGACAACGAACAATTGCCTTCATTTTTCCCTCAAATAGCCTATGGTTATTCTTAACTGCCCCTGTTGCAAAATGATGATTAATTTTGAGAAATATTTGTGCATTTGTAGATCTAGGTATTTATTTAGATAGCAAAAAAGTAGCACCAACTTGTCTTGAAAAGATATATTTCCTTTTATATAATGTACATATCTTGTATATTTTGTCTCATCTAAGAACAATTCGATCAATATGACTTCAATTGACTGTGAAGGCATATGGCACACACATCAGCTGTGACTAATAGTATTTTATAGGCAATACTTATTTATAGTTCACATTGATTCCTTCTGCTATACATACATTAGAAATACTATACATTTATTTATTGTCATTTGTCAATAGTTTGTCTGAAGTATTCTTTTGTTTTGGAAAGAAAATGAGTTCAAGTCCTATCAAAAGGAATGGTATACATTCTTGCCTTATAAAATTGATTTGGTCACCTCTTTAGTCTGCCTATGGCCATATCATGTGTATTAAAAATGTCAATTACTGTTGTTGAACATTTTGTTTTGAATATTTGTGAAGAGATCAAGTCAGTGGGAGAAGGAATTCTATGAACTTTTGCATTGTGAGCAAAGCTAGCCAAAACAAAAAAAAAAAGTTTTCAAATCTCAAGGTTAAGTGAATATTGTGAATATATTTATTTATTACAATGTACTCATGTTAATATTTTTAAGTTAAAGATGTGAACATTTTTATAACAAATTTTCAAATAAACATAGCTGATAAATAAACAGACATTGAAAACAATAGTTTTGTTGTCTTTCTTGACCTACTTGCACAATTCTAATATGCAATCAATAGGTCACCTCTCAATATCATGGGTGTAGCCAGGATTTTTTGGGGGGGGGGGGGGAGTTTCTCTCCCCCCCCCGCGAAAAATTTATATGTATGTGTGTGTGTACATAATCTTTATTACTTTCTGACCCTTCATTCTTTCGGAAGACGTTTATCGTTCACTATAATTTCTTCCTGGAGTTAGTGGAAAAATTGTAGACTTCTCGTCATAGCCAGCAAGGGGGTCTGAAAGAGCGCCAGGAGCCCAGCCGCCAAGCACTATTTCTGGTATTGAAAGCCAACAAAATGCATATTCTGAGGTATCTACAGTGCATTTTCCTGCTATTAAAAAGTTTTATTTCAAAAACCTAATGCGCTATTCTTACTGACTTAGACCCTCCCGCGCCGTTCGGCGCATTTGCCGTCAAGCTGTTTCCACAAAAATCTGTCACTGGTAATGTCTGACGCTTCCTCCCACCTGCTCTGAGGACCTCCATGAATGTGTGGCGCCAAGTTGTACTTAATAGGATGTCATCGCAGCTCTTATTATGCGTAATTCATTTTGTCGGAGAACATGTCCCGCAAACCTCATGCGACGCTCTGTCACAATCTTACTAAGGGGTCGACTCCCAGTTCGGCATAGGATTTCCTTGATTTAGACCCGATCTCTATAACTAGCTCCTAAAATCTGTCTTAGCCATCTTTGTAATGCCACATTAAGTGTTTTCACAATTTCGGCAGATGACTATTCACTGCACTTTATTAATGGAGCCCCGCCACTGGTAAAAATGTGCAATCTCTCTTGAATAAGCTCTTGGTTTTAGGTGACTATAGTTTGCTTTAGCTTTTATATCGAAAAGGGAAGTTTTATCGTCAAAATCATCTGTTGGGGGTTTTAAACTAAACAATCTCTCTATTTGTTTTTTTTTTTTAATTCAAAACCCCATTTAGCTACGGTCATAGAATTTGGTAACTCTAGTTTGCTTTAGAATAATATTGAAGATAGAGGTTTTCCACCTCAAAATGTTCGTAATTGGATTTTAAACTCAAAACCATCAGGAGGAGAGGGGTTTAAACTTAAACAATTAAATATCGGGTGTGACAGGTCTTTATTCGGATTTTTTTTTTAGAATGGGCTATTAATCACAGAACTAGATCTATATTATATTCACGCTTATATATGAAACAAAGCCATTTTTTGTTAGTTTCCATTGAGATAATGTTTCCTAGATCGAAATAATTCATCTGTTATTTTAATCATCTTATGTACATTTAAATAGATTGATTACCTATATCTTTCTAGATTATGTATCTGAAAATTGAAAATTAATAATTATGAGACGAGAGTATTCTTATTTTTGATGTTCAATTACTATATCTAGATCTAAAAATTAAATTATATGTTAAATAGCTTAGGGTTGAAAAAAATTTCTACTTGCAACAACTACTTTACTAAACAACGCCTTGGTAGTTTTAAAAGATCTCCATGTCCAGTCTAGATACAATATATATAAGTATATGGTTGAGAGCAGGGGCGGTCTGGCTACATGGGCAAATGCCCGGTGGGCTGGTCTGGTCGCAACCAAAGAAAAAAAAATTCAATGCAGACAACTTAAAAAAAAAAGTGACAGCAGAGCAAGACACAAAGGCCCGAACACGTTGTTGTTGTTTTTTTTTTTTAATTTTTTTTTTAAAATTCTTATTACAATTAATTTTGTTTGAAATTCAACAAGAATATATAAAAAAAAAAAACGCTATACACTGTACGTATTGTTATAAGCCTGGTGGTGGCACAGAGAGGGGTAGTGGTGTGTGTGTAGTCAGCCGACGCAAATCGCCCCAGGCCAGCGCTAGACGAGCGGTCAACCGTGACGAGTTACAACTGTCAGCCGAGTCGAGTGTCAGCTGGACGGTTCGGGAAGGATCGCCGTCGTGAACAGAGCTCAGGAGCGTCACGAGAGTTGTAGTCATCTGACCACCTAGAAACGTCGAGCGGCGTTCTGTCCGGTTCGAGAAGACCAGTAGGGACCCTATATAAGAGCGGAGGTGTCGCAGTCAAGACGGTTCAGAGCCCGGTTCACTACAGTCCGGTCGACTACAGCACAGTTCAGCGGTGTGGTTCTGTACGGAGCATTACGACGGTTCAGTGCGGAGTACTGTCAAGTACAGTTGAGACGACTGGCGTCTTGATCTTGGTCTTTGATCGAGTCCGACACAACGAGCCTAGTGTGTGAAGTCAGTCCTGAACTGTTGAACCCAGTGCAAGCCCGGATCGAGACGGAGAGGCCAGTGCAAGAGTTGATACGGCGGTACGGTGTTATCGGAGAGATATTTGTACAGTGTACGTGTTGCCAATTGTACAGTATTGGCTGTTATTTATTCAACTATTTAACTGTTACGTTACTTTGGATCCCTGAGTTGTCAAGTTCTTTACGTTGGTGGTGTATGGTGTAGTTTGCAGAGAGCCTGGATAGTGAGGTACGTAACAGTATTATCCTTTGCAAAACGTTAGACCGTACTTTCTGCTATGCACGAGCGGCATGGACTGCTTTGATGTCTTCGAAGTTGTGTTTGGCCTAATCATTTTGCTGGTCAGAATGGACCTTTGATGTCACTCCCATTTTTTTTGCTCCTTCCCTCCCCCCTCTTTTTTTGGTTTATGAAATTTAACCAAAAAGAGGGATGAGAGAGGTTAAGTTAGAAAACATTGATATAACGCAGCAAAAAAAAAAAAAAAGATATGCGCGACAATTAGCTCTTTAACAATACTTAATAGAAATTAACTTTAACACATACACACAGACTCGAAATTGCAAACCACCCAACTTATTCACAGCTCAAAATGGGTATAAAGCTCTACTTTCTGCGATTTGAAAAGAAAAAGTTTCTTTTTGTTTATTTTTAATAACATAGATCTAAAAATACTACACTTAAGGCTAAGGCTTACAAAAAAAAAATTTAATTAAAAAATACATCTAGATCTAAATCAATTTTTATACTATTATAATTAATGGCAAACTTATGTTTAGTATGAAGTCATTAACGATGAAAATAATTACACTAATTTATATAGCGCTGTCACACCCGATATTTAATTGGGGGTTTTAAGTTTAAACCCCTCTCCTCCTGATGTTGATTTTAAAATCCCCTTACAGAGCGTTTTGAGGTGGAAAACTTCTATCTTCAATATTATTCTAAAGCAAACTAGAGTTACCAAATTCTATGACCGTAGCTAAATGGGGTTTTGAATTAAAAAATACAAACAAATAGAGAGATTGTTTAGTTTAAAACCCCCAACAGATGATTTTGATGATAAAACTTCCCTTTTCGATATAAAAGCTAAAGCAAACTAGTCACCTAAAACCAAGAGCTTATTCAAGAGAGATTACACATTTTTACCAGTGGCGGGGCTCCATTAATAAAGTGCAG
Source organism: Biomphalaria pfeifferi (assembly GCA_030265305.1). Classification (NCBI taxonomy): domain Eukaryota; kingdom Metazoa; phylum Mollusca; class Gastropoda; family Planorbidae; genus Biomphalaria; species Biomphalaria pfeifferi. The sequence continues at coordinate 7,133,391 of JASAOG010000001.1, forward strand.
TGAATAGTCATCTGCCGAAATTGTAAAAACACTTAATGTGGCTCAACAAAGATGGCTAAGACAGATTTTAGGAGCTAGTTATAGAGATCGGGTCTAAATCCTCTAGTGTTATTTGTTAATCTAATCGTGACGGACAGACCGACCAACAGAGAAAACGCACAAAAAATAAGCTTCTTTTATTCGGATGGGGGCACTAAACAAAAAATATTTAAAAATCTGATTTTTTAAAAAAGTTTAAGGAATTGGTTTAGCACCATAACATGTTGCGACGTTGAGCTACTGCACGAAAGTCGCTGCTTAAAAAGTACATTTTAAAAAATGTGCATGATATTTACATACAAAGTGCATTATTAGCCTTTATAAACAAACAGAACGGTTTTCTTTTAACTTTAGCAGCTAGTTAACCAGAAAAAACATCTTTAAGTATTATTTATATTTGTTGTAAACATTTCCTGTACATTTTATAAATATATTTGACTTGGTGATACTGAAAATACATCCACGATATTATCCTTTGTTAGCATATTGTAACATTGCCTACCTTACATTTACGTAATTGTTTTAGAATTGGTGTATTTTTATGAAAAAATCGCTTGCATAATTAATTTTATAAATTAAACGGTTTGCTTTTAGAAAACCAAAAGTAGCCGTTGCACCTAAACTTTTCAAGCCGGATTTAATGATGAAATAATATTTTTCATATCTCTTCTAGTTTTCGAGATCTGAGTGTGACAGACGGACATTTTGCACAAACATAATAGCGCTTTTTCCCCTTACGGGGGCCGCTAAAAATCAGTCACTAAATTCCGATCTAGGGGGGGTTGAACCCCAACACCCCCCTGGCTATGCCCATGATAAATATATATATATGTGAGAATAAAAAAAAGCATTGTTTCTCAGCCTTCGGCGAAAAAAAAAAAAGCAGTCATGTTGAGGCCTTTCTCTTGCAAGTTTGGGGGTCTGGGGGAACGCTGTAAGATTCCCCAGTTGGGTCGAAGCCCCGGCGCCAAAATCGTTTTCTTGCATTTTTCACTGTAGAAACGCATTATCCAAACATCTACAGCTCATTATTCATCAGTGGGGTTCGAGGCGATTGCAGATACGCATTTCTCCTTACATCAACAGCTTATTACACATCAGTGGGGTTCGGGGCGAACTTCCGACGCCAAAAGCGTTTTCTTGCATTTTTCAATGCAGAAACGCATTCTCCTGACATCTACAGCTTATTTTTTTATCAGTGAGGTTCGGGGCGCCAAAAGCGTTTTCTTGCATTCTTCACTAAAGAAACGCATTCTCCTGACCTTAAGCTCATTCTATTAAAAAAAGGACATTTTGAATGATATTGAAAAATATTCTAATATGAATTTATATGCCCTTAATACATTGCCAATAAAACCGATTTGTTCCTTGAAAAGATAAGATACCCCACATATTTAAATTAAGGTTTTAAGGATCGCTGCCAAAAAAAAAAATGTTTTTTCGATAAATAATATTCAATAAAATTCAAGCATAAATTGTGAGTTCTAGTCCCAAATTTATTGAACTAGAAAAATAGATTGAGTAAAGGTTGGAAAAAGGCGACTAGGATAACATTGCCTGTGCTTAGAACTCATCTCAGTCGTGACTCTTATACTGAAAAATTTCGTTTAAATTCTAATTTTTCCAAAGCAAACTCTTTCTTAAAATAATTAGATGATAAATTTATGTGAAATTACATAAATTCTGTCTAGAAAGGGGAGGGGCGGTAGAGTGAAAATGATTAATCCTCGCTCCTTTTTATAATTTCTTCTAATGGTTGCATTTGGCATTAAAGAATAGGGGTGGGGTGACTCGATATAAGAATTTTATTTATAGCATATATAAATTATATTAGTGACAGATGTTTTATTTTGTAATTTCTTAACTATAATACAAAAAGAAAAAGTATTGGTTTGTCTGGGTGTCACAGCCTGGTTCTTGTTGTAGGCGTGATGACGCGAATGTCTCTGTGTGTTGCAGATACCTCTTCTGGTACTACAATAATGCTCTTCTTAACTAAATACTTTCTCACACGCACTAGAATCTAGATTTGCAGGTGCGTGAGAACACTAACATACTGAGCTCTACGACCACAACATTTAGAATTATTAATAGACTCTAGGTTAGCAGACATGGATTTTATTACATCAAATATAAATGAAATAATGCTCAAAAGATATTGGCGACTCCAGCCATCAGAAATTGTGCATCAAGTTTCTCACTTAATTAATCCAATGAAATACGCATACACCATAGTAATAACTCTATGATCATATATTATGCCCGAGGAGATAACAACGCTCCTCTCTCTACAAGAGTCCAAGATCAACTGAGGTGTTCACCTCGTGGTCAGTTACTTGACCAAGCAAAATCTCGTGCTAACTGCACGGAATAGTTAAGTGACTACTAGTCACCAAATATTACAAGGGTTCTAAAACTGATATATGACACTGGGGGGCGGGAGGCGATTGCATGTATCGCCCCTCCCACCTGGTACAACTCTTTTTCATTTTATATTTACTAATCATAAAATTTGAGATTAGAGTGTGGTGCGACATAATATACTAATGGGTTCACAAATCAATACGTAGTTTATATTATATAGATATTCAACTAATTTTTTCACGAACTATGATTTCTCCATAAAAATAGGACCGCCCTCCCCGCTCAGAGGGCTAGAGTGGGGTGGGCAGTACATGCGATCGCCCCTCCCCCCCACCCCACCGAATCGGCCATAATACCAGAAGAGGAGCGACAACATAAAATGTATATATTAATTCAACTAATTTTGTTCACAAACTATGATTTCTCCCATAAAAGTAGGACCGCTCCCTTCCCACTCAAAGGGTTTAGGTGGGAAGGGCAGTAGAGGTATTCGCCCCCCCCCCCCCCCCCCGAAATCAATCGGCCAACAGGGAAACAACATTTTATAAAGATCGGTAATTATCAATATCTGCTGCCAGCTACTTTTCTCTATGCCAGTGAGGGTGAAATGGCGCCTCAGTTGATCTTTACAGCGTTTATAGGTTCGGAAGAGGGGGAAATGGGGAGGGGGCACCTCTTTTTGTCGTCCTCCTTTTTTTAAACAACTGGCTGGTTAATCTCTTGTTACTAATTAATGATATTAATATGTGTATAGATGTTTAAAGAAGTGCAGAATTCATTTTCATAAGTATTGTTTACGCACCTATTTTTACCTATAAAAAAAAAAGTGCATAATCGACCATAGGTCATCTTCCAACATGAATGAATTTTAATATAGGTAAGGTTTTTGCGAGCACTGGGTACGTTGTGATAGGCCACGCATGTTTTTTAAAAAGTGGTTTATAGCAGATTATCATAGGGTCTAATATGGCTGTTGTGATCCTGTTTCTAATAGGCCTACCTATCTTCGTTTGTGATGCGGTCTTTGTAGGCCTATAGCATCTCAGTTCCATTACTATATACATACGAGTCTTCTCTCTAATTCTGCAGTTAGCTTCCAAGATTTTTAAGCATTATAAAAATATTATAACCAAGTATCGCATCAGTCTGATTTAGTGAAGAGTTAGCCCAATCCTTTTTTTTTCAAGATAGTCTTGAGTGTTGCAAGTGCAGCTCTGGACGTCAATTCTGTCTATCCATCGTAGTAGCGCTACAGCCCTTGGAGGACTCTGGCCTGCTTCAACACATCCTGAGTCTACCGTAGGCCGAAACCCAAGCTGGTGTAAATCTGCCTCCATACATCATCAATCCATCGCATTCGGGGTCTGCCTTTGGGTCAAACAGCGCGCGCGTGTGTATGGAGGACTTCATGTGAGATCGAGTTGATGGTGATTAAGTGCACTAAACATGTGTTCTTAAAAAAACAAAATAGCCCCAGTAACGAGAGTTAATGAAATGGAGAGTAAAATGACGTGGACTAGCCTATATGAAGGAGGCGAGATCGAGTGATATAGTTTCTTTCTTTCTTTAAAAGAAATATTTGATCACAAGTTTGGTAGGCTATATCGACATCAGTTCCAAGCAGAGAAAGGAGATGTGGAGCACGGGAAAAGTGAAACCAAATTTAATGCCACAAAGAGGACAATAGTTATAATGGTTCATGGAAGAAATTAGATGATAGAACTAATTGAAGCTTAATTTCCTATATTTTAATAAGCTATTTCGCTATTTTTCACGGCATTTCGGTCATTATGACTACCGCAAAAATTAAGTTCGCATATTAGGTCCGACCTCTACCTCATATTGATTTGAATTATAAATTTAATAGCTGATATGGAAAAAAAGAGTCAAGTTTAATTTTATCGCCCAATAGATCAAGATTCCGCAGATGTTTTCATTTTTTAAATAAGTTTAAACCATTACGGAGCTATAAATTCTTAACTAAAAAATGACTCAAAAGCGTTCGCCATATTGGTTCTTTCCAATATATATAGATCTATGCTCTCAACAACATTATTAATGACATTTATACTGTAACTCTTGTAACTTGTTTGAGAGTAAAATAATTCATTCATATTTGCAACAACACAAAAGTGTATATTACTAGCATTATACACAAGCTCAATATGCCATTGATTTGTTCCCATTTAGCCTAAAATTGTTTACTATGGCCCGGACACCTCCTTTTAAATGGGCCAACATTAATGATTAAATGATCCCATTTACATACTTTTTAGCTCATGAATTAATGTACATGTGTTCTATGACCTGCACTGTCTTTCGTTCTCCCTCTATCTCTCCAGAATCCCCATTTTCGTTGTTCATTTTTTTTAACCTGTGCTTCATAATTTCGCCAACATATACTTTTTTATTTGCATCCTCTAATCATAATAGGCATAAGACACCACTAACATTTCTTTAGACCATCAGTTTCAGGCCTAGATAAAAAAAGCATTTTCCAAAGGCCACAATTGAATACCCAACTCCCATTTTACACACTACATTTATTTTGGTTTTCTGTCTTCAAAATATAAGGAAATATCAATTAACTTGGTTTTATTAATTGTAATTGTTAATTTAGTTCCTTTTGAATGTAGAGAAATGACAGTGCTCCAAATATCATTCCTTGCTTTCTCTCTTGAGAAAAAAAAAGGAATATACTCTGGATCTATCTATTTTGATGCTAATAGGATTTTTAAAAATGTATATGCCTACTGTGTCTAAAAGAAAGCGGAACTGATGTAAGGCATATAAAAAATAATCTGACATAAGTAAAAAAAAATAGCTTTAAAAACACAGAATTTGTGTGCTATTTTGTATTCTTTATATAGGCCTATAAACTACAGCCTTTTGGGGAAATACCGAAAATAAACTTCAAAGGTTTGAAAGAAAGCTTGCTTTTTTCCTGAATTGCAGTGGTCAGGATGTGAATCTGCCAAAACTGGTTCTTAGTGAAGTCCTAGGAGGTTAAAGGAATCTGTGTATGAAATTTCATATAAATCCATACAACAGTTTAAGAGATCTCTTGATCAATCAGTCAGTGAATGGTAACTTAGAAATATAATATAGATAATAAGACAAATCCCATTAATTGGACCACCCCTTTATTTGGACTAATCCTAAAGTAGGGTAACAAAGCAAATCTATTATATAGGGCCCTGACTAACAGATTCATTCAACACTCATCATTATTTCTTTCACTTGGGATGCAGGGAAAAATATGAAAATTTAACCTGTTATTACTTACATTGTGCTTATATTACTAAAATATCTCACTATTGAAATGGCAGCAGCAAATTTTCCATAGAACGATTTCTTGTTAGCAGTTTCATCCCAGTACATTTTTTTAAAACAGACATTAATGTTTAATAGCAACAAATTGTACTTCTTTTTTACAAGTAACATAGAGCCTATCAAATAGTTTAAGAGATATGTGCTGGTTTACTAATTCTCTCACTTAGGGATGCTAAAAAAATTAACCCAATTATTCCTTAGCATACACTTGGAATAAATAAGCAATTTGAGAAATCTGGTTACCAAAAGAGTAAATTTTGTTCAAATTGTTTTTTCTTCACTTTTTTTTTTCAATCCATTTTTTTTTAAATACTACTTTTTTAAAAAATTAAGCCATATTATGTTTTTTATTTCCTCTTCCTTTAATCTAATAAATTACAGATGCTCTTTCATGATCAAAATAAAAATCAACGGGCATAACTGGTTTTATTGCTAGTCCTATATCTACGTGTAATGATATTCTCTTATTAGGACCAAAATTCTGTTTAATCGGACCAAAGAACATGAGATTGAATTACAAAAAAAAAAAAAGCCACATGAGGCTGTATTAAAATATAGCTCAATGAGTATCAAAGAATTGGCAATGAGACTTTCTAACCCAAAAAAATAATACAAAAGACTGATCACATTTACTGTAACATGTTTAATATTGATGCATATTTGGAACTTCAAAGATATAAATAAAATATTTTCTTTTTGAATTATCATTTAACTTTTGTATGAATATTAATTGACAAGTTATAAGAAGCAATTGTTGAACCAAGTTCATGATAAACATGATATAAGAAGCAAAGGTTGAACCAAGCTTATCTTTGTCTAATGTTAGACGTATTAGAAGCAAAGGTTGAACCAAGCTTATCTTTGTCTAATGTTAGACATATTCGAAGCAAAATTTGAACCAAGGTCTAAGGTCTGGTGTATCATTGTACAATATTAATGAAAAAAATCAGCTACAAAGAATAATGACAGTATAAACTAAATCTTTGCAACGCTCCTGATTTTAGAAACATGTAGGAGATAGGTGACATGTGAGTAAACTAAGAATATGAAGTGGGATTCAGTAACAAAGGTGTTTGTCACTAACATAATGTGTTTTATACAGATGGTTTCATTTCCTTGGCTTCTTGAGAACCTGTTTCATTCACAGAGAGTGGATATGCGCTGTCTCCTGCAACTCCCATTACAAGCATCCACAGATTGACAGGCTTCTCAGCTTTGTGACTATCTAGATAAGTGTGAGCAGATATCTCATACTCTCTGCCAAAAAAAGTGCTGAAAAAAAATGTGTTTTCAAAGATCTAGGCTGTAGGGGTTGCTTCTTTAATAAAATACTGAATCATTCTATACTTTAAGGAATAGATTTTTCAAAGAAAAAAATTATGGCTGATTATGTAATTATTGCTTGCAATATTCAACTTGAATTCAACAACTATTTCAATGCTATTAATTAAAAGATATATGTTCTAGTTTCTTTTATAATAACTGAAGACTACTATACTTTATTTCTAATGTTCTCTTCATATACCGGTATTGAAAAGTTATGTTAATTTAAGGTGGAGTTTAATTCAAGAGAATTATAAATGAAATGAGAAACAACACACGCTTTTGTGACTAAAGCTTTTTATAGTCATCAAAAGATTGATTCTGTGCTAGCATCAATGACTGTGATGTGAGCTTCAACTATGTATATAGATGGGAGCATGGTCATAAATAGCTTATAATGAATTGATATGGATGATGTTCTGCTACTTGCTTCTTAATTTGTAATAATAATAGTATAAGAGATATTCTACAGCCATGTCTGAGTTCAAAACTTACTTGATCATATAGTTTTCTTCCACACACAGATTCTGCCTGGTTTTACAATGTTGTATTACGCAAGCATCATTGGCCTAAATTGGATCAAATTAAAAACTTATATCAATAATCTCTTTCTCTGTCTTTCTTTCTCTTTATATTTATCTATCTATCTATCTATTTATATACTAGCTGATTCCTGTGCTACACTATGGTTGAAGTAGATATCACTTAAGTTTATTTGCCTGGAACACTTTTAGATCTATCCATAAAATGACCCACTACAACATTCCTCCACCCCAAATACATTTTTCTAATCCTCAGATTCTAGGTCCTTCTTACAAAAATTATATCAACTCTGTCTGTCTGGTAAAAATTTTGTACCTGTTATTTCTTTCAACCCAATCTTTGATCAAGTTGACATTTTGCACAACTTAAAAAATTTTGCACAATTTAAAAAATTAACCAATTAGTTAGTTAACTATTGGTTGTTAATTATTTTGCTTGGTATCAAACAAGGGAAAAGAAATAGTTCTTGTTTGATGTGGTGGTGTAAGTTGAATTAGTCCCCTTTATACATTGCTTAAAGTTTGAAAACTAGCAATAGATAACTTCTATGTCATAAGCAAATCGCTGGCGCAATCGTTATTGAATTGGCCTGAGGGGCCTGAGCCCTTGAGTTGGAATTCAAGTGGAACAACCTTTTTATTTCATAAATGCATTTAAAAAGTGACAGTTAACCCAGATATTCCATACTTTCTCCTCCCACCTGGTCCAGACAAGTGATAGGATCATAGCGCATTTAGAAAGCTAAAAGCATGAAACTGCGCTAAACAAAAACAATTGGTAAAAATATTTCTAATCGCACAGATTTATAATTGTTAATCTAGATCTATTCGAAATGTAAGAAAGAAAAAAAAAAGCACTATTCACAACTTAGTTTACTCTTAACATAATTATTTTTATTTAATCAGTCATGGATCTAGATCTAGACAGGCACCTTATTTAGAATATCCCATTGTATCATTATAACGAAATGACTTTCCTTGAATTCTAAGTTGCACATAATACAGCTCACATTACAATGCTACCTCACAGCTGACACAATTTTTTAGCCCCCAAATTCTATACGTCCCCTTTATTTTTGTTATTTTCATCCTCAATTGAATGACCCACAAACCTATGGAGTATTCACAAACACTTCTTAGGCCCAACAGTTGTAGTCTTCCATCTTCCTGTACTATAGTACCCTCCACATATACATACAATATTTTCAAATGAAACTCCCCTTTCCAAGAAACAGTTTGAAGGAAGAAACATCACTATTTGCAACATGCATTTATTTTTATTTTGTCAGTCATGGCTCTAGATATAGAGAGTCACCTTTTTTTAAAAAATAATTCCCACTTTCACAAACCATATTATACAACCCCTTAAAAAACACAAACACTCACACATTTAATAGGCCCTTATATTCACTGTGACAATTTTTTGGACTTTTAATTTTTGCTTTAGAATAGAGCCATACTTATCATTAACTACAGCCTTTAAATTGAATGAAAGAAAGTTACGCACCAAAAAAGTGTTAATAAGTGCTTACGCGAAAGAAGTTATTGTTTTTTTACATTAGACATTTTAAAAAAATATCAGGTTTCAAATACATATGTGGATGAATTTGCAAATAAAAAAATCATTTTTATTAAATTGAACAGCTGCGGTTTCAATCTTGAAGATGGCTTACTTGTCCTAGGCTTGAGTTAAGAAAGAACAGGTTACATTTTTTGTATTTACATTTTTTGTAGAAGAATTAGTGATGATTAGTCAGTTAGTTTTCAGGACCAAGAAATTAATATTGTAGAAATGTATATGCTATTACCCTAGCTGACTGATTCATTCATTCAATACTCATCTCTAGTTCTTCTACTTGGGCTGGACCTGTTATTATTTATTTATTTATTCACAGTTTTGTCCCAGTACTTTTTTATAAAGTCGACATAAAAATGTTAAATAGCACACAATTGTACTTTCTTCCACTTCAAGCACTCATTAACACTATTAGGTGCATAATATTAACTTTAAAAGTTTAATTATACTCATTGTATCTTCCTTTATTTTAATACCATGCCACGCAGACAAAGTCAAAACAAACAAAAGCTATTAATAAAACCAAAAGGATATTTTCTTTGTACTAAAAAAATCAGAAATTTCACCCAGTTATTCTTTGGTATACATTTGGAATAACTAAGCATTTTCTGAAATCAGTTATGCACTAAAAATGACCACTACTGTACATTTTTCCAAATCAATTTTCATTTTTTTTTTCAAGTTTAATTCCATTCATTTTTAATTCCATCATATTGTGTTTTCATTTCCTCTTCTTTTTAATTACAGATTCTTTCATGATTGAAATAAACAAATACATTATATAAAAGCAAATTTAATATTTCCTTTTTTGATGCACTTGAAATATCTGTATAAATGTGCATGTGCAAGTGTTGGCAAATTTACTATAATATGAGATGTAAAGTCTGTAGCAGTAGAAGCACTATTTTATTATGAATAGATCTAGATAAAAAAAAGTATTGTACATCTTGAACTAAAAATCAAACCAACTCTCACAGGGAATATGAGGGCCTTTCATCACTTTTTAAAATAGTTTTTTTTGTCTGTAAAATGGTTTTGGGAGTTTCTTTTTTTTTATGGGCGTCAACTAACAGGAAAATAGATGGAGTTTATAAAATGCTGGATGTACAGTTTTTATGTATAACTGACAAAATATATCATGTTGGAATAAACTAAATTGCAAACAATGGTGTCATGTACATGAAGTTATAAAAGCAAATTGAAATGTGTCTATAACTTTGTTGTTGTTGTTGTGGGTAAAGGTAAAGGATACATGAGGTTCTTCTTCTTCTAGCCAGCTTTATTGCTGCTGAGCTGTCAGCTCTTTTGCAGACTGTGCCATGAAAAAAAATGTGCAGTTTTCTTCAGTTGTACAGGGTGTTGGTTCTGTTAGGCTGTAGTGAAAGTAGGGTCTGCCTAAGGTGGATTAGGAAGGAGCATTAAAAGAGTATATTGTTAGGCATAGTCATTTCTTTGTACATGGCTCTGTCTGTGTTTCCTGATGCCCGTTGGTTGAGCCACTCCTCTTTGTGATTGTTGACTAACATTGACCTTAGACCTGTAAACTACCTCACCCTATCCGGTTGTTCCATAGATGAACCTGCCTTTGATAGCTTATCTGCCTTTTCATTTCCCATGATGCCAATTAGTCCAGGGATCCACTGTAGTGTGATATTGATATTTAATTTTGATATCTGATGGATTATCACAATGAGTGTTGTCAACTCTCTTGGGCTGTTTGAGGTGCTGCAGAGTGGATTGGGAGTCTGTAAAGACAACAATATCTGATGGTGATTGCACTTCTTCATATAATTTGTTTTCCACTGTCTGTAGTGCTCTGGTAATTGCCTCAATTTCGGCTTGAAAGTTTGAAGTAATCACCACAGGGTGCACTTATTTCAAACTGTTTATTTTTAGGGAAGACCATGAAGGCACCAAGACCAGCATTGATGGTGGCTTTGAAGGCCGATCCGTCGGTATATATAAGGATAGGTGTTTTTGGATAGCTTTTAATTGTTTTGAGCATGCCTACTTTGAGCTCCAGTGGATTTGATTCTTTTGTTAAGGTGTTACTTAGGTGTTTTAATGGTTGGTTGTTTGTAGTTTAGTTCGGGCGTTATGTTTGAAAATCTGGTAATTTTTTTCTCTGTTACTTGGTAGGTGGTGTTTTAGGGCTAGTTGGTCAGTAAGTTGGATCAGAGTTCTTTACTTTTTATGGTTGTTTTTCCTATTTCCCTGTGTTTGTAGTTTATTAGGATGATTGTCCTCCAACTTTCTGTATCTCTCAATAGCTTCTAATGCTGCTCTGTTGTGCCTTAACTTAAGAGGTTCAATAGTGGAATCTATTTCACAGGCTGCTGTGAGAGTAGTTCTCATACCTCCACTAATTAGATGCAAGGCTTGGTTTTGGATTGTATCTAATGATGATTGATAGGTTTTATCCATTACAGATCTGACGTATCCAGTGTATAACTGTCTTAAGGTTTTCTTTTCAGCTTCCCAGGATGTTCCTGCTAGGTGTTTTATTATGTTTAATCTTTGTGATGCCTTTTCTTTTAAATCTGCCATAAAGTGTTTTAGAGACAGTCTTTGGTCTAATTTTACACCAAGATATGTTGGATTTTCTTCTTTATTTATTGGTTGTCAGTTTATTTTTAGGATGTAGTTTCTTTTTGCTGTTTTGTTGCTGTGGCTAAAGATTGAATAAACTGACTTTTCTTTGTTTATTTCCATTTTCCATAATTTTGAATAAGTGGAGATAGTTGAGAGGGCTCTATTTAGTTTGGATCTAGTAAGCACTGGATGTTTCTCTGTAGTCCAAATTAAAAGGTTGTCTGTGTAAAATGCCTTATAGACCAAAATGAGGTCATTCATGAAGATTAGAAAGAGAGTGCAGCAAAGGGCTGAAACTTGTGGTAGTCCTTCTTCCAAATTTTTTTTTACTAGAAATGGCAACTTTGGGTTTGGATGGTTCTCTTTTTTAAGAATGCCCTGATCCAGCTGTACATTCTTCCATGGATGCCCATTTTTTTCATCTTTAAAAATAGACCTTTTCTCCACACTTTATCAGCAGGGCTTGTTGCAAATCTATAAATACTGCTGTAGTGTTTGTTTTCATGAAATCAAAAGTCTATGTGGCAGAGCATTATGGTGAGCAGAGTACAAAAGAAAAAGAAGGTTTAAACCAAGAGCAACATACAGCCACTCAAATATTTGGATATTGAATTGAGAAGCGAAAAATAGAGATTATGTTTAGAACTGTTTTTTTTTTTTTTTGGAAGGGGACCAGTTTTGTTGACCCTATAGTTTTTGAATTAAAATGTTCAATAGGTTCAATATTTGAATTATAAATAAACTGATTATAATAGCAGTACTTTAACTGTTACTTAAATAGTTTCTAGCATCCCATTTGGAACTTGCTGGCTAAAGATATTCCTTGAAAAAATAAATGTAGAAAAATAAACATATGCATAACAAGGGAGTGGAGATGAGAGAAAAGTGATACTAGAATTCACAGGCCAAAAGTAGGTGTGGATATTATAAAGCAGGTCATTTCCATTCAACATAACAAATATTATAATTTACAGACCAAAAGTAGGTGAGGGAAGCAATTTTTGAAATGGGACGGGGGGGGGGGGGGGGGGGGGGGGGGTCCAGACCTTTTTTAATGTAAAAAAAATAAATAAATAAATACTGGTATACACTAATGGAAATAGATGAATGAGTGAAGCCAGTGTTTAATATAAGTAAACTACCGTATTTTTCACCGTATAAGACGCACTTTTTCTTCTCCAAAATTGGGGGGGAAAAGTTGGTGCCTCTTATGCGGCAAATACACATTTTACATGCATTAAAACTGCCCCCAACTTTGTGTGGCGCTTACTCGCAGTCCTTTCCTTATGCAGTGTGTGCTGCGGGCTGGATTTGGGGCACGTACTGCGGGCTGTGGTGACTTCTGTGACCCTCCCTGCACGGCCAGGCTGTGTGTGTTCGGGCTTCCCTCTCCCTCCTATAGCGCGCCATGCCCCCCTCCCGACAGTCTAACCATGTGCTGCACGGGCATCATGCTGAACTTACTGCCGGTACACACCGCCCTCCCTACGTCATAATGTGCCGTCTGGGTAGATGACAGACAACGTGTATGGTGTATGTGAGAAAGTGATTAGGCGGACCAACTAGTACAGTATATGGTTCAGAATCTTTTTTTTCTTGATTTTCCTCCTTTAAAATTGGGTGCGTCTTATATGCCGGAGCGTCTTATACGGCAAAAAATACGGTATATTTTGAATTTTTTGTTTTGGTTATGTAATATTAATAATTATTTTTTTTAAAGCATTCAACTGATAGCTTTTAAGGAACATTCAAATAAATATGCTTATATTTCATTAATAAAATTTATCCTCTAAATATAACATGACTCTATTTCAGAATCAAATTAAAAAAACAAATGTAATTACTTTAACTGGTTCATGTTCATATTCCAGTCTAAAAAGTGGATTCTTATGTTCTATTTGCCATGAACATTGGAAAGAGAACTGAGGTACAAGATGTGCTACTTGGTGCCTTGCTTTATCTGTACAACGGCTGAAGAGTGTCACATCAGAATACAGAGCTAGCTGGAACCAAACAAAATTTGAAACTTAAATATTCATGCAAAATAGCAATTAGAAGTTGCAAATGACAACCATGTCAATGAGGACCAAACTTTTTGTGATAATGAATTCATCTTTGTTGTCCCAACTAAGACAGCTGGCTGCAACAAATACAGAAACCAGACCAGAAACGGCTAGCATTCTTTATATGAGTCCATTCAAACTATTGAAATAGAGGTAGTCGAGAAATAGGGGCAAGCTCAGCATGAGAGGTTTCAGTGATATAATAGAGGCTTTAGTGAAAAGAGAAGTTTAAGTAAAACATGATGTTTTAGTGAAATAAGTGAGGCCTTGGCCTGAAATAAAAAGACTGAATTAATAATGTACAGTAATTGGAAAGTATAATTGTAGTTACATTGACTCAACTCAACAAGGTACATAGATTTGAATTAAAGATTTTTTTATATTTTGCTTGTTATTTTCCCCTGTCAAAAACCCTTTTAAATTTGGTAGACTAAAAAATCTCTGCCTATAAGTGAATTCAAATTCAGCTCAGCTTTACACTTGGCCATCAAGTTAAAGAGAGATGTACTTTACTAACTTTATTTTTGTAGAATGATAGATTTTAAAAAGAATTTCTTTGAAAGCAAAGAATATATATAAGAAGTAGTTCAAAGATGTATGTTTAGTCAAAATAGAAAGAAGATAGAATAAAGAGATAAAACACATAATGTTGCAAGCCAAAGAAAATTGTTTAGGTAGTGAGAGGCTAGAGGTCGAGATGTAAACTATTCAGGTGACATTCTTATGTTTCCTCACTTTTCCTATGAAAAGAGAGTCAATATAATATACCTTTATAAAAGTCATAGGGGCAGTCAAATCTATTATTTACATTACCTGTCCAATTTCAGGGGCAGCAGTTACCAAATAAAATGGCTGGCTGTAACGTAATTTCTCCCCTATTTGAGCATACTCATTTGCACTGTAAAAATGGATAAACACAATGACATTTAGAAGATGTCTTTAAAAGAAATGAATTTTTTTCAATATCAGTTCATTTCTAACAAGGCACAAGCATGTCTACACATAAGTCACAAGTATCATAGAGCAGAACTTTAATAGACAAACACACTTAAAGAATCACCTAATAGTGATAGCCTCAGATTTTGCAACACTTTAATAACCTAATAGTGAAAGCCCCAAATCAATAGCCAATGAATGTTAGCCTGACTGTCCCCCACTACTGAATGTTAGCCCGACTG
The DNA here is from genome assembly GCA_030265305.1 of Biomphalaria pfeifferi. NCBI lineage: Eukaryota > Metazoa > Mollusca > Gastropoda > Planorbidae > Biomphalaria > Biomphalaria pfeifferi. The sequence goes on from JASAOG010000001.1 coordinate 7,148,401, forward strand.
TCCACCACCAATGAATGTTAGTCTGACTGTTCCCTATCACTGGATGTTAGTCTCACTGTCCTTATTACTGGATGTTAGCCTGACTGTCCCCCATCACTGGATGTTAGTGTAAGGGAACTCTGGGGTTGAGTTCTTTACTACATACATATGGCTCGATGATCTAGGGTATGATTCTCACATGCAGACCTTAACATATGTAAATACTACAAAGTATCACTCAACGAAGGAGTATAAAATTAGTATTTATTTACAGCCAACAGCAAGTACACATATAATATTGAATGCGTAATAATTAATAACTGAGATACTAAAATGTGCCCAACTGACATACTACTGGGCGCTTAGACTAGATTCATTGAACAAAAAGCTATCAATGCCATACATAATATTACCCACAAATAGTCAGTTTTCATACATAACAATGAATAGAAATATTAGTTATAACATCTCCTTACGCTAGGCATAAAACTGGTAAACAAAAAACAAGCACCCTACTCAGACCAGGTCAGCTCTCCATCTGCTAGACTGACCGCTAGAAACCTTATTGTCCCTCCTTGAAAATCCAGTGATAAAAACAATTCACACACCAACCAACAAAATAAACAAAACATACACACAATCTCACATTTTACACACCCCCACTCTTGAAAGTTAGCCCCACTGTCCCTTGTCACTAGATGTTAATATGACTGTCCCCATCACTGGATGTTAGTCTGACTGTCCCCCATCACTTAAATGTTAGCCCCACTGTTCCTTGTCACTGAATGTTATCCCCATAGTCCCCCACAACTGAATATTAGTCCCAGAGTATCTACCCCTGAATGCTAGCCAGACTATCCCTGCACCAAAGGCAGACCTTGAGTTGGTGGCTTGATGATGAAGAGGCATATCTATAACAGCTAAAAGTCTGGGCATGGAGACGTAAAGCACAGGATAGATCAGAATGGTGAGATGTGCTAAAGCAGGCCAGGGCCCTCCATCATTGGCTGTAGCACCACTGGGATGGATGGATTCTCACAACTTAATGATAGCCTAACTATCCCTCAATGATGAATGTTAGCCCAACTGTCTCCTGCCACTGTCGGAGATACACAAATATGTCAACATTGTCTAACTGTTTATCTATTGTGTTCAGATGTCTTAACTTTACTTGAGAAGATTTAAAAGATGGAAATAAAAATGAACCATCTGTTTTGTCTTTATTACAAAGCTTATATCAACTCAATCTGTCTGTCCATCTGTCAGTGTGACCCTGGTAAAAACTTTGAGCATGTTATTTCTCCAACACCCATTATGGGATCAAGTTGAAACTTTGCACAATTATTCATTGACATAGACAAAATATGAATCATTAAAAAAGTAACCAATTGGTTAATTAATTACTGGTTATTAATCATTTTGTTTGATAACAACAAGGGAAATTAATCCTTCTGTATTGACAGATATGGTTAAATATGTCAGGTTTTGTCCCCTTAAGTAATTATACATGTTATTTCTAACACACCCATTCTTGGATCGTGTTAAAACTGTAAACATTTATTTATTGTACCTAACAAAACATGAATCAATTAAAACATTAAACAATTAGTCAATTAAATATTGGTAATTTATTATTTTGCTTATTATCAAAAAGGGAAATAATTTCTACATTCTTGAGAGATATAGTTGTAAGTTGTTTTTTTCTTTTTATTTTGCTTGCTTTTTTTTTTTTTTTTAATGTGGTAAAAAGCTTTATGTCATCATATTTATGTATAGAAAGTGATACTCACGGCAACACCTTGAAGGCAGTACGAATACATGGTGACAACTTTTTAGTTCCCAAAACTAAAAGTGAAGCAGCTGAAGATCCTCCATCACTTTCATTATTCAAGTCAGGGATATGAACAGCTAATGCACTGTCATCTCGCGGATACTGCCCCACACCATAAACAGTTCTGTCAGGGTTACCTAAGATACCATTTTATTCAAGTAAAAACAGCTGAATAAAAATTGTTTGGGTAAAATAATTCAATAAAATGTGTTCCAGTCAATAAAGTTTCATCTTTAAAATGTCCAGTTTAATGTGTTTCTAATGCCTATGACACAATGAACTAGCCCAGTGTTTTGTGTGTTCAGATATATCACATTGATTCTGACTGTTTTTAAGATAGTTTTAATTTTAAGTAATTTGACTTGGATAAGTGTTATGGAGTGTGTGAGTGTGTTTCCTTAGGGACAGTGATGAGAGGTTAGGCTATTGGTTGGTGGCTATGCAGTGAGAATGATAAAATATGAGGTGAATAGTCATAATGCAGGTGTAGAGAACGAGAAATGACCCAGAGATTTGAAACAATAAAGACATGTTTTTTGTAATGACTTAGATTTTGTTTAAAATATTGTTTTATATTATTACTACCAGTACTTGATTTATTTCATTTAATCTTAAGTTGAATTTATTTATATTGTAATAAAAGTTACATTAAGTTGTGTTTTTAAAAAGAAGTTTGTTCAAGTTATTTCAAATTCTACAACTGAAAATATAATATGCTTACATTGGTTTAGCTGTACTAGCAATCTGGTGCTACAAGTCAATGACCAAGCAACAATAAGCTGAAAGACCCCTAAATAGCTGCCATATTTGAGGCACACGTAGGAGGACACCTTACAGCACTCAATATCTTAGACTCTAATGACCAGGATATCAACATACTCGTCAATATTCTAAATACCAGTACAGCAGTCACAGATGGAGGTATTAGGCAAGCTTCGACCACCTAAAAAACCCTGGGTAACACAGGGTATACTCCAACTCTGTATGGCATGGGGTACTCTGGGCGACAATGGAAAAGTATTATGTAAAAAAAGTAATAATAATAAAAGTAATCCAGAACCTCTGTAAGCAGGCCACCTGTGTGGGGTACTTCATTGAGGGCTGATTTAAAACCACAGTTGAAGTGAGACAAGGCTGCCTACTTTCACCAACTCTTTTCAATATCTTCCTTGAAAGCATAATGGAAGATGCTCTGAAGGTAAGAATTGGAGGAAGAAGAATTACCAACTTCAGCTTCACAGACAACATAGATGGTCTGGCAGGGACAAAAGAAGAGCTAGCTGACTCGGTGATATGCATAGATAAGACATCCACAGCATATGGTATGCAAGTCAAAAACACAAATTACAACCAACAGTAAACAGGGTTTTAAAAGGGATATCCACTTTACAGGTGAAAGAAGTTTTATAAATACCTCAGAGCTGTCATTACGACACTAAAATCCAACTGGTCATGGTCTCATTCTTATATGCTTGTGAATCTTAGGAGGATCCTAGCAATGGAATTGAGATGTTACAACATAAAAGATTGGACTGACCTGTCATTGAAAAAGATTCTATTACCAGGCAAAAGACAAAGAGGAACGGAAAAAGATGGTCAAGAGATCTTGTGTAGTACCCCAATGATCCAACAGACTAAAGAAAAGGTGAAGGTGAAGATCAATTACCTGCCATTTGGATCAGTCATTGCTAGAAGTACCTTCAATCGAGCAATTTATAGATTGTAAAATGTTTGTAAAATGTTTTACATTTGAGATGTTCCTTCAGAGTATTTTAGAACAAAAAAGCAAGTCAGAAGAAAAAAAACTGTATTCATAAAAAGCACTACAGCACTCACTTCAACTTTAAGCAACCTCACAAAGAAATGAGAAACAAATAATACAGCACTCTCTTCAACTTTAACCTATAGTACAGTCTGTAACAAGCGAAATACAAAAAAGACTTTTGTTTAAAACAAAACTTATATTAAGTATTTCAGTTAGTTTGGATCAGTCATGTAATTAAATTTTTAATAGATCTAGACTAACAATAATAAATCTGTATTTTTTTACCAATTGTTTTTGTTTAGCGCAATTTCATGCTTTTAGCTTTCTCAATACGCTATGACCCTATCACTTGTTTGGACCAGTTGGAAAGGGATAGGGGAAGAAAGAATTTGGTATATGGGGGATTGCTTTTTAAATGTATTTTTATTTTAAAAAATGGGAATGACCTGAATTCCAACTTGTGGGCAAAAGCCTTCTCAGGCCTCTAAAGCCGAAGCAGTAACAGCTCTGCTAGCAAAGAGTATATGAACATGGAAGATTGTATAGTTTTTGTTTAGCACAATTTCATGCTTTTAGCTTTCTCAATACGCTATGACCCTATCACTTGTTTGGACCAGTTGGAAAGGGATAGGGGGAGAAAGAATTTGGTATGTGGGGGATCGCTTTTTAAATGTATTTTTATTTTAAAAAATGGGAATGACCTGAATTCCAACTTTTGGGCAAAAGCCTTCTCAGGCCTCTAAAGCCGAAGCAGTAACAGCTCTGCTAGCAAAGAGTATATGAACATGGAAGATTGTATAGTTATCTATTGTTTCTATTTTGTTTGTGTTCATTAAGCCTCAGATGACAAAATATAAAGGTGACTATTTCAGCTTATACCACCATTTATGTCAAGTAAAATCTTGTTCGGGATACCAAACAACATAATTTATTACCAAAGGTTAATTAACTAATTTTCTTTTGTTTTTTGTTATTGATTCTTGTATTGTTAGGTAAAAGAAATAATTGTGCAAAATTTCAGCTTGATCTGAGATTGGGTGTCGGAGAAATAGCATGTATAAAATTTTGACCAGACAGACAGAGTGAGTTGATATAAGCTTGGTAAAAAAATTAATGTTAGTTTAATAACAAAATACTATTTCAGAAAATTTGTTGAATAGGTTGTCAGGTCAATGTGGCTCATTTGTTCAAAGAAGTTGGTTTGTCTAACAGTCTAAATAATATTGCTTGAGCTCAACAAATCCATTTTAATAAAGTAAATAAACAGCTTGACACCTTCACAATTTTGAAGTTAACAGTGGGTCTCTACATTTCTGAATTTCAAAACAATATTAACATTAATAATGTAATAATGAAAG